>JAILYB010000022.1:2778333-4167500 GCA_021437785.1 Rhodomyrtus psidioides | reverse complement strand
CCTTTGTCGAGATCCAATACATGAATGAAAGAAGCAATGTTTTACTAAACACTTCTTTTTTTTCTTCTCGAAATTATTACAGGGCTCAACTGATTCAACAATTAGATCAGTGGAGTTATCGTATTATTAGTCTCGGGTTTATCTTTTTAACCATAGGTATTCTTTCGGGAGCAGTATGGGCTAATGAGGCGTGGGGGTCATATTGGAATTGGGACCCAAAGGAAACTTGGGCATTTATTACTTGGACCCTATTTGCGATTTATTTACATACTCGAACAAATAAAAATTGGGAAAGTTTCAATTGCGCAATTGTGGCTTCTATAGGCTTTCTTATAATTTGGATATGCTATTTTGGGGTCAATTTATTAGGAATAGGATTACATAGTTATGGTTCATTTAATTTACATTAAGATCGAATTAAATAAAAAAAATACCGACAAATACAAACATAGAACAAGCCTATATAGAAATAGAATATAAAAATAAGTAAGAATAGAAGATAAGAAAACTTCCTACTTCATGTAGGCTAGGCTGTCGAGAACCATTTGAATCACTACAATACTTGATTCAAAAGGTTCTCATAAAGACCAAAAATATATGTTTACAAGTCCAATTTTTTTTACTTAAGAGAAAAAGACTTTTTTTTCATTGTACAACGAACAATATTAAAAATAATAATAGGATTACTTTTTTATTTTATTGATGAAAACTATTGATAAAAATAATTAGATATAATAGCTTCGACCTTGTCAACAGATAGTGAGAGAACGAAATCTGGATAAATACCAATAGCTATTATTGGTAGAAGGATCGAGATGGATTAAAAAAATATAGATAGAAAAAGAAATTTATTTCTTTTTTTCGTGGAGTGGATAAAAAAAGTTGATGTAAAGGAAGATTTCGACCCTTTTTCTTTCATTTCATACTGAAAAAGAAAATCATAAAAAAAAATTCCCTCTATCAGATAGACTGAACAATTGTCATTGGAATGAATATCCAATATAAAATATTTCAAATTAACGGATCCAAAATCTTTTTCAAAAAACAAAAAACGTTATCACTGAAATAGAACGAGAATAATACATTAAGCATTTCCTCATTTTACACGTAGTTTTTTGACTGGTGGGGTTTCGTTCAATAATTTTTATTTAAAGCAAGGGAAATATAGGATGTATGAACAAAATAACTACAAGAAATAGAATCAGATATTCGAAAAAGGATACACCCTAATAATAGGGAAAAATCATTTCTTCTAATAGGAATGAACAAATTGTTGACTGACAATTTATTATATATCAAAGTCTAAATATTTCATTCGCATATCAAAAGGGTATTAATTCTTATTTTATCTCAAAAATAATGATATTTGTACATCCTAAATAACAATATTTATTTCAGCAGTACTTCGACTAATATTAAAAGTGAAATTGATATCCGTATTATCAAGCAGCTAATCCTCTTGATAATACGGTCGTAGCATCTAAATGTGCAAATGTCGTGGCAGGAGCAGGGTCGGTTAAATCGTCCGCAGGTACATAAACTGCTTGAATAGAAGTTATGGATCCCTCTTTGGTAGAAGTAATTCTTTCTTGTAAAGTACCCATTTCGGTACTAAGGGTGGGTTGATAACCCACAGCGGAAGGCATTCTACCCAATAAGGCGGATACTTCAGATCCTGCTTGGACGAAATGGAAGATATTGTCGATAAATAGAAGTACGTCTTGTTCATTAACATCTCGGAAATATTCCGCCATAGTTAGGGCAGTCAAACCAACTCTCATACGAGCTCCGGGGGGTTCATTCATCTGACCGTAGACTAGAGCCACTTTAGATTCTGCAATATTTTGTTCATTAATTACTCCAGATTCTTTCATTTCCATGTAAAGATCATTTCCTTCACGAGTACGTTCACCTACTCCTCCAAATACGGATACCCCCCCATGAGCTTTAGCAATGTTGTTGATCAATTCCATAATGAGTACTGTTTTACCTACTCCAGCCCCCCGAATAGTCCTATTTTTCCTCCATGCCGATAAGGGGCTAAAAGATCTACTACTTTAATTCCTGTTTCAAAAATAGATAATTTTGTATCTAACTGTATAAAGGCGGGCGCAGATCTATGAATAGGAGATGTTGTACGAGTATCTACAGGTCCTAAATCATCAACAGGCTCTCCAAGCACGTTGAAAATTCGGCCTAGAGTCGCTCCGCCGACTGGAACACTTAGAGGAGCTCCTGTGTCAATCACTTCCATTCCTTGCACTTATTATTTAATATATACTCACTTAGATATACTCAATATAATTATATACGAATTAGAATTATTCTAACATATCTTTCTAACAATAACAGGTACAAATATTAAATCGAGGTACCCATTTTATGACAACTCTTAACAACTTACCTTCTCTCTTTGTGCCTTTAGTGGGCCTAGTATTTCCGGCAATTGCAATGGCTTCTTTATCTTTTCATGTTCAAAAAAACAATATTTTTTAGATTCGATAGGTGCGAATCTTATCTATTTTTTTTTCAAGACTTAGATATAGATAACACAGATATCTATTTAGTAGAATATGGCGGTTTCCTCCGAACATAGCTCTTATGTATGCGTAAATATATGGATAAATAAATTATAGCAATTTTCAAATAGATCGGAATCGGGGTGGATGTATGAAATGTAAAGTCAATCTATCTATAGGAGATCATATAAAAAGGATATTCTTATTTTAGACCTAACCAATTTGATCTAACCAATTAGATGAATTACTCCTAAAGGGTTACATCCAAATAACGCTAGTTGATGAGAGTTACTTCGGAAACAAAAAAAAAAAGGAAAGTCAAATTCATTTTGACTGTTTTCTCAATTCCAATAAAATGCAACTGGATCTAGTATGAGTTGGCGATCAGAACATATATGGATAGAACTTATAGTGGGGTCTCGAAAAATAAGTAATTTCTGCTGGGCCTTTATCCTTTTTTTAGGTTCATTAGGATTCGTATTAGTTGGATCTTCCAGTTATTTCGGTAAGAATTGGATATCTTTAGTTCCGTCTCAACAAATTTTTTTTTTTCCACAAGGGATCGTGATGTCTTTCTACGGTATCGCAGGTCTCTTTATTAGTTCTTATTTGTGGTGCACAATTTCGTGGAATGTAGGTAGTGGCTATGACTGGTTCGATAGAAAAGAAGGAATAGTGTGTATTTTTCGTTGGGGATTTCCTGGAAAAAATCGTCGTATCTTCCTACGATTTCGTATGAAAGATATTCAGTCCATCTGAATAGAAGTTAAAGAGGGTATTTATGCTCGTCGTGTCCTTTATATGGAAATAAAAGGACAGGGGGACGTTCCCTTGACGCGTACTGATGAGAACTTGACTCCGCGTGAAATTGAGCAAAAAGCCGCCGAATTGGCCTATTTCTTGCGCGTACCGATTGAAGTATTTTGAAATGAACTTAAGAAATTCCGGCAGGGAAAAAATTCAAGAATTCTCTTTCTTCGGCATAGCATAGCTTAATAAAGCTTTTTCAGAATGTTCATTCGAGTCAAAGTAGACGTATATGGAACATCCATAAGAAACTTTTTTTGTCCGCATAAAAAAGAATTTATGCGTATGGAAATCCACTCAACTCAATTCAGTAAAAAACAAGTAAAAGTAGCAAATCGAAATAAAATAATAGATTCATCTCCTCGTATATCCAAATTGTTAAATCCGTCTATAAACCTTTTACATCAGAATTCAAATAATTCGGTGGATTGGTATGAATTTGTGACAAATGCAAGTTTTTCTGTCAGTATAGCTTTTTTCGGAATATTTATATCGTCTTTTTTATATAAGCCTTTTTATTCATCTTTACAAAATTTGAACTTACTAAATTTGTTTTCTAAAAGAGGTCCTAATAGAATTTTAGGGGACAAAATAATAAATGTGATATATGATTGGTCATATAATCGTGGTTACATAGATGCTTTTTATACAATATCCTTAACTCAGGGTATAAGAGGACTAGCTGAACTAATTCATTTTTTTGATAGACGAGTAATTGATGGAATTACGAATAGTTTTGGTCTTACAAGTTTCTTTTTTGGAGAAGGTATCAAATATGTAGGGTGCGGTCGCATCTCTTCTTATCTCTTATTGTATTTATTGTTTGTATTAATCTTTTTATTAATTTATTCCTTTTTGTATTTTTGAATTTTTTTTAAGTTTCATTTATTTAAAAAAAATGAATTCTTAATTCTATTTCTATTTCTTAATTCTATTTACTTATTCTATTTCTATTTAATAAAAAAAACCTTTCTTGTTTTGTTTTTTCAAACCATAATAAAAATGGTTCTTCTTTAAATATTTCTAACTTCGAATTAGTAATAGAAACCCCATGACATTTTGTGATATACCATTGTTCTAGCGTGTAGATTTCATGCAAATAACTACATGATTCCAAAATCTTGTTAAAGAGTAGAAATAAATTTTCTTTTACTTTTCCATCAAAATTAAAACA
Source organism: Rhodomyrtus psidioides (assembly GCA_021437785.1). Lineage (NCBI taxonomy): Eukaryota > Viridiplantae > Streptophyta > Magnoliopsida > Myrtales > Myrtaceae > Rhodomyrtus > Rhodomyrtus psidioides. Next base: position 4,163,000 of record JAILYB010000022.1, on the reverse strand, counting down.
CTACCCAAATCTCAAACAATTATGCAAAAATAATTGTATGTTAATTCACTCGTCGTAATTAATGAACAAATTCTTCAAGTTATTAACAAACATTAATCAGATTATTCAAAAATAAACATTAATGATTATTCATTAAAGTAAGTCAAATTGATAATAAGAAAGCATGCTATTCTTAATTAATGAATAAGCATGTAGTATAATGAGTAAGCAAATTTCAATCAAATTTCCAAGCTCCCATAAAATTTATTAATGCAAATTAGTTTAAATTATCTTATTTCATGCAAATTATGCAATTTCCTTCCTATTTTAGAGAGGATTAATTGGCACCGCACAATAAGTGCACTGGTCAAAGCAAGAATTTTTTTTAAATTGATATGGGTGTACTTTTTTTAATTTAATTTAACGTGTGGTTCTATACACACTGTTAAAAGGAACAAATGAAAGAGTCATCAAAAAATTGACAACGGTGGTAGTATAGAATCTACAATATGTTAAATATTATTGTGGGATCCACTTCTTCAAGAATTTCTAGCCTACAAGTGAACCAAACATTATTATGGTAGCAAAATTAAATGTAAAAACTTTCCGAGCAAGGATGGAGCAAAATCTATAGAATAATAGTTATTATGCATTGGATGCTCATGAGCAGCGTAAGTCTATTCAAGTTTTCTTAAATAAATTAATGCAAAAAAAAGATCGGGGGGTTTAAAATAGAGAATTGTGTTGATCATTCGTATCGTCTTGTGGACTGGCCGCAAGATCATCACATACAGAGCAAACAATTGACAAGGCAAATAGAGAGAGAAGAGGAAGAGCCTCATGATTTGGGATGTTTCCCTATCCAAAGCGCAGCAGTAAACCGACCACTCATCCTCCAACATAGCCTCCAACACATCACCAAAATTTCTATGACTATTTTTCACACGGAGATTGTCCTTGAGCTTAATATCACCGACTTTGAATTACCTTCTTGCATCCGATGTTAGAAAAAAAGTTGTAGTAAATTGAGCAAAACAGCAGTTAGATTACAAAGTAGAATTGAGAAGGGTCATACAATGCCACTTCTAACAATGAATTTGAACTTTTCCAATTCCATTTTCTGAACTTATGTGAACTACAAAGAGAGAAAGGACATTAGGGAATGCTATCAATCAAAATAAACTTGTATAGTCAAGATATAAGATTTTACCTCAATCATTGGGCCTTCGTGGCGAATCGAGCATTTATGGAATTTGATGTATGGTTGGAGATTGTCATCATAGCATAATATATTTCCTCAGCTTGCTTCTTTGGAAAGCTCTCACTCCCTAAGTTAATAACCTAGAAAAAAAACAAGAATATTATTTTCCTTCTAATGAGAAAACGAGTCGGAAGATCGAGAGGAAATATAAATTACCACCTTTAAAGTATTGAATAGTCCACTTCTAGTTGGTTTCAAGGTAGATGAATTCGACTTGACACTACCAAATCGCTCAAATGCACCTACAAGATGAGTCACGCGGTTAAGTCTACCCATTCTAATAGCCCGACATAAAATCTGCAGTCTAATAACTATTATGGTAGCAAAATCAAATGTAAAAACTTCCCGAGCAAGTATCGAGCAAAATCTATAGAAGTATAGTTATTATGCGTTGGGAGAGGACGCTCATGAGCAGTTAGCGTAAGTTTATTCAAGTCTTCTGAAATAAATTAATGCAAAAAAACCTGTTAGAAAAAAAGTTGCAAATATGTACTAAAACTTTCAAAAAATAAAGTCAAATTGTAAAACTTGTCAAAATGAGTGCAATAAAGTCATTTCGTTAATTTCATCTATCTTGGCTAATGAAAAATGCTAATATGGCTTATTATTATTAATAATTGTTCATTAAAGTAAGTCAAATTAATAAGAGAAAGGCGTACTAATCTTAATTAATGAATAAGCATACTTCAATCAAATAAGCATGCTCCCATTAAATTGATTTATTAATGCAAATCAGATTAAGTTAGCTTATTCATGCAAATTATGCAATTGCTTTCTATTTAAGAGAGGATTCCTTGCCACAACACAATAAATGCGCGCATCAAAGCAATAATTTTTTTTTGAAAATGATAAGGGTGTATTTTTGCTAATTTAAATTGATCGAGCTTTAACGGGCTAATTTCCATTCGATATCCTCTTAAGTCGATTTTTGTATCAATAGAAAGTCCATGATCCCATTATATTGAAAATCAGGTTCGATTTAAACAAAAAAAAATGTTTGAGATGTGTATTGCATTTAGTAATGTTGAGCCTTAATAGGTTATGCGATATACCATTGTTATAGCGTGTAGGGGAGACACCATATAATGATGATCATAAGGAGTGAAGACATGTTAGAAGTAAAAGTTACCTAGAGAGGGGAGGGGTGGGGTTTAAAAGGTTTCCAAGAGTTCCTTCAATTCTATTTCACACTCTTTTACAATCATTTCTTTCCATCTATAATTAATGAATTAAATTTGCATTTGAGTAATTACTAACTTGAGTGGTTCCGGGTGGTAGTGATGGGGGTAGGATTTGATTAGGTTTCCAAAAGCTCATTGAATTCTTGTTTACAATAGTTTCTTTCCATGCATAATTAGTCAATTAAATTTGAATTTGAGTAAATACTTAGCAGCTTGATCAGCTTCTTCAGTTCAGTTCAGGGGGTATGGGGGACCAGAAAGGAGGAGGTCTGAAGAGATTAGGAGGTCTGAAGAGAATCTGATAATGGAAGGCCCACAGAAGATGATGACAATGATGATGATAATGAGTGAAGAAAAAGAAAGGGGTGGGGGTTTCCAAAAGATCCTTCAATTGTGGTTTATAATCATTTCTTTTCATCTATAATTAGTCAATTAAATTTGTATTTGAGTAATTACTTAGCTCCTTCATGCTTCTTTAGTTCTATTTAGGGGTAGGAGTAGCCTTGAATTCTGGTTCTGGGCCTAAATCCCGTGATATTGGGGGGACACCGTATAATGATGATCATAAGGAGTGAAGACATGTTAGAAGTTACCTAGAGAGGGATGGGGGTGGGGTTTAATTAGGTTTCTAAAAGCTCCTTCAATTCTACTTCATGCTCATTTACAATCGTTTCTTTCCATCTATAATTAGCGAATTAAATTTGCATTTGAGTAATTACTAACCTAGGTGGTTCCGCGTGGTGGTGGGGGGTGGGGTTTGATTAGGTTTTCAAAAGCTGCTTGAATTCCTGTTTAAAATAGTTTCTTTTCATCCATAATTAGTTAATTAAATTTGAATTTGAGTAATTACTTAGCTGCTTGATCAGCTTCTTTAGTTCAGTTCATGGGGGACCAGAAAAGGGGGAGTTCTCAAGAGATTAGGAGGTCTGAAGAGAATCTGATGATGGAAGGCCCACCAAAGATGATGAAAATAATGATGATAAGGAGTGAAGAAAAAGAAATGGGAAGGGGTGGGGTGGGGGTTTTCAAAAGATCTTTCGATTATGTTTTATGGTGGTTTATAATCCTTTCTTTCCATCCATAATTAGTCAATTAAATTTGAATTTGAGTAATTACTTAGCTCCTCCATCAGCTTCTTCAATTCTGTTTAGGGGTAGGGGTAGACTTGAATTCTGGTTATGAGCCTAAATCCCGTGATGTTGGGGAGACACCGTATAATGATGATCATAAGGAGTGAGACATGTTAGAAGCTATTTAGAAATGGGTGGGGGTAATGGGTGGGGGTGGGGTTTAATTAGGTTTCCAAAAGCTCATTCAATTCTACTTCATGCTTCTTTATAATCCTTTCTTTTCATCTATAATTAGTGAATTAAATTTGCATTTGAGTAATTACTAACCCGGGTGGTTCCAGGTGGTGGCGGTGGTGGGAGGGGGCTGGGATTTAATTAGGTTTCCAAAAGCTCCTTAAATTCTTGTTTACAATAGTTTCTTTCCATACATAATTAGTCAATTAAATTTGAATTTGAGTAATTACTTAACTGCTTGATTAGTTTCTTCAGTTCAGTTCATGGGGTATAGGGGGACCAGAAAGGGGAGGTCTCAAGAGAATATGAGGTCTAAAGAGAATCTGATGATGCAAAGCCCACCAAATATGATGACAATGATGATGATAAAGAGTGAAGAAAAAGAAAGGGGTGGGGGTTTCCAAAAGCTCATTCAATTGTGCTTTATGGTGATTTGCAATCCTTTCTTTTCATACATAATTAGTCAATTAAATTTTGATTTGAGTAATTACTTAGCTCCTTCATCAGCTTCTCCAATTCTGTTTAGGGGTAGGGATAGCCTTGAATTCTGGTTCTAAGCCTAAATCCCGTGATGTTGGAGGGATATTTGAGAAAGATAAGTTTTTCCATTGTATCTTCCCCACAAATTCTTAACGTTATTAAATGGTTTTTCCATATAAGATACCAATAAATCTTAGAGTGACTATTTAGCTATTAATCTTTTATTAGGGTTTTTCTATTTTCCAATGGATATCACATTCTTCCAAATGGCCTTCCTCTTCCCATTAGGGTTCCACTTCATCAAGGTCAAGTTTCTCTAGTTTTTAGCATTCATGTTCGTGGCATTAGAGGCATTTGTATAGTTCAACCCTCACAGGCAGAATCAGAGGCAAAGGCAGAAGCAGAGAAGAGGTTCGACTACTACTAGGTTCCTATAGGGTTCCACTTCATCAAGGTCTATTTGTGATGTTGTGGTAGATTTGCTGATGGTATTTAAAGGTTGTGGTAATCAAGATAATTTGTCAAACTTAAATGACATAATAGTCTCAATTAAAATTTTGTGGACTGCTACATTTCTAACTCGGGTCTTAGTCAATTAGTCTTCAGTTCAAAGGTTGTCTTATTAACTCTTTTTTAACTTAGAAATATTTTGAGTTGGAAGCAAAATTATCTTATGGTTAGACTTAGAGTTGAAGGTGATGAGGTTGGGAATGTTGAAAGCTAGGAGGAATAGATCATTATTGTATTTTATAAGGAATTAGCTGATGATATCCACAAATATAACTTACATCAATGAAGAATTTATCATTAATTCTCTCTGTCTTGGTATACATTGGCCATTCCATTGATTTTGCTTGGTTGTGATCTTGTGGTAGATTTGCTGATGGTATTTAAAGGTTGTGGTAATCAAGATAATTTGTCAAACTTCAATGACAGAATAGTTTGTACCTGAAATTAGTTTTGTGGACTACTACATTTCTAACTCGCGTCTTAGTCCATTTTCTAACTCGCGTCTTAGTCCATTAGTCTTCAGTTCAAAGGTCATATTATTTGAAACGGGCATTACTTTTTCTAATCTTGCGCCTGGCATGGGAACTTAAATCTGCAACTGTTTGGCAGAACTTTTGTTTTTGTGGAAGTTTGCTGGAAGTTCTATTAATTATTTTCTACATTTTGTTTGTTTGAGCTCTGCCAAGTTTGATAAGTTTCCTCATGTCATCTCATCCAAGTTCAACTCATTTAATTTGGGACCTCTTCTATATCACTTGTTTTTTAATGCAGTTTTTGGTCTTTGCCATTCCAAGTCTAGAGTCTGCTTGAGCCTTTCAGAACTCCCACTTCCAATTCTTATTCATCTTGCCTAGCTTTCTGTGTTTATAGTCTGATATGTTGATTTCTTGTCTTGAGGTTTCTTGTTGAATATAGTGTACTCATGTGCAAGTGGTGGAAGAAGTATCTCGCAGTGCCTTACATAGCCACTGTGAGCAGAGAAAGTATACCTGATAACGTGGAAGTACGGATGAAAGGCAAAGTGGAGCGCATCACTTGCCCTTCCACAAATTTGTGGGGGAGTAACCGAGGAAAATGCACTGTCAATTTGATTGGTGTTACACATTTCACACAGGTAATTTTTATTTAATTAAATCTGTTTGATGAATATTACATGAACTAAAGTTATTCTTCTAGGGATCATGCTCCCTTGTGCGAGCCGTGCTTAGTTCTTACCCTCCAGAGGTGACCGCATGGAAAAGATACAACTCCTTGTAGATAAATGCTCTGAGTTTTGTGCAGCTTTCCAAGTATCTCAAAATTATAGAGTAGGTTTCTTTCAAATGCACCAACAAGATGAGTCACGCGGTTAAGTCTACCAATTCTAACAGCCCGGCATAAAATCCGCGATCCGATAACTATTATGATAGCAAACTCAATTGTAAAAACTTCCCGAGCAAGTAAAATCTATAGAAGTATAGTTATTATGCGTTGGGAGAGGACGTTCATGAGCAGTTAGCGTAAGTTTATTCAAGTCTTCTGAAATAAATTAATATAAAAAAAACCTGTTAGAAAAAAGGTTGCAATTATGTAATAAAACTTTCAAAAAATAAAGTCAAATAGTAAAACTTGTCAAAATTAGTGCAATAAAGTCATTTTGTTAATTTCATCCATCTTGGCTAATGAAAAATGCTAATGTGGCTTATTATTATTATTATTTATTATTTATTATAGTAAGTCAAATTAATAAAAGAAAGGCGTACTAATCTTAATTAATGAATAAGCATACTTCAATCAAATTAGCATGCTCTCATTGAATTGATTTATTAATGCAAATCAGATTAAATTAGCTTATTCGTGCAAATTATGCAATTGCTTTCTTTTTAAGAGATGATTCCTGGCCACAACACAATAAATGCGCACATCAAAGCAAGAATTTTTTTTTTGAAAATGATAAGGGTGTATTTTTGCTAATTTAAATTGATCAAGCTTTAATCGGATTAATTTCCATTCGATATCCTATTAACTCGATTATTGTATCAATGGAAAGCTCATGATCCCATTATATTGAAAATCGGATTCGATTTAAACAATCAACTCCATTTTATGAACTTCTTTGAACTACAAAGAGAGAAAAGACGTTAGGGGATGCTATCAATCAAAATAAACTTGTATAGTCAAGATATAAGGTTTTACCTAAGTCAATTCGGCCTTCATGGCGAATCGAACATTTATAGAGTCCAATGTATGGTTGGAGATTGTCATCATAGTGTCACGGTCCGAGGTTTTCAAGCCCAAAACGACCATGACCATGATCCATATGATCCAGAGATGCCTAAGACTTGCCGTGTCTTGGATCCCTAGGGTTTGTCTAGGGTTTTCTACATGCTTTCTCTAGAATAATCGAGAATGTTCCTAGGGATGGACGAACGGATAATTTGCCTTAGGTCTGGGAATATATTCTGGAATATGCCGTTTTGTTTTGGAAAGCGATAATATGGAAAGTAAGAGGAGCGATCATAGCCGATAAATGAGAGTTAGATCTACGGTCGTAAGAAGAGGGTCTCTACTGTATAAAGAGAAGTCCTTCAAGTCATTTATTCATTCTCAGAGAAATATAAAGCATTCCTCCCTAGAATCTGATCATTTCCTCTCTCTACGCGATCCGGGTTCGATAGAAGACGATTCTCATAAAGAAAAGGTTTAGCTTGGGTGCTCTAGCAATCCAAAGTAGCCCCGAGTCGCCACACGGGCCGGTCAAATCTGCGAGCCCGTGACAATAGCATAATACATTCCTTTAGCTTGCTTCTTTGGAAAGCCACCACTCCCTAAGTTAGTAACTTGGAAAAAAAAAACAAGGTTATTATTTTCCTTCTAATGAGAAAACGAGTCGAAAGAACGAGAGGAAATATAAATTACCAGCTTTAAAGTATTGAATAGTCCACTTCTAGTTGGTTTCTAGGTAGATGAATTCGACTTGACTATGCCAAATCGCTCAAATACACCAACAAGATGAATCGCGCGGTTAAATCTACCCATTCTAACAGCCCGACATAAAATCTACGGTCTGATAACTATTATGGTAGCAAAATCAAATGTAAAAACTTCCCGAGCAAGTATCGAACAAAATCTATAGAAGTATAGTCATTATGCATTGGGACAGGACGCTTGTGAGCAGTTAGCGTAAATCTATTAAAGTCTTTTTAAATAAATTAATGCAAAAAAAACCCGTTACAAAAAAAGTTGCAATTACGTACTAAAACTTAAAAAAATAGAGCCAAATTGTAAAACTTGTCAAAATTAGTGCAATAAAGTCATTTCGTTAATTTCATCCAACTTGGCTAGTGAAAAATGCTAATGTGGCTTTTATTAATAATAATAATTATTCATTAAAGTAAGTCAAATTAATAAGAGAAGGCAAAAAAGGCGTACTAATCTTAATTAATGAATAAGCATACTTCAATCAAATTGGCATGCTCCCATTGAATTGATTTATTAATGCACATCGGATTAAGATAGCTTATTCATACAAATTATGCAATTGCTTTCTATTTAAGAGAGGATTCCTTGCCACAACACATTAAAATGCGCGCATGAAAGTAAGAATTTTTTTTGAAAATGATAAGAGTGTATTTTTTGTTAATTTAAATTGATCAAGTTTTGATCGGGTTAATTTCCATTCGATATCATATTAACTCGATTCTTGTATCAATGGAAAGCTCATGATCCCATTATATTGAAAATCGGGTTCGATTTAAACAATAAAAATGTTTGAGATGGGTTTTGCATTTAGTAAGTAGACATTATGCGATATACCATTGTTATAGCGTGTAGATTTCATGCAAATAGCTACATGATTCCAAAAGCTTGTTAAAGGGTAAAAATAAATTTTCTTTTACTTTTCCATCAAAATTCAAAACTCGACCCAAATCTCAAACAATTATGCAAAAATAATTGTATGTAAATTCACTCATCGTAATTAATGAACAAACGTGAATGATTCTTCAAGTTATTAACAAACATTAATCAGATTATTCAAAAATAAAAATTAGTGATTATTAATTAAAGTAAGTCAAATTGATAATAAGAAAGCACGCTATTCTTAATTAATGAATAAGCATGCAGTATTCGACCAAAAAAAAAGCATGCAGTATAATGACTAAGCAAATTTCAATCAAATTTCCAAGCTCCCATAAAATTATTAATGCAAATTAGTTTAAATTATCTTATTTCATGCAAATTATGCAATTTCCTTCCTATTTTAGAGAGGATTAATTGGCACAGCACAATAAGGGCACGGGTCAAAGCGGGATTTTTTTTTTAAATTGATATGGGTGTACTTTTTTTTAATTTAATCTAACGTGTACACCCTGTTAAAAGGAACAAATGAAAGATTCACCAAAAAATTGACAGCGGTGGTACTATAGAATCTACAATATGTTAAATATTATTGTGGGATCCACTTCTTCAAGAATTTCTAGCCTACAAGCGAACCAAAAATTATTATGGTAGCAAAATCAAATGTAAAAACTTCCCGAGCAAGTGCCGAGCAAAATCTATAGAAGTATTGTTATTATACATTGGGATAGGACGCTCATGAACAATTAGCGTAAGTCTATTCAAGTCTTCTTAAATAAATTAATGCAAAAAAAGATCGGGGGTTTAAAACAGAGAAATATGTTGATCATTCGCATCGTCTTGTGACTGGCCGCGAGATCATCACACACAGAGCAAACAACTGACAGGGCAAATAGAGAGAAGAGGAAGACCCTCATGATTTGGGATGTTGCCCTATCCAAAGATTAGGAGTATACTGACCACTCATCCTCCAGCATAGCCTCCAACACATAATTAAAATTCCTATGGGTGTTTTTCAATTCACGGAGATTGTCCTTAAGTTTAATATTCACCGACTTTGAATTATCTTCCTACATCCGATGTTAGAAAAAAAAGTTGTAAGAAATTGAGCAAAACAGTAGTTAGATTACAAAGTAGAATTGAGAAGGGTCATACAATGCCACTTTTAACAATGAATTTGAACTTTTCCAATTCCATCCTCTGAACTTCTTTGAATTACAAAGTGAGAGAAGACGTTAGGGAATGCTATCAATCAAAATAAACTTGTATAGTCAAGATATAAGATTTTACCTCAGTCAGTCCGACCTTCGTGGAGAATCGAGCATTTGTGGAATCCAATGTATTGTTGGAGATTTCATCATAACATAATACATTCCCTTAGCTTGCTTCTTTGGAAAGCCCCCAGTCTCTAAGTTATTAACCTGAAAAAAAACAAGAATATTATTTTCCTTCTAATGAGAAAACGAGTCGGAAAATCGAGAGGAAATATAAATTACCAGTTTTAAAGTATTAAATAGTCCACTTCTAGTTGATTTCAAGGGAGATGAATTCGACTTGACTCTGCCAAATCCCTCAAATGCACTAACAAGATAAATCGCGTGGTTAAGTTCACCCATTCTAACCGCCCGGCATAAAATTTGTGGTCCGATAACTATTGAGGTTAGGTCCCATTAAAAAAATATATATATTCGCTCGCTACACTTGCCGCAATCAGGGAAGCGAATCGCGGCATTCTTTGGTATACTAGTTTCCAATTTCAAATCGAACAACAGGTAGAGAATGAACCATGTCCTGTTATTCTTTTACTAAATTCCTTTTTCTTTTTTCTGTTTATTTTTTATGGATGCAATCTGCTAACTATGCTTGCAATTACTCTCCTGTCTTTAAAACGCAACCAGTAATGTGCCAAGTTACTTAAGTGTAGTTAAGGGTCGTTGGCTTTTGTAGATGCAAAAATCGACTAAATGAGACATCAGATTGAAAAGTTACACTTGGTCAAAATTTGATCAAGTTTAAATTTAAAAAAAGTACGCATATCGTTTTTAATACTTCTTTTCGATTTTGACCAGTTGGGTCCTCTCTAAAATAGAAAGGCAATTGCATAATTTTCATGAAAAATCTAATTTAATCTATTTGCATTAATAAATAATTGTAATGGAAGCATGCTAATTTGATTGAAGTATGCTTATTCATTAAATTATCATTCTTATACATTAATTAAGATTAGCATGCCTTTTACTATTAAATTGACTTACTTTAATGAACAATCATTAATATAGATTAATGAATAGAAAGTAAACATTGCACATTCATACTTATTTATGAAAAAAATAGTAATGATTCGACTTCGATTTAGGAGCTTGTTTACTCATTCAATTAGCCTTTTCTTCATCAAATAAGATAATTCAAAGAGAGCGAGATTTTCTTCCCTCTCCCATTTATTTACTCCTTGTTCATTACGTGGATTTGACTTTAATTCATTAAATTTGTCGCAGGTTATTCTTTTCTTGAATATCTATAATGGACTAATCCAATAATTATAATTTCTGGAGGCATTCCGTAAGAAAAATCACCTGCCATGACCTCTTTTTGTAACATTGAAAGTAGGAAGAGCATTTCTTTTTGTCAGAACGTAAGTTGAGAAAGTATAGGTGATTTGAAACATATGAACATAAGTTGAGAAAGTATAGGTGATTTGAAACATGTGATGGAGAAAGTTTCTGTTCATATGGAGAATGGGTATAGTTCATGATTTCTTTTGGCTATATTATTCATCGGAGGGACAGATCGAGCTTCAAGCACCACAACGATAGAGTTCAATGCAATTTCAAGCTAGACTGGAAAAAAAAAAAAAGAATTCATATAGCACCAACATCATGATACCAGCTCCTTACCCCAAAAAAAAAAACATCATGATACCAGCAAAGGCTTCGATAAAGTTAACTCGAGAATGAAACAAGATTGTCTTGAACCTCGAAAATCAATGTTTGTAGCGGTACAAAATTGACTCATTGGCAGCCTCTTCACCATCCGATATTAAAAATATCTACTCGTTAGACACCAAAACAAATTTCTTTTGTTATATACACTATTTAACATAGTGAAATATTAGGCTCAATCCAAATAAAAACTATTAGGCTCATCATTCAAATTGCAAAAATAGCCAAAATTAACGTTATCCCGTCCAAGTGAATGTTGAAACTCTCACAAAAGTGTGTCAAACCTTAACTAAGCTTTGCACAGCTGACCAGATTATAGTCCAAGAAATTGAAGTCACGCAATGACTGGAATTTGAAATGGTAAATGCGAAACACCATTAATTAATCAGGGGGAAAATTATCCAAAAAGTCATTGGGCCATTAATATACTAGCCACTTCTGTATAATCATGCTTATCATGCTAGAGAAGAGCCACTTCTCTGATTTAATTTTATTTTCCTTGGAAATGGTGAAAAGTATAATAGATCAAGGCACGCATGGTAACGTCTGCTTTATAAATCAACTTCTATCGAGAAGTAATTTTTTTTTTTTGCTTCTTCAAGTGGTTCCAAAATTACTTCTGGAGCAAAAAAATGTTCTAGAAGTAGAAAAATAAAGTTGCGTAACAAAACGAATTTCCGCTCTAGAAGTTCCGCTACCAAATGAGTTTTTATTCTAGAATTGTTGTCATGTGTGCCCCTAGAGCGTTTTTTCTTCTTTTCTTCTTTTTTGAAAAATATCAAATAAGAGTTTGAAGTGCTTTCGTTTTCTAAGAGAAAGGTCTGAAGTGGATCATATTTCAAATAAGAGCTTGAATTGCCATCATTTTTTTCAAATAATGACATGAAATGGATCTTATTTTAAATAAGCATTTGAAGTGGCTATGTTAGTTTTAAAAAAAGGAAATGTTAATATCACGAAAAACCTCAAACTTGTATACATGTGACAAATTTATCCTAAACCATTTTTTTTTATCACGAAAAGCCCTAAATTGGTACACTTGTGACAAATTTATCCCAAACTATTTTTTTGACCATAAAAAAAATCCTAAACCGGTATATCTGTGATAAATTTACCCTAAGCTAATTTTTTTGACCATGAAAACCCTAAAACTGATACACCTGTGATAAATTTACCCTTCGTTTAATTGGGATAATACCACGAAAAATCCCAAATTAATACACATATGACAAACTAACGCAGGGGAAGTAACAATAGGAAAAGCTTCCCTAAAGATATACAGAAATTTGATAGAATGAGTCATCCATTACATAGGGCAGACGTCCTCTATATAGATAGGACTCCTTGAAGAATTATGATTCCCTAAAGATTACATAAAACGAGATAATGGGAATCAAATCTAATCAAATCAAAAGAGAATTAAAATCAAATATTGCGATTATCTATATCGCAAAGTTTCCTAAAATCGAAAAACTGTCCGTAAACCTATCTAAACGAATCCAAAATGAGAAAATACGTCATCAGTCACAGCAAAGCGTGTATTGATCAGAAGGGCGTTTCCATGCAACCAACCAAATTTGAGCGCAATCTGAGTTCGCCAGCCCTAAATGCAAATCAGCGGTGGAATCGCCTTGATTTCTGCTAATCACGTTTTTCAGGAAATTACACGTCAATTGTTTTACATCGCAAACAAAGGGTAAAAACCTTAAATCGGTACCCCATGAATTGTCACGTGCCATCTACCTCATCAATTTGACCGTTAAATTTAACGAAAACTAATGGATGATAAATTTATCAAATGTGTACCAATTTGAGATTTTTTTTGTGGTTAAAAAAATAGTTTGGGAAAAATTTATCGCAGGTGTGCTAATTTAAGGTTTTTCGTGGTATTAACCTAAGAAGGAATGTCCTTACCAAAAAAAAAAACCTAAGAAGGAATGACCTTCAAGCTAGTCAAGGGATTTTCGTCTTTTACTTTTTTTTTTCTTTCTTTTTTCCTTTTCTTTTCTTTTCTTTTCTCCGGCCGAAGGGGTTGGGCGAGGGCCACAAACCTCGCCTGCTGCAGCAAAGGGAAAAAAAAGGAATGAGAAAAAGGAAAGAAAATAAATATAAAGAAATATTCGAATTAAAACAAGATTCACTTCAAACCCTTATTTGAAAAAGGTCAGCTTAGCTTCAACATTTTATTTGAGAAAATGAGGGAGCTTCATACCCTTATTTGGAATTTTCTCTTCTTTTTTTTGTGGTGTTTGAACAATTAAGGCCGTTATTCTATGTAAAGAATTTTATAAGTTGTGCTTGAAGATGTTAACTTCGTCAATGAAATTAAAATTTTTATCGTCATATTCCTCGGAACTGACTACAAAGTTTTGAGACTTTTGATACAGAAGATGATGTATCAAGAAAGAAGCTATTTTAAGAGAGGAAAAGGTGGATTGAAAATGAAAATAACCGAACTATTTTCAGCGGTTATTCAAGGAAATGATAGAAATTGTGAAGGTCTAAATACTCCGCTTTCCTAGCATAATCAGTGGCAAATTTGGAGCATTCAAAAAGTGACAAAAATCCCAATTTTTGATTTTTCTATATATATGTATACACACACAAATATATACATATATATTTTTAATTAATATATGACTGGATCCATTATTTGAATTTTTCTTTCATTGTAATTTGGCTTGTTAATAACTATCAGGATAAATCTGTTCACTCAACAGAGAAAAGTACGCTAATCATATGAGTGAAAAATCTGTTCTCATTAAAATCTGTCAAACGACAAATTATGAACTGCAATTTCCATGCAGTTCTCTTAATTATGTACATCCTAAAAGCCTCAAAGACGAAGCTTCAATGACCACACATCAACAATTGCTGTCCGGTGTGATTCTGCTGGAGAGAGTAAGAAGATAGTGAGCACGTGTTGGATGTAATAGACATAAGGAGAGCCTTCTCGATTTCCGCACTGGCGTGGCGCTGGATCATCGAGACTGCGTAGTCCACGAGCATGGCGTCGCACGGCAAAGTGATCGGCCCATCGCTTGGCAGCCCGAACTCTTCCTCGGCTAATTTGAACAGCTCTTGAATGACACAGTTGTTCAAGAACCTCATCGGAAACACAAACCGCTTCCGGTCGATTGAGTAGACGACGAAATGCCCTCTATGAGCTAGCACCTCCTCGTCTCCATCAACCCGTGGAGATGAGATCCTTTTCCTTCTCATGGCAGCTACTCTCTGCCATTTTCTCGCAATCTTGATCAAGTGCTTCGGGCTGATCATTTTCCCTGTACTGGAATGTGGGTGAAGAAGAGATAGGAGAATGTTTGTTCTGAACCTGAGTGCTTTGAAATGCCAAAGTTGTGTTGAGTTGAAGATGATGGACTAATTGGGGTCTGTTAAATAGTGGTGCATCGGGTGGACACTGCATTAATGGGAGGCCCCTGGGAATGGTGCAGAGCCATGTGAATTGGGTATGAGGGAGAATGTTAGGGGTGGCGGCAATGTCTGTTTCGGTTAGGCCGTCAATTCGTCTCCCGGCAAGTCCAGCCCCGCTGCTCAAGATGATTGTAGCACCATGTACTGCAGCAACCACACAAATGATGGACTTTGAGTTGCAGATTCCTTTTATTCACATGAAATGTTCTTTGCTGGGAAGACAGTTTGGTGGTTTGCGGATGAATGACTTGGCAAGTTTAGGGCATGTGCCATACATTACTGCTGGACCCAGGGTGTCTGAAGCTCACACCAAACAAGCCCTAGACT
The DNA here is from genome assembly GCA_021437785.1 of Rhodomyrtus psidioides. Taxonomy (NCBI): domain Eukaryota; kingdom Viridiplantae; phylum Streptophyta; class Magnoliopsida; order Myrtales; family Myrtaceae; genus Rhodomyrtus; species Rhodomyrtus psidioides. The sequence goes on along the minus strand of JAILYB010000022.1, from coordinate 4,147,747 downwards.
ATGTGGCTCATGCTTGCCGAGTCTGATGGTTGTCCCTAGATCTTGGCATCACTTGATGCAATACCTTAAATGGTGGTCCTCATAAAGCATAATGCTGGGTCTTCTGGTTCTGAAAATGTCAAGGGGATAAGATTTCAGACATACTAATAAAAGAAACATTGCGAACTTGATAAAAATTCATGTAGCACTTTATATCTTACACGCAGAAAATGGAAAACCATATCTGTCAATAGACTATCTGTCCCCTTAATGAATGGTTCCTTTCTTCCTTTCCTTTTTTTTTTTTTTTCCAAATAAGCCTAAACAAGTGCGGATATACACCTTTGCTTGTGGCATTGGTTCGATTACATCAGTACGTCTTTTCGGCAACTCGACAGACGGTAGGAAGACCCAACATATCACCTATTTATGTGCATCAAATTTATGAATTTTCTGGTTCCAGCGGAACTGCTTGCCAATGAGACCAAGAGTTTCTGAAATTCAATTGTCTGTCGATATTGATAACAACCGGCAAAGAATGGATGGTGCACCTGTGGCCTTCAGCAATTTGTGGTTGATCTTTGGATTCATGGAGAGAATGTGGTTAGTCAAGTTGACAACCAAACTAATCTGGACCATACTATGCTGTTAAACTAGCAAAATAGCAGGAGAATCCTTCTCCTGTCATGCAATCTTGTACTCGTGACCCCCACAGAACCAAAATCTAAACACTCAAAGAATTTTTCTCAACATGACCACATGGGTTTGCTAACCATGTGAATGCCAATTCGTTAGCTCTCTCAGTATAAGACTCAGGAAAGGCTGATGCTTTCTGCACAACCAGAAATAGCACCGCAATTCAACAAAAAGCAAGTTGGCTCTTCCATTGAGAATTACTTGGAGTTGAGCATAATGATAAGCACAAAGAAGCTGATTCAAATGGCAAGGAAGTGGCAGAAGATGGCTGCCACTGGAAGAAGAAAAAGAATTCCGTTTCAGCGGACGAAGAGCAAGTCAGCTTCAGCAAATGCAAATAGATCATCCGCAGCTCAGAAGGGTCACTTCGTCGTCTATACAACAGATGAGACACGCTTCGTGATCCCTCTCTCATTTCTCGGCAATGACATTGTGAAGGGGCTCTTCAGGGCATCGGAAGAAGAGTTTGGGATTCCATGTGATGGTCAAATCATGCTTCCGATTGATGCCCCATCTATGGAGTACATACTTTCATTAATTAGAAGAGGCTTGGCTAAGGACCAAGAGAATGCTTTGCTTATGTCATTCAGCAGACAAAGCTGCTCATCATTCTTAGCTTCCAATCAAGCATTAGAAAACCCAGAAATGCTTGTTTGTTACTGACAGATATAACACATTCCAGTGCTTAGTAGATGAATGAAAGTAGTTTTGCAACAATGTTCGCGCCATTCTACTTCATTTCTATTTGGCTTAGATCAACATAGCTGGTTTTCACTCAGATCATCATTTCCTGCATTACTAATCCGTGGAACCAAAAGACAACATGTCAACCTGCTAAGTAGACAGGGTAGACTTTGAGGAATCCAATCAAACCATCACTGTTATCATTGTATGTTTCATCTTTTTATTTGCTCAAGTTTGGATCAGTAGTCAGCTTGGTTGCCAGCTTGAGAGGCCATAACTGTTGGGAATTAAGTCAAATTCATTAAGTGTTATAGTGACCGTTCGACTCCCATGGCATAACTAGTATTCCGATGTAATTATTGTTTTAGTAGACATAATTAGTTGAGTCTATCATCTTTTAGGATGTAATTGTTGTTTTAGGATGTAATTGTTGTTTTAATCTTTTCACTTTATTAGAGAGACTCAAGAGTCATGTTTTAAGCCTATAAATAGGTGAGTCTTGTAACCATTTCAATATGGGTGAATCGATTGTGAATACAGTATATTGAAAAGCCACATTCCGTCTCCTCTTCCTTGTGTGAACAAAGTTCCTTTGAGAGTGCTTGTTGAGAGCCCCACAGTCGATTTATCCCATCAAATTGGTATCAGAGCTTCACGGCTTCGTGATTATGGCGTCAACAAGCAACCTTCCTTTTCAGTATCCAATCCTCACCAAAGAAAACTATGGCAAGTGGGCTTCCAGAATGAAAGCCATACTCGGCGCCCATAGTGTGTGGGATCTTGTCAACAATGGCTATGATGAGCCAGATGAAGATGTCGCGTTGACTCAGGCTCAGAGGAATGCGTTGGAGAAGACTCGTTCGAAAGATCAACTCGGGTTGTCAATCATCTTTCAAGCCTTAGATGATTCTATGTTCGAGAAAGTCTCGAATGCTACTACATCCAAGGAAGCATGGGAGATTCTTCAAACCACGCACCAAGGTGTTGAGAAAGTAAAGAAGATCCGCCTTCAAACTTTGAGAGGCGAGTTCGAGGTAATCCGTATGAAAGAATCTGAGTCGATTTCTGATTATTTCACAAGAGTTTTAGCTATTGTGAATCAGATGAAAAGGAATGGCGAAGATGTTCCTGATGTTCGTGTTGTCGAAAAAATCCTGCGATCGTTGGATAAGAAGTTCGACCACATCGTTGTCGCTATCGAGGAATCGAAAGATGTCGATTCTATGACGGTCGATGAGCTCATGGGTTCGTTGCAAGCTCATGAAGAAAGACTGAAAAGAAACAAGTCTGAACCGGTGGAGGAAGTACTCCAATCTCGATTGAATATCCGAGATGACAAAGGCCAAAGAAGTGACCCTGTGCAAACTCGATGGGTCAATCAAGATCGTGACCGAGGACGCGGTAGAGGCCGTTTCCAAGGAAGAGGTCGTGGACGAAGCGGAGGAGATTTCGCCCGAAGCAATGAGTGCTTTCATAATCAAAGAAGTACACGTGGAAGAGGAAGAAACACAAATAGCCGGTATGATAAATCAAAGGTTCGATGTTATCATTGTAATAAATGTGGCCATTATGCTTATGAGTGTTGGCAGAAAGAAAGTGCGGTGGCAGATGAAAAGGCGAACCTGGTGAATGATGGTGATCAAGTTCTTATGCTGGCATTTAAAGAAAATGCTGATGAAAAGAATGATACGTGGTACTTGGACACTGGAGCAAGTAACCACATGTGCGGCCGAAAGGAGATGTTCGTTGAAATGGATGAGACAGTAAAAGGAAAAGTCTCGTTCGGTGATAATTCTCAAATTCTTGTCGAAGGGAAAGGTACGATTTTAATTCGTCTGAAGAACGGAACACGTCAGTTTATTACTAACGTGTATTATGTGCCGAAGATGTCGAGCAATATTTTGAGTTTAGGACAGCTTCTTGAGAAAGGATTTACTGTCCAGATGAAAAATCTATGTCTTATGTTGAGAGATTGCAATAATAAGTTGATTGCTAATGTGAAGATGTCGAAGAATAGGATGTTCACTCTGAACATCAAAGATGATATGTCTACATGCCTTCAAGCATGTGTAGACAATCCTTCGTGGCTATGGCATTTGAGGTTCGGTCATCTCAATTTTGGCGGACTCAATATGCTTTCTCGCAAGAAGATGGTGTATGGCTTACCGCATATTGATCACCCCGATCAATTATGTGAAGGATGTGTAATTGGCAAGCATTCTCGAGCAAGTTTTCCTAAGGAGTCGACTTATCGAGCGAAGAAGCCACTGGAGTTGATTCATTCTGATGTATGTGGTCCGATCACTCCTCAGTCATACGGTAATCATCGCTACTTTGTTACGTTTATTGATGATTTTACTCGAAAGACTTGGGTGTTTTTCTTGAAAGAAAAATCAGAAGTGTTTGATACGTTTAAGCACTTCAAGAAAATGGCTGAAAAGGAGAGTGGTTATTTTATCAAGTCTTTAAGAACTGATCGTGGAGGAGAATTTACTTCTGGAGAATTTAATCAATTCTGTGATTACCATGGCATTCGACGTTTCTTAACGGCGCCGTATTCCCCACAACAAAATGGTGTGGCTGAGCGAAGGAACAGAACCATTCTCGACATGGTTCGCAATATGTTGAAAAGCAAAAATTTGTCAAAGGAGCTTTGGGGCGAAGCTGTCAGATGTGCAGTTTATCTGCAGAATCGATGTCCCACGCAAGGACTCGATGGTGTTACCCCAGAAGAAGCATGGAGCGGGAGAAAACCTACGGTTTCTCATTTAAGAATTTTTGGGAGTGTTGCGTATGCTCACGTACCCGACCAGAAAAGATCGAAGTTGGAAGACAAGAGTAAAAAGCTCATTTTCATCGGGTATGATTCCTCATCAAAAGCTTACAAATTGTTTGATCCTGACACTTTGAAAGTATATGTAAGCAGAGATGTGAAATTTGATGAAGAAAGTTTGTGGGAGGAAAATCGACAACTTGTCAAAACCAGTCATGATAAATTTGTCGAAACCGTTCGTGATGATTCTGTCGAAATGGAGATTGAAGCTCATTCACCTTCTCCGATGTTCTCTCCATCATCGTCAGCTTCAACTTCAAATACTGTCGAAGAATCGCTAACACCGAGATCAAGAAGACTTTCTGAAATTTATGAAGCTACCGATGAGCTTCACCTTATATGTCTTCTTGCAGATTGTGAACCACTTATTTTCGATGAAGCTGCCAAAGAAGAAAAATGGAGGAAAGCCATGGATGAAGAGATAGAAGCCATCGAAAAGAATAAAACATGGCAACTCGCTGATCTTCCGAAGGACAAAAAGGCGATCGGTGTCAAATGGGTATACAAGGCCAAGAAGAACGAGAAAGGAGAAATCACTCGTTATAAGGCCAGACTTGTCGCAAAGGGCTACAAACAGAAAGCTGGGATCGACTATGACGAGGTATTTGCACCTGTCATCCGAATGGAAACCATCAGACTAATGATTTCCATTGCAGCTCAAAATCGATGGCCAATCTATCAAATGGATGTCAAATCGGCATTCCTGAATGGCGTTCTTGAAGAAGAAATTTATGTCGAACAACCCACTGGGTTTGTTGTGAAAGGTCAAGAAGACAAAGTGCTGAGATTGAAGAAAGCTTTGTATGGGCTTAAGCAAGCTCCGAGAGCTTGGAACTCCAGAATCGATGCTTATTTCAAGGCAAATGGCTTCGTACAATGTCCGTACGAACATGCTCTCTACTTGAAGCATGAGAAAGGTGATGTTTTATTGGCATGTTTATACGTTGATGATCTTGTCTTCACAGGAAATAATTCTGGATTGATTGACACTTTTAAAGCATCGATGGTGAAAGAATTTGAAATGACAGATAATGGTTTGATGAGTTATTTTCTGGGTATCGAAGTGAAGCAAAATGAAGATGGGATTTTTATTTCCCAAAAAAGATATGCTGAAAATATCCTTGAGAAATTCAACATGAAGAATTGCACTTCGGTTAATACTCCGATGGATTGTGGTGCAAAACTGTCGAAGTTCGATGAAGGTGTCGATGTTGATTCAACATATTTTAGAAGCTTGATTGGAAGCTTAAGGTATTTGACCTGTACCAGACCAGATATCATGTACAGTGTCGGAATTGTGAGTCGATATATGGAGAATCCGAAGACATCTCATCTTAAGGCAGCAAAGAGGATACTTCGGTACATCAAAGGCACTATCTCTCTTGGCTTGTATTATTATCAATCTGAACTATTTCAACTCAGAGGTTATTCAGACAGTGATTATGGGGGAGATGTCGATGATCGAAAAAGCACTACGGGCTTTGTATTTTATCTGGGTGAAACTGCTTTTACATGGTCATCAAAGAAGCAATCCAGTGTTACTCTGTCGACATGTGAAGCGGAGTATGTTGCTGCATCATCGTGTGTTTGTCATGCGATATGGTTGAGAAAGTTGCTCAAAGAAATCCATATGGAGCAAAAGGATGCAACGGAGATTTTTGTTGATAATGTTTCTGCCATTTCTTTGGCGAAGAATCCAGTTTTTCATGAGAGGAGCAAGCATATCGATGTTCGATATCATTTTATTCGAGAACAAGTCAGCGACAAACAAATCGAAGTTGTGCACGTGAAGACCGGTGATCAAGTCGCAGATATTTTTACGAAACCTCTCAAGATCGAAGTGTTTCGGAAATTCAGAAGTTTACTTGGAATGATCGACGGAAGAGAATTTGGCTTAAGGGGGAGTTTTGTTGGGAATTAAGTCAAATTCATTAAGTGTTATAGTGACCGTTCGACTCCCATGGCATAACTAGTATTCCAATGTAATTATTGTTTTAGTAGACATAATTAGTTGAATCTATCATCTTTTAGGATGTAATTGTTGTTTTAGGATGTAATTGTTGTTTTAGTCTTTTCACTTTCTTAGAGAGACTCAAGAGTCATGTTTTAAGCCTATAAATAGGTGAGTCTTGTAACCATTTCAATATGGGTGAATCGATTGTGAATACAGTATATTGAAAAGCCACCTTCCGTCTCCTCTTCCTTGTGTGAACAAAGTTCCTTTGAGAGTGCTTGTTGAGAGCCCCACAGTCGATTTATCCCATCAATAACTCCTAAGCAAACGGTTCAAGATTATCTCAACCCCAGTGGCGACGCTTGAAGCTTTGAACTGCTTAATTACTATACCAACTTGGACTTGATTGTCTTAACCACAATTAAAGCACGATCTGCTGTTCTTTCCATTACACCTTACATCTGTTTCTGAACCACAGATGCTCAGAAGGGACTTGTTTGAGGCTTTGAGCCAGAGAGATGTTGCTTGTTTGGCAGTCTCTATTACTTTGCTCCTAGAACAAACAGTTCATGTCTTGCCTGCCCATGCCTGAAAAGTATGACGTGGGCTTTGTTGGCCCAGAAAAAGTAAGACGTGGGCCTTATTGGGCCGTAAGAGGTGCTCCTTTTGTTTTGGGCCGTGTTAGAGGTCTTCGGTTTGCTATTTTAAGGGAAAAGTGTAAAAAAAAAAGTCCTATATCTATTACATCGATACTAATTCAATCCTAAATATTTTTTTTGTGTCAATTTAGTTGTAAACATTTTGCATGGATGTCAATTCAGTCCCAAACTTTTTATTGGTGCCAATTTAGTCCTAAATATTTTACATTTGTACTAATTCAGTCCTAAACTTTTTAAATTTGTGCTAATTCAATTGGCCAGTCTAGCAAATAATTGACATCGATGCATAAGGTTTAGAACTAAATTGGTACCAACAAAAAAATTAGGACTGAACTGGCATCAATACAATAGGTTTAAGATTTTTTTGACATTTTTTCCGCTATTTTCACGGTCGCAATGGCGACCCCAGAAATTCAGGTTCTAGGGTAGTCGAGATTTTAAAAAATGCAAAATGTGTGTATAAATTTTTCCATGGCACTTGTTCAGTAGCACTTTACTAATGTTCAATAGGCGAGTGACATCACAAAATTGTGCTTAAATTGTACTGAGTAAGCGAGTCACGCCAGCATATTACATAATATGACAACTTATTCAATGATGGCCTCGCATTGACTCAAATTTAAAAAATCGCGGTACTGAATTGAATAAAAAATTTAGGCACTCAATTGTGAAACATGAAAATTTGAGTTTCGACACTTGCAATATCATTCCCATCTATGCCCTGGAGTCACAAAAACCCAATTCTTACTTCCACCGGGGACAATGTGGGTCGCGTCGGGAATGAGGGCGGCCCTTTCGGACCAGCGGCCTTTCCTAATCTTTAGGTGATCAATTGCAATCTCAGTTTCTCAAACCTTGTGAAACGACGCGATCAACTTGCTCGAGCAAAATGCCTGCATTTGGTCGAAGCAGGTATCACACAGATCTTATCCATCCGTATCAATCACGCCACCCGTTTTCAAGATCACAATTTACGAAACGATACGACAAAAACTCGAATGTGCATCGTAGTCATAACTATATCCCTGTAAACATCAATCGCGACTCAACTCGAAAGCACATTGCAAAAAGAAAAGAAAAAAAAAAGAAAAGAAAAGAAAAGCGGCACCCGTTTGTTCACCCAGGCTAGCCTTAGTGACCGTCGATTTGATGGACAAGTGCTTCATGGGATGTACGCCAGCCAAATTCATTCCTAGGACCAACACAGAACTTAATGATATTAGGTCATTCGTTGGACCACACTAAAGATAAACGGAGCTTTTTTTTTTCTTTCTTTTTTTGACTAAAGGAGGACATGATTTCAAAAGCCATCATCAACACCAACACGCATCTTCACCCGCACGATGGAGGCGACCATCGGAGGGACGTCATTAGTCAAACGACACGTGCTTGGACTCTAAGCTCCCCAATAAGACCGCAATCGCGTGCTTTAGAAGAGCTTCAAACTATTCGAGAAAATTGTCCAATTTTTTTTTAAAATTTATTTTACGATAATTAATTCAATTCTAAATATTTTAACCGTGTCAATTCAATCCTTAATTCTTTTGACAATTTGTCAAATTAGTCCTAAAACGTTTTGACAAATTTTCAATTCCAGTCAGTTATCCGAATAATGAATTTATGACTGAATTGATAAATCTAAAGATAAATGATTGAATTGGCCACCGTAAGATAGCTTCAAGACTTTTCGGAGAATTCCTCCTGTTACGCCCACTAAACTCTGGGTCCGTGCTCGTTATATCGAGAACTCGTGTCGGGGTCGAATCAGCTCTTCTTAAAGGACTGCGTGCCGTACTCGCTTCAAATTTATTTATTTTATAATCCAGAGACACGTGCTATTGCTAAGCACATAAAGTCACCGTACACACAGCCATGAATTGGCACTGTAAACTTCTTGTATCTAGAGGACTCTTCCTACAAGTATTTTGGCTCATGTATATTTGTATTATCCAAGCATTCGAGTAACACAAGCATCCTCGAGAGCTTTTCTCTGTAAGCACTTTCTCTCTTTAAATTGCGTTTCTTGAGCGTGGAGTACCAGTCTCCAGAGAGCAAGTAAAGCTTACTTTAACTCAAATAAGAAGAAGCGAGGTCGAAATGCCCGAATGTTCGACCCGTGACCTAAAGACATGGTGACCCGACTATCCAGAGGGCTCATGAAACGTCCCACGACCCTGGTGAAAGTACGACAACATTTTATCACTATTAATAATCTACAAACGAAACCCCAACCGTCGATATAATCAAGGGCGGACGAAAGCAGAAAACAAAGAACAAAAAAAATTTGGAAGACGATTATTTGTTCGTCAAGATTTGAAGTTGTGGTTATCGAAAGAGGTTTCTTGGAGAATGGGGGGTCGTATGTTCAAACTTCAAACTTCAAACTTGAGGTGCGTGTGCGTCAGATCTCGGACTACAAGGATTAAGTTGCAGGATTAAGCTGCACTCTCTTAGTCAATCTTTGACTACCTAGAGTCAAGAAGAGAGCCGCAGAAATCATCTGGTTGTGACGATAAACGAACGACACATTTTCTTGGCATGGGTTGGAAACTTAGAAGTCTATGCATGGCGGGCATTGCGTGTCGCGACTCTATAGAGTTCATTTTGTCCATCCAGTTTTTTACTTAAATATTCTCTCTTTGATCCATTTTTGCGAACCCTTTGGAAACAACTTCGAATATTAAAACAAGAGAGGATTATGGGTGACACCGAATGAGAGCCGGTTCGAGCCGGTTTTAGGGCTAGATGGGCCGATTTCTAATTTTACAAAGTGGAAACCGACCTTAGTTGGTAGGTGAGAATCGACCCACCTCGAAATCTACCAGCATGCAGACAAATGACCGTGGTGAGAACCAAGGACAATGATGGAGGCCGTGAACGGAGCAGACTTGGCTAAGGTAGAGAGATTAGGGTTTTGCAAGATCAGCCCGCCTTCGTTGACCCCAAGAAAAACCGTATTATCTTCGATCGAAACTTATGGTTTTCGAACAGTTTCTCTGAATGTTTCAAGTTTTCCCTCTTTCTGGCAAGCGCCATGAGAAACATTTCAAAAGGGTGTCGTGTCATTGATTGAAGGATGGAGACTTGATTTTTGGCGTCATCGACCGAGGAGGATCATGGGCGGGTTTCAGGCATTAGTGTGGTTTGGCTCTTTGCCTGGCAGACTGTAAGCGCATACCCACGTGGCCGACCTTTTAGGATGAGAAAGTTTTGTGATCTGAAAATTGGTTTCCTGATGGCTACAAGACAATAGAACCTTAATTTTAGATTCGCACATCATCATATCATATTTTGTATAAAATACACGTTGACTAATTATAAGATTGTGTGGTAAAAAATAACTCACGGTACTATCAATCAGGTTAACAACTTTCTTTTGTGATTTTCTCATCTTTTCTTAATTTCCTTTTCCTTTTCCTTTCGTTTTTTTATTTTTATTTTTTGGTTTTTGTAATAAGATGGTCTTCATGATTAGGTACGTGAACTATAGTTTAAAAAGACTTGTTCATTTGAGGTAACACGAAATGCCATGCCTCGTACAGTAAAAGCTTAATATCTTTCATTTTACAAGCATAAAGACATAAATTTCGTTCGATACTTACTTGACTATCATAACTTTTTTTGACTGCTTTTTTTTATTATATATATTGATTTTGTCTACCACTTAAATGCCATACTTCCGACCAAAAAAAGAATGACAACTTTCAAAAAACATTGATATGAGTGCCTAAACTCCCAATCGATCACTTGAGTATACAAAATTTTTAGAAAAAAATTCGGCCATGCGCCAAAAATCCGACGCAACATACTTAAGGTGAATGTTTTTAAAAGCTTTGGCACTCATATGTTCTATTAAAAAGTTATATGTCACTTAAGTAATTGAAAAAAAGTTATAGCACTCAAAAGGATACCATGCGTAAGTTGATACTCACATGTTGAAAAAAGTTACGGTATTTTGGTGAAAGCCGTAGGAAAATTATGGAAAAAATATAAAAAAACTCATAAACCTATTGTATTAATACCAATTTAGTCCTAAACCTTTTTGCATTGATACCAATTCAGTCTATCCAGCCAAGTTTGGCAAAAAATAGCCGACGTGGAAATCGGCGATGCCTCGTAGGACGGCCTGTGCTAACGTGGGTATTGTTTACTAATATTTTTTTAAAGAATTATTTATTTACATATATTTTTATATTTTTTCATTTCTTTTAACTTAGGGTTTGCCTCGCCTAGGGTCATCGCGGTCTCGTTGGCCTTGGACGATGGACTTTACGGCCTTGCGCACGGTCCCGAGGCTATGATGGCCCTTGGCGAGGGTCAACCAGCCCTCGTCGACCAAACCCTAAGTTTTAGAAAAAGAAAAAGAAAAAGAAAAATATTTTTTTCAAAATATATTATTAAATAATATCAACGTCAGCGCCGATCATCTTACGTGACATCGTCGGCATCTACGTCAGCGATTTTCGATAAAAATTTAGCCGCATGAACTGAATTGGTACCATTGCAAAAATATTTAGGATTAAATTGATCAAATTGAAAGGTTTATGAATGAATTGGTACCAACACAATAGGTTTATGACCTTTTTTTTTTTTTCATGTGCACGAAATATTAGTTATACAAGATAAAAATGAAAAGTATTTTCTCCCTATACGACATGTTAAATGATTGACACGTCTCCATCAGTCCAACCCGGGACCACAACCATCGTTGAAATGTTTGTTCCACCGATAGTTTTAATAATTAAAAAACTTAGACTTGACATATGAGTTAAAATATGCATTCACATTATGCTTTCCTCGATCCTAAAGATTCTTACATTACGGCGGAAGACAGTCATTTACTACTTCCTAAGTATGTTAATGTTTTCCGACCAAAAAAATAAAAAAAAAGTATGTTAATGTTGACTTCTTGCACGAGGGAAAAGTGAATATCCCCAAAGCTAGTTCATTTAAAACCCAATGGTTCTAAATCTGTCAACAAATTGATATCATGTCTTCGATTGAAGGATACCAAAAAAGAACAAAATTTATTGGGATCCGGCCTTTTTTCCGAACGAAACGAAACGAAACGAAGGGGGCTAAAATAAGATCAATTCTCTCTGAATGTCCTCCTCGATATTCTCAGATATTCAGGAAATATGGGAAAATCAAGGAATTTCTTGGAATCCTGAGGTCCTGCCCATATTTTTTATGGGCAGGGTGATCCCCACCCTTCACCCAATGAAGGGTGGGGATCACCCTGCACATAAAAAAAAATATGTGCAGGGGATTCACGCCCTCCATTCTTCTTCTTTTCTGACAAACGAAATATTGGGAATTTCCTTTATATTTTTATATATATGAAAGCAAGTAAAACTCGCCAACTCATCGAACGGTGGATATAAATTGGGATTGTATGCCGTAAGCTCGTCGTGCATGAGCAGATAAAGAGACGTTTTGGCAAGACTTATTCTGTCACACCACGTAAATCGCATAAAACACGCCCGGAATTGATCTCAAGAAAGCCCCATAAAGTCGCGAGCGGATCCCCTGCCTAGCCGCAATCTAGACAGGGGTGTACATGTCAAATCCGGGCCGTCCAATCAATCACGGACGGCCCGGATTTGATAGAATAAAATAATTTTTTTTATTTAGCCGTAATTTTATCAAACCTGGGCCGTCCGTGATTGATCGGACGGCCCAGATTTGACATATACACCTCTGCCTAGATTGCGGCTAGGAGTCAGTCGGAGACGCGATTTCTCCCGGCCACGATCACTGTATCGCCACTTCAACGATATTTCATGGAATGAAGAGAAGAAAAATATTTCCTCTTTACTTGAGGTGACGGTGAGGAAAGTAAATTTTACATCATTTTCATATGGCTACTGCTGAATAAGTTTGTATTGAGTTATCGAAATTTCCGCTCCTGCATTGATAGCCTTTGCTTTAAGAAGCAACTGTGCGAAGGTACGTGAACCAATCCTCCTCCCCTCGTCAACCAAAAAAAAAGACAAAAAAAAAAAGACTTCATGGTCATCAGCTGGTGACAGATCTGATGTTGATGCGGGAGCATTAGTCTTTATATAAGTACTCTCCCCACTTCGCATCTTCTTGTCCACTTGATCCCCTCCCTGTCTATCTCTCTCTGTGATTGAAGCTTCGAACTAGGGAGAGGCCATGGCGGATCCTAACTTGAACGTCGTACCGCCCAAGAAATCGCCGGTCGAAGATGTCGAGGCTCCGAAGAAACGCCCGCCACGGAACAAGTACGCCTTCGCCTGCGCAATCCTCGCTTCCATGACTTCCATCTTGCTCGGATACGGTAAACATCTCATCTCTCGACCTTTCGGTTCGACTGATCTCATCTCGGCTATTTTATTCTGACATGCTTGTTTACTGTAATTGGATGGGGTGTGCGTGTGTGTTTCAGACATTGGCGTGATGAGTGGTGCGGCTATTTACATCAAGACCGAACTCCACCTCAACGACGTCGAGGTCGAAGTCCTCGTCGGTATCATCAACCTCTACTCCCTCCTCGGCTCGGCCGTCGCCGGCAGGACCTCCGACTGGGTGGGCCGCCGCTATACCATGGTCATCGCCGGGGCCATCTTCTTCGTCGGCGCCATCCTCATGGGTTTTGCCACTAACTATGCTTTCCTCATGTTCGGCCGCTTCATCGCTGGTATCGGCGTCGGCTACGCTTTGATGATCGCGCCCGTCTACACCGCCGAAGTCTCGCCGGCGTCGGCTCGCGGATTCCTCACCTCATTCCCGGAGGTAATTTTGAAATTCTGAAACATTTTTGTTCTTGGTTACTTGCAAAATTTCAACAAAGCTTGGATAAGTTGGTCGTTTTCTAATTTTCTAATCAGTAACTGATCTTGATTTCCTATTATTATTCCTTCGTAGGTGTTCATCAACTCGGGGGTGTTACTCGGCTACGTCTCAAATTACGCTTTTTCCAAGCTCCCCACCAACCTTGGATGGCGGTTCATGCTTGGCGCCGGTGCCGTACCCTCCGTCCTCCTCGCTTTCGGAGTCCTCGCCATGCCCGAGTCCCCCCCGCTGGCTTGTCATGCAGGGCCGTCTTGGAGACGCCAAGCGCGTCCTTCAGCGCACCTCCGACTCCCCCGAGGAGGCCGACCTCCGCCTTGCCGACATCAAGTCCGCTGCCGGCATCCCCGACGACTGCAACGACGACGTCGTCACCGTCACCCGTAAGAAAAGCCACGGCGAGGGAGTGTGGCGGGAGCTCCTTCTCCATCCGACCCCTGCTGTGCGCCACGTGCTGATTGCCGCGGTCGGGATCCACTTCTTCCAGCAGGCCTCGGGGATCGACGCAGTCGTGCTGTACAGCCCGCGCATATTTGCGAAGGCCGGCGTGACTTCTTCGGACCACAAGCTGCTTGCGACGATCGCCGTCGGGTTTTGCAAGACGATCTTCATCCTCGTCTCCACGTTCTTCCTCGACCGGGTGGGACGGCGCCCGCTGCTCCTCACCAGCGTGGCGGGGATGATACTCTCCCTCACGGCCCTGGCATGCGGCCTCACGGTCATCGACCACTCGAGCCAGAAGCTGATGTGGGCCATCGGACTATGCATCGCGATGACGCTGACCTTCGTGGCATCGTTCTCGATTGGGTTGGGCCCCATCGCGTGGGTTTACACCTCAGAAATATTTCCGCTGAGGTTGCGGGCGCAGGGCGCGAGCATCGGAGTGGGGGTGAACCGGGCCACGAGCGGGCTCATAACGATGACGTTCCTGTCGCTCTCCAAGGGTATCACGATCGGAGGCGCCTTCTTCCTGTATGCAGCGGTGGCGGCCATCGCTTGGGCGTTCTTCTTCACGGTGCTGCCGGAGACACAGGGGCGGACCCTGGAGGATATGCAAGTGCTTTTCGGTAGTCTGACAGGGTGGAGGGCCGTGGCGAGGAAGTTGAAGATGGAAGTGGTCGACGATGGTAAGCGCGACGGAGGAAGAGGTCACGTTCAATTAGCGACCAACGGGCGTGCGGACCATAACCAGATATAATTCGTTCCCCGTACATAGGATCTTTATATATCCATAAACTAGAGAGAGAGCACTGTGTAGAGTTGTGCAATTGGATTGTGATGGGAGTACTGGAAACGTGCTAACTCTTCCAATTACGACGGTGATGCAGGGGAAAAAAAAACATAGAGAGAGAAGAGGAAATGAAGTGATATCCTCTTTGAAAAGTTCTTGGCTTCGTTCCCCCTAGTATTGTCTTTCGTAAAATGGCCAGCACATTATATGAATGCCTGTGTGAATCCCTTTCCTATCATCTTTGTGCGGATAGCAAAATTCCGATGCGGGTATGGAAATAATCGAAAGAGGGAGAAAAATGATATCACTTAGTCGGATCATCGCCGGCGAAAAACAATCTACTTTAGTATACCATAGAAGAAGGAAACGTATGATCGTGCAATACCAAGCAAATAGAATCGAGTTCAACTTCCGGCCACATTTGGTGTAGAGATTGTGAACGTACGGTGGGGGAAAAGAGGGACGATATAGCGAGGAATTGCAGGTGGTGGGACGGGTCGGTTTATTTGGTACGAGAGTCTGCTCCACTTGTTACAGTATCGGGTTCAATTCTTGCCGTGTCGTGACATTGAGGGCGACATCTTTGTCCTCCGAGCTTGAGTGGCCAATCTCGAATGGGGAGGAGGAGCGACGGGGCTAAATGCTTTCTGTGGCCCGTGTCACGACCGGGGAAAGGATGGTCCAACGACTGAATGATTGGGTTACCACTTTCCAGTTTGACGTCTCTCGTGAGATCGACCCGAGAGAGCGTCTCAATTCTCATGGTTCTAATGAACTCTTCGTCTACCCGGCCCACTAGCTATCCCCGACCAATCCAGCTCTAACCCCTTCTTCTATCTTTTAACAGAAATAACTTTTGGGGTCTGACTCTGAGTTACTTTATAAATGGTGATGCTAGATCAACTACACTCGTCTTTGATCGACTAAGCAGAGCCATGCAATGCATCCAGTCGTCTTTATTCAAGCTAATCCTTTTCGTGCTTAAGTTTGACGGTTTAGCTATTCCCGTTGATTAATCTACGCACTAAATAATGAAGTTTCAATATCTTCTATCGAGTCTGAATGGGCCGAGGGAAATTTGTTCAAAAAGTCATATGCCTATTGCACTTTTGCCGATTCAATCGTATGCCTTATGATTGTGCCAATTGAGTCCATTTAGCTAATCTTTGCCGGAAATCGCTAATATAGACATTTTTTTAATAACATTTTAATATTTTTCAAGACTTATTCTTAACATAATTTTATTTTATTTGTTCTTTTTATTGTTACTGTGGTCGGCGACACGAGGCCCTCACCCAGACCATCGTGGTTATGGGCGAGGCTTGGCAAGTGCCCAGCCAGTAGGTAGCCACTCCCTTCTTAGGGAATCGTACGTGAGACTTCCGCATTCACCAGCCACGTTAAGAGAAAAAACAAAGGGAAAAAGGGAAAAAAAAGGAAAAAGAAGAAGAAGAAAAATTACTAAAAATTCGAAAAAAATATTAAATTAATATTATAAATTATTCATGTGCCACGTAGGACGATCAGAGTCCCCATCAATAATTTTTCGGTCAAAATTGACCGAATTGACTCGATTGACAATTTTTTTTTTAAAAAAAGGATTAAATTGAAAAAAGTACAAAAAATTAAGACTTTTTGGATAATTTCCTCAATGGGCCGAAGCGGGTCATTCTCTTGTCTTCCATGATCAAAATGTTAGAGCACGACAGCTTTGGAAACGGGGATTTCAGACCATAAATTGGTCCTCGTAATGTTGCCATCAAGAGGGGGAGTGAGAGAAGTGATAGGATAGGACATACGGAGCAAGACTGAAGAATGTGATGCACTACATCAACTCATGCATCACGCGTAGTGGGTCCCGCGAAAGTGTAATGAACCCACACGTGCCATACTAGAATGTCCAGCGTGTCGCTGAAAGATCCACGATCAACATGGAGGAGGAACAAGAAAAGGAAGCCCAAGGCTAATTCTGGGCTGAGCGGAGCAATGTAGCCATTAAAGCCTGTAACAAAGATGCGAGGTTTACCATCTTCATTGGATTTTTTTGTTTTCTCATCATTCTCTATTTTAACATTAGGAAATCATGCCTTTGTTACAAGGGGAGTCGTCGGAAATTAACGAAGTCTTGCCCGTGGGAAATTCTCGTAGATGTTAGTTTGAATGATTATTGGCGAGCTGCCCATCATATCTTTTGGATATGCCATTATGAAAAAAAAAATTGAGGAATCTCAAAACTGACCAGGCACTACTAGGGACACTATGAGCAGTAATGGAATTGGATCAAGTCATAACATAATATAAAAAAAAAAAAGATCCATGCAGAATCACTTCAACTATGGAGGCGGACCGACGAGCTGCAGCGATTTACCATAAACAATAGGAGGGACGAAGTCGAGTGCGCAACCATTTACTAAAAGTTTACATGGTAAAATCGTTAGATATATTTTATATCTTGACAAAAAAAAAAACAAAAACGAAAAGACAAAGAGAACTTCCAGATTGTCGGGTATTCTCATAAAGTTTTGGTTTTACAGAAATTGGGCTTTTCATTCTCTCTTCATCTTAGTTAAGTTCATCTCTTCGAATCCTTGTAAATGAGAGGTTTTATCTCACATGTAAGAAGAGACAGAGAGAGGAAGAAGAAGAAGAAAGAGAAGAGGGTGACTGTGGAGGGAGGAGGAGACGACACTTAAGACTAAGTTAACTTAGTTTTTGCAACCCTAGAACACGAAATGTTAAAGAGCGCACTTGCCAAAATGAGTGCGCAAAACATATAAAGGCGAAAATTCCAATGTGCGAAAATGATAAAGCCTTTGAAATTTGAGTTCAAATGGTTGGAGATCAGGGAATCAAGAATTCAAATTACATGAGGGATTGATCCAAGATTTTGTCAATAAATAAGTTACGGCCATAACTACGTCACGTTCATTGTAGCCGCGGGCTAGGAGTTTGCGGTTCAAAAATTACTCCCGGATGGATTTTCTTTATCCTCAATAGAGCTCATATGAAAGTGAAAATAGGCAGACAACCGCAGAATCATTCGGTAAACAAGATTATGACGATCAAGAAACGAACAGATTGATCCAAAGAAACAATAATTTGCAAATAACCCTTACATTCAATCAGCTATTTCATCATGCATTTGGAATTTGGAACACTTGTGGGATGTTCCGTTTCTTGAGAGAAAAGATTAGCAAGAACTAAAAACGTGACGGATCCAACAGAGAGCTCGACAATTAGCGGAATGGGGTCAAGATCGACTCCATTATATGGCCAAGTGACTAAGAAACATCTACATCATATTCATAAGCGATGAGAATCGCCGGAAATCATCAGAGTTTTGACCCTAAATGAGTTTCAAGATCTAACTGTACGAAGAAAACACTTACACATGCAACCGGATACAGCGGACTGTGATCTCCGAATCCGCTCGTCTTCTCCATTTTGGAAACATTCACAGTGGTTTAAGCACTTGAGGATACCCAATAAAACCCTGGGAATGCAAGAAACTTCATCGGCTGATCTCAAAAGGGCCGGTAGGATCGAGCTGTTTACACAACCCTAGATAGGTGTAATACAAGATCCGCTCCTTCGCACCCGTCCGGTGAATCTTCGTGTGCGCGCAGAAATACTTCAGTTGCTTCAGCGTCAGGCAGCCGAGCGTCTGCCCTAAGAGCAAGAAGAGCCAATTGATCTTCTTCTTCTTTATGTTGGCAACTACGGGCTTCGCGCTGTTCTCCTGGTTGCAGAACCTGCACTTGGGGAGGACCGGGTTCATCCACTCCTCCGGAGCCCGATCGTGCATGGTCGCCTTGTTCACCGCGATGAAGTTGCCGACCTCCAGAAACTTGCCTCGCAGGTCATACTCGATCTCGAAGACCTTCTCGCATTTCTTGCACTGGACGTCCCCAGTGATGGTGAAGATCCTGTTCGACAAGAGGTAGTTCATACTGTGCACGGTGGCACGTCGGTTCGTCGCCCATGGGAAGGGCACCGGGACGGTCTCGCTCTTGCCATCCCTCACCGGCCGATTAAGCCTCCGGCGCCCACCGTGCGACAGCAGGTGCGGTAGGGCTTCTTGATGGGTATTCGACAGCGCAGCCGCAAAAGATGGCTGGTGAAGCATCACAGGAGGACCGTACGTCACCATAGACGGCTCGTGAACTAACGCCGGAGGAGATTCGTATATCACCATACTCGGCAACAAGTGCGTATGGGGATTAGCTTCTGGAGGTGGAGGTGGAGGTGGAGGAGGAGGAGGAGGAGGCGGGGAATGCTTTCGAGGTCTCAAGGGCCGAGAAGACAGCGAAAGAGCGAGGAAATCGTCGTCGTTGCCATCACTCCCGGACTCGCGGCCATTTGGATCATTGCTGTTGTTCTCGGATTCACCTTTCCTCTTTCTACTGAGTTCCGAGTCGACGTTCATGATTGGAGATGGCGGTTCTGGGGGGCCTTTGTGGAGGCGATTAGGGATTGTAGAGAGAGAGAGAGAGAGAGAGAGAGAGAGAGAGAGAGAGAGAGAGAGAGAGAGAGAGAAGGGAGGCAAGTATGTGAAGAAGTAGGAGGGCGTGAATTGAGACGCCGCTTTATGCTCAGGGGTTTGGAGAGAGAGAGAGAAAAGATTGGGAAAACAGACTCAAAAGCGCAAGGGATGTAATCTTGACCCCGGGTGTATCAAAATTTCTTCAAGATTTGAAAGCAAGAAGACCATTCAAATTCTTCGTTTCTGGTTGGTTGTACTTGTCTTTAGCTAGGGTTTGTTGAAATCAGAGACACGGTTTGTTGAAAAAAGAGAGATCCATCTATCGATCTTGAGGATTAGTCAACTATGGTCAAATAGGTGCGACCATCTGTTTACTCAACTATTCGCAGAGGAAGAGGGCCTGGATTTCAAGGGCATGACCTAACCTTGTGAGGGAAGGTTAGGCGATCCCTTTCCATGAGATGTGGGATTGAAGATGAAAGAATCAAAATTCCTAATATTTCTCGCAATCTTTACTCTTTATCAATTCATTTGAAGGAGCCCTCCTCCAATCTCTTCATCCCTTTCATGTCGTGAATTTGCGGAGGTCGATTAAGATTGAAAGTTATCAATCATCTTGCTATTTTAACAAAAAAAGAAGAACAAGAAGAAGAAGATAAATTTGTCTCTCTATTTTTTTTTTTTCAAATTTACGAAAGTCTACAAGGCTACCCTTTTCATCCAAATAAGTTCCGTCGTCTAGATAGGGATAATTGCTCTCTCGAAAAACCATGGTATCATTAATTAGGTGTGTTCCTTCAGGATAAATTGTAAATTTACCAGTGAGTTCAGCATCATGAATTATCCAGACAATTAACTCTCGTGTTAATGTAGGCTGTCTTGGGGTTTGTTAAATTAAGAGATCGACCCTGGAGCGGACCTACATATTAATCTTGTCCCCGATACAAAGTATGGAGTTAATGTCGTGTGTATATTGCTTGGAAATGAGAACCGCCGGTCTTAATCAGTCATGTTGAACTGGTGAATTAAATGAACCGGATTACGATATCTTGAAGACATTGCAGCTTTACAGATGCTCATGGGAAAACCTACTGGATGTCCCATTGATGAAGATGAAGCCAATTTCATTATTGCTCCTACTTAGCTACCCCACACATTGAATCGCCCCCCCCAAATCAATACTTAATAACTTAATATGATCCGAGATACGAAAACTAACTACGTAATGAAGTAGCATCTTGCAGCAAAATTAGCCTCGGTGAGGGCATCATTTGGGTCTTAATTATTTATATATATATGAGTGCGCATCGTACGTTTGTTCAAGCTGCTTATTTTGTGCCATTTGCGTTCTTTTTTTGCGAACAAAAATGTATCTAACAGTTCATGCGTATCAAGATAATCCGCGCCATCCAATGATTTAATCTAAAATTAAGATCCAACAAGGACTCAAGCAATAACATCGGAGTCTCAATATCAAGTGATACGACTAAAGTGCCATGCAACCGTTTTCATTGATTCACTATCCACGTTACACATGGATGCCTCGTACGCCCAACGAATTACAGAATCTCTGGAAAGTTCTCGATGGCTCAAAGAACGCACAAAATCCACAGGAAACATCTCCCTACGCTACACAGTCATTATCGCAAACACTTAGTCCACAGTCCCTAAAGCCTAAATGTCGATCAGAAATGAAACGGAAAGAGCCAAATCGGTCCCTATCTCATCACCATCGTGACCATTTCATCGGGTTCACGGGTCGAACGGCCCGGTCGGGTCGAGCTGCTTGCACAGTGTGAGATACGTGTAATACAGGACCCGGTCCTTGGCTCCGGTCCGGTGGTTCCCGGTGTGCTCGCAGAAGTACTTGAGCTGCTCGAGCGTGCAGCAACCCAGCATCTGCCCCAGCAGCAGGAACAGCCAGTTGATCCCGTCCTTGCCCACGATGACCGGCCTCGCCGCGTTCTCTTGCCCGCACGACCCGCACCGCGGCAGCACCGGGCTCATCCACTCCTGCGGAGCCCGGCTGTGCATCGTCCCCTTGTTCTCGGCGATGAAGGCCCCGACCTCCAGGAACTTCTGCCTCAGGTCGTACTCGATCTCGAACGCCCTCTCGCACCTCCTGCACTGCACCATTCCCGCGATGCTCTCTATTCGGTTCGCGAGGAGGTGGCCCATGCTGTGCACGGTGGCCCGCCACTCCGTCGCCCACGGGAACGGCGCCGGGATACACTCCCTGCCGTCTCCGCCTCCGCCGCCGCCGCCGCCGGGAGGAGGAGGGAGCCTGCCGCCGCGGCCGCGAGGGGCAGCTCGGCGGCGTCTCGGAGGAACGGCGAGCTTGCTAGGCTGAGACGAGAGGGATTTCGCGGATAGGAGCTCCGATCGCCGCGAGTCTCGCGGGGCGGGGCAAATGGAGAGCGAGAGAGCGAGGTGGTGGTGATCGGGTTCGTTCTCGCCGTCGAGGTCGGGGAACCGTCTGCTGGCGGGCTGATTGTTCTTCCTCTTCCGGTTGAACGCGGAGCCGCTGTTCATCCTCATCTTGCCACACACCGCTCGGGGTGCGATGGGACAATGACAATGGCTACGAATTACTCCCGCCGAAGATTGTTGGGGGTGTATCGAGGAGGAAGAAGGTGGTGAGATTTTGGAGGGAGATCTCGCAGAGATTGATCGGAGATGGAGTTGAAGAGACGGTTGTTGCGCCCGCGGGTTGTTATGATTCTCGCTCCAAGTCATCGGGGAAGTTTGTTATTATTTGTTGCGGTTAGTGAGAAAGTTGTGGGATTGGATTTAGCGGGCGCTGAGAGGGGATTTAAAAAATAAATAAAAAATAATAATAATAATAATCTCATCAGGCCGTTAGGGTTTCACTTTTCTCATCATTTTCGGAGTCAAACCAAGTCGAGCAATCTGTAATCCAACTCAGACTTAACTCGATTATTAAGTTGTTTAAGTCCGAGCTCGACTCGGTCAACTCGAGCTCTATAAATCCAATTTATTTGGCTAAAAAGAATCTAATTTTGTGTTTGAATTTCACTTTATTAGGCCAGCAGATGAATAGTTGCTTATGCCAAAGCCTAGCTTAGTGTATAATTTGTTCCATCTAATACGGCCCAGCCACTTGATGTAACAAGGAGATTTCTTGCCCCAAGAAGGCCAAGATCACCAAAAAAGAATTATCACGACATCAACACGAAAATATTGCATTTCCACATATTTTTGTTACTTGCTACGCCTTGTATGTGCGAAGTATTATGGAAATGACACAAATAATTCTTAAATATTGGCAATGTGATCCCTGAACTTTTAATTTATTCATTATAATTTTTAAACTTTTTGGTACATGTTTGATTTAGTCTCTGGATCATATCAAAATGTTCAATAATGTCCTTAAACTTAAATTTATGAAAGGACTACATTAAACATTTTCATATAGTTCATGGATTACGTTTTCAAGGACCACATTGAATAAATTAAAAGTTCAGTGTTCAGGATCCCCATTAAACAAATTTAAAATTTTAGGGAACATATTGCACGTTGAACCGTTCGTGTCATTATTCCTAATATCGAAGACTCAAGCAGACCATATAAGAACGCGTCATTTCACACTGGTTCATAAATCATAATACATTTGCAGCGGTCACTATATACTTGCATTGTACATATACATCACATGAGCAAGATACGACACCGTACGTGATATTGTTGTTCGTTGTAAACATATATAGGTCTTGATAATTTTACCGGTGACTTATACGACTGTACTACGAGAGAAAGAGATCGCCTAACTGAGGCCACCCACACGAGATTATCTGCGGGGAAGAAGTGGCAAACCGGGGACGACCCGAGCTTGACACCCAGGACTTGGAACGACATGTGGTCTCTGTCGTCCCATAATGACAAACCGCCCCCGCCTCCACCGATCTCTCTCCTCCTCCATCCTCTCCACCACCGCCACCCAGAGAAGTCTGATACACTCTGGTCTCACTCTCTGCTTCGCTGTGGCAATAGAACAGTGCGTACGGGTATGGCATGGTGTGGCAACCTATGACCCTAGTCGAATCAACCTGATCGGGCACTTGCAAGATTGTGTAGTTTTGCAGCGGGTCGTCGCTGGCCTTCTCCTTCTTGTTGGGGGAGGTAAGTGGCGGTCAAGGCTCTGAACTGGGCTTTCGGCCCGAAGACCTCGTGGGCCGAGTCGATCATGGACTCCTGGGAGGCGGCACCGAACCTCGTCTCTCCCTCGATGGGCTCGAGCTCGCACTGCTTGAGCGTGTACTCCATGGCCTTAGCCTGAGGAGACCCCACGGGAATGGAGGAGGAGGACGACAGGAGGTGTGAAAGCTGAGCAGGGCAGCTGAGAAAGGGATGGAGTCGGATTGCTCTGTGGCCAAGAGCCTCGGAGACTTGGAAGGGTCTTTTAACTTGCTGGGGAAGTATATGGGCATCTGCTTCCCAACTTTGAGGTCGTCCAATGTGAAGAAGACAGTTTAGGGCAGGATCAATGGGGTCCTTCCCGTGAGCAACTAGGGATTCTGCCTGTGGATGTTGTGCCTGTCTATCTTACGATCAGCACCCGATCCCCAATGCTGATCGGCGATCACCCGGCCTCGAGCACACTGAAAATCAACACCATGCATATTATATATAAAAATGGTAAGATCAAAAGGATGAAATTACTTTCAATTGTGGCAATAGATGGGACGCCAGCACCCTAAACAAGTCAAAGGCTCTATACATGATGTCGAAGTTAAATCTCCTTGGAAGATGGATTTGCAATCTTCAGTAATATTTTTCGCGTAGATTGCGACCTCATCCGCGTCACTAGCGAAGCATGATCACTAAAAGGAAACACGTTTTAAAGCTCTAGCTTCAAGTCTCGATCCTTGCTCCTCCTGAGTTGCTAGAAGATCACGACATGGAAATTTACATCCAACTGACCAAGAGTATCTTTATCTCTCCCAGAGTTAAGAGTTGCAATGAAGTATCCACAGATGGCCAAGAAGGAACCAAATAAAAGAACCCCAGAGATAGCAGCAAAGTTGAGATCTCCATTACCAGGAATGCGAGTTAAAAGAAGAGGCTCAAGGAAGCAAGACGAAGGAGATGGGAAAAGTGTAAAAAAAAAAGTCCTAAAGCTATTTCATTTATGTCAATTCAGTTCTAAACTTTTTTATTGATGACAATTTAGTCATAAACCTTTTTCATTGGTGCCAATTCAGTCCTAAACTGGCCAATTGAATTATCACAAGTGCAAGATATTTAGTACTGAATTGACACCAATGCAAAAATGTTTATAACTAAATTGTCATCAATAAAAGGTTTAGGATTGAATTGACACCAATGCAACAGATTTAGGCAAAAAAAAAAAAGGGTGAGTTTATAATTGAATTGGCACCAATGCAACAAATTTAGAACTTTTTTTACACTTCTCCCTCGGAGACCCATAGTTTTCTTGGGAAAGAAAGCACTATTTGATCTAGCTTATAAAATTAGATCGAGCACTATTTGATCTAGCTTATAAAATTAGATCGAGGACAATAACGTAAATGGAGGAAGACAGAAGGTGTGGGTGCGGCCAAACAATGTCAAACAATAGATTATCGAACAACAGCAATAAAACAAAGCATCATAAGTTCGTGAGTACGTTTGATTGTACCTACTCTGGAGTCTGGAGTGTTCTTAATGGATCAAGTTGTGTTTCCTTTTTTTGCAAAGCTAACAATAAGTCCACCATGTCTATTCTATGTCCATTTTTGCTCGTCAAACCTGACATAAAAGGCCACCACCCGAGATTATGAAAAGCTCACGCACATACATGCAACGGGTGTTTTTGCGATGCCGAAGAAGTACGAGTCTTGCTAGGGTTCATGTAGATGTAGTTATGAATTTTTTTGGGAACCGGAGGTTTACAAGAACCTAGGGTTTCAGGTCGGGTAAAGCTCCTAGGACATTTAACGTGCTTGTGTTACGACCGTGAACTCGTCGACTGAATTTCCTATGCGAGCTGGAAACGATTAAGATTCGATGTCTTTGAAGAAACGAATCGATTTCTCAATCATTTTGGGTATGTGATGCCTCCTTTCAAAACGGTTGAATCATACTAAAACGAGTAATGTGTTCTAATTGGCTGGTCTGTCTTTGACGAGTAAGAGACGTACTTAGGCTCTCTCATGTGCAATCATGGATCTAGGTTTACATATCTTGTTCTCCATATAATATGACTTCTTATGTACGGCATAGGTTGTTCCTACGTGTTGCTTGATGCTGTGTCCTGGTGAGGGAGCAAGATGATGGGCTGACCACTCGCTACCTTCCTAGTGGAATTACTATGATATTGATCAATCCACAGCTAGGGTGATCGGTTTCCACGTTAGACCGTTCCAAATCAGATTCGAAAATCAGAGGGCTTTAGAAATTTTCTTTTCCTTACTCTTAAAAAGAAAAGGAAAAAGTATTAAAAAAAAGGTCATAAACCTATTGCGTTAGTGTCAATACAATCTCAAATCTTTCAATTGTGCTAATTTACTCCTACACATTTTGCATCTGTGCAAGTTGAGTCAATCCGATCAAATTTAATCGAAAAAATCGTTGATGTAGACGCCGGTCATCCTACGTGGCATGCTCAACGCTGACGTGGATATTTTTTATTTATAATTTTTAACATGTTATTATTTAAATATTTTTATTATTATTTCTTTTGTTTCATTACTCTCCTTTTTTTAGAGTGAGGCTCGGCGCCTGACCTTTATTAGCCCCAAGCGAACACTGGACGAGGTTCTCGCGACCCTCGTTTGTCGCCACCCCTCAAATCTTAAAAGGAAAATAAAGGAAAAAAAATATATTGAAAAATAAAATAAAAAATCATTTAGAAAAATGGCCACGTCAGCATTGGCCATGCCATGTAGTATGACCAGCTTTCATGTCTGCGATTTCCGATCAAAATTGGTCAATAGACTCAATTGGCACAAATGCAAAATGTTTAGGACTAAATTGACACAATTAAAAGGTTTAGGATTGAACTAGCAGTAATCAATAGATTTATGACTTTTTTTTAACACTTCTCTCATAAAAATAAAAATAAAAATAAAAATAAAAATAAAAATAGAAAATCATTTGTTTGGCCAATTCGATTCCACACTTGGAATCAGGAACTGCCCTGAATTGGCCGGTCTAATTCCTGTGCACACCTTTATCCACGCAATTTTAAACCACGAAAAATGAGAGGAGGAAATTTTCAAAAGTTCTAAGCAAGCTTAAGAGAGGGTTTTGTATGATTTCCTAATAAACATACAAAACAAGAAAATTCATTAAAAAATAGAAAATATATATTTAAAAATGTCAACATCAGTTCCGGGAAGGGCCACGTAAAAAGACACTGGCGTCCACGTATTTCCTACCAAAATTGGTCGGGTGGATTCGATTGACACAAATGCAAAAAGTTTAGGAGTAAATTGGCACATGAAATGTTTAGAATTGAATTGAAATCAATGCAAAAGATTTATGACATTTTTCCCCAATTTAATGTCTTTACAAGAACGTGATGAGAGGGCAGTGTATCTTCCAACAATCAATTTCAAGAAAGAATTGCTGATGTCGAAAATTACCACCCTTCCGAGCAAAAAAAGAAAAGAAAAGAAAACTACCACCTTAATTATGCGCATGAAGATCATTTGACTCGTGAAAATGAAAGCAATTAATATATACATTGATGCCGAAGCGCGATAGAATGCAAGGTTAAACAGAAGAATCGAAATGATAAACGAGGAACCACAGTTCACCTAAGTGTGATTTTATCAAAATCAATGAAAATATCAATGTCTGTCATAAAACTGCTCTTCCACGAACCCTAAACATCTTTATATAAGATGCTAAACCTAATTGACCTAGGAAACACCAAATTACTAAAACGCCATTAAATTTATAAAAAACGCCTAAAATAAAAAATAAAAAATATTAAGCAATATTACGAAGATCGCTATCTTTATTTGCATCATTCTCCCCTGCTAGGAAAAAGATTCGCCCTCGAATCTGCTTCATCTTCATTGACATCAACCTCCTCAGGTTCTTCTTCATCTACATATGTTTCATGTTTTGCTTGTTGCTTTGGTTAAAACCACTCCTCAAGTCTGTTAACATTCAGAAAAGGGAAACTTCTCCACGGACATACTATTTGGTGTACTCATCAATGACTCTAAGAGTCGAATTTCAGCCTATATTGCTGACCCATGAATGGAAACAAAATCAGGGTCTTCAGAATGCCTATTATCCTCCTCCATTAAACTGACCACAGAGGTACGTACCAGCGAATTTTGTGACAAACCCAAAATATCTTCATCAAAAGATATAACGATATAAGGTTCTCTTCTAGTTGGGATTTGCTCTTTCAAAGTAATCTCCTCCCAAACCACTATTTTCTTGACACAACCACAAAGCACACACAATTCATGCGCAAGTTTCTCAAGGTCTCCACCAATTTCTGCATCACACGAAAGATCACGATTGCCTTGTATGCGCATAGTTCCATAATGATCACAATAAAGTTTTCCTAGTATGAGATCGTATGTGGATGTTGTTACCTTACTCCACTGGAAAAATTCACCGTCATTAAATTGTAAAGTCAAAATACCGACAGGATCAAGCTTCTCTTTCTCAACGGAGCCAGGCGATTTCTTACGCCGCTTCACATATGGAAATCTCATCCCTACTGATCTTATAGAAGTCGATATCATTATCATCTTCAGATTCAGCAACGTAGAGGCATGCATCATTTGAAGAAGATGATCTGCGCAAATCAGACGCACTACTCTTGAAAGAACTAGATGACAAATATACCTTGTCTTCATGTAACCAGAACCCACCAAAGATCTTCTTCTCAAACTTGGCCACAGACAAATTCACATCCAACCTAATATCTTCATAAATCTTTCCAGACGCTACGACTCGGTCAACGAGTATTCCACCTTGCGCATAAATGCGCCCAGTGCCTAACGCCTTATGATCGACCTCATCCATAGCGACAAACTCATCGCCACCAAAATCATCAGTTTCAGGAACAAAATTACCTCGATCCTCAGTGCTCCCCGAAACATCGGCTTTTTGCACATCTTTAAGAACCATATCAGTTTTTTCCTGGGGAACATCGCTAGGGACGACCTCGCTGCCCTTCGCCGACACGATGGCTTCTACCGTCGTGACAGGATCCGCATCCCCCTGCTCTCCGTCAGATTCATCGTAGATTGGATTTTCATAGACCGGATCTGTATCAAAATTTGGATTTTCATAACAATTCGGATATTTATCAAAAATCAAATCTTGATCAAAGATCGGATTTTCATCAACGATCGGATATTCATCGACGATCGGATTTTTTCGGATTGAAAGTCCAACCCCGCTCGCGCAAGTCGTCGCTCCAATCGCTGGATTCGCCTTCTTAGCCCCCGCGCAAGTTGTCTCTTCAAATCCTGCTTTCGTCTCCGTAGCTCTTCATTTTCTATGTCTAGTAGGTCTCTCAGACGCGGCTGTTCATCTGCATCAGGAACGATTCCATGCTCCCGGCCTCCACGAGCACGCTGTCTTCGACCACCTCGATTTCGTTCGGCCATTGATTTCAAGCAACCTGTGCTCTTATACCAAATGAAGCCGAAGCGCAATAGAAACCAATGCTAAATAGAAAAATCGACGAAAATTTCAAAGTCTGTCATAAAACTGCTCTTCCACGAACCCTAAACATCTTTATATAAGATGCTAAACCTAATTGACCTAGGAAACACAAAATTACTAAAACGCCTAAAATAAAAAATAAAAAAATATTAAGCAATATTACAAAGATCGCTATCTTTATTTGCATCATACATAATGGTAAAATACGCATATGAACTCAGCGGACGTGATATAGACTCGTGTTTTGACATGGATTTGTTTAATTTCAATGTGCGTCATTCAAAATTTGCACCGAGCATATTCGATCTCTTCATCTTACTTGCTTACATATTCCGGAGTATTCAAGGGATTTTAAAATCAGCAACAACAACAACGAAAATTACCCAAAGACTTCTAAATTTGTTGCAATTGTACCAATTCAATCCTAAATTTTCTTCTTCTTTTTGCCAAAAACCTTTTGTATTTGTGTTAATTCAGCCCATTTGGCTAGCCGGCATTAACGTGAATATTTTTTAAATAATTTTTTTTTATATTTCTTCTTTTATGTTTCCTTTTTTTCCTTTTGTTTAATTTTTTTCCCCTTCCCACTGTGTTTGGCGAGGAGCTTGCTGGTCACTCGGCAAGGGCACGAGCTGTCGGCGAGTGCGCAGCTGGTGGCCTCGCCCGAGGTTGGCAAGGCCATGGCCTCCTTCGCCCGAGCCCGGCGAGGCTCTGGCAAGGCGGCCGCGCCTCTCGTTGGTCTGGGTTCGCGATATCCATTCACTTCGATTCTCATCTAGCTACCCTGAGCCACGGAAATCCTATCATCGACTTTATGCTATCTTTTCTTAGGATACGATCTCTGATGGATACTCCATTAACTTTCGCATGCTTGACTTTTGAATGCCATAGAGTGTTACGGAACTACAACGTGCACTTCTCTTTTGGACTTTTATCAAACAGATTGTGCCTGCCTAATTCATGTTGCGGATTTTCCAAAAAGCGAAACCCTTCAAACAGTGGATGGAATTATTAATAGCTAATTGACCTAGTTAAAAACTACGTCGCTTTTTTTTTTTGTCGATTTTCCCTTGTTTTTTTGGGGCTGAGATTTGACCATTTTCAGTTTATATTTTGGGCGTGAATAATGCGAGGATAGAAAAGGATAAAGCAGAAAATCAATCTTTATCCCAAATGTTGCGTGGTTCACCAGCCAAAGAGGTTGGTTCTGTGGTGAAGTCAACTGAAGATGACATCTACGAGAGAGAGAGAGACAAAGACTTATGCAAGATCACTACGAGTCCGGAAGAGCAATGAGTCACCCACGAGGGGCTGCTTTTAAAAAAAAAAGGAGGGGCATGATTACGCGTTGAATTAATTTTTTCCACACTACTTATATTAAGTCCATCAATCTATATCTACATGAAAAGTCACCATCATAATTACCGTGGACCGTGTTTTTACTTAGGTCAGCTTGTCTAGCCCTTTGAATCCAAAACCGAGGGTAACAAAAAAATTAATGTTCGAAATTAACCAGACAAGATCGATTGAGATCGGTACGCGTGTCTCGTATATTAAATGGTTAGATTTTCTCGGAATATTGACATAAATTTCATCTGCGAACGCTAAACGCGTGACGATAAAATACTTTCCTAATCATGATTAATATCCGGCTTAGTTCATGTGAATCCTCACATATCCTTTCGAAGCTACTAGGGAGAATTGCAATAACAACAAAAAAAAAAAGGACGTAAACCTATTGTAATAATATCAATTCAGTCTTAAATCCTTTTTTCTATGCCAATTAAGATCTAACTCTATTGCATTTGTGTCAATTCAGTCCGTCCGATCAATTTTAACTAATTGGGGCTAACGTGAACGCCGGCCAATGCTGACATGGACGCCGGCGGTGATGTGGTCGGATGGACTAAATTGACATAAATGCCAAAGGTGTAGGATCGAAATGATTAAAAAAAGGTTTGGGATTGAATTGTCATTCAATTACAATAGACCTAGACTATTTTGGTAATTTTCTCAAGCTATCATGACCTCCCAAATTGGTTCTCAATCGAATAGGTTACACATACTATTATAGCAAAAGAAAGTTGTTAGAGGGTCGTATAGGGGGGGCAATCATCTTATGGAGACCACCGACCTAAAAGGAAAAGGAAACATAAACCTCCAGAACGCCAAAAAACTTCATGTGCACGTAACAGGTTGACCACGGCAGACAAATCCAAACGGACAGATGAACTCGGACGACTTGGGAACACACACATTAATATAAAAGCTAGTTCGTAGATACCATGCATGTTGCCAATGCAAACAACAAAGTACACCTAGTTATTGAACTTGTTTAATGCCCAACTAGATACACTTGTCTATATACATATATATAGTTGACTTTCGGGTAATGCGCCAACCTAGCACTCTCATGGGGTCCAGAATCTAATCTCAAGTTCTCACCTCTTTTTTTTGCAGTCAACTCACTCTCTCTCTCTCTCTTGCACAGTTCAGCCACTATCTTTCTCATGCAATGGCTTTCTCTAGATAGTCAGCTGAGGATCAAACTACGGAATCTTTGCTAGAGCCAACAATGCTTGGGTTTGACCCTTTTCCTGTTCCTATAGATCCATCATCGCACCCACAGAAATGGGTGATGGAAAATGAAAAGGACGTGCAAGATAAGTATTTGACGTGTTGGCTGGCGTGTTTCTTGGTATGTGTTTGCGATCAGCTCTCATGTGATTTCAAACATATGCGTACAATATAAGTCGGCAGGAGTAGGACAGCTTCGTCCACGCCACAACATAATAACAAGAAAATGTGTTTAAAAGGTCAACTTGAAGGGGGAAAAAAAGGAAATTTTAATCTTTTTTAAGGTGCGTATGTCAGCATGACTCCAAATTTGCGTCATTCACTCATATGTTGGGGGATGTTATCACATGAACATTGTTGAATTTGCCCAGCTGAAAGGGTTTTGATCGATTCCTCCTCAGCTTGTGACTAGTGAGTACTTGAGAATATATGCTCTCATACCGTGAGCTCCATATGGAACGTAGCTTGCACAATATGTGTCGAACAAACCGTTGAAGTATTTGTTGAATTCTTATTTGTACATAACCTAACTGATTTTAACAATATCATGTCAATATACAGTGTAACATCATACGGATCCGGATTACCTGACATTGAGGTTTCTGTTTCATGCGTAATATTACTCAAATCAGGTTGTCCAAATGAAAATAGACGACCAAGAATGGGTCACATCATTTGTTGAAAGGAGAGAAAAAAAAATTGAATCCCAACCCACTCTCAAATCATGCCGTCCATCTTCATTTGGATGGCCACATGTTGGATCTTAGAGGCGCAGCACTCTGATACCTAAGTGTTTGAAGAAGGAAATTCTGGAAATGTTATTCACTCTCATGTTCTACTAAACGATTACAAAACACGCCTATTTATAGGCTGTAGGCATGACTCTACGACTTCTCTAGACAAACGAACAGACACGTCCAGATACATGACATTTAAAGCTAATAAATGAACATAATCTCCTAGATAACAACGTCTAGGACTCTTCCTATTCTCTAGATAATAATTGCAACAACTTAATATCTTCCAAGACTCCACTTTACGATGAGCTTGGATTACGAAAAGTCGTGACTCTTGCGATTCCCAACAGCCTCCCTTACCGAGCTCATCTTGACCATGCCGATCATTTTCTTGAATTTAAGGAAGGAGTCTGTCTTCAACGGCTTCGTAAACATATCAGCCACTTGGTCTTCCGACTTGCAATACTGCAGCACAATCTCCTTGGACTTCACTAGATCTCGAATGAAGTGATACTTTATATCGATGTGCTTGCTTCTTCCATGAAAGACTGGATTCTTTGCAAGTGCTATGGCTGACTTATTATCACAATGAATCACCGTCGAATGCTCCTGCTTATGATGAAGTTCAGCGAGCATCGAACGTAGCCAAACTGCTTGAGTAGCACAATAAGCCGTTGCTATATATTCTGCTTCTGCACTGGACAAAGCAACCACCTGCTGCTTCTTCGAAGACCAGGAAAAAATCTCATTTCCTAAAGAGAAAACATAACCGGAAGTACTCTTCCTTTCTCCAATATCACCTCCCCAATCACTGTCTGTATATCCCACAAGCTGAAAATCATTAGAAAAAGTGTAGAATATACCATCATCCACAGTACCTTTAATGTACCGAAGAATCCTTTTTGCCGCCTGCAAGTGTGATTGTCTAGGAACTTCCATAAATCTGCTTATCATCCCAACACTATAAACAAGATCTGGCCGAGTAGAAGTCAAATATCGTAGACTCCCAACTAACCTCTTGAAATAAGTGGGATCGACTTCAGAACCACTTCCGTCTTTTGTCAACTTCAATCTTTCCTCCATGGGAGTGCTAATTGGTTTACAAGTAGCCATCTTGAAACGCTCAAGAATATCCTTGGCATACTTCTGTTGACAAACAAAAATACCATCCTCCGATTGAGTAACTTCTAGGCCAAGAAAATAATACATGAAACCCATATCTGTCATCTCGAACTCACGGGTCATGGCCTCCCTGAAGTCACAAATCATTTCTTGACAATCTCCAGTAAATATGAGATCATCGACATATAAGCAAACAATGAGTATTTCACCATTCAAGCCAACCTTGACATATAAAGTATGCTCATAAGGACAGCGGATAAAACCATGAGTCAAGAAATAAGAATCAATTCTGGTATACCAGGCTCGTGGTGCTTGTTTGAGGCCATAAAGAGCTTTCTTCAATCTGTAAACTAAGCCCTCTTGTCATGTTTTGACATAGCCCTCCGGTTGATCCACATACACCTCCTCCTCAAGTACGCCATTGAGAAATGCGGACTTGACATCCATTTGGTGTATTTTCCAGCGCATTTGAGCTGCTAAAGCAAAAATCATACGAATAGTATCCATTCTTGCAACCGGAGCAAATACCTCAAAATAGTCAATCCCGGGTTTCTGTTTGTAACCCTTGACTACAAGACGAGCCTTCAACCGATCAACATCACCATTAGGCTTACGCTTGGTTTTGTAGACCCATTTTACACCGATGGACTTCTTGCCTTCTGGAAGAGACGTGAGTTCCCACGTATCATTCTTCTCGATCGCATATATCTCATCATCCATGGCATGAATCCAACCACTATCTTGGGAAGCCTCCTTAAAGTGTGTCGGATCACAATCTGCAAAAAGAGCATAATTGACAATTTCTTCATCAGATGGGTCATCATTATTCGACAAAGAATAATCCCTCAAACGAGCAGGTAAAACTCGTTCTCGCCGTGGACGGGAGGAACTTTCGACACGATCTTCGACAAGATTTTCAACAGGATTTTCGACAGGATCTGCTGTCGAAGTAGGCTGCATCGAACTCGTTGCTGGTTCAGATTGAACTGACTCCTCCTCATCGAAGACAAAATGAAACTGCTTCTTCTCTTCCCTGTTCCACATCCACTCAGCTTCCTCGTCGAAGGTGACATCTCGACTGATAACCACCTTCTTCGATATGGGATTATACAACCGATAACCCTTCGTCTCATTGCTGTAACCAAGAAAGATGCATTTCTCACTCTTCTCATCAACCTTTTTGCGAAGTTCATTAGGCACATGGGCGTAAGCAATACACCCAAACACACGAAGATGCTGAACTGAAGGGATTTGACCACTCCACACCTCCGTCGGTGTCTTGAACTCAAGACCTTTAGTTGGACAGCGATTCAACAAGTAAATAGTACAAGCAACCGCTTCTGCCCAGAAATGCTTAGGCAAATGTTTGGAATGGAGCATAGTACGTACCATATCAACAATAGTGCGATTTTTTCTCTCCGCTACTCCGTTCTGTTGAGGAGTATATCGTGCTGTCAACTGATGTTTGATGCCGCACTGCTTGAAGAAAACATCTCCAACCAAATATTCCGTGCCACGATCAGTTCGGAGAATCCGAATTCCATGCCCACTTTGCTTCTCTACATAGGCTTTGAACTCCTTAAAAGCATCGATGGCATCTGACTTTTGCTTCAAGAAATAAACCCATGTTTTCCTGCTAAAATCATCGATGAAGGTAACAAAATACCTGTACCCCCGATTCGACGACTCACCGAGCGGTCCACAGAGGTCGGAGTGCACCAACTCCAACGGTCTTGACGCTCTCCATGATTTTCCCGAAGGGAAGCTTTCTCTGCACTTCTTCCCAACAACACATGGTTCACAAATCTCCTTCGGAGAAGAAATTTCAGGTAGTCCACGTACCATCTTCTTCTGAGACAACAGCTTTAAGCTGTCGAAATTCACATGCCCGAACCGCTTGTGCCAAAGCCATGTCAAATCTTGCACCGAGGCACTAAAACATGACGTAGCATAGTTAATATACAAAGGAAAAAGTCGATTTCGAGCCATTTTTACCTTTGCAATCAATCCTCCTTTGCCATCATGAACCGTGCAAATCTCATCCTTAATGGTCATGAGATAGCCTCGCTCGGACAACTGTCCCATACTTAGAAGATTTTCTCGAAGACCGGGAACATAATAGACGTCGGAAATGCTTTGAACCGACCCATCCTTCGCCTTGATTTTAATAGTTCCCTTTCCCATGATAGGAACTTTGGTATTGTTCCCAAATCTCACCTCCGAACGAAAGGTGTCATCGAAGTTTGAGAATAACTCCTTCTCGCCACACATGTGATTGCTACACCCGGTGTCTAAGTACCAAACATTCTTCTGGTTCTCCACCGCAGAATTACATGTGAATAAAAGAGCATTACCCTGCTCACCATCTCCATCGACATGTCTATCGACGGATCTTGCTACCTTAGCATGGAACTTTTGACCACCAGTCTTCTTGCTCCGACATTCAGATTTATAGTGCTCATACTTTTTACAATTAAAACACTGAATAAAGGACTTATCTTTTTGTTGTCCGGCATACTTCTCTTGCCGCTTTGGATCTTTCCTTTGATTAGAAAGATTCTTCTTTTCATCAGGCAACACCAACTGGCTTTGCAAAGCTTCCTCCACCGTCTTGGATTTCTCCTTGATTCGTTGCTCGTGCATTTGTAGAGAGCCCACCAACTCATCGACGGACAAGACAGAGAGATCTCGTGACTCTTCGATGGAAGTCACAATATATTCGAACTGCAAAGTTAGAGTTCGAAGAATCTTCTCAACAATCTGTTGATCCCGAATAGTCTCACCATTGGCCTTCATTTGATTGACAAGAGCCAACGTCCGTGAGAAATAATCGGAAATGGACTCCGACTTTTCCATCTGAAGGAGCTCGAACTGTCGTCGAAGAGTCTGAAGCCGAACCTTCTGGACCTTCTCAACGCCTTTGTAAATGTTGATGAGAGTGCCCCAAGCTTCTTTCGCCGTCTTCGAATTCGCCACTTTCTCAAAGATTGACGAATCTATCGCTTGAAAGATGTAAAAGAGAGCCTTACGATCTTTCTTACGATTCTCTTTTAGCGTCTTCTGCTCCTTCGTTGTCAAATTTGCTGCCGTTTCTGGCTCCTCGAATCCTTCTTCCACAATCTCGGTCAGCTCCTGAAACCCGAATAGCACCTCCATCTGGATCTTCCAATGCTCAAAATTCTTCCCATCGAACCTCGGGAGTTGAGGTTGGACCATCCCAGTACCACTCACAGAAGCCATCTGACTCGAGAGAAAAAACTTAGCCAAACTGGCTCTCACTGGCTCTGATACCAAATGTTGGATCTTAGAGGCGCAGCACTCTGATACCTAAGTGTTTGAAGAAGGAAATTCTGGAAATGTTATTCACTCTCATGTTCTACTAAACGATTACAAAACACGCCTATTTATAGGCTGTAGGCATGACTCTACGACTTCTCTAGACAAACGAACAGACACGTCCAGATACATGACATTTAAAGCTAATAAATGAACATAATCTCCTAGATAACAACGTCTAGGACTCTTCCTATTCTCTAGATAATAATTGCAACAACTTAATATCTTCCAAGACTCCACTTTACGATGAGCTTGGATTACGAAGAGTCGTGACTCTTGCGATTCCCAACAGCCTCCCTTAAACCGAGCTCATCTTGACCATGCCGATCATTCTCTTGAATTTAAGGAAGGAGTCTGTCTTCAACGGCTTCGTAAACATATCAGCCACTTGGTCTTCCGACTTGCAATACTAGATCTTAGAGGCGCAGCACTCTGATACCTAAGTGTTTGAAGAAGGAAATTCTGGAAATGTTATTCACTCTCATCTTTAATGGTCATGAGATAGCCTCGCTCGGACAACTGTCCCATACTTAGAAGATTTTCTCGAAGACCGGGAACATAATGGACGTCGGAAATGCTTTGAACCGACCCATCCTTCGCCTTGATTTTAATAGTTCCCTTTCCCATGATAGGAACATTTGGTATCAGAGCCAGTGAGAGCCAGTTTGGCTAAGTTTTTTTTCTCGAGTCAGATGGCTTCTGTGAGTGGTACTGGGATGGTCCAACCTCAACTCCCGAGGTTCGATGGGAAGAATTTTGAGCATTGGAAGATCCAGATGGAGGTGCTATTCGGGTTTCAGGAGCTGACCGAGATTGTGGAAGAAGGATTCGAGGAGCCAGAAACGGCAGCAAATTTGACAACGGAGGAGCAGAAGACGCTAAAAGAGAATCGTAAGAAAGATCGTAAGGCTCTCTTTTACATCTTTCAAGCGATAGATTCGTCAATCTTTGAGAAAGTGGCGAATTCGAAGACGGCGAAAGAAGCTTGGGGCACTCTCATCAACATTTACAAAGGCGTTGAGAAGGTCCAGAAGGTTCGGCTTCAGACTCTTCGACGACAGTAATGTTACGCATGTCATAAAAACCCCTAATGTCAGGTGATCCAAATCCAACATCATACACCCTCATATTATTTTCATGTATCCCAGGATATAGATTCAAATTTGCTAGATGGGCCTCAATTAAATGAGTAAATATGTTTTGAGTTTCACTTATGATTATTCTAGAATACTAGACTAGACTTTCCCAAAAGAAAAGGGAAATGAAGAAAAAAAGAAAAAGGGCTGTACACTTGTGTTTCCACACCTATTGTTTGTGGGTGGCCACTTTATTCGAATCGTGCCTGTTACTTTGGTCTCAAAAAAACGACTGCCTTAGACAAATTGTGCAGGACAGAAACCCTAAATGTAAGGCTTTCCGTGCATGGAGAGTCGAAAAAGCAGTACTTGGCATTTATCTTGCCCTTTGGTCAACGTGATCTCCAACGATCCTCCCTTTGGTTCTTTGTGGGGTTATTGTAATCTCTATCTCTTTGAAGACCTTACCACAAAAAATAACGTGAAAAAAAAAAACAAACAAATAAGGATGGTTGAAAATGACTCTTCTTCTGCAGCTGCTTGCACAACCTTTGAGTGTGTTCAGACCAATTTTGAAGAATGATGATGATGCATGTATTTGTCAAATATTAGTCTTCGACATAGTCCTTTTTTTTCTCTCTTTTATAGCTTTAGAGAAAATGGTGGGGACTCAAAAGGGTAGCTTAGTGTTTCTCACTATTATTGTTGTCTTGCATCTTTTCTTCTGTATCGAAGAGCAGTACATTTAGGTCAAAATGGCAAGTGTTTAATTGTTGGCAGCATGACAATTGCACACAAATGACGAAGAATCATTATCTTCAAAACGTTCAAATCCCGAAAGAAATAGCGTTTTTTAAATTGGTTTTCCCCATTAAAATGAATATAGAGGTAAGATAATAGATCGATCTCAAGTTCTTGTATAGGAGAAAAGTGATGATGACACGACTTTCTTTCACACGTATATCCAATTCATTTGTCTCCCCTTTCCAAGCTTGGTCAAATTCGATCCTTGAGTGTCATTTATAGTGGCTTGGAGATGCATCTGTTCTTATTTTCTCTTACGAAATTACTACACATGCATGCAGGTTTTCTCTTTTGGGTTCGGTGACATCAAAACCTTGATAAAATTTTATTAGGATATTTTCAAGGAAACTAGAATAGATCTTCTTGTGCGAAAGCTTCCCTATCGAGATTAAGGGCGCCATTTATTTTTTCATGATTCAAAGTTCTCACTCCGGAATAGTTAACTCCTCAACTTTTCCAAGTTAGATCTGGTAATCCAGGATCTAGGGCTGTATGTTTGCTGCAAACTGGTGAAGGCGATCGAGTGCTTAATTATTTAGCTTAATCAAATGACAATCCAAACCACCAGGCATTAGATGTATGGAACACAAACACATGCGTGTGCCCATATATAAGCCTAGTTTAGTACCACATCGCTATTCTCTGAGTTGCCTTCATTTCTTTACTTTCTGCCTTCTAGCTAGCAAGTGATGCTATTGGATTTAAATAATCTCGTTGGCAATGGTTTAGCTAGTTTCCTGCACGATAATTATGATATTCATATTGACAATTGCAACATAAATATGGTTTTGTAACTGTCTGGTTCTGCAGGAGCAGGTGGAGAAGCAAGGCTCAAGTGCAGCTGCATGCAATGCATCATCTTTCTTTCTTTCTTCTTCTCTGTTTTTTTTGCTTGTTTTCTGAAAAATCTGCCATGTTCCACTAGTATTATATTCCTTTACACCCATGCATGTCCCATCTAGTGGGAAGTGATTTTAAAAGAGAAAAGCAATCCATGTTCAAAGGTCTTAAAGCATGCATGTATGCGCCTTTAACTAAGCAACTATTTCTGACTACTTTGGCTGTCACTAGGGCAAAAGCAGCCTAAGAGAAGGGAACAACCCACTGATATACCTCCGTTTTAGGTTAAATAATAACAAAAGGAGGATGTCACGGAGAGAAGGTTCGCGACAAGACAGACATATCAGAAGGTTTTCTAGGTCCCGAGAAAGAGGCATTCCCTATTATCCAAATATTAAGGTCAGGATTTAATTGGCAAAATTCAAAATATTTAAGACTAAATTAACATAATTGAAAGGCTTATGACTGAATTATCACATCGTCAAAGGATTGACATAATAAAAAATTTTAAGAGCAAATTGGCTACTATACGATAAGTTTAGGATTTTTTTTCGATAATTATCTGGTCAAAATTGTATGTGACCGGTGAAATTCATTGAGCCACAATCTTTCCGATGTTAGGCGCGTCCAAGGGGAGGTGATCCACCGCATCATCCACAGTTCATTTGGATTGTGGTATGCTAACGTTTGCGTAACTGATCTACTGTGGGATTAGACAGGTCCACATAATGCCCGATCGATATTGACCTGACCTGAAGTATGATTTCTCATGGGGGCATAAATCCATCTTTCCTTTGGTTTGACTAAAATAAAGCCACAATGGGGTCACCGACCATTGCATCATGTCTTAGTTTGTCAACACACATTTTAAATTTTTATCCTTTTTTTGTTTGTTTGTCAACTGCAATAATGTAAATACGCAGTCGGTACCCTTTAAAAAAAAAAAATCAAATAGACGAGTCATCAGCTATGAGTTCAACGTCGAATTGAAAATTCTTACCCGTCGGTATTGGGCTATAAATAGAGAGGGTCAGAACCATGGACAAGCCTGCCACATCTGTCACTAAACAGCCAAATCTATCTTCCTAGGGTTGCTTAGCGAGCAAGCACAGAGACCATGAAGCCTATCTTCGCTTCCATCTTCCTCTTTTCTCTTCTCTTGGTAAGAGTGAGTTCTGTCTTTCTTTCTTGATGACCCGGTTTTGTTCTTTCTTGTGTACTTGATTTTCTGATTCTTGTGTTCCCTTCCTTTGGTATTAATAGCTTGCAGAAGTCAATGATGCAAGAGAAAGTCCAGGTGACTACTGGAGGAAGATAATGAAGGACCAGCCCATGCCGGAGTCCATTAGAGATCTCATTCACCCGGAGTCTTCGTCCGGGAATGGGAAGAACAGCATCGGTTTCGTGAGAGATTTCGACATGAGACCCAATGCGATCATATATCACGGCCATGATGATGCCGAAGACAAGCAGCACTGTGGGGAAAATGCTGAGAAAGGAGAGGATGAGCGGTTGAAGATGCCAGATGATCAAGATCAGAACAAGAAGAAGAAGACATCCGCTTAGTATGAAGCTAGAGAAGGGCAGCCAAAAAAAAAAAAGATTAAAAATAATGTGGTAGATGCTTTTCTGCAGCAGGTGCATGTGTAGAACTTCTTTTAATCATAGTATCATTATGCATATGCTTGTAATTAGAGCATGTCAAGATTATTGTCCCATCAGTTGCAACTTCTTAGATTTAACTACAGTTGTTCATGATTTCCATTCTGCTATCTTTGTCTGATCTTTTATTTACTTCTCGGTTGTTTTGTCCGTTGACCATATAGCTGGACATGGACAAAACGATACGATACGATATACCGACTGAGATAACCTGTATGTCAAGGAAAACCAACTCTTCTGATCTTCATCATAAATAGGAAACCTTTCTTGAAGGATAGCTTCAGTGTTTTTTTCTTCTTCTTCTTCTTTTTTCCATAGAAAGAAGCCAACGAGCAGACAAAATATATGGAAGCAGCTTGATCTTAATTCGATCTGAATGCTGGCGTTTATGCAGCAGACTCGCCGTGGTTTTTCGAGTGTAGTGCTGGAGGAAAGGGTCAAACAAAGAAACTGATAGCAAAACAGTGGGATTGTTGCATGCCTATAGGTCAATCCATCTAAAGATAGAGTTCCACGTCGTTGGGCATTCATCATTTTGTATGTTCATGACCAGAATGACCATCTGAACTAAGTAAACTTTCATCATCCATGAAGCTTTTCCTCACACTTATAAACAATTTTCCCCTCACATATTGGGTTTTTGGTCAAAGGCAGCGCAGCGACAACACATATCCGATAAGTGTGTTGGAAGTTCTAAAATTCGTCAAAAAGTGCATTTGAGTTCTAAATCTTTTAAAAAGTGCAATCAAATCCTAAAACTAGTCAAATTAGTCCGTTGATTGCACTTTTTGAAAATTTTAAAACTCGATTACACTTTCGTGATAATTTTTAGGACTTGATCACACTTTTTAAAAGTTTTAGAACTTAATAGCATTACCGCGATAAATTTTAGGACTTTCAATGCACTTATCCCAATAATTAAAACTATAAGAACATAATTAGAAAATATATGAAAATACATGAACAAAATGTAGAGTCTTTCCAAAAATAACAAACTAGAAGCTGTCTAAGCAAATCAAGAAAATACGTTAATGCTTGGGGTACTTTTGACATTAATTATATTCTTTCAAGACTCAAA
Source organism: Rhodomyrtus psidioides (assembly GCA_021437785.1). Classification (NCBI taxonomy): domain Eukaryota; kingdom Viridiplantae; phylum Streptophyta; class Magnoliopsida; order Myrtales; family Myrtaceae; genus Rhodomyrtus; species Rhodomyrtus psidioides. Next base: position 4,105,517 of record JAILYB010000022.1, on the reverse strand, counting down.
ATTCCTATCTCGATTTGTGCTGTTAATTTGAATTATAGAATTAATGAGTCGGAGGAGATGGTGAAAAGAACGTGCTTGCAATTCAAGCAATCCCTTCAAGTTAGCCTTGATTGATTGTTCCTAAGCATGAAATAAGATGTTTGATTAGGGGCGTGCAAACTGGACCGGACCGGCCCGGATCTGCCCGGGATCTGCCCGGCCCGGGCGGGTTGGTCCGGTCCTTGAGGTTGGTGGTCCGGTCCCCGGTCCCAATAAATGGGACCGGTGACTGGGAGGTCCGATCCTCGGGTTCCATGGTTTGGGACCGGACCGGACCTGCCCGGACCGGACCGGACCGGCCCAGCCTGGACCGGACCGGCAATGTTTAAAAAAAAAGTTAATCTAGTTAACCTAATGATTTTTGTTAAAAAAAAAAAAACAAAGTAATGAAACAGTAATTGGACATACTTCTTGAGAAAGGAACAAAAGGAAAGCTAACAAACACATGACACATAAAAAGAGACGCAGTGGGAAACAAATGATAGATGGCATACTAAAGTCTGGTCAATGTGGCTTTTAGAATGAAAAAACTCTCAACCATCCAGGACACGCACATTTACTAGTGACATTCATATAGCTTCTATTAAAGTATAGAAAATCATCATGAAGAAAATTAAACCTATTTTAGAGCTCAAATAAAAAATTTATATCAGTTCTATCATTTTGAAATATTTCATTCTAGTTGAGATTAGCCATGAGTTAACAGGGATAGCAAAAATTCTAGCATTTCTGCTGTTGCATAAAAATTCCACCGAAGAAACATGTAATTTTCATAAGCAGTTAGAATTAGCGGTCCTACTGGGTCAGGACCGACTCCCGCAGAGATGCATTATCATTCCACTTTTAAGGAGATTCTCGCAGTCAAATATGGCATCAAGAAGTTTGAATACCACCTTATTGGGCATCACTTTTTGGTCGAAATGGATATGTCTTCATTTCCCCAAATGCTCAGTACCGGCCCGGACCTCCAGTCCTGGTCCGGTCCGTGGTCCCGAAAATATGAGGACCGAGCTACTGGTCCGGTCCCCGGTTCTATGCCGGGACCGGATCGGCCCAGACCATGCACACCCCTATGTTTGATGAGTCTTAACCTTAATTTATGAAAAGTCAAGAGAATAGTTGCCCATCTAAAAAGGCCTCAAGGGAATGGACCCAAGGTCACATGTTGGTCAAAGAGTCATTCAGGCATTAAGGAGCTCCTCTGAGGTTATGCCGCAACCGAGCAAAAATATTAACGCTACGTCAGGGAAGGTGATGTCGGCCGCTCGAGGCATGCCCTTGCCACCGGCACCAATCTGCCACCACCGCTTCCGGCGGCATTAACTTTGGCTCCGCAGCCCTGTAGCGTTTTCGCAACCACCATTCCCTCAACCTCTCTCTTCTCGCGTGGCCCCTGACCCCTATCACGCCCGGGTCGCGCAGCCCCGAACCACCATTATCTCTGTCGCACGTGGGAGGACCCCGACCCCAAGTCTAACTGTTGCGACAGCTGAGCTCGTTAAGTTTCAATTTTGAGCGAGAAAACAGCAGGGAGCTAACAGGACCATGTGGATTGGAGAGGCAATTGGCATCACAAAAAGTCTCATAGGATTAAAGGGTTCTTTATTAATATGCTACACTGCGCAGAGCACACACATTCCAGACAGTTCAAGAAGAAAGAGATGCAAAGTGACATGCCTAATGATGTAGAATTAGATTTCCCAAACACACAATCACATCATGCTCAGAGCCGGGGCGATCGGAACCCAGACGAGGTTATCTGCGGGGAAGAAATGGCAGACCGGCAGGGTCCCCGGCTCGATTCCGAGCACACGGAAGGATGGGTGGTCTCGGTTCCACTGCGACGTGTCCAAGTGGCAGACCGCAACGGCTTTTACCCTGTCCCCATTCTCGCCCGCTAGGACAACCTCAAACACCTTGTTCTCACTCTCCTGGCTGTGGCAATAGAAGACCGCGTAGGGATAAGGCAGGGTGTGGCACGCCACCATCTTCGAGGACGGCACGCCCCTTGGCGCTTCTAGGATAGTGTAGTTCTGGAACCGGGTGCTCGATCCGATCAAGTGGCTGGTGGAAATGGCCCGGAAACGGGGGGATTTGCCTCCCAAGATGCCGTGGACGAAGTCGAGCATGGACTCCAACGAGGTCGCGCATGATTTGGTCTCTCCCTTGATGGGTCTGGTCTCACAGTGCTTCAAGGTGTCCTCCATGGCTTTGGCCTGTGGAGAGCCGCTTGAGAACGAGAAGTGATCGAGAAGATGAGGGAGGGCTGCAGATGAGAACGGGATAGATTCAGCCTCTTCTCTGGGCAAGAAGTGAGGGGAGGATGATGGGTCTCTCTTGGGGAAAAAGATGGGCATGGTTTTGCCTGGCTTGAGGTCATCCAAGGTGAAGAAGATCATCGATTGAGGGTCCATCATGAGATGATCCATATGGGACATCCCATTAGCATGAGCACGGGCATCATCGTCGGTTTTAGACAATCCAGAGAGACTCTGGTCCATGAATATCTCTCCAAGATTTTCGCTCAGCAATCTAGCCAAACATCCATGGCAATGAGAGCTCTGCGAAGTCATTTGAAAACTAAGATATTAGCACAGTAGAAACGAATCCTCCATCTCTGTCGAAACCAAATGGAAAAGTTGTTGAAATTGCAGAGCAGTCTCAGAAAAACTTCATCCCTTCACAGGCTTTTACTGCTTCTCAAGGAGGTAGATCGAAGGAAAAGTTGAATCAATGATATCATACTGTTCATTCTTCAAAAGTGAAGCTGTTTTTCTTTTTTCTTTTTTTGGTTTTTTTCACAGAGAACACGATCAAAAACAATCACAGGGAAAGGGAATTTACCAGTAGAAGTAGCAGATGAAGAGTGATGATCCGAGAAGCAGCTCCGGCGGCGATCCCCATGTCACTCTTCGGTCCAAAGACTCGAACTTGCTGAAGTAAATCTCCAGGAAAGACAGAGAAACTACAGAGTTTTGGACTTTGGAGGAGGAGGAGGATGAGGCTTGAGGCTTTTGCAATTTTACATGCTAGAGTGGAGTCCGTATTCATGACCCAAGGTCTTCTCTTTTTTATATTTGTTGTTTTCACGATACCGTACGAGAAGGATTACATAAATTATTTAGGATGCTTTTCTTCTCCTTTGGACATCGATCTCACCTTTGTTTAACGAGGTATCTAATCTTAACCCCGAATTATATTTTCCCTTTCGAGCATTTTATGTCTTCTTGACTTAAAGGGAAGAAGTTTTCTCAGTGGATCTATCTCAACCCTTGATATAATGAAGTGATAAATACACTGGAAGTCCTAAAACTCGTCATGAAAATGCAATTGAGTTCTGAAACTTGTCATTAAAGTGCAATCAAATCCTAAAACTTTTAAAAAGTGTAATCGAGTTCTAAAATTTGTCAAGTTGATGCAATTAAATTCTTCTATTAACTTCGTTCAGCTTGACAAGCGAAAAATTCTAATAAATTTTAGGATTTAATTGCATCAATTTGACAAGTTTTAAGATTTAATTGCACTTTTTGAAATTTTATGACTCGGTTGTATTTTGATGACAAGTAGTAGGACTTGATTACACTTTTTAAAAAAATTAGGACCTAATTGCAATTTCATGGCGAGTTTTAGAATTTTCAGTGCACTTACCTCGATAAAGAGATTGCCAAATATTACCATAGCATATGGATAGGAAGTTCAGTGTCTATAATTACAAGGAGAAGAAGAAAAAAGAAGTAACCATCTTTACGTACATACGTTCTAAAAAAAAAGTTACTCGGCAAAATATGGGGAGCGTTTGTGATTTGGCCGGTAACTGTACCACACAATTCGCTGTCATCGAGAATACGAAATTCGTCGAACGTACTAGAAGAAATGCATTAGAATTGGTTGATTGAATGATAAATTTGTTCCAGCACGCTCCTCTCAAACGATATGTATAATATAATCTCTAAACTCATTTACCAGATGATGTCGCATTTGTTCATATAAACTCATTCACCCAAGACAATTTCCCCACGCGGGCGACACAAATTGTGTCTTAATTTTTGGGCAACCATATATATGATTGATCAACACAAGCCTTTCGACAAAACCCACGTGAAGTGCGCCGGAGCCGTCGATCTCACCCAAAGAAAAAGGCAAAAAAAAAAATATATCATTAAAATCGTTATTATTAATTTTTTTGGGGTCAGAACATTGAAATAATTGGGAAGATATGTATTTGGCAATAAGCTATGTCAATGATTGATCTCTATGGGGATGACGGGCCCAATGATGTCCTGATAGCGCTAACACATGAATCACGACGAGAACCAGCAAAAGGGTTCGAGGATCGATGCATTCGTTGCGACGTTTATATGGAATAAGACGAGAACAATCAATGGACCTGCTTCTGCTGGTGTGCTTCTCATTATTGGGAATTCATCGAGGGACTGGATAGAAACATTCGAGGCCATCTTGCGAAAGAAATGGTTGCGAAATTAAGCTTTGTAGCTAATTTTTTGCTGAGCACAATTCTAGTATACATGTGACAATTAAGTTTAAAATTGAAGAAAAAACGACCACTTAAGTGTTGACGGTGAGAGATTCTGATCAAACTCATCACATGACACATTATTATTAAGTTATTAATATTATGTGACAATTTTTTTTTTAAAAAAGAAAATCAGCCCACAAGGGATTTGCAAGCCTCGCTGTTGCAAGCCCAAACTTGTTCTTTTTCTTTTTTCTTTTTTAGCTTATTTTTATTTTTTTAACTTTTAGTTTTTTTTTTACTGCTGGCTGGGATCCTCCAGAGGGACACGTAGGATTAGATTATTCATAAGAAATTTCCATGTAAGATTTTCAGTAAAACTCACCGAAACTTACACTCAAATAATCGTTTTTCAAAAAAAAATTAACACTTAAGCAATAAAAAAATTACAGCAAAATGAGCATCGTACATAAATTTTGGCACTACTGATGTCATTCTCCCACCTTTCAATCGTGCTAATTTAGTCCTAAATTTTTCACATTTTGTCAATTGTTCTATTCGGCCAATTCGTTTCATGCAAAACTCAAGATTTGAAAAAAAAAATCGCTTGAATTGGTTACAAGAATGAATTAATACAAAATATTTTCACCGCACACGAAAATAATTGATCATAATTGTTATTAATAATAAAATATTTTTTGTTAACTAATTTTTAAAAGAGATCCAAACAATCACTTTTCGTAAAATGTTTTTCGAATTTTGAATTTTTCTCGAAACAAGCATGCCCTAATTTTATATATTAATTGTAGGGTTAATATCACGAAAAACCTCCAATTAGTATACATGTGACAAATTTAACCTAAATTATTTTTTTGACCATAAAAAATCCTAAACTGATACACTTGTGATAAATTTACCCCAAACTGGTACACCCATGACAAATTTAGCCTCCGTTAGTTTTATTAAATTTAACCATCAAATTGCTAAGTTAGATGACACATAGCAATTTATGGGTGTACCAATTTAGGATTTTTACCCTTTGTTTATCACAGGTGTATCAATTTAAGATTTTTCATAGGATTAACTGAATTTAACAAAGGGTAAATTTGTCACGGGTGAATAAATTTGTGATTTTTCGTGGTCAAAAAAATTAGTTTATGGTAAATTTATCACAAATGGACCAGTTTAGGATTTTGATAGTCAAAAAAATAGTTTGGGGTAAATTTGTCACAAGTATACTAATTTGGGACTTTTCGTAGTCAAAAAAATAATTTGGAATAAATTTATCACAGGTGTACCAGTTTGAAATTTTTCGTGGTATTAACCCTTGATTGTAATAGGCATTAGGAGTGTGCATAAGAATCGGGAACCTCCTGAAGCGCCTAGAATCGGACTGGACCAGCCCAGAATCGATGTGTCCAAAGAAATCAATCTGATTTATAGTTCTAGTAGACTATAACAAGTGGATACCGGTTTAGTTCTTGATTCCTGGTATGGAAACACCCACTCTTACTGGACTAGTAATATAATATTAAACATTACGACCCTAAATCAATAATCTCATTCTTCAATCGTCTCGTCTTATCTCGATCTTTTTCATACAACTCTCTCAAGCAACTTCTTCGGTCTCTTTGTCTCTCAACTCCCTTTGGCCCATGGCCGTGCCTATGGCTACTCCTTGTAGACAAGATTCACGCCATCTCCTCCCTCTCTTACTCTCGGTTGGCTCCATCTGCTGTAAGTCGAAAACCCTAATTGCTTCCATTTACCCATTTTTGATTTCTTCAATCTACTCATTGTTCGAAGTATTGAAGTTTTTTTTTTTTTTTTACAAACAACAAGGCGATTAAAGAACATGGCATTCTTTTTTCTTAAAAAAAGAAGAAGAAATTTGGTGGGATCTATTCATGGCTTGTTGGAAAAGAACACATTTTTTTGTCAAAGAAGGGGAATTCATTTACCAAGCGAAGTTCAAAAAACAACTATGAGTTACATCAAAACATAACAGATCCCGAAGGATGGGGGGAGACATCAACAGCCAATTAGAGGGAAGATGACCAAGTCTATGAGTCTTTGCTAATCAATCTGCGCAATAATTCACTTCGTGAGGAGAGAAGTGGAGACTAACCCCTTCCAGCTGGCCCATTATTTCTCTACATTCGACAATTAAATTTGAAATGGGCCAGGGCCTAGGGGCTTGATGGACTTTGCCAGTGAAGAGATTAACCAAAGGAAGATTGTCGCTGAAGATATGCCAAAGATCTTTTGAAGTGCCCACGTGCTCTATACTTGGACACTTTGACTTGCTCGAGTGAGTGGATTTCTTCAGTTGAAGTAAAATTTGTAGCCCCTGCTTTAGAGCTAGGGTTTCCGTCGTGAAGGAAGAGCTAGCTCGAATCGTCTGCGCGAAACCATTTATCAACGTCCATTTGCTTGAAGTTTCATATCTACTCTAGCTAGGATTCAAGCAAACATTTCTTCTTAGACTAACCCCAATCCGACGGAATGCCTAGGCACTTCCCAGTCTTCTTTATAATAGGCACTCCCAAAGAGCTTGCCATGTTTTTCTTTAAACCCAGCGGGCAACCAGCACTATAGAATTTCCCAATATCAAGATTGATAGCCTAGCCCGAAGCATCACAAAACTGATTACGAATATTAATCAGCATCTAACATTCCCCAATCGATCCATCAAGAAAAAAGAGAGAATCATCGGCAAACAATAAGTGAGATAAAGTCGAAATTCATGTTCAGCTTGATCCCTTTTAAACTCCCTTCATCAATAGCCTGTTTCAAATACAAAGACAATGCATTTGCCATAATAAAATAGGTATGGCGATAAAGGGTCGCCTTGTCTTAATCCACGAGGACAGAAGAAAGGGAGGGGTTCCCCATTTACCTTAACACCATAGGATACAATTGAAATGCACTTTCTAATAGAGAGACCCACTCATCACAAAACCCCAATTTGGACATGCTATCACACAAGAAATCACACTCCATTCGGTTATACGCCTTTTGCATATCTAGTTTCAATAAGGCCTAGAATTTTTTTTGTTCTTTTCCGAACTCTCAATTGATGGATTACTTCCTGAACCACAAAAATGTTATCTTGCATCTGCCTTCCCCCAATAAAAATACTTTGTTCCGGAATAATGATGTCAGGAAGCCAAGGTTTTAGGCGATTCACCATAACCTTTGAAATGATGTCGTAGTTGAAATTGCAAAGACTAATCGGCCTGAATTGGGTGATACTTTTCGGATTAGGCACTTTCGGGATGAGGGAGATATGAGCTCTATTCCAAGTGAGGTTCAGAGTACCTTAGGTGAAAAAATCCTTAATCATGGACCAAATATCCTGCTAAAGAAGTCCCAATCGTGTTGATAAAAGTCTCCGTGAAAATTGTCTGGATCGGAGGCCTTAGAGGCTCCCATTTGAAAAACTGCAGTTTTAACTTTTTCAAGTGTTACTGGAGCCATCAGAGAAAGATTCATTTCTCTCCTAACAAGCCTTGAGCATACATCAATGACATGTTGGAAGTTTCTAGAGTCCTTCAAGTAGTAAAAAGAGTGATAATACTCAAGAATGTGATCCTTCAACTCGCCTGGATTCTTACACCAATTTTGATCGTCAATTTTCAGCAGAGAAATTTTGTTGCGAAGTCTTCTTTGAACCGTCGATGCATGAAAAAACGTTATATTTTTATCACCCATTTAAGCCACTTGATCTGGGGCCTCATACACCAATACATCTCCTCTACATCCAAAATTTCCCTATTTGTTCCACGATACTTCGGCTGCCTCTTTGTTACTCTCCCTAGTTGTGCTATTAGTGATTGCAGTAAGTTTCCCCTGAAGGTATGAACCATGTTGGTCCAGCCACTTATGCCTCTCAAAATCCATGTACTCCGGATGATCTACCCAGCATACCTCAAACTTGAACTCTTTCTTTCTCTTTGTCCATTGTGGGACTGTGGAAAGAGTTATAGGACTATGGTCTGAGCCAATCGAGGGTAAGGCAAATGCTTCCGCTAGGGGAATAATAATCTCCACTCAATGTCACATAATACTCTATTGAGTCAATTTTTAACTGGAGCTTCCCCTTCTCTGTTGTTAGCCCAGGTAAAAGCACAACCTTTGCTTTCTATATCCATGAGAGATCAGTCATGTAAGAGCTCTTGCAATGCAACCAGCTTGTAGTTTTCTGCCTCTCTTCTCCCCGTTTTCTCTCGATGGTATAAAACTTCATTAAAGTCTCCCGCAACAATCCAAGGAAGAACATTGCTAGAAGCCATAGATCGAATAACGGACCACAAGGAGAGTCTATCTTGAAAAATTGTTGGTACATAAACATAGGTTATTCTCATCTTCTCATATGTCCCAGGATCCAATAAAGTTCTCCTTGCTGTCCACTATCTCCACCGACCCATCTTCATCCCACCATAAAGCTAGACCTCCACCAATGCCCATTAGATCTACAATGCAAGAAAACTGGTAGTTTAGGAAACTTCTCACCCTTTCAACAGCCTGCAATTTTCCATTAAAAACACTAAATTTGATCTCTCTTGAGCCACGAGAGCTCGAAGATGCTGGAATGTCAGGGGAGAACCTAAACCTTGACAATGCCAACTCAAAATCTTCATATATCCCCATGTGTCTTATTAGGGCTTGCCATCAAAGCTCAATTCTTAGAACCTACCTCCACCAAGATAGGACTATCCAGGAGTTGGGTGTCGTCGAACTCTTTAGAAGCATGTCCAAGAGATAAAGACCGGGAGCACCGACGAAGTTTTTTTGTTGCCGGGATCTTGCTCTTCTTCTTGATTTTCTTCGACAAATCTGTCATGTTCTTTAGGCAGATTTCGAGCATGGAGTATCCGAAATAAGTAAAGGCTTACCCATATTTCTTTTTCCTTAAGAGGCCTCCGTATCCTTTATAGGTTCTTTCCCTTTGCTCTTCAAACTATTCTCTGGAATAATCTCAATGGGTTTCTCTACATCGTTAGCTTCAACCTCAATAGGCATACCAGCTTCTTCCACATTAGCAAGGGTAGGTGTTTCTGGGACAATTTCTTCTTGAGATGGCCTGGGACTTCCTTCTCATAGAAGAGTTTTCAAAAAGGACTCGGTTCCCATGCTTCAGCCTTGAGCTAGGAGCCATACTTGCCATCTCCTACTCTTCCTAGCTCAGTTTCAATGTACTGAAATTTGTCACAGTTTGTCGTAAAATTCCCAATCCTACCACAAGAGTAGGAAAATCTAAGAAGCCTTTCATACTCAAAATCAACCCAAAGGTGGTTATCATCTAAATCCAAGACCATTCCCGGTAGAAGACAGTTTTTGAGATGTAGCATCACCCTCACTTTTCCCAACTTACATAGGCCACCCTCTTTAACATCCATTTTCACACCTACCACATTGCCATTAAAGTTTCCAACCCGTCTAAGAGTAGATTCATTAATCACAATTTTTGAAAACAACCCATTGATCGCTTGAAGTTTGGTGGGATCGATACTTAGTGGCCGATTCCCAATTTCAGGGTGAAAATCACCCAACCTAGAACCGATCGCACCTCATAAGCTTAACAATATTCACTAGACCTTTTGACCCAATGAGCGAAATAGGACAACATTTAATTACATGTTTTGAAATTTGTTTTGGTCCAATCGGTTTGGGCAATTGGATCTTATACTGGCTTGGCCGAAGTAATATATATGTCCTATAGACAAGTGGGCTTAATCTTTGAGATAGCCCGACTTGACCCACCAGAACATAGCCTTTCTCATCAGAACTCAATCGGTACTTACCAACCGACTTGCCAAAATGGATCCAATACTTAATTTTGGACCCACATTTGTTTAAATGGGTCACTCCTTAGGGAAAAATGGCTCGAAGTCCTTTCATTTTCTCAAGTGAACTTTTTTTTTTTAAATAAGAGTCTGAAGTGGCATAATATGTTTCAAATAAGGGTTTGAAGTAGTCATTGAGTTTCAAAAAAGGGCATTGCCTAAAGGTATTTTCTTCATTTTTTATTTTTCTTTTTCTTTTTTTCAAAAAATAAAAAATAAATTAGCTATACAGGCGGGAGGGCTGCCCTTCCGACCGAACCTATGATTCCACCACCGCTGCCTCGACTCTTGCCGAGCCTATGACTCTGCCACCACTGCCTTGACTCCCGCGTCCCCGAGCGCAATCATCGTGTGCTTAAGAAGTTTGCTCCCCCAATGATGATCGAGTACTTGGTCTTTCTCTCATTTGGCTCAAAGAATCGAGTCCCGTAGCTTGAAGGGCGTCCGATCAGCGCGCACAAACCAAGCTTCTCGCACTCAGCAGGGTTCGAAGGGATCAATGTCTTTTCCTTTAGGTATTGGGTTTTCTCTGTTTACTTAACTTTTTGTTGAGTTTGCCTGAAATTTTTGTTTTCGAGGTGTGAGTTGATGCTTTAGCTGGCTGGATTGTTGAATTCAGATCTCATTAGTATGACTTCATACTTGGAAAAGCCATCTCAAGCTTTGTGGTCGTGGCTATTTCGGCATTATATGAAAGACATGTAAAAATTTTCTTGATGTGTGCCACATTAGTTGAGATTGTAATTTACTGTTTTACAGGTTGATTTAATAAGGTATGATATAAGGATTCTTAATCAATCTAATATGGGCCCAAATTATATGAGCTGAGTTAAGCTCGATCCGTGATGAGAGGGCCCTGCACAAACTCTATTAATAGTGTTTAAGTCTCTTCTCTAACCCTACAAGCTCATAAACAACCTCACCTAAGGAGAGCATATGGATTCATGTCATAAAGGGGATATCTCATTAAGCCAAGGATACAGAAGGCGAAAGAGGAGAAGTATTTGATTTTGAATCATCGTTGTTCCGCATCAGAAACGATAGATTTCAAATCAAGTGCTCCGATGATCATGGGGTGTCGTTTTCGCAGCTTACATGCTAGACACCTCAGTTGTGATCTCAACAACCTAGCAAGCTTTTGTTTGTGCAGGTTTCTAGACGAATCAGTTGCTTCCCTAAGCGTCTGATCGTGTCGAGTACCCTCCGTGAGCAAATTCTCGCTGAGTTAAATTCCCTTTTGCAGGTTTTGAAGTCCTTCTATTGACTATTGATCCAAGAAATCGAGTCGCGAATCCTCCTCACCGTTGGTCCGTGTGATCACTCGCCGGTTGCCACAATGAGCCACCACTTCACCGAGAGTCCCACCAACGCCTCACCACCCCTGGTCCTTTTACGAGCACCCCCATCGATCGAGCATCGTGAGCCATCTTCGTCGGGTTTGATTTTGGAATAAAAAATTTTCAAATTAGGTAATAGTCTATATCCAATTTAATTTCCTGATTCGTGAGATCGCGATGTAATTAAGATTTTTAAGAATATCGAGATTAGAAAACTTTCCTAGTTGATAATGTACATAAAATTGATAGTCTAATCCCTAAAAGTTGAGACGGGATTATCAATCACATAGAAAATCAACAAAATGGGTTTAAGTTGGTCATAAATGGATTACTTAAAAATTTAATGATCAGCCGGCACCCCGTACATAAAAGGAAAAAAAGGAAAAGAAATAAAGCAAAAGAAAAAGGAAAAGGAAAATAAGAAATAAGAAATAAGAAAAAAAATCAATTTCTTTTAAAAAATAAAAATATCCTTTTGTAATATAATTTTATTAAAAATTCATAAGAAATAAGTTTTCATAAATTAGATTAAAAATAAAATGATTTAGCAATATGAACGGATAGGAGTTTTTTTTTTTTTTTATGCGGTCATCCAATCGAATGGGGGCTAAATGGGGTATATGTGGAGAATTTTGTATTATGTATTAATATATCATAAATAAATTAATAAATCAATTTGAATAGGACTATTTATGAATCGACCCGACCCATTAATTTGATGGGTCAACCAGCCGGCCACGGCCATTGAAGTCAATGAACCACTTGAAACGCAAAAATGCTCGTCGCCATTGGGTTAGCGATGAACTCTCGCCTGCTCGCTGGCTGTAACAATTCTTTTAACTCTCTAAGAATTCGTTTTAAGTGGGCAGCTTCATCTTCGCACTGGTTCCTCCCCCACGCGAAATCGAACTGATCGAAGAGCTCTTCCCCCCGGAATGGAAGAGAAACGCCGTGACGTCGGAACCCTACCGACGGGGGTCGCCACCTCCGAGCCTCAGTCGGCGGATTCCGCCTCGACGCGCCGCCGAGCGGGAGCTCATAAGAGAAAAGCCAGCGCCCTCAACGCCTCGGGCTCTTCATCCACGCCGTCCAAGCGAGTCACTCGCGAGAAGAGCTCCATTTCCCACGCTCAGAGCCACAACGGACCACTGACCAGGGCTCGCCAGAGCCCTGGCGGTCTCGCCTCTGCTTCCCCGGCCGGAGGCCTGGCTGCCTTGAAAAGCGAGGAGAAGAAGGCGGCACAGGAGGTTTTGGAGGCCGAGGAGGCGAGGAGGGCGAGCGAACAGTGGGAGGCTCTGGAGGCGGCCATCGAAGCTGATTTCGAGGCGATTAGATCTCGAAATGCTGATGCTCACGTAGTTCCTAACCATTGTGGTGAGTTCAGTTCAGATGACTTAGTCTTGCCGGGGATGTGTTATTCGTCATTTATAGAAGTAATTCTTACCAGGTGGATGGGTGATTTCTTTTGAGAAGGATTGGAATGCGTGAATCTGAATTTCACTTACGTTTATAAGTTTAGTTCAGCTGAATTCTTGTGTCTTATGTTCTTTCGTGTGTTTACAAGGAAATTGGGTTTGCCCTTTGCAATTAGCTCAATGGAGATATCTTTTCTTCCTCTATCTCTATCTAATTTATTATTCAGATTCATTGCTCTAAGACTGTTCTTTCGTTCGCCTAGCCCTTCCTCTTCTTCACGAGACACACCAACTAGTACATTCTTTCTGTTTCGGATCAGATATTTTGTCCTCGGGCCTCCCCGTCATCCTGATTCAAACATGTTGGATGCGATTTGTAGTGCAGTGTAGAGCATTTTTGAGCCACTCTCTGCAACACTATTTTGGGATGTAGCAGAGCCCTCTTGATGAGGTCTTATGTTCGTTCAAATCTTTAAGGTGAAAACTGTTCATCGTGTTTCTGCAAGTTTGGAGAATGAGTGATGATGTGCTGCTTTTTGAGGTCACATTGTTGCATTGAGCTCTTCCCTTTAGAATTTGTTTAGTCAACCATTTCTTTGGGTTGTATAGGTTGGTTTTCATGGACAAAAGTTCATCCTCTTGAGGAGCGTGCATTAGCTTCCTTTTTCAATGGGAAATCTCAAAGTCGAACACATACTATGTACTTGGAGATACGCAATAAAATTATGAAGAAGTTCCGTGCCAACCCAAAATCATTGATTGAACTGAAGGACCTGGAAGATCTTGAAGTGGGAGACTTGGAAGCTAGGCAGGAAGTTTTTGAGTTTCTGGATTACTGGGGTTTGATTAATTTCCATCCCTTCCTGACATCTGACTCATTGAAGACTGATGCTGATGTCATTGGAATTGCAAAGGAGGATCCTATGCTAGAAAAATTATACCGCTTTGAGGCAACACAACCATGTCTTCCTATTGCCCCAAGAAACAACCAAGCTGCACCTCCTATGCCATCTGGGTTATTTTCAGAATCTGCAATTGCTGAAGATTTAGTAAAACCAGAAGGGCCATCTGTGGAGTACCACTGCAATTCTTGTTCCGCTGATTGCTCTCGGAAGCGTTACCATTGTCAAAAGCAGGTAAATAGTGCATGGAGGGTTTGTTGCATGTATATGTTCCTTTCCACCTAATCTTTAGCCAAAGGATGGTAGCTGTCACTTTTGTCTTGTCTAATGTTATGGGTTCTCTATTCTCTGCTTACCCATTCGTATCCGTTCACCTGCTTTGGTATATGTTGCCCCCTGAAAACTGCCACTGCTGCAGCTTCTTTGTCCCAAACTTTGGTTCTTCTACGTCTTGTATTACAAAAATTGACGCACTTATTCAATTAAAAAATAACACATTATCTGCTAAAGATGCCATAGCAATTGATCTAGTGTTAAATGTTGAAAAATATTTGGCATGGTAAATGGGGTGTGTGTGTGTGTGAGAGAGAGAGAGAGAGTATTGAGGTTTTCTTTTTACTATTTGTCAGAAGGCACACATGGGTGATGCTTGAGCGTGTTACCCACCAATCAAAGACCAGATTGGAGGCATCACAATTTCTCCAACTAGGTCGGAGGGGAGAAGTTGAACATATCTGCAATTACTAATCATGATAAATTAACGCCACCCATGGTGGTTCTAATTGTAAATCTGATCTATTGATATATCTTATGGCTACTGATCTCGGTACATAGGTCCATGCATTAGATTGAATGACACAGCGAACTGACTGAGCTTCCCCCTCATGTATCATGGGGGGAGAGATGGTCCATTATTCTCTCGCCAGTCTATAGCCTGTAGCATACTTAAGATATGGTCTTGGCTTGTCTGAGCTTGTGCTGGAATATTTGGTTTTTGCTGCATGGCAAATTTTCCAGAACTCGCTTCATTATCTGTGTGGTCTAAGGATATAAAAGTCTGTTTTTCACTTTTTTGGAGTTAATTCTTTTGGATAGACATCTGAAAAATATTGATAAACAGGACTCCATCTAATGAAAAGCAAAATTGGCCACTTACAACAGCAGTGCCTTGAATGTGCTTGAACAAACTCTGGGAACTCTTCTGCAACTTAAATAATATTGATGTGGAATGGGAACTCTGTTGATTACTATAATTTATTTTAACTTTCACTTTACATGTTTTATCTTTAAATTATTCTCAATGATTACGCTTTTTTATGGCAGGCGGACTTTGATTTATGCACTGACTGCTTTAATGGTGGTAAGTTCGGGTCAGGCATGTCTTCGTCAGACTTCATTCTTATGGAACCTGCTGAGTTACATGGTGTAATCGGTGGAAATTGGACTGATCAGGAGACACTGCTTCTCCTGGAAGCATTGGAACTTTACAAAGAAAACTGGAGCGAGATTGCTGAGCATGTAGCAACAAAAACAAAAGCTCAGTGCATATTGCACTTTCTTCAAATGCCAATTCAGGATGCTTTTCTTGATTGTGATGATGATGTTGATGCAACTTCTAAGGAAAATACAGATCTTACTACGACAAATGATGATGTACCTATTAGTAGAGATACCCCAGAAAGGACTGAAGGTAAGACTGATCCGGTTGAGGATCAACCCCAGACTTCACCTATGGATATATCAAAAGCAGAAGATACTCATGAAGGGAAAGTTGATGAGGAAACTTCAACTCAAGAAGAAGCTAACAAATCAAAGGTTGCTCAGGATATTCCAAAGCTTGAAGACACAGAAGTGAAAGTTAAGGACATACAGGAAAATCTTGCTTTGAAGGCTCTTAGAGAAGCATTTGAAGCTCTTGGTTATTCTTCAACACCTGAAAGTTCTCTTTCATTTGCTGAAGTGGGAAATCCTGTCATGGCCCTGGTATGTTGGACTCTATGTTTCTAAGATTTGGGATATTTATGGGTTCCGACTATTCTGAAGCAAAAATGGCTTCAGATGTCGTTTTTGGGTTGACTGGATTATGCCCGAGTTTTGAATATGTGAAGTGAAAATGACTTTTGATTTAGATATATTAGGTATGCAAATCATGGCAATGAACCTGTAGTATGTTGGAACTTTGAAGGCACCAGACAGAGGGGAGGGCATTAAGAGTTCTATGAGGCTATTAGGTGTAAGACAACACGCTGAATCTCATCTTATATTCTGGAATGTCCTTGAAAATAGGAGGTTTACCTATATTTGTGAAGGTTGCCAGGACGAGTGCCTTCAGTGCAATCTTATTGCAAAACCATTATTTATCACTCCTGTTCTTCCCCATTCTTGGCTTCTGGTCCTGTGATAATTTGTAGTGGATTTTACTTGCCGTCTTCCTCTACATTAGCTGCAAGATGTTCGTGGCCTGCTTCATCTTATAGATGTGGTGTCGGTGATGAATTTTTCCGTATTGACTTTGTCAACAATTACCCCTTTGAAATGTCTACTGTTGACACGTTCTGCCAAGAATGGGGAGTTGGGAGCTGGGCCTGCTTTCTTTAAACATGTCTGTTATATACTTGTGTTCATTTATTGTCTCTTCGCGGCACCTGGCTGTATCTGCTGCTTTTTCTTCAATTGGTTAATAGTTTCAGCTGGAAAGAAGTTTATGGTCAGCATAGTGCTAGAAACTGATTAAATCACACATTTTAGGCTGAATGAGGTACAGAAGAATGTGTACAGCTTTCCGAATCCCAAATTTTGTTTCTTTTTCATTTTGGCATCCCATACCTTTGATCTCTTGTTTCTGGATTAGCCAACATCTTGTTTACTGAACTTAAACAGGTTGTTGTATGAGTTGGTTTGTGTTGTTACGTTGTGTATTCCAGATATTATGGGCAATTGCCTATCCAGTACCCAATAATGAGAAAACAATTGCTCCTTGCTTGCATTCTCAACATGATTAATGGCCCCACAAAATCTTGATTCCTCTCTGCTTCAGCAATTTCTTTGTTACATTGCTCCTCAAATGTTTTCTAAATCGTCTCGGAATTAAAGCTGCTCAGTAATGTATACCCTGTTTCTGTCATTTCTACAGCACTGGAATGTTTTATGACCTTACTCTGCTTTCATCTTTTGATCTTGAACAACTTGCGATTTACTCAGAGTCCTGATGAGTAAAAAATGATGCGGCTTTCCTTTTGCAGGCTGGATTTCTTGCACGATTAGTAGGATCTGATGTTGCAGCTGCCTCTGCACGTAGATCTCTAAAATCAGTTTCTGGCAGTTCTCCTGGCTTGCAATTGGTTATGAGACACTGCTTCATTTTGGAAGACCCACCAGGTCATGAGGAGCTGGCAGGTTCTCAGAGGTAGGTAGCATGTGAGGCAAGCTTTTTTTTGTCATGGGATTTTTGTTTATCGTTTGTGTCTGATCAGCGTGAGATGTGTGCAGTCTTGTAAAAGAAATGGGTGATGTCGTTCCTGAGAATGTTACAGATGAGCAGAAAGAGGATATAATCCTTTCAATGACCAGTGAGGAGGATCTAAATAATGGTGAGAAATGTGAAAATATTGATCATTCTGCTGCAGAAGAGAATGTAGAAGCTGCAAAAGAGCTAGATTCTACAGCGCAGCAAGTCAAACATAGTAACCTTAATGTGGGCTCCTCTGATCTGCCGAAGAACTCCGAATCAGGTGCCATGAAGGAATCAAATGACTTGGCATCAGATAAAGAGCTTCCGCCCAGTTCTGCACCATCACAAGAGAATGATAAATGTGGAGAGCCTCCTCGCTCTCCAAATGTGGACTTGGTTAATGATTCCCTACCTTCAGAGAAGGCTGCGAAGCCAGAATCTAGTTCAGTTGGAGTAACTTCATCATCTCAAGAGGTATTGAGGAGTAATGATGCAGGACATGAACATCCGATAAGAAATGACGATGGGCACCCTGTTACATCAAATGAGATTGAGCAGCTGGATAAATCTGCAGCTACTGAGTCATCCCTTCCTAAGGATAAATCAAAGGATCTTTCTGATTCTGAGACCACTAGAACTAAGCAGTCACATTCTGTGGTGGAAAATGGATCAAGTATCTCTCTCTCTCTCTCTCTCTCATGCACGCACACACCTCTATTCTTGCTGCATAAAGCGGGAAAGCCAGAATCATTTTCCAGTGTTAAGATTTGATGGAATGGGTGGACTGGGGAAATGTTCTATTCTCTTATGGGCTATCATGTGGCTCCTTATAATATTCATGTGAGGATGATTGTTCATCATGCTTGTGAATTTGACTGTAGAAGTTGTAGAATGAGTAGAATTAAAAAGTCAATCATTAAGGAACAGAACTAATGGATTTTTTTAGTAATTCCTATTGGAGATGCAGAATGCTTTCATTTAGTCATTGTGCATCTTTCTTCTTATTTCAGCAACTGAGGATCAACCTAAAGACGGAAAAAAAGGGGGCCATGAGCATGCAGCAACAAAATATGACTCTATGGACAAACTAAAACGTGCTGGCGCTTCTGCTCTTTCAGCAGCTGCAGTGAAGGCAAAACTTCTCGCAGACCACGAGGTAGATCAAATCCGGCACCTTGCTATATTATTGGCAGAAAAGCAGGTATTTCCGTATCCCATATGAGTAAATAAGCTGTCGCCTATTGCAATTTGCCAAGGCATCTCTTTCTAACTATTCCTTGATGAAATAGTTGCATAAAGTGGAGATGAAGCTGGCGTTTTACAATGAAGTAGAGAACGTGACGATGAGAGTGAGAGAACAATTGGAGAGGGCAAGACAGAGGTTGTACCACGAGAGAGCGCAGATAATTGCAGCTCGGCTAGGTTATTCAGGTTCCTCATCTAGAGCAAACCCCGCATTGCTGCCTACCAGTAGAATTCCCATGAATATGGCAAACCTGGCTCCAAGAGCCCCAACAAGCATGCCTTCCCAAAGACCGCCTCTTCTGAGACCGGGAAACGTGGCTCCCAACCCTTCTAACCCATTTGTATCCACATCAACTGCCGGAGGTTGAATTTATCAGGATGTAAACATGCTATGTGGAGACTGCATTAATCTCAATGAAAGTTTATGTGAATGTGATCATGTTCTCACGATTAATCTCCTTCCACAAGATCAAGCGATGAAATATCCGTGTCTACCTCCTTTGGCTACAGTTGCTTTTCCTGTATTTTCCTTGATTTATGGGTTACATCTATCTGAATCTGAGATGTGAACGTTGTTGTAGTCATGTACCTAAACCATTATAGTAGTAGGGCTGCAAAAACTATGTGCTATGTGTGAAATATGTGTATCCGTATTATGTACCAAAGTAGAGGTAAAGGGAGAGGAGCATGTGTCACCTTCTCAAGAACTCTTCTCCCATTTTCTTTCCGCTGGACAACTCTCTCTTAACTCCTCTTTTACCTCTCTCCCTCAAACTGTTTTTATTTGTACTATCACAAATTATTGTCGTTATGATAAGCTCATATTGACTCCAATATGATTAAACAGAATGAAAACCTCTACATGATAATGGATTTGCTTTCATTCACATAATTTGTTGTCATGGTTTCTTGGTGATCAATACCGTACTTAGTTTGTACGGAGGAGACGCGGCTCGTGTCTTTCGCATTGATTGATTCTAAAGTAAAAGTGGGCAAATGTAAGATACTTGGGAGGTAGGTTAGAAACTATGGGATGTCTTAAATGGGCCCCCTTTCCCATGACATGGGAGATGACACCTCGAGTTCGACATTCCAAATCATGTTTCCACATTGGGCAACGGTCGTTCCAACAGAAAAAATAAGCGGCCGAGGCAACGAGAATGACAACGAATTAATGCTTGGGAATTCCAGGTTGGACCTAAGGATCCGACCCAACAGTTGCCTTAGTGTCAAAACGTTCGGCTAGAATTGCTTGCGCATGCCGAATGAAGAAGGCGGGGAGGGGGAAGAAAAAGGGGGTGTCGGCTGCGATGTGGAGAGGCAAAGGATGTCAGATGTGGGGAAGTTAGCACGAAAATAGCAAATACCTGAAGGACAAAGATCGTCCCTTTACCAGGAGTTGAGGAGATCGAGAAACAAACGCCGGGTTCCCCTTTCCGTTGAAGAGACTCCAGCCAAGCATTGCCCTTTTGCCTCTTTTACACTCCTCCCTTTTAGAATTTCTGTGACAGGTAACTCTCTCCAACCTGTTCATTTACTGTAAATTCAACGGTTTCTTTTTTGGTTGTCGTTGTCGTGTTTGGAAATGGCTAGGGCATTCATATTCACGTCTCCAGGGTCCTAGAGACCTGTTCCTGCGTTCATCTCTCCTTCATTTTTCACCAGGACTCGCCGCTTGGAGGGAGGAGGAGGAAGAGGAGGAGTCGCGGTCTCCACGGTTTTCTTGACCGGAGTCTCCTCCCGATGTCTTCCCCTCCACCTTCTCTGCCCCCGCCATCATCGCCGCCCCCGCCGTCGTCTTCTCCCCCACCATCGTCTTCTCCCCCACCTCCACCCTCGTCGTCACCCCCGCCACCCTCGGGGGTCTCATCTCCACCGCCCCCTAAATCATCCGATTCTCCTCCCCCCCCATCTGATGATGGCGACTCATCCTCCTCCCCACCCCCGCCGCCTCCTCCTCCTCCACCACCGCCCCCGCCCCCGCCCCCGCCTCCTCCTCCGCGACGGTCATTAGCACCACCATCGCCCTACACGCCATCCTCGAATTCCTCCAGTTCATCATCGTCTCCCAGTGTACCCCTCATCGTGGGATTAGCAGTTGGAGGAGGATTGTTGCTGCTAGTCCTGTTTGCAATCTTCTGGTCATGCACTAGAAAGAAGAGGAGACCGCACGATCAAATGAACTATTATAGGGACAACTCCAACGGATCCAAATGTAAGACAACTCCTCCTAACCAAATCATCACAACTATGTTTCTCACCTCTTCATTGTCCTCAAATGCTTTTCAGTTTCCCAAGTTATGAAATACATTCCTCACTTTTGACACCATTCCAAAACAGTTAGTGACTATTACAGTGGCCCCCAGCATCAACAGGCGAATTGGCAAAACAGTCAGCCCATGGAGCACATGGTCAAGGTACCTCCACCTCCTGGGGTGATGAGCGCAGGGTATGGCGGCTGGTCGCAACCGCCGCCGTTAAGCAGTGGCCAGCCGAGCTCAGAATTCTCCGGCCCGCATGGCCCGCCATTGCCGCCGCCTCATCCATCCTTTGCACTAGGGTTCACGCAGAGCACCTTCACGTATGATGAATTAGCGGCTGCGACCAGAGGGTTCTCGCAGGCGAACTTGTTGGGACAAGGCGGGTACGGCTACGTGCACAAAGGGGTGTTGGCCAATGGGAAGGAGATAGCGGTGAAGTCGCTGAAGAGCGGTAGCGGGCAGGGCGACCGTGAGTTCCAGGCCGAGGTTGAGATCATCAGTCGCGTGCATCATCGCTACCTCGTATCTCTCGTGGGCTATTGCATTGCGGAGAGCCAAAGGATATTGATTTATGAGTTTATGCCCAACAACACCCTTGAATATCATCTCCATGGTATGTTCCGAAAATTTCTACCCCAGTGCTAATGCACTGATTGATAATGTATTTGGATTCTAGAATTTAAAGCATAGTTGATGAATTTCATTGATCTGGTGCTTGACTTAAAAACTACACAGGGAAGGATCGACCCGTCATGGACTGGCCGATCAGGCTTAGAATAGCATTGGGTGCAGCCAGAGGACTCGCTTACCTACATGAAGATTGTAAGTTTGCTTGATAGTTAAACTCAGAAATTGACTCTCGTCACGCTCTTTTCCTCAGTCGTGTTTAACTTGTCTAACCGATATTAATTAGGTCACCCTAAAATCATTCACCGGGATATCAAAGCTGCAAACATACTTCTCGATTTCAACTTTGAAGCCAAGGTAGGAACAATGGTTGCTCAAACTTGAATTTCATGTCCTTGAACCAGTATGAAGGTGGTACAATGTCCTTCAGCTTCTGGTCGCCAGTCTGATGATTTCATACCGTGCTTGTTTTAGGTATCTGATTTCGGCCTTGCCAAGCTATCTACGGACAATCATACTCACGTGTCGACACGGGTCATGGGAACATTTGGGTGAGAATAAGATTAATCGATGTTAGGGCAACATCTACTTTTTTTTGGTTGATGATTACTGATAAACTCAACTGATGTATATTAGGAGATCAATCGAGCTGCGTATTCTTTTTACTGAATAGTCTCCTAATACAGATATTTAGCTCCGGAGTATGCAGCAAGCGGCAAGCTGACCGATAAATCTGATGTCTTCTCTTTTGGAGTGATGCTCTTGGAACTGATAACCGGGAAACGCCCCGTCGAGATCGACATGGACGACAGCCTCGTGGAATGGGTTCGCCAAACTCTCGCTTCATTGGCTTAATGAGCTCTCATATGTAATGCATTTGCTAATATCTGAGACTGAATTTGAAAGTTATCTTGTATTTCTACATGACCAGGCAATCCCGATCATCACAACCGCTCAGGCGGAGGGTGACTACAGTGAGTTGGTGGATCCACGTTTGCAGGACAACTATGTCCCTCAGGAGATGGCGCGCATGGTCGCTTGTGCCGGCGCATGCATTAGACGATCTTCTAAGAGAAGACCCAGAATGATTCAGGTAACTACATAAGAACAACAGTTGCCTAAAGATTAAACCGGAAGAAAAACTTCCAACATGTCGAACCGTGTCTGTACCGATCCGATGATGACAATGTCAAACATGCTATTAAGAAACCGTGAAAGCTGAGGGAATTTATATTGGAAACAGATTGTTCGTGCCCTCGAAGGCGACATATCATTAGACGAAGTGCACGAGTGGGCGAAGCAAAACAGCAGCTCGGCTTTCGGAGGCGGCAGCATGGAATCGGGTTCCTACCTTTCGGGCATGAAAACGTTCAGACAAGACGCTCCTAACGGTGAAGTAGATGTCAGCAGTGATTCCGGACAAAGTGCTTCCAATTCTTCGACCAGCGGCGATTCACGTGAGATGAGCAAGACCGGGAAATTGTGAGCGAAGTCGATCTTGATTCGAGCATCTCTCGATGTGATGGACTCGGCAATGTGGAATGTTACTTTTGTTTTCGAATCCCGAGAAGTACCTTGATCAATGCCGAGATCTGTTTTTTTTTTTCCCCTTTCTCGTAAGTGATTTACATCCAATTTCGAAGCGCCTACTGGCATTTTCGTAGATCTCGTTTGTAAGTCAGGTGTTTTGTATGATGACGTATGTTTCGGATTTGCATTGTATCACCGACGTGTTTACGTATTTACGGGCTTCTAGAGCCCTAGGAATTGGTCTTGATATTATTGGGTGAGATAACAAGTAACAGATGAAGTGCTCTTCGGCAAAACTCATGTGAAAAATATAGAAATTAAACCCGTATTTTACCCGATTACCACTTTTGCACTTTTACATCAATCGACTTTATTTGCAATAATACTTAGTTTAGTCTTTTCAATGCTGAGTTTTGTTTAGAAGTATTTGAATGGTATTCGAACAGACAATTGTACTCGTGCGGAAGTGGTCATAAATGAACATTTATGTCATGAATTAGAAAGTTTTTCTCCTTTTTGGATCTCCTTTTGCCCCCGAATTGCAGACTTCTCCCCGGAGAAAGGTCCACGGCGTAGCACACGGCGCAGCAATCTGATCTTTTTAGCATAGCTTTCCGATTGGTTGACCCAAATCCACATCCACCCATTTTCACGTCTGGATCAGATCATGTTCTCATGTCGTGTTGTATGAATTATCACACGCAGGATTGCACGAAAGCAATTACATAAAGTTAATGAAGCCACGAATACCTTCGATTTGACCTATCAAACGGGTCGGCAAAGGGAAAAAAAAAAAAAAAAACGGGTGGGGTGGACGGATAAAACGGTCCGATCAAAGTTAACTCATTTAATTGTCAGTTAATCTATTTATGAGACGCTTAAGTTTATTTTTAAAACTTAAGACAATTCATATATGACATGAAAATAATATATGGTTTGAAATATGAATTTTAGACCTATTTCATCATATTTATCGTCGATTCGTAAGTTCTCATTTGTAGATAACCGTAGAATGTACAAAAACTATTCTCTTAATACAAACAAACCACAAACTCTTTAATTTGCATATGGAAAATTTATAATGTTGTCCGATTGCATGGAAAATAAAAAAGGAATCGGTTTATATGGTTTGCCTTACCAAAGAAAAGAAAACCTCGAATCGATCAAATTGCGTTTTGAACCGAAGTACACTGAACCGGAGCTGGGGCAGTCCATCTTCGAGCCTGTTCAAAATCTTCATAAACTAACTGCGCCTCTCTCTCGCTCTCGCGTTTCGCTCAGATCTGTCTCTCTCTCTCTCTCTCTCTCTCTCTTCGGCGATGGCTCAGCCATTCGTGAAGAAGGACGATGACCGCGATGAAGAAGGTAAGCTTGTCGACCGTACTGTTCCTGATCCGAATTGCCTTTCCCTCGAGTGTTGGTTGTGCTTGCGAGAATCGCTTTTTGGTCGTCTTCTAGATCCGTCTTCTGTTGAGACGCGCGAGGGTTCAGTTTGATGAGCTAGCGGAGTCATGGCAGCTGATCTGATGGATATTCATCGATCCGATTAGTACTTGTTGCGAGTTCCTTGCTTTAGGCCATTTGTTTTGTAGAAGTTACCGGTTAGGTGGTTGGAGATTGATCGGATCAGTGTTGATTCAATTGGAATTCATCGTGGAATCCTCACGGAAGAATTGGGACTTACATACCCGTCCTTTGTTGACTGGCTTTTCGGTGCATTGCTATCTCCTCATTTCTGTGAGCTCTACTGCCTTTTGACTCTGTTTCTCAAATGTGATGCAGCTGAATACTCTCCTTTTTTCGGGATTGAGAAAGGAGCCGTTCTTCAGGAAGCGAGGGTTTTCCATGATCCCCAGCTAGATCCGAGGAGATGCTCTCAGGTCAAGCCCAACCTGCTTTATTTCCTTGTTTGCAGTCGTGTCTGTGTGTTTGTTCGTAGTGTGGAGGCTAACTGTTATGGCCCTTTTTCTCCCAAATTTCAGGTCATAACGAAGCTTCTATATCTACTGAACCAAGGGGAAACATTCACGAAGGTCAGATTCTTCTGTGTTGTTTGATGTTGATTTTTCATGACTTTCAAGTTTCCTGCATTGGGTGTTTGTATGCTCATTCTCATCATATTGATGGGTTAAATTGTTCTTCTCTGCTAAAATCTGGATTTAATATGCAGGTAGAAGCCACAGAAGTATTTTTTGCTGTCACGAAACTTTTCCAATCGAGAGATATTGGATTGAGGAGAATGGTTTATCTGATGATCAAGGAGATCTCTCCTTCCTCTGATGAGGTGCCATGATTGAATTATTATAATTCAGCAGGCCTTTGTTGATTTCCATAATATCATCCTGTGCCGTATTACTAACTTGCTCAAGCGATTTTTTGTCGTAGGTCATCATGGTGACAAGCTCTCTTATGAAAGACATGACTAGCAGGACTGATGTGTACCGAGCCAATGCTATTCGTGTTCTATGTCAGATCACAGATGGAACCCTTCTAGCCCAGATCGAGCGGTACTTGAAACAAGCAATAGTTGATAAGAATCCCGTGGTTGCTAGTGCAGCTTTAGTCAGTGGGATCCATATACTCCAGGTTCTTGCTGATGTTACCTTGTTACTGATCATGCTTATTTTTGTCATGTTCGGCACATATACACCAACAATAATACATGTTTTCACATTTTTATTACAAGAGAAGTGCCCAATTAGCAATTATTTTGTTTCTCTAGACAAATCCCGAGATTGTGAAAAGGTGGAGTAATGAAGTTCAGGAAGCTGTCCAATCAAGGGCTGCTCTTGTACAGTTCCATGCGTTGGCTTTGCTTCATCAGGTACGCCAGATGCTCATTCCTGGTTGTGATATCCAACTTGATGGATGGTTTCTTTTTTAGTTTTTTTTAATTATGCAGATTTGGATTTTCACTATTTGTATGAGCAAACAGAATCTGTTGGATATCTCTGTTGTGTTTGTTCCTCTCGGGTGGAAGTGAATGTCTGCAACATCTGATTAGGCAGGGTTGACAATGAATTGGCACGCTGCCTTTTGACACCTTCTTCTCAATAACTTCTTTTCTGTGTTGCTATTGAAATCCGGAAGATAACTCATTTCGAGAAGCCTGATCAGTTATCGTGCAATCTGATTCCTTAAGCTGATTTTCTTTCAGAGTATGCTGGCAGCTAAGTGTATTGTTTTCGTTCATTTTTCTGTTTTGCTTGGGCACATCTTGTTTCCTCATTTTCAACTATTCAGGATTTTCCCTTTACTAAGATATTCCTGTAAAAAGCCAAAAATCCACAGAAAGTCTTTTGGCATGCCATGTTTTATCCCTTCATATATTTAATTTGAGACTACCAATATGAGTAGCCACCATCAAACTAAATTTAGTCATTTCCGCATTAAAGGAGATCGGCATGCTTAAGTCTCCATTAGGTAGATCTGCAAACCGCAATGAACCACTTTTTCAGCTTTTAATCATGCAAAAGTAGCTATTGCCTTTTTTGTGGGCACAGCATATCCTAAGGACTAATATGACTATAGCTTACGCTAGGGATTGCGTAGGAAATAGAGAGGGACAAAAAAGGTTGGGGTATAAATAAAAGGGAAAAAGCCACCAAAACCCTAAATTATGCCCACTATGACATAGTTACCCCAATTTTTTTTTATTACACAAAAAACCCCAATCTTGTGCTCATGTGACACATTTACCCCAAATTTATACCGGTGTGACATTTTATCCCAAACTTTTTCTTGTGACACCAAAACCCTAAGTCTATATCCGTGTGACACATTTACCTCAAAATTTTAGGTAAATTTGTCACATACCTGCAAGTTTGGTTTTTTTTTTGTCAAAAAAAATAATAATTTAGGGTAAATGTGTCACATGGGTATAAGTTTAGAGTTTATGGTGTCACAAAAAAAAAGGGGGAAATGTGTCACACGGGTACAAGTTTAGTGTTTTTGGTGTCACGAAAAAATAGTTTGGAGTAAATGTGTCCTAGTGATCATAATTCAGGGGTTTTGGTGGTTTTATCCCTAAATAACAATTTTACTTTAAATTGAGAGGCGAGTGACTGGTGCACTAAAATTGGGTTCTTCTTATTAATTTTGTGTGGTCTTTAATGTAGTTAGGAGCACGAAATCTCCTGCAGTTGATTTAATTGTGTCCTCTTTGTAGTTTCATATGGAAACGAAGATATTGATCTTCTCATTTGATTTGTTTTGTAGCTTGTCCTACTTTTGGCTTTTGAATTTGTTACCATGTAGATTCTAAAAGAGGATTCTTGAGAGGAGAAAATACGGACCGAATAAATACTGTGCATCGATGAGTATCTCTCCTAGATTTGTTAGTTGCTGGAATGTTTTTCAGTTTTCGTTTTCCTATAACTTGCAGATTCGGCAGAATGACAGACTTGCTGTTAGCAAGTTAGTCACCAGCTTGACTAGGGGAACTGTTCGCTCTCCTCTGGCACAATGCCTGTTAGTTCGTTATGCTAGTCAGGTATGTCCTCTGATAAGACATAGAATTATTGTCCTGGGGTCCCATCATTGTCTTACAGACGATACTACGACAGGTTATTCGTGAGTCAGCCAATAACTTCCAAACAGGAGAAAGACCATTTTATGATTATCTTGAAAGCTGTCTTCGCCATAAGGCTGAAATGGTGATTTTGGAGGCTGCAAGAGCAATTACGGAGCTTAGTGGTGTGACAAACCGTGAATTGACTCCTGCAATTACCGTCCTCCAGCTTTTTTTTAAGTTCTTCCAAGCCAGTTTTGAGATTTGCAGCTGTGCGTACCTTGAACAAGGTATGACCTGGTTTCCTTTGTGCTCCAAAAAGTCCTCTTTCCTCGTCATAACTTTCTTAAGCATGGGATTTTCAACTTTTATGAAGTATAGAGAGAGAGAGAGAGAGAGAGAGAGAGAGATTTTACAAGGGACCAATATTGCTTTTATGAAAAACAAGAAATAATTAACTAGACATTAATATGGCGGGGCGCCCCCATAGTACAATGTAAAGGAGAAGGAGATGTTGATAACAAGGTTATTGAGTAAATTTTTTGTGATTGTATTGCTGGAAGCTCCTACGTATCCAAAACTTGAGGACACATTTAACATGAGGAAATGGATGAGGTAGAAACCGGATAAAGGAATGGAATGGAAAAAGATATGATGAAATGAAATGGCTATTCCAATTCGGTGTTTGATTGTGATGGATAAATGACATGGGGATTCAATAGAATCAATGTCAAAATTTCCAATACTTTGATTGGAAGAAGTGTGAAAGAGAAAAAAGAACCATGGCTAGATTAGGAAATAGATTATTATTGTGTTTTGTGCTAGCAAGCATTCATTCCCATTGGGTAAGTGATACTTGTTTTTGTACCGATGTCCTTAACTTCCAAAGCACTTACTAAACGCAGGAGAAGTAATAAAAGTTGGGATGGCATTCCAGCACCCATTTATTCTGGCAAACACTGCTAAATTTTTCTTTACCTCTTAAACTTGGACTCTTCTTTTGAGGCTACTTATCTAGTACACACACCACTTATATGGGTTTTGTCATGATAATTTCCCTTTGTCTATTCAATGGATATTTCGAAACAAGACCGTTACACATACGAAAGAAAGCTACATAATGTCCTAAAGACTCTGCTTATTGAGATACATTGATTGCATTCTTCTCCATGCAGTTCTGATTGACTTTTTGCTTTTCTATAAGTGGTTTGAATATGGTAGAACTTTTCTGCAGGTGGCAATGACCCATCCTATGGCTGTCACTAACTGCAACATAGATATGGAGAGTTTAATTTCTGACCAGAACCGAAGCATTGCCACACTTGCAATCACCACGCTTCTGAAGACTGGAAATGAATCGAGTGTTGATCGTCTGATGAAACAGATCACAAATTTTATGTCAGACATTGCTGATGAATTCAAAATTGTTGTGGTTGAAGCCATAAGATCATTGTGCATGAAATTTCCCTTGAAGTATAGATCCTTGTGAGTAACATCTTCCACCCTTCTTCCTTTCCCAACAATTGAATTAGGTCTCACCACACATTTTCGCTTTCGATATTCATATGTAACGAATAAACTAATGGCTTTTTTCTCTGGTGTTTTATGTTGACAGGATGAACTTCCTAAGTAACATACTCAGGGAAGAAGGTGGATTTGAGTATAAAAAGGCAATTGTCGATTCAATTGTGATACTCATAAGAGATATACAAGAGGCAAAAGAAATTGGGTTGCTTCATCTATGTGAATTCATTGAAGACTGTGAATTTACTTACCTCTCGACACAGGTGTCAATAAGCATTTGTTTTTTGTGCTAAGGCATTCTGATTTTTCCCTTGTTTTGTAAGTTGTGTCAAAATTGAATCTTCTTATTCATGCAATTGTTAGATTCTCCATTTCCTGGGGATTGAAGGGCCAAAAACCTCGGATCCTAGCAAATTTATTAGGTACATCTATAATCGTGTACATCTCGAGAATGCAACTGTTCGTGCCTGTGCTGTAAGCACATTGGCTAAGTTTGGTGCTATGGTTGATTCACTGAAGGTGCAGTGAACTACTTTCTTCTCCTCATGGTTGGTTTTCTTACTTGGGATCTTGGACTGCTCTATTTAACGTTGTAAATTTTTTACTGCAGCCTCGCATTGTTGTCCTGTTGAGGCGTTGTCTTTTTGACAGTGACGATGAGGTATGTTTTCTGAGTGCTTGCTCCCTTGGTTGGAAATTCCTTATATTTTAGGCCCTTTTTCCATTGAGAAACGTATTACTGGAAACTTAAATATAATTTTGTCTTCCTCTTAAGGTTCGTGATAGGGCTACACTATACTTGAATACACTTGGAGATGATGGTCCAGTTGTTGAAACTGATAATGAAGTAAAAGGGTTCCTTTTTGGCTCACTGGACGTTCCGCTTGTCAACTTAGAAACAAGTTTGAGAAATTATGTAAGTTGCACACACCCCTCTTACTTTTGCCAGCTGTTAAATGTCAACTCAAGGTATATTTTGAACACAGGAACCATCAGATCAGCCATTTGATATTGATTCCGTACCCAAGGAGATAAAGGCTCAGCCACTTGCTGAAAAGAAGGCACCAGGGAAAAAGCCTATTGGTCTTGGTGCTCCTCCCACTGCCCCTTCTGCTGCTGTCGATCCTTACGACAGGCTGCTCTCTTCAATTCCTGAATTTGCAACCTATGGCGAACTCTTTAAGGTTCTTTGAAGCGTTCAAGTGTTATAATTAAAAATCTTAAGAATAAAATTAACGTGCAATGTCGTTCTCTCTTGCCAGTCATCTACCCCAGTTGAACTGACGGAAGCTGAAACCGAGTATGCCGTTAATGTTGTTAAGCACATTTTTGATCGCTATGTCGTATTCCAGTACAACTGCACAAATACTATCCCGGAGCAATTACTAGAGAATGTAATGTTCATCCTGTTACCGCCTCTCTTTTGTTTCTAGCACTGCTCAAGACTGACTGGGATTATGACCTATTTTTACTTCACATATGTCAGGTCACAGTTGTTGTGGATGCCTCAGAAGCGGAGGAATTCTCTGAAGCTGCATCCAAGGCTCTAAAATCTCTTCCTTATGATTCACCTGGACAGACCTTTGTGGCATTTGAAAAGCCAGATGGAGTTCCTTCTGTAGGAAAATTCTCTAATGTGTTGAAGTTCATCGTTAAAGAGGTATGGGTTCTGCTAAAACATTGTCCTGGACAAGGATACACTAAAAGATTTTTACCAGTTCTATTGAATGCGTGAGGACCATGAAAATTGAACATAGGTAGATCTCCTTCATAGAAAAGTGTTTGAACTTGTTTTAGCTGTCATCTTTTCAGAGATCCTTGCATACATAGTTCTTTATAGTTTCATTGTCAACTCATGTTAGACTATCTGCTCTCGGAAAGCGATATTATGTTAGAGAAAAGGATGCAGTTGGCCGTTTTTATTTGTTACTCGTAGAAAGCTCTCAGCCAAAAGCTTATTGATCTTTGGGTGCGACAGTTTTCAGTTCTTGTTGCCAAAGATATAAAGCAACGGTGAGTGTTTGAGGACACTTTTCCTTCGTCATTATGGAGTCTTGATTTTGAATCAGGTGGATCCAGCTAGTGGTGAGGCAGAGGAAGATGGTGTAGAAGATGAATATCAGCTGGAGGATCTTGAGGTCGCTGCAGCAGATTACATGCAAAAAGTAGGGGTGTCCAATTTCCGTAATGCATGGGAAGGCATGGACCCAGAGTGTGAACAGGTAGATGAATACGGCCTGGGCCCAAGGGAAAGTCTTGCTGAGGCTGTGAATGCCGTCATCGGCCTTCTTGGAATGCAGCCATGCGAGGTACTATTAAAATTGCGTCTCTTGGCGGTCATGCGACTTCTTTTTTAATGTTATTTCGAATGGCATGAACATGATGGGGGTTTATTCGTAAACCACTAGAACTTCTAACTCATTTTGACCTGTGAAAGGCGATGCTGGTGAGTTTGGAGGAATCTACTTGTACTGTTAAGGAACTTGTCCTAGATTTAGAGATGTGGATGTCTGTCAAAAAAAACTTGTCCTAGATTTAGAGATGTGAATGTCAAAACATTGGGTGCACTATATCCATAAAAAAGACAATTACAATTAAAAGGCTGAATACTTACTTGCGAGGACCTCTGTTAGCTTAATTTTAGGCTTGCGCAGGGAATTCACTCTAGGCTTTTGCATTCTTCCTAAGTGGACTTGATTAATGTTTTTTCCCCTTGTTTTAGGGCACCGAGGCCGTCCCAAGCAATTCTAGGTCACATACGTGCCTGTTATCAGGTGTATTTATCGGCAACGTGAAGGTTCTTGTGCGACTATCTTTCGGAATCAGTGGTCATAATGAGGTTGCAATGAAATTAGCGGTCAGATCCGAGGATGAAGATGTCAGCAAGACCATTCACGAGATCGTGGCGAGCGGCTAGTTTGCGATTGTCGGTGTACTTTTTGTCAGATATTCAACCTTTGAAATTTTGTACATCGAAAGAGACTACACTATCAGGTGGACGGAGGCACATCGGTAAAGTCTAATTCCAGGGAGGAAAAACAGATGCTCGGAGCGGTTGTGTCAGCGTTTGATTATTCATGCGGAATGTAACGCGATCTGAGCTATTAGATATAGCTTAATGTTTTACAAGTGGTAGTCTTTGCCTTTCTTTACCGATTCAGATTCTTTGTTTTAATTTCCTCGCCATGTATTTTCCTTTCCCATGGCCTACTTGTGTATGCCGTTCTTGTTATTGAGTAATGACTCGAACAAGCGTAAATGAATGGGGAGGTGAATCCCGTTTAATCTCATTTTCTCGCGGTGGCGCAGTGAATCGGGCTAACATTTTTAGTCGACCCCTCACGGGATGGCCTGGGCTGGTCTGGTTCTGTGGTCTGCCATCGGCCCATTTTCGTTAGTGGCCCATGGCCGGCATGCTAGGACGTCATGTTACGGCCCTGCGTTAGGACACTCCGTCCCACGGCAATGCCGGGGGGGGCATTATCAGTCCAAAATTGTGATGTGTTTGCTGAGCCCGGTATGTGTGCCTCAGTGGGCTTGAAGTTGGGTGTCAACATGGCCTTAAGGGCCCAACGTGGGCCTGGGCAGGCATTATCAGTCCAAAATAGTGATATGTTGGTGGCCGTCTGTGTGCCTTATTGGGCTTGAAGTTGGGCCTAAACACAACATAATAGAGCCCAACGTGGGCCTGCATTTGATGTGAAGTTAGTCACCGGAGTGGGCCTTAATTTGAATGGGCCTTGTTGGTCCGGACTTGGGATGTGCCTACCGGCCTTGTTTTGGGCCTTAATGGTATTGTTATTGGGCCTTAATTTGGGCACTGTAGGTCCCAGGTTTGGCCTGACTTGGCTGTTTATTGTTTCTGAAGTAGGTCTCTGGCGTGGGCCTTATTGGGCTGTCTTGTCCTTAAACGGGCTTTATTTTGGGCCCAAATTGGGCCTTTTGTTGGTCCTGAGATGCTCTCGTGTGGGCCTTTACTAAAAATGTGCCTTATTGATCAAGAATGGGCCCTTATTTGGGCCCTGGCTTGATATTGGACCCTTATGAAGCCCAAAGAAATTTCGTATTGGGCCCCAGTTGGGCGCTACTGTGGCCCAGGGTAGTACTTGGGCGTTAGGCCTGATATTGGACCCTTATAAAGCCCAACTAAATTACTTACTGTGGGCAGTTTTGCGCTATTTTATCCTTAATGGGCCTTTCCAGTCCAGGCTTGTGATGTGCGCATGGGCTTTGTTTTCAGCCTTATTGAGGTCGAATTTGAGCCAAATTTGGGCCTCATCAGGCCAGCGTTTTGGTTATGGAGGCCGTGGCAGACGGCCATCACGTTACGGGCCTATGGGCTGTTATAAGCAGTCCCAGCCCATTTGATAGTGGCCCGTGACTTGCCAGCTCACGAGCTATAGGCACTTTTTGGGAAGATACGGCCCAGGACAATAGCGTTATGTGCGTCGGGTGGCCGGCAACTACAGACGAAAGCATTGGCAAAGGGCCATTCAAAAAATTTAGGGATATGTTCACCGAAAGTTCTAAAACTTATCACGAAAATGTAATTGAGTCCTAAAACTTATAAAAAGTACAATCGAGTGCTAAAACTTGTCAAATTGGTGCAATCGAGTCCTTTCGTTAACTCTATCCAATTTGACTAACGGAAAATACTGATGTCGCTATTTTAAATGTTTTCTCTATCATACGTGGCGATGACGTGGCTAAAACGACGTCATTTTGGCCGAAATCTGATTTTAATATAATTTTTACTTAATTTAATTTTAAAAAATAAGCCAAATATTAATAATGATAAAAAAAACTAGAAGCAAAAGAACAACGTAGATGCAGAGCTCGCGGCGGTGAGGGCTAGCCCTCATTGCCGCTACCCCACCATTGCTGGTGAGGGTCGGCGTTGGTGTGGAAGTGGTTGGCGGGGTTGCCCTGACCAAGGGCCGGCGACCCTCACCGACCGATGGCGAGGGCTGGCCGACCCTCGGCCAAATCTAAGCGAGGGTCGCGGCCCTCACCCAGATCTGGCGAGGGTTGGCGGCCCTCACTCTGTTCTGACCGAGGGCCGCCGGTGGCGATGGTCATCGCTGCAAAAGCTTGTCATATTGATTGTTCGTTACGCCTGAGAAAAAAGGGCGGATTTTTGGCTTCTTATACGTAAGAACTGGTGCTTCGCTTCTGAGTTCTCTGCGTTATTCGTCGTTTCACTTCGTGGGTCATGAACATATTATGGGCACAAAACAGAGAAGTGTGATAACTGTGAATGTGAGTGTGATTTGCTCCGAAACTTATTTCACTCTTGTTCTTGTTCCTGGGTTTAATCTGGACCGGCGTCTATAAGAGAGAACACAGGAAACATCATCTCTTTTTTAAGTAATGCCTGACAAATCGGGATTCTAGATTTAGAAGCGTCCGTCAAATGGATTATTTCGGTCATTCGGGTTACTGAGTTGTTTGTACATGAATGACTTTCTTCGCACTGAAAATGCACTCTCTTTTCATGAAAGATGTCTCCCCATGCGTGCCGTGTCTTTTTCATTTTGCCGAGTTCTGATTTGCTCGAGTTTGTGCTCGAACCCTTATCCAGAACCGAAGTCGCCTTGTCCAAAGCCGAAGTCCTCTCGGAAGTAGAAGGATTTTTTGCGGGCGTTGTTGTGGCCTGGATTGTCAAAAGTCCCAGTAGTTCATGTTTGAGTTGCAGATTGTTGTTCCGTTTCTTCATTTGATTCTCAGTGAAGAAAGGTCGAACGCTTGTTTCTGCATTCTTCTTCTGCTTTTTTTAGCTTATTTTTTTTATTAAATTAAATAAAAAATATATTAAAATCAGATTTTGGCCAAAACGATGTCCATGTCATTACCACGCAGGAAAGAGAAAATATTTAAAATAATCACCTCATCATTTTCCGTTAGCCAAATTAGATGGAGTTAACGAAAGGACTCGATTGCATCAATTTGACAAGTTTTAGGACTTGATTGCACTTTTTATAAGTTTTAGGACTCAATTGCACTTTCGTGACAAATTTTAAAACTTCCAATGAACATATCCCAAAAAATTATAACTCCGGGATGGCCGCGTGTCATTGGCCATTTTGGGCACAAACGTTTGTCACTTAAGGATATGCAACTGATGAACATCTCAATAGAAAGCAAGCGGAAATACAAATGCAGGAAACAAATGTACAATAGAGAAAGAAGATGTTCATGAGAATAACCTTTGGGAATAGAGCAAGCACAGAAACAATAAGGATAAAAATAAAATTACAACCACGGGAACCTTGTTCTAGTTATCATGAGACGATTGATTGCATCCAGGTCATTTTCTTTTTCATCATGAGAATTACAATAATGCAATTACAGGACTAGGGCTTCTCAAACTATTTTTCCACATATTATGGGCAAGTAATTAAACGGCCACGATGACATGAAATGGGAGAAACCTTGAGGAAATCATAGGCTTCGGCTCCTGGAGAAATCAAGTCATCCTCCGAATCCCTCCAAAAGCCCAAATCTGTCAGAAGAGAAACGAAATGTTCTTTAGCTAATTCCCCAATCAACAAAAGGATGATGAGTTATCCTGAACCCAGAAATTAATAATAGACTTCACCCAGGTTCTGAAAACAGAAAATTCCATGAAGCTCTATCCCTGAACAGATCTCTGGCAAGACTCCTTGTAATAAAAGGATTGAGTCTGTGCCAAACATTCGTAACTCCGGAAATTAGCACAAAGGCCATTCAGAGATACGTCCTGGGCAACATACATAGGGAGGACAACATATGTAGGGCTTCTAAAATAGCAGAAGCTTTTGGAACATGTAACATACAACTTTGTTCCAATCGAAAATTAATGAAAACATTTAGTTTGGATGCAGCTACAGGTAGCTAGTAGAGTCTCACACATGGAAGCACAATTACCCTGAAAAGTTTGAAACTTTTGACAGACTTAAAGTAAAAGAATGAATAAAATCAAAGCACCGCAATTTAGAGAATAACAATGAAAGCAAGAAACAGGCTGCATGCTCTGCACAGGAAGACCGTGAACAGTTGACCAAATTCCAAAAGTTAAATAAAACAGAGAACTAAATATTCCAGATAATTAGCATCCCTTCCCTCAAGGAGAAATTCTGGCGCGATATTCCAAAAATCATCTGGAGTTGAAATACATAAATGCGGTAGAAAGGAGAAGTACTTTAACAAGGCTAAGATTGGGATTACACAAAGTACCACAAACTATAGTACATCAGATACCATAGTGTTTGAAAAGACCATTATCAATTTAACAAAGCAGATGACAGAGGAGTGGCGGAGGACTTCAACCAAAATGCAGCTCAGATAACGACTAATTGAAGAAAAAAGGCAGGACGGATCACTGCACTTCAATCCCTAATATCAGTATCAGTTTGGCCTAAAGCGATGTCAAATGGTGATGCTTTAACAGAATTCTAACCTTTAGATTTGTATCCCAACTGCCAGTACACAACGCACTTCCATCAGCAGACACACCCAAACAGCTGATCCGACCTTCATGTGAATTTTGCAATGATCCTAAGTTCAACACCGCCTGCATAGATAAACAAATAAAAAAAATTTAGTCCATGCCAACGGAAAAGATGATACAGGATGTGCATGATATCCCCCAATAGCAAATGAACTTGATTGCATAGACTTCAGTGATGACTCACAAGAAGAATTAATTTGCCAGGTATAATACCAATACTTCGGACAACTTATCAATTCAACAAAGAAGCACAAGTCTCTCTCCCCAAACTGATAAGTTTAATGGCATTCCAGGCAAGAATCTAAAGCAACTAATTCAGACCTTCCCACTCTGCATTCGGTAACATATTACCTGGGCCAATAACGTATCCCACACATAGCAGTCACCATTTGAGTATCCAGCAATTAGCAGCCTCCCCGAAATGGAAAATGCAATGGAAGTGACATGCGGGATCTCATTGACGCCATGCTGCTGATAGTATACTTGGAGTTCATGCCCTGTTCTGATGTCAAAGAGCCTGCAAGTACCGTCATCAGATCCAGTTCCAAATCTATTTCCATCTGGAAAGAACTTTACGGCATTTACATCGCCTTCATGTCCATGATATGTATGAACGGCTCGACTTGCAACCCGAGTATCCCACAGCCGGGCAGTTGAATCACACGAACCAGAAATGAACATTCTTGAGTTCGATCCATTTATTGACACGCTGAAAAGTACAAACATACATTAGCTTCAGTATTCGAATTTACATATCCTTAACTCTCTAGGTAGAAGCCACCAGATTGCTAGGGGATCGATAAATCTTTGGTGACAAGCAATTTGAAATACATACATGAAATAAGCTACTCTCTGATTAAGGAGACGGCAATCACAGATCCATGTACGAATCTCTAGGCACTACACAATCCATTGGAACTTATTAAATCAATGTGAAGTTTCTAGACAAGAGACACCTCCTCAGATACTTGAGTGTATAAGACAAAGTTCGTTCAAATAATAATTAACTTATAGGTTCCATTTCGAACACATGTCTCAGTTTGCAGGACTGCGTACAGATGAGACAGATGATCCTAATTCCAGTGTATTAAAGGGGAAAAGGTTTGGTACCTTAAAACATCAGCAGTGTGCCCTGATTGAAATTCTCCTCCAAAGACAGAAGTTCTGAGACCCGTAGTAATATCCCACAAGACACATGTCTGGTCACCAGAGCCTGTAATCAGGTGAGCGTCTTCATCTGGCACATATTGACATGACGACACATAACCCTTATGCCCACTAAGCATTCTTGATACTGGTAGGTTACCATCCCTGTCAACGGGGGAATTGAGGTTGAAGATAGAGCAAACACTATCAAGACCGCCACAGGCAACAGACTGACCATTCGGTGCAAAAGCACATGTCATTACCCATGCACAAGGAAGCTTTATGGCATGAGTTTTCTGACTGGTCAGAGCATTCCAGACTATAAATCTCCCATCTTGAGACACACTAACAATGCGATTCTTTTCAGGAGTCCAATCTAGCGAGTAAACCTGCAAGATATGTCAAGAGACGATGCAGATCAATTTCAAAAATAGGACAGTCGGAGAAATTATCCTTCAACCAGCAAAGCGAACACCCACCCCCACCCCCAAAAAATAAATAAAGAAATAAATAAGTAAAGCAAAACAAAGGAGACAAATGAAACAAAGACAAAAACATTTGCACACACGTGTGGGGAGCAGGCGAATCAATTATGGCAGCAATGGTGAATACTTTCACTAGTTCCACTCCAACACTCCCTTGACTCCTTAAAACTATTACAAGCCACCATCTGTCAGCTGAACAGGCCACACTTCCGTTACGCAAGCTCAGGATGAGATTTCGATGCAATTACCCTGAGAACCTCTTAAGAAGCTTGACCACAGGTTTCATTCTTCACTTTATTCATGAAGTTGTGGTCAATCAGTTATATCTTAATGCGTTTGCTACTGTTTTCATTCATTTCCTTCTAAAGTAGCATTCTTATAAATCACTAGTGGTCAACAATGAAATCATAAAAGAATTATAACTCAAGACCAACATCATGCTTGAATTGTCCGAAAGAGACAATTTGAAAAGAATATTCTCACCACTAAGTGGTGAACTGCAGATACCACTCCTGGAAAGGAAAAATTCAAAAGGGGAAAAACACGGACGGTAACAGACCCTGTGAGTCCAACTGAACTAACAAAGAATTGAGACGTGGTAGTTTCACAGAGACTCGGAATTCGACAGGACATAGCAGTTCATTGTCGCCGAGAGTCCAACCCTCGAATTCCCATAAATCTCCGAAGCACAACGATAAGGAAAACCGGCAAGAAAGATAGGTTGAAGAAGCAACCTTCAAAATCAAAAGGTGCGAGAACATCCAGACGAGATCAAACACACCACACATGCAACTAAAAATCCCAAGCCGTCCAATATTACCTTGCCAGTGTGGCCCTGCAAGGTCCGGCAGCACACCAGATCCGTCGGCCCAAAAGTGACCGGAGTCCTCCCCTGAGCCCTCGCGTACCCGGCAACTGCACACAATTAACCGCGCAAACCAAACAGATCGAGGCACTCAGTCACAAATCGCACAGAAAGCAAAGCCAAACCCTGCATAAACAGCTCGAAGGCGTTGGAAAAAGGAATCGATCAACGAAACACCAACCATCGGTGTCGAGCAGCTGGACTCGCTTCTGCTTCAAACGCTCCCGCAGGGAATTGACGGTCTCGGTCGCTGCCTTGTGGCGCTCCTTGAGGTCCGCCACGGACATCGTCTCGCGCGCGCAAAGTTCTTCCTAAACAGAAGACGTCATCGCTCGGCTCGGCTCATCGGCGAGGACTGCGGGTTAGGTTTCGGCGATGGAGAGGGCGACGGCGATGATGCATCGGAAGAGCGAGCTCAGCAGTCAGCAGGTAAGGGTTTCGAGAGGTCCGGACAGGGGAGGGAGATCGCAGAGAATTGAGCACTGACTGATTGGGATTTGGGCGTCCGAACAACCGAGGAAGGTGCGTGGGACGGAGACGAGATGGAGGAGGAGGTGGAGGTCCTGAAATGACTGACGCCGCCGGACCCACCTCTTTTCCACCGTGGAAATTCCGATGATTAGTTTATCGGGTCGTGCGGGAGTCACAAACATTCTTTACGGGTCACCGGCTTAACCGTTTAGCCCGGTCACAAACATTCGGTCGGAATCCTATTCGAAATGCAATTTTGATTAAATTGCCTGATCAAAACTTAATTAATTTGTGAATTTGACAAGGTGGGGGTTGACTTCTGAACAAATATGAACATGGAGTGGGAATGTACGTATTCACACTGGTTCTTGACTTCATCATGGTCGGGAGGGTCGGGGAGAAATTTACTTCCTGCTCGCCTCGTGATTGACTGGATAGATCTTAAGCTCAATCATGAGTTGGTCATGGCGCCCTATGATGTGTGCCTCCTTTTTTTTTTGTGGGGGTTTCAAACGGTAAAGAGTCAAAAGGATTAGATTTCTCTCCCACCAAGAGTTGAAATTAACTACGAAAACCAAATCATTGAATCGTGAGTAGGGATGAACCTCAAATGATGCAATTCACACGTGTACTGCAAACTAATTCGATTGAATGGGCGAAAGCAAATAAATTATCTCGGAGACAAAGTTGAAAAACGAGATAGATGTATCTAATTAAAACACACTGAAATCTATCTGGTAAATTCAAGGCATTATTAAGAAAAAGAGGTGTAAGCAACCTAAGTAGAATTAGTAACCCCAATTGTTATGTGACAACTTAACGGGAGAGAAGTTCGCGAGACACGCTAATTTAATTAGATAAATCCAAAAGGAGTTAGGTTAAAAAAACGAGATGGATTTCAATGCGTTTTGGAGGGATTCGAGCGAACTCTAGCTCCAAGGGGTTCGCGCCCTCTTGTGATCGATGTCTATGCTAGGGTATGATTGTTTGGATACTAATTAAGAATGACATCATAT
The DNA here is from genome assembly GCA_021437785.1 of Rhodomyrtus psidioides. Classification (NCBI taxonomy): domain Eukaryota; kingdom Viridiplantae; phylum Streptophyta; class Magnoliopsida; order Myrtales; family Myrtaceae; genus Rhodomyrtus; species Rhodomyrtus psidioides. The sequence continues at coordinate 4,064,881 of JAILYB010000022.1, read as the reverse complement.
ATCTCTGCAAATATTTTCTTTTGATATAGATGCAGAGATTAGAAGCTCAAGGAATCAACAGAATTCAGACGAGGACGGCCGCAGATGCCGTGGCAGAATACATAAACAACAATTTGGCAAAGGTGGAGGATTCTTTTGCTAAGAAATCTAAATGGGAGAAGGTAAAATCCCACCCAAGTTTCTAAATATGTTTTTGAAGTGCAAGTAATCTTGATCTTTTTCTCACTTCGGCAGATCTGAAAAGTGAATTGCATAAAATGTCAATAGTTATCTATTTTATTATCCTCGCAAAAGCCTAAAGAAGTCATCCTTCGTTGCAATGCAGGATCAATCTTCTTATTGGATGGACGAGCAACTTAAAAGACACGAAGAAGATATGGATGAGGAGCTTGAGAAACTAAAGGTTAGTGTGGTGGAGAAGGTGAAAACTCTAGCAAGAGAAAATGCGAAAGAATGACTATTGATCAGAGGCTCGTTGCCATGAAGTTGACAAAATTTGAGGCCATTCGGAGATCGTCAGCCCTATGTGCATCAGGTTGCTTTGAAGCACCTTACTCGGGGTGTGGTACGAGCATACTCTAACTCAAGGGCTCGCACCCTTTTGTGGTCGATACCTATGTTTTGGTATGATTATTTGTATACTAATTAAAAATGATATCATATATCTCAGCAAATCTCTACCTTTGATACATATGTAGAGCTTAGAAGATCAAGGATTCAAAAGAATTCGGGCGAGGACGACCGAAGATGTCATGGCAGGATAAATAAACAACAACTTGACGAAGGTGGAGGATTCTTTCCCTAAGAAACCTGAATGGGAGAAGGTAAAATCCCATCCAAGTTTCGGAATCTGTTGAAATTTATGGTGCTGACTCTATTGAATTTCAAGTTCATGTTGGTGAAGTTGTTGTGATTATGGGTGATCTATGCCCGGGTACTTGTCACGACCAGTCCGAAATCGGACGCGGCTAATGGATTACCGATCGCCGGCCCCCACTCTGAAATGTGGATCGCGGGCCTTAGATCGGCGCGGGCCCTCCCAGGCCCATACCAAATCGCGGCGGAGGTATATCTTTAAGGGATTCGACGATAAGAGTCGATCGCTTTCGACCTTCAGTGTGGTCGTGGTGGCATGTGCAACTTGTGCATGCATTTGGAGTCGCCACCGGTCTTTCTTGGAGGGTAGACCGGAAACCTTACTGACCGATTGGGAGAGATCGATCAGTTCTACGGAACCAGAGATTTTGGGTTCGGGGACTTGGTTACGTCGGTGTCATTACCAACGCCCTTTCGGTACCTAACGCGAGTGATTTTCCTGACTAAGAGTTCATGCAGGCGCAATTTTGGGTGAGATAGGTTTGATTCAGGGTTTCATGCAGATTGGAATACTAGTCCTATCAATCACAATCAATTTAACGAGAGCGCGAGTCAAGTGTATAAATAAATAATGTCAATGTACATCAATTTCAATCATTGGCCTCCTAGTATAGCCCTAAGGGCTTAGGGAAGATGTGATTTAGTGTTAGGGGTAAAATGGAAAGATTCGGGGATAATTAGCCCGGAGGGCAAAATTGTCATTTTTTTGGAAGGTTTGGATACCGGATTACCCAAAATATTCCATGGCCAGTTGATTGTGGCCATTTCCCATTTTTGAGAATTTTTTGGAATTTCTTGATTTTTCTTCAATTTTTGGAAGACGACTCGCCCAAAGGGCAAAATTGTCATTTTCAAGAAGGTTCGGGGTTCAAAACACCCGGAATGAGTCTTGGCCAGTTGTTTGTGGCCATTTCCTATTTTTTGGGATTTTCCTGGATTTTTTAGAAATTTTTTTGGAAAACGGTTTGCCGAAAGGGCAAAACCGTCATTTTTGGAAAGATCGGGGGTCAAAAGACCCGAAACAGGTCATGGTCAGTTGAATGTGGTCATTTCCTATTTTCTGGAATTTTTTAGAGTTTTTCTGAATTTTCCGAATTTTTTTGAATTTTTCATGATTTTTCATTTTTTATTGATTTTTTGATTATTTTATTATTTTCTGAATTTTTTAAAATATTTAAAAATATTTTCCGGGCCGGGTCAAACCCGGCCCGCGCCTCTCGGGCGCCCGGCCCGACCCTAGGGGTCGAAACCGGCCTAAAACGACGCCGTTTTATATTTTTAAACATTTTTCCATTTTTTAACAATTTTTTTGATTTTTTATCTATTTTATTTAATTATCCGAAAATTCCCCGGATCGGACGGTCCACGTCGTGCCACGTGGCTTCGTCTCGTGCGTCCGATCAAAGACTAGATCGGACGTCCCTCAGTGAGCCACGTGGCCACATTGTAGCCATTGGATCAAAAATCAATTATTTTCTTTTTTTAGAAAAACCTTCGGATCGAACGCTCCACGTTGTGCCACGTGGCTACTCCTGGTGCGTCTGATCTTGGACAAGATCGGGCGATCCACAGAAAGCCACTTGGCACATTCTCGGCCGTCGGATTGATTTGAATTAATTATCCGAAAATCATTTATTTTATTTTGCAAAATTCCAAGATCGCGACACGTGTCGCGATCGTGGCCGTCCGTTTGTTTTATTTGAAAATAAGCGGACTGGACCCCACCCGGATGACGTGGCCGCCTACGTGGCACGCCACGTCGGCCGTTGACCGTTGACCGGCCGGAGGGTCGCCGGAGAAGACGATGAACAGTGAAAAATCCGGCGGGAATAGTACAAATTCCGGCGAGGTCGCCGGAAAATTGCGAAACGGGCCCGAAACTTGGTATTTTTCGCCCGTTCTTGCGGCATTCGACTCCTTAGACACTCAACATCAATATAAGACCAAAACATGGCAAGAAACACGTCGGGAACCGCCCCAAAAATCCGGCGACCGAACCGGCTCCGGCGAACCGATTTGCAGAAAATTTTTTGTCGCTCAAACTCGTTTTCTTTCATTCACATAGCACCCAAGGGAGATTTAGAAGCTTACCTACGGTCCTTTGATGGTCGGTTGCCGTGGGCTTCGCCGGACCGAGCTCTCGGCTCGGGTGTGCGTCGGGGAGCTCCGGCCACGGTTTCCCGGCACATTTCAATGCAAAATAAATAGCAAGGTAGGCGGAGGGATGGTGTTAGAGGAGTTTAGGAACCAAATGCGCAACAAATAAGGCTCGGGGAGCCTCGGCCGAGACTCGAAAAATGCAAAGCCCATTTGGGCATTTCGTCGAACACCCGGCGTGCATAAGAAAAAATGAAGACCGGGGAAGATACCGACCTATTCCGCGACCGTCGACGGCGACCGAAGCTCCCCTCAGGCTCCAAGAGGTGCCGGCAAGCTTGTCTTGCTCCGGCTTTGCTCGAAAAATCTCCCCAAAATTCTCTCTTCTCTCTCTCTCGGCCGAGTTCGGTTTTAACCGAATCTCCCCCCCTCACGGTGGCCGACCGCCGCGTGGTGTCCTTTTGCTTAAAAAAAAATCGCTCGCCCATGCTTGTTCGCCGCTCCCCCCTGTTCTTTCCACGCTGCTGCACATTCTGTGCATGCTGTCCACCAGACCCGGGTCGGGTCGGGTCGGACCCGACCGGCCCGGTTCGGCCAAATCGCCCAAATCGCCAAATTGACCCCCTAAATGACCTCTTTTCATGAAATTGATGGCAAAATCGGATTCCTTGACATGTTTTCCATCAAATATGGGTATTTTCGTGAATCAATTTATTGAAATTCTGTGAAAACCCCAAATTGTCCCTAGGATCCGAAATTTAATTTCGCCAAATCGAAGGCCTAAACGATCGAATTAGCCAAAATTGAGCCCACCAATGGATTCAGCATGATGAAAACTGTTGGGCAGAGGTGTTTAATTTTAATGGGTGTGCCCGTGTGAAATTTAATTTCAAAAATTGTGAAACCGGGGACTAAATTGAAAGATTTTTATGCAATTAAGCCCTTTTGGTTAAAATTGATCAAATTGGAGGGAAAATTGACCCAATTGCATTTCAGTACTTTAGAGTCCAATGTCATAGCTTATAAAAACCGAGAATTGAAAATTAAAAAACTCGAAAAGGATTTTTTAGGCCCGGTTCAGGATTAGGTTTGTGAAGGAACCCAATGAACCAAGCCGAATTTCCCTAATAAAAAGTGAAAATATTAAATACAGAATTAAAATAAAATTTCGGAATATTTTTGTGTAATTTTCTGACCACGTATGGTATTTTTCTGATTTTTTGGGTATTTTTATAATTAAATAAATTCCAAAAAATATTAAAAAATTCAAAAAATATTTTTTGTTCAAAATTGGTTCCTAAGGCTAGGCTAAGGCTCCCAAAGTTGATTTTGCAATTGTTTGACCTTTTTTGCTATTTTTAATTAATTTTAGAAATAAAAACTAAAATAAAAGATGGTCAAAAATCAGGTGTCAACAGCTGCCCCTCTTTGAGAGTGAGCTCGTCAGAGGTTGCTTTCAAAGACAAAATGACACCTGGATCTTAGCCGACTCGACTGGGGAAAAGAAATGACATGACATCGGACCCTTAAGTCTTTTGATGAATGCTCAAATTAATCACCGGTTTACTTTTGCAATTCGAACATGGGCCGGAGTGAGAGAGGCTTACCTGAAGCTCACCTGTCAGATGCTGCCGGTTGTGACGACTTTCAAGAAGATACCTAGGACTCGTTCAGAATATCCTAGGGAGATTAAGCCCTGACCTGTGTGGTAGGTCATACCATTAGTTGACCCTTATGGCGGTTTCTACCATCAAGTTGACCCTTATGGCGGTTTCTACCATCGGTTGACCCTTATGGCGGTTTCTACCATATTTGACCCTTCAGGCGGTATCTACCTTCAGTTTGATTTTGACCCTTATGGCGGTATCTACCTTGAGTTGACCCTTATGGCGGTTTCTACCATATTTGACCCTTCAGGCGGTTTCTACCATTCAAAAGACCCTTATGGCGGTTTCTACCATCAAGTTGACCCTTATGGCGGTTTCTACCATTTAGTTGACCCTTATGGCGGTATCTACCTTTGAGTTTAGTTTTGACCCTTATGGCGGTATCTACCTTGAGTTGACCCTTATGGCGGTTTCTACCATATTTGACCCTTCAGGCGGTATCTACCGTTGAGTTTAGTTTTGACCCTTATGGCGGTGTCTACCTTGAGTTGACCCTTATGGCGGTTTCTACCATGGTGAGACTCCGGACTGATAGGAATCTAAGGATGACGCGCCCGTTTTATAGGGTTTGTCAGAGACTCGATCGTTCTGTAGATCGATCTCGGAAAAGGTTTGCCTACTAAAAGGCTGCGCCTATGAAATGACATATCCCATCTTGTTGGGACTAGTCGAAGACTCGATCGTTCGTCCGTAGATCGGTCTTAGGATAGGTTTGCCTACTAAAAGGCTGCGCCTATGAAATGACATATCCCGTCTTGTTGGGACTAGTCGAAGACTCGATCGTTCGTCCGTAGATCGGTCTTAGGATAGGTTTGCCTACTAAAAGGCTGCGCCTATGAAATGACATATCCCGTCTTGTTGGGACTAGTCGAAGACTCGATCGTTCGTCCGTAGATCGGTCTTGGAATAGGTTTGCCTACTAAAAGGCTGCGCCTGGGAGACTCGATCGTTCGTTCGTAGATCGGTCTTGGGAAAGGGTTTGCCTACTAAAAGGCTCCGCCTCGGGGACTCGATCGTTCGTTCGTAGATCGGTCTTGGGAAAAAGGTTTGCCTACTAAAAGGCTCCGCCTCGGGGACTCGATCGTTCGTTCGTAGATCGGTCTTGGGAAAGGGTTTGCCTACTAAAAGGCTCCGCCTCGGAGACTCGATCGTTCGTTCGTAGATCGGTCTTGGGAGAGGGTTTGCCTACTAAAAGGCTCCGCCTCGGAGACTCGATCGTTCGTTCGTAGATCGGTCTTGGGAAAGGGTTTGCCTACTAAAAGGCTCCGCCTAAGGATTGGCATCATTAAGGTCTCTTTTGGAAGGTTTACCTAACTCTAGGTTCACCTGAAGGCTATCCTGGGATTTAGGGGTTACCTGAAATCTCGCAGAAGGCCGAATTGTCCTTTCGACATGCGAGGTACCTTTCTGGGATATGGGGACTCCAATTATCCTGTAGAAAGCTGAAACCTGCAAACTTTTCATTAAAAAGGTACCAGTTTAGGCCCTGGGTTCTCCAGGGATCTTGCAAAACATGACCCTATGAGCTCTTCTTGAGAGAGCAAGGCATCCTTCCGGGATCATGGGTTCTCCACGTCCGATGAGACTGTTTGATATTTTTGAAAAGGGGTCCTAGGACGAGGGTTCTCCACGTCGTGCTAGGACTACTTGATTTTTTGAAAAAAAGGGTCCTGAGACGAGGGTTCTCCACGTCAAGCTAGGACTGTTTGGTATTTTTGAAAAGAGGTCCTAGGACGAGGGTTCTCCACGTCATGCTAGGACTGCTTGATTTTTTGAAAAAAGGGTCCTGAGACGAGGGTTCTCCACGTCATGCTAGGACCGTTTGATTTTTTTGAAAAAGGGGTCCTAGGACGAGGGTTCTCCACGTCATGCTAGGACTACTTGATTTTTTGAAAAAAAGGGTCTTGAGACGAGGGTTCTCCACGTCAAGCTAGGACTGTTTGGTATTTTTGAAAAGAGGTCCTAGGACGAAGGTTCTCCACGTCATGCTAGGACTGCTTGATTTTTTGAAAAAAGGGTCCTGAGACGAGGGTTCTCCACGTCATGCTAGGACCGTTTGATTTTTTTGAAAAAGGGGTCCTAGGACGAGGGTTCTCCACGTCATGCTAGGACTACTTGATTTTTTGAAAAAAAGGGTCCTGAGACGAGGGTTCTCCACGTCAAGCTAGGACTGTTTGGTATTTTTGAAAAGAGGTCCTAGGACGAAGGTTCTCCACGTCATGCTAGGACCGTTTGATTTTTGAAAAATTGGTCCTAGAACGAGGGTTCTCCACGTCATGCTAGGACCGTTTGATTTTTGAAAAAGGGGTCCTAGGACGAGGGTTCTCCACGTCAAGCTAGGACTGTTTGGTATTTTTGAAAAGAGGTCCTAGGACGAGGGTTCTCCACGTCAAGCTAGGACTGTTTGATATTTTGAAAAAAAAAAGATCCTGAGACGAGGGTTCTCCACGTCATGCTAGGACCGTTTGATTTTTGAAAAATTGGTCCTAGAACGAGGGTTCTCCACGTCATGCTAGGACCGTTTGATTTTTGAAAAAGGGGGCCTAGGACGAGGGTTCTCCACGTCAAGCTAGGACTGTTTGGTATTTTTGAAAAGAGGTCCTAGGACGAGGGTTCTCCACGTCAAGCTAGGACTGCTTGATTTTTTTTTGAAAAAGGGTCCCGAGACGAGGGTTCTCCACGTCTACTGGGATTGCTTGATTTTTGTTTTAAAAGGGGTCCTAGGACGGGGGTTCTCCACGTCATGCTAGGACTGTCTGATATTTTTGAAAGGGGTCCTAGGACGAGGGTTCTCCACGTCAAGCTAGGACTTTTTCTTTTAAAAGGGTTTTTCTTCCCTTCTTTTCAGAGATCCCGAAGTTTGTCGAGAATTCAGTTTTTCGAAGCAGTGAAAGATTTTATTTTGACAAAGCTTCAGTTGAGTCTGTTGAGGCGACATTCTGGGAGCTGGGTTCTCCAGGTATCCTGCAGAAGTTTGAGCCCGAAAGATTTTTCTTCACCAAGAAAAACGTTAGTAATCTTTGGAAGACAACGGTTGTCCAATCGACAAAATTTTATGACCTAAATTTTAGTCATGAAAAGTGCACTTTGATGCTGGAGGTTATCCAAAACATTCTTGCAAGATACAGATGTGATCACAAATTCCTTGCGCGGCAAATCTGGATCTACAGTTTAAAAATTCCAAAAAGAGTTTGTTCAAAACATCAATTGGAATTATTTCTCGTTCAAGAGGTCTTCTCACCTGTTTTGAGATAGTGGTATTTTATAGGGGATGCACTCAATTCCCTACTAACCTGTGCCTAGGTTTTAGGCTCATTCGCAGCGCATACATTTTGATCGGTCGGGAGGTCTTCCACGGGACCGTAATGTTGGGCTTGGGTATCGGTCTTCAACGGGGACCCGCTTTGGAGTCGAGGCCATCGAATGAAAGTTTTCACCATCTGCTCCGGGTTTACAAGTCAAGAACCCTGCAAAATGAGAAAGAAATAGTCTTGCTCGTACTTCTTCGAGCTAAGCTATATGTTAACCCAAGTGTCTTAGTCCGAGAAGACTGTTTCAGGGTTGTAATGTTGGTAGGATTGGGGACCGAAAAAGGCTTATTTTTGGCCCAGAATTTATGAGGGGATTGACATTGGTGATCATTGCAAATTTGTCACCTGTCTTTTCCATTCTGCATCTTCAATCTTTGAGGCGCGCAACTACTCTGGAGGTGTGCACAAATTCTTTAGAGAGCGTCTCTTGTGGTATTAAGAGGTTGACAACTCTTTCTGTGTTTTTGCTCCGCGCTTGATACCGTTTGAGGAGTAGTTTTTGGAATCTAACTCCTTTTGAATTTTTCTTCTCCCCTTTTCAAACAGGTTTCACTGGGGATCAACCAGACAACTTACACGAGCATCGGCCTTGCTTTTACCAGGCACTTTGCTTTTTCTTGATGCTGGGGATTTTCTTCGTCCTCATTTTCCTTTTGAAATCCCGCTTTTCTTATCTTCGGTAGATCATGTTAGACATATGATCGAATGTCTAAACATGCTTTAAGCATTAGCCTAGGAATTTCTTTGTAATCCCTAAGTCTCGAACTCCTCTGTTTCTGACGTGATGATGCATCCGTCTTGGAATGTGCAATGATCACCGACGGGTTTATGAAACGGATTTGCAGGCTCAACTTGGCTGTGCAAAGGATATGGTGTGTGGGATAGAGAAATGAATGCTTCTCGTCATCCTATGGCACTTGGATTACCATATAAGCAACACACAAAGATTAATGTTAGTCCGAGCAAGAAAATTTCTAACCATTTTCTCTTGATGCTACTGGACTCACCTCCATTTTGCCCCGATGTGGGGTGGTTCTTGACAGGGTTAAGAATGAAAACCACCGTTCAAAGGGGTTATCGACGGTCACCTGTAGTGTTTGGGGATATGAAACGAATGCCTCCGTCATCCCAATCCATGTAATTGCTGCGAATAATCCCTACTCCCGTAGGTTCAGATTTTACTATCTGATCCGCTCCACTTCTCTCTCAAGTGTGTATAGGACGTGTTTGGACTAGGCTTTGCCTCTTATCTTTTGAGAAAACGTCCTTTTGAAAGTTTTGAACAACTTTTGATTGGAAAAATCTCTTTCGTTTTCTCCAAAAATTTTACCCGTCAAGGGGATTTTATGATGCACAATGCATGTTCTTATTCATGCTCAGACGACCTCCTGTTTTAAAACATGAATGTCAATGAAGTTTGAATTCTATGTCTTTTCTAGACATTAGATTCTGAAAGCTTTTCTTTTCTTCTCTGTTTTTATTCAACCTCTTCAATGGATTGGGGAAAGAGATACTTACCTGTCCCCCGCGGCTGGAGATCCCTGAAAATGCGGAAGAAACATGTTATTGTACGTTCATGAATTTTTCAAAAAATTAGAACGATACATCCTACCCTTGGTCATGTGTTCCAATGGGTAATACTTGGGGTGTGAAAACCTGTTTTGCCTTGATGGCGAACCCCTGTCAAAGACGGGAAATAGGTGTCAGTTTGCGTTCCAAAATTCGAGGCAAATTGGAACAATACAGCCTTGTTCTTGCTTTGTGTTTCCATTTGAACACAAACGCGTGGCTTGTAGAAGTTGGCCATCTATCTTGTGGCCATGATCCCTCCGTCTGGTTGGCGATAAATCCTTCTCAAGGATTTACCCTAGGGGAGATCCATTTGTGATTTTGGACGCATTCCAGCGCCACTATTCAGAGTTCCTTTTATTCAAGGAAAAAGGAAATTTCTATCAGAATACATGTCAAAGCATGTAATGGGGGAGCGATACTTTTTACCCTCCACTCGGTCTTATAATCAAAGACCATTTCTTGGAGTCTTGTTTTCCAAGGTCGATAATTCTATTTTCCTCCTTGTCGGCGAGTTCTGTTCTTTTGTGGCTTTTTGATGCCGATAATTTTCTGTCCATCCTGACGGCGAATCCCTGTCAATGATAAACATTAGGCGTTAGTTTGAGTTCCGAAATTCAAGATAAATCGAAACGATACTGCTTTACTCTCGCTTCGCGCCTCCATTTGAACGCAAATGTAAGGCTTGTTGAAGTCGGCCATCTAGCTCATGGCCATGATCTATCCATCTGTTTGGCAACGAAATCCTTCTCTAGGATTTGCACTGGGTGAGATCAATTTGTGTTTTTGGACGTATTCTACGTCATTTTCTAGGGTTCCGTTTCCTGGCAGCTTGCCCCCTACAACGGATATTTCTTTTCGCTTCCACGTTGGGCGAGATCCTTTCTTTTGTGGCTTTTTGGTGCCACCAATTTTCTGCCAAATGAGAACGAACTCATGTTAAGCATGGGATCTTTGGGAGATCAATTTGGAACGATACAAAGTTACCGTTCACCCAAATTAGTATCTTGGGGGTTTGATTTTGATGCGGACAACTCTGCTATCGCGTCCATTGACTTTGCTGGAGAAGACACATCTTTCTTTGTCCAGCGCGAAACTGATTCACTTGCCCCAGTTGGGTGTGATTTGTCGTAGCTAGGTGACGCTTGCCCCAGCTAACTTCATTTTGCATTTTGCTGCAATCCTCATCCTCTTCGGGGATGTCTTCTCTCTTGGGATCCATGGTGGCGTCTTACTGACGTATTCATCTCTTTCGTCGATCGTTGACGCGCCACATTTGATGGGGGTCCTTTCAATATCGTATACTGATGTGGACGATGAATGTTGTTTCCTCTCGTCTGCATTTGTGGGTGTTGTCCGTGAGACGATCCTCAATCACGTCGACAACTGCTTTGCCCCAGTTGGGCGGTGTTCATCTTGGCAGCGTGCCTTGGCATTCCCATGCTCCTGGGCGATTTTCAATCCGATTTGAAGACATTCATGCACCTGCATATGAAGAGACAGGTGTGGGGATTTATCTGGCTTCATTTGAAATTTCAGGAAGGAGGTACTCCCTTCGAGACTTCGTCCTTCCAACATTTGACGGAGCGGTGTTTTCCAAGTATTTTGCCCCAGTGAGGCTTGTCTTGGTGTTTGTCATTTCTGGGTTTGATAACCCTGGTTCGATGCACTTTCATGGGGGATCGTGAGAATTTTCCCCCGACTTGGCTCCTCGAAGCAGGTGGGGGAGCCCGCTCTCATGAATTTTTGTCGATTCTGGTCATCTATCTCGATTGCCAGATTCTTCGATTATTTTTTCTCTGTCCCTAGACAGCCTGACAATCTGGGGACTTGTCATGTGGCGGTTTGGTGATTCTCTCGATCATAGTCGCCATTTGAGATGTTCGATGTTCCCCTATTGGAAAGAAGAAATCTCATGAGTAAAGGGCATGTATAATTGACTATTGGAGTCGATACAATTTACCCTTGAAAATTATCCTGCGAGAACCGGCATTTCTTCCTTTGGGTTCCCTGTATGTAGGATGTGTGCACGATATGCGTGATGCATGTTATGTATGCGTGCAACGAAAAAGGAGTTCGTGCTTTTCACTCTATTCAGAGAAAGCATTTTTATCAGATATGTCAATCTGGAAAACTTGAAATTTTCTTTTCAAGTGTTCTTTTCACAGAAATTTCTAAATGATGATAAACTTCTTCAGGTTTTCTTAAAGGTTTTGTTCACAAATTGAGCTATTAGAATGCTCTTAAAAATGCTTAGCCAAAGTGCATGTCTGAGATGCCAAGAAAAGGGGTACTCCCTGTTTGTCATTTGAAGGCATTGCTTCTTGGGCCCTTTGCTTCTGTTCCTAACCTGAAAGGAAAAAGAAAGGAAACATTATTCTCATATCAAGAAAATAGTCATTTTGGAACGATACGTCCTTTTACCAGAATCGATGGCTCCGCATCGTTCTCCTTCTCATTTAGAAGGGTTTGATGTGTTTTGTCTTTGATTGATTATTCCACTTCATCATGATTCATGGGTGATAACTGCTTCAGGGACTTCCCCTACGTATCCCCATGGTGAATTCGGCGCATCCTACATTTGGTACCCTTTCCGGGTAGAGAGTGATTTGCCCTCAGCCACTGGACGCTTTGTCTGGGGCTGGCCGATTTAGTTTTAGGCGATCTGATCATGCCGTGTTGATGTATTCAATCTTCCGAAGATCTCAGCATTTGATGTTCTGCAACGTTTGACACTCCTTGGTCTCATCCATGCATTCCAAATTCTTCATGCGCATTTTGCCTTGTCGTCATTTTATGACGTCCCTCGATCATTCTGTTGTTTGACATCAGCAAGCACGGGTTTACTTGTGGCTGAGTACTTCAACATCCTGGAGCGTTACTTCACAAGCAACAATTTTCTTCATTGTGTCTTGTCGCATTCACCTTACGCTTTAACAATCTTTTACGCCACCTGTACGATGAAATGAATGAGTGACTCGATTGCTGCATAGGGAGCTTTAATTAAAACGACTACGGATTTACTATCCCCGCTCTGGTCACTTCTGGCATCCAAGATGCTGGAAATTTTTCAATGGGCCCGTTCATTCTCGTCATCACCTGCAAGAACGAGAAACCATATCAACTCGTGAACCAGTCAATCCGATTTGGAACGGATACAGCTTTTTCGACTTAGGGAGAGCCAATCCTAATTAGGTTGCTCCTTCTTCATAATTTAATTCATTTTGTCATTGCAATCCCAACGGGTGACATTTGCTGAAGGCACATTTCTTTCCGTCTTGTAGGGAAGACAAATTTTCCTTCGTTTATCTTTGACCCTCTTATCCTGTAGACAAAAGACATAAAGGTCCCCGTAAGGTATAACATTCGAAGGGCTTATTGGAACGATTACAGTTTCACCATCGTTCCATGATCATCTTGCATGTGATCGGATGAGGACATTTTCGACAAATGTATGCCATGTAAAACATGTCCCTTGTGTCTATCCATAAATGGATTTTCCTTCTCTACCTGTTTTTCACCTGAGAGGAAAAGAAAGGAAATATTATGCTGGTATCTGATTGAAAATCAATTAGGAACGATACGTCTTTACACTTGATCCGGCTGCCCCGGTCAGGTGGCGTCTGCCCTAGTTGAGTGGGATATGCCCCAGTCGACTGCTTTGATCCTTTCACAATTTTACGGTTCCTTTTCAATTAGGGGATATCTGCCGTTCGGAGCTTCCTGTCTCTTTTCATCTTGGCGGGCTTTGCCCCAGTATGTCATCTTAATGAGAAGTTGACTCCTTTGTCTGTCTTCAAACATCCATCCTAGTGGCTCGAGTTGTCGACTAGCTTCGATATTCTTGAAGGACCACTCCTGAGGATCAATAAAACACAATCAACAAATTTTCAAATTTAAAGAGATTAGATTACAGCTAATTCTCTTCCGCATGTGGCTTCTTTGATTGCATGCTGTTCCACGTCTTGAAAGATGGCAAAATGCCCTCATCAGTTGACTATTTTTCTTGAGGATTCCCTTGTCTCCCCTCATCAGTTGACTCTCTAAGGTGGTCCAGCGCTTTTAACTTGTGACTGATTTTTCACACAAGTCTTTGGATTTTGATTCTGGAAATTGCCTGTTCGAATGACAGGAATATGTCAGAAAGGGAAGTAAAGCATAAATCCTTTCAATTTTATGCTTTCTTGTGATTAACGAAGATAAGGACTTTTACACAAGCCTTAACCTCATGTGAAAAATTCTTATCGATGTTTTTCAAGAGAAAACATAAAACTAAAAGGAGCGTAATCCATGGTTATTACTTTTGGCAAATCCCTAGAAAATCTGTGGAATTTCCAAGAAGATAAAAATGCAATTCCAATGTGTCCTAAATTCGGTGAGAGATAGGACATCCAAATTGAAATGATTTCCCGAAGGTAATTTGGATATCTTGTCTCCTCTTGAATTCAGGAAACATGAACGACTTTAGTTAATTACCAAGGATTACCAATGATGCATGCTATAGACCGGTTCAATTCCATGTCCGGCGCACCATGAAATGAATGTTAGATTCTCGTACTTGGGTTAAACATGCCAAGTGTGAGTTCTAACGAAAATTTCATCTGGGTAAGACATGCAATTGAACCGAAAAATCCGAATGGTTGAGAGAAATTCCAGTGTCGCGCTCCAACGTGAAGACACTTAGACAAGAATTAGAAATCGAGGTGCAGAAGATAGATGGGAGACCCACATGCGGGTGCTCCTTATAGACTCGATGATCCTGATAAAAGAAAAGGGACGACTGGAACGTGACCCTTAAGAACCTAAAGAGATGCCCCAAGTTAGGTCTTCGAGGGACGATGCTTGATGTCTTTGGTCCGGCTATTTCGGGTCTTCATTTTTATCAGATCCCCTTTTGATAATGTCCGGCGGGTGTCTTGGATTTGCTATTATCGCCTATCCTTCAATTTCCGGTAAGGTTACTGGATCATTCCTCGGACAGCTCAAAAAGGGTAGACTCCGTTGAATGTCCGGGCAGTCTGATGGCGGATGACGCGTCGCTCATACTTGAATACGTCCGGGATGTGGGGACCGACTTGGAGAGATCATCTCTTCTATCCATATTCTAACATGGAATTGGACTCAACCATCGGACTTGATGAATGCAGCATGTTGTGCAAAATGAAAGGCTGCAAATGAATTTAAATAGAAATGGCGGGACCTTACCATGAGAGGTACCCAATGATTTTTTGGTTTTAGGTATACCAACCATCCATATACATGCGCATGAGACAAGTGAGGCTTGACTCTAGAAATCAAAATGGCTTAGGTGAGGAACCTAGAGGCTTCTCTCTATTCGAGTCGATAAATTCGTCTATGAGCGCAATCCACAACAAATGGATAAAAGTCTCGACTTGGATAGTGAGTGGGATCGAATATGGTCGACCCCAGCGCAATCCACGCTAGAGCGTTGCATATCGATCCCTGATCTATGGCTACCTGAAAAGGTGATTTCGCGGCCTGGGTTTGGGCGCTTTGTTCAAAGTGTCGTGATCCTCAAATATGCAGTGAATCATGCGCAACAATTTATATATCAATCAGCGCTTCAAATCATCCATATAACATACATTCCTACGCCCATCCTGCATAAGACAATGTTAATCACAGACTACACCCCTTATCTCTCCAATCTGCAAAAACATATAACACCTATCGTGAGCGGACTTACCTCACCTTCAAGAGCGCCTGCAAGGTTAGAAAAATCACTCAACGTTTTAATTACGGCCTAAGTCCACTTGAGGTCTAGAACCATAAGTTCTAGA
This sequence comes from Rhodomyrtus psidioides, assembly GCA_021437785.1. NCBI lineage: Eukaryota > Viridiplantae > Streptophyta > Magnoliopsida > Myrtales > Myrtaceae > Rhodomyrtus > Rhodomyrtus psidioides. Next base: position 4,049,560 of record JAILYB010000022.1, on the reverse strand, counting down.
ACAAGTCCCCAGCGGAGTCGCCAGCTGTCGCGACCAGTCCGAAATCGGACGCGGCTAATGGATTACCGATCGTCGGCCCCCACTCTGAAATGTGGATCGCGGGCCTTAGATCGGCGCGGGCCCTCCCAGGCCCATACCAAATCGCGGCGGAGGTATATCTTTAAGGGATTCGACGATAAGAGTCGATCGCTTTCGACCTTCAGTGTGGTCGTGGTGGCATGTGCAACTTGTGCATGCATTTGGAGTCGCCACCGGTCTTTCTTGGAGGGTAGACCGGAAACCTTACTGACTGATTGGGAGAGATCGATCAGTTCTACGGAACCAGAGATTTTGGATTCGGGGACTTGGTTACGTCGGTGTCATTACCAACGCCCTTTCGGTACCTAACGCGAGTGATTTTCCTGACTAAGAGTTCATGCAGGCGCAATTTTGGGTGAGATAGGTTTGATTCAGGGTTTCATGCAGATTGGAATACTAGTCCTATCAATCACAATCAATTTAACGAGAGCGCGAGTCAAGTGTATAAATAAATAATGTCAATGCACATCAATTTCAATCATTGGCCTCCTAGTATAGCCCTAAGGGCTTAGGGAAGATGTGATTTAGGGTTAGGGGTAAAATGGGAAGATTCGGGGACAATTAGCCCGGAGGGCAAAATTGTCATTTTTTTGGAAGGTTTGGATACCGGATCACCCAAAATATTCCATGGCCAGTTGATTGTGGCCATTTCCCATTTTTGAGAATTTTTTGGAATTTCTTGATTTTTCTTCAATTTTTGGAAGACGACTCGCCCAAAGGGCAAAATTGTCATTTTCAAGAAGGTTCGGGGTTCAAAACACCCGGAATGAGTCTTGGCCAGTTGTTTGTGGCCATTTCCTATTTTTTGGGATTTTCCTGGATTTTTTAGAAATTTTTTTGGAAGACGGTTTGCCGAAAGGGCAAAACCGTCATTTTTGGAAAGATCGGGGGTCAAAAGACCCGAAACAGGTCATGGTCAGTTGAATGTGGCCATTTCCTATTTTCTGGAATTTTTTAGAGTTTTTCTGAATTTTCCGAATTTTTTTGAATTTTTCATGATTTTTCATTTTTTATTGATTTTTTGATTATTTTATTATTTTCTGAATTTTTTAAAATATTTAAAAATAATTTCCGGGCCGGGTCAAACCCGGCCCGCGCCTCTCGGGCGCCCGGCCCGACCCTAGGGGTCGAAACCGGCCTAAAACGACGCCGTTTTATATTTTTAAACATTTTTCCATTTTTTTAACAATTTTTTTGATTTTTTATCTATTTTATTTAATTATCCGAAAATTCCCCGGATCGGACGGTCCACGTCGTGCCATGTGGCTTCGTCTCGTGCGTCCGATCAAAGACTAGATCGGACGTCCCTCAGTGAGCCACGTGGCCACATTGTAGCCATTGGATCAAAAATCAATTATTTTCTTTTTTTAGAAAAACCTTCGGATCGAACGCTCCACGTTGTGCCACGTGGCTACTCCTGGTGCGTCCGATCTTGGACAAGATCGGGCGATCCACAGAAAGCCACTTGGCACATTCTCGGCCGTCGGATTGATTTGAATTAATTATCCGAAAATCATTTATTTTATTTTGCAAAATTCCAAGATCGCGACACGTGTCGCGATCGTGGCCGTCCGTTTGTTTTATTTGAAAATAAGCGGACTGGACCCCACCCGGATGACGTGGCTGCCTACGTGGCACGCCACGTCGGCCGTTGACCGTTGACCGGCCGGAGGGTCGCCGGAGAAGACGATGAACAGTGAAAAATCCGGCGGGAATAGTACAAATTCCGGCGAGGTCGCCGGAAAATTGCGAAACGGGCCCGAAACTTGGTATTTTTCGCCCATTCTTGCGGCATTCGACTCCTTAGACACTCAACATCAATATAAGACCAAAACATGGCAAGAAACACGTCGGGAACCGCCCCAAAAATCCGGCGACCGAACCGGCTCCGGCGAACCGATTTGCAGAAAATTTTTTGTCGCTCAAACTCGTTTTCTTTCATTCACATAGCACCCAAGGGAGATTTAGAAGCTTACCTACGGTCCTTTGATGGTCGGTTGCCATGGGCTTCGCCGGACCGAGCTCTCGGCTCGGGTGTGCGTCGGGGAGCTCCGGCCACGGTTTCCCGGCACATTTCAATGCAAAATAAATAGCAAGGTAGGCGGAGGGATGGTGTTAGAGGAGTTTAGGAACCAAATGCGCAACAAATAAGGCTCGGGGAGCCTCGGCCGAGACTCGAAAAATGCAAAGCCCATTTGGGCATTTCGTCGAACACCCGGCGTGCATAAGAAAAAATGAAAACCGGGGAAGATACCGACCTATTCCGCGACCGTCGACGGCGACCGAAGCTCCCCTCAGGCTCCAAGAGGTGCCGGCAAGCTTGTCTTGCTCCGGCTTTGCTCGAAAAATCTCCCCAAAATTCTCTCTTCTCTCTCTCTCTCGGCCGAGTTCGGTTTTAACCGAATCTCCCCCCCTCACGGTGGCCGACCGCCGCGTGGTGTCCTTTTGCTTAAAAAAAAAATCGCTCGCCCACGCTTGTTCGCCGCTCCCCCCTGTTCTGTCCACGCTGCTGCACATTCTGTGCATGCTGTCCACCAGACCCGGGTCGGGTCGGGTCGGACCCGACCGGCCCGGTTCGGCCAAATCGCCCAAATCGCCAAATTGACCCCCTAAATGACCTCTTTTCATGAAATTGATGGCAAAATCGGATTCCTTGACATGTTTTCCATCAAATATGGGTATTTTCGTGAATCAATTTATTGAAATTCTGTGAAAACCCCAAATTGTCCCTAGGATCCGAAATTTAATTTCGCCAAATCGAAGGCCTAAACGATCGAATTAGCCAAAATTGAGCCCACCAATGGATTCAGCATGATGAAAACTGTTGGGCAGAGGTGTTTAATTTTAATGGGTGTGCCCGTGTGAAATTTAATTTCAAAAATTGTGAAACCGGGGACTAAATTGAAAGATTTTTATGCAATTAAGCCCTTTTGGTTAAAATTGATCAAATTGGAGGGAAAATTGACCCAATTGCATTTCAGTACTTTAGAGTCCAATGTCATAGCTTATAAAAACCGAGAATTGAAAATTAAAAGACTCGAAAAGGATTTTTTAGGCCCGGTTCGGGATTAGGTTTGTGAAGGAACCCAATGAACCAAGCCGAATTTCCCTAATAAAAAGTGAAAATATTAAATACAGAATTAAAATAAAATTTCGGAATATTTTTGTGTAATTTTCTGACCACGTATGGTATTTTTCTGATTTTTTGGGTATTTTTATAATTAAATAAATTCCAAAAAATATTAAAAAATTCAAAAAATATTTTTTTGTTCAAAATTGGTTCCTAAGGCTAGGCTAAGGCTCCCAAAGTTGATTTTGCAATTTTTTGACCTTTTTTGCTATTTTTAATTAATTTTAGAAATAAAAACTAAAATAAAATATGGTCAAAAATCAGGTGTCAACAGTACTCCAATCGTTGAACCAGTCACTTTTTTTTTGTGATTTGTCGTTAAATTTTCTCGTTAACGACATATCAACTATTCCACCTCTCTTTAATTGCATCACATTATCGCTAAAACTAGAAAAATTCTTGTAGAAAAAGAATAATCGGTCCGATTTCCCCCTAGAATTGGAAACCGAACTGAAGCCCCCGAAAATTTGTTCGAGCTGTTTTCGGTTCGGTCTGTCCATTATGCTCAGACCTAGTTGTGATCGAGTCTCACCATGTCTCTCACAATCTCGCTCAAACTATCTCATGTCTCTCTCGACTCTCGCAGCTCGCTCTCGTAGATCTCTATTACACCTAGCCTCCCAGGACACGGCAAGTTTTATGGACCCACTTGGGATCGGTCCATTTCGATTTTCAGGGTCCAAAAATCAGTGGGCAATTTTCGATTCTTAGTAGGCAGTTCTCGATTTGAGGGTAGGAATCGGCCACCCAGAAATCAATTATCCCCACCAATCGAAAGGCAACTTTGTTCACGTCAGAAAAAAAAAATTATCTTTAAAAGAAACGAGTTTTTTACTTTCCCGTGAGAAGGGAGATAGTTATTCATATGGAAGATCATTAACAAGCATGGCCCATCTTCTTTTTATTAAATTGCCTTATCGAAATTAATTAATTTGTGAAATTAACAAGATGGATTGACTTCCGCATCAATATGAACACACAATGTGTGGATTCACATGGTTGTTGACTTCACCATGGGCGAGAGGTTCGCACTTAGAGAAAATTATTTCTCGCTCGCGTCATGATTGACTTGATAGATTTAGCCGAATCATGACTTGGTCATGAATATGATATTGATGGGTACGTCCTTTTCGAGGGGTTCAAAATCAAATCATTGAATACGATTGAATAAGTCTATCTTAATTAATGGTGTGAGAAAGGTAAATACGGAACGATTCACACGTATATCACAATTTGATTCGATAGAATGGGCGAAAACAAAGAGATATCTCGGAGACAATTGAAAACATGGGAGATGGTGAGACTTCAATGGTTTTCGGAGAGCGGGCCGGAGATTATAAAGAAAATGATTTTACGAGCATGACAATCTTTTGATGACTGTGAGAACAATGACATGTTATGGACCACAAATTCTTGAATGAATAGAGTCCACGATAATCTTTAATTATTTTTTCTGATCCAATATGTGTTGTTAATCTCACAACGAGATTAAAGACAGTCACATAATCATTTCTCCAAGGAGAAATAAGTTCTTTTGCTGGGAGTGGAATCGGGACTGTCCACTAAAAACCCAAACACTGGTGACTGGACCAAAATGGATTTGTTGTTCATGTTTTTTTTGGGGGGGGGGGGGGGGGGGGGGGGTCGGATGTTGAAGGCAACGTTTTTTCTCTTCTATCTTTAACACCCGAAGGCTCGTATGACTTGATTCGATCATAGTCATTCCTTCCGAATGCCATCCCAAAGAATAATGAACATTTGGGATATCAAATGGCAGATCTTATTACATCATATCATGAAGAAACCAAGCTTTTTACATTTGCATAGTCCCAATGATCATAAAGACCCTGACAAGTACAATGTAATTTTCCTGTTTCTTCATTATTTACCATCGATCGGACACAGTCGTCGATCGATCTTTCCGACCACCAGGATATTTGCAATCGTTATAACCTGGAAGAAACCAATTCAAAAAACCAAGTAAATCAACTGAATTAATGTGCAAATGGCTAAGTTCATCTCTCTGGTCAGATCATTCCGGTCCTAAGACAAGCATAAAAACGTTGAAGGGATTTTCATAATTATAACGGGAGAGACGAGAGTTTACTGGGGTCTTGGTTTGTCATTATTCCGGTGCCGCTGAAATTACATGCTTGAAGATTCTTGCCATGGGATTGGAAGTAGTCGTTCATGGCGTAAGTGGCATGAGACTTCACGGTGTCGGGTTCGAAACAAGGACGGCCCGGTTTGATCGGGTCGCAGTTGGCGCCGTTGCCGCATGCGAAGTCTAGATTGGCTTGCAGCTTAGGGTCCGGGGTGCCGTTCTCGGGCACGCACCACATTCCAATATCATACTCTGAATTCTGCAAGAGAGAACAAGGGGTTTATATTTCCACGGGGATTTCATTGAGGTTCATTGTATTTTGCAACAAGTGCCGTTAGGTGAGATTGTTCCAATATTGTCCCCTTATATCTTACTTTGCCAATTAAGGCGGGGTCGAGGAGCTTCCCGTCGTCGTCCGACAAAAAAGACTGCAGATCCTGGGCGACTCGCCCTCTGTCGTATGAGTCAGAACCTACAGAAGACGGCGAAATCACCCGAGTCAGTAGGGGGTCACACTCTCATTCATCACTTTGAGCACACGTTTTGGCTTAACATTTTCGCAAACGTTTCCAATTTCCAGGAGAGTATTGCATCTTCCTTTCATGGACACATCGAGATTAGGCTAGAAATTCCCAGAAAAAGGGTCGAGAAATCGCGGTAAAACTCACTTGCCAATTGAGAACCTAGCGGTACCATGGCCAAGAAGAGCGTTAGGACCCAGAAATGTGAAAAAGACGCCATGGAAGAGGAAGAGGAGGAAGAAGAAGAAGAAGAAGAATATGAATGGCGACGACTGAAGAAGCAAGACAGTTTCGAGCTTTGCAATTCCTTGTGTGGAGAGAGCGTGAGAGGAGAAGTGCGAATATATAACACAGGAGAGCTGGTTCAACTTCAATCGCAATTAATTACTTGACTAAACTATGAATTAGCACATAATCTATTCTCATTTAATTACTTAACGATAATATCCTTTGGTTACTTAATCCTTAAAAGTATCCATTTTTGATGGATTCTTTAATATTTCTAGTACGAGTTGCATATGATTTGAGATTATGTTAGGTTCTGGAAATTACACCCCCCCCCCCCTCCCAAAAAAAAAAAAGACGACATTATGTCTCATAGATTCACATATCAAGTATTATGTCGTGTCAATTATTAAAAGGATTGGATCAGGAATGGCAATAAAGTAATTCCTCCCGAGTAGAAGCACTCGGCCTCTCATTCGGCTCGAAAGATGAGTCTCATGGGTTACGCGAAAACTGACTCGAGATTTACGCGACAATGACATCAATGGAAAAGAAAAAAGAAAGGTAATTCAATTTTCGGCCAGGAGTTTTTGGCCACGCAAAGGAAAAAAAAAAGATTTTGTCAGCATAACAGTTTCCCCTTAATTGTCAGAGCGATAGCATAAGAGTGAATCTCACAACAAATTAATAATTCGTGGCTCAGAACATGCTCTTAATCTCACAGTAAAATTAAAGACAATCACATAATCATTTTCATGAGAAAGAAATTTCAGATAAGATTAAAGACGATCACCTCTATTTCATGGCTCGCGTTAAAATTTCATATCATTAAGTTTGCATCAATTTTCTTATGGATCGAGATTGTTCGCATTATGTTCTAAAGTTTGAACAATTCCTTATTTGAGTATGCGTAATACGAGCCTACGCGCGGTAGCGTGACTGATTATCCAACGGAATTTCGCCATTATAATTAATTGATTGCGTCATAGCCATTGCTTCCGAAGGCCATCCCAAGGAGTAATGAACATTTCGGAGATCAAATGGTCGGATTTCATTACCTCATATCATGAAGAAACCAAGCTTTGTACATTTGCATAGTCCGAATGATCATAAAAACCCCTGGACCAGTACTGTGTAATTTTCTTGTTGTTTCATTATTCAGCATCGATCGGAGACGGTGGTCGATCAATCTTTAGGGCCCGACTCAACCGGGATATTTGCATTTCTTATAACCTGGAAGAAACCAATTGATAAAACCAAGTAAATCAATTACCGAGTGAACGTGCAAACGGCAAAGTTCATCTCTCTGGTCAGATCAGTCCGGTCCGAAGACAAGCATAAATACGTCGGAGACTTTCATAACAGTAACGAGTGAGACGACAACTTACTGGGGTCTTTGTTCGTAATTGTTCCGGTGCCGCTGAAGCTGCATGCATCAAGATTCCTGCCATGGGATTGGAAGTAGTCGTTCATGGCGTAAGTGGCATGAGACAGCAGGGTGTTGGGTTCGAAGCAAGGGCGGCCCGGTTGGATCGGGTCGCAGTTGGCGCCGTTGGCACACGCGAAGTCTAGATTGGCCTGCAGCTGAGGGTCCGGGACGCCATCCGCGGGCACGCACCACATTCCGATATCTAACACTGAATTCTGCAGGAGAGGAACGAGGATTTATTTCCATGGGTGATTTCTTTGAGGCTCATTGCATTTTGCAACAAGTGCCATTTAGGTGAGCTTGTTCTAATATTTTCCCCTCACATGTCTTACTTTGCCAAATGAGGCCGGTTGGTCGAGGAGCTCCCCGGTGGCCGACGAAAAACACGGCAGATCCTGGGCGACTCGCCCTCCGTCGCATGAGTGAGAACCTACAGAGAACGGCGAAACCACCCGAGTCAGTAGGGGACACACGCACTCGTTCATCGGTTTGGGCGCACGTTTCGCCTTTAACATATTCAAAAACGTTTTACTATTTCCAGGAGAGCATTGCGTCATCCTTTCATGGATACATCCAGAGTAGGCGAGAAAATCTCAGGAAAAGGGTCGAGAAATCGCGGTGAAACTCACTTGCCAGTAGAGAACTTAGCAGTACCGTGGCCAAGAAGAGCGTTAGGACCCAGAAATGCGAAAAAGACGCCATGGAAGAAGAAGAAGAAGAAGAAGAAGAAGAAGAGCTTTGCAATTGGTGGTGTAGAGAGAGGGCGTGGGAGGAGAGTTAATATATAACAACGCAGGAGAGCTGGTTCAAAATATCAATCAGCACATTATAGCTTCAAATCTTTTCTCATTTAATTACTTAACAAAAATATCTTTTGGCTACTTACTCCTTAAAAGTATCAACTTTTTTATTGCTCATCAATATTTCTAGTACGAGTTGCATATGATTTGGGATTATGTTAGGCTCTGGAGATTAATTACACCAAAAAAGGAAAAAAAAAAAAAAAAAACAAAGAAGACAAGACAATATTTGCGTCAATTATTAAAAGGACCGGATCAGGAATGGCAATAAAGTAATTGCAGGCGATTCGATTCGCTCTCGTAATAAGGAGAACATTTTCTTTTTTGCCCCTTGCGGAAGAGACGAGAGAGGAGACGAGATCATTGAGATTTGACAAGCACCGGACAGGTTTTGCCCGCGCAAGAAGAAAAAAAAAAGCAAAAAATTCCGTTGCCGGGAATCGAACCCGGGTCTCCTGGGTGAAAGCCAGATATCCTAACCGCTGGACGACAACGGATTCGTTGTTCCATCTAAACGATTTTTATATATTATCAGACAGAGGCGACCGCTGTTTCTGTCGTATTTATGTCGAGCGGATTGCGTACGGTTAGATTCTTGAAGAGGAATTATCCGGAAATTAAAAAGTTTAATTACAGTATCGAACTACTTTTTAGAATTGGGTTAAACATCAACTTTTTTTTTTTAATAAACCAAATCGATTGCTGATTAATCTTTTCATTTATTTCTGTCTCTTGTATTCTATTATTTTGTGTGGATTTATTTGGAATGAGTATATAAACTTTAATTTCTTCACGAAACTATTATTCTGTCTAACCCATTTTAGTGAACTTTAAGTTTGTAAACTTACCAAAGAAAGGAAAAATATATAGAAGGAAAAAAGAGCCTGCTTCATTTTGTTTCTAAATCGAACCGAATTACATAAATAGCGTGATATGTCTTGATTTTTCAACTGTGTATTCTCGCGATTATTGACGACGACTAGATTGAACCAAAATGTACCTTATCCAGTCATATTCCCCGGGACTTGTCAAACATAAATCAAGTGAAGTTTTTGGTGTCCTAGCTGTATACTTTCAATTAATGTTTTAAAAGCATATAGCAAAATTTCGAGTATCGCATGATCCTGATGCTACGCCAAAGAGCAAATCACCATTTCGGAGGCCTTAATATCGGATTTTATTCAGACCTACATGATGGAAAAAGGGAAAGGGGTTTAAATTTGCAATGTCCAAATGATACATCACTAACTGTAATTCTCCTTTTCTCTTCATTATTCAACGTCGACTAAATGAAGTCGTCGATCGATCTTTCAGACCCGATCGACTCAGCCAGGATAATTGCAGTTTCCATAGCCTGGAACCAAAAAAAAAAAAAAAAATCCATGCAACCCAAGCAAATCAACCGAAGAAATGTGCAACCACGTATATAAGATAGAGGCATGCAAAACTAATGACTAAGTTCATCTTCCTAGTCCAAATCGATCCAGTCCTAGCTAAGACAGATTCCCTTAATTAGGACGAGCGAAACGAAGGCTTACTCGGATCGTTGCTCGACGTCACTCCGGTGCCCCCGAAATGACAGCTCTTTGGATCCCTGCGGTTGGCTTGGAAGAATAAGGTCATCGCGTAAGAGGCAGGACTCGGCATGGTGTTGGGTTCGTAGCAAGAACCCCCCCCCCCCCCCCCCCCCCCCGGCTTCAATCGCACTGCACTCGCCGCCGCCGTGGCTGCAAGCGTAGTCTATATTGCCCTTCAAGAGAGAGGGTCCGGGACGCCGAGTTTGGCCAAACACCAAGGTCCTCCATTTGCCTCTGATTTCTACGGGAGATGACGAGGTTTTTGTTTGATCTCTATGGGATTTTAATTTTATTGAGGTTCATCATCGGTCCAAGAAACCATTTTTACACGTGCGAGGCGTGCGTGTATAAACTTCCTCCTCATCTTTCTGGCGACGTGCTGAGCCATTCTTGCCTTTAGCGTGGAAAACCATGTTATTAAAGTGGCTGTTAATTATTCAATAGAGGAACAGTGACTGTTCGGGTATTGATTTCGTGGAAAGTAAGGTATTTTTGGAAAAATATTTACCGAAAAGTCATTTTCCAAGAATAACATTTTTTTTTATATTCGATTGAAACCTGAAAATGACCTAAAAAAAAAATTTTGTCGTTCGGTATGGAAAATCGAATTTGATTTTCCTCCACGGGCTCATTTTTTCATAAATTTTATTTATATTTTTTTTGTTTTTTATATTTTTAAATTCTTCTTTTTTATTTTTTTATTTATTAAAATTCAAATTTTCAGATTTTTCTAAAATAAAATAAAAATAATTAAAAAGAAAAGGAATGCGAAAGAGCGGAGCAAAGAAAGATGTGGAAAAATATTTTTCTCTTCTCAAAAAAGAGGAAAAAAATTTCTCCACTTTGAAAGGTGTTTTTAACATACATGTAAGAAGCTAATGAGTCAATGACTACTGACTAGTTCTATGAGCACGGTATTAAATTGTTTCATGCCTTACTTTGCCGATCGAGGTGGAGTCAAGGAGCTTCTAGGTGGCCGGCCGAGAACCGAGTGTTAGAGTTTTCTTAAGTATGAGCTTATATTAATTGGAATCATATGGTTGGTCTAATAAAGAGAGATCTAAAGATTCTTAATTAGTCTTATATGGGCCTGGCTAGTGTGGGCCGAGTTCGGCCCAGCCCGTGATGAGAGAGCTTGGCCAAAGGACTCTATAAAATGAACTTTAGTCCCTCCTCTAGCCCTAACACATAACCTCCTCAATCACTCAACTTCCATGAGAAGTTACTTCACTAGGGAGGTTGTTTCCTCCTATAAAGCCAAGTGAAGGTGAGGGTGGTGGTCTCATCGACGCCAGGATTCCGGAGGGTAATAGAGGAGAAGACTTGAGCATCGGATCATCGAGATTCCGCCTAAAGTATTATGGATCCGAAATCAGGTACGCAAGCTCCTTTATTTTCCAGTATAGCGTTCTGTGTTCTGCTATGGTGATCCGGGGACAGCCGTGATAAGGTTTATTTACGGCGTACATGTGGTATCAGAGCCACCATAGCGAAGATTCGGAACGTATCATTGTTGCCCTTTCTCGAAAATATTTTATGGATGAAAATGATTTTTGATCATATATTTGGAACGTACTCGTCGAGACGAGCATTTTGATGGGTAGATCGTCGCCGGAGGAGGCCGGACGCGGCCGCACGCGCCACCACGCGCCACCACGGTGGCTGCGCGTGGTAGCCCACGCGCGCGCGCGCTGGCACGCGCCCAGCGCGAGCCGCGTCCTTGCGTGCCACGTGGCGCGTTGTGATTGCGCCACGTGGCAGGATGACGTCACCCGGAGTTTCGGTTTCGGGTCAACCCGACCCAGATTGACCGGGTCGACCCGTTGACTGGCCCGCTTTGACCGGGTCAACCCGACCCGATTCCAACCCGACTCCGACCCGAAAGTTGAACGGTTGGACCGGTCTCCGGTCGGACCGGTCATTGGACCGGTGAGCTCGCCCCGCACGTGAGGAGCACGTGCGGCGCGTGAGCCCCACGCGCCGAGGCTTTGGCCGGTGCGTGAGGGCGCGTGGTTGCTCCGTTGGGGGTGATCTTGGTACGGGCGTGCTCGTATGGAAATTCTCTACACTGTGGTATATTTATTTGACATGTTTGAAGCTTTTAAAAATAGAAAAATGCATAAAGACCCTTATGTACGTATGTTTTTAGGGGTATTTTGAGCATTTTTCATGTATTTCTATATGGTTTCGGAAATACTATGACAAGCTTACATGTATATGACCACATACAGGATGTGTAGAGTTTTAGCATGTATAAGGTTTAACGTGCATTAATGATTGAAGTAATGTTATTAGCGTCGCGTGTAATTTTAATGACAATTGCCCATGTCATCAAGTTTAATTACATGGCTATAATGAAGGTGAGTCATAAAGTTTATATCCCTGGTATGAGGGAGTTTCAAAGATTCAATTGGGTAATGACCGCCAAAGCGGCACACTTGATTGGGTTTGAGAAATATCAGCCTTATATTGTAGTGGGATGTCTCCTGATCTAATGTATAATCATACTCCCAAAGGAGGTGATTGTGTATTGGTTGTGGAGGGATACATGTATAGCATATGGTTGAGGATTGACTTGTCCTAGTGATTCATACACCCAAAGGTGGTGATTCACGAAGATTATAATATATTCTCATGGCCGCTGTCATGTAAAGAGTTTATAACTGTGCGTTGTACATTCTGCCCAAAGGTGATTGTATGATGATACATGTGACTCTTTATTTGTGTACTTATGAAGTTTTCAAGTTACACAGTACTCACTTGATGCTGATGACATACATTACTTGTTTATTTTTCAGTCACCTTTTCTGTGAATGGCAACTCCATTACGATTGAGGTTCTTAATGGTTCAAATTTTAAGAAATGGAAAGAGGATTTTCTGTTTGCTATGGAATTGGCAGATGTTCATGTAGCTCTTTATGAGGATAAGCCAACTGATCTCACTGAGACTAGTACAACACTTGAAACAACTCATTTTACCGCTTGGGAAAAGAGCAACAGGATCTGCTTGTTATCAATGAAGCGATCAATACAAGAACATTTGAAGAGTAGCCTGCCAGTTGACTGCACTGCGAAAGAAATGATGGAAGTTTTGATGGCCAGAAATCGAGTATCATCTAATGCTGAGGTTGGGACACTCGTCCAGGTACTTTTTAACATGAAGTATAATATGGGTGCTGGAGGAGTTAGGGATTATATTCTAAGAATGCTGGATTTGCAAACAAAACTTAAGATTCTTGGTATTGTAATCCCTGATGCCATTATGGTACATCAAGCCTTAAACACCCTTCCCCCTGAATTTGGTATGATCAAGACTAGTTTCAATACTCAGGATGAGACTTGGTCTATTAATGATCTGATAGCCAAAGTGGTAGCTGAAGAGGAAAAGTTGAAAAAGGATGTAGGGCATTTCGCCCTGTTTACCTCCACTTCTGGCATTAAGAAAGGTAAAGGGTCTAAGTTTCATACTCATAAAGGAACTCATTCTACCACCGGTTCTATTGTCAGTACGGGTCATAAGAAATCGTCCTTTAAGAAGGACAATGATCGTTGCTTCTTCTGTAAGAAGAAAGGTCATAAAAAGAAGGACTGCATTAAGTATAAGAATTGGCTGTCTAAGCGTGAGGATGCAGGTATTGATTCTTTGGCATTTGTTTGTGAATCCAATTTATCTGAAGCCCCATCCAGTTCATGGTGGCTAGATAGTGGCGCAACTAATCATGTTGCGTTTACCATACAGGGATTCATAAACCGGAGGAAGCCAAATCAAGCTGAATCAATCCTCAAAGTAGGAGATAATAATAAAGTTGATGTTGAGTTCGTGGGAGACATCATTTTGGTTTTAGAATCTGGTTTTAAGTTGATGTTAAGGAACACTTTTTATGTACCTTCCTTTAGACGGAACTTAGTTTCCGTATCACTTTTGGATATGTGTGGTTACTCTTTTGAGATAAAAGACAGTGTGGTTTTCATGTCTTTTAATTCAAATAAAGTTGGGTGCTGCAACATGTCTAATGGATTGTACAGATTGTGTTTAACTCCCAATGATATATACGTCGCTTATACAGTTGAAAATATTATTTCCAAAAGAACTCTACCTAAGGAACAATCTTACGCATTGTGGCATAAACGTCTTGGTCACATTTCTAGGGAAAGAGTGGAAAGGTTGATAAAGACTGACATCCTGCCTACTCTTAAAAATGACCTAGAGACTTGCGTAGATTGTTGTAAGGGTAAGATGGCTAAGATAAAGAAAAAGACGGCAGTTCGTAGTTCTGGCCTATTGGAGGTCATTCACACTGATATCAGTGGACCCTATACTGCAACCTTGTGTAGAAATTTTTATTTCATCACTTTTATTGATGACTATTCCCGTTATGGTTACCTGTACTTGATTAAGGAAAAGTCTGAGTCTCTTGATAAGTTTAAGATATTTCGGACTGAAGTCGAGAAGCAGTTGGGAAAAGTCATAAAGATCGTTAGATCTGACCGAGGTGGTGAGTATTATGGCCGTCATGGCGATGCTGGACAGCTTAAAGGGCCATTTGCCAAATACTTAGAGGACTCTGGAATAGTAGCTCAGTTTACTATGCCTGGGAGTCCTGAACAGAATGGTGTAGCCGAAAGGCGTAATCGCACCCTTATGGATATGATGAGGAGTATGATTAGTAGAACCAACTTACCTATTTTTCTATGGGGTGAGGCTTTAAAGACAGCCCTTTATGTTTTAAATAGGGTTCCCACCAAAGCTGTTCCATTGACTCCTTTTGAGTTATGGACTGGACGTAAACCCAGCTTAAACCATTTGAAAGTTTGGGGCTGTCCTGCAGAAGTGAAGTTGTATAATCCAACATTAAGTAAGTTGGACTCCAGGACCACTAGATGTTATTTTGTGTCCTATCCAGATCATTCGAAAGGTTATCGATTTTATAACCCTAATGGAGGTACAAGAATTGTGGAATCTCAAACAGCGAAGTTCCTGGAATTTGATGTGGCTGAAAAAGGTAGCTGTTCTGAGACTATCGAAGATAATAGTCAGGTGGGAATCACTGTGATATTACCACTGTCAACACAGACTGAGCCTGTTGAGCTTCAGGATCCTATTAATGAAACGGTTTCTGGTGAAGCTATTCAAGCCCCACAGGTGCAAGATCAAGTTGAAGAAATTCCACTTAGGAGGTCTGTCAGGCAGAGACGGTCAGCTATTCCATCGGACTATGTAGTCTATCTGGGAGAACAAGACTATGATATCGGCTGTGTAGATGATCCAGTCACTTATACAGATGCTGTTTCTTGTCCTCAATCAGATTTTTGGTTGGATGCGATGAAAGATGAGATACAATCCATGAGACATAATGGCGTTTGGGAACTTGTTAATCTACCTGAGGGTCACAAGGCGATTGGCTGTAAATGGGTATATAAGACTAAAAAGGACTCCAAAGGAAAGATAGAAAAGTTTAAGGCCAGACTGGTAGCCAAAGGTTTCACTCAGAGAGAAGGAGTAGACTATGAAGCAACTTTTTCTCCAGTCTCTTCTAAAGATTCTTTCAGAGTGATCATGGCATTAGTAGCTCATTTGGATATGGAGTTACACCAGATGGATGTAAAAACTGCATTTCTAAATGGAGACCTTGATGAGGAGGTTTATATGGTACAACCCGAAGGCTTTATGGCTAATGATTCAGTTGACCTTGTGTGTAAACTGAAAAAGTCTATTTATGGCCTCAAGCAAGCTTCCAGACAATGGTACTCGAAGTTTCATGGCGTTGCTACTACATTCGGTTTTGTAGAGAATCGAGTGGATCAGTGTATATACTGCAAGGTCAGTGGGAGGAAATTCATTTTTCTCATTCTCTATGTGGACGATATCTTGCTTGCGAGTAGTAATATTGAATTACTGCATGAAACAAAGCGGATGTTATCAGAGAACTTTGACATGAAGGATCTAGGTGAAGCGTCTTTTGTCCTCGGTATTGAGATCCATAGGGATCGTTCTCGCCGAGTTTTGGGATTATCTCAGAGGGCGTATGTTGATCGTATTTTAGAAAGATTTAATATGCAGCATTGCAAGCCAGGAAATACTCCTATCTGTAAAGGTGATAAATTGAGTCTTTCACAATGTCCTCAAACAGATTTTGAGAAATCCCATATGAAGGATGTACCTTATGCAAGAGCAGTTGGTAGTATCATGTATGCACAAGTTTGTACTAGACCAGACATTGCTTTTGCGACAGGACTTTTAGGCAGATATCAGTCGAATCCAGGACACGATCACTGGGTTGCTGCCAAGAAAGTTTTGAGGTACTTAAAGAAGACAAGAGACTATATGCTGATATACAGACACGTTCAGGACCTGCAGTTAGTAGGGTACTCGGATTCAGATTATGCAGGCTGTCAAGATGATAAGAAGTCAACATCAGGTTATATTTTTATGTTGGCAGGCAGTGCAGTATCATGGAAAAGCGAGAAACAGAAAACAGTATCATCCTCAACCATGCAAGCGGAGTTCATAGCATGCTATGGGGCTGCTACTCAGGCTATTTGGCTCCGGAACCTCATTAGGGAGTTGGCTGTATTTGATTTTGTTGATAGACCCATACAGTTATACAGTGACAGTAACTCTGCAGTGTTGTTCATCAACAACAACAGAGGTCTTAAGGGGTCTAAGCACATGGAGGTCAAGTTTTTGACCATAAAGGAATTTGTGCAAAATGGTGACGTTGCAGTGGAGCATATTTCTACAGATGCTATGGTTGCAGACCCACTAACTAAAGGTCTTCGCCCTTGTGTTTTTGAGAGACATGTCATAAGCATGGGCTTAGGCACATCATTATATGTTGTTGTCTAGTGGGAGCACTTTTGTTATGCTCTAATAAAGTTTACATCTGTTTTGTTGCATTTTGTAACATTTTGATATGTATTTGTGACAATATCCGTACGGAATACATATATTTAGTGAAATCTTAATGTGTGTGTAAACCTTAAGTATTGGCTATGGGCATTTGGTTACTAGCTGTATTTATATGTCTTGTTACACATAAAGTGATGTTAACTGTAAAGTAAAGACATTAGTAGGTTCCTTTGAACCATAAAGATATTCTCTAGTGCACATATGGAATTGTGACACGTAAAGGAGAGAGAATGGTGACTTACAAAGGGGATAACACATAAAGTATTTCTTTAATAGAGTGCTATCCATTTGCCACACTACCATATTGAATCCATATCAGTAGAGTAGAGGGCACTTGTGACCATGGATGGCTCTGCATACCTTTTTATGCAGTTACTGCCATGATTCGGTGTTTAATACTTTATGGGATCGGATTGACTATTAAGAACGATTACTAGACCAGCATAAAGGTGTGCACTTACAGTTCGATTTCAATTAATATTCGCCCAAGTGGGAGAATGTTAGAGTTTTCTTAAGTATGAGCTTATATTAATTGGAATCATATGGTTGGTTAATAAAGAGAGATCTAAAGATTCTTAATTAGTCTTATATGGGCCTGGCTAGTGTGGGCCGAGTTCGGCCCAGCCCGTGATGAGAGAGCTTGGCCAAAGGACTCTATAAAATGAGCTTTAGTCCCTCCTCTAGCCCTAACACATAACCTCCTCAATCACTCAACTTCCATGAGAAGTTACTTCACTAGGGAGGTTGTTTCCTCCTATAAAGCCAAGTGAAGGTGAGGGTGGTGGTCTCATCGACGCCAGGATTCCGGAGGGTAATAGAGGAGAAGACTTGAGCATCGGATCATCGAGATTCCGCCTAAAGTATTATGGATCCGAAATCAGGTACGCAAGCTCCTTTATTTTCCAGTATAGCGTTCTGTGTTCTGCTATGGTGATCCGGGGACAGCCGTGATAAGGTTTATTTACGGCGTACACCGAGATCGTCCGCGACTTGGCTCCCGTCGTAAGATTGATGAGAACCTACAAACAACAGCACAAATCGCTTTCATGACACAGGATTTACTTTCGCTTGTACATATCCACACATGGAGATGAAGCAGCAAGAGGTCTCGCAAAAGGAAAGAGGCAAGAGAAATCGACGTTGAACTCACCCGCGACACGAGATGCTCGCAGCACCGTGACCAGGAAAAGCGTGAGGAGACAGAGACGGAAGAATGACGCCATCGGGAATGGAGACGATGGAGAATCGACGAGGTTTCGGAGTTCGCAGTCGTTGGAGCGAAGAGCTTTTAAGCGCCATTAGAGCGAATAAATACTGACGCAAAGGGTGACGGTCGGCCCCCCATTGGCAGAAGCTGAGGTTGTTACAACCGGAGTTGATAAGAAGAAGGCATGATGGACGTCTGGCATTGCTTTCTGGGTTCAAGGGTCAAAGGTGCTCCTCGAAATTAATCAGAGATCCGATTGCGTTCTTAATTGCGCAGAACCCACTTGACTTTTCATTTCCAGGTCCACGATCATGTTAGGATGCACATGTGAGTAAGTTGTATTAGAAAAATCTCACATCGAAAAATTAATGTAGGGTTGAGCAGTTAATACACACTAATTAGCTCAAACTCAATTGTTTAAACTTTTGAATGAACGTGAGTTCAAGTGAATATGTTAACGAGTTCGAATTTGGGCTTCCTTCCATCTCGATAAGAAGCTCTTTTCAAGACAAAGTGATCCTTAAGGCCACTGAGTATGATCTCTCTAGGGAAGGCCGTGACGCAAACCCAATATAGTCCAATATACCTAGGGAGAAAATGTATCACAAGAATGGCTGGTGAATCACAAATTGCGATATTGACACTTGCAAAGTTTTCGACTACCTCCACTAAATGCATCTTCGATTTCATTTCTAATTGAAAATTTGTAAGCATCCACAATTAGACCACTTTGAAAGTAAATTGGTTCTTATCCAAAAGGGTCTTGTTAATGAGTGTCTTCGTAACGCTGGTTGGTTATATTAAATAACGACTAATTCAATTTCCAACTATCAATTGATGAATGCAATTTGTTAGGGATTGGAGATTGATTTCATGGATTCACTCAGGAACCAGACCAGATATGGTTTGGTTCTAGGGTTGTTCCCAATTTTAATTTTTTGGAATCGGTCGTTAGTGGGTGATTCTCAGTTCCACAGTGAGAATGGCCCACCAGACCATGCTCACCCCTAGCCGATAGTGCCATGTTAGCGCCGACCGACCAAAAATGAATGGGTTGACTGAATTGGCAAAAGAAATGATATGGGATGACATAAACCTATTGTAATTGTATCAATTCGATCATAAATAATTTTTTTTATCGATTGAGTCCTAATCCATTTGCAATTATGTCAATTCAATCAATTTGACTAGCCGATACTAATATGCCAATTTTTAAATAATATTTTTAAATTTTTTAGTTATTATAATGTATTTTTAATAATTTTTCTGATTTTTTTTTGTTTGGACTGGCAGGAGGCTGTTAAACACTGGCCAAAGGCCAGCAACGTCTATCGAGCCTTGGGTGAGGGGTTGGGAGCCCTTGCCCAGGGATCGCCGACCCTCAAGCAAAGGTCACAGATCCAAACCCCTAAAAAAAACATCGAAAAATTACATAAAAAATTATTAAAACATTACCATATCAGTGCTAGACGACAAAATAGATAGAATTGACACAATTACAAAATATTTATGACTCAATTGGCAAAACAAATTAGACTAAATTGACACAATTGTAATTGATTTCGGACTTTTTTTATAATCTTTTCTCGTAATAGATTTACGATTTTTTTTTGGGATAATTGTCACAAAAATCGAGTCATAGTGACTTCCTTTAGAACTATTAGCTTTGGTGGTAAAAGTAAAAAAAAATTGGCTGGTTCAGTCAGCAATTCAAAATGCTTTGGCTGCATTTGGTCGCCCAGATATTTAGTCAAGATAGGATTGGATATGATAGGATAAGAAATCCAATGAATTTGCCATATCCTATTTTGTGTTTGGTGAATCGCAGTAATAGAGCCGGATATGTTCATATCATATCATATTCATTGTTTGGTATATACAATATATCGATGTAAAATGAATTTGAAAAAGGACAAGATAAAAATATAAGAATCTCTTGTAATTCACTGTTGAATCTAGCAAAAGAAAGAAAATATAAACATTCAACTTTTTTAGAAAAGTTTTGCCTTTCTCGCGACATTCGTTAAACCTCAACATTAAATACAAAGTTATGGAGGAGAATGAGGTTTGACTCTATTTCTGCTTTTCTTAGACTTTTGATATGAACTAGAAAGCTAAGAAGGAAAGTAAGTTTCAACTATCTCGCTATTTTCGTAAAGTTTTATAAAAAAATAATCATGAAACTTTCACATGAACTAGAGATAGAGAAGACGGAGATGGAGATGCTAGTTTTTTTAGAAATTTCATTACTCCTTCTCATCGAGAATTAGAAAAACCATTTTTAAGTTTGAATATATCTACTTAAAATCTAGTTTCTTCTACTTTAGTTTTTAGTTATTTTTTAATTATAAATCTCTTTTTATCATTATTTTTACTCCCTTCTATCATTTCTTAATAAAATTTTTCATTAAATAACAAACTATACTATTATACTTAAAATATGTAATAATATAGATACTAAGTGTGTGTGTGTGTGTGTGTGTGTATACACAAACTATATATTATAAAGAAGAAGCGTGTGTACATATACAAACTATATATTATAAAGAAGAAAGGAATCAAATTATAAATATGATTTATAAAAAAAATAAAAATGAAAATTACTTTTTATTTTGATTTTTCTTTCTAACATTAGAATTCAAATTTATTTAAAAATAATTACTATTTTAATTTTATTATATAAAAAGTTTGTTATTCAAAAAAATAGTTTGTATACCATAAACAAAAGAAATCATATTCACCTTTATCCCACCTCCCCCCTAGGATAATGATATCCACGCTATATCCACATTATATCCTGCTATATCCTATCCTGAGTAGGAACCAAACACGGAATATGATAAATTTTATCATATCCTGATTGTCAAACGTAGTCTTTGTATTTTTTGTACCGGTTAGCCCAATCGGGACACACATCCTTGGCGTTGTTGACGTTACATTGGCCTTAATTTCTTTCTTGACGTCGCGTCGCAAAGTTGTCCATAATTAAGGGCTTCTGAACTGCATTCGACGACTAATTCAATCCTAAATTGTAGTCAGAAAGGAGACCTAAAAAGATCAACAAATATGGATTTTCTGAATTCCTTAGTGCTAACACCTAAAATCGGCCCAGGCTTCAAAAACCCGGAAAGCCCATAAGAACATCATGGGCTTGAAGACTCAGAGTATATAGAATGAGTTGGCGACCAGTAACATGTTGGAGTCGATACTTGAGCAAATGTAGCATCGGTGACACCGTGAAATCGGAATGAGTCAGCGACTAGTAACGGGCATGGATCCTCTGCCTTAGTTTTTCTAAGGTAGAGGATCTCCACCCTTGAAATAGTAATAAAAAACTTTTCCCCCCTATTTCAAGGGTGGAGATCCCTCTGCCTTAGAAAAACTAAGGCAGAGGATCCAGGTCCACTAGTAACAACGTTATCCATAGTTTCTGGCTTCTGAACTGCATTCAACGACTAACTCACGCCTGAATTCTATTCAGAAAGGAGACTTGACAAGAACAACAAATATGGATTTTTTTTGGATTCCTTAGTTAACCGTCCTATCTAGGGGTGTTAACGGGCCGAGTCTCCCCGAATTACATATGCCCCAACTTTTCGGGCCGGGCTGGGTCGGGTCGGATTCTTTTTTCTTTATTTTTTTAAATTAAAATCACTTAACAAGCCCGTTGAATGAAAGAATATAAAAAATTAAATTAAATTAAATTAAAAAGAAAACGTAGGTGCTAAAAAAAATGCTGGAATCGGGCTGGCCCGATCTAGGCCAATGAACAGTACCTAGCCCGGCCCGAAAGGCTCAAAAATTTGGTGAATTTTCGGGTTGGGTCAGGCCGAGTCGGCGTAGGCTTTTTCTGTCCTTCAGTAGCACGAGTTATGTTTCCCTTGATTCTTTGTAGAAGCTATTGCAACTCTTGGAAGCAAAGAGGATCAGAGAATATCTCCATTAATCTGGGAAGTGTCTGAATGCTTATTAATCCATTGATTCCATTCATTTAGTCCTGTCTTTGTATTTAAAGTAACCTGTTCTCTCTTTAGACTTTTATTTTGTGTGGATTTATCGTTCGACTTAGTTTCTCCGCGAAACTATTATTCTGTCTAACCCATTTTAGCGAATTTAAGTTTGTGAACTTACCAGAAGAAATAAAAAATAGAAGAAGAAAAAACCGTTCGTTTTGTCTCCAAATCAAACTACAGAAATAGTTTGGTATGTTTCGATTCTTCGACCCGTATTTCTGCGATTAGGTTTAGTTTGACGACTAGATTCATCCAAACTGCACCTTATTCATCCATAATCCCCAGAACTTGACAAAATATAAAGCAAGTTAAGTGTATGGTTCCCTATATGTATTGACTTTCGATTAAAGTTTGAAAAATTTGAGCCCTTCTTTATTTGAGTATATGCTTAATATGCATGTAGACACGAGGGTTGCGTTGGTCGCTGGACTTGAAGTTATTGGGAGAACCCAAATACTCTTTCGGATCGACACGACCTGTATACCGATAAAAATTTCAAATTATCGAAATATTCTGATGAAATCCCAAAGAGCAATGATCATTTTTAAGACTACAATGTCAGATTTTATTGGACCACATGATGGAAGAAGGCAAGGGTTTACATTTGCAATGTCCATATGATACAGCAGTAACCGTAATTCTCCTTCTCTCTTCTTTATTCAACAAATGAAGTCGTCGATCGACCTTTCAGACCCAACTCAGCCAGGATATTTGCATTTTCCATAGCCTGGAACAAAAACATTCCATACAACCAAGCAAATCAACTGAAGACTAAGTTCATCTTCCTAGTCCAAATCAATCCGGTCCTAAGACAGGCATAAGTGGGTGGAGATTTCCTTAATCAGGATGAGAGGAACGAAGGCTCACTCGGGTCCTTGTAAGTCCTCATTCCAGTGCCCCTGAAATCGCAGCTCCTGGGATCATTGCGGTAGGTTTGGAAGTATGAGTTCATGGCGTAAGCAGCATGACCCCGTTCGGTGTTGGGTTCGTAGCAAGAACCCCCCAGTTGGATAGGACTGCAATCGGCGCTGCGACCGTACGCGTAGTCTATATCACCCTGCAACTGAGGGTCCGGGATGCCGTCGTGGGGAAAACACCAAGGTCCTCCATTTGCCACTGATTTCTGCAGGAGATGACGAGGATCTATTTAGTCTCAATGGGATTTTATGTTAGAAAAATCGTACAATATGTATATTAATCCATACAATGACAGAACCAAATCATAAGCAATAAAATGAAAGATAGGTTTATAAGAGACATGTCATGAACTATGTCATTCACCATAAGTCTCACCAATCTTCTTCTTTGAAGATCTGCAATCCACAAAGTTGTGATCTATCTTGTCACAGTTGAAGCATGTGCCTTGATATCTGTTCTTGGCCACTTTAACTTGCAATCATTTAAACTTCGAATCGCAATAATAAATGTGATCAAGGTGCTTCAAACATGAAAACATTAAGTTGGCAGAAGCACAAAATTTGATCCTTCAGAAGCAGTATTCAAAAAATCGTCAGATGCAAAAAATTCATCAGATGCAACTGCTTCGGAACCATCACATGCAGAAATTCGTCAGATGCAGAAATTTGTCAGATGCAACTGCTTCTGAACCCATCAGATGCAGTCCTTCTGGACCCGTCAGAAGCAGTCCTTCTGGACCCGTCAGATGGAGTTCCTTCTGGACTCGTCAGATGGAGTTCCTTCTGGACCCGTCAGATGGAATTCCTTCTGGACTCGTCAGATGGAGTTCCTTCTGACCCTCTTTCTGAGTTTCCTTCTGACCCTTCCTTCTGAGCCTCCTTCTGAGCTTCCTTCTGACCCTTCCTTCTAAGCTTCCTTCTGACCCTTCCTTCTGAGCCTCCTTCTGAGTCTCCTTCTGACCTTCCTTCTGAGGCTCCTTCTGACCCTTCCTTCTAAGCCTCCTTCTGGATAACAAAATCCGAATGGAAGTATAATAATATAAATAAATTGATTAAAAGAATACCGAGGCCTGTGTACGACACAGTTTCCTTAAAACAGATTCGTCCCCTCCAGTGCGTACTTTGAGGTTTCGTGAACGTCTGTCTCCCAGGATACAACGGTTGAACAGCGATAGATGCTAGCACAGCACTCCAACGCTTTCGGCGAACTTGAACAACACGAGAACACTATCGAAAGCAATGCAAATGCATAGAATAAGAAAAGAGGGAGAAAAGTTTTCCTTTTGAGATTGTAGTGTTTTCCTATCTCACTTCCTCTTTTTCAAACAGAATGGAAAACCACCTATTTATAGGCTAAGTGGGGCATTGCGAAAACAACGGCTAAATTCATTCTGCCGTTTAGAGCCGTTATGTAATTAATTCTATAACCACAGAATTATGGCAGCCGTCGTTACTTAGTTAATACCATTTACACACCGGTAATTAACGTAAGCATGATTAACGGCTTGAGTTGGAAAAAATTAAAACAGAAG
Source organism: Rhodomyrtus psidioides (assembly GCA_021437785.1). Lineage (NCBI taxonomy): Eukaryota > Viridiplantae > Streptophyta > Magnoliopsida > Myrtales > Myrtaceae > Rhodomyrtus > Rhodomyrtus psidioides. The sequence goes on along the minus strand of JAILYB010000022.1, from coordinate 4,025,117 downwards.
GCAAAAATGGGCTTGTCGCGAGGCCCACTTTTTTGTCCGGCATTCGCGTACGCAGGTCGTGCGCTCGTGCCCAAGTTCAACTTGTCGGACCTCCGTCGGGGTCTGGGATTCGCACCCCCCCTGCGCGAGCACGCGAGGCATAGTGCTTGTGCTATGATAGTTACCACTCAAAGAGAGTGTATCCATATATAAAGCACTTCAAGGCCTTCTTCCTTTCCTATGTGGGACTAGTGCTTTGTCACTTCCCACTTCCAACTCAAGAGTGTTCTTTGAGAAACAATTTCTCACTCACTCACCATCAAAATACCTCATATTTACAACAATCCCCCACATGAATGAAAATTGTTTTGGTTTTGACTCTGTGATAGTGTTCAACAAATGAAACCTGCATAGGATAGGTAGGTGTCACCCTTTGAACCTTCCCTTGTGAAAGCATATTTAATTTACCAGCTGTCCAGTAGACATGATGTCCTTGAACTGTCCTGCTTTCTTAGTAAATGACACATACACTTCACACATGAATCACCAACGTTTGTTCAGTTCTCATGAGTATGTTCGTTTTGGCCATGAACATCGTCCTGGTTCTGCGAGAGTTTCTAAAGAATTCAGAAACTCAATAATTCTCCTTTGAAGCGGCCCCACTTCTCTCTCACATAGGTGATTACTTAATCTTGAGTAATTGATTTACTCCACTTAAGAATCATTAAAGCAATAATTGATATCCTTTCCCTGATAAACCCCCACAGTAATTTGTTTACTCCACATACTTGGGGGATATCAAATCACTGTTTCTTTTATAGGAATGATTTGAGGGATAGACCCCCACAGTGATATCTTAAGTTCGTATACTTAGGTTGTCCCTTTTGAACCTAGATCTTGGGATCTCCAGTCAGCTAGGTTGGTTTTTCCGTTATACAAACTTTTCTGTAATGGGCTGTAGTTCCATTCCTATTATTGATTTTCCAACTAACTCTCTGTTTAACCCTTTTGGTTAGCAGATCTGCAATATTATCCTTTGACTTTACGTAGTCAATAGAGATAATTCCAGTTGAGAGTAGTTATCTAATGGTATTATGTCTATGACATATATGTCTAGACTTACCATTATACATAAAACTCTGTGCTCTTACAATCGCATATTGGCAATCGCAATGTATACAGATTGGTGGCACAGGTTTTTGCCATTTTGGAATATCCTCTATGAAATGGCATAGCCATTTAGCCTCGTCACCACATATGTCCAAAGCTATAACTTTGGATTCCATTGTGGATTTGATTATAACAGTTTGTTTTCAGGATTTCCAAAAATATGGCTGCATCTACTAATGTGAATTCATATCCACTAGTAGATTTTGGAATAGCCATTTTTGCAAGGCACCCCCACACTTGTAAGCATTTATAGGATGATCTCCTACCTTTCCATAGCTCATAAGGGGAACAGCCATTTTTGCAAGGCACCCCCACAATCGTAAGCATTTGTAGGATGGTCTCATACCTTTCCATAGCTCATAAGGGGAACATCCATTTTTGCAAGGCACCCCCACAATCGTAAGCATTTGTAGGATGGTCTCCTACATTTCCATAGCTCATAAAGGGTTTTATCCTCTTTATTTCGAGGTATTGCATTATTCTCACCTTAAGAAGGAAATAATGCTTCACAAGGTCAACACATAACTTGTTATTGCCCTAATTCATGAAATCGTCAATCACATAAGTTGGGTTATCATCACTGTTGATTTTCCTCAACTTGCTAAGTCCCATTTCCCTCGAGGAATAGTCAGAGAATCGGCCGAATCCATTTCTGACTTCATATTAAAAATGGACATAATTCCATTTTCAAGCAATTGCTTTATCACGTCACTCCTCGAGCGAACATGTCTCTTTCTTTTTGTAATGGCTATTGCCACTTGGAAATCACAATGCATAGACATGTAAAATGCCGATTTCATTTCCTTGAGCAAATCTCAAGTTATCAAGATAAAATATTTCGTTCTTCTTCTCCTACTAAAGTGTAGGAGGATAAACGTTATATTTCCACAAATATGCTTGGTAGCATCTAGATTTATCACCTATTATTTTTCGTTAGCCTCAATATTGGCTTGAGAAATGACCGCAACATTTTTCATAATCATCTGCTTCAACCAAATTGACTTTTTGGTTTAGCAGGATTGTCATTTTCTCCAAAATATTTTGTTTGGTTGAGTTCCAAACTACAACATCCCACCAAGTATGAACATGTATCAAACAGTGGATATCGTCTCACAGAAATCACCAATTGGTGTTTCTCATTGCTTCTTATAGAGAACAAATTTCTCTTAAGAACTTCATCTTTGCTTTTAAGCAAATACACATAGCATATTTAGTGCTATCATCGATAAAGGTAATAAAATATTTATTACCGCCTCTTGTTTGTATGAATTACAAATTCACATACATCACAATGAATCAGCCTCTATTGATTCATCTATTTTGTACATAGAGCCTCTATTGGCTCTTTCCTTTCGCGTGCAGAGCCTCTATTGAACCTTTTGTGTTCAAGGTTTCTATTGAACTTTTCGCTTTCAGAGTCTCTGTTAAGCGCTATTTTTCTTCAAGGCGCCACACAGGTTTCAAGCAATCTCTTCCGCATAGGATGGGAAGAATCGTTTTTCGAAACTCAGCTTCAGATGCCTCCCATATCTTGATATGGTTGGCCTTATCGTTGCTCTTGGTGCATCACCATAGCAACGCATTTTCCAAATACAAGGGTATGGTGTTCACACACACCTTGTCATCCTGAGCTCCTTGGGTTTATAATTATCAATTCTTCGCCCATAGGAAGATATCCATAATCTTGGAATTCCTCAAGTCTTTAAATTTCTCGGGTCGAAGAACATTCAATCTAAGTGATATGGGGATTGCCCCGTTCACATGACCAGAGTCCAGCATGGCCATCCCGGCCTAGCATGTTACTTGATCCAAGGATTCACTCAAGTACATTTTCAGCTTGAATCTCATGCAAGATCACTTGAATTTCTTGCACCTAACTGATCACAGTCTTTGAGTCCACCATCATATAATTTAAGGAATCGTCCGACAACAAATTTCTTTGCTTCGGCATCCTTTGTTTTATATATCCGGTCAAGGATTTTCAAAATCCTTTGACGTCCTTATTGCACAATAGACATTGTACAAGGAGTCATCTAAGCCATTCATGACATAATTCCTACATAGGAAGTCAGAATGCTTCCAAAGCATCAACCTCGTTGAAGGCTTGCTTATCCGTTTCTCCATCGGATACCTTAGGAGGTTCCTCAGTCAAGAATCTCGCAAGATTCAAAATTGTTGAATAAACCAACATCTTTTGTTGCTACCTTTTAAAGTTCAATCAGTTGAACTTTTCAAGTTTCTTACCAAAGTGGATAGAAACAGCGACAGAGGTAGACGATGGTCCATACAGAAGCCTTTAGACAGCAAAAGCAGAACCCTTGGTGATGTCGTTAGCAGCCACATCAACAACTTTGTTTCCAGTGGCAATCTAAATACTGAATATGTATTCTCTTTGTCTGCATGATTGACAGTACAAAAACACAATAGTCAATCTGGACAAAAACCATAAGAAAGCAAATCTACCATTAGATTTTGTTGATGATAGGGCAAAGCACCACATCAAAGCCATAAATATAACTTGGTATCAGCCACTGATTAGACCGTTGGCGTCACGAACGAAAGTTCATTATGAATTGATGGCAACGCTTCAGACTTGCGATGACTCATATGCTCTCGAGGCACATAGATACTTCTTGGAATGCCACAGACAAGGCTGGTCGTCGTAAGGAGTCCACCAAAGAATCTGTAAAAGACACATAACACGCAAAGATGAGATTTGCATGACATGTTGGTGTTATTGACAAATTAAAAATTTGCCAATTTTGTCAAGGATTTATTGAACCGTTTGACAATTAAATCCTGTCCAGAATACTTCATGAGACTTCTCGCTTTTCGTCCATTCCTTTTATTCTCCTGCAAAAGACGTTTGATCCCAAAAATCAAACTGCACTTATATGGAAAAATTCAGATATCATTGTTCCATCACAATCTTCAATCCCTATGGGACCCCTCTCGAAGGTCCTCCTCGAATCTGCAGAAAGAGGAATAGAAGACTTCTCTCCTTCACCATATCTGTCATGTAAGTGATTAATCTTTAACGAGAAGACTAATCTGTTTTAAGATTGTTAGAAAAATCGTACAATATGTATATTAATCCATACAATGACAGAACCAAATCATAAGCAATGAAATGAAAGATAGGTTTATAAGAGACATGTCATGGACTATGTCATTCACCATAAGTCTCACCAATCTTCTTCTTTGAAGATCTGCAATCCACAAAGTTGTGATCTATCTTGTCACAGTTGAAGCATGTGCCTTGATATCTGTTCTTGGCCACTTTAACTTGCAATCATTTAAACTTCGAATCGCAATAATAAATGTGATCAAGCTGCTTCAAACATGAAAACATTAAGTTGGCAGAAGCACAAAATTTGATCCTTCAGAAGCAGTATTCAAAAAATCGTCAAATGTAAAAAATTCATCAGATGCAACTGCTTCTGAACCATCACATGCAGAAATTCGTCAGATGCAGAAATTTGTAAGATGCAACTGTTTCTGAACCCATCAGATGCAACTGCTTCTGAACCCATCAGATGCAACTGCTTAGGAACCCATCAGATGCAGTCCTTCTGGACCCGTCAGAAGCAGTCCTTCTGGACCCGTCAGATGGAGTTCCTTCTGGACTCGTCAGATGGAATTCCTTCTGGACCCGTCAGATGGAGTTCCTTCTGGACTCGTCAGATGGAGTTCCTTCTGACCCTCCTTCTGAGTTTCCTTCTGACCCTTCCTTCTGAGCCTCATTCTGACCTTCCTTCTGACCCTTCCTTCTGAGCTTCCTTCTGACCCTTCCTTCTGAGCCTCCTTCTGAGTCTCCTTCTGACCTTCCTTCTGAGGCTCCTTCTGACCCTCCTTCTGACCTTCCTTCTGAGGCTCCTTCTGAGTCTCCTTCTGAGTCTCCTTCTGGATAACAAAATCCGAATGGAAGTATAATAATATAAATAAATTGATTAAAAGAATACCGAGGCCTGTGTACGACACAGTTTCCTTAAAACAGATTCGTCCCCTCCAGTACGTGCTTTGAGGTTTCGTGAACGTCTGTCTCCCAGGATACAACGGTTGAACAGCGATAGATGCTAGCACAGCACTCCAACGCTTTCGGCGAACTTGAACAACACGAGAACACTATCGAAAGCAATGCAAATGCATAGAGTAAGAAAAGAGGGAGAAAAATTTTCCTTTTGAGATTGTAGTGTTTTCCTATCTCACTTCCTCTTTTTCAAACAGAATGGAAAACCACCTATTTATAGGCTAAGTGGGGCATTGCGAAAACAACGGCTAAATTCATTCTGCCGTTTAGAGCCGTTATGTAATTAATTGTGTAACCACAGAATTATGGCAGCCGCCGTTACTTAGTTAATACCATTTACACACCGGTAATTAACGTAAGCATGATTAACGGCTTAAGTTGGAAAAAATTAAAACATAAGGCAAAAATGGGCTTGTCGCGAGGCCCACTTTTCTGTCCGGCATTCGCGTACGCAGGTCGTGCGCTCGCGCCCAAGTTCAACTTGTCGGACCTCCGTCGGGGTCCGGGATTCGCACCCCCCCTGCGCGAGCGCGCGAGGCATAGTGCTTGTGCTATGATAGTTACCACTCAAAGAGAGTGTATCCATATATAAAGCACTTCAAGGCCTTCTTCCTTTCCTATGTGGGACTAGTGCTTTGTCACTTCCCACTTCCAACTCAAGAATGTTCTTTGAGAAACAATTTCTCATTCACTCACCATCAAAATACCTCATATTTCCAACATTTTATTGAGGTTCTTCTATGGAAATGTTACCACTTTGTTGCATTGAAGTGAAGGGACTTTACTTGAAGTGAGTTGCCAATAATTGATAGTTCAAGTCTGACCACTATACCAGGTACGTATCATTATCGGTCTAAGAAACCTTTTCACATGTGAGAATGTTCACTTAGATATGCGATCCATTTACATTGGGAGGCTAGGATAAATTCACTATGAAAACTTCCGCGACAACTCACTCCTTATCTTTAGGGCGATTTGCTGAGCCACAATTGTCTTCACAAGCTTTATTTTGTTTCGGAAAATCATGTAATTAAAGCCGCTGTTAATTCTTCAACAGAGGTACATCGACTGTTGAGGTAACTTAGAGCACCTTAAATAGGGTTCTCTGATGTCTGTAATTGGCTAGTGACGAGTTCTATATATGAGCACGGTGTTAAGTTGTTTCATGTCTTACTTTGCCGATTGAGGTGGAGTCAAGGAGCTTCCTGGTGGCCGGCAAGGAACCGAGAACGTCAGAGACTTGGCTTCCACTGTAAGATTGATGAGAACCTACAAAGAACAGCATAATTTTTTTCACGACATAGGATTTTCTTTCACTTGACATAGCCACCAAATATACATATATATGTTGTCAAGTTCTTTTCCGAGGAAAGCATTCTGCTATTTGCGCACACAAAGGGATGAAGCAAGAGATTCTGAGAAGAGGTCGAGAAAAACTCACTCGTGACACGAGATGCTCCTAGTACCGTGACAACCAAGGAAAGCGTGAGGTGTTGGAACCAAAATGATATGGGTGACCTTCGGATAAATTAAACGAGGCACACGAAAAGAAAAGAAAATATTTGTTAAACGGAAATTCTGAAGAATACAACTCGTAACTGAGTTCTGTGGCTGCATATTACAAGGACCGCTCCCTCTTCTTATAACATACAACTAAAGAAAGCACTCAAACGACAACCATTCACTAAACACTCATGATCCACTCTCAATCCCTATCTGAAATATCTGCCAACAAATGAAGCATTATAATAGTGCATAGAGCACTCATCCAATATAACTCTATCAGATAAGAATAACAAGCTCATGGATGGCAACGAAGCCCACTTTACTAGACAAGATGAAATGCATCTTACTTTCCTTTCTTTTATTCAAAGCCCACTCAGCATAGTGCATGCACGCTCACTAGATAAGACCAACTTTCTTACTTCTTTGGTCGTCCCACTTAATCAATTTTATAATTTTTAACAGCCTCCCTTAAAATTGATCTTTGGAATTTCATAACACCAAGCATCGTCATCAATTTCTCGAATGAATCCGCATTCAATGGTTTTGTCAGGATATTTGAAATCTGATTTTCGGACCTACAGAAATCAAGTTCAATCTCACCATTTTTTACGAGCTCACGGATATAATGATACTTGATGTCGATATGCTTGCTCCTGCCATGAAATACAGGATTCTTGGTTAATGCAATAGCCGACTTGTTATCACACATTATTTTAGTATGACATGTTTGTTCATGCACCAATTCATTCAGCATCCTACGAAACCGTATCGTCTGACAAGCCGCTGAAGCTAACGCCATGTATTCTCCTTCAACTGTCGAGAGAGAAACAACTTGTTGCTTTTTGGAGGACCAAGAAATCACTCCTGATCCGAAAAAGAAAGCATACTCCGATGTACTCTTCCGAGTCTCGGTATCACCTGCCCAATCACTGTTTGTGTACTCTACTAGACCAAAGTTGTCAATATAAGAATATAAAATTTCATGATCACGAGTTCCACTGACATACCGTAAAATTCTTTTTGCCGCGTGCAAATGTGATTGGTACGATTTTTTCATGAACCTGCTAATAATACCCACTACATATGTAATATCTGGCCTCGTAGAAGCCAAATATCTTAGGCTACCAATAATGGTTTTTACTAGCTCACAGGTTCCTTCTTTCTTCAGCTCTAACAATTCTACCACCGGAGTTCGGATTGGCTTGAGCGATTCCATTTTAAATCGCTTCAAAATATCATTAGCATATTTCTGCTATGAAATAAATATGCCATCATTTGTCTGCTTCACTTCAAGACCAAGAAAATAGGACATCAATCCTAGATCAGTCATCTCGAACTGGCTAGTCATAGCCTCCCCGAATTCAGCAAATATTTTTTCACAGCTCCTTGTAAATATCAAGTCATCAATATAAAGGCACACAATTAAGATGTCACAATCAGTATTTGACTTGATATACAGTGTATGCTCATACGGGTACTTTTGAAAATTATGCTCCAATAGGTATGTGTCGATCCGCGTGTACCAAGCACGTGTGCCTGTTTTAGCCTATACAAAACCTTTTTCAGTCTGAAAACCTATTTTTCATGCCCTTTCTCATAACCCTATGGTTGTTTCACGTAGACTTCCTCTTCAAGGACACCATTGAGGAATGCTGATTTCACATCCATTTGATGGATCTGCCAACGGTTTTGAACTACAAGTGCTAAGACCATCCTGATGGTATCCATCCGGGCCATTGGTGCAAATACTTCAAAATAATCAATACCTGGCTTTTGCTTGTAGCCTTTTACAACCAGTCTAGCCTTGTAACGATCCACCTGACTGTCGGATTTGTACTTCGTCTTGTACACCCACTTGATACCAATGAGTTTCTTACCATGTGGTAAAGAAGTTAGCACCCATGTGTCATTTTTCTCAATGGAGTGAATTTCTTCATCCATTGCCTGGATCTACTTTTCATCTGCAGCTGCTTCATCATAAGTTACAAGATCACATTCAGCAAATAAACAAAATTGTACCAGTGTTTCATCAGTGAGTTCGCTATCACTGTCATCGTCTCTTGTGACCACATAATCCTTGAATTTTGTTGGCGTCTCCCTTTGTCGTTGTGAACGACGTAGTTGCGGTTCTGAAACTGCTGTTGGTGAAAATGTTCCACCAGTCGAAGACGATGAAGAAGATGGACCACTCATTGAAGATGATAATGGTATTTCTATCTCACCCACCAGTGATTCATCTTCGATGGTGATGTTTTTCTGGTCACCTTTCTGGTTCTAGTCTCAGGCTTCGTCTTCTAAAAACTGGACATTCTTGCTGATGATGACTTTCTCAGTGATCGGGTTATACATCTTATATCCTTTAGTTGTGTCACTATAGCCGATGAAGATGCACTTCTCGTTTTTGTCATCCAGCTTCTTTCTTCGTTCATCCGGTATATGGGGATATGTTACGCACCCAAATACTCGTAGGAATGAAACATTTGGCTTGTTTCCGCGCCAAGCCTCTTCTGGGGTTCTTCCAAGAACACTCTTTGTTGGACACCTGTCTAGCAAAAATACAGCACAAGCAACAACTTCTGCCCAAAATTTTTTGGGCAAATCTTTAACTTTTAGCATACTTCTGGCCATTTCAAAGATTGTCCTGTTCTTTCTTTTTGCTATATCATTTTGTTAAGGAGTATAGCTAACAGTCAACTAACGTTTCACTCCATGAACTTTACAAAATTTGTCAAATTCATTCGAGGTAAATTCTCCTAATCTATCTGATCTCAACGTCTTCAAATTAAAGCCACTTTATTTTTCAATATAGACTTTAAATTCTTTGAACTTGCCAAAGCCTCAGATTTTTCTCTCAAGAATTATACCCAAGTTTTTCTGGTAAAATCGTCAACAAAAATCAACATATACCTTTATTGTCCAAACGATTCAACCTCAATAGGGCCACATATATCTGTATGTACCAGCTCTAATGGTTGGTTTGCTCTTTTGGCTTTCCTGACTGGAAAAGGATCTCGATGTTGTTTTCCCACGAGACATCCTTCACAGGGACGACCTGGATTGTCAATCAACGACATGCCAGTCACCATCTTTTTCTGGACCAGTAGTTTCATTCCACAAAAATTTAGATGCCTGAATCGAAGATGCCACAGGAAGCTGCTGTCTTTCGTCATCGCTTGAAAATTCAAGAGATTCTTTGTCTGAAGAGTCAGGGGAAACATTCGGTTCGTCGTCATCTGTACCGCCGTGATCAACCTATTATTGACACCTTTGATGGTGCAAACTCAATTTTCAATGTGAACTTTGTGGCCTTTTTCGGAAAGTTGCCCAACACTTAGCAAATTCCAAAAAAGTCTTGGCACAAAGCAAACATCCGCAATAGCAACATTAGTACCATCTTTGAACTTGGTATTAATGTTACATTTGCCCATCATGGGAATTTTTTATTTATTCCCGAAGTTGACTTCACCACGGCTCGTCTCATCTCATCCAACTCTGAGAATAACTCCTTTCTGCCGGTCATATGGTTGCTACACCCAGGTCGTCCCTGCGAAGGATGTCTCCGTGCTTGATATTTTTTCAAACATCGTTTCTTCTACGGCTTGAAAGATCGCATACAATGCTTTTTGATCTTTCTTCCGTGACTCCACCAAAGATTCGTTCTCCCCCTTTCTCAAAGCCTCGAATGCTTCGGCATAAGCCACTTCGTTATAGCCATTTTCAATCAGATTCCACAAATCTTGTGATTTGAATAGAACCTTCATCTGGACGGACCAGTTGTTGAAACTCTTTCCGCTCATCTTTGGAAGCTACATTTGAACAAAGTTAGAAGATGTCAGTTTTAGCTCTGATACCAATTGTTGGAACCAGAATGATATGGGTGACCTTCGGATAAATGAAACGAGGCACACGAGAAGAAAAGAAAATCTTTGTTAAACTGAAATTCTGAAGAATACAATTCGTAACTGAGTTCTGTGGCTACATATTACAAAGACCACTCCTTCTTCTTATAGCATACAACTAAAGAAAGCACTCAAACGACAACCATTCACTAAACACTCATGATCCACTCTCAATCCCTATCTGAAATATCTGCCAACAAATGAAGCACTATAATTGTGCATAGAGCAGTCATCCAATATAACTCTATCAAATAAGAATAACAAGCTCATGGATGGCAACGAAGCCCACTTACTAGACAAGAAGAAGTGCATCTTACTTTCCTTTCTTTTATTCAAAGCCCACTCAGCATAGTGCATCCATGCTCACTAGGTAAGACCAACTTTCTTACTTCCTTAATCGGCCTACTTAATCAATTTTATAATTTTTAGCATGAGGAGCCAGAAATGGGGGGAGGACGCCATGGGAGATGGAACAACCTATGAGTCATACTCACGACCAGTGTGATCTTTTTTCTCCTCCTAAGTGAAAAGAGATGGAGACGATAAGGAATCGACGAGGTTTCGGAGCTTGCAGCTGTTGGAGCGAAGAGGTTTTGAGTGCCATAGAGCAAATAAATACTAACGCAAGGGAGATGGTCGGCCCCCATTGGCAGAAGCTGAGGTCGTTACAACCCAAGTTGATAAGCAGGCATGAGGGACGCTTGGCATTGTTTTCGGTGCTCGAGGGTCGAAGGTGCTCCTGGAATTTAATGTCACGCTTCCACGTTTTCTAATCGATGCTCTGACTTGCGTTCTTAATTGCGCAGAGCCCACTTTTTACCTTTCCATGCCCCGGTCCATGATCCGAGAGAGTTAGGGCGTGCATGAAAACAATTCAATTTCTCTGTTTCTGTTCCAGAAATAGTTTCTGGAACAAAAACTTGTTTGATAACACAAATCTGTTTTTCTATTTCTGAAACAAAAATCTGAAACAGAAATTGTTTTGGACCCAAAATGAGAAGTAGAAAATTATAGCTTCTGGTAGAAATAGAAACAGAAAACGAAACAAAACCCTATCTTCTTCGCATCTTCCTTCTATCGCGTCTTTTTCCTCCTCACCCTCATGGCTGCGCCCAAAGTTTCTTCTCTCTTCATCGCGTCTCTCCGAAAGATCTAATGGAAGATCTGATTTCTCACGTCGCGCCTTTCTTCCCTCTCTTCCCATCGCAAATCTGATTTCTCACTCTCCCTCCCCCTTTCTCTTGATCGGTGGACGCGATTAGGGCTTGTGGGGTTTCTTTCCTGCTCAGGCTTGTTCAATCTTCCCAACCCTGAAGTCCTCGCCGAATTGCTTCCTCTCCAGCAAGCACGTGCCCTGCTCGAGCTTGCCAAGGCCGCTTCGACGCTCTTGTCTGGTAACTCCCATCGCCTTTCCTGTCTTGGATTTGGTAAATCCCGTCGAATTTCTCGACGCTCTTGTCTCTAACTATTTCGATTTCTTTTTTTTTTCGTAATCTGAAGGAGTAGTTGGTGGATCGGGCACCGAAGTTAAAGATCTCCCATACAACATCGGCGAGCCCTATTCCTCTGCTTAGGACTCTTGGGTTCACTGTCGTGGGACCTCTAAGGTATTCGTCTTTCGTGTCGTCTGCGTGAATTGTGATTGATGGAACTTGCTGCTATTTCCTTGGCTGAATACGATTGCTGACGTGATTTGCTTGGAGAGGAGGGGTGGTGGTTGGGACACAATCTGGGTGGATTGGTGTAGGTGAAGTGAGATTGTTGCGTGAGTGCTCGTTTGTGTGGATAGGTGTATGGTTGGGGATGTTTTGATGAGTGTGGTCGCATCTAGTTCATTTTTTGTTGTGGAATTCTGGCTTGATTCAAGTAAATAAAGCGAAGTGAAATAGCTGGTGAATTTGATCAGGGTATGCTCACTGCGAAGGAAACTATTTCGATTTATTTGATACCCGATAGCTCGGTATTTTTTGTGATACAATGAGTTTGAGGTGTACTGGTGTCGATCGGACCTGCTTCAACATCACCCGCGAGCGTGCTGAGTTATTTCTCTTCCCCGACCACGGTCTCAATTGGTATTCCCTCCATTTTATTGAGCAAGATTGGAACTTTGAATATCATTTTTTTTGTTTATTTTCATTGAGCGTGCTTATTTATGGCTGAACATTGTGGTGGTTCTTTTGCTTGTGATTTCCCGGTGTGCGTGATTTATGGGGGCCAAGTAACAATATGCAATTTTGATTCTGTTTACTTTTGATGCTCAACCAGTTAAGGTTAGATTGAATCCCAAAAAAAGACTATTACGGTAAAGTGGACTGAGCCTTTGACCAATATTTTTGTAAGTCTATTGATAGAGGAGATGAAAAGGGGAAATCGCACCACCACTACCTACAATAAAGCGGTGTGAAAAAACATACACGTCGAATTCAATAAACGGACAAGACTCAACTTGACTTTAGTTCAGTTGAAGAACAGGGCAAACAAACTGAGGACACTATATATTAGTTTCAATAAGCTTCTCTCACAAACTAGATTTGGATGGGATAATTTAAACAAAACAGTTGTCGTGGACGATCCAGCTATATGGGAGTCTCACATCAATGTATCTCTTTACTTATGTCGTTTTATTCTTATTATGGATGCAAGCTTTGATTATGTCGTTGACGTATGTCATTATTGCGATTATTTCAGGAAAATAAAGAGTGGGCTAGATTCAGGCATGACGGGTTTCCTCAGTATCCAGATCTGTGTATGTTGTATGGTGATACCTATGCTACTGGGGATTATGCAGTGGGAAATGCAGAAGGCTTAGTTTTGTCGGAGGGAAATGACAATGGTGATAGTGATGGGGGAGGTGATCCAGAAGAACTTAATGAACCACATATGCATGAGTATGTCTTTACACCTGGCGGGTCTTCTACCCCAGTTCATGAGAAGCACAAATTAGATAGGACTCCAAATTCCAAGAGGAGGAGAAAGAGTACCTCATTTGATGTTTTCTTTCACTTGCAAAGCCCTTCAAGAAATGATCAAAGCGATGACGAGTCAATCAACAAGTGCCTCTGTCACCTCACAAGCCCCATCACCTGGAGACCTCTACTCCATTGCAGTAGTGGTTGGCATCCTAAATGACATGTCTGACTTGGACCAAAATCTTTACAACAAAGCTGTGAACCAAGCATGTCTTAATGCTGCATGGAGAGAGGCTTTCATGATAGCTCTACCTGAAAGGAGACGTGGACTTATTGAATCTCTTTAAGTAGATGTTGCAGGATATGCTATGGATTTGTATTTGGCTTTTCACTCTATGACTTATTGTCGCGACCCTCTCGAGGTTCGCCGTGGGCTCTCGAGGGCTAATGGGCCGTCCAGTCTGGTCGGACGCGGGCCTCTCCCAAGGCCCGTTACCCAAATCGCAACGGAGGTATACGTAGTCGACCTTCAGTGTGGTCTTAGTGACATGTGTTAAGTGTGCATTCCATGGAGTCGCCACCAATCATTTTTTGGAGGGTATGATTGGACCACCCTATTGAATAGTCGGGAGTTTCTATTCAATTCTGCGATAACCAGAGAAATGGGTTCGGGGACTTAGTTACGTCAACTGTCAGAGTTGACGCCCTTTCGGTACCTAAGTTGACTGAATTTTCTGACCTAAGATTTCATGCAGATGAGTGGAGTACGAATCATAAATCTAAGAATTCATGCAAATAGGAATGACTATCCTGGCAATCACAATCAATAATAAAAGGCACAAATCAATGAATCCAAATATGCAAAATAAACACATCAAATCAACATGACACTCATAAGAAGGCTCTATTAACCTAAATAAGTATCAATCAAGCTTAGGAATGATTTAGACATGATTTTACCCATAAGGGGTAAAGTAGTAATTTTGAGACAAAAGGGACGATTTACCCAAAAAAGGAAAAATCATCATTTCGGAATGAATTCGGAGTAAAACAATATCAAAAATAGGTTTGGTCACTCAATTGACCCATTTCCTATTTTTTTTTTTTTTGCAATTTTCATGATTTTCTGGAATTTTAGAAACCGATTTACCATTCGAAGGGTAAAATCGTCATTTTCTAAAAATGAGAATGAAATGTGGAAATCCTAGACATAAGGTTTAGCCACCTATCTGGCTCATCGCCAAATTCTAAGCAATTTCCACAATTCATCGGAATATCAAAGACGATTTACCCTTTGAGGGGTAAAACCGTCGTTTTGGATTAAACGAGAGAAAATCCTGAAAAATGACAACCAATCAATTTCTTTTGATCATTTTCAGCCTTGGGAATTTTCTAGAATTTTTTTTAGTAATTTTCTGCAATTCTTCTCAATTTTTTTGTTTTTCTTTAATTTTTCCATTTTTTTGGCATTTTCTGATTTATTAATATTTTTTTATATTTTCAGAAAATATTTTAACAAAAAAACATATCATTGGCAATAGACAACACTCAACCAGATAAATAAGCTAACTACTGAACTGAGATAAATACATGCAAACCAAATCTATAATGGCGACATTTTAGAAAAATAACCTTGATGTACGGATCGGGTACGTAAAACATACCGGATTGGACACCGGCCTTCAATCGCCCAGCCCCAGCCTACGACCATCTCCATGCCCGTTACACTGTTCAGGCACTGTTCCGACACTATTCCGACACGGCTTCGACACGCTCGGATACGGCTTCGACACGGCTCCGACACGGCTTCGACACGTCCGACACGCTCCGACACGCTCCGACACGCCCGGACACGTCCGGACACGCTCCGACACGTCCAACACGCCCGGACACATCCGGACACGCTCCGACACGCTCCGACACGTCCGGACACGTTCCGACGACGGGGTGGTGACCCGAGGCTGTTTCTGGGCTCCACCAGCGGCGTGTAGGCTCCACAAGCTCCGAGGGAGGAGGTAGGACTCCGGGGCGGTCGCCGGAGGCGATAGCGCGCTTTGGCGATGACGGATTTGGCCCGATCCGAAACAAACCCGACCTAAACTCCGAAACGGGTGGAGGCCGCGGGTCTTGGGTTGTTCACGGCGTCTTTGAGGTACGACGGCTAGCGACGACGGCGGAAGGTGGGGATTCCATTTTTTGGCGTCCACCAAGAAAAAGAAGAAGAAGAAAGAAGAAGGAAGAAGAGGAGGCGACAGATGATGAGGGGGAGGGGGGAAGAGTAAAATAATAATAAAAATAAAATAATAATAAAAAATAATATAATAATAATATAATAAAATACTAAAAAGTAAAAATAATAATAAAATAATCAAAAGCGAAGACAAAATGATTAGTCCCCTTTTCCTTTTAAATGATGATGTTTTCACTCATTTTCCTTTTAATCATTATTAATATTTTTGCCAAATTCAATTTTATGGTGATCAGAGAACACCTAAAATCGAACCTGAATTTTACTATTTTATGAGGTCCTAAAGTAAAGAAAATTAAAAATAAAAATACCGACTATTTGTATATATTTTTGTGACCTCGAATACTACTTTTTTTTATTTTCTTTTTATTTTTATATTTTTCGAAAATAATAAAAAAAAATATGAAAAATATGAAAAAATATTTTTTATCCAAAATGGTCCCTTTAGCTTGGCCAAGGCTACCAAAGTTGATTTTGTAATTTTTCAGCTTTTTATGGATTTTCTATGAATTTTCGAAAAATAAAGGAAAAAAAATTGATTAAAATTTAGGTGTCAACAGCTGCCCCTCTTTGAGAGGAATCTCGTCAGAGGAATCCCCTCAGAGGTTTCTATCAAAGACAAGGTGACATCTGAGTCTTGATCGACTCGACTCGTGAAACTAAAGGAAAAGGAGTCATGACATCCAGTTTTTCATGCTTGTCGATGTATGCTCTTTCTTGAAGGGGGAAACATTTATTTGACATGAGAGAGTGAGATAATAGAGAGACATACCTGCCACTTACCTGTTCGATGTTTGTGCGATTTTCGCGGTGTTTGATGGATTCAAGAGAATTTCTAGGAACTCGTCTAGAGTATCCTAGAGAGGTTAAGCTCTGACCCGTATGGTAGGTCAAACCATAATGGGATTCCTAACTTATAGGAATCTAAGGAAGACGCGTCCCATTTGAGATTTGCCAAGGATTTTGATCCGTATGGTGGATCGGACCATTGAGTTGGCCATTTAAGTGATTTTTACTATTGGGTTGACCATTCAGGCGGTTTCTACCGTGTGTTGACCCTTCAGGCAGTTTCTACCATTGGTTGACCCTTCAGGCGGTTTCTACCATACATTGACCCTTCAGGCGGTTTCTACCATTGTGTTGACCCTTCAGGCGGTTTCTACCATTGTTTTGACCCTTCATGCGGTTTCTACCTTAAGATGACCCTTCAGGCGGTATCTACCTTGAGTTTGACCCTTCAGGCGGTTTCTACCATTGTTTTGACCCTTCAGGCGGTTTCTACCTTAAGATGACCCTTCAGGCGGTATCTACCTTGAGTTTGACCCTTCAGGCGGTTTCTACCTTTGTTTTGACCCTTCAGGTAGTTTCTACCTTAAGATGACCCTCCAGGCGGTATCTACCTTGAGTTTGACCCTTCAGGCGGTTTCTACCTTTGGTTGACCCTTCAGGTGGTTTCTACTATACATTGACCCTTCAGGCGGTTTCTACCATTGTGTTGACCCTTCAGGCGGTTTCTACCATTGTTTTGACCCTTCAGGCGGTTTCTACCTTAAGATGACCCTTCAGGCGGTATCTACCTTGAGTTTGACCCTTCAGGCGGTTTCTACCTTTGTTTTGACCCTTCAGGCGGTTTCTACCTTAAGATGACCCTTCAGGCGGTATCTACCTTGAGTTTGACCCTTCAGGCGGTTTCTACCTTTGGTTGACCCTTCAGGCGGTTTCTACCATACATTGACCCTTCAGGCGGTTTCTACCATTGTGTTGACCCTTCAGGCGGTTTCTACCATTGTTTTGACCCTTCAGGCGGTTTCTACCTTAAGATGACCCTTCAGGCGGTATCTACCTTGAGTTTGACCCTTTAGGCGGTTTCTACCTTTGTTTTGACCCTTCAGGCGATTTCTACCTTAAGATGACCCTTCAGGCGGTATCTACCTTGAGTTTGACCCTTCAGGCGGTTTCTACCTTTGTTTTGACCCTTCAGGCGGTTTCTACCTTTGTTTTGACCTTGACTCCAAACTGATAGGAATCTAAGGCTGACATACCCTGTCTGGTTGGGACTAGTCAGAGACTCGATCGTTCTGTAGATCGGTCTTGGAAGAGGTTTGCCTACTAAAAGGCTTCACCTAGAGGTCATTCTGGGATTTAGGGGTTACCTGAAATCTCGCAGAAGCTGAATTGTCCTTTCGACATGCGAGGTACCTTTCTGGGATCTGGGGACTCCATTTATCCCGCAGAAAGCTGAAACCTGCGAGATTTTTCTTCACCAAGAAAACGTCAGTAATCTTTGGGGAGACAATGGCTGTCCATTCTGACAAAACTGTATGATTTAAGTTTTAATTATGAAATGTGCATTTTGATGCCGGAGGTTATCCAAAACATTCTTGCAACATACAGATGTGATCACAAATTCCTTGCGCAGCAAATCTGGATCAACAATTTGAAATTTCCAAAAAGAGTTTGTTCAAAACATCAATTGGAATATTTCTCGACGAGGAGGTCTTTTCACATGTTTTGAGATAGTGGTTTTTATAGGGGATGCACTCAATTTCCTACTAACCTGTGCCTAGGTTTTAGGCTCATTCGCAGCGCATACATTTTGATCGGTCGGGAGGTCTTCCACGAGACCGTAATGTTGGGCTTGGATATTGGTTTTCAAGGGGGACCCGCTTTGGAGTCAAGGCCATTGAATGAAAGTTTTCACCATCTGCTCCGGGTTTACAAGTCAAGAACCCTGCAAAATGAGAAAGAAATAGTCTTGCTCGTACTTCTTCGAGCTAAGCTATATGTTAACCCAAGTGTCTTAGTCAGAGAAGACTGTTTCAGGGTTATGATGTTGGTAGGATTGGGGGACCGAAAAGGCTTATTTTTGGCCCAAAATTCTTGGAGAGTTTGACATTGGTGATCATTGCAGATTTGCTACCTGTCCTTTCTCTTTTGCGCCTTTATTCCGCGCTTGACACCATTTGGCGAGTAGCCTTTTGGAATTTGGCTCCTTCGGGGATTCTTTTCCCATCCGGCTTCATTGCGGATCAATCAAACGACTTACACGAGCATCGGCCTTGCTTTTACCAGGCACTTTGCTTTTTCTCGATGCCGTGAATTTTTCTCATCCATTTTTGAAATCCCACTTTTTCTCCTCTTCATGGGATCGTGTTAGACCTATGATCAAAGGTCTAACAAGGTTAAGCATCAACTTAGGAATTCTTTTGCAAACACTAAGTCTTGGACTCCTTCGTTTCTGAAGTGATGCTGCATCCGTCTCGGAATGTGCAATGATCACCAACGGGTTTATGAAATGATTTTGCAGGCTCAACTTGGCTATGCAAAGGATTTGGTGTGTGGGATAGAGAAATGAATGCTTCTCATCATCCTATGGCACTTGGATTACCATGTAAACAACACACAAAGATTAATGTTAGTCCGAGCAAGAAAATTTCTAACCATTTTCTCCTGACGCTGCTAGACTTACTTCCTTTTTGCCCCGGTGTGGGGTGGTTCTTGATAGGGTTAAGAATGAAAACCGACGTTCAAATGGGTTATCAACGGTCACCTGTAGTGTTTGGGGGATATGAAACGAATGCCTCCGTCGTCCCAACCCATGTAATCGCTGCAAATGGTCCCTACCCCCATAGACCCAGATTTCGTTATCTGCTCACTCCACTCATCTCTCAAGTGTGTGTTGGACATGTTTGGATTAGGCTTCGCCTCTCGTCTGAGAAAACACCCTTTTAAACGGTCTGAACAACTTTTATTGAAAAAATTCTTTTCATTTTCTCCAAAATCTACCCCTCATGGGAATCTTATGATGCACCATGCATGTTTTATTCATGTTCAGATAACCTCCTGTTTTAAAACATGAATGTCAATAAAATTAGAATTCTATGTCTTTTCTAGACATCAGATTCTAAAAGCTTTTCTTTTTCTCTCTATTTTTTTATTTAACATTTTCAATGGATTGGGGAAAAGGATACTTACCTGACCGTCGTGGCTGGAGATCCCTGGAGATAAAGAAGAAATATGTCAGTGTATGTCCCAAAATTTTATAAAAATTGGAATGATACATCCTACCCTTGGTCGTGTACCCCAGCGAGTTTACACAGGTTGTGAAAATCTGTTCTCCTTGTTGGTGAGTCCCTATCAAGGATAAATAACAAGTGTCAACTCGCATTCCCAAATCCAAGATAAATTGGGACGATACGACTTTACTCTCGATTTGCATTCCGTTTTGATGTTGCATATTGATATGAACAACATCTATCAAATTCCTCCATCCGTGCTTGAAGGTATTTGTAACGCCTACGGTTCATTTGCCCCAGCTGGGCGACGTCTGTTTTGTCATTTGAATGCATGAGCTTTTGGGTGCATTGTCTCTTTTATCACCTGAGATAAAAAAAATGGAGAAAAACTTATCCCCAGATCTGATTAAAAATCAATTAGGAACGATACGTCCTTTCACCAAACGAGTGGCTCTGCGGCCAAATGTATTTTGCACTGAAGGGACGAATTCCACTATGCTCCACGGGTTTGAGGAATTTGCCCCCATTTTCGATAGAAATGAACCTTATCAAGATGTATACAATACAAATAGATCCCTAATACAATCAATCTAAGGGACGATATAGAGAGGATCTCAGCAAAATTAATCTTATACAAGAGAACTAAAAATGTCAAATCAATCAAAGGAATGTGGCCCGAACACTTGGAGATGCCCCAGTTCCAGTCTTCGAGATGTGACTCCAGGATCACCGATTTTTTTTTTAGGTGGTTTTAGATATACCAACCATCTAAAGACATGCACATGAGACAAGGGAGGACAAAACTTCTAAAAATCAAAGGATTTGGCACCTAAGGTCAAGGTTCCCACCTCGAGTTCTAGAAAGAGCCGATTCCATTGCACAGCTATCGTTGTATTGGGACTCGATCCATAGTTCGAAGTGAGCGGAATTGAAAAGTGGATTACCCCGTGTTTTTCCTCACGGAGATTCCATTTTCAATCCCTTCTATTGTTTTCCTATAGGCGGCGCCCGGGGTTTTAGGCGCGGTTGTGTGTATTTTCGGTATCGTGCTAAAGCGATAAACACGCATCTTATTTAACAATCACCACTTCAATATAAAACATACACACAATCATTCATTCCTACGCCCAACCTGCATAAAACAGAGTTAACAAGTACTCCACCCCTTATTTCTCCAATCTGCAAAAATATTTAACACCTCAAGGGTTAAAGTACGTACCTCACCTTGAAGAGCATCTGCATAAAACATGTTAGGAAAATCAATCAACTTTTTAATCCGCTCAAGTTCTCTAAAGTCCCCAGCGGAGTCGCCAGTCTGTCGCGACCCTCTCGAGGTTCGCCGTGGGCTCTCGAGGGCTAATGGGCCGTCCAGTCTGGTCGGACGCGGGCCTCTCCCAAGGCCCGTTACCCAAATCGCAACGGAGGTATACGTAGTCGACCTTCAGTGTGGTCTTAGTGACATGTGTTAAGTGTGCATTCCATGGAGTCGCCACCAATCATTTTTTGGAGGGTATGATTGGACCACCCTATTGAATAGTCGGGAGTTTCTATTCAATTCTGCGATAACCAGAGAAATGGGTTCGGGGACTTAGTTACGTCAACTGTCAGAGTTGACGCCCTTTCGGTACCTAAGTTGACTGAATTTTCTGACCTAAGATTTCATGCAGATGAGTGGAGTACGAATCATAAATCTAGGAATTCATGCAAATAGGAATGACTATCCTGGCAATCACAATCAATAATAAAAGGCACAAATCAATGAATCCAAATATGCAAAATAAACACATCAAATCAACATGACACTCATAAGAAGGCTCTATTAACCTAAATAAGTATCAATCAAGCTTAGGAATGATTTAGACATGATTTTACCCATAAGGGGTAAAGTAGTAATTTTGAGACAAAAGGGACGATTTACCCAAAAAAGGAAAAATCATCATTTCGGAATGAATTCGGAGTAAAACAATATCAAAAATAGGTTTGGTCACTCAATTGACCCATTTCCTATTTTTTTTTTTTTTGCAATTTTCATGATTTTCTGGAATTTTAGAAACCGATTTACCATTCGAAGGGTAAAATCGTCATTTTCTAAAAATGAGAATGAAATGTGGAAATCCTAGACATAAGGTTTAGCCACCTATCTGGCTCATCGCCAAATTCTAAGCAATTTCCACAATTCATCGGAATATCAAAGACGATTTACCCTTTGAGGGGTAAAACCGTCGTTTTGGATTAAACGAGAGAAAATCCTGAAAAATGACAACCAATCAATTTCTTTTGATCATTTTCAGCCTTGGGAATTTTCTAGAATTTTTTTTAGTAATTTTCTGCAATTCTTCTCAATTTTTTTGTTTTTCTTTAATTTTTCCATTTTTTTGGCATTTTCTGATTTATTAATATTTTTTTATATTTTCAGAAAATATTTTAACAAAAAACATATCATTGGCAATAGACAACACTCAACCAGATAAATAAGCTAACTACTGAACTGAGATAAATACATGCAAACCAAATCTATAATGGCGACATTTTAGAAAAATAACCTTGATGTACGGATCGGGTACGTAAAACATACCGGATTGGACACCGGCCTTCAATCGCCCAGCCCCAGCCTACGACCATCTCCATGCCCGTTACACTGTTCAGGCACTGTTCCGACACTATTCCGACACGGCTTCGACACGCTCGGACACGGCTTCGACACGGCTCCGACACGGCTCCGACACGGCTTCGACACGTCCGACACGCTCCGACAAGTCCGACACGCTCCGACACGCCCGGACACGTCCGGACACGCTCCGACACGCTCCGACACGCTCCGACACGCCCGGACACGTCCGGACACGCTCCGACACGTCCAACACGCCCGGACACATCCGGACACGCTCCGACACGCTCCGACACGTCCGGACACGTTCCGACGACGGGGTGGTGACCCGAGGCTGTTTCTAGGCTCCACCAGCGGCGTGTAGGCTCCACAAGCTCCGAGGGAGGAGGTAGGACTCCGGGGCGGTCGCCGGAGGCGATAGCGCGCTTTGGCGATGACGGATTTGGCCCGATCCGAAACAAACCCGACCTAAACTCCGAAACGGGTGGAGGCCGCGGGTCTTGGGTTGTTCACGGCGTCTTTGAGGTACGACGGCTAGCGACGACGGCGGAAGGTGGGGATTCCATTTTTTGGCGTCCACCAAGAAAAAGAAGAAGAAGAAAGCAGAAGGAAGAAGAGGAGGCGACGGATGATGAGGGGGAGGGGGGAAGAGTAAAATAATAATAAAAATAAAATAATAATAATAAATAATATTATAATAATATAATAAAATACTAAAAAGTAAAAATAATAATAAAATAATCAAAAAGTGAAGACAAAATGATTAGTCCCCTTTTCCTTTTAAATGATGATGTTTTCACTCCTTTTCCTTTTAATCATTATTAATATTTTTGCCAAATTCAATTTTATGGTGATCAGAGAACACCTAAAATCGAACCTGAATTTTACTATTTTATGAGGTCCTAAAGTAAAGAAAATTAAAAATAAAAATACTGACTATTTGTATATATTTTTGTGACCTCGAATACTACTTTTTTTATTTTCTTTTTATTTTTATATTTTTCGAAAATAATAATATTAAAAAATATGAAAAATATGAAAAAATATTTTTTATCCAAAATGGTCCCTTTAGCTTGGCCAAGGCTACCAAAGTTGATTTTGTAATTTTTCAGCTTTTTATGGATTTTCTATGAATTTTCAAAAAATAAAGGAAAAAAATTGATTAAAATTTAGGTGTCAACACTTATGTACTTGAGATGTTGTGGATTTGTATTTGGCTTTAATTTCACTCTATTTGAGATGCTGTGATTTTTGTTATAATGCAATTACCATGATGTTGTGTTTATTGTTGAATTTCATTGAATTCCTTACTTATGTGTTGTGTTTATGTTGTGATGACATAGGTAATATGGAGGTGGATGAAAGTAGTGTCAATGATGATATGGAGGTGTATGGAAGTAGTGTGAATGATGATATGCAGGTGGATGAAAGTAGTGTGAATGATGATCATGTAACATCAGTTCAAACAGTTGAAGTGGAGTTTGATGATGATGATATAGATATAATGATAGCATGGTTGTTCATTGTTGTGGTGAATATGTCCATGCACACAAGAGAACCAATTAGAGACAGTGTGTTGTCGGGCCTCCAATGGGTAAGGGAGATTCTTTGTGGACATTCTGACAGAGTATATGAAGCTTTTAGAATGGAGAGACATGTATTTCTCAACCTTTGTAGTTTGATGAAAGAAATAGATTGGTTGAAACATAGTCGATATATTAAGATAGATAAACAAGTTGCGATCTTTTTATCTTTGATTTGTCACAAGAGGTCCAATAGAGATTTATCTGAGAGATTCCAAAGCTCGGGACAAATTGTCAGCAAGTACTTCACTAAAATGTTAAATGCAGTTCTCCAACTAGCAAAGGAGATTATCGTACCACCTTCCTTCGATGTAATCCCAGAGGAGATTCTTATGAATCCTCAACACGAGCCTTACTTCAAGGTATGATTTTCATACATTCCTCTACACCATCAGTTTTAATTTATAGATAATCTTGCCTAATGCTAGTCTTTGATAAAATGATAGGGTTGCATAGGCGCTATGGATGGCACCCATGTGCATGCTTCTGTACTTGTGGCTAAGCAGATCCCATTTAGAGGGAGGAAAGGAATTACCACTCAGAATGTGCTGTGTGTTTGTTCACTTGATATGAAATTTACTTTTGTATATGCTGGTTGGGAAGGATCTGCCAACGATTGTCGGGTGCTCTCAGCAGCACTCGAGAATCCTTGCTTGGACTTTCCTCGACCATCACCAGGTACTTGCTTGTTCTATAAGGAGTAATTTCATTTATGATCATATTCCGATTGCATATCATGACCAATTTATGATTTTTTTTTTTGTATTATAGGCAAGTACTACGTGCTAGATTCGGGTTATGCAACAGCTCCGAGATTTTTAACTCCTTTTAAAGGTGAACGTTATCATCTAAATGATTACAGGAGCACATCGAGACGGCCAAAAACAGCGAGGGAATTGTTTAACTATAAGCATTCTTCACTACGGAATGTCATTGAAAGATCATTTGCTGCATTAAAGAACCGCTTCTCCATTTTGAGACACATGCCTTCATTTGCAATTGAAAAGCAAGTATGTATTGTAATTGCATGTTGTGCTATCCACAATTACATCCGTGATCAAGATAAGAGGGATAAGAACTTTTCACTATATGGAAATCCGAAATACTCATTTGGACCTACACAAGATGAGGTTACATCGGATGCATCGACTGCAGAGAACACCGAGATGAACATGCTTAAGATAGGTATTGCCAATCAAATGGCGATGGATCATAATATGGAAGAGATTTCTTGAAAGTGTGTACTTAACTTATGTAACACATTTTCATTTTTGAGAATTTCCTATCTTAACTCTTGTAATGTGATGTTATTTTTTGTGATTTTTTGTATTTTGGAGGAGTTCAGATAAGTAGACCTGGTGTATGTGATGATACTTATGATCTAGCGATGTAATCAGCCTTTATGTTCAATATAATCTAATGTACAGCAGTACACAATGACCTAATTGAGTAAAGTATCAAGTGAATTCATTTTTTATTGCACGGTTTCATGCCCAGGTATATCTAATTAGCGGTGCCAGAATTGTGCAGCTTTATTTCTGATTGGCAGGTGAAGATAAGTTGCAGGCTGTAGAAAAGCACCTCAGTAGATGTGAATTGAGCTTGCCAATAGGAGTGGATTCTTTGTCACACTGTATATTGGTTGCTTCAATGAGATCGAGCATAATGGTAGCACCTCAGTAGATGTGAATTGAGCTTGCCACCTGGGAGATGTGATTGGTGAACTGAAGTCGAGGAGAGGCCAGATCAACAGTTTTGGTGACAAACCTGGTGGCCTCAAGGTAATGCAAACAAATCCCAATGTTCCTTTGTTGTGGAGGTTTTTTACGCTTGTTACTTTTATGGAGTGCCTAAAACACAGATTAAGAAAATGCAACCCTATCTCAACTGTTCATTTAGCTTTGAGGAGCATAAATACAGTCTTTGGTTTATTTCCAACCAAGCAACAGCATTCCAGAGTTGTCTGTGCTCCTTCCCTCTAGCTTGGTTGCTTGCCTCCAACCCACGACTATGATCTTGCTGGGCCTTCTTGAGAGAACTGCTAAATCCTTTTTGTTGTAACGAAACGCGGAAATAAACACAGAACAACAAGGATTTACGTGGTTCGATCAAGGTGATCTACGTCCACGGGCGAGGCAAAACGAGATTCCACTATAATCAATGAGAGTGCATATTACAAAAGTCGTTCTCAGCGACTGAACAAAGCTCACAGCTCACAAATCTCTCAGATGACGAAAAAACCGCCGTACAACAAAATAAACCCTAACCACAGTAGTAAATAGGGCCCAAAAAAATTTTCTCGGGGGCATTGCCCCCGAACCCCCATTGCAATCTGTCGCACCCAACTCGAAGCAAACGAACAAAATCTCAAATTTCTCTCCAATTTTGGGTCGCACAAAATATGTCGGGTCGGGTAATTAACCGGGCCGAGTACATAAAATTCAAGACATATTTAACAAATCTTCACCTTGGCTTGAATTGAAAAAAAACAGTCAAGAAGCTGAACACATTCTCCCAGCATCCCTAAGCCTACGTGAGCTAACTCGGTGTAGGAAACAAGGGATGCAACGAAAGAACATATCCACTTCATAAAAAATGTAGAACTTTCATTTACCTCGCCACCAGGCCCCAGAAGGGGCAAAGCTCAACCAATCATGCCAATCAAGTTCAAGCAATGCTTAAACTTGTTGGCGGAGACTGACTTGGTCAACATATCAGCAGGATTGTCAGCAGTACCAATTTTCTTTACCATCATATTTCTCTCAGCAAATGCTTCTCGAATAAAGTGATACCTGATATCAATGTGCTTAGTCCTCTCATGATATGCTTGATTTTTAACCAAGTATATAGCACTTTGATTGTCACAAAAGACAACTGAATTGTCTTCCTGCTGGAGCCCAAGTTCCTGAACAAGATTCCTTAACCAAATAGCTTCTTTTACCGCTTCTGCTGCTGCCATATACTCTGCTTCTGTAGTAAACAAAGCAACTGTCGACTGTAGGGTTGATCTCCAACTAATAGCCGAGCCATATAGTGTGAAAAGATAACCGGTCAAAGATCTTCTCTTATCATGATCACCCGCAAAATCAGAATCCACAAATCCCACAACTGAGGTACCGTTGGAACTGTTTCTATCAAACACTAGGCCCAGCTCTGCAGAACCTCTAAGATACCTAAGTATCCATTTAACTGCCTGCCAATGGACCTTTCCAGGGTGTGCCATATATCTACTAACCACACTAACTGCATGCGCAATGTCGGGACGAGTACATACCATAGCATACATCAGGCTACTAACTGCACTGGAGTATGGGACATGAGACATCGCAGTCTCATCGACCTCTGATTGAGGTGACTGTATAGCCGAGAGTCTAAAATGAGATGCTAACGGTGTACTGACAGGCTTAGCATTTTGCATGCCAAACTTCTCAAGTACCTTCTCAATATAACTCCTCTGCGAGAGATATAACTTCCCTGCTTTTCTGTCCCTCTTAATCTCCATTCCTAAGATCTTCTTGGCAGGACCCAAATCTTTCATCTCAAACTCCCCGCTGAGACGTTTCTTCAAGATCAACACATCTGACATGTTCTTTACAGCAATGAGCATGTCATTCACGTATAAAAGAAGATAGACAAAAGATCCATCTGAACCCTTCCTGAAGTAGACACAACTATCATAGCTGCTCCTATGATAACCACTCCCTATCATAAAGCTGTCGAATCTTTTATACCACTGTCTTGGAGACTGCTTCAAACCATACAAGGATTTCTTCAATCTACAGACATGTTCTTCCTTGCCTTCTACATAATAGCCCTCAGGCTGGGCCATATAAATAGTCTCCTCAAGCTCACCATGTAAAAAAGCAGTCTTCACATCAAGTTGCTCAAGTTCCAAGTCAAATTGAGCAACTATAGCCAGCAACAAACGAATGGAAGTGTGTTTTACCACAGGAGAGAACACTTCATCATAATCAATTCCCTCCTTCTGATTGTAGCCTTTAGCTACAAGCCGTGCCTTGCATCTAGCATTTTCTACACCTGGAATGCCTTCCTTTTTCTTGAAGACCCATTTACACCCAATGGCTCTTTTTCCCTTTGGCAACGGCACCAAATCCCAAGTCTGGTTCTTGTGGAGTGATTCAAGTTCTTCAGCCATAGCAACAGCCCATTTTTTTGATTCTATGCAAGTAATAGCTTCAGTATAGGTAGAAGGTTCCTGAATACCCATATCTTCTGCTGTCGTAAGAGCATAAGCCACCAGATCAGAGACGAGTCTGCCTCCTTTCTCTGCCAGTAGCAATGGAGTATGGCTGCTCCACCTCATCTAAAACTTCCTCATCTGAACTTGAGTCGATAGTCACAATTTGCTCGCTCAAATCATTCTGAGAGGTCTTTTCTCGAAGTTCCACCTGAACCTCCACCTCATTCCACCCCATCAGCATACCCAACAAAGATACATTTCTTTGCTCTAGGTTCTAACTTACCATCCTTAACATGAAAGTAAGCAGGACATCCAAAAATCTTTAGATTAGAATAGCCACAAGGCTTACCTGACCACATCTCAAAAGGAGTCTTGCATTCTATTGCTGTTGAAGGAGAACGATTAACCAGATAACAAGCAGTGTTAACTGCTTCAGCCCAAAAATCCTTTTCCATCCCAGCATTAGAGAGCATGCATCTTGCTCTCTCCAATAAAGTTCTGTTCATCCGTTCTGCCACCCCATTTTGCTGTGGAGTGTGCCTAACCGTACGGTATCGAACGATACCTGCATTTGCACAGAATTCATTGAAATCCCCACCATAGAACTCAAGATCATTATCGGTCCTAAGGCGTTTGATCTTCTTCCCTGTCTGATTCTCAACAAGGGCTTTCCACTTCTTGAAGGTTTCAAACACGTCACTTTTTCTTTTCAGAAAATAAATCCAAACCTTCCTGGAATAGTCGTCAATAAAAGTCACAAAGTAAATAGCACCACCTTTAGATGGAACCTGTGCTGGTCCCCATAAATCAGAATGGATGTAGTCGAGTGTGCCCTTCGTCGAATGCGTGCCCGTACTGAAACTGACTCTGCACTGTTTGCCAAATACACAGTGCTCACAGAAATCCAGCGAGGTTGTCTGCTCACCACAAAGTAAACCACGTTTACTCAAAATTGTCATGCCACGCTCACTCATGTGGCCCAAACGCATATGCCACAATTTCGTTCTGTCATTATCCGAAACAGAATTTGATGTGCCAAGTGAAGTACCAAAAACTGTGCTACCCTGCAAATGATACAAGTGATTTACCTTGCTTCCTTTCATCACAACCAGATTGCCTTTGGATACTTTGAGAACTCCACCTCCACCTGAGTACACACACCCAATGGAATCCAAACTACTCAAAGAGATAAGATTTCTCTTTAAGTCTGGTATGTGCCTTACTTCAGTCAAGATTCTCACTGCTTTGTCGTGGCACTTAATCCGAACAGTATCTACCTTGGTTTTGCTTTGAAAAGGGGTCTCATGACGAGGGTTCTCCACGTCCGATGAGACTGCCTGATTTTTGAAAATGGGTCTCATGACGAGGGTTCTCCACGTCCGATGAGACTGTTTGATATTTTTGAAAATGGGTCTCATGACAAGGGTTCTCCACGTCCGATGAGACTGCCTGATTTTTTTAAAATGGGTCTCATGACGAGGGTTCTCCACGTCCGATGAGACTGTTTGATATTTTGGAAAAGGGATCTCATGACGAGGGTTCTCCACGTCCGATGAGACTGCCTGGTTTTTGAAAAGGGGTCTCATGACGAGGGTTCTCCACGTCCGATGAGACTGCCTGATTTTTGAAAATGGGTCTCATGACGAGGGTTCTCCACGTCCGATGAGACTGTTTCTTTTAAAAGGGTTTTTCTTCCCCTTTTTTTTAGGGATCCCGAAGTTTGTCGGGAATTCAGTTTTGAAGGAGTGAAAGATTTTATTTTGACATTCTGAGAGCTGGGTTCTCCAGGTATCCTGCAGAAAGTTCAAACCTGAAAGATTTTTCTTCACCAAGAAAATGTTAATAATCTTTGGGAAGACAATAATTGTCCAATTGACAAAATTTTATGACTTAAGTTTTAGTCATGAAATGTGCATTTTGATGCTGGAGGTTATCCAAAGCATTCTTACAACATGCAAATGTGATCACAAATTCCTTGCATGGAAAATTCGGATCAACAGTTTGAAAATTCCAAAAAGAGTTTGTTCAAAACATCAATTGGAATATTTCTCGACAAGGAGGCCATCTCATCTGTTTTGAGGTAATGATTTTTATAGGGGATGTACTCAATTCCCTACTGACCTGTGCCTAGGTTTTAGGCTCATTCGCAGCGCATACATTTTGATCGGTCGGGAGGTCTTCCACGGGACCGTAATGTTGGGCTTGGATATTGGTTTTCAAAGGGGGGACTCACTTTTGAGTCGGGGCCATTGAATGAAAGTCTTCACCATCTGCTCCGGGTTTACAAGTCAAGAACTCTGCAAAATGAGAAAGAAATAGTCTTGCTCGTACTTCTTCGAGCTAAGCAATATGTTAACCCAAGTGTCTTAGTCAGAGAAGACTGTTTCAGGGTTGTGACATTGGTAGGATTGGGGACCGAAAAAGGCTTGTTTTTTTGCCCAGAATTCGTGACGGGTTTGACATTGGTGATCATTGCTGATTTGCCTCCTGTCATTTCCTTTCTGCATCTTTAGTCTTTGAGGTGCGCAACCGATTTTGAGGTGTGCACCAGCTCTTTAGAGAGCGTCTCTTGTGGTATTAAGAGGTTGACAACTCTTTCTGTGTTTTTACTCCACGGCTGGCATCATTTGGGGAGCAGTTTTCTTGATCTGACTCCATTAGGGGTTTTTCCCTCTTCTTTTCCCTACCAGGTTTCTTTAGGGATCGATCAAATTGTTCACCCGAGCATCGGCCTCGCTTTTACCAGGCACTTTGCTTTTTCTTGATGCTGGGGATTTCTTTAATCTCTTGTCGAAAGTGGGATGCTTGGCAATTGTGCTAGATATATGACTTGGCTCTTAGCACGCTTGAGTATCAACTTAGTAGTTTTCTTCGTAAACCCTAAGTCTTGAACTTCTCCGTTCCTGAAGTGATTTGTCTTTGCTTTGGAACTTGCAATGATCACCAATGGGTTTATGAAATGAATTTGCAGGCTCAACTTGGCTATGCAAAGGATATGGTGTGTGGGATAGAGAAATGAATGCTTCTCATCATCCTATGACATTTGGATTACCATATAAACAATACACAAAGATTGATGTTAGTCCGAGCAAGAAAATTTCTAACCATTTTCTCCTGATGTTGCTGGACTCACCTCCATTTTGCCCCAATGTGGGGTGGTTCTTGACAGGGTTGAGAATGAAAAACGCCGTTCGAAGGGGTTGTCAATGGTCACCTGTAGTGTTTGGGGATAAGAAACGAATGCCTCCGTCGTCCCATTCCATGTAATCGCTGCGGATGGTCCCTACTTCCGTAGGTCCAGATTTTGCTATCTGATCCGCTCCACTTCTCTCTCAAGTGTGTATAGGACGTGTTTGGATTAGGCTTTGTCTTTCGTCTTTTGAGAAAACGTCCTTTTGAAAGTTTTGAACTTTTGATTGGAAAAAATCTCTTTCATTTTCTCCAAAAATTTTACCCGTCAAGGGGATTTTATGATGCACCATGCATGTTCTTATTCATGTTCAGACAACCTCCTGTTTTAAAACATGAATGCCAATGAAGTTTGAATTCTATGTATTTTCTAGACATTTGATTCTGAAAGCTTTTCTTTTTCTCTCTGTTTTTTATTTAACATCTTCAATGGATTGGGGAAAGGGATACTTACCTGTCCCCCGCGGCTGGAGATCCCTGAAAATGCGGAAGAAACATGTTATTGTACGTTCACGAATTTTTCAAAAAATTAGAACGATACAATTTACCATTGGTCATGTATTCCAACGGGTAATACATAGGATGTGAAAACCCGTTTTGCCTTGATGGCGAGCCCCTGTAAAAAACAAACAATAAGTGTCAGTTTGCGTTCCAAAATTCAAGACAAATTGGAACGATACCGCCTTGTTCTTGCTTGGCGTTTTCATTTGAACACAAACGCGCGGCTTGCAGAAATTGGCCAACTATATTGTGGCCACGATCCCTCCGTTTGGTTGGCGATGAATCATTCTCAAGGATTTGCCCCAGAGGAGATCCATTTGTGTTTTTGGGCGCATTCCAGCGCCATTCTTCAAAGTTCCTTTTATTCAAGGAAAAAGGAAATTGTTATCGGAATGCATGTCAAAGCATGATGTGTGGAAGCGATACTTTTTACCCTCCACTCGATCTTATAATCAAAGACCATTTCTTGGAGTGCATGACTTCCAAGGCCGATAATTTTGTTCGCCTCCTCGTTGGCGAGTTCTTTTCTTTTGAGGCTTTCGGTGCCAACGACTCCCTGTTAAATGAGTAAAAACTCATGTTAGGCATGTGGTCTTCGAAGACCAAAATGGAACGATACAAGGTTACCGTTCACCCATATTCGTATCTTGGGTTTAATTCTGATGCGGACGACTCTACAGTTGCGTCCATTGATTTTGCTAGAGAAGAAACGTTATTCTTTGTCCGGCGTACAAATGATTCGCTTGCCCCAGTTGGGCGTGATTTGTCGTAGCTAGGTGACGCTTGCCCCAGCTAACTCCCTTTTGCATTTTGTTGCATTGACGCATTCAGGCTATTTGACATCCGCAAAAATGGGTTTACTCGTGATTGAGTACTTCAACAACCTGCGCGATGAAAGGAGTGAAAGAGTCAATCACCGCGTAATGAGCTTTAATTGAAACGATTACGGATTTACTATCCCCGCTCTGGTCACTTCTGGCATCTAAGATGCTGGAAATTTTTCAATGGGCCCGTTCATTCTCGTCATCACCTGCAAGAATGAGGAACCATATCAACTCGTGAACCAGTCAATCCGATTTGGAACGGATACAACTTTTTCGATTTAGGGAGAGCCAATCCTAATTAGGTTGCTCCCTCTTCATAATTTGATTCAATTTGTCATTGCAATCACAATGGGTGACATCTGCTGAAGGCACATTTCTTTTCGTCTTATAGGGAAAATAAATTTTCCTTCGTTTGTCTTTGACCATCCTATCCTGTAGACAAAGGACATAAAGGTCCCCGTCAGGTATAATATTCGAAGGGCTTATTGGAACGATTACAGTTTCACCATCGTTCCATGATCATCTTGCATGTGATCGGATGAGGACATTTTTGACAAATGTATGCCATGTAAAACATGTCCCTCGTGTCTATCCACAAATGGATTTTCCTTCTGTACCTGTTTTTCACCTGAGAGGAAAAGATAGGAAATATTATGCCGGTATCTGATTGAAAATCAATTAGGAACGACACGTCTTTACACTTGACCTGGCTGCCCCGGTCAAAAGGCATTTGCCCTCATCAGTTGACTCTCCAGGGTGGTCCAGCGCTTTTCCATGCCATCCTGGTTCGTTTAAACTCGCGACTGATTCTTCACACAAGTCTTTGGATTTTGATTCATAAGCGGCGCTGAATGACCTTTTGGTTTCGAGGTGTACCAATCTTTCACATACATGCGCATGAGACCAGTGAGGTTTGACTTCTAAGAATCAAAATAGGGTTTGGAACCTAAGGCCAAGGCTCCCACTTCGAGTTCTAGAAAGGGTAGATTCCATTGCACAACTATCGTTGCATTGGGACCCAATCCATAGTTCGAAATGAGCAGAATTAAAAATGGATTACCCCGTGTTTTTCCTCACGGAGATTCCATTTTCAATTCCTTCTATTATTTTCCTAAAGAGGGCGCCCGAGGTTTTAGGCGCGGCTGTGTGTGTTCATTGTGTCGTGCTAAAGCAATAAACATGCATTTCATTTAGCAAACATCGCTTCAATATAAACATCCACACAATCATACATCCTAAACTCCTACCTGCATAAGACAGAGTTAATGAACACTTCACCCCTTATTTCTCCAATCTGCAAAAATATTTAACACCTCAAGGGTTAAAGTACGTACCTCAACTTGAAGAGCATCTGCATAAAACATGTCAGAAAAATCAATCAACTTTTTAATCGGCTCAAGTTCTCTAAGTCCCCAGCGGAGTCGCCAGTCTGTCGCGACCCTCTCGAGGTTGCATGTGGGCTCTCGAGGGCTAATGGGCTGTCCAGTCTGGTCGGACGCGGGCCTCTCCCAAGGCCCGTTACCCAAATCGCAACGGAGGTATGCGTAGTCGACCTTCAGTGTGGTCTGGTGACATGTGCTAAGTGTGCATGCCATGGAGTCGCCACCAATAATTTTTTGGAGGGTATGATTGGACCACCCTATTGAATAGTCGGGAGTTTCTATTCAATTCTGCGATAACCAGAGAAATGGGTTCGGGGACTTAGTTACGTCAACTGTCAGAGTTGACGCCCTTTCGGTACCTAAGTTGACTGAATTTTCTTACCTAAGATTTCATGCAGATGAGTGGAGTACGAATCCTAAATCTAGGAATTCATGCAAATAGGAATGACTATCCTAGCAATCACAATCAATAATAAATTGCGCAAATCAATGAATCCAAATATGTAAAATAATCACATCAAATCAACATGACACTCCTAATAAGGCTCTATTAGCCTAAATAAGTATCAATCAAGCTTAGGAATGATTTAGACATGATTTTACCCATCAGGGGTAAAGTCGTAATTTTGAGACAAAAGGGACGATTTGCCTAAAAAGGGAAAAATCGTCATTTCGGAATGAATCCGGAGTAAAACAATGTCAAAAATAGGTTTGGTCACTCAATTGACCCATTTCCTATTTTTTTTTTTTTTGCAATTTTCATGATTTTCTGGAATTTTAGAAACCGATTTACCATTCGAAGGGGTAAAATCGTCATTTTCTAAAAATGGGAATGAAATGTGAAAATCTTAGACATAAGGTTTAGCCACCTATCTGGCCCATCACCAAATTCTAAGCAATTTCCACAATTCATCGGAATATCAAAGACGATTTACCCTTTGAGGGGTAAAATCGTCATTTTGGATTAAATGGGAGAAAATCCAAAAAATGGAAACAAATCAATTTTTTTGTCATTTTCAGCCTTCAAAATTTTTTAGAAGTTTTTAGGAATTTTCTGCAATTTTTCTCAATTTGTTTTGAAATTTTCCTTAATAATTCATTTTTTTGGAATTTTTTTTATTCGATTTTTTTTTATAAATTTCTGAGAATAAATCCCAACTGACAGTCCCTAACTCACCACGTGGCGTCTCGGTGACAATCGAATTATTTCAATTTTTGTAAAATTCGAAATTCATTTCTTTTAATGTTAAAAATATTTTTTTTTCTGAAAATCACCTAATCACGACACGTGGCTCATCTGCAGACGTCCGATCTAGCATTTTTTGTTTTTGTTTTTATAGGACGCAACACAATGCAAAAAATAAAGAAGATATTAAGTCATTATACAACATAAAAATAAGCAATGGAGATGGGATCCGGTGAATTTTACGACGTCGGAGTCCGTCGGTGCTCGTGCAACAATGTGTGGGGGGTATATACCACCAGTAGGAGGCTCGGCCTTCCGATTCTGGGGTAGCACAATATAATTTACAGAAAATAAATAAATAAAACACCTTGGACACCAATAGGAGGCTTAGCCTTCCGATTCTGGGTCTTTTATGCGAAATATAGAAATGCTATGACATAAAGTAAATACACAGCAAATATTTAGACACCAACAGGAGGCTCGGCCTTCCGATTCTGGGTCTTTTATGCGAAATATAGAAATGCTATGACATAAAGTAAATACACAGCAAATATTTAGACACCAACAGGAGGCTCGGCCTTCCGATTCTGGGTCTTTTATGCGAAATATAGAAATGCTATGACATAAAGTAAATACACAGCAAATATTTAGACACCAACAGGAGGCTCGGCCTTCCGATTCTGGGTCTAATAGGTAAAATGTAAGGAGTGAGAGGTGGTCTTACCAAGATTGAACCCAAAACAAGCTCGGAAATCCAATTTGGCCCTCGCGGACTCAAGTCTGATCAGTCTGACCTTTGCTCCTTCAAACAGCTCAAGATTGAACCCAAAACAAACCCGAAAATCCAATTTGGCACCCGCGGACTCAAGTCTGATCAGTCTGACCTTTTCTCCTTCAAACAGCTCTATGGGACAAACGGCTGGTCCAAATTGGGCTCACGATATGTCATTAGAACGGCAAGAGAATAAGCTTTCCAATGGTATATGGATCGTTCGCATACGATGTCTAACGAAAGAGTTATGGCCGAAAAACCGGACGGTTTTTTATCTGGGCGGCGAGCTGAGCGAGAGGAAAAAACGAAAATGAAAGAGAGAGAGTTGAGGGAGAAGAAGAGTCGGGAGATGATGAGGGGGAGGAGATAAATAGGCAGCGGGAAGGAGAGAGGGAGTGGGGAGAGAGAGAGAGAGAGAAAGAAAAAAAAATAATAAAATAATAAAATAAAAAAATAAAAAAAGTAAAAATAAAATAAAATAACAAAAAGAGAAGACAAAATCATTAGTCCCCTTTTCCTTTTAAATGATGATGTTTCCCTCCTTTTCCTTTTAATCATTACTAATATTTTTGTCAAATTCAATTTTATGGTGATCAGAGAACACCTAAAATCAAACCTGAATTTTACTATTTATGAGGTTAGAAAATAGATAAAATAAAAATAAAAATACCAACTATTTTTATATATCTTTGTGACCTCAAATATTATTTTTCTTGATTTTCTTCTTTTCTTTTTTTTTTCTTTTTTTTTCGAAAATATTAAAAAAATGAAAATTATGAAAATAATTTTTTGGTCAAAATGGTTCATTTAGCTTGGCCAAGGTCACCAAAATTGATTTTTCAATTTTTGAAATTTTTATAGATTTTCTATGAATTTTTTTAAAAAAAGAAAAAAAGGTTGATCAAAATTTAGGTGTCAACAAAGGACAATCTGATTTGTAATGTCCCCTCTTGTGACAATAGTAGCACTCGACGTTCGTATTATCTCTAGGTGGCCTAGATTTTGAATGATTAACAGATTTCCCTCTGAAGGCTTTATCCCTGCTCTTGGTTCTGCCTCTCACAAGCAAACCATCTGCTCTGTCTCCACTGTTGTTCCCATTCAACTTCGTTCTCAGTTCTGCAGAACTCAATGATGTTTTAACATCCTCCAAAGTTATGGATTCACGTCCATAAAGCATCGAGTTCACAAAATTTTCGTATGAGGCAGGCAGTGAACATAACACGATCAAAGCTTGATCTTCATTCTCGAGTTTAATATCTAAATTTTTCATATCCATAATAATTTTATTAAACTCATCCAAGTGTTCCTGAACAGGCGTACCTTCTCGCATCTTTAGGGTATAAAGACGCTGCTTCAAATAAAGTCTCGATGTCAAAGATTTCTTCATGTAGAGACTTTCCAGTTTCTTCCAAAGACCAGCCGCTGTTTCCTCATCGGCGACTTCTCGCAAAACATTGTCATCTAGAGACAAATGAATCGCATTGTGCGCCTTCTCATCAATCTCTTCAACCTCAGTCGAGGTCATGTCGTCTGGATATTTTCCATCCAGTGCCCTAACAGTACCCTCTCGCTTCAACAAAGCCTTCATCTTTATTCTCCATAATCCGAAGTTGTTCTTGCCGTCAAAAGATGAGATCTGGAACTTCAAAGATGTCATCTTCAAGAATCCCAGAAACGAACTCGCTCTGATACCAGTTTGTTGTAACGAAACGCAGAAACAAACACAGAACAACAAGGATTTACGTGGTTCGATCAAGATGATCTACGTCCACGGGCGAGGCAAAACGAGATTCCACTATAATCAATGAGAGTGCAGATTACAAAAGTCGTTCTCAGCGACTGAACAAAGCTCACAGCTCACAAATCTCTCAGATGACGAAAAAACCGTCGTACAACAAAATAAACCCTAGCCACAGTAGTAAATAGGGCCCAAAAAATTTTCTCGGGGGCGCTGCCCCCGAACCCCCATTACAATCTGTCGCACCGCTATGGAGATTTTGTTCATTTGCTCCGAGTTGGGCCGATAGGCCCAACTCTCCGCGTCACGAACCAAATCTCAATTTTCTCTCCAATTTTGGGTTGCACAAAATATGTCAAGTCGGGTAATTAACCGGGCCGAGTACATAAAATTCAAGACATATTTAACACTTTTCATATTAGACATGTGTAATCGTCTTCCTGCCTGAAAATGTGTTTTGTTTTGCTTGAATACTTCAGTTTCATTTGATTAGCAGAATTTTGTGGCTCTTGGCCTCTAGCTGACCAAATCACTTGCATGTTTCTAAGAATCAGACGCCTTTAATGTTGTTGTAGCTTGCCGACTCATATAGTTCGTGACATCTTTTACGCCGTGTACTGCCAGCTTGAGTAGTACAGTGTTCATGGAACATCCTTTCTGGTTCTTGTGGATCTGAATATGCATAATGCCGCTTTAATAGTCATCGTGATTATTTGTTGGGGTGCCAAATGCGCTTCGTAAATATACTTCTTTTCAAAATTGGAAATGTACTTGTGAAGAGAGATTCGTTGAATTTAACTTTCGAGTAGAAAGACTCTTTGTGCTTTATCACTGAATTAATATATTTGTTCGTGAGATGCTCACAAGCTCGATTTTAAAACTCTTCAGGTTGTAAATGACCTCGTTCCGCTAGCAAAGATGTTTCAACACGTAAGTACCCTCCACGGAATGACGAAAGGCCGTGCATCCTACACCATGCGGCTAGCCAAGTTCGACGTGGTCCTGCAACACATCCAGAATCAACTTGCCGTAAAGGAGCAGGAAGTTGCTGCTTCGATACGTGAACGCGAGTAGGACTTTGAGGATGGAGAGAGAAAGGTTTTGATGCAGACTGTTTTGGTGAACTGTGAGCCTCAATAGGCGAAGTTGGAGAACTGTAAATTGCATGGTTCTGCAGTGGTTGGAAGTGAAATTTATGTGCTCCTTTTGGCTGGGAGGAAAGTAATTATTGTGATGTAATGCCTGGCTCGGCCTTTGATTTTTTTTTTTTTCAAATTGGGAATTGAATATCGTGGAATGAAAGAAATCCAATACTTGTAATTTATCGATAGTAGATAACTTTTTTTTTCAAATTTGTGTTTCCGGGGAATTCATATAGCCAATGCTCCAATGAATATCTCATATTCATAGCAAAAAGAGAAGAAAAACTTTCGATATCAATATTGGGTTGGTACGCTATGAAGCTTGTTTGATATAAGCTAATTGCCGGTATAATTGGAAATATCGAATTAGGGCTCGCATGAATGCCTCTCTATTGGGTTGGTACGCTATGAAGAATGTGCTTTTCCGTTTTCCTTACCTCTCTTGGGAACTTTCTGTTGTTCGAGTCTTCTCACAGTTGTTTGATTTTCTCATTTCATCATTTTTGTCTGGCCATTCTGTCACTTGGATATCCAGAATAGATCATGCGCCCTGCAGTAAACAGATTTTTGTTCATTTTGGTGCTTTTCATTTGTCTGATGTTATCTTTATCTATAGGGAAGAGCTAGATTTTCATTTATGGGTTGTAAAGGAGGGCATCTTTCGAAGCAATTTGACAATGTCAATTATCCACAATCAGTCTTACAAACTTAAAAACATGATACTGTGGAAGAGAGAAACTTCCCACTAAAATTAGACGAAATAGAAATTGTGTTGTTTTCGAACAAAAGTTTTATTCCAAAAGTAGAAATTTTATGTTGTTATCAAACAGATTTTTATTCCAAAAACAGAAATTTGATATTGTTATCAAACAGATTTCAATTCCAGAAACAGAAATTTTATGTCGTTATCAAACGCATTTTTCAGCTCAGAAACTCATTCTGAAATAGAAATTAAAAAAAAACTATTTCTGGCTAGAAATTAATTTCAGAAACAGAATTGTTTTCATGCGCACCCTTAAACTCACGGCTGTCTTAAGTCTCATAATCTTGAGACATATATGCAAGCATCTATACATGGTTAAGACTACAAAAATTGTTGGTGCGGTCCAACATCCTTCCCCATTCTTTTCGGACTTTCGCGCATGGTTTGTTTACCACGTTGTGTATGGTCTGGTCAGGACTAGAGAAATTGTTGGTCTCGAGTATGACTTCGAATCCAATCTAGGCATATATGTCCAAGCTTTTGAATCGAATTGACCGAAGCATCGAATCACAGCGACTAGTTTTTTGAACTAATGACTTCGAAGGCGAAAAGTTGGCAGATTCAAACAATCCAAAATGCTTAGTACTTTTGTACCGGTTGTTACAAAGGGTTATTACAGACACATCCTTGGCGGTGTTGAAGTTACATTGGCCCTTCAAAAAAAAAAAACCTAACAAGATCAACAATACGAATTTTGACTCCGTATGTCATGTTTCACTTATGCCTTTGGACATCGTCTCGGCGGAATACAACCACCAAAAAGACATGACGTGCCAGCGCCACAGAAAGTAAATATTAACATGTATCATCGTATTACTCGCACTTGAATACATGATCTTCTTACTAACTTCCAGAAGTTTCCATGAAACCACGGGAAAAAAGCAGACCAAATCCATGCCTCAAACTGTTAATTATAGCCAGTAGATGCCTAGCTAAACACGAAAATTACACCCAACGTGCGAAGCTTACCAACACGGAAAATGCATCATACCAGAACTTCTATATACCTACGCGAACTACACGGCCACATCTTAACTCAATCACAATGTCAGAAGACTGAAATTAGCAGAACACATTATAGTGTGTGTTCTTATAGAATATGAGGACGTAGACAAAAAGGCTCACAGCTACCAAACCCATGGAGGAACAGATCTACAAAACCGTATATATCAAGAATGAAGAACTCGATGAACCAAGCAAAGCAGGAGAGCATACAACCATGTAGTCGAGTTCTAATAGCAAATAAATCAGGGAAAAGAAAAACTATAAAACCATCATCAACCGCCAAAAGAATGGAAGAATCATGGAAGGCACCGGACAACCGAAGAAATCCCATTTACCCTCCCGAGTGAGAGACTGGAGTAGTCACAAACTGCCCATCTTTATATACATGTATGTACTGCTGCGGCAAAGCATGCTCACCCTGCAACACAATGGCTTCGATAAATTAACCACAATAAATGATGAAACATAAATCCACAAACGTTGCTTGCAGTCCTCTCCCTCCCTCCCTCCCTTCCCTGTCAATTTTCTTTCCCCTCAACCTAAATCATGCATCTGCCACTCATAACCTTTTCTATGCTTACTCCTGGCTAACTTACCAAAGCACATACGAATTTATTTCTCCACTAAAGGTAAAAGGCATCAAAGAAAGCAAATATCATGGAAGCAAGTGACGCAAAAAATTGATTCATGCATTAAGTCCTCTCCTTTCTTGGCCAGCTAATGGAAGATCGCCTATTATGAGGCAACAAATGGCATCAGGAGTTGATATAACGTAATAAAGGGGTCTTTTACTAGAAGAGGATCTGCAGAGCCACCTAATACAGGCAATGGCAACTGAAAAAGAATATGTGCTAGTCACAAACCATTTTCCTCCCACTTAATTCCATGGAAGACAAGCTCATGAAGACGGCATTTGCATATGACAATAATTGAACGCTAGAAACTCTATTCCTAAGCTGCCAAAATGTGTTATATACGCAAATCACGGATCAGAAAAGAAATGCAAGCACTTGAACAATTTTAAGCTGTCTAGAGAAGAAAATTTCAAAGAGACATGAATGTACCCAATCACCGTCAGGCTCAGTGCCAGGAACTAAAACATTTATCTCGCTCGACTTAGCTGTTGTTATGGATGCACCCAAGGCATCTTTGCTCAAATACAACTGACAGCCAGCGGTGTTATCCACAGATATCGTTGGAGCTGATCCCTGAAATTGCAAGATGGATAATGTCACCAAGGAAGATAATCTTTTTCACTTGGAGAAGCTATTGTAATTCTTGGAAGCAAAGTTAATTTGGGAAGTGTCTGAATGCACACGCCCGCACAAATTCCGTACCTGACATTGCACTTCAACACCGCTGCAGTTCACAATCTCGCAAGCAGCAACGACATCCTGCAATAAGTAAAGAGCACGATAACATGTGCCTCAGTATGCATCTCTTATATAACAATACAAACATGCACATATCTAGAAAGCCAATACTAACCATAAATACAACTCCCATTTTAGTGCACTTGTCAACAGTTATGTTGTTAACTTTCCCTGCAATTTGTCAAACAAAATCAGTTGCCTATAGCATCTCCATTCAACTGCCCAGTAAGAAGAGCTCTCAAAACTTCAGTAACCACTAGCCCAGACTTAAGAGTTGAATAATAATATGACAACATTTCAAAGCACATAGAGTACCTTGAATCTGCAAGACAGAATCTTTGCATCCAAACACATAGACAGACTGTTTTGCATCACAGTCATCAATAACCAAGTTTTTCTTTCCAATTTGATTTTCAACGGCCCATCTGCCAAACAGTGACAAGTATGTAAACCATATTGCTGCATTTATTTCCAACACTAGACAAAAACAAACCGACTAACTTACTTCCGACCCATTTGTAGCTCAAATTTAGGAGGTCCAGCTTTTGAAAAAGACGATGAACCAGTACGACCTTTTTCACTGACACCAACAACTCCAGTTCTATCGCTACGGTTCTTTGTCTTCATATCATCCGAGACCTTTCTAAGCCCTGCGAATCATAAATATCATTCCTCATGCACCATTTTTATATGTGATGAAAAGAATGCAGAGAAAAGACGCAGTTACCAGCAGTTACAGGCTTCCCAGAATTCAGTTCCTGGAAAACAGCAGCCATTCCTTGCTTTGGGCGTGATGATGAAGCTTGTGGAGAATCGGAACTGAAGAGCGATGCAGGTGGCGGAGGAGGAGGGGCAGGTGCAGGTGCACTTTTTGCTGGAGCTTTTGACACAGCAGAAGTGGTTACTTTTCCATTAGGATTCCACACTGGACCCAACGGGTAAAAAGCTTTCACATATTCCCTTAAACCTGGCAAATAGAGTTCTTTCAGAGCTTTTGCCCATTCCACATGATCTGGGTCTTTGCTCCTGTACTCCACCAGTACCTACAATGTTGAGACGAGATCAACACACTTTATAACAAAGCTAAAACAGTGAAAATTATATAGAGTCGAAGTCCTAGTTAGTTGTGCGACAGCTAGTAAGACAAGGGCTATATCCTGCCATATTGTCCACATGACGAAGAAATATGTCGGCAATAATGTCCCTACCCATGATACAAGTAATAGCATGAATAAATCAAACCGACAAGCTCTTTCACACTTTCCATTAGTAGTGCTCCACAATAATGGTTCAAAGTAAGATTATAGCATCTAGGAGAACTTCTAGTAGCGCAAGTCACAGGAAAACAGATATCCGACTCTTTAGACACTACTTACTACAGCATTGGGATCCTCCACTGAC
This sequence comes from Rhodomyrtus psidioides, assembly GCA_021437785.1. Lineage (NCBI taxonomy): Eukaryota > Viridiplantae > Streptophyta > Magnoliopsida > Myrtales > Myrtaceae > Rhodomyrtus > Rhodomyrtus psidioides. The sequence goes on along the minus strand of JAILYB010000022.1, from coordinate 3,981,689 downwards.
TACCAAAGTCAGCTAATCACATTCAGCATACATATATTCCCAGTACCTTGTTGTTGTAAAACTCTGCCGTTTGCCAACTTTCCTCCACATGAGCAATTGGCATGCTCATACCTTAGGAAAACAGGAAAAAGAAAATCAAAAAGGGAGGCCCCACAATGGTCTGTTGTAGTTGGACATAAAGATTTAACTTACCACAATCTTTTCCCGTGTATGCAATCCATGCTAATGCCCCAAGACTGTCAGCAGCAGCTTTCAAGTGGTTAAAGCAATCAGATCGCCTTCCCTCAGTAAATGCATTTGCTTTCATGATTACTTCATTTAGTGGCTTAAGAAACTCGCCCAACCCTGCGAGGTCAGGTTTCTGCATAAAATACAAAAACGCATGTAAACATATTATCTAGCCCAACCATCAGTATAGATTTGCCAAGGATGCAAACAGATGTCATATATGGCTTGCACATAAAATAAGCTCTCATCGTCCATCCCATGGGTCTATTTTACCACAGACATTTAATTGAGAGTTTCATACTACACAATTCTTACTATCTAACCCCAGCTCCTGCCTCAATCTAAATTAGAGTAATAGAAATTCGCTATGAATAGTGATAGGCAATGCCATAAATCCAGATTTGAAATTGAGTACATGGCATTCGTCAAACAAGCAAAACAATTTTTGTCCCTGCCCAACCAATTGAAACGAACTAGAAGGGAAAAGGTTTCATTATGAGTGAAAAAATGATTAGATTCTCCTCCCGCTGAAACTCGAGAGTATAAATAGGGTTAATAATGAAAGAGAGGCGAAAGGCCACTTATACGGTTAGACCTAAAACATATGAGGCAATGCAGGACAACTAAGTGCTTCAACGCCTGAAAAGCCGTTAACGAACCTAACGTAAGAGATCTAAACATATCACTAGCCAAGTACTACGAGTTTCAGTTAACTCACCAACTCATCAGTACGCGAGCTCCATCTGCGGCCAATAGCCACAAAAGGGGCCACTCAAAACTCATATCAACAAACGGATTGAAGAAATAGACACGAACATTCAGAAAGAGAAAGAGACAATCGATCACCAACTCTAGCTCAGAAAGCTCGATACTGGTCCAAACCCTAATCCACATCAAACTTACCTGAGTTTGCTTGATTTGGATGAGAAGCTCCTTTTGGACGCTGAAAGCTTCGTGAACAACCTTGGTGACGTCCAAAACCTGCCCCCCAATCTTCTCCGCCGCGCTCGAAACCCTAGCCATGTACTGCGCCATCAGATCATCGAAGGCCAGGATCGCCGGATCCGTCGCGGCCGACGCATCTCCGCCGGCATCACCCGCGGCGGACACGCCTCGGGCGGCAGATATCGCCTCCAGGCGAGCGACCGCCGCTTCCAACCGTTGTACCAGCTTCTCCTCCATCCGGACGGAACTCAGAAGAGCTCAGCTTCTGAAACTTTTCGGATCTCGGTACACGAATTCGCTCTCTCCGGCTCTTCTCCGGATGGATTGGATCTGAGGAGAGAAAGGGATGGCTATGATGGTGGTGGTGGTGTGTGGTTGTTCATATAAAAGGTGCGTCGTCGTCTTGGGAGAGAATGTTCCTTTCCGAACTCCTTTTTGCGCTGTTTCAAAATCGCCGAAAGTGAGCGAATGGCGAAATTTCTCAGGTTTTGCGGGGTCTTGAGCGGGATAACGGGACACGTGTCCGCACATGAGAATTTGGCGGTTGATGTGTCGAGGAAAAATATAGTTGTCGCCAACTTTTTTTTTTTTATCGAAAATTGTCGCCAAGTAGAACTGGCCAAAAATTGGTCTGTCCCTTAGGGAAAAAAAAAAAGATGAAAGAAGGACGCGGTAAAATAAAGACAGGGACCAACTGGATAAAGGCTCCCATCCCATCTCATCTCACAGACCAGAGTAAACTAAACTGAGAAATCCCAGGTTGGCGAGTCAGTAATGGCAATCCAGGTTTAGATTACAGCGACTTGATTACGGCGTAAATTAGTGAGTGTGTTGACGATTTGTTGGCCGCTTGCTTCGTGACATCAGGGGCATTCTCCAGTTGGAATGAAGTGAAGTGTCGTGGCTCCTGACATGCCTGGCGAGCGTCTGACATGCCTGGCGAGCGTGCACGAGGAAGTGGGAAGGAAATAAGGAAGGTCGGCCCAAGTGCGTGGTGGCGTGGGCGTGAAGCCTGATAATGGTTCATGGTGGAGCCACCGGCAGACGGCCAGGCAGATCGAGACCAAAGCTGAACTGAAGAATGATTTTGAACACGCGAGGCTCGAGCAGTGACCACGGGCTGCTTCTGCTTCATAGACCCGTGGAATGGGATAGGTCGAGCTCAACCGGAATTCTTCACCGTCCTTTGACACGGCGTTCATGAGAAAAAGCACCATCGCTAAGAGCTGCGAGTTTAGTGAATGGAACAGGACATGTATTGTCCCAAAGGCGAGTCGCCACTCGCCAGTGGAGGAAAGCAATCCTGCCCATCTTCATGAGCCATGAAACATCGACCGGGGGACACTCCGGTGGATGAAGCACTTCATGAGAAAACGAAGCCCATAATTGATGTCAATGGGGGTATATGCTTTGAGGCGGAATTTGGGAGCTCAGTCATAAAGATATTCCCCAAGCCTACCATGGCACTTCATTTTGTGAAATTTACCTAAAATATGTTGCATGCTAATGTTGAATTAACAACAGCACAAGCAAACGACCTATCGGACGACGTCAAGTGGCGAAATAACTTATTCTGGATCATTTTGGCTTGCTGCTACACCTGGCTACGATACCTCTTACCTTCTTGGTACCTGGGTGAAATTTCATTAGTAGCGTATGAATCCTGAACCACAGAGATCATTTCACAAGAACTGAGCTGAAAGAAGAGTGATTTAAATTATCCTCAGATAACTTAACTCACTTACTTAACTACCTTTCTAGAAGACCGGATGATTTTCTTCTTCCGTCTTCTTCTTCTTTCTTTTTGTGTCGACAAACGATGTAAGAAAAAGTCCTTCAGATACACCAGATATGCTTACATATTTACAGGGCTTTGTTTATGAAACTGCCTCATCATTACATACGAGAAACTTTGTGACCTAGAATGAAACAATATGAGAACTAGAAGGACATATAATAAGCTCATCCGCGGCTTCATTTTCTTCCCTATGTAGTATGTACCCAGAGGAATGTTATACCACAAGAATTCCGGCCTCGGCTACTATCACACTGTAATCTCAGGGTCGCTCTAAGTGCCGCCACCTTCATCTCTCCGCATCACCAGCACCAGCATGCTTGGGTGGCCTTGGGACTTTAGGAATTCTATGAAGCTGAGCTTCCTGCGGTGTGAGACAATCTCTCTCTTCAGCCAATCTCTGTTGCTGTAGAACATCAAAAAGTGCAATTACAGTTCAATCAAAACATTAAGAAAGAATCAAAGGGATAAAAGTATCCTGTACTGCAGTTCATCTGACAAGCAAATTGACACGTGAAGAATGATATCTTGCAAACTATTTAAGTAAGTCTGATAAGAAAATTGAGATAGCCTGAAGAGCTTATCCAGGGATAAAAGTATCCTATACTGCAGTTCATCTGACAAGCAAATTGACACGTGAAGAATGATATCTTGCAAACTATTTAAGTAAGTCTGATAAGAAAATTGAGAATGATGATTAAGATAGCCTGAAGAGCTTATCCACATGCTGAATGTGTACAGAGAACTTGAGGAAAATAACTAAACATCTTCAACTCTGCAGCAGCAAATGAGCTATATCCAGCAAGTTTTCAAAGGCATTTCCTGTACAACTATCATGACTATTACCAGAGGGCAATGATGCATCTCCGGTGTGACTATCTTTGATGAGCCCTTTCAAATGACGAACAAGAATGTTCAAAAAGCAACTGCAAAATCCATGGTATGGTAGCTCTGCTAATGACAAAGTAATTTACACACGAGAAGTATGTAGAAATAAACTTACGGCACGAAAAGGGAATTCATCTGCCTCAAGCATGTGAACAATTTGCCCCATCTTTGGCCTCTTAATAGAATCCAAGTCTACACAGCGAAGGCAAACTAATATCGCGCGCTTTAAAGCTCTTTGAGATGGTGGATCTGCAATTAGTGGATCCACAATTTCTTCTCCTTGACGACTTGCTACCATGCCTCTAAACCACTCCACCAAATTCATCTGAAAATTTTCAGCAGAGGCTGAGGTTAGGCCGTACAAAGAAATTTATGATTAACAATATATACAGTGCAGCAGCGGCAACAGAGCATGGCCCAGTATTCACCTCTCCAGCTGGTCTAGAATAGTCAACAGGACTCCTTCCAGTAATGAGCTCCATGAGCAGAACTCCAAAACTGTACACATCGCTCCCTTCATTAAGCATGCCTGTGCTTGCATAGTCAGGAGAGACATAGCTGTAGCCAAAGCAATCAATAGCAGTTTGTTACCTAATTGAAATAATGGATTCAAAAAAATTGAAATCACTTGGACAAAACAAACTACCAACTGACCCGAAGGTGCCCATTACGCGTGTAGTCACATAACTTGCCTCGGGTCCTAAAAGCTTTGCCAATCCAAAATCTGATACTTTTGGGTTCCATTTTCTAGTTAGGAGAATGTTGCTGGACTTTACATCTCGATGCACTACTTTGGGTTCTAAACCTTCGTGCAAATATGCTAGCCTGCAAAGTTGAATAAATTTAATCAAGAATTATTCAAAATGAAAGCTGAACTGGACATCAAAATTTGAAACACCAAGAGGTTTATTTATCCGAGAATTTTTATTTTTATTTTTATCAGGACTCCTGATGATACAATGATCTCAATTGAGTCAAGCACCGCGGTCCAAAGTACATACATTTTGAAAAAAATTCTGGTCCCTGTGGGCCTCTTGGTGTCTTCGGCTTACATAGAAGGGTACTTCATATCGAAAGATTTGGGAGCTTTGCTATAACAAGGTTTTTCATATTTTCAAACTCGTGATAAGCAAATAGATGGAAGAAGGGAAGTACCTCTACGCTGAAAAAGAGCCAAGAAAATCAAAATGAAGTTACATGGTGGAAAGGTGACATTCTAAATCCAGAAAACCAAATCAGACGTAAAGAATGAAACCGAAATTATTTCTTACTTTCATAAGTTATGTAGGCAAACAAGATGAAGCCAATAGCAAGAAAAGACAACGGAACCATACCCTTTTGCTGTTCCAATAGCGATCTTCATTCGAATATCCCAGGTCAGAGGGCTAACCGGCCCAACATCACCATGCAACCACTGCTCCAAATTGCCATTGTCGACATATTCATAAACCAGGATTCTGTACAGGCATAATCCAGAACGCAACATGAGGGGATGCCTTTGTTGAAACTCATTTAAGCATGGAAATCATCGGGGAAAGAATGTATGAACTGAGTGCATGAGTACCTTTTAGCCCCCTCCGCACAATAGCCAACTAGACCTACCAAATTCTTGTGTCTTACTTTCCCAATTGCTTCTACCTCCACCTTGAATTCTTTCTCTGCCTGACCCCTGAGATATCAATGAACAATTTAAACGGTTAATTTCTCATCCCTTGACTGTACCCCTGCCAGAGAACTTGTTTTAGCAGCTTGTCAAATGACATTTCATATTCACTGTTCAGAAACGATAGACATGCATTGCATAGGGAGAAACACGAGTAATGGCTTCGCGAGATATCACAAATGAATAGTGATGCCATTCTTGACTTTTTCTACTTCGATTTTCAGAATGTAAATGAGTACGCTCCCCCACAGTTATCTGGGGAAAGGAAAGAAAAGTTGAATTGCCGAGATCAGAAAGATGGTGATGAAAAGAAGAGAAAGCGAAAGTAGTCATGGAAAAACAAAAGAGAGAATAAAGAACAAAGCAACCAGCAACTTTGGCAAACGCTCCTAAACCCCGTCTGACGAAGAAACACTCCCAAGTCTCCACCGACAGATGAAAGAACTCTCCGGATCCAGAGAACACGCATTCGATCTAAATTGAGACTCGAGAGGTGATCCAAATCGTTTTTACTAGACATTATTAACCCAGTCGGTGAACCATGAACGACCCAACAGAAGAGATTAAATAGAGATTTGTCTTTTCTATCGCTGCACTAAGTGCTCACTTAAATGCTCCTGAAATGCAGCAGTTTCAAAACAGGCAAGTTTTAACTTTAGCGTACTTGTTGTTGAGAAGGCTCTTCACGGCAACGACGGCGCCATCGTCCAGAACCCCTCTGTACACAACTCCGTAGCCTCCTTCTCCGATCACGTTCTCAGCCGCGAACCCGCACGTCGCGGCCTCCAGCTCCCTCAAGCTGTACCAACGCCCCCAACCGATGTTCGCATGCACCTCGGCCGCGGCCACGTCGCTCCTGCTTCCGCTGGAAACGCCGTCGCTCTCTCCGCTCTTCTTCCCTCCATATCCGCTTCCGCTTCCGCTCGCGATCTCAGCGTCGCTCTGCTTCTCTCCCTTAAACCCCACCACGACGACGCTCTCGACTTTCTCCGCCTCTCTGCCGCACCTGTCAGCTCGATCCACCGCCTTGATCTCCACGATCTCCTTGGAGACCAGCGGGATCAGCCCGGAGCTGTTCTTCGCCAGCGCTCTGCGCTTCTTCGAGGTCCTGCTGAGACGGGCGCAGAGGTATATGAGGAGAGCGACGGAGAGCGCGCAGAGGGCGAGGATGCCGATGAGGACGTAGAGCTTGAGGCTGAGGAAGGGAGTTTTGGAGGTGAACTTGTGAGGGAGAGAGCCGTCGAGAGGTCGGTGCTCGCCGGAAACCGCCATGCTTCCAGCGGAGCGAGGAGCGAGAGAATTGAAGAATGAGAGAAAGAGAAAGAGCAGTACAGTACCTTCCAACGGACACAAAGGAAAAAAAGGGAAAGAGACTGAGTGAGTGAGAGAGAGAGAGCGGGGGAGCTTCGTGTAGGTTGTTAAGGGTCTCGCTTAGCCATTATATTACGAAATTGCCATCGCGTTGGATGAGTGTGACTTCTTGCTCCCGATGTTACGGATTGCGGTGGCAAATTGATAAGAGAATAGGATGTGAGGGCATTTTGGACATTTGGGGATGGATAGCGACGAGGAGTCGGTTTGTTTTGAGCGTTAATTGACTAAACCAAAAAGCTAAAGGATACAAGAAGAAGAAGGTGAGATTCACTTTTCCTGAGTGCCGTTAAACTACACTTTTCTTCGCTGTTCAACGTTACTTCTCCATTTAAGTTTGGTGAATCTTTGTTCTCATGACGACACTCGCAAGAAAATCACCGTGTTTTGAGAAGAAGAAAAAAAAAAAAAAAGCTCTTCATGTCTTCGCCCGTCCCATTGCGCGAAAAATCCCGACTCGATACAAAAATCTCGAGACCTCAAAATCGGCCAATTTTTTTATGACTGGAAAGGGAAACCTGTTGTATAAATTGACATGTTTATAATCATGCAAGATGATCTAAGACTCTTAAATGATTGGGCATAGTTTTAAATTTTTTTGTCTTATGATTTAAGATAAGCCGTTAATAATCTGATATACTGAATTTAAAGTCAGCCGTATGTACCCATTTCTTTCTCATTAATGCAAAAACTACGCATTAAACCTCTCGAATCAAAATATGGCACAAGCGTCCCATGCCGAAGAAAGAGAATTGTAAGTCAAGATAGCCAGCCACTCAACTCAAACCTATGACGTAGAGCACAAAACTTCGCCAGCAAATCACGCTCGACATCAAAAACCTCCCTTCAAGAATGTCCCTTGTCACGACCAGTCTGCGGTGAATGTCCAACGTACACGTCCCAACTAATTTCGAACTTTGCCAAGTAATCCTCTCCCTCGCTGTCCTTGGAAACCGCACCAAATTCTCATGGGGACATTTTGCCTCAACTCAAATCGAAATCATTGTTTTTCCTCCGACCGGATCGAGTCCAAGAGCTGGCGATTAGTACGGGTGGTTCCGATTCGCTTTCCTACTGTGCATGCGAAACAAAATAAGGAAGGCGCGTACACCCAGAGTGACGCTGCCGCATTCAAGCATCCAACAACGACAGGAAACTCCAGTAAACTCTGTAAACCCGATCTTTACACTTCTAGTGTTGCCCGTGTCGAATTGTTTCGACCGAGAGAGGCGCATAGCCTCTCTCCTATCGACACCGAACCAACGATGCGAGGTGAAGAATCGCCGAGAATGGAGGTGCTCGAACTAACATCGTCCCTTCGGTTCACATTTCCGTCGTCCGAATCCGCGCTTCTCAATCAAATCCACCTAGTAATGGTAGCTGACGCTGTCGGTCTGTGCATGGGATTTTCGAATTTCAAAAAAAAAAAATCACGAGCATTTGGGGGGGAACCACTTAAATTTATTGAGGTTGGAGAAGGGGGGGGGGGGGGGGTGCATTAAAGGGGCAAGGAACTCCCAACTGCCAAACGAATCATAGTTCGAGCGAGGGTTTCCGGTCCACTGAAGCGATTGGACCGATGAACCGGAGTGGTCTTTTGCTTTGCTGCGGCCGAACCAATGAGCCAGCCAGCAAGGATCAGATCACGGATCAGAACCGAACAGGGACAAAACATAACGGTCCTCCCTCTTGTGTTTTATTTTATCCTATGCTTTTTCCCTTCTAGGACGAGATAACGTCTCTTTTGATAACACGCGATTAGAACCGGATTAAAAAACAGAACGGCCTTTTGGACTCAAACCATTACCACCAAAGGGAAAAGACCAACGAGAGAGTACTCTTTCCCTTATTTCATAATTTTTTTTTATTAAAATTCGTCAAGATTGGTCTACAGAATTAGTTTGCTTAAAGACGCGTACGTCGCTTCACGAACCATTTTTGTAAGTCGGTCATAGTAAAGTAGCACTCTTCTCTATGTTATGTTTTCGTAGTCTAGATCAATAGAAATGTAATTCCACTGAACGGCGATCGAGTTACTGAGAGCTTACTTAAACATCAGATTGTTGATTTTGAGCATAGGCCTTGATAGCCTGATCATGCAAATAAGGGCCTTGATAGAATATTATATATATGCTACGTTTCATTTTGGACCCGTGTAAAGTCGTGGCCAAACTTCGGAAGAAATATTCGAAAGCCTGGACATGTAACTAGCGTCGAGATGGTTGCAATTCTCAGGCAACCATCTAAATGGTAGCCTTGGTAGTTCAAATCAAAGTAGTAGCGTGCTAGATCTCATTGCTCGCGCTGGTCAATAACCATTACGCACGGGAGCCACTTTGTGCCGAACCCCCCTGCACGTCTTATCATCTGTTGATCGTAATCCTCAAACGATCACCGTCTCGTCTTTATTAACGTTGAATATTATGATAATGACCCCCCTTGACCGTATCATCAAGAAATATGTCGGGCGTGTGACCATGCCAATTTTATACGCCCATTCAAGTTGGTGGGAATCGCCAGGCGTGAAATGGATTCCTGGTCCTGGTCCTCCAAATAATTTTTCTTTTTTTCCCTTTTTTTTTCCCACTAGAAATCAATCTCGGGGGACAAACATATCCTTAACTTGGTCTAGCATTTTGCCCACGATCCATGCCACGGAACCTGCCGTCCCATGGAGAGTCTGTCTGTCCACTAGTAGTAATCATTTCCCCACTTTACTTTTGGTCCCTTCGTATAAAGTTTTTTTTTTTTAATAAATCTTCGAGGGCTAAAAAATGAGCCTCCACCCGTCATCCCATTAGAAATTTACCTTTTTTCTTCGTGTTATTAATAATAAGCTCAATTTATTTCGCGAAAAAAAAAAACCAATAATTTGAGAATCGCTAAAGATACCACGAAGAGATGGGCAGAAGGGGAGTGGCTCTCGATCTGCAGCCTAAAAGGCATCGTCGTCCACGAAACATACATGGAGGATCGATGAATTCTCGTCCAATGCATGATTGACGGCTACTCCTAAATTCCGACTTTATTGTTTTCAGACTAGGGCTTGCAGCTCAAATCAAAATCATGAAATAAGCAGTCGGAAATTTAAAATTGGACTTAGACAAAGTCCTCAACCGCCAATCTTGAGAGGACGCTACATCGATTGTGGAAGTGGCTGATGGTCGGTTTATAAGTGTAAGGGAAAGTCTCGACCTTTGAGTTAGCTTTTAGAGTCGAGAGAGGCCCAAAACCACCCAACAATTGATATCAAAACTTGGATCTGATATTCTGGATTGTGATTTGGAGTTTTTTTGCTTGTCTGATTATTATCTGGATATTTGTGATTGCAATTATGTCTGGAGTGAAAGCTGAAATTGAGAAATTTAACGGGATGAACAACTTTGAATCATGGAGCCTCGAGATGGAGGCGTTATTGACAAAGGTAAGTTGCCTGAAACGATAAAAAAAAAATGTTGATAAGGAAAGCTAGGAGTATAATTGTGTTGGGTGATTTTGGGCCTCTCTTTATCGAGGAAATTCCCCATCTTAATGGGAGCTTTCCAAAGAATATGAAAAATGACTTAACTTAAAATAAATAAATAAATAAATAAAAACAGACGCGCGCGTATAAGCATGTAATGCGGGCACAAGGTCAATGTAACGATGAGAATGACTCAAATGACATTGCCATAAGGCAGTTCGCAATCGTCGAATGAAAAATCGGACGAGTACATGGGCCAAAAAGCCCAAAAGGAGAACACTATATGGGCTGGGCTAGGCCCATAACACTTTGATGAAGGTGGTTTCTTGGGTGGGATTGGGAAGCGATTGGAGAGACGATGAGGAGGAGGAAGTCACGACGTACCATTTTGACATCTTCTTCATTGGCTTGCTCGTTCTTTACAAACACGGTGACACACAGAGAAGAGGCTCACTCCTATTCCCTTTCATATTTAGCATCTTATGCGTTTTGAGTTGGTTCACACGCATGACCCAAACCGAATTGAATCATCAATGTTTCCAAATTTTCTGCTAATCACTTGAATCAAAATAAGACTCGACATGGAAAAATTTAAAATTTTCGGTTCGATTTGGATCCTTTGCACATCCTTAGCCATAATTCTCCATATCGCTCACGATATGAATGTCCAGAGACTGGCGTCTGTAAGTATATAATGAATGCACGGCGAGAATGATTGGGATGGCATTGTCACGAAGGTATTTAGGAGTTGTCAAACACAAAAGTCGAACGAGCATATGGACCAAATGGCCCAAAAGGAGGAGAACATTACATGGGCTAAGGCACATAACAATTTGCTAATCACAAAATCAATCAGACTTTGTGATCACATCAGTGATTGGATCTCGAAACACTTTTTTTTTTTCAACCAAATAATTCAGCAGCTAAAGTGAGTGTGCAGTGTGGGGGTAGTGCATTATGCTTATGGACAGTCTTGTCGTATCCCCAGGATTATCACTAATCACCGATCTAATCCATAGCACCAATAATGGGCTTCTCTTATTAGCCAATGAATGTGATCATTTAAGCGTTACAATACCTGTCGCTGCAAAAAGCCACACAAAAAAAAAAGGAAAAATAAAGCATTGTTTGGATATGTATGTGAAAATTAAGGATAAGGTAGGGTCCTAAGATCGCGTTGAGAAGAAATTTATTACAAAATATGAAACCCCGCTTTCTCCTTTTGCCACGTGTCCAACCACCCACAGATCCAAGCCCGATTTGTGCGAGTGTTTTTTTTTGGTCTTGGTCATTTCAAGAACATCGCGGCTTTTGGTTCACTCTCTCGCACACACGACGCCCGCACATGGCGCCAGCCACCAACACGAGGAAGCGACACCGCAATTCCGCCGCTGCCGCTGCCGCCTCCACAACCACTGCCACCGCCACCCCAACCGGTCCCGCCTCCCCCTCCGCCATCAGGCGCGTCTCCTCCACCTCCTCCTTCACCTCCGGCACCACCGCGCCCGCCCCCTCCCCCTCGCCCTCGCCCTCGCCCTCTCCGTCCTTCAACGATTCTTCCACCGCTGACGTCATACTCAGCCTCAACCCCCAGACCTCGCCACTCGGCGCCGGGGAGTCTTCCTCCAACTTGGACTCGAAACACTCCGATCCCGTACAGATCCACCTCCACTCCACCGTCCTCCACCGTTCCCAATACTTCGACGCTCTCCTCTCCGGGCGGTGGCAGAACCGCGAACCCTCCTCCCCCTCAGTCGACGTCTACCGCTGCAACCTCCCCGTCTCCGGCCCGGTCCACTCGTACGTGACCGTCCTCAGCCTCCTCTACACAGATGACTTTTCCTTGGCGATCACCTCCGCGTCCACCGCTCTCGATCTCCTCCCCATCGCGCTGGAATTGCTCTTCGAGGACTGCGTCAAATCTTGCGTCAAGTTTCTTGAAGCTGTGCCGTGGACCGAGGAGGAAGAATCCAGGGTCATGAACCTCACCCCGTTCCTCAAAGACGAGGAATCGAGCGAACTCCTCGCTAGGGTTTCGCCGGAAAGCAAGGATTCCTGCGAGGAAATGCTCTTCGGATTAATCCAGACCGCGTTCAACAAACAGGCGAACACGGCCTCCTCCAAGGCGCTTGTCGCGAAGATCCTGAGGGAGATCTCCAACCGCGACGTGGCACGGAGAGTTCTCGAGAGGGCGTTCACGGAGTGGCTCAAGGTCGTGAAGGAGTTGTTGGAGGAGTATTCGAGTCCGGACTTCAGAGAGGATCATGACGAGACGGAGGCCATGCAGAGGCTGAACCTGCACAAGGCAACGACATATGGGAGGCATCTGTTGTGGTTGGTGGAGAGGATGATCGAGTTGCGGGTCGCGGAGGCCGCTGCCAAGGAGTGGAGTGAGCAGCCAAATTTCACCGCCGATTTGCAGAAGGCTTTCATGGATGATTCGTGGAGGTTCATCGTGCCAGGCTTCCCGGGTGTGATCATGCGATGCACATTGAAGCTTGCTCAAGCGATTGCTGCCGGGAATATTTTGGCTGCTAGACAGGTATGTCCAATGTCATTTTGCATTGCTAGAATTTGCAGTTATTTTACCCGATGATCGATGGGTCTGGAGGGTGTGCTTAATCGGGGCTTACGACTATGGTGACTCGAATTGCTCTGTCTTGTTCTGCTCATCAAGACGTTACCACCTTCAACTGGGAAGTGGGTTCATGGAAATTCTTCGATTGATCGATAAAAATGTTTTGGCTTTCCTTGAAATCTGGCTGAATCTGTTCGAATGCATGGTGGTGGTGGTAGTATGTTGAGATGGCAATGAGTTATGATTGTGGCTTTCTGTTGTGGTTTTGTAGGCTCTCTGATGTCTTCCTACGGTAGGAGAGGATAGTTCGGTAGTCCTATAAGGTCTTGATGCATGACCTATTTGTTTGACATCCGGCTTCCATTGGTGGAGTGTAGCTACTGTAGTCAGGATCAGATTTTCATTACTGTTCAGGAGCGTTGAAGCTTAGCCATAGGATTGATAGTGGATAGAGGGGCGGCCAATGTGTTAAAAACATCACTGACCGCACATGTAATGGTTACATAATCTCAAAAGGATTGTCTTGAGGCATTGAACAAGATTGTGCTGGACGCTACGCACCATCCCATGTCCGTGTCCCTGCTTCTCTGTCTTTTAAAACCTGAGGATATTTGATAGAACTTCTGAAGAAGATACCATTACCTGCTTGTTAGTTGGTTATCAGAATGAGCCTCTACGGGGAGTTTCTTTAGTATTGTTTGAAGGTGCTTGTTTCTTTATCTACTGTGACAAAGAACAACGATATACTGCAAACTGAACTCAACTTTTGTAAGCATTTTCTTACATGTGAGTTAAGAACGACAATAGCTGGTTAGGGATGCCAGTTTTTGCTAGTTCACTGAGTGGGAAGCTCTAGTTAAAAGATGACGCTAGAGGTACTTGTTTTCTGTTTAAAAGCGAGAAACCTGCATCCGTTATCATGTCTCCGCATGTTAGGTAATATCCAAATTGACTTTCGTCGTAAAATCTCTGTTATCAAATTGAATTTCGCTGCAATAAGTCAGCGCATCTTTGGCAAAGACGCACTTGTGTGCATGGCTTAGATCTTACGCCCATTGGTCTTGTTTCAATACAGGTCCGGACGAAGCTTGTAGAAGATTGGCTTCCGGTTGTAATTGTGTGCAAGGACTGTGGTTTGGCTACTCTTGGCAGCCCAAAGTCTCTGTACTCAGATCTGGAGGAAACATTCTTGTCGATAATTTCGACGCTGCCCATGTCTGATGCGCAGTTGTTGCTGCAAAAGTGCCTCAGCTTCTCTACTCGTAGTACCGACGATTGCCCTCACTTGGTCACAGCCTTTAGCACGTGGTTTCGCCGTGCGAATCGAACCGCACTTCCAGAGAATCCACAGTAGCATGCATACCTATGGGCGGATTCTTGCCGCTCTTGGTGCCATTGCTGCAAAATGTCTTATGCGTTCATGTGATATAGATTGTACATATGGCTATTCCGTTCATAGAGTCGAATGTCCTTAGTAATTGTGAGACTCGCATTTTGTTTTGGGAAACAGAGCTGATGTTGGAATCAAATGGAGTTTCTCGTCTTTTATCTGTTTATCTCTTTATGTTTGATGAACCTGAGTGGAGTGCCACACCCGGGTTTACTTTGATGTGGCAATGATCGGAGGTCAGTCTTCCTTCTGCGCATGGTCATTTTGGGGCCACTTGTGGAGGACATTCTGATCGTGATCGGCAAGGGCAATGTCTGGCGGAAAAAGGCAAAATTCTAATGAACCGAGTAAAAGCAGTATATAGGACTCAGTCGTGGAGACAAATCATTCCAAAGTGATTATTATTTGAAATCGTGTACATAGACTAGCACTAACATTAAAATTTTCACAGTAACAATCTGACGATCGATACATCGAGAGGATCTCTGCGACACGAGTCAACTCATTTCTACAAAATTATGTGATAGAAACTGCTTCGAGTATGTGATAGAAACTGCGTCGGCCACGCTGCTGCCCATCTTTTCTTCAGGAAACATGTTGCAAACCAAGTAAAACCAGGATCCGCAAGTTGGACAATGCAATATCCGAAATTGCAGACAGAGAGGATGCTTGATGTTGCGAGGAGCAAACAGAACGAGTCGAGATCCTCTTGCATGGCAGCTTGTATGGCACCGAGGTGAATTCAGAGCAACCTCCTCCTAAAGGTGCGGGTCGTTCCTTGGTAAGTTCGAATGAGCAATCCAACTCCTAATCCGACCCCAAGACAAACGCTAAGACCAATCCCAACGCCCACCCTCACGCCTGCATTGAACCATGAGAGCTCCCCATCTTCGCCCTCTAAGTTTTCCGAACCTGAGTACAGGTGGTGGTCATATTCCTCGCATTCCGGTTTGTGGTCCGGGTATGGGTACTCCTCCATCTGCAAGGACATAATGACATTGAAAGGTACAGACATAAATAAGAGAAAACGAGAAGTACTGCAAAGCAATGGGAAATAAGATGAATTGCAAATGGTACTTTGATTTCTGCAGGATAACAGTGAATGAACAACTTTAAATACACATGCTGCAAAAGATTGATTTTTGAGAATAACTAGACGGAAGGATCCATAGCCATTATCTCAACCGCCGTATCTGTTCACAGGTAGTCTATAGGATCAGAGAATCAAATCATACATGGAACCCGACCATCACCAAAATTCAAAGAGAAGTGATATCCCGAGCAAACCATCCAAACAAGGGACGGAATCACATCACCCAAGTTAAAAAATATATGATCAACTAGTTCCAGCAGGTCAAATTCATCGCCACGCTTGCTCACATTAAGTGACCTGCTTGAAGGAGCCACTGCGCAACTAGATATTCCCTAAATGAATTAAAAGCTGTCATATCAAAATGCTTCCGGCAAGTAATGTCCTGGTCAATCAGAGTTAACAATAAGAATTGAATTCCTTCAGAAATCTTAAGTGTCTCAGGCCAACTAATACAAAATATCAAAAATGGTTGAAGTCAAAACTTAGGATCAGATAGTAATCACAACACAGCGAGACCTCTTTCATCTAGTCTTGCAATATTCTGCCGAAGAACTGATCTTGAGCACCTGCAGTGACATACGTCTGTTACTAGATAGTGGTGTTATTGGGTAATCAACTTGTCAATATCAAGCGAGGAAATCGTAATGTGGAGTACTGATCTCTTCTTATCCTAGTAGAAGTAAAGGGAAACTGCCATTCTTTTATCTTAAGAATTTCAGGGGGAAAAATTCCATGTACTTCTTCTTTCTTTTCAGGGTGCTAATCCTAATAAGCAGGGAAGAAGAAGGGATATCTGTTGTGCTCGCATAAAATAGTGGAAATGTGCCAAAAACCAGAGGTCTTTGATATTTGATCAGCATCAACAGTCAACAGCTCACAACATGTTCACAATAACTACCTGCAAAGGAAGCGCAGAAGCAACATCTATCTGAGACTCGGTTGACTCATACTCTGGAATCGTATCTAGCATCCCATTCCTACAGTGCTTCTTGCGGGAACAAATCTGCAAAGTCTTAGTCAATATGATGGGCGTGCCTGAGAACGACCCTGTTACATAAACTTCAATTGTGGGTGAACTTGAGTCTGGACCCATGAGCTGTCTTCCTCGGAAGAAGCCACTGGCCACGGTTATGTCTGTCTCGCAAGTCAAGCTCCATCCATGGACAAAGTTTCTCGGTTCTTGGATAAACCCATTTGTGCTACACAATTCTAGAACCCCAGACAACACCAGAGCATCCCGGTCAAAAACCTCAAACTTCACACTGTTCGTCATCCTTATGCTATCAGTACTCACAAATATAACTTCTTCAGACTTCTTATCCAACCGATCCCTTCTAAGAATGGTCGAAACTCCATCAGAATAAATCCCAGTTCTGACACCATTTACTTCTAATAGAGTGTCGCGGTTCAGAGGGATATGGTTCAGAGTGAGGTTTTCAGGTGTCAAATCATCAACCTCACATTTGCTAATGCGGACATAAAAGACTTTTATATCTAACCAAGATAATGCTGGATTTATACTGGGTTGATACAGAGTTTGCCTCACAAGGGTCATATGACCATTATCAGTCGGTCCATGTCCATTTGACGTCTCATGTGAATTATCCATGGCTCGCAAATAGTTAATCTCTCTCCTCTTCCGCCTTCCTCAAATCCTTCCGCCTTGCTCGCGACTTCAAGAAACCCATATGAGTAACAATTAGCGCAGAATTCCTGCAAAGAATGAAGTTCATTCAGCACAAACGGGCATCAGAAACCATAAAAGCAGAAACCAAAATCCAAGCACCGGCTAACAGAGATAACACCAAATAAATGAGCATTTTCTCCCGAAGACAGAGTCCAACAAGAGAACAATCTTTACTATGTAGCCATGAACAGTTCAGACAGCAAGGGAATGGAGAAAGTATATGCAGTTAGAGGCGTTAAAATGCCGTCATCTTCTCAAAATGAATCCAGACGAATCAATACGTGGCCAAAAGGAAAAAAGAATTCAGTCGAACCAATACACCCACCACGGCAGAGTGAATAACCACATCAAAAGTTAAACAAAGAAAATTGAAGCCAGGCACGGAGAAGGATAAGAAGATAAAACATGGAGAAAACAATATTATAGGCAGAATATACTCTCAGCTGAATCAAGGTTAAATAGTTTTGTTCCCAAATGAATGAACTCCAATACAGGACAGCTGAAAACCAGCACCGACTAAAGTTAATTTCACCAGTCTGAAGGGCTATGAAAGATGATCAAATGAACCAGCAACAAGCTCCACCAAGAAAAGAAAAAGGTAAGAGCCTCGAAAGTCTCTGTATCGTCTGCTTGGAGAGAGAGGAGCGTGTGCGAGTTTTGTCTCGTAAACTTACTTCAATAAAAACCAGCTGAAATTTCATAGCTTAAAAAAAAAAAATAGCTTACCAGATCTCAGATTGAGAAGGCAATGAACACGAAATTATTACCCACAGATTCCAAAATGGCCAGCAATAAACGACGCGGGAGTCACGTCATACAATCAGACAAAACCAGTTTCACTTTTCTCTCTCTCCCTCTCTCACGCACAAAAACGCGAGCTAAAACAAGGGAGACATGAGAATCAAAATCTCTAACAAAAACCACAAAGCTTGACACAATTATACAACGTTACCTCAGCCCTCTCTGCCTCTCACTTGTGACTTCCAGAATCCGAATTGATGGGTCTTAATCCACTCGTCCTCCTCCTCCTCCCTCTATGGGTGGGGGAAAAGGCAGAGGAAAAACAAGAGGACCCCAAATAAAAAGACTCCGCAACACTTTCTTTTCTGATCGACCCTCGATCAATCAACGCCCCGCGAAGATACGATGAAGTACAACAAAATCCGAGGACAACCCAAGTCGTAGAATTCCGGATGAACAGTTGGGGTTTTTTCGTGAAAAGCTGCCTTCTTCCCGCTACGGAAAGAATCAAGTCTTCGATTAGCTCATAATATGTTAATTGACGAAGACCTTGGTGGGTTTGTTGTCAGATTTGGTGGGGGAATCGTTTTGTTGATATGCCGGAGTATTCCGCGATATAATTGTCGCGTTTATGGTAATTAAGTAGGATTAGATTGGGGTTGTGGGGTCACTGCGCGCCTGATGCTCCGCAGATCTTATCCACGAGAACGAGGAGTAATACAGCCTACAGGGTTCGCAAGGCCGATGCGTTGAAAATGATGGGCAACAGCGACAACCCATTCCCCAACAACGCGCCAAACAGTGGCAAAATAATCTTGACTGTTCCATTGGCCCTCAACCCGAATTTACAGAAAAAGGCCAGGGTGAATCTTTCCCATTACAACCAACGACATCATTAAAGCAAGTTCATGAATTTCTACTTCAAAAGCTAACGACAATTAACGTTTCCACGGGAGGTGAAAACCCATAACAAAAGCTTCTTTCCTTTGGTTCGATGTTGCCCACTAGCGCCCAGCATGAGAATCTGCCCTCGTAAGATAGTTTTACGCTGGCCGTCATCTGGACAGGTCGAAGGTTAGAGCTTTGAATACGTCGCTTTTGTTCATAGGTTGGATGACTAAATTTCAAAGTTATCCAATGTTCCGACATAGTCAACACTCTGGAGGATGATGATTTATGTAGCAATCTATATCAAAGTGATTAAAACACCTCAAAGGTGGGTCAACAAATCCTAGGCGTGATCAGTTGATGAGCAGACGACAACAGTCGTTTCGTTTGTCTACCTACCAACGCACCCGGAATCGATCAAAGATAAGACGAGAGAGAGTGAAAAGAGCACTCGTGAGGAAGTGGTCCACTCCACTGCGGGAAAGGGCGTATAGGGAGACGCGTGGGATCGACGGGATGCTTTCCGGGAATCGAGATCTTCCAGGCCTAACGGATGCGCCGACCCTTCACGTGCTCTTGCATGGCCCTTCACTGCGGACGGAAAAAGCGTCCTAAAAATGCTAAATTTATTACAGTTTTTTCCATCCAATTCCAATTTTTTTGAATTTTTTCTGATTGAATAATTTAAAACCAAAAACCGCACACTTATACTCCGACCCTCTTACTCTTACGTCGGACAACTTTGCTTACGTGAGCAAATTTTAATAATATTATTTATTTATTCTTTCTTTTCTTTCTCTTACATTCGTGGCCAGCGACCCTCCCCTCATTTGGGCAAAGGCGTCGCGGCACTCGCCGGCCACAAGCAAGGGTGTGGAGCTCTCGCCCAGATCCATGTGAGGGCAGACACTTGCCTATTGGCTAATGAGGGTTGCGCTGCCCCTCACTGAGACCAAGCAAGGGCCATTGGCCCCCACAGGCTACCTCGCACGCAACGGTTGTAAATAAAAAAAAATGAAGGAAAAATTTAAATCTATTAAAAATTGTCTACATCTATGCTGGCTGTATCACGTAGAACAATCGGCATCCGTGTTAGTAATTTCCAGTAAAAATTGACCAGATGAAAGCTCTAGGGAATTTTGGAAGATTTTCCCCGACCACAGGCGTGGTTCTTCTCGTAAATCCTTCACAGGTATTAACCTTCACAATAGTTTGGTAGAATTGCCACGAGATGAATAGAAATTATCCCGAGCTCTCCTTTCACGACATATCGACCATATTTGGTCCAGCATTTAAGATGAGCATTGAGGCTCTAAAGTCTCATAGCCAAATGCAAATGGTGTTTGGCTACTTTTTTAACTCACTTTAGAGAGATGCAATTGCATCTCAAATGCTCCATAAAGTCTTTTAGCCCAAAGTACTTCTAGATAGGGGTGATCGGTTCCAACATGAATGGTTTCCACCCTAGAACCGAGAACCGCCTGTTAGGGACCGGTTCCACAAAAAGTGAACCGTGAACCATTCGTTCTTTTCATGGATCCACCCGAAAACGAAACCACCGGTCCAGTCCGATTTCCAGTTGGATTCTGGTGACGATCCTACCGAGCACCAACATTAATTAAAGAAAGAAAAAGGAAACAATCTCTAGCGGTTGAAGGAGGAAAAATTTTAATAATGCAATATAACAATGCGGAAAACGATTTAGTACCATTGTCACATGAAAAAATTTCAATATGCAAGATAACAAGCATTGTAATATTTACAAAAGTTATTTCAATATATATATATATACAAAAAAGCCAATGCGATTTGGCCGATTGGATGGTTCTCACTCGAAATTGAGAATCGAATCGGTACCTACCGATTCTAGAAAATTGAAATCGAAATCCGAACCGTACCCGTCAATTACCATCCAAAATCGACCGATTGGGTACAATCCAATCCGGTTTGGATGGATCATGATTTCTTTGCTTATCCTTACCTCTAGAGGTACTTTGGGCTAAAAGACTTTTGCGAAATGCAACTAATTTTTTTAAATTTTAACTTTGTCACCTTCACTTGCACCACTCGTCGCCGCCACCCGCCGCCACCCGCCTTTTTTTTTTTTTTTTTCAAAAAGTAAACAGATTTTATAGAGTTCATTTTTCACCAAACAGCATTTATATCAAAATTATTTTCCAATGTGTTTTTAAAATACACTTTATCAAACATTACTTGCATTTTGGAAAAGGTCTTTAGCCATTTTCTCAAAGTCTCTTGGCCAAATATTGAACACCAAACAAGGCCATCATAAATACTCAGGCCATCAAAGCATCCTAACTTTACTTTACAAAGTTCATTTTTCACCAAACAATATTTACGTCAAAGTTGTTTTCCAATGTATTTTTAAAATACACTTTACCAAATACTATTTGTATTTTGGGAAAGACCTTTAGCCCAAAGGTATGTTTTTAAAATACACTTTATCAAACATTACTTGCATTTTGGAAAAGGTCTTTAGCCATTTTCTCAAAATCTTTTGGCCAAATGTTGAACACCAAACAAGGCCATCATAAATACTTAGGCCATCAGAGCATCCAAACTTTACTTTACGTTCATTTTTTACCAAACAGTATTTACATCAAAGTTGTTTTCCAATGTATTTTTAAAATACACTTTACCAAATACTATTTGTATTTTGGGAAAGACCTTTAGCCCAAAGGTATTTACATTTTTTCAAAGTCTTTTGGCCAAATATTGAGCACCAAACAGGGCCATCATAGATACTTAGGCCATCAGAGCAACCTGACCAGCAACTCAGTCAAATCATTCAGCATGAAACTAGCTGCGATGTGTCCTGTTTAGTACGAAGCATGAAACTTGGGACAAACAGCATCACCCTATAGAGAGAGAGAGACAGAGAGAGAGAGTGGCTATAAGAATCTTCTCTTCCTCTGTAAATGAAGGGAGGCCAAGATCTTGTAGAGAAACAAAAGATGTTGCTCAGAAACAAAAGCTGTTGCTCAGAATAACTTAATCACTTACAACGGGCAGTGGCCACAATTGAAAAGAAATGGCAAAAAGTTGAGGGACCAAGATGAGTAGAAAGAAAACAGCTCGGAGTGAGCTCCTACGGTTTGAAGAGAAAGATGCCCTGTCACCGAGGAACTGCAAAGTCTAGGAGACGCCAAAGAAGAAACACAAACTAGAATCAGTGGAGGGAAGAACAGAGAGAGGATGAAAAATTTTGAACAGCATGAAGCGTAAGAGATGGAGAACCAAGTCAATTGTACAGGTAAACTTAAGAAGACAAGGATAAGTGGTTCATCTCCAACGCAGGCTAAACGATGGCCAAGAATAAACTCCATCTCGGAACTCTTTGAATTGTGTAATTTGGCGGAATTCTTCCACCACCTCCGGCGGACAAATAATCAACTTCTTACTATAAGAGGGATAGATATGTCATTATTTACTTTAGATAGATCACAAGCATGTATTTTCGGAAAACAATACAATGAGTATGCATCCATATAATTGAAAATTCATTTTTTTAAATGACCTAGGGGCACGACCGCAATTAGCCGAAATCATCAGAGAATCATCATGAAAAAGGCAAGGCTGTGCTTGTTCTCCACTCTCCACTCTCTATCATCCCAAATGGTTATCAGAAGAAACCTTATCACGATCACAGATCAACAGATCCCATCTCCACCACCAGAAGAGGGGCGTAAACAAATCCAAGGGAGAAACTAATCTAATGTGCTAAGTAGCTCGTCACTAACAGTTTAAATACACTGCATTGCAGAATCAACCAGATGACAATTTCCCTTTCAAGAAATTGATAAAAGAAAAGATGTCACGCATTCGATCGCCTTGTGTAAACCAGGTAACGCTCTGTCACAATGGTACTGCCATTCCTATATGAACCATTAAACAAGTGAGTGCCGGCATCATATGAGACAACTTTAAGGCCAACAAAGTTACCCGATGTCAGTTGAGAAACAGAATATCAAATCCCGTAGAACACAACCATTAAAAAGTAAAATCCAACCAGGAATGTGTTCAGCCATTCCTAGATCCTCAAATATGCCATATACAGTAAAGTAAATCTCAGTCCTGAACACCAAAGCTTATTACCACTAGACGCAGAAACCAAACTAAAGATCCCTGTTTTGTCTACAGACTCACAACATGAACTCATAAGCAAATTCAAGAACATCAAGAGTACATAAAGACTGGATTTTTACTCGAAAAAAGGGGAAAAGAATTTCACAGAGGGAACAGGAGAATGCATACCCTGAGAAAGCCAGCTCCAACAACTAGCGTCGACGGCGATGTTCGACTTAAGCCGAGCCGAGGCGATGGCACTGTGGAGAGGCATTAGCGACTCCACACTGCCCAAAACCGAAACCATCCTTGAACCAAATAAAACAACGAGACAAAGGGTGAGCAAGGAACGACACTACGATTAAGACAAAAAAAAAATCGCAATTTGCACATCAACAGCTATAATTGCAAACGGAATTCAAAATGAAGAAGCGTTCACGTTCGGAAAAATAGACGAAGGCGACTACCTGGAAGGGCGGGGCGTGGATCTTGACGTTGAGCAGAGAAGAGCTGAGATACGCGTCTCGTCTAGGGACTTCCGGAGTGAGGACCTGGATTTGGAGGCAATTGACCTCGAACTCATCGTCAGCGCTTGTCTGCAGAAGGAAGCCATTTCTGATTTTACAGGGCCTGACCCTGCCCCTCGAAAAGAGAAACCTTAAACCCTAAACGAACCGTGTCGTTTTTGAAGGAACCCACGACGCGTCGTCTGGTCGGAAACAGGCATGAAGTTACATTTGAGTTTGCATAGATTAATGGGGCAAAATTGTTTAAATTAGAGTCTGGAAACAATAAAGAAGCTAAACACAAAACGCTATTATCATGAATCAAGCGAAGAAACTTTCAAGTTTGCAACGTCGCACGGTAATTCTGGTAAAAAAAGAGGAGTAAGATAGTGCACGGTAATTGCTAGTTCAAAATTCGAATTAGGAAACGAAGTTCCCACTCCTGAGACAGACAGAACTCTCCAATCTGCATTGCTTCCCTAATTTAATGTTAGGCCAGAATTAGTACTGTACGATGATAGGTACTGTCTATAACCAATTTTGCGCTTATGACAGAACTCTGTACAAAGTAAAACACTAATCTGCATCATGTACATCAGGACTATCATTTATGGGAACAAACATCTTAATTTCGATGTAGTAATGAACTTGGACGATGTTCATCACTGCCAGAGCTGTTGACACCATCTGAACAATCTAATGGTTGCGATTCCTGAGCATTTGAGTATGTAATCTCAGTTTGAGTAAAACCCGCTGCAGTCCTCTCTAACTGCCCGTCTGCCGTAAAAGAGTTCAAGAGATTCTCGCTTGAAACCCTGGACTCAAAATTGTGCCGTCTTTCGACTGCATCCTTAATCCTCTGCTCAAACTCCTCATCCGTCGTGGCTAACATGTAGCGTAGCTTCATGTTAACCCTATTTTCCACCAGAACAATGTGCCTAGGAATTATGCGACCCTCAAGAGAATAGCTGAAAAATCTGCATAAAAGTTTGTAGACAGTCAGGAGACACTGACTCATATTATTGTTATCCAAAATGACATCAGGGAGAACACAAGTACTCAGGGTCGCACATGGAGATCTCTCGCGTAAATTAGATGCTGACTACAGTTTTAATGGCATTGGCAGGTATTTTCCAGATGCATCTTGTGCAACAGCATAAGAAACCTAATAATAACCACATAAACCATATCAGAGCTTCAGATGATGCAGCTCACCTCGGAAACTCAATGAGATCCTCCAAAGGGCGCACCATAGTTCTTCGCAAGTAACGGTATTTCGGACGAAGGATATCCACATTATATCTGAGGAGCATGGGGAAATCAGCGATCATCTCACCCAACTGTCGAACTCTGATGCCAAGTGATAAGAAGTACTTTAAACTGATCTCGAGCTTGTTTGCTATGCTGCACCCCAAAAGCTCGGGTCCAAGAGCTATTACTTTAGCAATATTTTTCTCAGTAACTCCAGCTTTAGTCATTAGGAAAATAACCTGCATAACAATTAAAGATTTAGGGTCGATAGATAATTATCAGAGTCTTCAGATATTTGTCACTACAAGAGTCACACCGGCAATTTTGTAAAAGTAATGGAATCTAAATAAAAAATCTGTCCAATCAATTAATAAGACAATATATCATCAAAAGATTTTAATGAGGAGTTTTTTAGAAAGAATGGTGTGGAAAATGGGGGACAT
The DNA here is from genome assembly GCA_021437785.1 of Rhodomyrtus psidioides. NCBI lineage: Eukaryota > Viridiplantae > Streptophyta > Magnoliopsida > Myrtales > Myrtaceae > Rhodomyrtus > Rhodomyrtus psidioides. The sequence goes on along the minus strand of JAILYB010000022.1, from coordinate 3,956,673 downwards.
ATCATGAGCTCTGTGATTAGAACCAATAAACAGTCAATCGAACATGAGAACCTCAATATCATCCCACTTATTAACTATTTCCATTTTGCCTGCCCAAAAGGTGCAACAACAATTGAAATGCTCTTTTTGGGTACAGAATAGAATGACTGTATCATTCCTGCAGTACTCTTGGCCTTGCTATCATTCAGGGTAAAATCTGAGAATTTCATATGACTTCGGTTGCACAACCACCTACAAAGTGTAACGAGGCCTTTACAGTTGGCCATGCTGTTGAAAATGGAACCACCAGATTAGAGATCATAAAGGCAACCATGCTCATCTATTACTCATACTGCAGCACCCCTTTATGAACCAGGAAAGATGTTGCATCAAACAGGTAAGATTAAGTACCTCGGTGGATGTATAGCATAACATCTTTGTATAAACTCATTTAGAAAAGAAAAACTGGAAAAGAACGAAAAGAAGTGATGGACGAGGGGACTGAACAAACCACTGGTCTGATTTTCTTGTACAGACTGTACGTCAGTAATTGTGGAAACTTAACCAGCATCTTGCCAATAGCATCATCTCTTATGCCTATATCCCGGAAAAAACGCACCTTCATAACAAAAGGAATTTGTAAATTTTACAATCTGATTTATGGAAATTAAAGAGGAATGAGAACAAAGTAGAGACCAACAGTTCCCATTATCCAGCACAAGCAGACAGTTTAGAGTTTAACGCTTCACAAAATTGTAAGATTTGTAGAACCACTTACCAACTGCTCTAAAAGCTTAAGCTATTAGCAGAAGGCATGGTTTGATATTTATATATTCCAACAAAAATAAGTCAAGACAACTCATTGAAGATCAAAATTCCATGGACACAATGGATTGCCGTTCACATAAAGAAGGCTAACATGCAGTGGCGAACCTTTGGTGCAATAACTTTCTCCAAATCTACACAGAATATCATTGGCTTAACGACGAGCATCCTCTTCATACCATCGCGAGATATTCCAAGGTAGTACAAATACTTTACCAAAGGCTTCCATCGGTCATCGATGCTGCAACCCATCAGTTGAGGCTTAAAGGCTAGTAATTTGCCAACCTCTTCAATATTAAGACCAAACTCTTTCAAATAATGCACCTGCACAAATATGAATGACCACTAAACCAATTAAAATATCGCACGTTACTTGATACAAAGTGTATACCACAGTGTCAGGCAACTTAATTCTACTGTAGTCCAGCTCCAGCATGGAAGCCTGCTCAGGTTGCTAAATTGGTGACTCGATTAGGACATCCAACATCCAGTAACTGGGAGGTTTTGGCACTGGAAAAGCACAGACACAATGTCCAAGAAAGAGTTCCAAGACTTCCTAAGCTGTAAACTTAGTTTGCTTCCCTCCCCCTATTAAAAATTCATGTGTTACATAGTTTCTCGGCCTCTATATGAAACCTATTTGCATCAATCTGTGTCAAAATAAGTGCATAGGCCACATACCTTTTGATTCATCTCTTCCATCGTAAAGTTGCCCAGCGCCTTGGGATAGTCAAAAACCATCGTGCCGAAATCCTTCTCATTCATTCCCATATCCAAGTAGAAGGCTACTCGAGATTTCACTTCTTTCATGCTGTAAGACAACAGCTGAGGGGACCAGCTCATGACACAGCCTATCCATTCCCTTCTGACCCCGTTGTCCTCTAAATACCGTACCATCTCATCCAGTTCATCATTCCCTCGCTCCAGTATATTATCTCCCGCCTTCATGAGAGCAACCGCGATAAATCTTCCCTTAACATTAATGGACTTCAACCACTCAGCAAATCGTCTTATTGACTCAAGATTTCCCCTTGACATACATATTAGCTTCCCTATCTGCGGGTACGACAGAGAGTTGTGTTTCAACCACCTAAGTAATCAGCAATATCAAACATCAGAAGTGGTAATCTCCTATTCACATATCTCCGAACAACATCATTAAAGGGATAGAACTTCTTTCTAACATCTAAGGAAGAGAAATCACGAGGATGCAAGGAGCAATTAAATGTACTCGCATTCAAGGCAAGGATTATTAGCTACTACAAAATTAACTCGAAAACAACTTAAAAACGACATGAAAATTTCTCAGACAATCCTTTTAACAAAACACAATGCCTTCCTTATATCATGTCAAAACATTTTAGATTATCGCATTATGAAGCACGTAACAACATACGGTCAAGCACAGAAGGCACATAAGCAATAGCTACAATACAAGCCAAGAAAGTAAGTTCCAATACGATTCTCGAACCTTATAAGCGGCACAAACTTAGAGTCCTCAACAACAGCCTTCGCGCGATCATTAAAGGAAGAGTCCATAAACTCCGGCCACCGCTTCATCGCGGCAGCCTCAATCATAACGTAATCGATGAATGCCGGCACCCTCTCCACCAGATTGTTAGTGTAAGTGATCCCGAACTTGCCCTTCCTCATGGCTCCCTTGAGAATTTCAGCAGTCACCTTCCTCCGAATCTCGACCGCACGCACTATCATCTCCTCGTCACCGACATCGCCACCACCGCCGGTTCCGTCACGAAAGAGAGTTCGCAGAGGCGGCCGCGGAGAAGCGCCGTCTGCGTCGCTCGGAGACCGGACGTAGATGGAGCCGGGGAACTGAGGCGTTCGTTTGGCGGAGAGAGAAGTCTCCAGGAGCTTGACTTGGTCTTGAGGCCGGATGTCGAGGTGGTTCGGGTTTGGGATTGGGGATGGTTCTAGCGTTTGGGCAGAGCCGAGGAGTAGGGAGGTCGACTTGAAGTTGTGAGTGCGGAGAACGTGGGGGTCCGGCGAGCTCTTCGCGGCGGCAGCGGAGGAGGATGATGAGGAGGCGTTCTCGGGGGAGTGGTGGAGACAGGAGAAGAAGCGCAAGGAGGTGGTGGAATTGGAGGGACATGGAAGTGGAAGAAGCATGTTTTGACGATGACCCGGCGGAGGGAGTGTCGAGTGTAAACTGAGATGCAGGTTCATTTTCGTTTTCGGAGCAGATAAAGGTTGGAGAGACGCAAGAAGAAGCGAGCCCGTCGTTTTACTGGTCAAGCCTTCGGCGGCCCGTTCAGGCCCGGGGCCCGCCCGTCCATGTGATTATAAAGATAATGACATAAATGATCCTTTAAATTTGACTGAATGTGTAATGTGATCTCTATATTTTTAATTTAATCAATATGATCACTGAACTTTATCTTAATGTCCAATGTGGTCCTTAAATTTTTAATTTGATCAATATGATTCCTGAATTTTTGGAAAATGTATAACTTAGTCCCTAAGTTATAAGAATATGTTGAACGTAATCCTTTCCTTAATTCAAGTGGATATTTTCTTATTCCAAAAATTCATGGGCCACGTTAAACGAATTGAAAATTCATGGATTACATTGCATAGTGGCCTAAAGTCCAGGGGATCATATTAGTCAAATTAAAAGTCCACATATCACATTGCACATCGAATCAAAATTTAGGGTCCAAAGTGTCATTTTCCCTTAATTATAAGGGATGGGTCTGAAACAAAGACAATTTAGGTCCAAAGGAAAACTACTTTCGAAAAAATTGCTTACTAATTTGTCGATGCTTGGACCATGAAAAACTAATCAATCTACGGAAAATGTTTTTCAGTGGCTGTTAAAAACAAGTTTAAATTGGAGCAAAACAATTCTCCTCTCTAGTAAAATGAAAATCTTTTCCCCGAAGCCATCAAATAGATGAAGAACATGACAATTAATTTCCTTCGTCACTAAATTTTCGGTGAAATAAATGCATCCTCGAGTCGAAAAGCGCAGCCAACCGACCAGGTTGGACCGAGTCAGGCACGTCCATTCATCAACGGACCTGGACAGCAATTTGTGCCCGAATGGAGGTCCGGCCATGTATATGCACTTCTCTTGGCCATCCGAATACTCCAAAAGGAATTAACGATTACTTATGTTTAGAGATACCCAGACTTGTCAATAGCTAACACTACTTTCAAGTAGTCGTCTTCGAATAAAGGCAAAATGACACAAATGATACCCGAACTTTTACAGAATGTGCAATATGATCCCTGAACTTTCAATTTGTTCAATTTAGCCCATAAATTTTGGCAGAATGTGCAATTTGATCCATAAACTTTTAACTTGTTCAATTCAATCCCTAAACTTTTAGTAAATGTTCAATTTAGTCCTTGAACTATATAAAAATGTTCAACGTTATCCCTGATCTTAAATTAATAAAAAGATTATATTGAACATTTTCCTATAATTCAGGGACTAGATTGAACATTTACTAAAAGTTCATGGACTGAATTGAGCAAGTCAAAAGTTTATGGATCAAATTGTACATTCTGCCGAAATTCATGGGCTAAATTGAACAAATTAAAAGTTCAGGAATCAGATTGCACATTCTGCCAAAGTTCAAGGACCATTTGTGTAATTATCCCTCGATTAAACTCAGCAAATATGCACATACCGTCTTGTCGGAGTGGTATCGGTTAGGTTCCTCCAACAGGGTCATCAGCCTGCTCACCAAATCTCATCGCGAGACGTCACGATTCTAGCGCAGAATCTTACCGTCGATCAGAACTACGATCCGGCAATCCCAATTTCAAATCAACCATCAAGAACAGAAAACCAAACCAACGTGAGAGCGCCTCTCAAAAAATGAACAAACACCAGAGGCCACAATTTCCAGATGCACCATCAGAATGGTTCGCCACATGCAGAAGCTTTGGTAGACCCCCTTCTCTCCGGACATTCCCCCAATGCATAAACCAATCAAACCACATGAACCATGGGAAACCAAGTTTCCGTAGCAAAATCACATCCTATCGATTCCTCATGTTTCCTTCCAACCAAGCTGAAACTCCCAGAGTTGCACCAAACAAGATACCTCCAAAAAATGAAAATGAAGACAGCTAAAAAAATTACGATTTACATTTCGAGAACCGCCAAAGGGCCATGAACAATGACCGAACGAATTAGAAGATCCTTGCCTTGTCACCAAGACGCGCCCACTAAAAATTCCAACTGTTCCGATCCATCGAAACGTTCAAAAATAGCTACACCATGCTACCGGATTCATTCAAATTTCTGCAACTTCTGCTCCTCAGCTTAGGATTCTCTTAGATTCTCAAGCTGATTGCTCGAGCAGATAAAAGAATTGCTTTGCTTGGAACCCCTTTTCCCCTACAGAAGGCAAGACCAACCGGGCACTCGAATGGGAAGCCCGCATTTTATTGTCAAAGAATAATGAAGAAAAATCAACCTCTCCCCCTCTATTCTTGATCTTGTCTCTCTACTTCCTGTACATCAGATGGTTCGGGGAATATATCCTTAGAATGACGTCTGCGCGAGGATGAACCGTTATGATTACTCCCCTGCGAACCTGTGGTCCCCGACTGCTTAAAGCTGCTTGTTCCTTCCGCCTTAGCAGCAGAGGAAGCTGGAATAACTGCCACATCTGATGAGCTGTGCCGCCAGCTACCGAACAGAGCGGCGTTCCACGACCCTCTAGAAGAGGTAGTCCTCAACCTTCCAGAGCCATGGTTTTCTTCTCTTACGATCTTCAGGGGATTCTCTAAAGCCTTTACTACGTATCTCATGGGTGGACGCCGGGATGGCTTCGGATTGAGGCAGGATCTCGCGACGATCGCCATAGCCCACACTTCCTCCAGCAAATCCTCATCCACGATGAGCAATGGATCCACAATCTTTGTGACCAGTTCCTTGTCGTATATGTTGATATAAGGTAACGTTTGTTCCAACCACTCCTTCGTTTCAGTATCACTGGATGCGCTGAGACCCAACTTACCCGTCACCAGCTCCAGCAAAACTTTCCCAAAGCAATACACGTCGTATGCACAATTTGCCGCAGAAGAATCTGAAATTCCCACATACAAAGAAAAGTCAGAAACATTCAGGTCCCCACGAAGCCGGAGTGCAGAAAATGGAGAACTTTTAGCCTGCCTAAAAAACACCTAAAGACTGTTTCTAGTGATGTATGTGGTGACTGCTCGACGAATAGTACATCACCATGAAGACCTGGTCATGAAAATATGAAGAAACTAAAATTCATCAAAAAAGGATTGATGGAGAAAATAACTGACACTTACCAGAAGTACCTTGCTCCGACGACCTGCCAAAGGAAAAATAAAACAAATATTATACTACTAGATATAGTGAATCAAGAAAATTCTGCACACTATATATTGTGACATATGGAATTAAAATTCTCACGTCGTCTGTTGGAGAAACAAAAAGGACGGGAATATTTATCGCTATTTAAATTGGCTTTAGTGTGAATTTTATTGTTATTTCTTCAAAGAGACAAATACTGGATGTCAAAGAAAGATTTGGACATTTTAACTCTGATAGTTCAGTTTTTGCTGTCAATTTGACTCATTATACCTGCGGTTTCAAGTAGGTATCTTAATATGGACATTCTGGACTTGCAAGAACCAAATTAACAATAAAGTTCTGACCATAGATTGTACTTTAAAAACTGACCAAATCCAATTTGACCGATTTTGATATTTAATTGCTGTTTGCTACATTGCTTAAAGTAGGCTGAAGATGCTAACAGTAATATTGAATTCGAGGATCCCCTCAAGTCTTATAATTACCCATGGAATCTGCATATACTATCACAGACCAGACAGTCCGCTTCTTCTGCATTCCTAAAATGCTTACATCTTGTCTCCCAATTGACATAAATTCCCAAAGTTTTACGGTCAACAATGCCAGCAACACCCAAATCAGAACCATATCCAAGTCTATAATTATATGAGAGCGCCATCCATGGCAGCAATCACCACCTGTTAACAGTTAGTGGAAGCCCTGCTCTCATCTAGTTGGGATATACAAGTAGGGTTCATCTCATAAAAATAGCTCTATTTTACACCGGCTTGCCATGCCTAGTTGGGATATATAAGTATCACGAACAATTTTCTTTTGAAGTGTATATGGCGTGTGTTGTCAGGCATGCTTTACCTAACAAGATTATGTATAGGAGACAAGTTTTCCAAACAGATAATAGCCTGATCAAAAGAACAACTTATTCTAATAATTCGACATTCCTAAAGAAGTTAACCAGTATAGAAGACTATCAGAATATGCGCTATGATTCCAATTGAAGGCCTCCTAAAGGGGACCGTACAACACAGGATAAATCCTATAGATTGCCAAAAGTAAAGGACAAACTCAAGGAGATTGCATAGAGCCATGGAAAAAGAGAGCAAGCGCATCTATACTTGTGGACCGAACTAAGCACACAAAAGGTCCTGAAACATTATTTACACCCAGTTCCACATATAGGCATGAATTCACAAATTTGAGCAACTGATAGCAGAATGCTTATACTTACTGTTGCAAGCGCAGTAACCTAGAGAATCTGCTATGATGAGTATCCCCTTCTTGAGCACAGACCTCACTGAGGCTTCCCAGACGCACTTCATATTTATCATCAAGAAGTATACTACTCGCTTGAACATCCCTTCAATCACAAAAGAGGACATGTCACTCCTAATACATCAGCTGTATTCCTTTATCACGCGTTTTCTTACTTTGATAAGGTAAAAGTTTTGGAGGGTCTTTGGACCAATTCTTCACACACGCGCACGAGCATGCATATATGTATATAGTCATCTTCTAGTGAACCATGACTAGCTTCTGGAGGAACTAACTCAAGATCAAGCCTGTTTAATTGCTTGTGATCCAGAATGCTTGTTCACTACCATCAAAATATGCTTATTAAAATCTTCACTAGCAAGCATGAGGAAAAACAACTAATAAATAAGATAAGCAAAATACCCAGAAACCGAAACAAATGCAAATGGTAACTGTCCACTCCAAAGCAAGACACCCACATAATGTCACTATCAAACAGATGGTCCCATTTCGACCCAAAGAAAAAAAAAAATTGGTCCCATAACATTAATCTATTTCACAAAAGGAGGAATTCGAAGAAGTCATACCATATTGATCACAAGAAAAGAATGAATCATAGGAGGATTCACCAAACATGAAAATTGAAGCAAAAGCAAGTGATTTCTGAAGTACCTGTGCACAAGAGGGGGAGTACATTCATGGTGAAGATAAGATAAACCCTCTGCAGCTCCTACTGCAATCTTTAGTCTCTTAATCCAGTCCAGAGATTGCAAACTATCGTCCTCTGAGCTGGTTTTCCTAAATAAAGAACTCGCCAAGTCTTCGTTAGGCATATATTTGTAAACCAGGAACTTCTCGTTCTCCCTCTCCAGGCAGTGTCCCAAAAATGGTACAAACCTTCCATACGAAACCTTACCAAAGAAATCCAATTCGACAGGGTAAACTTCCTTTTTGATCGAACACAGGTCAACCTTTTTAATGACAACAGGAATCCCGCCATCCAGGATGCCCCTGAAGAGATCCCCAGAGTGTCCATGTTTAATGAGGTTTGAGTCATTAAACTCATTTGTGGCTAAGAGCAGCTGCTGATATGCATATGCATCGCCTATGTTTGAGAAGTCAACTGATGCACCGGATGGCAGTGGCGTTCCACCAGTTGAAGCTGGCCCAACACCAACTGCTCTCTGATTCGCAGATCCCCTCTTACGGGTGCAGAAAAACAACAAAGCAAGAACAAGAGCCACAAGGCCAAGCCCACCCAAAACACCTACCAAAATAATTGACTTCCTCTTGTTTTTCTTTTTAGTTTCTGGAGCAGGAGAAGGAGGGTTGGCATTTGGCTGTCCAAAATTATCAAAAGCTAGACCTCTCTCAGCGTAAAATGATGCACACTCACCCGCGGTTCTTTGATCGGATACATTTTGAAGGCAATTGTTGCCAAGAGATGACTTAGTTCTGGCAAAATCAGGAACCTTGCCCTCAAAATAATTTTTCGACAGATCAATAAAGCCAAACCCCACTAAGAGCTGTGTGAGATTACCGTAGAACAAATTCTGAGAAATATTTAACACTGCAGCAGTGGCATTTGACCCTGTGTCTGGTAAAAGACCTGTGAAATTATTGCTAGAGATATCCAGCAGAGCCAGTCCTGGCATTGACCACAACAATCTGGGAAGAGAACCAGTGAAGGAATTATGTCTCAAGACAAGAACCTGCAACTGACTGGGATTAGAAAACAAGTCATCTGGCAAAGGCCCACCGAGTAGATTGTTACCTAACAACATTCTCTGTAAACTTCTGAGCCCTCTCAAATCTGATGGCACCGACCCAGATATATTATTGAAACTGAGATCCAAGTCGACCAAATTCCCCAGGTCCCCAAGCTGCACAGGTAGTGAACCAGACAATTCATTGCCCGAAAGATTCAAATGCCGAAGGCTCGAGAGAGTTCCGATGCCCAGAGGAATCGACCCGGACAAGGAGTTGCTAGAAATGTCGAGAGTGGAGAGATTCTTAAGAGATGTAAAGGATGAAGGAATAGATCCATCGAGCGCATTGCTCGAAAGGTCAAGGACTGAAAGGTGCAACAATTCGCCCAAACCCGATGGAATCGTACCATTCAAGCTATTATCAGCTAAATACAGGCTAGTGAGATTGGTCAGGTTACCAACACTGGGGGGCACAATGCCAATTATCCCACAAGACCTGAGATCGAGCACTTGCAGCGACCCGAGCTGCTGCCCAAACCAGTCGGGTATTTGACCGGGGAGAGAGAACCTGGAGGCATTGAAGGACGTTAACAGAGTGAAATTGGCGAGCGCATCAACAGAGAATTGCGGATTCTGACCACCAACTCTAGTCCTCCTAAACCCAGAAATGTTGATCTCTGTGACTCTACCATTCTCGCATTTTACACCTTGCCACAAGGAGCAAGGGTCCGCCTTCCTGGGCCACTCCCTGCTTCGAATCCCCAAAGAAGATCTGAGTTGAAGCAGAGCAACACGCTCGGTGCGCGAACTCAGCGGCTGCTGCTGTATCGTCAGCTTGCTAAACAGTAACACCAGAAGCAAGAGAAACAACGGCACTCCGCTCATTTGCTTCTTCATGCTTCACAAACAACATTGATCTGATAATTTAACCATAATCACCTCCTCTTTATTTTTCTCCCCATTGCAAACTAAAATGGAACTTGCTCACGGATTGATGCCAAATGCGTTTGCCTTGTCAGAGAACTTGCTCACCTCGATCACAAAGCAAAAGCAAAAGCCAGAGCCTTCAAAGAGAGCAGTAGGTGAAAAATCTGCGTCACTGTCTTCCCTTTGCTTCTCTCCTCTTCTTTGCTTTGCGGCTCTACCTCTCCCTCCCTCTCTCTCTCTCTCTACCTACTCTCTCGCTCTCTCTCTAAGATTTCTCCAGTTTCTCTTCGGTTGACAAAAGGGGGGAGAGAGAGAGAGAGACGTAGAGACAGGCAAAAGATAAAAGATAAAATATTGAGAGGAAATAATTCTAGAGAGAGAAACGACTGGTCAAGACTCTCAAGCACAACCCCCCCATCTCCATTTTTATTTCTCACTCTCTCTCTCTCTGACACGAATGCGCTTATTTTGCTTCACAACACGCAAGCAAAAAGAGGGAAAGTCCTAATATTCAATCGCGCTCGCGCTCTCTCTCGCGCACACAAAAGCCCAAACCCGCACTCTGCAAAATACCCAGAAAGAAAAAAACGAACCAGCAATAGAAATGGAGAAGGACCCGAAAGAGAGATCGAAGTCGGGGAGTGATGGAGACCAATTTCCGGCGACGAGAAGGGGTTTGACCACCGGTAATCCCGCATGCTCCAGCTAAGCTTGAACTACTACTGTCATTACTTTACGATTCTTGTGCATAAATAAATGTATCTCTCTGATTTCTTTCCATCTCTGAAAAATGGCAGGAGGGAGGGGAGGGATTTAAATGGGCTTTTCCCGGATTCACTTTTTTTTTTTTTTTTTGTCTCGACTCGTGCGAGAGGAAAGTGAACTTCTTTTCCATTTTCTTTCTCTCTTTCCCTTGTTATCAAAGAAAAAAATGTGCCTATGTCTATGTTGACAGAGATAGAGATAGAGAGAGAGAGAGAGAGAGAGAGAGAGAGGGGGGGGGGGGGGGGGGTGGGGTAAAGCCTACAGGTAATGAATTTAATTTATGTCACTCAACGGTTTAAAGAAAGTACTAAAACCCTCACTGTTCTGGGCTGTAAAGCTCTAGAAATCTGTTGTCCATTTTTGCAGCTGATAATGATGAAAGTCTTCTCTCTTCTTCTTCTTTTTTTTCCTCTCTTTCCAACCCCCCCAAAAAAAAAAAGTTAGTTAAAAACGGCTCGTTATGAAATCAAATGTGATTTTTCCTAATATTGTTCATGGACATTCGATAACGAGATCATTGATCGATCGGCGCTCGGGGATTAGATAACTTATGGATCCTCGCGACGACGGAGAAGATGACAGGTGGACTGGACCAAGCTCAAGCCCACCTGATTACATTGCTTGCTGCAATTTCACTGTAATTAAAACTGATCTAATTAGGAGATTACCATAATTATTATTATTTTTTTTTGGGGGGGGGGGGGGGGGGGAGGGAGCAGCCGCGCAGGCCACTGTGGCGAGGGAGATGGAATTGAATGGGACTTGCCAATCTCGGTGCGGTCATTGGGAAAGACAAAGAGGTTGGGCAAATGGCAAAAGTGTGGTGGGTGTTACAGTTTTGGTACGGCCCTTTGGCGATGACATTAAGATTCGGGTCGAGCCGGTGCAGCTTCACAGCCAGCTACATATGGGAATAACGACGGGCGTGTTATTTATGGTGTGAGTATCAAAGTTGATCCGGTCCACCTCAATTTTGAGGATTGTAACGTGTATTATCGCCGGATTGATTGGGTAATTGAGTTAATCAGAATAGTCCACGACGGAGAGGAAAATTGAGTCTTGACCCCTTTGATTGATCTCGTCCTTGCAGCCATCCGATTGATGAAATGATCAAGATCTTATGTGGAGTCATCTTCACGTGTTCTGTTTTCGTGGATACGGCGATTCGAACGAGGGGGCGAACTTGATTCGACCTAACTCAGGCGCACGTCTCTTTCGTGGAAAATGAATTATTTGTAACACGTTTTACGAAAAATTAATAGCTATCATCTCTTATAAAATCGAACAAACAGAAAAAAAAAATCGTTTAGGAAAGTGTCTGAACATAAATTGCGAAACTGTTGCTGACGATGATTTTTTTTTTCTCATTAACTAATTATTCCATACACACGATTAATTTTACGAAAATATTATCAAAATCATTCATCCATCTGCGAAACAAAGACGCTCTTAGTGTGTGGTATAATAGGATTAGATTTAGATCAGCCACCACGAGGTCTTTAATGCTTGTTTTTATTACTAGTATATTAGGATTTTATTATTTTGGGGAATTCCTTATCTCCTTATCGCTTTTCAACTCGATAAGTGTTGCATCGAATTCCTTGCGATTCTTTCCGCCTTTAGATTAACTTTCTTCAGGATTTAAGTAGAAAGGTGAAAGAATTTTTATTTTATTTTTTAAAAGGCTTTTCGACGCGAATTATGATGCTGTCGAATGATGAGGGGAATACAATACTAAAGAATAAGGTTTCTTGTCTGCTCTGTATTCAGTGAATCTACTAAAATATGAAGCATCGCCTCTATTTCGGAGAGATCTATGTTGTTGATCGGCTTAAATACACCTGAAGTACCATAAGTTGTGTACGGCGATCAGTTTAATGTCAAAACTTTCAAATCGATCAGTTTAGTGCTAAGTTTTTGCAGCTTCGATCACGTCGGTGCCAATATCGAAAAAAATCGTGCACTTCAGTGTCATTCCGACTAAAGTTCGGCAAAATGAATTACGTGGACATTATAATTAATTTCTATTATCTTACGTGGCAAAAAATTTTAAAAGCAGCTGCCATTATGGAATCCTACGTGGCTTACAGAAGGGCAAAAATTTAAAATGACGTCGTTTTATGTATATGAGTAAATCATGATGGAATCCTTTGTGGCCACCTCCAACGCCTGCGCCTACACCACCTCCGGCACTGGCATCGGCACCGGCACCCCCACCAACACCACTTCCTGCTCCAACACCTACTCCAACACCTGCACCTCCTTCACCTCCAACACCAGCTCCGCCGCCCCCTCCTCCTCCTCCACCTCGACTAGCTCCACCTCCGCGCGCCACCGTCTGCCCCTCTTTCGACACCTCCACTAACACCGCCTCCCGCTCCTACATCTGCACCGCCACCACCCATCAGATTCAACCTTCTCTCGCTCGCACTCTCCTATTTTGAATCTACGTGAATTGCTGGAAATTGCTTGGGTAGAGAGATAAATTTGGGTTAGTTCGAGTTGTTATGGGCGTTGGAAGTGAAATTAGTGATCTAACTAGCGTGCCTACATCAAACAATCGATTGGGCTAAAGCCATCACACGAACGGGTCTGAACGCCGGTCCACACATCCCTTGCCGTCACCGCTTCTGAGGTCTCTCTCATCATCATCGACGACACGCGATACGACCCGCCTTCGTTACACTCGCTTCCCCCCGTCGTCAAGTTCCTTGTGCTGGAGCAGAGTCAGCAAACCACCATGGCGTCGAAGCTCCTCCACCAAGTGCGCGCCGAAGACAATGGTGCCGAAGAGGAGGTGGTGGTTGGCGGAGGAGCTCCGAGCTGGCATGACGCCAAAGACAAACCCTAATCAATTTGGGGATTAGGGTTTATGTTGGCGAAATTTGTTTGCAAACGACGTCGTTTTGCTCTTTATAATGCTAAGTCAGCTTTCGGCGAGCCACGTCGGCCTCATTTTTTGTGTAAACCATCCACGTAGGCGCCACGTAGATTTTTCGACGGCCACGTATGCACTTAGCACTGAAGTGATCGAAGTTACAAAAACTTAGCACTAAACTGATCGATTTGAAAGTTTTGGCACTAAACCGATCGCCGTACACAACTTATGGCATTCCGGGTGTACTTAAGTCGTTGCTGATCGTTACCACCGAAAGATTACCTTTTTGTGGGATTTAGTTGCTTTTTTTTTAATGTCAAAGTCCTTTGCCATAAAATTAAAAAGCATCCTTTTTGTTTTTTTAGCAAATCCATAACATTATTTTTGCGCTAAAATTTATGAAAAAAAATTGATTCCAGGTATTAAAGTTCGCATGTCGCGAAAAATCAAGTGTTTCGGATACTAATAAAGTCAAAAGTGTTTAAGTGGTAAAATTTAATTAAGCAAAAAGTTATATTGTAAAACCTCGTTTTTTTTTTTCTGTCTAAGAAAAACCTCAATTCAAGTGAACTTTTTTTTTAAGGAGAAAAAGAGGAAGAACCACGCTTTGCCTTCAAGCGTGGAACAACGTACCTTTCTCTTTTATCTTAGCGTTCTAGGAGATAGCGACTTCTCATAATTAACTTTATATCTAGGCTTTTCACGAATTGAATCACCAAATTCGCTATTTCCATGAAGTTGTGTGGGGTTTCTATTTGCCAATCGCTTTGTAAGACCACGTGCGATGGGCGTGCAGCCAGTCCCAAATCCAGATCGAATTCAATGCAAATGATGACACATGATTAGAGCACGCGAAGATTAGGTTTAGTAACGGTAACAATTTTTCCGATAAATGCAATTCCATTTAAATTTTGTTGATCTAGAGATCACATCTTCAGTTATTTCAATTCGCTTAATCTCGTTATCTCGAGAGTTACGTGTACCTGGCCGTGTATCTCACAAGTGGCAACTTCTAATCCCAAGGTCTCGAATCTCGAAACTATGAAGGCTTACCTCCATAGCATATTTTTAACACACACCCTTTGCATTTGCAGACAGGGAAATTACAATTGCAAGATCAATGTCTCTTCATTCTTTCTCTAGAATCAAGGCGTGTAAGACATCATGCGATCGAAGGACTTCTTTCGTCCTTCCGAAACAGGGGAGGTGACAAATATCTGAGTTGACTCGATTCTTTAACAGAGTATTGAAGAAACGAACTAGTGGCGAAGAAGACATAGGAACAAAATTTAGGGTCGTCGAGAATCATTGGTGGGGAAAAGAAGGGGGGGACACATGAAGGGTGGCACTCGGAAAAAAAGATGGAGAAAGTGGAGAGTCAACCACTGACTTAAGTGGTCAAAACTCTCTTTTGCCTTTTTTTTTTTTCCCGCCTCCCCTGTTTCCGATCAGTCGGATCTCCATCCATTCTTGTCACGTTGATGGCAACACCAAAGGGAAATTAAAGGGGCGCACCGCACCAGCAACATCCGCACGACTAGTCCAGTCCCATTCATTAAAGAAGAGAGGAGACCAGTCGCTCCAAAACAAAAAGCGAACACCCTCTCGCGGTGGGGAGCACGTTCTGTCCATTACAATCCCCGGAACAGAGCACGTATCATCCTGGGAGGCATGTGATACTCTGTTCTAACTTCTTAGGCTTAGGAAGTGCCTCTCATGCCTTGCACCATCCCTGTCCGCATGCCTTAACTAGCAACGTCATTGGTAAAGCGATAATCTTCTTAGTTGAGCATGGTTCCAAGGTAGTAAGGGAATCGGAGAATCGAATCAGCCCATCGATCTGCTTTCGGAGCATGCAGGGTAGGTTTCGAGTTTTAAAAATTGGAAAACTGATTTTAACGGGCATTTGTTTGTGTTTTTCTTGTTAAATATTTTTCCACGATCCGATGAGTAGTGTGCAAATTGAAATCACCGCAGCCGTACACGTGAAACTCGAGAAGACTCCACAACTATAAGAGTTCTCCGATTCCAAAAACGGAGGAATTGGTTCCGATGAATAGGTTGGAGGCTTAACCTAAATCAATCGTGAAACAGATCACCCTCCATGAGAGCTACAATGTTGGCGCTTTCTTGTGGTGCTTGGGCTGATCTATTGTTGATTAAATTATTAATATTAATATTTTTTTTTGCTAGAAATTATTATTATTATTATTTTTGCGGCATGGTGTGAGTAGAGTACAAGTTACAAGTGGACCCCACTTGATACTTTTTTTTTTTTTTAATCTCGACTGGATGGAGTCATCAAAGTCCGTATGCTGCTACGTACACGTACACCATTAGGAGCAGAGAGAGAGAGAGAGAGAGAGAAAAAGAAGCTTTTAGCTCACCGTGGGGGGCCAAGAAGAAACTCTCCCTTCACTTTTCTCACTAGACAATATACATCCGACATCATGGTATGGTCATCGGTTCATTCTTTTTCTCTTTATCAGCCTTTTCCTCTTTTGTCTTTTTCTTAATATCAAATAAAAACTATTCAGGACTAAATAAAAAAAAAAAGAAAAAAAAGTACAAATTTGAGTCAGTCAACCACCACTTGCAGCGTTGCAGGTCGCAGCTGCAACTGATGACGTGTGGAACCTGGACTTGCCATTGCCTCCCCGCTCTCCGAAATGTCGGCCGCCACGTCATCCTATCGAGCGTTAGAGTCCCTCGTGCTTCGCAAAATTATTAAAGGGCCGTTCTTGTTTCAAAATTTCTCAAAATTAGGGCACATGGCAACCATCCTTTTTTTTTTAAAATCAATTTATGATCGGAGCAACACGAAATAGAAATTTATTTGATAACGGCATGAAATTTCTAACGTTTATGACGATTGGCGGTCCGGCTCATGGAAGATCGATGGACCGGCGAACCGATGACCGAAGGGCTAGCGATTGGCAACCGATGGGTGGCGGCCGATGATCGACGATCAAGACAAAATAGGTATTGGGATGCGGTTCATTCTCATATGCAACAGAAAAGCACGTGGGTCTCACTCCATGATAAGATGGTGGAGGTCTGGAGGAGCCGCCCCAGGGGAGTCTCAAGAGGAGCGCTCCTGGACACTAGAGTGCTTTTACGATTTAATATCATAATTTTTCATTAATAATTTGGGCTTGAGCTAATAAATAATTATTACTATATATAAAATCTTTTTTTATTTTTAATTGAACGACGTAACGAGATGTGGGAAGTGCTAATTACAGTGAAATTCTATGTTGGACGTAACCCTAAGTTCAAGGCGTATCGAAAAACATCTAGTGTCTCAATTTCTCTGTCTAACTACTTTTGCTTCGTTGTGATTGTGTGCTAAATTCTAACAATAGGGAGGGAATGAGCGATGGTAAGAATTTTTATGTCTCATTTTTTTTTCCTCCAGAAGCAGAGAAGCTGAAAATTTCGACTTCACATTTCCGTTCCAGAAACATGAAAATGAAATTGCGTTAAGCAAACGGAATTTTGTTTCAGAAACAGGTTCGGAAGAGAAATAGAGCAATGGAATGGCTATCATTCGCTCCCTTAACGACTTTTTGCTAGATTAATTGACTTATTACCGAATCGATAACTAGCTTTTGCAAGAGGAATAAAGTAAAAATCACCCTTGAGCATGACCGAAAAACCAAAAAGAAAATTGGAAAATAAAAGGCCTTAAACACGGAATAATTAATTTAGAATATTCATTAAGGAAGAACGGGATCGCATATCTACATTTATTTGTTTTTTTTTTCCTGGGATTTTTTTTTAATGACGAGAATATTTGGAAGTGGGATCGCGATTCTCCTTCTCCTGCTTGTATTTCTTTACGTTTATCTCTCTCTATCTCTCCTGATGAAATTACAAGAATTGGAAGTGGATCGCAATTGCTTGTGAACTAAGTAGTACTCTTGCACTTAATTTCAGTGGCTTTGCGGTGCCCATTAGCCATCGGTCTCCTCCAGCTTTTACAAGAAATTCGTAAAATGTAAAATATACGATAATTGCATAAAATATTAAAAAATTCGAGATGGGGGAATTCCTAAAATTTTCGGCTGACCGGAAAGTGTTTACCGAATGAGTGAAAGCCCGAAAAATCAATTTCCCAAAAAACACTTTCACCAAAATAGAAACACGCCATGAGATTCTCGTTAGAGCGATAACCACCCTCGGTTTGTTATAGGATCGCTCTCGGTAGCTTAATTTGGCGGCTAACCAATATTAACAAGTGCCTAACGGTACTATTATTTTTCTCTTTTTTTTTTTTTTGAATTTTACGGCTTGACGACAGTGTTTCGATCATAAGCTTGCACATAACCACGGGACATTCCAGCGATGGGGAACTGAAGGTGAAACCTAGTCGGACATCGCGTGCGTTGACTCGTATGTTCTGTCTGTTCTTATTTCTTATTCTTATTCTACTCCCCCTTAATCTTTTTTACACGTCGACAACTAGGAACAGCTACATCTTATCCTATTTCCTATTCATCAATTTAATTATTATTTTTTTCCCCCAAAGTGTTGAAATCGCCAATTTTCTCTGGGTATTAAAATGGGGAAAAATGTAGTTGGGGATTGATTGAAGAATCTTCGGAAGTAAACGCCACAGCATCGTTTCGCGAATTGCAATCATGCTCTTGGCTCTTGGGTCTTCCCACGTAAATCTTAATTTCTTAATCCTCTCTCTCCTTCTTCTTTTGCTGTTGTTAGGAACACGACACGCCATCGTGCGCCACGGATGCAACTTCCGTCCTTTGAACAACCGCCCCCTAACACGTCCGGAATCCATGCGGACCCGACTAGTGGGAGGCACACGTTCGAATGAGTGAACCACTTTCCCCGACACCGTCATGCCCATGAAGTGCCCACACATGGATATTCATTAGACCCGTCAAATGAATGAATCGGATTGAATTACAAATAGACCCGTCTAAATAGATTCATTTAATCCGTTTATGAATCATTTATCGCAATGCAAATCTAGTGATCCATTCTTGACTCATATTTCTAAAACATTTCTCTATTTAATCAAATCTAGAAAAAAAAAATTGTATCTAAGTCGAGATGAGTGCGCGGTGCGAGTGAGCGCAAGGTCAAGCGAGGGCGAGAGAGAACGAATAGAAAGAGTCATAGCCGTGCGTTGAGTTTAAGTAAGTTGTCAAACCATTTATGACCCGTTTATGATTCACTTACGACTCATCTAATAATACTCATGTTATGTTCAAACCTACCCTTATTTATTGAATATAACAAATCCGTTTATTATTCTGAGTTGAGAAGTGGGTTTAACCGACCTAGTATTTATTTGGATGGGAGTTTCAATCTAGGGTTTCAAACCCCACCCCCCCCCCCCCCCCCCCCCCCCCCCCCCCCCCCCCTCTCTCTCTCTCTCTCTCTCTCTCTTCAGTTTCAAGAAAGCCAATTAGATCCAGCGGCGTCAACATGGAACTTTTTCCTATCTAACATCTAACGAGGCGACGAGGGAAGCAAGATCGATTCTAATAGACAAGAGGAAGCCAAACCGATCATGGCGGTTGCTGTCCAATCTTTTGGCAATATGTCTGCTTCCCTCTTCTTGAGTTCATGAAAGCGAACGAACTTCATCTTTCATTGGATGCATCGAAAAGAGCAGTGCCTGTGTCTTGAGTTACTGGCAAGTCACTGGATCCCGCACCAAAGTTGACTTCTACTTCAAGAATAAACAACCTCGGCTTCAACCTTGGTACTCAAGACAAAAGGGCTAAAATGATTGAAATGGAGCCAACTTCTTACCCAATGTCCCGATTTCGTCGAATTGCTATATTAGCATTCTTTGGTTCCGAGGAAGCGTCGCAAAAAGAGAAAAGAATGGCATCACGTAACGGCCGTCAATATTGTGCGCTGAATCGAATGCAAATGAGCTGATTGTTAAAGTCGCTTCCCAAAGAGAGAGAGACCTACGACAATGGCGAGTGATTGGACTTGGATATTACTTGAAGTGATCAACGGACCCTTACCAAGACTCTAATTTTGTTAATTGCCAAGTTCCCTGAATGTCAAGCAACATAACTTGAAAGTTTCTCCACCGAACAGGAAGAGAACAAACAACTTTTAGGAAGGAGAAACTTCAAAAAAAGACGACAATTCATATTTTGATGTTGATGTCGAGAGGGATTACATCAAGAGAAAACTACATATAGAAAAAAAGAAATCTTCCAAAAATCGACTGGTCTGAATAGTGCTTGTTTTGACTTTGACTGTTTAAAATTCTCGGATAGGTGCCGAAATTTCTCTTTAAGTAAGTTTCTTGTGCTGCCGATGCACCTCACGCCTCTGACATTTCATCGCCGTCCAGCGATCTAATCTTGTGGTCCTTATGACTGTTTTGGTCGGAGAGGTCGGGCGGGAAATAGTAAACTTAAATGAGGAATCATCATTTGACAAGTGATTCATCAGATTGACCAGCGATCTTTATAATAATTTATTTGATCGTGCACATCCATATTGATTAAATTTTGTATTATGCTTATCTTACCTCAAATAGTTATCCAATAAGGCCTTTAATTCGTCTCATGTACTATTTATCAATGTATCGAAATACACATAATTTCCTCAAATACATTTTCGCTATTTTCTTAAGTCAAATAATTGCAGCCGATGAACTAATAAGCAAATAATTCCCATCAGAAAACTACGGATGGCGCCACTATCATTGAGGAATCACGTCACGCGATGCTAGTTCAAATCATTCATGCGAATCGAGCTTGAACCATTGAGGAAGAAGAGTCAGAATTTTCATGAGTCAATCGTTCTTTTTAGACACTCTAACCATCTTTTGAATGCCTTCTTAATTTCGACAAAAGAAAAATGCCTTCTTGATAGCATTGGTCGGATTTAAAGAGATGAAAACACCAAATTACTCGTTACCATCTTATCTTCCACCATTTTTGAGGGCCTAAACAGCAGTATCAGCAATTCACAGACGAAAGATTGAGGATACAAATCTGGGTCATGCCAACCAGAAAGAATTTCAGCCCATAAGTTCTGGCCCAAAAGGTTCAATTGTTGGACCCAGAAGCCATGACAGATATGGGTAGGCCATGTTTTTCAGGTCTTCGATCAGTCTTCGGTGCAAGTCAATTCGGGCCCATGATGACCCACACAGGAAATTATCTGGGTGCAGCAGATTTTGTCATTTTCATTTGGATTGTGCGCGTTTCATGCATGAACATCAGCTCCCAGAGCAGCACGCTTTGACTGCTAAACATCTTCAGAATCAATGGGAAGTTTTGAGGTGCTTATAAACTGGAAGAAGCAATGAAGGAGCCGTGTCAAGATTTGCGGAAATTAAAAAACGTTGCAGAATGACAAACGGATGTCCTTAAAATGGATCTGTTAACTTGCGGAGTGTTCTCATCTGTTCTGATTCTTGCATTTGAGATAGTAGTTAGACTGTAGAAGTGTGAGTTAAACATTGGATCAGTGCACATGTTTCTGGTGCTTCTTCAAGCCAATATCTATGCTCACATCCACTTTGAGCCACATTTTGCTTTCTTATGATTTTGTTCTTTTAAAGTTTCCTTTCCTTTCAACGTGTCTTTATGATGAAGTTGCAAAAGAAAGAAAGGGAGATGAAATTTGTTTCAGCTCGACCCATCGTCGTCGTCGTGTTTTGCAAGAGATTGCTCTGCCACTTCACCCGGATAGGTTAGTCGGCCCATTCTTATCGGGAAAGCGATTTTTCCCATTTCAGGAACTGAAAAACTGGGCCTAATGCCCAAATAAATAAATAAAAAATCTCATACTTTATTATCTGTGTCAATTATATCCAAAACTTTTTTTGTCTCATAAAAAACTTATAAATTTTACTTTTATCTCAATTCTACCGATCTAATATCCGAAAAAATCCTCAACTTTAGCATTTTGTCCCAATTATATCCAAAACTTTTTTTTATCTTCTAAAAAATCACCAATTTTTACTTTTATTCCAATTTTACCACCGTCAGCTTTTTGTTCATAATCACTGTTAGTTAATTCTATATGAATCGAATTTTTTCGCCGAATTTACCAATGAATTTTTAAAATTTAGAAATAGTAGGTTTCAGAAATGATGAGATTGTCAGAATATCTCTATGTCTAGCCGTTCTTTAGGCTGTTGAGTGCCGAAGGGAATACGAAACGCACCGCCCTGAGTGACTACATATCTCTCGGCAATATGTAGGGGAAACAAATAGCAAAAGAGAAATTTGAAATTTTGTCATATCAGTTTTGCTGAGGTGTAATTCATTAATGGTGTGAAAATGCCACATAAGATTAACTAATGGTGATTATATACGGAAGGCTAACGTCGATAAAGTTGAGAGAAAAATAAAAGTTGAATTTTTTTTATGAGACAATTTTTTTTTAAAAAAAATTATAATATGAGACATATGTTAAAGTTGAGTTTTTTTTTTTTTGGGTACTAGGAAGGTAAAATTAGGACAAAAGTAAAAGTTTGGAGTAAAATTTAGATAAAAATAAAAGTTGAAGGTTTTTTATGAGACAAAAAAATATTTTTGATATAATTGTCACAAATGCTAAAGTTTGAGGATTTTTTGGGTATTGGGCCTGAAAAACTGTTGGCCAAATTGGAAAATACTTCGTGTGGCAGCAACTTCTTCGCATCTTGACTTTAGAGAGCAGATCAACCAGTAGAAATCGAGAACGGCGAATGGCTCTGGAGTGCAATTTAGATAAGATCAGATTGATATATTGAGATGATTATCCTGCCCCATCAGACTCATTGGTGTCTACCAAAACCTACCTTTTAAATCTGTAATTTAGATGAGACTACAGTTTGAGCACATCGGATTTTCAACGATGGTGTTGGAAATTGAAGAATGATAAGCAAAAACTGCTGGTGATCTTTTAGAAGTGTCAGGAATTTGTTCCTCTTGATTAGGTGAGTTACATAATCCTTGCAGTCTGCCTCATATTTTCTTATGGCTCCATCTCTTTCATCCATAAGCATTACAAGCCACAAAAGTATTATCAAGTTTGAGTGTCCATTACACATGGCTTCAACCCATTCAAATCTAGAATCACACGTCAGAGAGAGGCCAAAGTCCAACCAGGAAAGCTAAAAACAAATGCTTATAAAAAACCCACATGAGGTTCCTGTTGATACAAGCAGCATTTAACTCTGCATATTCCCTGCGGAATTTCAAAAAGAAAAACCAAAAATCTCTCTTCAACTAGATCCACCAAGCACCCTTCTTTCTTTCTTTCTTTCTTTCTTTTGTGTTGCTCCACAAGAGATTCCATCGAGAAAGCGATAGGCGACGCTTTTCCGGCTGCTGTGGGGCAAAGTCGGCCGAGTCTGTGTGGACTACTTTGCGCCCCCACCTCCAAAGTCGGCAGATTTCCAGCTCCCTGAGCCGTAACATGTTAAAAAAAAAGGCTTCATTTAGGTGCATTCACTTGTCTAAACGAATGCTGTCAACACTAGAGCCTTGGAAACTAGAGTAACATGCGAAGCAAAACTAGAGCCATTAATCGATCGCGAACCCAGATGATGACTTCCTTCCACTTGCGAGGAAGGACCACCGGGACGAAAAGGAGCACTCCTAAGGGAGAGGAATGAGATGGAGATATTACATTCTTGTTTGGAGATAGGCTCAATGATAAGGATTCGAATAGTGGACGAGGAAGGTGTATCTAAAGCGACGCTTTCTTTTTCTTTCCCCGTACAGATTCCTCTGAAAATTTCTTCACAAGTTCTTTTCAGCCAATGATCATTTCCTGCCCCATTAACCTGTGGCCAGAATCCAATGACAGGGACGGTCGCAACTTGACATGGGGGGCCACGTATACCGGATACAGTTTAACTAACAGCATACGATGTAACTGTCCTAGAACAGCACGAATTTGCCCAGAAAAGGTGTTAATCTCCATATGTAATCGTAAGTCGAGTGAAAGAGGAGCAGAACATAGAACCTGAATACGTCGCAATATTTGCGGACTTCAGCTCTTGTAAGGTATGCAAATAGGGGAAATGCGATGCCAGTTAAGAATTTGTTCCGACAAGATTTCACCTTCCATTATTTGCTTTGGTTCTTGTTGATTTTGCAAGTGGACATGATAGCATCTATATCTCCAGCACGAAAGATCCTGCCTGCAACTTCTCTTCTCGGAACCTTCCCCTTCCTGGCAATCTGGAGTTCTAAATTATCTTCCCAAATCAGATATGGATCATTTCTTGGGGTAATTCTTAAAAAAAAAATATTTACAAAATTAGATTAAAAAAATATAATTACCGATTTAAGTCTCGCGCGTTGGGGAGGGGAGCGCGAGAGACCCGCGCGCTGATTAAAGCAGCGCGCAAGTGCTGGGAAGCAAGCTTCCCTTTTTTTTTTTTTTGCTTTCTTACTTGCTTTTTTTTTAGAAGCCACGCTTACTTTTGTGCTGCTGCACAAACAATTTTTTTTTATATATTTGTTGTCAATTTGCGACGAATTTCTACATTATATATTTTGCACAAATTTCGTCATGCGACACGTTCATATTTTACGACAAACTCATGCGATATGTTTGTCGCATGATATAAAGTGTACATTTTCAATGACACGTTCATCACAGAATATATACTTAGTGTGCTTCACGGTGACGTCTAACGTGCCATTGAAAATGTGCCGCACATTTCGTCGCAAAATATATACTTTGGGTGTTGCGTAAGACCCGTGGCAAAGTGCCTCACAATGTGCTTGCGCCTTTTATGGGACTCAAAGTATATATTTCGCGATTAAATTTGCGGCATGTTTGTTGCAAAATATATATAGCTTAGAAATTCATTGCATATTGGTGACAAATACAAAAAAAAATGTCTAAAATATAAAATAATTGAAAAACGAAAAAAAAGGATTTTAGCTACGAAAATTAGCAAAGGAAAAAATATCTCGCTAATTTGCAACGAAACATCATATTTGTTACAAATTTCATCGGAAAATATATAACGTACATTTCCAACGATATGTTCGTTGTAGAATTCGTCGCTAAAAAAATTCATTGCAAATTAATAATAAATATAATTTTTTGCTGTTGCACAAAAGTAAGCGTGGCTTCTGACAAAAAAAATGTGCATGGCTTCTAAAAAAAAGCAAGTAAGAAAGCAATAAAAAAAAAGCAAACAAGAAAAAAAAAAAGAAGGGAAGCACTTGCGCGCTGCTTTAATTAGCGCGCGGGTCTCGTGCGCTCCCCTCCCCAGCGCGCGAGACCTAAATCGGTAATTATATATTTTTTAAACCTAATTTTATAAATATTTTTTTTAAGAATTAAATCGGAAAAAAACCCTCATTTCTTGTTGATTCTTGGATCGGTTGATGCACTGAGCTCAGGCCTAGTTGTAAGACTTCTTTCGCGAAAATAGGTCTCTAGGATGGGACAACGCTATACAACTTGCAGCTCTAGGGTCGCATAATATCTCACCGCCACCCTCCGAAAGTTGGTAGTCTTTTAACATTCTTATGCCCTATGGGATCTCGATTTGCTCTTGTAGTGGATTGCTTTCCTAGATCAGTCTTTGGTTCTATGGAATATGTTGTCCAATCTTCTCGCAGAAATTCAATCTGGCCACGTCGGATGCGGTGCGAGGTTCTGTCCCAAACACAAATCTTGAATAGCGAGCTAGTAACTAGTATTAACATGAACTTGTATGCTGTGACAGTTAATAGATGAAAGAAAGGGGCTCGTCTGGACGCAGTAATACGAAGTCCCGAGTCCCCCGAATTCCCCCGTATGAACTTTTTTGACGATATAAGGATGCCTCACATTGAAATAGAAGAAATCGATCTCTTCCGGAGAGATACACTCTTAAATCTCGATGGCCCAGATGCTAATAAGGCAAATTACCGAGGTAACAAGGAAAGAACACTAGGCTGCGTTTGGTAACGCTCCTTGTAATGTGTTTCTGTTTCAAAAGTGTTCCTAGAACACTTTTGGAACAAAAACACGTTTGGCAAAAAAATGTTCCAAAAGTGTTTCGAAGAACACTTAAAAAAAAAGAACACTTTTGGTCCTAAAAAAAGAAATAGAAAAAAGATATATTT
The DNA here is from genome assembly GCA_021437785.1 of Rhodomyrtus psidioides. Taxonomy (NCBI): domain Eukaryota; kingdom Viridiplantae; phylum Streptophyta; class Magnoliopsida; order Myrtales; family Myrtaceae; genus Rhodomyrtus; species Rhodomyrtus psidioides. The sequence goes on along the minus strand of JAILYB010000022.1, from coordinate 3,930,948 downwards.
TTTTTTTTGTTTCTGAAACACTTTTGGTCCTAACGCTCCCTGGTCGCCGTCCGCCGGTCGCCGCCGGCTACCGCCGCCCGGTGGCGAGAAAAGTGTTTTTTTTTTTTAACTTATCAAACGCGTTTCTGTTCCCAAAAATCGTAGTCGGGAACAGAAACACAAAAAAATGTTTCTGTTCCAAATATGTTCTTAGGAACAGAAACGTTACTAAACGCAGCCTAATAATCTACACAATAAGGACAGAAGAACTCTCTGTATATGGACCATGCAAAGATTCTGATGCACTATTGCAATTTGGCTGCCCATGACCAACCAGATGTGCTGTGATAGGATCTCCATCGTTTAGGAGGAGTGAGCGCGAAACAGACACATGGGCAAGTCCACCTTCAAGAAATCTGTTCACTCCTAGAGAAGTAAAAATTTCTGACGACTTTATGTCCTACTTAACGTCATACCCAAAAATGGCAAAGAAGACAATGCTTGTGCCCATATTGAGTTTAAAATGAATTAAACACATGACAAAGAATTGAACAGATTATACCGAAGATATTTTTCCCTTGTGCAGAGTGCATTTATTGGTGTTCTTAAAAGCGATTACCCATCTGATAGGTCAACTTCTACTCTGTATAGTAATTGAAGAAAAGCCAAAGAAACCTTTGTACATCAGACATTTTCAAACACTGTTGGGTTTATGCCACAGATTTGACAGGAGGACTGGTAAATCTTGTTCTCTGTTCCCTGATCTCCTGCGGCTAAGACAGATTATGTCCAATTTTCTAATCTGACATAATCTTATCTTATCCGATCTACCCTGTTATTACTGTCCAGAGACAGTGTCAAGAAGTAAACTTTTGTGCGAAAATGAAGGACACAAGTGCTTAAGAGAAGTCTAACGAAAATAATGCAGTGTCTAGACTCGAGGTCTGCTTTGACGGACCTTTTCACCGCAAGATCTCGAGAGCAAAAATACAAGAAATTGGCGAGTACTGCTAGCGAAGTAGGTGGCTAATGTTGAACTTGTCACAGGTAAAGACAAAGGGGTGAGTAGTAAGATCATTGGTGAGCAAGTGATGGTACTTGGTACGGACTCAGATAGCCAGCTAGAAATTGCTTGGAATGTTGTTCAGAGCAGAGAATATGTAAGACAAGAGAGATCTCTCCTCCTGCAACATGAAGATCAGAAGGGCACGGATCAGAGGCAGCTTTTTGGAGTTGAACTCCCATCACAGTTCTTCTTGCCGCAGCAAGAGATATGGACTCTGGTGCACACGTGAAAGTGTTGCACTGATTGTGGGTTTTGAGCATTGCATGGCCCACACTTCCATGAACATGCAATGATGCAATCTGTGTAATAATTCAAGTAAAAAACAAGAGGGACAAATCTGCACAGAATCCCTTGTAGCTTGGAGAAAGAAGAGGAAAATATATTCATCCTGCTCTCTTGGGATTTCTGTTTTGTCCTCTTTTTACTTTTCCCCTCTGTTTTTCAATGCACGCTATTATCCCTTGGGTACTTGCTTCCCGGATCAGCCACAAGGGGCACTTCTACAAATATCTCAAGATCTGATCTGTCGAAGATTGGTGTCCATTGAATAATAAACGACCAAACTATGATCGTTTTTTCAAAATGTTTGTTGTGAGGTGCAGCATTTCATTGAGAGGTATGCTCTAAAACGGACTTGAATGCGGCGTTTGTCGGGTGATGAATTGGCCATTCCAGAAATCATACAAATCCCACACCAGAAAAATTGTAATATCCTTGTACATGGGCTAATTAGTAGATTCACATGCTTTATCACATATAAATAGGACAAGTTTAATAACGATAAACATCCTTAAAAAGTTGTTGGAGATACAGATTCTCCATATCGCCTTACGTACATCATTGTTCTTCATCTTTGTCCTGGCTCTCCATCTTGTGGTTACTAAGGAGACAAATCATTAGAAATTCCCTTTACAAACATTGGCAAAGATTTATTGGCCAACTGGCTCTACCCCACCTCACCTCACCTCACCTCCACACCACCTCCCCCTCCCCCTCCCCCACCACCTCCTCCTCCCCAACTGCTTATAAAGAGCAGGCCTTTGCCACCTCTTCTGCTCATATCATCACTCGACCGATAGTCCTTTTCTTCTCTTTTCTTCGCTTTGACCCCTCTTTATCTTTCTTTCCTCTCTTCATCACCGACACCCTTCAAGCGACCCCGGCATTCCCCACACGACCTCAGCCAGTCATTTCAATCTCTCGATCGGGTTGTGGAGAAGATGGCGTCCAGTTCGATGTCGAGGGGTTCAAGCTCGTGGACTGCGAAGGAGAACAAGGCGTTCGAGAAGGCGCTGGCTGTGTTCGACAAGGACACGCCCGACCGCTGGCACAATGTGGCCAAAGCCGTGGGCGGCAAAACTGCTGAGGAGGTGAAGAGGCATTACGAGTTGCTTGTGGAGGATGTGAAGCACATTGACTCTGGCCACGTCCGCTTCCCTAATTACAGGACGACCGAGCATGGAAACGTTGATGGTGAGGACAAAAGGTAGTACTTGTACTATGTACGAGTAGAGCGCAGAAATCACCAACTTTTGACCTAAACTAAATTGACAGCAACGAGAAAAGAAAATAGTTTTTATACGTTTCCTCTTTAAGCATATGGTTGCTAATTAAGTCTTGGATCAACTTTTGACTTCTTTAACTACATGTCAAACAATTTTAAGTGGCTGGAAGATTACACCGGCAGACCAAACTTACAAAAGCGAAATTCTCTATCAGGCTTTTTTGCTCTTCCTTCTAGAGTGATTTTGCCTGTTGTTACATGCATCGTTTATGTTGGTCTTGGTACTTCTCGGATCCTTTATCAATCATCATCATGTTCTCTCTCTCTTTCCTGCTCCTCGTGAGCATCATCATCTTTCAAAAGACAACAAAAATACAAACTTTATGTTTTATTACCACTATTATTCCCTCTGCGTACGATAAAAGAGCAGCTCAACTCTGATCAAATACGAAGATGACGTCCCGGAACTCATGTCTATGTTTCTCGTCACGCAGGATGAAGAATCTGAAGCTCCATTGAAGCGTGATCTCTTTGGCAGAGAGGGGCATATATTAAAGAAGCAGCAGATATATGATAATAAGAAGACTAAGTACTCGCATTAGCTTTAGGAATAATCATCATAAGCGGTGATTTAAATGTTCCAATGTCGTCGAGTTATGTGCTCCTAGTGTTTGTACCCATCTGTCGTATTTTTCATTCCGCAACTATGAATTCTCAACGTATTAGCTATACTGTTGCCCATGCTATATGATCATTCTACAAGTACATGTTTGACAGTATACACGAGTTCGTATTAATTAGATAGTTCCATGCATAAATAGATTACGTACACGACCGTATGAGTATGAACGTACCCTCCAAGATTCACTTGCTGGGTGTGAATCAATGATTTCGGAATCAAACAAAAACCGAAGAACGCGGACAGGTCACAAGCCTTGCTCTGTTTATCATATATCTCCTTTTCTTTTTCTCATCCATTTCTTTCGATGCGGGCTGCGAGATGGATAAAAGACGTGAGAGCCACACGTGAGAATTGGAGTGATAAAGCGTGGATCATGGTTATAATGACGCTTGAAGTTGGATAGACACGATCTTTGGAGGCATTAACTTGCTGGTTTCTGGTTCTTCATTGATGGGATTCTCTAGCCAAATGCCTTAGTTTGACAGTTCGGTCAAGGAAAAAAAGAAGAAGAAGAAGAAGAAGCTGCAATAATCGTTACTATAATCATCTGCTAAATCTGTTCCCTTCATGAACTCTCCTAGTTGGTTTAAATTGCAGATGTATTTCCTTAATGTAATCACTCGTGCAATGACGTATGCCTTTAGAAAGTGACAGATTGAGGTGCCTAAACTTTTTTAGGGAGTCGTAACTCATGAATGGAGACAAAGAACATTCCGTGTGTGATCGACATATTTGGGTATTCTTCTCATTTCCTTTTCTACAGAAACCTTTTGGACATGACGAGAACCATTTCATGTGTTTCCCAATTCTTGCGTCGCTGATAATTGTCTGCAGTTAACAGATGTGGGACGAGAGATATATCGTTAGTTAATCCCACGAGAAGTACAAAAACAGACCTCTTTTAAGCAACGGGAATCAAGACTTGATTAATTAGCTAGATAACAGTGAAAATGGAAGTGCCGAGCGAGGTAGAGTTAGTTAGGTCGGGTTAGTTCACCTACTTCTCGCAACGTACGAGGGATGGCACGTGCCTCGAGCACCGTATCGTACGTCACTGCCCATATTGCCTGTCTGGCTAGGACTGAGACGATCGATCGAGTGCTGTTCTTGGCCCATCCAATCGTCCTTCCGCCCGCCAATGGTGTGTTATCAACGATTGAGGACAGACGCTACAGATTTTAGACAAATCAGCGAATTAAATTTATGAGGTCAAGTTCGAAGAAGGAGGCGAACTCCTTACCCTTAATAATTCAGTGCACGTGCGATTAAGTTAGCGTTAATTGCACTCGATCGAATTGCGAGCTTATGGCTAAAAGAAATATCAAATGCGCAATTGAGACGCGAAGTTAAGCTTTACTAAAGAATACGATTTTTATTGCAAGTGAAAAAATAGGTCTCGTGTAATGAATGCTTATTTAAAAGATCTGCTTAAGAAACATTTTCACTTGACGAGAGAATTATTCATGGACTTGTTAAAATGGATCATAAATCCATTCCTTAATCTATATATGATAAGCCAAATTATTATATGAGTTTTTTTTTTCAATAAATGAATGAGTCATAAATGAATTTAAATACGTCACAAATAGGTCATAAACGGATTTACAACTTACTTAGACTCAATTCATCTTTGTGACTCCTCCTCATTCTCTCTCGCCCACATTTGATCTCGCGCTCGCTCATTTCACTCTCTTAGCTCAGTTTGTTTATGAATTTTTCTATATTTGATTAAATATGAAAGTGTTTTAGAAATAAGGGTCGGGTCAATATAAACTAGGCATGTGTCGGAACGGGGACGAGTCACTAGATTTGCATTGCAAAAAATTGGTCATAAACGAGTTAAATGAGTCTATTTTGATTGGGGACTGAAGGGTATTTCATACAATTACTAATCAAGATCTATAAATGAAGCGGAATTAAATAGATCAACATACCCATAAACACGAAGCGCAGATTGCAGCTACACGCCAATCGAACCGTCGTATACGTCCAATCGTATCGAATCTTCAAGCCCTGAGATCAAACTCGAATCACTGATCGATGAGGTATATCACGTAAAACGAACATACCTCGAATCCACAGATTAAGAGCCCCCTGTCGCAGGTGAGACACGATCCATATCCGCCGATCGATCGTCGTCGAGAGAGTTCTTCCATGAAGCTTTTTGGGAGAGAGTTTCTGTTTGTAACAGTTGCTAGAACGACAGACGTTTTGGAGAAGATAACGTTATCTCTTATCTCTCTCTCTTTCTTAGAATAGGAAATAATTTAATTGATTGCAATTAGCTAATTTAGCCCTTAATGGGCGTTTTATTTTCAACATCTCCCACTCGCCCACAAAGGGTTAAATGTCTCTCTTTCTCTTCTCACTGCTTAGTTCATATGGGCAAATAATCCGTGCGACCAGCATACTATGAGAGCTCGTTACCATACATCTGTTAGGAGTATATAACAGCTCACAATGGGCACATAACCTCAGAGTAGATCCAGTATGCAGTACCCTAGATCAACCAGTCACGTCACATTTACATCACATCTCTCTTGATCTCTTTGAGTATTCAAATACAATACATTGTATTCACAATCATGATTAAGCTCATATAATCATAATTGGTCGACCTGTGAATACAAAGATTGAATGTGACATCCATAATAAATTGATCTTCCTCTTCCCTTAAACATCTCAATCTCAGTTCAGTTCACTTTTCTAGAAATGTCCCATTAGATCGAATCAATCATGACCATAGGCAACACACTAAGATAGCGAACACCAAAAAGAAATCTTGAGAATAAGTAAGAGTCGTGAGGGGACTTAATTTGAGGAACTTTTATCCTCAAGAGTCTCATACGGCCACAGAGTTGAGATCAAAACTCTTGCAAACTCTTCTTGGTCGTCTCATGCATACGTAATATGAAGTACGTATTACGGTATTCTCTCATTTCCCATGGAGCGTATGTCTTCCCACTTTTAATACCGTACATATGATAGCTCAGACATACTCAATATCTAGCTTGAGTTCACAAATCTACTCTCTTCAAAATAATCCATCAGAACTCACATCTGGCATTAAATACAGATAAAGTGAAATATGTGGAATATATCACTTTCGGTATTTCACTTTCGGACATAATAAATATTATGGCATCATCTTAACACTTTAGTTAAGGTGACAACTATATTTGAATCACGAGCTCTCAATTATCACCTAGATAATGAGCTTAAATTGTCTCATCTCTATTTATCACGCAGTAAATAGAGGCGATTACCCGTGTGAGTGGGCTAATCTCTATCTGTCCGACATACCTTCTCAACATAATGCACTAAGCATTAATATGCATAAATGTCATACAAACTCATAGACATCAATAATGATAACAAATACCATTAACTGTGAACATTGGGAAATATTAGTATCCAGTACTCCCGCTTTTATGTACTTCTAGAGATTTCAATATATGAAAACTGATCCTTTTGCCAACACATGACTAAGGAGCAATATCTCTAGGTACTCACTTCACAGAAGAGATGCTATCATTATGTGCATGTATATGTACTGTATGTACACATCTTTTCTTACAATCGTGTCTTTCATAAAAGACATATTGCATGTCTATTTGCATGGTCTAGCAATGGATCTTTAGTGTAAACTCTTGTTGCTTAGCTATCACAATCAACTAATAATTGTATTTGCAGCATCCTTAGCAACATATCACTGATCCAAACATCTCTTAAACCAAACATTCTCTTGTACTGCTGTTAATAACACTACGAGATCACCTTTCATTGTTGATAATGCTATGCACGTTTGCTTAACACCACGAGATCAATTTCCATCGTAGATAAGGCTATACACCTTTGCTTCTTACTACTCCAAGATATTGTGCCACTGCACAGCAAGAATACAAGTCCAGAGGCAGATTTTCTCTCATCTAAACCTCTTCCTCAGTCAATATTAGTATAGCCTTCCAGGTGCAGATCTCTACTTACTTGGCAGTACTTTTCAGATATCTCAGAGAATTCTCTTGATGGCAATCCAATATGCTTGACCTGGATTAGAGTGGTACACATACCATTCCAACTGCATAACAAATATTAGGTCTTGAACACATCACAGTGTACTTAAAGCATTCAAGCACTAACATATGGAACGCTTTCCATTTCTGCATTTGCTTGTGGAGTCTTAAGACATATTTCGCAGATCAGAAACGAATCCTTTAACATTTGCCTAACCATTCCCATTGGATAGAGAGATACCAGGAATCTCTCTGGGCCAAAACTGAGTTGACATAGGTATAACACCACCTGACGAATAAGCCACGCATGCAATAGGAGTATGTTCGGATTTACAGTCTTGCATACAAAATCATTCGATGACTTTATCCATATAAGTCTCTTGTGAAAAAAGATCATAATCTTTTTTTAACGATCTCTTGAAATCTTAATCCCAAGAATATATGCAACTTCACCCATAGCTTTTTATTGCAGAATTAGAACATAACCAACCTTTGACTGTATTAACAAATTCCATATTGCTCCAAGCAATCGGTATATCATCAACATATAATGATAAGATCACATATTGATTTTAGGATCGTTTGATATATACGCAATGATTTTCATCAATCATTACAAAATCATATACCACTAAGGCTTTACAAGAAAGCATATACCATTATCTCGAAGACTGCTTAAGGCCATATATCGATATCAAAAGTCGACATACTTTTTGTTCTTGGCCAATTGTAACAAACCTAGCGGGTTGTTTCATACAATTTTTTTTAATTCTCCATTGAGAAAAGCAGTCTTTACATCCATCTGATGTAATTCAAGATCCATACTAATCACTATTGCCGGAATAAGGTGAATTGAGGTAGATCTCACCACAAGAGAGCAAACCTCTTCTCAATCAATTACTTTTAATTGATTATACCATTTCACCACAAGGCGAGCCATGTATCTCTCAATCAAGCAATTAGCTTTACGCTTTAATTTTAAGAACACATTTGCTCCAATGGCTTTATGTCCATTCAGAAGATCAACCAGTTCCCAAACTTGGTTTGATCTCATTGACTCCATCTCTTTTTCCATTGCTTATATTCATTTTTTCTTATCAGGGCAAGTCGGAGCCTCATTTACATTCCTTGGCTCATCCTCTTCTTGTGGAGCGACCATGAAAACTTTACCTTCAATATCTACAACGTCGACAAAACGACGGATAACGCTTTTGCGACTTGTTCGCTAAATTGAGGATTGTACACTTAGTACACCAAGCTCCATTACACTCCCACTTGGCAACTTATTCGCCGTATTGAATATTGTACACTTAGTACATCATTCTCCATCCCACTCCCACTCGGATTGAACAATATCTTGTTCATGTCAAGCGGTTGCAATTGAGAAGATAGTACACTCAGTACATCATTTTCCATTATACTCCCACTCGAATAAGATAATGATGGCATCTTCTTCACGTCAAGTGGTTGCAATTGAGACTCGTTTGAAACAAATTCCCCACTTCTCACATTGCTCCCACTTGGATGGATGCCCCAATAGTATCATTATCACTATCCAAGGTCTTAAATGGAGAATAGTCTTCACTTGTCTCACCCTTTTTCAAAAAAATTTCATTCACTAAGAATGTGACATCTCGTGATTCATATTCAGTTACACTTCCTACTTTATTGCTCACCTATAACGCATTCCCTTTCGAGTGCTCTTAGTATCTCATGAAGATACTCTTTTTGCCTCTAGAGCTTGTTTCCCATACCAGTAGGAGAAACCGTGTATATAGGAAGCATATCAAAATCTGAGAAAACTCAAATCTCATTTTCAACCTGTCCACAACTCATATGGAGTTGTAGTAACTGATTTAGAAGCCACACGGTTAAATATCTAGGCAGCAATCAACAAAAAATTTTACCCCAAAAGGTGATAGGCAAATTAGCCTGTGCTTTCATAGACCTAACCATTCTCATTGGGGCATGTTTCTTCTCTCTGCGACTCCATTCTATTGAGAAATCGCTGGAATAGTCAATTATCTTTATATTCATTTTTCATCACATAAATATCTGAACAAATCAGATAGATTTTCTTGACCTCGATCGGATCGCCTCTTTTTTTTTTAAATAATAATTTTTTTAAAGCTCAAAAATAGAATTTCTTGAAGCAACTTATGCCTCAAATTTAAGAGAAATAAAAAAAAATATCCGAATCGAGTGTAATCATCTATAATGTGATGAATTAAACAGCCAATGCTTTATTCTCACATATGTTGAATCACATGTCTCAATGGATCAACTGCAAAGGAAACTCAGCTCTTGTTCATTTTCCAAATGGTTTGCTCATTATCTGTTCCGCTAGGTAATACTCACAAATAGGTAAATCGACATTTTCAATATTGCCCAATAAGCCCTCTTTAGCTTATCTAAATATTTTCCATTAAGCCAATATGACCCTACCTAGCATGCCACATATTCACATCATCACAAAAGATGTTAATAGTGAAAAATTAATATTCACATTATTGTACCTAACAATCGGTACAATGAAACCATCTAGAACCATAATAACTTGTTCCCAACGACAAGTCATGACCACCGTTATGAAAGTTCAAATTGAAATCAATTTTAACCAAAATTAACATGGAAACTATATTTCATTGAGTTTTTGGAGCATATAACACAATATGTAGAAATAGGGTGCGATCACTGCGCATTTTCAATTGGCAGGTGGCAATCACTTTAACTTCCATATAGGAATTTTTTTCCATATTTATCCACTTTGCTCCATGTCGAAGTCGTTGAAATTCCACCAAGGTATTTCTATCTTTCGTTACATGGTATGTGGCTCATAAGTCTATAATCCACAAAGTATAAGATTCAGTTACAAAAACTGAACTAGAGACTTAAGTAACACTCTCAAGTGCACAAAACCCTTTATTATTATTATTATTATTTTTGGTTCACCACAGTCATGAGCAAAGTGACACTTATTGCCACATTTAAAATATTTCACTATTGAGATATTTTTCTTGAAAGGACATTTTCCTTTCTCATGTAGGTTAAACTTCGATTTCCATCCTGAAGGATCTGTTATTTTGTCCTTCCCACTTCTTGAACTTACCTTGATGCTTATGCTTGGAGCACGAAGCTTCATTTGGTCTAGAAACAACATTCTAGTTCAAGACAGCGCATAGCGTCCTCAAAAGTCTTTACTTTTTATTGTGGATCAAGTGAATTTTCATATGCACACAGCTATGAAGTATGGAACAAATTACTGTTTGCACTTGCTACTCATCAGTAAAAAAAAAATGGCCCACTTCATGCAGTTCACTTATCATGTTTGACACGTCACAAAAGTCATTTCATATTCTGCCCATGAAGCATCATATAAGTGTCAAAACTTATAGTGATCTATCTCAACTTGGTGACTGATATCTAACCAAACTTAGTGTTTAATGCCTCCCACTTGACTCTGGCATTTTCATAAATGCCTGAACTCATGCATAAAACCATTTTTCATGCAACTAAGCAACATATGCGAGCAATTGAGTTCATCCTTTTTCCGTGCAGCAAATATCGGCTGTGCAGTATTCTCATCCTCAGGCGTTTCCATAACTAGGTTAAAAGCTTCAAATGCTTCTTGCTCTTCATAGCACAAACTGAATTTCCATATTCCAGTTTTCATAATTTTTGCCATCAAATCTCTCATTTGTTTCGCTAATCGCGTAACCGTTGTATCTAAACACGAAGTTCTATAGACATGCATTCACGGACCATTAATGCCTAACATTTATGCATCTATTTTACACTAACTAATTATATTAATAGATAATTTCACATAAGGCCTCAGATTCAAAAGTTCACAATGTTCCCAATCATCGTCCAAGAATCCTTGCTTGAAATTACCATTAACATAATCATTTATGTAAAATCGAGTTCACCGAAGTTACTAAAACTTTCTAGAACTCCTCACTCGAATAAGGATCACAATTCATATAATGATCCATATATCTCGTATAACATGGCATAACATGATTTGGACTATACATGAATACTTTACACATCAAATCATGAGATTGCTGATACATGCCATCAATCAATTCTTGAAAAAACGCCCCAAAATACGTATATCATGGGCTTCAAACGTATTTTCAGAATTTTTTAAATCATCAAACATGTCCAAATAATATATCAAATCGAAGAAAATTTCGATACGAACGCAACGGTACCTCGCACGCCCCAATCGGAGCTAATATGCATCCACACGAGCCGATCAAAATTTCATCTTTGACTAGTCAACGCTCAGTCAACGGGGTCAAAATGCAATTTCTCAAAATTTCGAGGACCGAATCGCAATTTCCAAAACGATCGAGGTCCGAATTGCAATTTTAAAAAATTTAAGGACTAAATTACAATTTTCAAAAATTTCGGGGACTAAATTACAATTTCCAAAACTTTCGGGGACTAAAATGTAATTTTCAAAAAGTTCGGGGACCAAATTATAATTTTTCGAAAGTTGAGGGATCAAATTACAATTTTTCGAAAGTTCGGGGACTAAAATGCAATTTTCAGAAAGTTGGTCAACGAAAGAAGTCAACGGTCAACGCACGAGTCAACGGGTCGGACTTGGACCGGGTCGGGTCAAAACAGGTCAGAACCGGGTCAAACTAGCTCGATGACGTCATCATACGGAACGATGACGTCATCATCACTCGAACGCGCCCCAGGCACGCGCGCAGCACGTGGGCGCGTGAGGTCCACGCGCACCGCGCCTCACTGGCGCGTGCTGGTGCGTGCCGCCTCCTCCGGCGGCCGTTTTGGCGGTCGACCCCTCAAAATGCTCGTCTCATCGATACGATCTTGATGGTATATACACATCCCATTTTCGTTGAACGAAATTTCATGAAAATACCTCAAACGCCGCTGTGTCGAGAACCTTATCCGTGGTGGCGCGTGGCGCGCGTGCGGCGTCCTCCGGCCTCCGTTGGCGGCGTTCAACATCTCAAAATTCTCGTATTTCCAAGCCCGTTCCAACCATGTATACGAAATACAGTTTTTTCGCATACAACAGACCGGAAACCCAATGAACAGTAACCCCGAAAATTTGATTTTTTCTTGTTTGAAATTCATATAAAACGCAAACGATCAGGAAACAAGAACACATGCTTTAATACCAATGAAGGGTATTTCATACAATTACTAATCAAGATCTATCAACGAAGCGGAATTAAATAGATCAACATACCCATAAACACGAAGCACAGATTGCAGCTATACGCCAATCGAACCGTCGTGTACGTCCAATTGTATTGAATCTTCAAGCCCTGAGATCAAACTCGAATCACTGATCGATGAGATATATCACGTAAAATGAACATACCTCGAATCCACAGATTAAGAGCCCCCTGTCGCAGGTGAGACACGATCCATATCCGCCGATCGATCGTCGTCGAGAGAGTTCTTCCATGAAGCTTTTTGGGAGAGAGTTTCTGTCTGTAACAGTTGCTAGAACGACATACGTTCTGGAGAAGAGAACGTTTTCTCTTCTCTTCTCTCTCTCTCTCTCTTTCTTAGGATAGGAAATAATTTAATTGATTGCAATCAAATAATGCAATAATGGCAATTAGCCAATTTAGCCCTTAATGGGCGTTTTATTTCCAACAGGGACAATTTATGAGCCGATCCAAATCGGACCCAGCCCACCCGTTTGATGGGTCTAACTATACACCTCAAACTATTAATATTTTGGTAATATTTCGATGAGTCGTGCTACGAAAAATGAGCTTGGCACAAGCCATCTATAATGGCTAAGTAAAAGTTAGATCATCAACAAGTTAACTCAACATAATAATGTTGTTCATTTAAACAAGTACATAAGCGCACATACCCTAGCATTTTCAATGAGTTTGTAGAATTCATTTGCATAAGCACTTCACTTCTCCATAAACCTAGTTAAACGATCAATCCCCAAGAAGTACAATCCAAGTTCATATGAAGAATTTCGTAAATACTGAGGAGTACTTTTTGAAACAATTATGCAAGCTACTCATCAAAAGTGATCTCTCTATCCAAGTTAAATGCATTCTGAATGTAAGTTATTCTCCGTCGGACTTTTAGCCGAGATTCATTCATAGACCCCGGCAAATTATCCACGGACAGGCTTGGTTGAGCTTCTCGAAATTATGGTCGAACAGCCAGGCATCCCCTCACCAATCAGTGTTGCTTCTATTGTTCGAAGCCCTTCCAATGACAGACCTCACAGCTCAAGCCTGCATGGCTGCCATGCCAATGATCAAGTTTAGTAGGTTAACTCTTTTCATGGGTTTTTCTCCCTTATTTTCTCATAAAGCTCGGTTCTAGAGTTCATTAACTTGGGTCAGTTGTTGGCCGATTTGAACTTTCCTCAAATGTCCTGTGGTTCTCAGTGTTATCAATGGTTATCAATGGTTATCATATATGATTATTGAGTTGAAAACTCATTTAGGATCACACAGCTTCATCTTTTCCCCTTTTTAGGTTGCTTAAAGAACGAACAAAACAAGAGGCAGCTCTTTCATTAGACAACTATACGGGCATACTTCATGCTCACACTCCCATCCAGAAAAAATAAAATTAAAAAAAAAAACAGAAAATTGGGCAGTTTGGCAGAGCGCGATTTTTGTATCCCGACTTGTTTGTGCATATAAAGATCTAAAATGTAAAACAAACTAGGGAACTTTGGAATGAGAATTCTCATCTTCATTATCACAGAAACGTAACATATATACAAGAAGATACAGCTATCAAACAAACTCTTAATTAGACTAAACTACCAAAAATACAAGGATCACACAATAAAAGGTAATACAAAAAGATATGCACACAAAACTTTCTAAGTAAACGGTCTAAATAAAGGTAGATGACAGCTGCCTTTCCAATACCCCCTTCAAGTTGGAGCATGAGGATCTCGAATGCCCAACTTGCGAAGAAGAAAGTCAAATTGATCCTTTCCCAATGCCTTCGTGAAGATATCAGCAGGCTGCATTGAACTACGTATGTAGCCTGTACGAATGTTACCATTAAGTATCTCATTACGAATAAGGTGACAGTCCACTTCTATATGCTTGGTACGCTCATGATAGACAGGATTAGCGGCTATATGTAAAGCTATTTGACTATCACAATACAAGTGCATGTTCAGAATGTGTCACACCAAGAGAATCCAATAATCCTTTTAACCATTTAAGTTCACAAACTATAGTAGTCATAGACTTGTATTTAGCTTCAGCAGATGAGCGAGACACTGTATGTTGCTTCTTAGTCTTCCACGAGATAGGTGATTCTCCCAAAAGAACAAAGTAACCAGTCAAAGATCGTCTCGTCAAAGGACAGCTAGTCCAGTCAGAATCGCAGTAAGCAGACAATTTGAGATCACAATTGGTACGCAACATAATACCCTGACCTGGATTTCCTTTCAAATATCGCAGAACTCTGATAGCTGCCTCCTAATGAGCTTTCTTCGGCTGCTGCAAGAATTGTGCAAGAATATGCACACAGTATGACAATTCAGGTCTAGTTATTGTTAGATAAATAAGTCGACCCACTAGGCACCTATACTGAGCAGGGTTGTCTACATTATCGCTCTCAGTAAGGGTCAGCTTGTGATTTTGTTCAAGAGGAGTTTTAGCCGGCTTGGAACCCAGCAATCCGACCTCAGAAATCACATCCAATGCATACTTACGTTGACACAAGAAAATACCATCCAAGTTTCTTGCCACTTCAATTCCCAAGAAAAATTTCAGCTTCCCCAAGTCTTTCACATGAAAACAATGACTCAGATAGCTTTTGAACTTTTGCACAGCGGAGACATCATTACCGGAGATAATGAGATCATCAACATAAATAAGCATATTCAATTGAACAGTCCTAACTCGAAAAGTAAATAAGGAGTAATCTGAATATGATTGCTGAAATCCATAAGCTTTCAAAGATGCAGCCAATTTCGCAAACCAACATCTAGGTGCTTGCCGCAAATCGTATAGAGATTTCCGGAGTCTACATACCTTCTCTGATGATTGAGAGGCAAACTCAGGAGGCATCTTCATGTAAACCTCTTCCTTTAAATCGCCATGTACGAAAGCATTTTGGACGTCCATCTGATGGAGTTCCCAATTTTTCGCAGCCGCAACGGCAAGAAAGGTGTGTACAGTACACATTTTTGCTGTAAGAGCAAAAGTCTCCTGATAATCTATGCCTTCAACTTGATTATTTCCTAGTATCACCAATCGCGCCTTGTATGGTTCAACACTTCCATCAGAATTGTACTTAATTTTATACACCAACTTGCTCCCAATCGCTTTCTTCCCAGGCGACATATTTTCGACTGTCCATGTACCATTATCTTCTAAAGCTTGTATTTATTTACTCACGGCCTCTCTCCACCGTTCATCTTTAATCGCTTCTGCATAATAGTTTTTGGAAAATATGAGGTATTTTGATGGGTGAGTGAATGAGAAATTGTTTCTCAAAGAACACCCATTGAGTTGGAAGTGGGAAGTGACAAAGCACTAGTCCCACATAGGAAAGGAGGAAGGCTTTAAAGTGCTTTATATGTGATTACACTCCTTTTGAGTGGTAACTATTATAACAAATACCATGCCTCGCGCGCACGCGCAGGGGGGGTGCAAATCCCAGATCCCGACGGAGGCCCGACAAGTTGAAACTTGGGCAAGAGCGTACGACCTGCGTACGCGATTGCGGGACCGAAAAGTGGACCTCGCGACAAGCCCATTTTTGCCTTCTGTTTTAATTTTTTCCAACTCAAGCCGTTAACCGTTCTTAAGTTAATTACCGATGTGTTAATGGTATTAACTAAGTAACGGGTGTTATAATTCTGTGGTTACAGAATTAATTACATAACGGCTCTAAACGGCATAATTAATTTAGCCGTTATTCTTTATTTTCGCAATGCCCCGCTTAGCGTATAAATAGATGGCTTCCCATTCTGTTTCAACAACACAGAGAGTAGTGACAAAAACTACGGGCTTCTCCCTCTTTTGAATTGTCTGCATTTGCATTGTTTTCGATAGTGTTCTCGTGTTGTTCAAGTTCGCCGAAAGCGTTGGAGTGCTGTGCTAGCATCTATCGCTGCTCAACCGTTGTATCTTGGGAGATAAACGTTCACGAAACCTCAAAGCACGTACTGGAGGGGGCGAATCTATTTTAAGGAAATTGTGTCTAACACATGCCTCAGTATTCTTTTAACCAATTTATTTATATTGTTATATTTCCATTCGGATTTTGTTATCCAAAAGAAAACTCAAAAGGAGGTTCAGAAGGAAGTTCAGAAGGACTGCTTCTGACGGGTCCATAAGGTTGCATCTGACCGGTGCAGAAGGACTGCTTCAGACGGGTCCAGAAGGTTGCATCTGACGGGTGCATCTGACGGGTGCATCTGACGAGTTTTGAATACTGCTTCTGAAGGCTCAAATTTTGGGTTTCTGTCAACTTAGTATTTTTATATTTGAGGCAACTTGCTTACATTTATTATTGTCAGACGAAATTGTAAGCATCCTCCATATTCTTTAAACAGTTTTGTTATTTTTAACACTGTTATTCCAACAATAGTTTGGTTCTTATCCTGCAGTAATTGCTGCCAAGAAACACCGATGTTGCGTAGAAAATTTTTCATAACTCACATAACGTGCTATAGAATAAGGCGTACCTGAGGAACCTGATTGGACAGATGAGCATGTCGAGGGGCTTATTCTGATGGCGTTTGTCACATAGTTTTTCAAACGAACAGAAGGTTGCTTGACTCTTTGTCCCATGCCTAGTTGCTCTTCGACGACTTCACTGCTTTCCACGTCCTCATTGTTTGTGTGGATCAATTTCTCCATCTCATTATTCACCTTATTTTCTCCATCTACACTTTCAGCTTGCTCCTCTCTCAAGTCACTTTTTAAATCATCAATTTTATCACCCAACTTCATAACTCTATTTTTAACGAGTTCATCACTTACTATTTTTTCATCAGCATATGGAAATTATGTTTCAGCCAACACTGCATCTCTTGATACAAAGTATTCATTAGCTTCAAAGTCATAGAATCTCCACCCCTTCTTTCCCAACAGATAGCTAACAAAAACACACCGACGGCTTCTACTAGCAAATTTATCTTTATCTTGATTCTGATTATGCGCATAGCACAAACAACAAAAAATACGAATGTGTTTGTAAGAAGGGACTTATCCAAAGATAATCTCATATGAGGTTTTACCATTCAATAACATAGATGGAGTCCTGTTAATCAAATACCCAACCGCGAGTACATATTCTCCCCAAAATCCTATGGGTAAATTTGCTTGGAAACGCAAAGCTCTTGCCACATTAAGAATATGGCGATGCTTTCTTTCTACTCGACCATTTTGTTGAGGTGTTCCAACACAAGAAGTCTGATGCAATATCCCATGTTCATCAAAATATTCTTTCAAACACAAAAATTCACTTCCGTTATCACTTCTAACGATTTTCACATTTTTTTCAAATTGGCGTGTAACCATCACAACAAATTTCCTAATAACACAAGCCACTTCATTTTTTCTATTCAGCAAATATATCCACACAGCACGAGAGTAATCATCAACAATGTCGCGACCCTCTCGAGGTTCGCCGTGGGCTCTCGAGGGCTAATGGGCCGTCCAGTCTGGTCAGACGCGGGCCTCTCCCAAGGCCCGTTACCCAAATCGCAACGGAGGTATACGTAGTCGACCTTCAGTGTGGTCTAGTGACATGTGTTAAGTGTGCATGCCATGGAGTCGCCACCAATCATTTTTTGGAGGGTATGATTGGACCACCCTATTGAATAGTCGGGAGTTTCTATTCAATTCTGCGATAACCAGAGAAATGGGTTCGGGGACTTAGTTACGCCAACTGTCAGAGTTGACGCCCTTTCGGTACCTAAATTGACTGAATTTTCTGACCTAAGATTTCATGCAGATGAGTGGAATATGAATCCTAAATCTAGGAATTCATGCAAATAGGAATGACTATCCTGGCAATCACAATCAATAATAAAAGGCGCAAATCAATGAATCCAAGTATGCAAAGTAAACACATCAAATCAACATGACACTCATAAGAAGGCTCTATTAACCTAAATAAGTATCAATCAAGCTTAGGAATGATTTAGACATGATTTTACCCATAAGGGGTAAAGTCGTAATTTTGAGACAAAAGGGACGATTTGCCCAAAAAAGGCAAAATCATCATTTCGGAATGAATTCGGAGTAAAACGATGTCAAAAATAGGTTTGGTCACTCAATTGACCCATTTCCTATTTTTTTTTGCAATTTTCATGATTTTTTGGAATTTTAGAAACCGATTTACCATTCGAAGGGTAAAATCGTCATTTTCTAAAAATGAGAATGAAATGTGGAAATCCTAGACATAAGGTTTAGCCACCTATCTGGCTCATCGCCAAATTCTAAGCAATTTCCACAATTCATCGGAATATCAAAGACGATTTACCCTTTGAGGGGTAAAATCGTCGTTTTGGATTAAATGGGAGAAAATCCTAAAAAAACGACAACCAATCAATTTCTTTTGATCATTTTCAGCCTTGGGAATTTTCTAGAATTTTTTTAGTAATTTTCTGCAATTTTTCTCAATTTTTTTGTTTTTCTTTAATTTTTCCATTTTTTTGGCATTTTCTGATTTATTAATATTTTTTTATATTTTCAGAAAATATTTTAACAAAAAGCATATCATTGGCAATAGACAACACTCAACCAGATAAATAAGCTAACTACTGAACTGAGATAAATACATGCAAACCAAATCTATAATGGCAACATTTTAGAAAAATAACCCTAATACACGGATCGGGTACGTAAAACATACCGGATTGGACACCGGCCTTCAATCGCCCGCCCCAGCCTGCGACCATCTCCATGCACATCACCTGTCGATCACCACATCAAAATGTCAACAATCAATTTTACAAGTTTTAAGACCGGTAATAAATAATAATAATTTAAAAAATAAATAAATCCCGGCTCGGAAACGGGCCAATTCACTCAGCCATGGACCGGCTATGGGCTCACGGCCTCGGCCCAAGATCACGGCCTCGGCCCACGGCTTTGGCCCACGGCTTTGGCCCACGGCCTCGGCCATGGGCTCGGCCTTGGCCCACGGCCTACGGCCTCGGCCCACGGCCATGGCCTTGGCCCACGGCCATGGCCTTGGCCCACGGCCTCGGCCCACGGCCTCGGCCATGGCCGATACGCACGGCCACTCGGCCGACGTCCTCGGCCCACGGCCTCGGCCATAGGCTCGGCCATGGCCGAGGCGCACGGCCACCGGCCCACGGGATCGGCCCACGGCCGGGATCGGCCCGAACACGATGGATTCGTGGCCAAGCGGCGACGACGAAGAGCGACGACGTGGCAGGGGGCGAAACAGAGGAGGAAGATGGAGGGGGATTGCGGTATCTAGGAGCTCCACGAGGTCGTGATAAACAGCAAGACGGACGGGATCTCGGCACGGCGTCGGAGGGTGGCGGAGCAAGGTGGCGATGAGGGTGGTCGCCGTAATCTAGGGGAGGATGAAAAAAAAAATGAGAAGAAAAGAAAGAAGAGAAGAAGAGAAGAAGAAGAAGGAGGAGGAAGAAGAAGAGGAATGCTGCGGGTGACGAAGGAGAGTAAAGTAATAAAAATATATAATAATATAATAATATAATAATATAATAATAATATAATAAAATATTAAAAAGTAAAAAAAATAATAATAAAATAATCAAAAGCGAAGACAAAATGATTAGTTCTCTTTTCCTTTTAAATGATGATGTTTTCACTCCTTTTCCTTTTAATCATTACTAATATTTTTGTCAAATTCAATTTTACGGTGGTCAGTGAACACCTAAAATGGAACCTGAATTTTACTGTTTTATGAGGTCCTAAAGTAAAGAAAATTAAAAATAAAAATACCTACTATTTGTATATATTTTTGTGACCTCGAATACTACTTTTTTTATTTTATTTTTATTTTTATATTTTTCGAAAATAATAATAATAATAAAATAGGAAAAATATGAAAAAAATATTTTTATCCAAAATGGTCCCTTTAGCTTGGCCAAGGCTACCAAAGTTGGTTTTTGTAATTTTTTAGCTTTTTATGAATTTTCTATGAATTTTTGAAAAATAGAGGAAGAAAAAGGTTGATCAAAATTTAGGTGTCAACAGCTGCCCCTCTTTGAGAGGAATCTCATCAGAGGAATCCCCTCAGAGGTTTCTCTCAAAGACAAGGTGACACCTGAGTCCTGATCGACTCGACTCGTGAAACTAAAGGAAAAGGAGTCATGACATCCGTTTTTTTTATGCTTGTCGATGTATGCTCTTTCTTGAAAGGGGAAACATTTATTTGACATGAGAGAGTGAGATAGTAGAGAGATATACCTGCCACTTACCTATTCGATGTTTGTGCGATTTTCGCAGTGTCTGATGGATTCCAGAGAATTTCTAGGGACTCGTTTCTAGAGTGTCCTAGAGAGGTTAAGCTCTGACCCGTATGGTAGGTTAAACCATAATGAGATTCCTAACTGATAGGAATCTAAGGAAGACGCACCCCATTTGGGATTTGCCAAGGATTTTGATCCGTATGGTGGATCGGACCATTGAGTTGACCATTTAAGTGATTTTCGCTATTGGATTGACCCTTCAGGCGGTTTCTACCTTTGATTGACCCTTCAGGCGGTTTCTACCATTGTGTTGACCCTTCAAGCGGTTTCTACCTTGGTTTGACCCTTCAGGCGGTTTCTACCTTGAGTTGACCCTTCAGGCGGTTTCTACCTTGGTTTGACCCTTCAGGCGGTTTCTACCTTTGTTTTGACCCTTCGGGCGGTTTCTACCTTAAGATGACCCTTCAGGCGGTATCTACCTTGAGTTTGACCCTTCAGGCGGTTTCTACCTTGAGTTTGACCCTTCAGGCGGTTTCTACCCTCAGTTTGCTTTGAAAATGGGTCTCATGACGAGGGTTCTCCACGTCCGATGAGACTGCCTAATTTTTAAAAAGGGGTCTCATGACGAGGGTTCTCCACGTCCGATGAGACTGTTTGAATTTTGAAAAGGGATCTCATGACGAGGGTTCTCCACGTCCGATGAGACTGCCTAGATTTTTTTTTTTTTTTTAAAGGGGTCTCATGACGAGGGTTCTCCACGTCTGATAGGACTTTTTCTTTTAAAAGAGTTTTTCTTCCCCTCTTTTTTTAGAGATCCCGAAGTTTGTCGGGAATTCAGTTTTTTGAAGTAGTGAAAGATTTTATTTTGACAAAGCTTCACTTGAGTCTGCTGAGGCGACATTCTGGGAGCTGGGTTCTCCAGGTATCCTGCAGAAGTTTGAGCTTGAAAGATTTTTCTTCACCAAGAAAACGTTAGTAATTTTTGGGAAGACCACGGCTGTCCACTTGACAAAAACCGTATGACTTAAGTTTTAATTGTGAAATGTGCATTTTGATGCTGGAGGTTGTCCAAAGCATTCTTGCAACATGCAAATGTGATCACAAATCCCTTGCACGGAAAATCTGGATCAAACAATTTGAAATTTCCAAAAAGAGTTTGTTCAAAACATCTATTGGAGAATTTCTCATCCAAGAGGGCTCCTCACCGCTCTGTGATAATGGTCTTAAGGAATGCGCCAACTTCCTATTAACCTGTGCCTAGGTTTTAGGATCATTCGCAGCGCATACATTTTGATCGGTCGGGAGGTCTTCCATGGGACCGTAATGTTGGGCTTGGTTATTGATCTTCAAGAGGGACTCACTTTTGAGTCAAGGTCGTTTGAATGAAATTCTTCACCATCTGCTCCGGGTTTACAAGTCGAGAACCCTGCAAAATGAGAAAGAAATAGTCTTGCTCGTACTTCTTCGAGCTAAGCTATATGTTAACCCAAATGTCTTAGTCAGAGAAGACTGTTTCAGGGTTATGACATTGGTAAGATTGGGGACCGAAAAAGGCTTGTTTTTGGCCCAGAATTTATGAGGGGATTGACATTGGTGATCATTGCAAATTCGTCACCTGTCTTTTCCATTCTGCATATTCAGTTTTTGAGGTGTGCAACCGCTTTTGAGGTGTGCACAAGTCCTTTAGAGAGCGTCTCTTGTTGCATTCAGAGACCGATAATTCTCTCTATATCTTTGCTCCGCGCTTGACGCCATTTGGGGAGTAGCCCTTTTGATACTACTCTTTTAGGAATTTCCTCTTTTCCCGACCAGACTTTACTGGGGATCAATCAAACAGCTTATGCGAGCATCGGCCTTGCTTTTACCAGGCACTTTGCTTTTTCTTATCTGATGCTGGGGATTTCTTTAATCCCTTGTCGCAAGCGGGATGCTTGGCAATTGTGCTAGATATATGACTTGGCTCTTAGCACGCTTGAGTATCGACTTAGTAGCTTTTTCGTAAACCCTAGGTCTTGAACTCCCTCGTTTCTGAAGTGATGTCGCATCCGTCTTGGAAAGTGCAATGATCACCAACGGGTTTATGAAATGATTTTGCAGGCTCAACTTGGCTATGCAAAGGATTTGGTGTGTGGGATAGAGAAATGAATGCTCCTCATCATCCTATGACACTTGGATTACCATATAAACAACACATAAAGATTAATGTTAGTCCGAGCAAGAAAATTTCTAACCATTTCCTCCTGATGCTGCTGGACTCACCTCCATTTTGCCCCGATGTGGGGTGGTTCTTGACAGGGTTAAGAATGAAAATCGCCGTTCAAGTGGGTTATCAACGGTCACCTGTAGTGTTTATGATATGAAACGAACGCCTCCGTCGTCCCAATCCATGTAATCGCTGCGAATGGTCCCTACCTCCGTAGGTCCAGATTTTACTATTCGATTCGCTCCACTCATCTCTCAAGTGTATGTAGGATGTGTTTGGATTTGAGCTTGCCTCTCTTTTGAGGAAACATCCTTTTGAGAGTTTTGAACAACTTTTGATTGGAAAAATCTCTTTCGTTTTCCCAAAAATTTTACCCGTCAAGGGGATTTTATGGTGCACAATGCGTGTTCAGACAACCTCATGTTTCAAAACATGAATGCCAATGAAGTTAGAATTCCATGTCTTTTCTAGACATCAGGTTTTGAAAGCTTTTCTTTTTCTCTCTGTTTTTTATTTAACATCTTCAATGGATTGGGGAAAGGGATACTTACCTGTCCCCCGCGGCTGGAGATCCTGAAAATGCGGAAGAAACATGTTATTGTACGTTCACGAATTTTTCAAAAAATTAGAACGATACAATTCACCCTTGGTCATGTATTCTAACGGGTAATACATGGGATGTGAAAACCTGTTCGTCTGTAAGGCGATTCCCCTGTCAAGGATAAATAACGAGTATCAATTCATATTCTCAAATTCAAGACAAATTGGAACGATACAGCTTTACTCTTGGTTCTCATCCCGTTCTGATATTGCGTATTGATATGAACAACATCTATCAAATCCGCCTATCCATTCTTGGAGTGTTTGCAACATCAATGGTTCATCTGCCCCCAGTTAGGCAACGTCTGTTCTGTTATTCGAACAAATGGCTCCTTGAGTGATTTATCCACGTTTATCACCTGAGAAGGGAAAGAAATGAGACATTACTTCGGTATTCGATTGAAGATCGTTTAGGAACGATACATCGTTTTACCAAATAGGTGGCTTCGCGGCCAAACGTATTTCGTATTGAAGGGGTAGATCCCATTATACTCCGCGGGTGATAGTCATTGTTCGGGGAACTTGCTCCACGGATTAAGCGATTAATCCACGGCCCTCGGCTTGAAGATGCTCAAAGGGTGATGTTGACACTCACGCGCAATTAGTTCTAGACATTAATGAAAGATGTTCCCGTGGGAACCTTACAGTGCGATCAACAACATATTCAATAGGAGTGTTCCACCCCTTTCGTCTAAGCATTTTTCATCGAGTAACCATGCCTTGCATCAGACGTTTGGTCACCTGCCTTGCGTCACCACTGCGATGGCCCTTCGGCTCCAAATTGATCGAGCCAAAGATTGAACTCATCGCCAAGGAAATTGCTCGGGTCTTCGAGCCATTGATGTTCAAGTTGGGTATCAACAATTGTTGGGGGCAGATTTCCTTCATCGCCTTCATTGTGAGGAACTGGAGTCTTTGAGCTGGAACCTTCATCATTGCCCTGTTGGGGTCGAGACATACATTCCTGAAGAGTATTGATCCAAGTGTCCAGCTCCTCCTCAAGGAAATCGCCTGTTCTTTCTAGCCCTTGGTGCCTAGATTGGCTGTCGTCGACTGCAGGCGAGGGATTCCTCTCTTTGCTCTCGCCGTGAGCAACTTGACCCCTCGAATTGGAACTTCCTCCAATGACCGGCAG
Organism: Rhodomyrtus psidioides; assembly: GCA_021437785.1. Taxonomy (NCBI): domain Eukaryota; kingdom Viridiplantae; phylum Streptophyta; class Magnoliopsida; order Myrtales; family Myrtaceae; genus Rhodomyrtus; species Rhodomyrtus psidioides. The sequence goes on along the minus strand of JAILYB010000022.1, from coordinate 3,906,343 downwards.
GTTTATATGTGCACTCTCTACCAATGCCAGATCCGCTTCAGGGACAGCATTAATGACCGAATCGCGCTCAAACTGAGGAATCCCTATGTGCTGGAACTGCGGTATATACTCTTGAGGAGTATTGAGATAGCTCGGCGGAGCATTCTGATTTGGGTTAGAGGAGTCGCTGACACGACTGCTGGTCCCGTCATTGCTGAAACACGGTTGGGTGCTCTCGGCTCTCCAATCATCGTGGTTGTAACTCTGCCCGGCACTTGAGCTCCAACTGGCTTTATGATGGTTTAACGCTATCCTTCCATCCCTTAGCAATCTCCTATAGTACTTGAGGTGAGACTCGACGTTAATTCTAGAGAGCCCCGGCACATTCATAATCTCGAGTATGCGTAGTGGGCTAGCCGAATCAACTCCCAGCTCTCGAATTGCATCAACAAATTTGGTGTGAAGTTCATAGGTCTAGTAAAACCTTGTTCTCTTATCACCCAAAATATCGTCAATACTTCGGTAGCTATTCTCTACGGGATCTAGTCGTTTCAAAAGTTGTCCAGGGAGGGACTCACCGACTTTGGATTGGCTGGCTGCGACAGCGAGTTCGTCATTGAGAGAACTCCCCCTGTGATGATTCATATCCCATTTCTCAGAGGATGTTGGTGTTGCTCCTATGGTGTTGACTTGCTCATGCAGATCTCCGGCGATATCTGGCTGTGTCGGAAAATGCTGTGGAGAATACGGTAACAGCTGAGCGTTATTCGTCAACAGGGACGGTTCATCGAGGAACACTTCGCCGAGGACAACAGGATTACCACAATTAAGGCAGGTGGCCTTGGTCAGAGCTTCCTTATATCTCGCGCTTTCAGCTTGAAGCTTCTCATTCTCCTCCTTCAGGACCAGTAACTCATGGTCTGCGTATTGCTGTTTCACCCGGGTTCGTTTGTTGGCGAACCAAAACTTGACCTTCGAAAGCTCCAATCCTATTTTTCGGCTCAACTCCATTTTCTGTTGTCTGCTTGGAGTGGGGCATTCATTGAAGAAAGCTTCGAGCTCTCGGATTTGGCCTGGAGTGTGGCGTTGTAGTTGCTTCCTTTTCCGACTCCGGTCATCATTGTATATTCCTTCTTCGTAGCTGAAACCTAGAATTTCATCGCTGGAGGAGTCAGTCTCCACGGCCTTCGGGCAGGATTCAGCTCCAGGATCTTCAAAGTCTCCCAGCAGTTCGTGCTCAGAAATGTCCAGGTCGGGCGTTTCTAGCAGATGGGAATAGCTTTTAAACATGATGGATCGAAGTATCTCAGGCTGATCTAGTTCACTCAGCTTTCTCTATTCGCTCTTACGTGTTTGCTCACTCTAGAAATTTTCTCAAGTGATTGTGCGTGTCCTAGAACCATCCTTCAGGCTGCATATGAAGACCAGCAAGCAAGCGCTCCTCCCGAGATTCTGTAATTACTCATCGTCTGTATTCCCATTTCTTTTTCCTCGTGATAGGATCACAAACTCTTTTGCATTGATTCGGTTTCATCGAGTATTGCGCTCGTCCCCTAGTTCAGTCTTCAAAGTGGTGGGTCTACAATCTTTCGGCGCCTTTTATGATTTGCTAGGCCCGAGAACGTGGGGAGCAGCGGTGGGCCCGCAATTAATGACTCCGTTTAATTCATTTAGCTCCATGGGAATTAACGCTATGATCTTCTCTCAACCCCTTTTCATCGTTCAAACGAAAGTGGCATTTTCCCTGTGCATGCTGTTACTCTTCATTTCAGCATCCCGGGCGTTTGGTGAGGAATGAGTTCGTGGCCACTCAAAATTTTAAAGACCGTCTCTGGTTTCAGACTTAATCTAACAAGGGATCATCACAACTGAGCATGACGATGTTCGTCGATAGCGTTGGTTTTAATATAGAATTAACTATAGTCATTAAAGAAAAATGTTCCCGTAGGAACTTTACAACGGATAAAATGAGTGATCTACTCGTGAACATGTTCTTCTTTCTATGGGTGTTCGTGGTGACCGACCCATCGTGCCCCGAGTCAAGTGCTAGATCATGGCTGTCCAAGCATGCCAGCTTCCCACTGATTGAACAAGGCATCGAGCCCCTCATCAAAGAAATCGTCTGTCGCGGGTTGACCAGCGGCAGGCAGAGCACCAGCCGACTGCTGCTCGAATGGAGGAGTGCGCACTCGCTGTACTTGTGACACGCGCTCTTGAGAAGTGTTGAGATGGCCCGGGAGGACATTCTGATCAGCTTTCAGTTTGCCGGTGGTCGGGCTGCTAGTTTGATTGATGCTTAGATTTGGCCGGGTATCTCTTGATGCCTGAGCATTATAATGGCGGTCGCCCCTAGCTTTTGAGCTCGAGACGGATTCCTCCCGGTTTAGCTCCGCTCGACGTTGTTTTATTAGCTTTCTGTAGGCAGCAAGGTGATTCCTGACCAGTTCCTTACTAAGCCCCGGTACATTCATGGCCTTAAATATGCGCGTCGGAGTTGCTGAATCGATCCCCATTTGGTGAACCACGTCTAGGAATCTGGAATGCAGTTCAGGGGGCCAAGCGAACCTCCTCTTATCGTGGCCCAAAATTGCATCGATGGCTTGACGACTGATTAACTCATCTCCAGCGAGACCCGACCCTATCGAAAATTGTTGTGCATGAGGCTGATATGCTTTGAGCTGGTCGGCGGTAACATCCAGCTCCTTGAAACTGTAACTCCAATCAAAGCGATGCAAATCCCATCCCCCAGGAGGCATTTGTATCATCTTCGTGGGATCATCCTGCTCATGCGTGACTCCGGCAAAATCTGGTTGAGCAGGAGATGCCCCGAGGGAGTAGGGTGGTAAATGAACGTCTTCAATCATCGCGTGAGGCTTATCGGGGAATATCTTACCGAGGGCGACGAGGTTATCGCAATGAGGGCAAACGGTAATATTGAGAGCTTTTTCATACCTCATGTTTTCTGTTCGCAGCTTTTGGTTTTCTTCCTTTAAAATCTCGACCACCTGACGTTTGCGTTGAGTCCTCGATTTGGATCTCCTATTTTGAAACCAAAACTGGATCCTCGACTGATTAATCCCCAACTCCCGGCTCAATTCAATTCTCCATTTCTTTTTCATGTAATGGCTTTTACTGAAAAGGGTTTCCAGCATTTGGGTTTCCTCCTGAGAGTATTGGTGAGGACGTCTTCTTTTCCCGAGTTGAGCATCGTGGATGTCGTTGTCGTCGTCGCCGTGATCTTGATTTCCATTGCCAGAAGTGTTGGGCTCCATGGTTTTGGCGTTAGACTTGATCTTGGAATCTTCGAGATCCCTCTGTGGTTCAATTTCTGAGATTTTTGAGTCAGTCGCCTCTAGCAGCTGACAGTAACCTCTTAAATATGTTGGATTGAGAAATGTTTGATTGGTTCTTGCCCACTCAGAGTTCTCCACTCTCTCCTGTATGCTCACTCCCTATAAAGTTTTCTTCAAGTGACTTTGCATGTTCAGGAGACGCTCTTCAAGCATCATTAGGCAAACGTTCCCCCTCAAGACCTTGAATTTCTCGCTTAGCTTTTCAACGTGATGGGACTGCCAAACCCTGTTAGGGCTCTCTTCGATAGTTGCGCTTTCCTCCCACCTAACTCTAATAATGGTGATCCCGACAAATCTTTTACATCTTTTAATTGATGAGCCGGAAATCGCGGACCTAAACGAATCCAATGGTTCTCGTGAGGGGACCTCCTGCTTTACCCCCTAACTGGGCTCCACCAGCATTATTACTGAGACCCTTCATCATCCTTGAGTTGCTATAAAATGAGGGATTAACGTATGGCAGATTAGCGTTCTCGCATAATCAGCTTCTTCCTTCTAATCTCTCTATTAGCCTCGTCTTATTCTCAAGCCAACCCAACGCAAATGGCCTCTTCTCCCGTGCGCACTTTTTCGACTGATGTCTTGGCCCAGTGGGAAAAGCTTTATAACCTATTGGGTCGCGGTTACGCGCACATAACCGATCATTCTGCAACCGCGGATGAAATCCGTGTCCTGCTCGAGGACTTAGATACCACTTCCCTCGAAGGTACTACGCTGGGGAGGGAATATAGAACTTTCCCGACCCTCTTTGCACACTCCTTAGAGGCCTACCGTGTTGCTGATCGGGAGGTTCTCGTGGCTCGCGTCTTGCGGGCTCGTTACCAGGATCGGTCTGATCATTTGGTGCTGACCAACTATCTGGCCGATAGTCACAAAAAGGCCGTCGAGTTTGCCAATGAGAGGGTCGCGACGTTGCTTCGCGAGAGGAGAAAACTGGTGGATCAATTGGCCCTATCCCTGACCGCTGGCGAGCACGACCGCCACAATGTCCTATTGAGGCTGCAAAGCGACTGGCAGGAAGAACGGCTCGACAAAATAACCGCAGACATAGCTCACGGGAATGGATTAGTTCGGGACTTGGAAATAATCACTGAAGAACACGAGGTCAAGGTCACTGAGGTTAAGGGAGAATGCAGAAACCTTTTCCTCAAGCTCGCGGACCAGGACATGCGAAGTCGTGAGTACGGGCAGAGCATTAACAACATGGAGGGTCAGTTGGGCTCCTTTGTGTCGTTAATTAGGGCTCACTTTGGCTTTACTTTTCCACCCCGAATTGTATGACCTGCTTCTGAAAACCCTCCGCTGAGCAAAATAAATGAAAGTTCTCGTGTGTGTTTTAACTTCTGCATGGTTCCTTTCTTCGAGCGTTCGAACATCTTCAACTTAGGTGAGCCGAACCGTAATATCAATAAGTCGAGCAAATATGGATTTTATAACTCGCTCATGATCAAATGAAAGAATAGCCTCAGACTTATCCAGGAAAAGATTTCTCTCTGTTACCTATTTTTTACCTGCAAATGAAAAGACAGAATCAGAAGGAATAATTTGAAAAAGAAAGCAAAAACCCCTTTCAATCTTATGCTTACCCATGATTAATAAGGACAAGAACTTTTACAAGGGTTTTAATCTTGCGCGAAAAGTTTTTTATCAATATTCTTCGAAAGAAAGCATACTATTGAAAGGAATGTAATTCACAATAATTGCTTTTGATCAATTTCGAGAGGAGCAAATTACTCAAAAGTACGAGGCATAATAACGTGTTTTAAATTTAATTGAAGATACGACATCCAAATCAAGGCCGTTTTGTTAAGAACGAGAGTAATTTGGACATCTATCTCGTCATTAAATTCAAAACAACGCCGATATTCTCGGTCAATTATCGTGGATTACCAGCGGCTCACATTCATGCATGAACCAATTCAAGTGTATAATTCCTTCTAGCGAAATTGGGGTTGGATTACCCTATACGACCAAAAAGGTCATGCAAGATTTCCAATTTTGATTTCCTCTAAAGGAATTATAAACTTGACTTGGGAGTATTCGGATGATTAGAGAAAATGCCACTATCACATTCCCATGTCCTGTCAAAAGAGATACAACCAAGTTCCATCTAAATGTATACACCAATAGATCCCTAATACAATCACTCTAAGGGGTGAGATAGAGAAAGCCTCGATAAAAATAAACTCTACACAAGAGGACTAGTAATGGAAAATGAAACAAAGGAATGTGATCCTAACGTTTAAGGATGCCCCAAGTTCGATCTGTGACTTCCGGATCACTTGCCCCAACTCGTCATCTTCATTGGACGATATCTCAATAATGTCCATAGTAGGCTCCTTTGTTGCTCACTCGGTGCTTGTCATGGGATATCATCCTCTTCGTCTTCTATCAAGGACGTTTGGGAAAAACACACACATCTATCCTTGAAATGGCATTTAATCTAATCACCAGAATGCAATGAATGAAATGCCTATATTTATATGAACTGTAATAGATTCGAGGGATAGAGAGTCTTACCAACCAAACTCGTCGACTTATGTGCGGTTTTAGGTGTACCAACCGCCCAAAGACATGCGCATGAGACAAGTGATGGTGAACTTCTAAAAATCAGAGGGTTTGGCACCTAAGGTTAAGGTTCCCACTTCGAGTTCTAGAAAGAGCCGATTCCATTGCACAGCTATCGTTGCATTGGGACTCGATCCATAGTTCGAAGTGAGCGGAATTGAAAAGTGGATTACCCCGTATTTTTCCTCACGGAGATTCCATTTTCAATTCCTTCTATTGTGTTCCTAAAGGCGGCGCCCGGGGTTTTAGGCGCGATCGTGTGTGTTCATGTGTTGTGAGTATCACAATGCAAGTCATGCACGACAGTTTATCAATCAGCACTTCAAATCATCCATACAACATACATTCCTACGCCAACCTGCATAAGACAATGTTAATCACGGACTACACCCCTTATCTCTCCAATCTGCAAAAACATATAACACCTACCATGAGCGGACTTACCTCACCTTCAAGAGCGCCTGCAGGGTTAGAAAAATCAATCAACTTTTTAATCGGCTCAAGTTCTCTAATTCCCCAGCGGAGTCGCCAGTCTGTCGCGACCCTCTCGAGGTTCGCCGTGGGCTCTCGAGGGCTAATGGGCCGTCCAGTCTGGTCAGACGCGGGCCTCTCCCAAGGCCCGTTACCCAAATCGCAACGGAGGTATACGTAGTCGACCTTCAGTGTGGTCTAGTGACATGTGTTAAGTGTGCATGCCATGGAGTCGCCACCAATCATTTTTTGGAGGGTATGATTGGACCACCCTATTGAATAGTCGGGAGTTTCTATTCAATTCTGCGATAACCAGAGAAATGGGTTCGGGGACTTAGTTACGCCAACTGTCAGAGTTGACGCCCTTTCGGTACCTAAATTGACTGAATTTTCTGACCTAAGATTTCATGCAGATGAGTGGAATATGAATCCTAAATCTAGGAATTCATGCAAATAGGAATGACTATCCTGGCAATCACAATCAATAATAAAAGGCGCAAATCAATGAATCCAAGTATGCAAAGTAAACACATCAAATCAACATGACACTCATAAGAAGGCTCTATTAACCTAAATAAGTATCAATCAAGCTTAGGAATGATTTAGACATGATTTTACCCATAAGGGGTAAAGTCGTAATTTTGAGACAAAAGGGACGATTTGCCCAAAAAAGGCAAAATCATCATTTCGGAATGAATTCGGAGTAAAATGATGTCAAAAATAGGTTTGGTCACTCAATTGACCCATTTCCTATTTTTTTTTGCAATTTTCATGATTTTTTGGAATTTTAGAAACCGATTTACCATTCGAAGGGTAAAATCGTCATTTTCTAAAAATGAGAATGAAATGTGGAAATCCTAGACATAAGGTTTAGCCACCTATCTGGCTCATCGCCAAATTCTAAGCAATTTCCACAATTCATCGGAATATCAAAGACGATTTACCCTTTGAGGGGTAAAATCGTCGTTTTGGATTAAATGGGAGAAAATCCTAAAAAAACGACAACCAATCAATTTCTTTTGATCATTTTCAGCCTTGGGAATTTTCTAGAATTTTTTTAGTAATTTTCTGCAATTTTTCTCAATTTTTTTGTTTTTCTTTAATTTTTCCATTTTTTTGGCATTTTCTGATTTATTAATATTTTTTTATATTTTCAGAAAATATTTTAACAAAAAGCATATCATTGGCAATAGACAACACTCAACCAGATAAATAAGCTAACTACTGAACTGAGATAAATACATGCAAACCAAATCTATAATGGCAACATTTTAGAAAAATAACCCTAATACACGGATCGGGTACGTAAAACATACCGGATTGGACACCGGCCTTCAATCGCCCGCCCCAGCCTGCGACCATCTCCATGCACATCACCTGTCGATCACCACATCAAAATGTCAACAATCAATTTTACAAGTTTTAAGACCGGTAATAAATAATAATAATTTAAAAAATAAATAAATCCCGGCTCGGAAACGGGCCAATTCACTCAGCCATGGACCGGCTATGGGCTCACGGCCTCGGCCCAAGATCACGGCCTCGGCCCACGGCTTTGGCCCACGGCTTTGGCCCACGGCTTTGGCCCACGGCCTCGGCCATGGGCTCGGCCATGGGCTCGGCCTTGGCCCACGGCCTACGGCCTCGGCCCACGGCCATGGCCTTGGCCCACGGCCATGGCCTTGGCCCACGGCCTCGGCCCACGGCCTTGGCCCACGGCCTCGGCCCACGGCCTTGGCCCACGGCCTCGGCCATGGCCGATACGCACGGCCACTCGGCCGACGTCCTCGGCCCACGGCCTCGGCCATAGGCTCGGCCATGGCCGAGGCGCACGGCCACCGGCCTACGGCCTCGGCCATGGCCGAGGCGCACGGCCACCGGCCCACGGGATCGGCCCACGGCCGGGATCGGCCCGAACACGATGGATTCGTGGCCAAGCGGCGACGACGAAGAGCGACGACGTGGCAGGGGGCGAAACAGAGGAGGAAGATGGAGGGGGATTGCGGTATCTAGGAGCTCCACGAGGTCGTGATAAACAGCAAGACGGACGGGATCTCGGCACGGCGTCGGAGGGTGGCGGAGCAAGGTGGCGATGAGGGTGGTCGCCGTAATCTAGGGGAGGATGAAAAAAAAAATGAGAAGAAAAGAAAGAAGAGAAGAAGAGAAGAAGAAGAAGGAGGAGGAAGAAGAAGAGGAATGCTGCGGGTGACGAAGGAGAGTAAAGTAATAAAAATATATAATAATATAATAATATAATAATATAATAATAATATAATAAAATATTAAAAAGTAAAAAAAATAATAATAAAATAATCAAAAGCGAAGACAAAATGATTAGTTCTCTTTTCCTTTTAAATGATGATGTTTTCACTCCTTTTCCTTTTAATCATTACTAATATTTTTGTCAAATTCAATTTTACGGTGGTCAGTGAACACCTAAAATGGAACCTGAATTTTACTGTTTTATGAGGTCCTAAAGTAAAGAAAATTAAAAATAAAAATACCTACTATTTGTATATATTTTTGTGACCTCGAATACTACTTTTTTTATTTTATTTTTATTTTTATATTTTTCGAAAATAATAATAATAATAAAATAGGAAAAATATGAAAAAAATATTTTTATCCAAAATGGTCCCTTTAGCTTGGCCAAGGCTACCAAAGTTGGTTTTTGTAATTTTTTAGCTTTTTATGAATTTTCTATGAATTTTTGAAAAATAGAGGAAGAAAAAGGTTGATCAAAATTTAGGTGTCAACAAACAACTGTCGAGAAATAAATTGCTCCACATGAAGCTGAGACTCTATAAGGTCCCCACAAATCATAATGTATCAATTCAAAACAATCTTTAGCTTTATTGTCACTAGAAAATAAGATCTCTCTTGTTTGTTTTGCTCTAAAACAAACCTCACAAGTTTTATTGGTTTTCTTAACCATTTTGCCAGCTTCTGGAATTAACTCTACCACCTTAGAAGAGGGATGACCCATTCTTTTGTGCCAAAGCTCAAAGGATTCCATATCAGCCACCTTGCAAGCATGTACCGAAGTCACTCCCTTGAGAAAGTAAAGCCCCTCACGTTGCTCACCCGCTCCAATCAGGTTCCTCGAATTTAGGTCCTGTATAGCACATATTTTGTTAGTGTGTTGGATAACCAAATTTGCATCATTAAGAAGCTGTGATACAGAAATCAGATTGCATTTCAAATTGGGCACGAAAAGAACTCGTCGCAATTTCAAGTCTCCTCCAAGGAATACAGGTCCTTCTTTCACTGCCATGGTCTTTTCTCCATCAGGTAACTCGACTGAGCAAGGCACAATATCACGCAATTCTCTCAAGAATGCCAATGTTCCTGTCATATGATGGGAAGCTCTTATGTCAATAATCTAAGGAAAAATACTATACTTACCTGTCAGCCTCTCATGGGCACCATTCTGATGAGAACTCAACATTCCCAGTAAAGTAGCCCACTGCTCATCATTCAATCCACTAAGACCCTTTTGATCTGAATCTGTCACAACTCCTTGCCCACCATCAACTCCAGGTGCTTGTGTGACATTGGCACGATCACCTCCTCCCTTGTTACGTCCACCTCCATTACCACGCTTTTGGCCACCACCTTGTCCAGCAAAGGTTCCATGTGGTCTATTACCCCACCATTCTAGATATCCTATCAGCTGGAAACAACTTTCAGCATCATGTCCCTCTCGATTGTAATTAGAACAAAACGAGATTTTATCTTTATCCCCCCTTGAATTTCGACCACCTGCCCGGATTGCAAAACTCATGAGATTGCCTCTTTCATCCTTGGTTCGTGTCATAGTTCGTACTCGCTCTTGCTGAACAACCATAGCATAAACACGATTCAGATTAGGCAAAGGTTCAGTGTTCAAAATATTGGCGTGCACTGTTCCATATCCTTCTTCATCCAAACCCATCAAAAACTGATGAACTCCCTCTTCTTCACGCTTTCTTTCCAATTCAAAGGTAAGATTGCATCTGCAGCCTGTACAAACACACATTGATATATGATCATAGTTATTTATTTCATCCCATAGGGTTTTGAGTTTATCGAAATAGGACACGATGGGTTGACCATCTTGTCTACAATTTGCCAGATCCGATCTCAGTTGCTGCATCCGTGGACCATTCCCAATCGAGAATCTCTGCTTGATATCATCCCACAAGTCTTTCACGTTCTCCATGTGAGAGACAGTCGAGCGAAGCGTCGGTTCAATGGTGTTAAATACCCAAGAAACCAACATAGAATTAACCGTCCACCAATCTTCAAGTTCCGACGAATCATCTGCTGGTTGCTTGACAGATCCATCAATAAAACCATATTTCTTCTTGGCTCGCAATGCAGTCCGCATAGCTCGCGCCCATTCTTCATAATTCTCGCCCTTCAACTGAACATGGGTAATCAGGTTACCGGGGTTGTCGTTCGAATTTAGTGTGTAAGGACTAGAGGTTTTCTTGTCCGTTCCAAAACTATTCTCACCTTTTTTTTTTCCCTCAGCCATCGCTCTGATACCATGTAAAACAACTAAGGAACTTTAGAATGAGAATTATTATCTTCATTACCACAGAAACGTAACATATATACAAGAAGATACAGCTATCAAACAAACTCCTAGTTAGACTAAACTACCAAAAATACAAGGATCACACAATAAAAGGGTAATACAAAAAGATATGCACACAAAACTTTCTAAGTGAACGGCCTAAATAAAGGTAGATGACAGCTGCCTTTCCAATATAAAACGAGAATTAAGCTGGAGAATCATTTAATGAAGAACAAAATTCACAAAATTTGAGACTATGTGAACCAGTGCCATCTAAATTCATTCAAAAATTCGACCCTTAAACCGGAAAAAAAAACAATAAAGGAGAACAAGTCGAACAAGTCACCCATATATACAGTGAGCTAGCACGACTGAGAAGATGATTTGCTCTGCCATAGTTGTCCGAAGTCGCAGAGGCCTCTCAGCTTCCTTGGCAGCATAACTAGTTTACAAGATTAGTTCATTCGTTTATAATTTAGTACATTGCATTTCGGGCAAGGACTTTGTATGCCAGATACACAAAATAAGCCTAAGACAGAATCGGCAGCCTGCGAACTGGAAGTAAAGGTGTGAAATTACTAAACTCTAGCTTAAGTGATTTATTAAATTCTATTCCATTAAATTATCAAACCTCTTCTGGGCACCGCCTCGCATTTGATTTACCAACTTTACTATTAGGTTACTTAGTCGGGAAAAATAGTTACTCAAATAAACGTTGGACATTTTATACAATAGCTGGTCCATTTGAGGCACCGTTAACAACAAGAAGTAAAAAGTTTAGCAAGAAATATGATAGGCCTTTTTTTTTTTTTTTGGTTGCATTTGAGATAGGGGAAGTTGGTAAGAAGAGTAAATAACATTAAATTAATTGTTAAAATAATCGTGCAATATAATACGGTGGATAATCAAGGCAAATAAAAGTAGTAACTCTTTAAGATAGAAGCTGGTAATTTTTTTTTCACAAAAAAGGAGAAAAAAAAATACACGAATTTACGTTGGTAAGAAATTTAAATAAGCATTTGTGGATCGCTCAAGCCTTGAGAGAAGTTACGACGCACACGTGTCATGGGCTGACTTTTGAGAGTCGCACCGTGCGGCGATTTAGGCTTCCTTGGATCGTTGGTGAGCCTAAGCTAAGCTTTTTCTCGAGGATCACTTATTCAAATCACCCGAGTCGTAGAGAGAAAGTTTAGAGAGATAATCTCTAGAATACTTGTATTGCTTAATTGAAGTGGATGATCCAAATGAGGGAGAGTACTCCTCCATTTATACTAGACGGCTTCTTATTACAATTGTTGATCTACTACATGACCTAACGGTAGAGAAAGTTAGTCCTCGTCTATTCGATCAAGGGTGGAGATTTACTTGATCTGACAATAATGATGATTTACCTCACGTTAATCCGATGGTGAGATTAGATTCATTCAACGGATGAGATCATCAATTCTTGTCAATCAAATTTGATGGTAGAGATTGAGTCCCTTTACGATCTAACGGCTTCGATGAGTTTCCCTCGAATTAATGACATGACATTCTTATTTGATATGTGACATTCTCCTCCACCCATTCGAGTGCTGTCCTCGGTGCTCTTGCCTCGAGATGTTTGATTGTCGACTTCTTTAGGCGTCATCGGTTCTTTCATCCTCGACACCACTTCTTCTTTGGCTTCGGGACTTGATTGCTACCCGGTTCTTCGGGCTCCTTTTTTGGTTTGGTCACACCAATTTTGGTTGGCAAGCTTTCCACCTTCGGAAAGAGAATATGGATTGGCATTCCATGTTCAATTGAAGATTATAACTTTGCGGTTTAGTGCTTGACTCGATCATAGGCATCCAAACTCTTGGTCTTCCCTCCACCAGTCAAATCATGGAGATGGATTTGGTCTATGTTAACCCATGAATCATTGGCACCACCAATTAGCATTTCGGGTCGTTGATCATGATTGTCGACACATGATTTTTGATCATTTTATTTTAGAAAATTAATTAAAAACAGCCAAAAAATTATAAAAATAGCAAATAGAAATCAATTTTGAACAAAAAATATATTTTGAAATTTTTAATATATTTTGAGTTTATTTTATTATAAAGATAGCCAAAAAATAAAATAAAAAAATAGTTTGTGGTAAGAAAAATACCCAATATTTTTATTTAATTCCCTTTTCATTTTGGTCACTTTAAAATCCAAAAATTCGACTTGGGTCACTATGTTCCTTGACAAACATAAACCCGGATCGAACTTAAAAATTACACTTCGAGTCTTTTAATTTTTGATTTTTACTTTTCATAAGCTATGACATTGGTATCTAAGATCTTGAATTGCATTTGGGTCTAATTACTTAACGATTTGCTCAATTTGACCAAAAGGATTTATTTGCACATTTTTATTTGTGTTTAAGTTTCCGATTTCACTAAAAATGAAATTAAATATTTTCCAGAGACACCCATAAAAATCTAGAACCCCCACCCGGGTACCCCATGTAACATGGACTCGCTCTTCAGTTTTTTTTTTTCGTGTCGAACACGTGTCGGTGTCCGACACGTGCCAGACGTCGGACGTCAGACACGGACACGCGCGGCGGGACTCTCGTGCGCAGGGGTAAGATCGGCAAGTTAAAGTTTTGAAAGACGCGACCCCAATTTTGCCTCTGCTCTCAATTCTGTCACATCTTCTCCTCCTCCTCCTCCTCCTCCTCTCTGTTCGCGTCTTCTCTTCGCACCTTCGCGCTCTGTCTCGCGTCGTCTGTCTTCTCCGCTCGCCGCCTCGTGACTGTCGGCCTCGTCTCAGTGGGTCACAGCTCGCCTCGCCTCGGCTCGCTTCCCTCGCATCGTCCGTCGCCTCTCCTCGACGCGTCGCGGCTCTTCACCTCGAGGCCGCCGGCCTCGTCTCAGCTTGCCCTCTCGCTCGCTTCGCCTTCTGTGGTAAAATTTCTGATTTGTGGGGAAACTTGATGAGTGAGGACGTGTCCACTACCCACAGCTTCTTCATTTGATTCCCCACCTTTTCTTTTTCTTTCTACTTGTAAACTTGTAATCACTGAGAAAAGCTGCACTTTTGTTACTCCACAAAGAATTTCAAGAACCCACAAATAATACTGCATGAACAGTTGCTGCGTGATTGTTTGTTAAAGGAACTGGTTGAGTTTGTTTTTTGTGCTCTGAAGCTTAATTGTAAGATCTGCTGTGAAACGCGCGTCTTCTCTGATTTCTTGATGTTCTTTTCTCTGGCTGGATGCTGCACACTTGAAATTTAATCTCGATTCTGGCCTTTCTAAGGCGAGCGAGATTTGCCAACAGGACAGCAACTCTCGATTTGATTGATCATCGTTGATTAATTGTTTGGATCTGTCTTTCTCTTTGTCACGACATTTTGGATTGGGCTTGGTTAAAATCTAATTGATGAGGAAAGTTGAGAGGCATGAGAATGCATTTTAGGCAAGACTCTTCCGTTCAAAATAGTAATTTGCCTCATTGTTTTGCGTTGTTTGAAGAGACTTTTCACATTTTGAAGCACGTGATCACTGATGAGTTAGACACGAGAAATGAAATATGGTTGTGAAAGAGGCATCACATGGCTTGATATTTCCTTGATAAAAGTAAAAGTGATGTTTAGAGCATGTTCCTTGCATAAAGCAACATGGGGCGTTTGCTACTTTTTGTTATTTGAAATGGTAAAGTATCCATACAATATTGTGAGTTGACTATTTGCAAATGGTTCGAGAGACGCTTTATGAAAGGAATTGTGAAGAGTTATATGTATTGATTTATGAACCTGGTTTATGGAATGTAATTTGCTTGATTGAATGAACTTTCTTAATCTTCTTTCTCGCCAATCCTTTCGAATTCTTTTTTTTCTTACAGAATGGCTGCATTTAAACGTATGCTTCAAGTGGGGATCAAGGTGGAGAATTGTCTGATGAGGTATCGCGCATTGAAAGCCCATTCGACTTCAAGCTCATCATCTTCGAAAGAGATTTCTCAAAAAAAGATGCGCTCTCATCCGGTAATATGTGTATTAGTTGATGGATTTTTGTTAAGGTGCTAAATCTTTATTGTTTGAGGAGAAACCAACCCTAAATGGTTTCTCTAGGGTTTCACCAGAATCATTGAAGTTTGGAATGATAGTTTGGAGAAGGTGGTTAGTTCTTTGTCTCGAAAGTTGAAGCGCAGAATGTGAAAGTGCTTTTTTCCTCTATGCAAGTTTTGTCTATTTTTCCTACATGCCAACTGTTTAATAGTATTCTTGAGTATTAATGCACGGAGAATAACTTCATAACGAGAGTGAAAATCAGCCATGCATCAAGGATATGGTAGTTGCTGCTAATTTGACAGTTTTGACGCTGTCTGCGCTTTGTAGTCTGAAATAATTCAAGAATTTAATCTTCCAAACTTCAAGTTTGAAGTATGGAGTTCTGAGGAATGGGCTGTCTGTATTTCTACCACCTTTCTTCTGCTAATCTCTGCCTTTGTTTTTCCATCATCCTTTATATGTTAGGCAATTTGAAAACTCATATAAGTAGTTAGTTTTTCATATTCCTTTTTCTCGAAACCATTTGTCAGACGAAACCATTCTTTATCATCTATCGTGGCATCACTTAACACATGAGTGTTCCTATCTTCAAAATTAAATTATCTTGCCACGGAGTAGAAGATATTGTGCCGGGACTAACTTTTTGTGACATTCGATGCAGGGACATGAGGCTGTAGATTTTCGTGATGATTTTGCAGGTAGGATCGATGCAACTGATGATCATATAGATTATTGTATTGCCAAATTTTCTGCTGCTATGGCCAAGATGAAAAAGGACACCAACGACTTAAGCAAAAAGTACGACAAAGCAACAAATAGGAGAATTGAGAACAGGGGCTTCTGCGCTGGTGCTGTCGTTGTTCTTCTTGTTAACCTTGGGGTCGTAGCAGTATACAAGGACAAGGTTTGACCGCCCCCCGAGAATGCACGGGTGTATGGCAATCCTGTTTCGGTATATGGCACCAGATAGTGTGGGAGGCCATCATAATCTGGAGCTTTTGCTTTTCGTGTCGCCCTTTTCACTTTTATTATGGGGAGAAGTATCTCCCCACCTTGTTCAAGTCGGTTGTAATAATTATGTAGTGAATCTTCATATGGACTTTAAGATCAAAATGGGGGTTAATTAATCAACATCGAGGTGATCAGTGTGATGGGCATAGGTGCCGGGTTGCTGAAAATTTCGATTGCTACTTTGTTTGTAGGTTTGATGCTTTGCTCTTCTTGTAGAAGAAATTTTTTTCGTTTTGCAGCTGCGGGTCATTTGGCAGGCTGAAGGTTTTCTACTGAGTAGTAGTGTTAATAAGTTGTCCTAGTAGAGAGATTGGGTCAACTGTTTTTCTTATATCACTTTAAATGGGAAGATATGTGAGTTCTTCCCATGTGCAAATGAAGATTGTTTGAAATTCAGGATGTGATATGGCTAACCATCTCTTACAGGAAAACCAAGCGAGCAGCAGTGATGTGTTTGGCGTCGGTCACTGTACATCTAACAATGCCATGAAAAACTCGTACAATTGGGTGTCAACACTTGCAAAAGGTGCAATTAAGTTCTTCCGGCTAACTTGACTAATGAAAAATACCGGCCTGTTTTAATCATTTCGCTATTCCATGTGTCAATTAGCTAGAGTGAAAAGGTCCATGTGTGCATAACTATGCCGTTTTGTATTACTTATTCGAAAAGATGTCCTATCCAAGCTCTTCCAAAAAACCGAACTCATTTCCCTCCTCGAAACAAAATAGAAGTCGTCTGCCCTGTGAACCCTGAGGCCCAAATCAAGCCGATGCAGATCGTGATTTGGACCCTAGACTGTGCTCAGGGGAGGGCATCACTGAAGGGTGCAAGGGAGACTGAATATCATCATTCAATGGCTTGACATGGAAGGCCATTTTCTTGCTGCTTTTTCTCTATAAATTTGGTACAATATTTGTCCACATGATACGTTATCTTTCCATATGCCTAGCAACGTGTTCCTTCTCCAGTTTTTGACTAAGTTAATCTGTAGTCAATAGCAAACCCCGCCCCCCTCTCCTATTTATGCGGCGGTACAGTAACAAATTGGAGGAATTTTGGTTTTCACTAGATACCTTTGAGCCTCCATGATGTCTTATTCGCAAGTTTCCATAGCCAAAACGATGAAAAGTTGGTGTCTAATTGAGCTGAGCCTGCCTTAAAAAATCCCATTGTCGTTGACCAGCGTCATGGTCAGTTTTTAGCATGCACCTCTCGCTCTGCTCACATTGATCCTCCATGATCCCCTCTGCACTTCCCTAAAGATTACGAGGATCATTCTTTACTCGTTGCAACTTAGGTCACTCCTCCAATCAATAAGTGAATAAAAATTGAAAATCGCATATAGTATGTGATGCATTTGGCATATAAGCAAGGTTAATGACACCATGTCGAGTGAGATAGACCTGTCGAGTTGAGTCTCTTTATAACTGCTGTATGAACGTCAGAGTGCATATGGACGTTGAGTGCCAATTGAGAGTAGTTGCCAAAAGCTAATTCGCTTGCACTGAATGATGGCCGTCGCTTATAACTATCATGTTTGTCATTATGAGGAAACTGCATACTAAACAGTATAAAATATACGAAATTTCAATAGACAACCTAACATCATGCAGAGAGATATGCGCCTATTAGGTATTAGCCGAATGAAACTGCCAACTCTTGTTCGATACTTTATTGTCATCATGGACAACCTACAGTGCTTCCAAAATGGTTCCCCTGCTGGTATTTACATGTAAGATATGGCATCTTTGTCAAAGCATAAATACTTTAGGGTCCTGATTGACGGATGAGAAAAGATCGTTTAAAATCCGCTGATTGGTCTGACCATGGTTAGAAAGATCCTACCTTTTAAAAGCTAAGAAACAATCTTGGTCTTAAGCAGGACCTTCATTT
Source organism: Rhodomyrtus psidioides (assembly GCA_021437785.1). NCBI lineage: Eukaryota > Viridiplantae > Streptophyta > Magnoliopsida > Myrtales > Myrtaceae > Rhodomyrtus > Rhodomyrtus psidioides. The sequence goes on along the minus strand of JAILYB010000022.1, from coordinate 3,888,477 downwards.
GTTGGGATCTCTTCACGGTTTTCATCCTTTCATCCTAAGCGAGCAAAAATTATAGATTGATATGACCGGATAGATCTTACTGATCTAATTTTTGCAAATTCTAACATTGCAATCTGCCTATCTAGATGTTCAGGTCATAGAAATATTGACTTCCATATAAAACTCGTTTAGAGATAACATGAGCTTTATAGCACTCCTTTCGAAGTTGTAGCGTCACATAATTTCCGCAATCAGTAAATTTTGCACTGCCACTCACGATCTTTATATAGTTGCCGTATTTTGAAGATTTTACAATCCTTGACCCAATCTTTCGACCAGATCCTTTAGATACCCCGCATCAATCTTAAGTAGGATTCTCATCCTCACAAACTTAGGCCTAACACCATAGAAGACGAATCATAGATCGTTCTCGGAACATTCATATACAAAAAATATGTACTTTAGCAAAGGTACATCAGCAGACCGATTCAGAAGTTACTAATAATTCACTCAAACATGTGCTATAAACTTGTCCAAGTCAACGTATATCAGGAGTTAGCAAAGGTACATCAAGTTACCAACCTATTGGGAATGACTTGACCAATTAATTACTTCATCCCATACAATATCATCAAGATCGAAATCTCTAGACCAATGAAAGAAGGATGGTACAAGAAGGGTGCCCAAATCACATCCAAGCCGGCGAGAACGTGATGCACTGGTACTCGACAATTAGCTTTTGAAGACCATCTCAGTATCTGTTTGATGTTTGGGTTTGAATAGGTGGAGTTTGCCAATGTAGATTCTATCCTAGAAGAACGGCATGACCATGGCTCATCACGACATGCCATGAACTATTCACTGGAAGATATGAATGAACAAATTCAAGTAACTTACGGAGCTCTGCACAAGCTGAAACCGAAGTTTAAGAAAAGTCAACCATGAATCATCAAATAAATATAAACCTGCTTTATACCATGCTGAGCGTCCTTAGGGTGATGAGATCTGACATTTGCATTTGCTCCGCTTTGCTGAGGCCATGGAGAAGAAGGTGGAATACTCGCAAGAATATACTCTGCTTGCAGCAAGATACCGTGAGCAACTGCTGCCAGATGTACCCCTAGCCCCACAGCTTCAAGAGATATGCTTCTCAGAAATTCTACAGTGCCTGGGTGAAGATGATTAGTAAGATTTATGGGCAAATAACGTGACTGGAGAATATGAAATAGAGAAACACAAACAACAAGCTTCGTTAGAGGCTGAACTAAAAAAAGACGTGGATAAAGAGTAGAAAGAGGGAGACACCATAAGTACCAAATCCTTAATCCAAATGCTCCACCAATTTGCATTACATAAAGAAAGTTTCCACCGTAAGATTGTCCAACGTAAAAGAAGTACTAAAAAAAGACATGAAGATTTATGCATACGACCTTCCTTAAGAGATTCCAGCTATCACTCGGAAACCTGTCCATTTTGATCGGAATTTCTCAAAGCTTCCGGCCAAATCTTGTTTGCAGCTTTACCTCTTTGCAATCCCTTGAGTACTCTATGATCCTTGTCGTAATTCTCAACTTGGCAACTAGCCAACTTTGCCGCAGCACTTCCAACAGAAATCAAGGACCGGATGGTTGCTAGGCCGCATAGTATCTTATGATGGCTGAATGGGGAGATGCTGAGCCTCTGAGCTTCTAGTCCACTTCCATGTCCCATATCGGGAAACAAATAAAGAAGGAGATGGAAAGCTTCTTATAAGAGCAGGCTCAGTGCATCCCAGCGTGTCATATTTGTTAACTTCATGACGAGAGGTCAGACGCGTTTACCAGGAATTGACCTAAAAATAAGTGTGTTCATTAAACCCATGGATGGAATAACATATACAGATATGGACGCAAATGAAATCCACATCGGCTCGAAGTATGTAGGAAGCTACCAGGACGAGATTACGGGGTTTTGTACCACAAGAAGATGCATATATGACAGTGGTTGGCAAGTCGAGAAGCTGTCAATCAGTTTAGCAGAGGGGATAGCGGATTTTGTGAGGCTGAAGGTGAGGTATGCACCAAGCAATTGGGAGAAACTAGGCCAGGGAAAGCGGTTGGACCCAAGCTATGATGTCACAACACATTTTCTGAACTATTGTGATGGTCTGTTTGAGTGGATATGTAGCAGACATGAACAAGAAGATGAGGAGTGGTTATAGTCCTGAGTATCTTGTTGAGTTTCTGGAAAAGACAGTTGATCAGCTCTATAGTGACTACAAAGCCAATTATGGTAATCATGTTACTTTTCTTGCAATGAATAAAGTCCAAGTAATTCTCCGTATTATACTGATCCAGAGATCAGTCCCTTAAGTTTTTCGTTTCCTCCAGAAAGAAGTTCAAAAGGAGGTGATGTGTGGTTAAATCTAATGGGCACTGCTCAAGTATTGAATTTGCTGTGTCATATAAGAGAAAGAAAAGGTGAGGTAAAAACAATGAAAGGAAAAATGTATTTAAAAAAAGTACCTCCCTCTAATAACAAGAAGCAACTCTGCAGAGGAAGCACATCCTTGACTGGGAGCTCAAGCGCTTGTTCAATAACTAGCGAATGCTGAGGAACTTAACGTTACTAAGGACATCTGAAAAGTCATCGTGCACCCAACTTACTTACCACTTGAGTCCGGAAGACCATTAGCAAAAATCACCACATGAACTATCTAACAGTTCACACAGTGAGGAACCCCAATCAGCAACCAAAAAGAAAGCCAAAAAAGAAAAACAAGAATTTCCATCTGCAGATGGTAGTTCCATAACCAGCTCTGCATCAAGCAGATTCGAGGAAGGCCCCAACATATTCATCATCCATGCATCCCAAGTAGACAAAGTAACAAGTAGATTCATCGCCAGAGCAATGACTCGTCAGTGGGACTAACTATCCAAGACAGCATAAAGTTGCTGATGAATTGATCAGGCAGTGCATTGGACACTATACTGGAACTTCAGAGCCTTCATAAGTTTTGAAATGCAGAAGGACTCACGACAGTAAAGGCCGGCGGGCCCCAAAGGAATCTCAATACATTAAGCCCAAGGCTCAGTTCAATATTGGAACTAATGAGACTAGTTCATTCCTTCAAACTTCTGCCTTCCCTTAAGAAGCATCCTGACAAAATCGAGAGCTCGGTGCTCGCAGTCTGCACACTTACCAGCATTGGTTATGGACTCAAAATCTTCCACATGTGCAACCCCAAAAATTCTCCTGAAATCGAAGATGTATGAAGGCAAACAGCAAGTATTTGGACAGCTGTATGCTCGAAATGTGACATTAGTTCCAAAAGCTACTAAAGATATCTAGCAAGTTCATAACTTACATAAAAGCATTAAGGAGCAAGAAATGCCACATCATCCAGTCGCACCTTATCATTTTGGAAGCACCAAATCCAAGGGTAACGTGGAATAAATCCATGAATCTCCTCCGGACCAGCTCAAGCAGCACATCATTTTTATAGATTGCCCGTAGATATGCCTCACCAGACCCATTCTTGCGTTCAGTCCAGAGGCTTACAAACTTCTGTTGGAATAGATTCCATGTCTCTTCAGTAGTTTACAAAATCCATTCCTTGTATGCCTATATAATATGCGCATTTATGGAACAATTCATTAATAAATCATTGATGGTAAAAATAGCTCTTATGTTCCTTTCTTCTTCTCTTATAGTAGTCTATGGGCGTGACAGAGATGAAATGACTAATGGGGAGAGCATAATATGTTCTCATTTAATATTGCCTCAACATCTACCAATTACAATTGTCCATTCATCTCCACAATTACTAAATGGTGGGGCGCAAAAGTACAATAAACCACAAGTAATTGTCACATGAGAGTTAAAAAAAAAATTATTTTGTATACATAGAAGTGTGCAAATCTCGATTAAATTCTAGCTGCTTGAGCAACAGGTCTTAAGTATCATGACATAATAAGCAATAGTAGTCATTAGGAGTAAGTAAGAGAAACCTAATTACAGAACTTTGCAAGGTCAAGGTCTAGAAGATCTATGGGACTTGAGCATAAAGACAGGAAGATATTTCATTATTTAAAGCATACTTTACTGTCGTTCCCTTGATTTGCATGCCCACCCTGAGAGAAGAATGGAAAAAAAAAAAAAAACAAATTTCCCTGGAACGCTGGGACATCAAACCCCATCGGCCCATAAAATGCGAATTCTGGATCTATTACCTGGTTTGAATCTCCGGTAACCATGACCGAAGCAGTGTGGAGATCTCCATGTACCAGTGCTTGCGTTCTTTCACAGAACCTGAAATGTACGTCCCACAAAATCATCAGCAAACAGATGATGTTCCACTTCATTTAACTTTTTTGAAGAAGGATATAGTAGCTTCTTAGACAGTAACATAACATGGATTTCAACTCAGCTATTTGAAGCTTTAAATCATTATCCTCCCTCACAGCCTCAGCATCAGCATCCAGATAAGTGGAAGTCCAATGGTTGTATTGGGATACTTGGTAAAGGTCAGAGAAAACAACCTGCTCAGTCAGGCCACACAACTCAACATTCCCGCAGAACTCTGCTACTGCAATGACAATGACATGACAAGAGTGTAACCACACATCAGTATAAGAAAAGAACTAAAGAAGCCAAAAGCATTCCACTATGTAATTCTCTGGGGAAAGGCCAATAGATTTCAAGGCCTTAGGAAAATATCAGAGTGGAGGATGAGGAGATTAGAGAATAATGTCACACTACAGATGCTCGATTGATATTATAATTTATTTACCTGCACGTTTGTGCTCTGTGGTGGAATGATGCAGAAGGGACATGCAGAAAAGGGTTTTAGCCATAAATTCTGACGTGCTCCGCGAGTAGCGGGTACTCAGTTCCAGTAATCAGTCCTCTCCTGAGGATTATATGTGGAGGCTCTAGGTAACGCATGCCTATCAGAGACATAGCACGGCCGAAGTGATAAAAATCCGGAACATGACGTGGGCACCAATGCCCGTGCTCTTTCAACGCCACTGCCTCGAAGTATGCTCGCTCCATATACCTCAATAGCTACATGTTGAAATTTATAAGCATCAGGAGAATTTACAGATGCCAGGAAACAAAGTATGAAGCAAGGGACCATTTTCTTATCGGCTAAAAGCAGGATCATTCAAAAATCGATCACTTCGCTGTGCTTCCAGCTAAGAATGTAGCTAATCCGCCATCCATACACCACCCCAGGGAAAAGAAAATAGACTTTGGCCATTTTCATCATCATCCCAATTCTAAATTTCTTCACATTCAGCCAGATAAGTCATGAGAACTAAAATGCCATAAACAACAACATTGTTTCTGGTCTAAATTTCGATCAGCGGTATTCTGTGTCTGCGTAAAACACCAGCCCAACTTCCATTGATCATAAAGAGAGACCTCGGCCCCGTGATTAAAGCGAATGCGCTGTAAATAAAAACCCCTTTTCTTTAAGGAAAAAACATCACCTGCTTGATGACAAAAGAGCCAGCAGAGCCCGCAACGATGTAGACAGAGTTGAGATTGCCGTCTCCGACTTCTCTAATCTCCAGGTCATCGAATATATTCCCCTGAGGCGAGAGTGGGAGGGTACTTGATGTACTCCACCAGGGACTTCTCGTGCGGTGGCCGGAACCCCACGAAAGCCATTGAAGCGGCGTGTCGCCGGCCGCGATCCCACGGGTGGCGGTAAGCACCGGGAATTAAAGGGTCCGAACTCGAACTCGAACTCGGACTCGGACTCGGGACTCAATCACTCAGCTTCGCGTCGTCTAAGTTTGGAAGATACGATGAAAATTGGGAAAAGGTGAAATGTTAATAGGAGGCTCTCTTATCTGAACCTCGCCTTCTTCTTGGGAAGATCGGGAATAACCATCGGCCTCATTTCGTTGACTTTAATTTTTTTTGGGTCAAAGACTAAAATAGCGCGCGCGTGTGTATTTATTGGGTTAATACAACAAAAATTTTAAACTGATATATTTATGATAAATTTATCCTAACTGATACACCTGTAAAAAATTTATCCTTCATTAGTTTTCATAATGTTACAGTTCATGGGTAGACTAGTTTGTGATTTTTACTATCTGTTTGTCACAGATTTATCAATTTGGGATTTTTCATGGTATTAATTCAATTCAACGGAAGGTAAAATTATTACAAGTATATCAGTTTAAGGTTTTTCTTAGTTAAAAAAAAATTAGTTTATGGTACATTTATCACAAAAGTACCAGTTTAGGATTTTTGGTGATAAAAAAAATAATTTAAGGTAAATTTATCACAAATATACCGATTTGAGATTTTTCGTGCTAAAAAATAATTTGGAATAAATTTGTTACAGGTATATCATTTTGGAGTTTTTCATGGTATTAACACATATTTATTTCTCTATTGTTTTCGCATTTTTTTTTTGTATTTTCGTTCTGACCACGGCATGATTCTCGTCAGTCGTCACCTCCGTCCTCATAACTCACTCTTCACTCCTCGGTCCTCAATACCCTTAGATCGTCAACTTCCGTGCTAAGAGGGGATTTGAGCTCAGGACCTTCTGCTTTTCTTGTTCTACTACCACTACAAACTATTCTAAAAATTTAATTTGTTAAATGAAGGTGTCATTTGATTTTTAATTATTCTATCACATTGACCGTCTACTTCTCTTCCACACACACGCACACAACCCCCACCCCCGGGGGCCGGTCGCTCGACAACGCCCTCGGCAACCCTAGACTTGTCTTTGCCAGAGTCTAGATTGCCTCCGGCGCAGTAAAGCTGAGCGAGGGCTACAAGCTGGAGGTGGAGATGGCGAACCTCGTGGCGAAGGAGATGAATCAATTGAAGCTGAAGAAAGCGGGTTTGACAATGCTGACGAGAGAAGTCAAGGGGCGAGACCTGAAGATTCTGGTGGGAGATTGCATTGGACTAGACTACTAGTGGGATTTTAAAGACGTTTCAAAGATTTTTAATCCCATCTTAAGTTGCATAAAACGTGTGATAGTTTTATACAATCCAGAGGATTTCTAATTTCATTCTATTTTATCCTATCTCAATCCAGATTTGGACGATGAAACGCAGCTTTAGCCTTTGAACGGTTGATTGTCAATGTTTTGTTTAATTACGAGTTGCATCGGGATTATCTAAACATGCTTGACCATTTGATTTACCTTTAGGCTTCGACTGGCCGAGTCCATTGCTCCGCTGGAGTTGTCAACTTTTCCGGGGCCATTATCGGCCCAATGATTATTCTATATGAAAATATATTATGTTTTTAAGTTAATGGAATATACTAATTTTGCTTTCAATCTTGTAAGTTTGAATGGTGGAGAAAAAAAAAACACGCGAATTATCCTAGTAAGATTTAATATCAAGTAAGAATATATTTATTCATATCATCAAATAACTTGGATAATGGTTTTTCCAAAACAAATTGAAAGATTATTGTAGCCCGATTTGAGTCGGATGTGTTCCACGTGTAATAATACCAGATTGGAAGCCAAATAAGATTTAATATGAATTAATGGAACGATCACATTGAACTTTTCTTCATGAGTCATTGAAATAATCAAATATTATTAAAGGTTTATGGATCACGTTGAACAAATAAAAAATTTAGATATTGCATTTCATATTGCATCGAGCGAATCACAACTTCGAGATGGACATTGTACGTTGAATTGAGGTTCACGAACCGTAGTGTCCTTCTCCCATAAATTTTCACTCCCGCATGCCATTGCGAAGGTAATGCTACGGTGGGGCCCTGTAGAGTGTAGACGATCAGGAGATTCAGGACACGAACCATTGGCGGTCAGATGGCTTATGTCTCACGAAGTATATGGGCCGACCGTCTCATCATCACATGCCCGTTAAATACTGCAAGAGTTTTTTTTTTTTGGTCAAAAAAAAATACTGCGAGTTCAAAAGCATTATATTTCACCACAAATTAATTCCTTCGTGGAATTTTCGATCAAGAAGTTCCGTCAAGGAAAAAGAAAACTATAAAAATGAAAAAAAAAAGAGCGAAGAAAAATGAGGAAATGGAAATGATGAGATGGGCTCCGAACCTGCCGCGACCGAGGCAGTCGCTTCGCTCTCCCGCCTCATAGATGCTTGGAGTAGATATGGTGTTGTGCCTATTGCGTCGAACGATTGGCGAAAATGGAATGCTATTGAGCCAATTGCCCTCTCCGAATCGATGGTGTGCTTTCTCTATTAATGTACGCTATGAAGTATGATAAGAGAAAACTGTCGACGTGGAAAGACGTCGTAACTGGCGTAAGGATGTGGTTTAGACGACACGAGCACGGGGAAAGACAAATACGAACATGCAAATGAAAATGAAAGCAACACAAGCATGAAAAGGCATACAAACACGAACACAAGGGTGACGCTCGTCTGAGTCCGATCAAGGCGGCTCTCTTCCTAATCGAGCTTCGTTTTTTCCCCCGACTCCTCGCCTCGCCCGATTAGGGAGGCCCTCACACTGCCCTCATCTCGAGGGCGAGAGGCGAGGGCGAGGGCCGCCCTAATCGGGCGAGGCCAGGAGACGAGGGAAAAAATAGGGTTGTGCGAACTCACTGAAATCGTGCTACGAAGAGGCGGACAGTGGTGATGCAGCTCAGTAGCGGCGGCGGATGTGGGAGTGAACTGAGAATCGAGAGCCATAGAGGAGGGTGTCTGTTGTTTTTGGTGGAGAGAAGTGACGAAGAGGAAGGAGTATCGTTGTTTCATGTTTTACCCCCACGAGAATCAGTTTAGCAAAAGTGGTTCTTTTTTCAAGAATTAACTTTTTTAAAAATTCAAAATTATTTCCGAAAATTGAATCGGAATCGGAATCAGAATCATGTATATTATCAAATATAATTCTCATGCTTTTCATGCTCTTTTGTTCTAAGGAACATAATTAGAGAATGAGAGTAGCTACCATACATGTCCCAACTTTTTTTTTTTATTTCAAACGAAAAAGACTTAAACGTATATCTTACTAATTTTTTATTTACTTTTTTTTCTTTTACCCGAGCCCTAAATGGACCAATCATTATATAAAATGGCCAACATTTATTTAATCATCTTGTTCCACTTTGATATTTGATCATCGCCGGTTATTTTGTATGAAATTAATGGACCAAATTATATCATGTCATTGGCCACTCACTTCCCTTAAATATCGTACTGAGCCATTGGCGTATGCCAAATTCGATGGCTTTTAGTGATAAATACTAGAAAAAACTTTAGTGACAAAACATTACTTTAATTTTTTCTTTTTTTCAAATTAAAAATTGTAAATAAGGGCGACTTAATTGTTAACAATTTTTGACTTAATTGTTAACAATTTTTACACATCAATTGGCTCTTGCAAAGGGGGCAAAAAAAAAAAAAACGACCAAGGATAATTAATATGGACATATAATAATGTAATCAAATAACGTGTATGAAATCATTAGCGGGGCAAATTTCAAGGTCGGAACCCGACAACGCCACAAAAATCCATCGATCAAACATCGACCAACGGCAACAAGAAAATCCACCAATTATCTGCTAATCTCATCTATCCCTCTTCGTTCCTCACAGCATTCAACAAAGCGATGAAAATAAGGATGATAAAAGAAAGGTCCCTAGAACCTATTCAAACCAGGGTGAGTGGGCTGCATTGGTATTTGATAATTAGCATCTGAAGAGAGCATCATCTCAGTCTCAATTTGATGATCAGGTTCGAACCTTATGAAATTTGCCAATGTGCAGTCCCTCCTAGAAGAATGGCATTAACGCTGGCTCGTCATGACATTCTCTCTTGAGCAAAACCAATGAGAACACGTTCGCTACTGCACATAGGAACACAGTAATCGATTTGGAGCAAGATTTCAGGCGGAGTCTGGTTCACAAGCGAATAGCAACGAATTATACACTAAGAATAATGAAAAGTCAAAACAAGCCAATGCAATTGCAAGATATATTTGACAGTATGAATAAGGTTGACTGAAACCATGAGAGAGAACGAAAAATAAAAGAGCAGTCGCAAAAATGAAAAACACCTGCATTTGATGAAGAGTTGCCTTTCTTCAGATTTATTCGAAGTGGATATGTCGATATATTTTCACAAGGAGCCGCCACGAAGTTTTCATAAACTTCTTTTAAGACAAATCTCCTTATCATTCTCGGACCCTCCCCCCAGCACCGGAGTTGAAGTCCGTGAGTGGGTCTCACCAGACTAACGCGACTTCGACGTGACAAAATGTCCATGAAGAAGTTCAAATATGCGACAGGATAAACCACTTCAACGGACGGTGACCACTAATTTCCCAGTCCCTGGAGACAAGTCCGCGTCTAAACTCTTCAATAATTTCATTTTGGCCGAGGAAAGTCGAAATGTACGTGCTCCACTGGTGAAATTACAAACCATCCAGCATTAGCAAACAGAAAAAGTACATGGTAATCTGCTTTTAGATTCGAGGGCGATAAAATTATTATTTTATGTTAAGTCGACTGAATTAATAAGTCGCCAATCGCATTTCACTTGCCATCGACATTTGACATGTGCCATTGATTACTCGAAATTACTGCGCATGGACTGAATTTCGGTTATCGGCCCACGAAATTTTATAACATCTCTCGGACTCTAATGGTAATGCATATATTTCTATGGTCCATTTAAATAATTAATAACATGTGTTATGAATGAAACATCTGATGGGAGTGCGCAGCAGAAGTCCGATACCTTCTTTCGGGGAGATATCCAAGAGGGAGCCCATGTCCGAGTCCATTAACATATCCAGTCAAACCCACCTTAACTCAAAAGCTTAAGCTAATGAGTTATGTGCCAACTTGAATATATTAAGTGCTCAACACCACATTAATTCTCTAATGTGGGACTCTTCTAACACAACTCACACGTGCACATCCTAACAACATCGACCACTACATTTTTTTTTTTTAACATTGTGATCGAGTAACATCGAGTTAGCTCTCTGGGTAATCCAAGTTCTTATATACTCTTCTTTCCAGTTTGGCAGCATCTTCATAAATGATAAAAGAAGGATATGTTTTCTCTCTATTAGTTAGAATGCCTTGGAAGGGTATTGGATTATAAAAGTGAGGCCCACGGAGTTACTATGTGCGCCCATGCGGGCAACCACACCCCACCTTGACGGCTATTCGAATTGAAATGTGAAAGATCACGTTGGTTGAGAAGACGTAAATAACAGACGTCTTCACAGTTGCTTCCCCTGGTTAACATACAGTTTGTCCCTCCCAGAAAGGAAAAGAGAACGACGTTCCTTCCCATATCATCGTTGATTGGCATTGACGACAGAGGAACTCCAAGATCGCAAAGGGCTTTTAATATGTGAAAATTAAGGTACGTTCTAGTAATGTATTTTTGTCGATCGGTGATTCGAGTGATCCAATTGGGCATGTTTCCGCAAATTAGATATTAGTGAGAATGGGTTTAGTACCCAACAAAGGGTAAAGGCTGCCAGGTGGAGGTTGACAAACTTGAATCGGTGCTTGCATAGTTCCTGCCTAGTTACAAACCAGAGTGTCTATCCCAGCCAGAGCAAGCTGGAGATGTTCATGAAGGAATCGAGACAATTGCAAAGATGGTGAAATGGTTGCATACCAGTTTTGATATAACCATAAAGTGAGTCATTGTTGCATTCGATCCATATTCGAGTCAAAATGGTGGAGAATATACATATCAGAGATCTATGATTTTTCGAGTTGCAGAATTGGCATGTGGAACTTGTGTTTCGTAGTGCAGGTGCTAAGAACTTCCTTGAAATCAGTCGCCCAACAAACTATGTGACATTTCCGGGAGCGGTTCTTGAGCTGCTTTACATGGATGATGTTGATAGGCAAACATGCCCTCCAAGTGTATCAGGGGAAGATTCAGGTGAATTGCTTTCTGGATCACCAGTAATAAGTTCTACAGTGCCAGTAATGAGTGGTAGGATAGGAGGATTTTCAAGGACTAAGTTAAGCATTCCTTGGAAGAATGGTTCCTTAGACATTTCTTGAATGCGGAGAGGAGGAAGAGGGACGAGATTGGCAGATGATTGATCGATCTTGTTATTGTGGTATTGGCCGATGTTTGATTGAGGGATTTTTCTTTTCTGGTGTTGTTGGGTCCACATAGGATTCCCACTATAAAGTTTGCCCCTTAACGATTTTGTGCATGTTATGTCCATTTTTATTGCGAGCCATTTGATGTGTACTTTTTGAATTTTTCATATCCTTCAGACGATTCAAAAGCCCTCATTGACAATTTTCCATCCAAAAAAGTAAAAGACTTAATTTGTATGTTGTCATCAAAGCTTTTTCTAGTATTTATCACTAAAAATAACGACAGATCCATTTTCAAGTTGTCATGCGAATGGCGTAAGCTCTGTTTATTTCTTGAGAAATTAATAATTTGAAAAAAAAATATTGCACTTATTATTTTTGTCAAATTAAATTTTCAATTAATTTTGGATCAATAATCGTCGTTTAAGTTAATTGCTGATATCTAATTATTTTTCTTTATTTTTGAAAGTGTTGCTTCCTAATATTTGGGGTTACTAATTCTAATTAGGTTGCTTACCGTGCTTTTTCTTAGTAACGCCTTGAATTTACTGACTCCTATGTAAAATTACGAGATTTAGCTTAAGTGATTTATTAATCTTTTCTCCATTGCGTTATCAACTACTTCTAGACATCGCCTCTTATTTGAGTTCGTTACTGTTGCTTCTTTCGGAAATTTTTTATTACCAACTTTACTATTAGGTTACTAATTAAATTAGGTTACTCACCTTTTACAGAAATTTATTTATCGTTCTTAATAACGGCTTGAGTGTATTGTCTCTTGTGTGAGCTTAAGTGTTCTTTATAAATTTTCTTCCATTAAGTTATCAACTTCTTTTTGGCATGGCCTCTGTTGCGTATGTGTTCTTCTGCATATGTTTGGGACTACTGCAGGGATTCATTGATCATATATGCATATTTTCTTATCAACAAGAGTTAATGCATGCAGTGCTTGTATCGCTCTTGCGTGCTGAGATACGTATGCATGATGTCTGGGGTTTGAATCTATTGGAAATTTACGCCCGTTAAGGGCTAAATTGATTAGTTGCCATAATTGTGATAATTGATTGCAAATTAGTGGAATTTATTTCCTATTCAATGGGATGAAAGAGAGAGAAGATAATGTCTTCTCTTCCATGTAACGTTTGCCGCTCTTTCTAATCGATAGAAAACTCTCTATAAAAAAAAACTCTCCATAGAAATCTCTCTCGGAAGACGATCGATCGGCGGATCGGGATCGTCATCTCACTTGCGACGGGGGCTCTTAATTTGTGACTATCGATGTATGTTCGTTCTACATGATATACTTCATTGATCAGTGTTTCAAGTTTAATCTAGGGTATATAATTCAGTTTAATCCACTGCGTACATATACATATTATATCGAGATTCTTTCCCTTCAGAATCCATTTTAATTGTAAAAACCGTGTCTGGTTCTTTTAATGGCATGCTGACAATCCGACAAACTGCTTTTTGCTGGTCTTCTTCTCCTTCTCCTTTATCACTTATTAATTATTCTTGTATCTTTAGGTTGTGCATTGCTCTACTTCCCTTGCAATTGCACTTCCATCAGTGCCAGCTTGATTTCATCAATTCCTTTTTTCGGAAATGAGGACCTACCACATGACTGCTAAGTTCTCTTATTGTGACACTTAAATGTTGTTAGCTACTAGCTAGTATTAACTCTACATTTTTTGTACTTTGTTGGCATGGGCAGCTTTCATTATGTGTACTTTTTCTTTCAAATAGCGAAACTATCGACTAATACGTCACGTTCTCACCAGAAATTTGACATAGAGCCTTTCAGTGTTCGGGCTGACTGCACTCCACAGCGTGTGGATTCCCTTTTCTTGTTTGGTGATGCTTATCTAAGAAATTCATATGAAAATATCGGTGCCATCTTTGCCTTGTTCTACTGCAATGTTCGCAAGGACTCAATGTTACGAAATCTAGAGATTTGTACATCTTACTGTTATTTCATCCAATAAAAGCACATTGTAAGGCACATCTCCTTCTTTCCCTTTCTCCTTTTTTTTTTTTTCTATTTTTCAGATAGGGTTTTCTCTAACCATATCTCCTCCTAACCAAATGTTGGAAATTGATACATTTGCGGATCATGGAGCCCTCAGGAGGAAAAGGAAGGATAGTATGGCTTGTATATTGGTCATAAACAAATATCATCAATGTCCCCGGGTTTCTCTATGATATGATAATAAAGTTCATGGATAATGCAAGCATTCTTAACCTATAAATGTCTCATGTCATTTCAATTTTATCTGGAAACGATATCCACTTAATTTTTCCTATACAAAACCGAAATGATGTGCATTGCTGGATTTCCTTCCATATGTCTCCCAACTTTTTTGTGGTCTTCTCTATCTTCAAGGTTTCTTTGTGCAGTTGGCGCCGAAGCATCCCTTGGCTTTTCAACCAGGTCAAAATTGTGCACGTGCTGATAATATGAGAGAGGATCCCTAAAATGTGTGCTTCCAAAACAGTTTCTTTGCGAAACTCAGCTTTACGTTCTGAATTACATATGATTTTGTGGAAATGGAAAATGCCCTAGAAATGTCGACTGAATGGTTATTCCCACCCTCACACTATCATCTGAAAAAGTCTAATATGATTTCCTTGGTTTATTGATGCACGATAAGGATTCCATTGGCCTCAATTCTAAACTTCATACTCACCTCAAAGCCTAGTAGTAATCTTCTAGATGAAATGGGAACAATCCACCAAAGTACAATTTATTTATTTATTTTTTGGTCTAAGCACGCATTACTTGAAGAGGCGCACAAAGGTTTTTTGGTCGAAACCTACGGTGTACTTTACAAAATCATAGTCTGCATCATTCAATTTTGCCAAATATTCTAACTCCAGAGGATTACGAACTGGGGTCAGAGTTCACTGAGTACTACATATATTTATCTTTATACAAAGCCGGCCCATGAAACCTTTTAATGGCATTGTTAGATGCACAATGACTGAAGTCCAGAACATAACTACTGCTTGCTTGGTTTTCCAGTAAGAGATCATTAGGCACATCACATATCCTGGGTTTCGAACAATCTTTTTGCCTGCACATGGGATGAAATCACATATCTTCCCATTATAAGTTATATAAGAAAAACAGTTGGCTCGATCTCTCTGCTGTGACTACTTATTAACATGACTACTGAGAAACTTTCAACCTGCCAAATAACCCGCACCTTGCCAACAAAACGAGAAAAAAAAAATTCTTCTATAAGAAGTGCAAAGTATCAGACCTACAAACGGTGGTAATAATCGTAATGGGGCACCACAACAAATTTTCAGCAAATCTACACCCATGCCCACAACACTGATCACCTCGATGCGGATGATTTGACTTCCGTTTTGATCTTAAAGTTCATATAAGTTTCCAGATGAAAAGTCGATACATAATGGTTACTATCGACTTGAACAGGGTAGTGAGAAACTTCTGCTCATAATAAAATGCACAGTGCAACGCAGAAAATTAAAAGCTCCAAATTATCATAATGATGGCTCCCTACGCTACAAAATCAATATGTCCAATCTACCCAGTGCCATATACTTACGCAAAATTGCCATCCACTGTACCTTCTAGGGTGATGGTCCATGAACCGCCATGAAGAACTTTGTGTTGGAAATATGAGGTATTTTGATGGTGAGTGAATGAGAAATTGTTTCTCAAAGAACACTCTTGAGTTGGAAGTGGGAAGTGACAAAGTACTAGTCCCACATAGGAAAGGAAGAAGGCCTTGAAGTGATTTATATATGGATACACTCTCTTTGAGTGGTAACTATCATAGCACAAGCACTATGCCTCGCGCGCACGCGCAGGGGGGTGCGAATCCCGGACCCCGACGGAGGCCGACAAGTTGAACTTGGGCGCGAGCGCACGACCTGCGAATGCTGGATAGAAAAGTGGGCCTCGCGACAAGCCCATTTTTGCCTTCTGTTTTAATTTTTTCCAACTCAAGCCGTTAATCGTGCTTACGTTAATTACCGGTGTGTAAATGGTATTAACTAAGTAACGACTGCTATACTTCTGTGGTTACAGAATTAATTACATAACGGCAGAATTAATTTAGCCGTTATTATTTATTTCCGCAATGCCCCACTTAGCCTATAAATAGGTGATTTTCCATTCTGTTTGAGAGAGAGGAAGTGAGATAGGAAAACACTACAATCTCAAAAGAAAAAATTTTCTCCATCTTTTCCGATTCTATGCATTTGCATTGTTTTCGATAGTATTCTCGTGTTGTTCAAGTTCGCCCAAAGCGTTGGAGTGCTGTGCTAGCATCTATGGCTGTTCAACCGTTGTATCCTGGGAGACAGACGTCCACGAAACCTCAAAGCACGTACTGGAGGGGACGGATCTGTTTTAAGAAAACTGTGTTGAACACATGCCTCGGTATTCCATCTAAATTCAATTTATTTATATTGTTAAATTTTCGTTCGGATTTTGTTGCTCAGAAGGAAAGCTCAGAAGGAGCCTCAGAAGGAAGCTCAGAAGGAAGGGTTAGAAGGAGCCTCAGAAGGAAGGTTCAGAAGGAAGGTAAGAAGGAAGGTCAGAAGGAGGCTCAGAAGGAAGGCTCAGAAGGAGACTCAGAAGGAAACTCAGAAGAAGGGTCAGAAGGAACTCCATCTGACGGGTCCAGAAATACTGCTTCTGACGGGTCCAGAAGGACTGCATCTGATGGGTTCAGAAGCAGTTGCATCTGATGGGTTCAGAAGCAGTTGCATCTGACGAATTTCTGCATCTGACGAATTTCTGCATGTGATGGGTTCAGAAGCAGTTGCATCTTACGGGTTCAGATGCAGTTGCATCTGATGAATTTTTTGCATCTGACGATTTTTGAATACTGCTTCTGAAAGATCAAATTTTGTGCTTATGCCAACTTAATGTTTTCATGTTTGAGGCAGCTTGATCACATTTATTATTGAGATTCGAAGTTTAAATGATTGCAAGTTAAAGTGGCCAAGAACAGATATCAAGGTACATGCTTCAACTGTGACAAGATAGATCACAGCTTTGTGGATTGCAGATCTTCAAAGAAGAAGATTGGTGAGACTTATGGTGAATGACATAGTCCATGACATGTCTGTTATAAACCTATCTTTCATTTCATTGCTTATGATTTGGTTCTGTCATTGTATAGATTAATATACATATTGTACGTTTTTTCTAACATTTTGGTACGACAATAGGAGCACAAAGAACAAGCGCGGAGACAACAATGCCAATCTGTACTTTCTGTATGTCCTTGTCTACTTCTTCACATTGGGAGTTGTAGAAGTCCC
The DNA here is from genome assembly GCA_021437785.1 of Rhodomyrtus psidioides. Lineage (NCBI taxonomy): Eukaryota > Viridiplantae > Streptophyta > Magnoliopsida > Myrtales > Myrtaceae > Rhodomyrtus > Rhodomyrtus psidioides. The sequence continues at coordinate 3,871,140 of JAILYB010000022.1, read as the reverse complement.
TTGCTTCCCTTTTCATCTTCTCAACAAGAGCAACATTTTTAGCAAAATCAGAATCTACCAGCTTAAGAACTTCATCCATCTCTCGTTCCTCTCCAAAATCTGCAGCCTCTTGTTTCTGCATCGAATGTTACAAAAGTTAGTCATTGCACGATATCGTCTACCTTATAGCTAGAAAATCTACTTTTTAACATAGGAATACTCATGTGTTAAGTGATGCAGCCATAGACGATAAAGAATGGACTCCCCTGACGAAACCATTCAAGAAAAAGAAATTTGAAAGACTAGCTAGCTACTTATATGAGTTTTCAATTTGCCAGGATGATGAGGGTTAAAAAAAAAGGCGTTGCTAATTGTACTAACAGAAGAAAGGTGTTAGAGAAACAGAAAGTTCATTCCTGAGAACTCCTTACTTCAAACTTGAACTTTGAAAGATTACATTGTCGAAGTATTTCAGTCTACAAAGCATAGAAAATATCAAAACCATCAAGTTGGCAGCACCTACCATATCCTGGTTCATTTTCACTCTCGTCCTAAAGATATTCTCCATGCATTCATACTCAAGAACACTATAAAAGAGCCCGCATGCAGAAAAATAGACAAAGCTTGTATAGACAAAAAAAGCATTCTTACGATGAAAGAACTAGCCAAGTTCTGCAAACTATCATTCCAAACTTCAATGATTCTGGCAAAACCCCAGATAAACCATTTAGCATTGGTGTCTTGTCAAGCTAAGATTTAACGGCTTAATGAAAATTCATCAACTAACACATTATCTTCTCAATAAGAAATCGGAGAATCGGGGATGAAAAATATATTACCGGATGCGAGAGTTCCTTTTTTTGGGAAAAGATGATGAGCGTGAAGTCGAGCGGGCTTTCAATGCGCAGTACCTCATCAGACAATTCTCTATGTGGATCCCCACTTGAAGCATATGTCTAAATGCAGCCATTCTAAGAGGACAAAGAGAATTCAAAAGTATTGGAGAGGAAGAAGATGAATTCATATGTCAATACAGTATTGGCGAGGAAGAAGATGATTCGTATGTCAATACATATAGCTTTTCGCAATTCAGCGTTTTTCAAACCATTTACAGATAGTCAACTCACACTATTGGATGGATACTTTACCATTTCAAATAGCAAAAAGTAGTAAAAGGCCCATCGGCTTTAAGCAAGAAAGATGCTTTAAACATCACTTCTACATTTTGAGGAAATATAAAAACATGTGACGCCTATCGTGTCTAAATCATTAATCGTCATTAGATGCTTCAAAATGTGAAAAGTTACTCCAAATGAGGCAAAACAATGAGGCAAATTACTATTTCAAATTTGCCTAAAATGCATTCTTATGCCTCTCAAATTTCCTCATCAATAAGATTTAATCAAGACCAATCCAAACTGTGGTGACAAAAAGAAAGACAAATCTAAACAATTAAATCTTAGCTTTTTCCATTGCCTTGATCTGACAGAGAAGCGCTAGAGAAAAAGAGACATATAACACTATAAAAAAAACAATTGGCATTGGGATTTTACTTGTCAAATTGAGTCCTTGTTGGGAAGGAATTATCAACCTTCTCAAGAGTGCTATCAAGAACCTTCTTCACGGTATATGCAGCCACCCTTACTTGTCTTGAGGAGAAACCCCAGCGTCTAACCTCCTCACCCGTGTCAGAAATAAAAATTTGCTCAACAAATACAATATCTAATCTGAATTAAAATACAAAGAAGCATACCAGAGTATCGCCGCCTTCAACCCAAGCGTGTGTGCCATTTGAGCTCGAAAATGCTTGTTTGTGCCTCGAATGTTGCATGTACAAAATTAGTCATTACACATTATCGTCTACCTCATAGCAAGACAATTTACCTTTTAACATGGGAATACTCTTGTGTTGTCCCTTTTGGGACATAATCAAAGACGATGTTAAGGTTACTGTCCCATCTCATAATGGAAAGCACGTGTTTTTCAAATAGCATTTCATAAGTGTCATAGGGAGATTTGGATCCTCTGCCATAGATGATAAAGAATGGATTCCCCTGACGAAAACATTTAAGAAAAAGAAATTTGAAAAACTAGCTACTTATATGAGTTTTCAATTTGCCTACCATACGAAGGATGACGAAGTTGGTTTTTTTTTTTTTTGGAGGGGTAGGGAGGGGATGCAAATTTCCAATTAGACATGGCACTAAAAGAATGCGTAGACTAATTAGAAGAAATGTGGTAGAGACATAGACAGTCATTCCTCAGAACTCCCACATGATTTTTAATCCCTTGTATTTTAGAAAATTAATAAAAAATATCATAGAAATTCATAAAATGAAAAATCAACTTTGGTGTCCTTGCCTAGCCTTAGGAATAAATTTTTAGAAAAAATAATTTGCAATTTTTTTTTTCGAATTTTTAATATTTATTTCATTCAAAAATTCCCCGAGAATAGCATTTGTGCCTAGAAAAATTCGAAAAAATATTCAAAATATTAATTTTAATTTGAGTTACATTTTATCCATTTTAATTCATAAAAACTCAATTTGATTCATAATTTCTCTAAACCATGAGATTTCATGCCTTAATCGAGCTAAAGAATGATTGATTGCTGCTTATTTACTACATTACATTTCGTACACTTCGCTGTATTTTGATGTTTGCTTCATCTTCATGTAACGATCCATTCACAAAGCCCTCAGACTCTCCCAGGGATCGTACTTGAGCATTCGCACAATGACGAAAGTAAAAGTGCCTACAGCTAGAAGTGTGCCTACAGCGAAGTGTACGAAATGACGTTTTATTTCACTCCTCTTTGATGCATATTCGAAATCCATACTAGTCAGCTCTTCTTTATTTCCAAGACCGTAAGCTCAAGCTCCTCATCCCAATCGTCACGCGGTTTTTCAATCTTCTCGTCCATCCAACGAGCCCATTGTCCCTACGTCGAATGTTGTAAAAAAACTTGATAAAACAAATTATAGCAAGAGAATTACAGTGAAGTTACAAATACAACACAATATATACCACGGAAGTATTTGCTTCGGTTGTAATATTTGTTCTAGAGATAGATCCACAATTATCTAATTGATGGAATATCATAAATTCCATGATTAGTGGGCTAGTTAATGTGATTTTATATTTTAAGGGATTTTATTGTACGTGATTGATTGTCGCGACCTAAAATTTTGGCTATTGGATTATTAGATTTATCAAATAAATTAACTAACCTAATATAGACTCTCCCAAGCCCTACCAAATCGTAATTTAAATTAATTGGAAATGATTTAGAATTTGGAGTCGCCACTAATCATTTTTGGTATATTGATTAAAAACCTAAGTAAAATTGCGAGAGAACCATTTTACTTCTACGAACCAAAGATTGTGAATTCGAGGACTTGATTACATTAACTAATTAAAGCTAATACCCTTTCGGTACCTTAATTCCATGAGATGTCCTAGTTTGGCAAATCAACTGAATTCACTTTAAGCTCAAACGAGGTGTTTTTTTGTGTTTTCACTCTTTTAGATGAATGGATGATATGAATGAATATAATGCAATAACGCAAAGCTATCTAAATGACGGGATGATATGCATGTGGTGCAAAATATGCAAATTTAAGGTCGAATTGCCCTACATGCAAAAAATAATTAACCAAATTAAAGCATGCAAAATGATATGTGACCTATATGCAATGACGATTTATTCGAGCAAAAATCATGGATGGCGCGTGTAGCATGCAAACAATTAAACTAGACATGCAAGTTTATTTAATTAACCTAAGATGCAATGAACCTTAAGCATGATTTCTAACATCACTCAACATACATGATGTAATTTTCGAAAATTAAATGGTGCATGACTATGCAATTTTCGAAATATGGTAAGTATAATGGGTGATGTTAAAAAAAAACATGATATACAAAAATACTAATGAATAACATGAGATAAGCCTAAAGATGTGCGAAAATATGACATGGGATATTGAAGCATGCAAATGCAATAATGATGCATGATTTTCGAAAAATGGGTGATGCCTGGGTATATGCAATTGCGAAATTTTAATGAATGACATGGCAATGGATGAACATATTTTTTTTGTCTTTTTTTTTTAATTATTTTTTGGCAAATGAAATATGTATAAAACAAGATATAGTCTAAAGATATGCAAGGATATTTTGAAAATATGAAATGCAATGAGTGATATTCGAAAATATGAGATATGCACAAGATATGTTATCCTAATCTAGGTGAGATATGATAAAATATGCATGAATGTAATTTTTGCTCTTCCCTTTTAAATTTTTGGCCAAATGAGGGATATCTTGAAGATTTTTTTTATCTTGATTTGCAAGCTTAAGGTTTAATGAGATAAGGCTTCTAGGAAACCTTATCTTCCTAAAAATTCAATTAGATAGGATTTCTAAGAAGCCATATTTTACTAAAATCTTCACGAATTTTCAAAATATAGCAAATCAAATCAAGATAATAATCCATAAACAATCAACGAGATCATGACCCTATCTCCTTTTGATTTTTTTTTTCTCGATAAGATAAGCATTCCACATTCGAGATCGACTTTCTGAAGATAGTGAATCGGACCTAAGTGGCGATAAGTCAGATTGATTAAATCCAAAATTTCTTTACAAAATTAGGTTTTAAAGTTTAGATCAAGAAAGTGGCATCTTGAATTTCCAAAAAACAGTTTTGCTTCGATGACGGGACTAGAATCATGCAAAAAGCTTCACTTCGGACCAAATCGACATACCAATAATGCGAGAGATAATTAACAAGAGCGACGATCACCCATGATATGCAATATTCGGCCATGAGAGGTACTAGTACACGTGCTGTGAGTTCTGATTTTTTGACCAATTTAAGTTGATTTCAACAAGGTCCGAGCAGACTTTAACTCGAGAAAATATATGGTTTCCAATTAAATTCGATCTATTCTGAAGAACACAAGAGAAATCAACCAATCATATGAACAAATTGCCTTTATCTGAAGAAAATCGGAATTTTATGCGCACGATATAGCAATTTTCGACCTTGCATGAATTGATTAAAAGGGCTTACTTTAATCACAAAATCAGACATGTGGAGCAAATTTCTAATTTAGAAGCATCGAATTGCAACCAAAAGGTTTAGAAACGTACCTTTTCCTAAGCGACTACCAGCAAGCTCGATTCAGAATTACTGGTCAAGACCACACTTTTTAATTCAATTCGATTCCAAAACTTGCACTGATGGATGGCAAGGGACGTCCGAATCTTGAAGATTTGCTCTTTCCTTTTTCGAACTTGCGCCAAACTTGCGGATCAAACCTGACTCTTGGACCGATTTGAGGGGGACGCGGAAACTCGACTACGAGAGTAGCTAATTTGCTCCGAGTCGGCTAGCAATATTCCGTCAAAACCTGTTCTTCGGATAGGCGGGCAGAATAGCGTCGACGTGGGGCTGAACAAGGCCAAATTTGGACCGACCAGCAGCAGGAACACCGCAAGTGCAAGGCTGAGCAGCAGTGGAAAACCGTGAAGAACAACAGCTCACCAAAGGGCTCTCCGACACACCGAATAGCAGATAATGAGAAGTCTGTTTGCTAGTTGTCTTCTCGATGCAGTAGGTTGAATGAGGACGCTGGCCTGATTTGGATCTCTCTTCTCTCTGTGTGTCTCACGTTTTCAGAATTTGGGAAGCTCAAAAAAGGAGAAAGAGTTGTGCCCTCCTTCTCTCTCTATGTCTCACGTTTTTCTGCAGATTTACGTGAATGAGCCCCTCAAATCTGCCGTATGTGTAAAAATTCTGTGGCGAAAATTTTTTGTGTCGTCCCCCTTTGCACTGCGAATGATTGCTTCTTATAGGCACGAGGGTCAGAGCTCCCAAGGAAAGAAAACGGACTTTTATTTCTTTTGAGAATATATTATTCTTTCTTAGCTATATGAACCGATTCTCTTCTTTGAGGGGATATCTTTCCTTTCCAATTTGTATATGTTGCAATTCCATGTGTCTTAATCTGTGCGCCCAACTCAGTGATCTTTAAAGAGCCTTTGATTTTTTTTTAGAAAAATAAATCATATTCTAAATCATCTAGTGAAGGGGGTTGGGCACGTGCAAGAACAGTCAAGCTACGTGCCTAATTTCTTTTCCAAAGCTATCCACCCTGTAAGCATCCAAACGGTCCACATAGAAAAAGACACCTATCATTCTGTCCAAAAGGAACCATTTTTGTGGCTTGAACGTTGACATATCCACTCAAGATTTTTTGTCAATGTCATTCAGTTTTATTAGCCCTACTGTCCATAATCCACATGCATGCAACGAATTTTTAGCGGCTTCACCGAATTTTCCTCATCATGGGTTTAGTTCAAACTAACTAAATTAGCTTAGAGCATTCATTACGTCCACCCGCCGTTGGTCCGAAAAAAAGTAATGCATGCTAAAATAAACGTGAAAAAATGATTTAACTATTTTTTGTAGGAACAAAAATCAATTTCTGATTTTTATGAAAAATTAAATGACTAAAAATGGTAGTCAAAATTTAGGTGTCAACATTGATTCCTTTATTAATATAAATACGGGATGCTGCTCTAAGAAAAAGATCATCAATACATTCCAAAAACTTCTTTCTTTTACATAAAATTCTTCAGCTTCAAATATGGCAATCTCGAGCTTAGTTTTTTCCATTGCCTTGATCTGACAGAGAAGCGCTAGAGAAAAAGAGATATATAACACTATCAAAAATAGTTGGCATTGGGATTTTAGTCAAATTGAGTCCTTGTTGGGAAGGAATTATCAACCTTCTCAAAAGTGCCAACAAGAACCTTCTTCACGGTATGTGCAGCCACCCTTACTTGTCTTGAGGAGAAACCCCAGCGTCTAACCTCCTCACCCGTGTCAGAAATAGAAATTTTCTCAACAAATACAATATCTAATCTGAATTAAAATACAAAGAACCATACTAGAGTATCGGTGCCTACAACCCAAGCGCGCGTGCCATTTGAGCTTGAAAATGCTTGTTTGTGCCTCGAATGTTGCATGTACAAAATTAGTCATTACACATTATCGTCTACCTCATAGCAAGACAATTTACCTTTTAACATGGGAATACTCTTGTGTTGTCCCTTTTGGGACATAATCAAAGACGATGGTTAAGGTTATTGTCCCAACTCATAATGGAAAGCACGTGTTTTTCAAATAGCGTTTCATAAGCGTCATAGGGAGATTTGGATCCTCTGTCATAGATGATAAAGAATGGATTCCCCTGATGAAAACATTCAAGCAAAAGAAATTTGAAAAACTAGCAACTTATATGAGTTTTCAATTTGCCTACCAAATGAAGGATAATGAAGTTGGTTTTTTTTTTTTTTGGGGGAGGGGCAGGGAGGGGACGCAAATTGCGAATTAGACATGGCACTAAATGAATGCGTAGACTAATTAGAAGAAATGTGGTAGAGACACAGACAGTCATTCCTCAGAACTCCCACATGATTTTTAATCCATTGTATTTTAGAAAATTAATAAAAAATATCATAAAAATTCATAAAATGAAAAATCAAGTTTGATGTCCTTGCCAAGCCTTAGGAATCAATGTTTAGAAAAAAATAATTTGCAATTTTTTTTGGAATTTTTAATTTTTATTTTATTCAAAAATTCCCGAGAATAGCATTTGTGCCTAGAAAAATTCGAAAAAACATTCAATATTTTAATTTTAATTTGAGTTACATTTCATCCATTTTAATTCAAAAAAACTCGATTTGATTAATAATTTCTCTATATCACGAGATTTCATGCCTTAATCGAGCTAAAGAATGATTGATGGCTGCTTACTTAATACATTACATTTCGTACACTTCGCTGTATTTTGGTATGTTTGCTTCATCTTCATGTAACGATCCATTCACAAAGTCCTCAGACTCTCCCAGGGATCCTACTTGAGCATTCGCACAATGACGAAAGTAAAGTGCCTACAGCTAGAAGCGTGCCTACAGCGAAGTGTACGAAATGACGTTTTATTTCACTACTATTTGATGCATATTCGAAATCCATACTAGTCGGCTGCTTTTTTATTTCCAAGACTGTAAGCTCAAACTCCTCATCCCAATCGTCACGCAGTTTTTCAATCTTCTTGTCTATCCGACGAGCCCATTGTCCTACGTCGAATGTTGTAAAAAAAAAACTAGATAAAACAAATTATAGCAAAAGAATTACAAAGAAGGTACAAATACAAAACAATATATACCACACAAATATTTTCTTCGGTTGTAATATTTGTTCTAGAGATATATCCACAATTAGTGATCTAATTGATGGAATATCATAAATTCCATGATTAGTGGGCTAGTTAATGTGATTTTATATTTTAAGAGATTTTATTGTACGTGATTGATTCCTTTATTAATATAAATACGGGATGTTGCTCTAAGAAAAAGATCATCAATCTATTCCAAAAACTTCTTTCTTTTACATAAAATTCTTCAGCTTCAAATATGGCAATCCCGAGCTTAGTTTTTTCCATTGCCTTGATCTGACAGAGAAGCACTAGAGAAAAAGAGACATATAACACTATAAAAAATAGTTGGCATTGGGATTTTAGTCAAATTGAGTCCTTGTTGGGAAGGAATTATCAACCTTCTCAAAAGTGCCATCAAGAACCTTCTTCACGGTATGTGCAACCACCCTTGTCTTGAGGAGAAACCCCAGCGTCTAACCTCCTCACCCGTGTCAGAAATAGAAATTTGCTCAACAAATACAATATCTAATATGAATTAAAATACAAAGAACCATACTAGAGTATCGGTGCCTACAACCCAAGCGCGCGTGCCATTTGAGCTCGAAAATGCTTGTTTGTGCCTCGAATGTTGCATGTACAAAATTAGTCATTACACATTATCGTCTACCTCATAACAAGACAATTTACCTTTTAACATGGGAATAATCTTGTGTTGTCCCTTTTGGGACATAATCAAAGACGATGGTTAAGGTTATTGTCCCAACTCATAATGGAAAGCACGTGTTTTTCAAATAGCGTTTCATAAGCGTCATAGGGAGATTTGGATCCTCTGTCATAGATGATAAAGAATGGATTCCCCAGATGAAAACATTCAAGAAAAAGAAATTTGAAAAACTAGCAACTTATATGAGTTTTCAATTTGCCTACTAAATGAAGGATGACGAAGTTGGTTTTCTTTTTTTTGGGGGGGAGGGGAAGAGAGGGGATGCAAATTGCGAATTAGACATGGCACTAAATGAATGCGTAAACTAATTAGAAGAAATGTGGTAGAGACACAGACAGTCATTCCTCAGAACTCCCACATGATTTTTAATCCTTTGTATTTTAGAAAATTAATAAAAAATATCATAGAAATTCATAAAATGAAAAATCAACTTTGGTGTCCTTGCCAAGCCTTAGGAATCAATGTTTAGAAAAAAATAATTTGCAATTTTTTTCGAATTTTTAATTTTTATTTTATTCAAAAATTCCCCGAGAATAGCATTTCAGCCTAGAAAAATTCGAAAAAATATTCAATATTTTAATTTTAATTTGAGTTACATTTCATCCATTTTAATTCAAAAAAACTCGATTTGATTCATAATTTCTCTAAATCACGAGATTTCATGCCTTAATCGAGCTAAAGAATGATTGATGGTTGCTTACTTACTACATTACATTTCGTACACTTCGCTGTATTTTGATATGTTTGCTTCATTTTCATGTAACGATCCATTCACAAAGCCCTCAGACTCTCCCAGGGATCCTACTTGAGCATTCGCACAATGACGAAAGTAAAGTGCCTACAGCTAGAAGCGTGCCTACAGCGAAGTGTACGAAATGACGTTTTATTTCACTACTATTTGATGCATATTCCAAATCCATACTAGTCAGCTGCTTCTTTATTTCCAAGACTGTAAGCTCAAGCTCCTCATCCCAATCGTCACGCAGTTTTTCAATCTTCTTGTCTATCCGACGAGCCCATTGTCCCTACGTCGAATGTTGTAAAAAAAAAAGCTAGATAAAACAAATTATAGCAAAAGAATTACAAAGAAGGTACAAATACAAAACAATATATACCACAGAAATATTTGCTTCGGTTGTAATATTTGTTCTAGAGATATATCCACAATGAGTGATCTAATTGATGGAATATCATAAATTCCATGATTAGTGGGCTAGTTAATGTGATTTTATATTTTAAGAGATTTTATTGTACGTGATTCATTCCTTTATTAATATAAATACGGGATGTTGCCCTAAGAAAAAGATCATCAATCTATTCCAAAAACTTCTTTCTTTTACATAAAATTCTTCAGCTTCAAAAATGGCAATCCCGAGTTTAGCTTTTTCCACTGCCTTGATCTGACAGAGAAGCGCTAGAGAAAAAGAGACATATAACACTGTCAAAAACAGTTGGCATTGGGATTTTAGTCAAATTGAGTCCTTGTTGGGAAGGAATTATCAACCTTCTCAAAAGTGCCATCAAGAACCTTCTTCACGGTATGTGCAGCCACCCTTACTTGTCTTGAGGAGAAACCCCAGCGTCTAACCTCCTCACCTGTGTCAGAAATAGAACTTTGCTCAACAAATACAATATCTAATATGAATTAAAATACAAAGAACCATACTAGAGTATCGGTGCCTACAACCCAAGCGCGCGTGCCATTTGAGCTCGAAAATGCTTGTTTGTGCCACGAATGTTGCATGTACAAAATTAGTCATTACACATTATCGTCTACCTCATAGCAAGACAATTTACCTTTTAACAAGGGAATACTCTTGTGTTGTCCCTTTTGGCACATAATCAAAGACAATGGCTAAGGTTATTGTCCCAACTCATAATGGAAAGAAATATAAGCGTCATAGGGAGATTTGGATCCTCTGTCATAGATGATAAAGAATGGATTCCCCTGATGAAAACATTCAAGAAAAAGAAATTTGAAAAACTAGCAACTTATATGAGTTTTCAATTTGCCTACCAAATGAAGGAGGACGAAGTTGGTTTTCTTTTTTTTTGGGGGGAGGGGCAGGGAGGGGATGCAAATTGCGAATTAGACATGGCACTAAATGAATGCGTAGACTAATTAGAAGAAATGTGGTAGAGACACAGACAGTCATCCTTTAGAACTCCCACATGATTTTTAGTCCTTTGTATTTTTGAAAATTAATAAAAAAATATCATAGAAATTCATAAAATGAAAAATCAACTTTGGTGTCCTTGCCAAGCCTTAGGAATCAATGTTTAGAAAAAAATAAATTTGCAATTTTTTTCGAATTTTTAATTTTTATTTTATTCAAAAATTCCCCGAGAATAACATTTGTGCCTAGAAAAATTCGAAAAAATATTCAATATTTTAATTTTAATTTGAGTTACATTTCTTCCATTTTAATTCAAAAAAACTCGATTTGATTCATAATTTCTCTAAATCACGAGATTTCATGCCTTAATCGAGCTAAAGAATTATTGATGGCTGCTTACTTACTACATTACATTTCGTACACTTCGCTGTATTTTGATATGTTTGCTTCATCTTCATGTAACGATCCATTCACGAAGCCCTCTGACTCTCCCAGGGATCCTACTTGAGCATTCGCACAATGACGAAAGTAAAGTGCATACAGCTAGAAGCGTGCCTACAGCGAAGTGTACGAAATGACGTTTTATTTCACTACTATTTGATGCATATTAGAAATCCAAACTAGTCAGCTGCTTCTTTATTTCCAAGACTATAAGCTCAAGCTCCTCATCCCAACCGTCACGCAGTTTTTCAATCTTCTTGTCTATCCGACGAGCCCATTGTCCCTACGTCGAATGTGGTAAAAAAAAAACTAGATAAAACAAATTATAGCAAAAGAATTACAAAGAAGGTACAAATACAAAACAATATATACCACAGAAATATTTGCTTCGGTTGTAATATTTGTTCTAGAGATATATCCACAATTAGTGATCTAATTGATGGAATATCATAAATTTCATGATTAGCGGGCTAGTTAATGTGATTTTATATTTTAAGAGATTTTATTGTACGTGATTGATTCGTTTATTAATATAAATACGGGATGTTGCTCTAAGAAAAAGATCATCAATCTATTCCAAAAACTTTTTTCTTTTACATAAAATTCTTCAGCTTCAAATATGGCAATCCCGAGCTTAGTTTTTTCCACTGCCTTGATCTGACAGAGAAGCACTAGAGAAAAAGAGACATATAACACTATCAAAAATAGTTGGCATTGGGATTTTAGTCAAATTGAGTCCTTGTTGCGAAGGAATTATCAACCTTCTCAAAAGTGCCATCAAGAACCTTCTTCACTGTATGTGCAACCACCCTTGTCTTGAGGAGAAACCCCAGCGTCTAACCTCCTTACCCGTGTCAGAAATAGAAATTTGCTCAACAAATGCAATATCTAATATGAATTAAATTACAAAGAACCATACTAGAGTATCTGTGCCTACAACCCAAGCGCGCGTGCCATTTGAGCTTGAAAATGCTTGTTTGTGCCTCGAATGTTGCATGTACAAAATTAGTCATTACACATTATCGTCTACCTCATAGCAAGACAATTTGCCTTTTAACATGGGAATACTCTTGTGTTGTCCCTTTTGGGACATAATCAAAGACGATGGTTAAGGTTATTGTCCCAACTCATAATGGAAAGCACGTGTTTTTCAAATAGCGTTTCATAAGCGTCATAGGGAGATTTGGATCCTCTGTCATAGAACTCCCACATGATTTTTAATCCTTTGTATTTTAGAAAATTAATAAAAAAATATCATAGAAATTCATAAAATGAAAAATCAACTTTGGTGTCCTTGCCAAGCCTTAAGAATCAATGTTTAGAAAAAAATAATTTGAAATTTTTTTCGAATTTTTAATTTTTATTTTATTCAAAAATTCCCCGAGAATAGCATTTCAGCCTAGAAAAATTCGAAAAAATATTCAATATTTTAATTTTAATTTGAGTTACATTTCATCCATTTTAATTCAAAAAAACTCGATTTGATTCATAATTTCTCTAAATCACGAGATTTCATGCCTTAATCGAGCTAAAGAATGATTGATGGCTGCTTACTTACTACATTACATTTCGTACACTTCGCTGTATTTTGATATGTTTGCTTCATTTTCATGTAACGATCCATTCACAAAGCCCTCAGACTCTCCCGGGGATCCTACTTGAGCATTCGCACAATGACGAAAGTAAAGTGCCTACAGCTAGAAGCGTGCCTACAGCGAAGTGTACGAAATGACGTTTTATTTCACTACTATTTGATGCATATTCCAAATCCATACTAGTCAGCTGCTTCTTTATTTCCAAGACTGTAAGCTCAAGCTCCTCATCCCAATCGTCACGCAGTTTTTCAATCTTCTTGTCTATCCGACGAGCCCATTGTCCCTACGTCGAATGTTGTAAAAAAAAAACTAGATAAAACAAATTATAGCAAAAGAATTACAAAGAATGTACAAATACAAAACAATATATACCACAAAAATATTTGCTTCGGTTGTAATATTTGTTCTAGAGATATATCCACAATCAGTGATCTAATAGATGGAATATCATAAATTCCATGATTAGTGGGCTAGTTAATGTGATTTTATATTTTAAGAGATTTTATTGTACGTGATTGATTCGTTTATTAATAGAAATACGGGATGTTGCTCTAAGAAAAAGATCATCAATCTATTCCAAAAACTTCTTTCTTTTACAAAAAATTCTTCAGCTTCAAAAATGGAATCCCGAGCTTAGTTTTTCCACTGCCTTGATCTGACAGAGAAGCGCTAGAGAAAAAGAGACATATAACACTATCAAAAATAGTGGGCATTGGGATTTTAGTCAAATTGAGTCCTTGTTGGGAAGGAATTATCAACCTCCTCAAAAGTGCCATCAAGAACCTTCTTCACGGTATGTGCAGCCACCCTTACTTGTCTTGAGGAGAAACCCCAGCGTCTAACCTCCTCACCCGTGTCAGAAATAGAACTTTGCTCAACAAATACAATATCTAATATGAATTAAAATACAAAGAACCATACTAGAGTATCGGTGTCTACAACCCAAGCGCGCGTGCCATTTGAGCTCGAAAATGCTTGTTTGTGCCTCGAATGTTGCATGTACAAAATTAGTCATTACACATTATCGTCTACCTCATAGCAAGACAATTTACCTTTTAACATGGGAATACTCTTGTGTTGTCCCTTTTGGGACATAATCAAAGACGATGGCTAAGGTTATTGTCCCAATTCATAATGGAAAGCACGTGTTTTTCAAATAGCGTTTCATAAGCGTCTTGGGGAGATTTGGATCCTCTGTCATAGATGATAAAGAATGGATTCCCCTGATGAAAACATTCAAGAAAAAGAAATTTGAAAAACTAGCAACCTATATGAGTTTTCAATTTGCCTACCAAATGAAGGATGACGAAGTTGGTTTTCTTTTTTTTGGGGGGAGGGGCAGGGAGGGGATGCAAATTGCGAATTAGACATGGCACTAAATGAAGGCGTAGAGAAAGATGTGTTCACTGTTCAGCTACTTGTTGCAAAGCCATCAGAAAAGATCACAGAGAAAGGATCATAGAGAAAGGATGTGTAACAACAATAAAAGAAAATGTCAAAGCAGAAATTTCTATCTAAGACAGAACGCTAAAGCTGTTACATGAGAAACTCTCACTACAGTATGTTACACGGACACAGGACACAACACGCGACACGATAAGACACGATACGCCAACACGAGAATTTTCAAAAAATGGAGAATTCCGACACACATATACACACGCTAAATTATTGTTTTTATGATTTCAACAATGATAAAATCATGACGCCGAAACTATTATTAATCTCCTCCTTAGAAAGGTCTCACAAAATATATCATGTGTAGGCAAAGCAAAACCACACCTTGCGATCAAAAATATATCATGCGAAGAATTCAACTACATTTAATTTCAATGATTCATAAAGCTTGGAGGGAAAAAACCTAGCTAGAGATATGCACATAAGACATCAAACATTCAACTACATTTCACTTAACATTCAAGTTTTGGCCTCCAAAATAGACATCAAACATAGCCAAAGATATGCACAGAAGACAAAGATCTCGCAGACAGTTTTTTTTATCAACATGCAATGAGGTCGGCGAGCTGAGGCGAAAAGATGAAGCAGTTTTCTATCAACACACAAAGACCTCGCAGACAGTTTTCTATCAACATACAAAAAGGCCCCCAAAACAGACATCAAACATAACCAGCAAACACAAAATGAGCTCCAGAGATTCAACATACAAACACCTCTCAGACAGTCTCAAACCACCTCTGCACATCCAAGTTTATATGTCATAATATCAACTGATATGTCGAAGCCGATTATGATTGCTGCTAGGCTGCAAAAAGGAGGACAAGAATTGTGGTCTAAAACCCTCATGGTCTTTGTTAAATTATGTCTCGAAATTGAGCCCACGAACGAAGTCGGATGTAAAATCATTTATTAATTGTGGACGTACGGATAATTCAAGTCGGAGAAGTTATTCGTATTTATTTTAGGTGGCTTCAGTTTGAGGAATTGTTCCATCAGCGTTTGAACTCTACGCTCATCAAAAGTTTGTGGCTGGTTTGCAAAATCTAGCTCGTGGTGTAATTGTTAGGTGTTGGAGTGCGTAAATATTGAACTACACCTTGTCTTGTTCAGCTTTTAAACTTCACTATTTCCATTATTTTACTATTCTATTGCTTTTTCGCTTTCTCTCACTCTCATGAAAAGATTCAGGTCGAGTACATGAACCCCCTTTCCTTCCGTGGTTTAGATAGTGATACTGAATAGCCTACATGCAAAAAAGTCACAAAGGCAATCTATTTGGCATCGTTTGGAGAGGACCTCTTAGCATGGACTTGTCGGAGCTGAAATGAGACACAGACAGTCATTCCTCAGAACTGAAGTCGTAGTGACTAGCACCCATTAGAAGAAAGGTGGTAGAGACACAGTCGGTCCATTCCTCAGAACTCCGTACTTCAAACTTAAACTTCGAATAAGTACAATGTCCAAGTATTTCAGTCTACAAAGCACAGACAACGTCAAAACCATCACGTTGGCAGCACCTACCATATCCTCAGTGCATGGTTCATTGAGACACAGATAGTCATTCCTCAGAACTCCCACATGATTTTTTTTTTTTGTTAAGGAACTCCCACTTGATTTTTAATCCCTTGCATTTTAGAAAATTAATCAAAAATATCATAGAAATTCATAAAATGAAAAATCAACTTTGGTGTCTTTACCAAGCCTTAGGAATCAATTTTTAGAAAAAAATAATTTTCAAATTTTTTTTCGAATTTTTAATATTTATTTAATTCAAAAATTCCTCGAGAACAGCATTTGTGCCTAGAAAAATTCAAAAAAATATTCAATATTTTAATTTTAATTTGAGTTACATTTTATCCATTTTAATTCATAAAAACTAGATTTGATTCATAATTTCTCTAAATCACGGGATTTCATGCCTTAATCGAGCTAAAGAATGATTGATACTTTGACCAGTCAACTAGGTAATAGCGATATGGTTTTATGTAATATGGCACTTAGAGAGGACTGGAACGTCAACAGAGTTCTCTAGTTTTCAGTGTGGTTCCAGTGCTTTTATATTGATGTGGAATGTGGCTTACTATCCTACTGGAACGTCAACTGAGTTCACATGAATATAGTGATGAGGTTACAATGCTTTTATGTTGACAACTCTCGTGGATTACGTACTACTGAATTTGGAAATAATGTGGAGTTCAGCAACTCTGTGGTACAAGAATCAGAGCCAAATGTAATTCTTATTGCAAAGCCATCAGAAAAGATCACAGAGAAAGGATCATAGAAAAAGATGTGTTCACTGTTCAGCTACTTGTGTAACAACAATAAAAGAAAATGTCAAAGTAGAAATTTCTATCTAAGACAGAACGCTAAAGCTGTTACATGAGAAACTCTCACTACAGTATGTTACACGGACATAGGACACAACACGCGACACGACAAGACACGATACGCCAACACAAGAATTTTCAAAAAATAGAGAATTCCGACACACATATACACACGATAAATTATTGTTTTTATGATTTCAACAATGATAAAATCATGACGCCGAAACTATTATTAATCTCCTCCTTAGAAAGGTCTCACAAAATATATCATGTGTAGGCAAAGCAAAACCACACCTTGCGATCAAAAATATATCATGCAAAGAATTCAACTACATTTAATTTCAATGATTCATAAAGCTTGGAGGGAAAAAACCTAGCTAGAGATATGCACATAAGACATCAAACATTCAACTACATTTCACTCAACATTCAAGTTTTGGCCTCCAAAATAGACATCAAACATAGCCAAAGATATGCACAGAAGACAAAGATCTCGCAGTCAGTTTTTTTTTATCAACATGCAAAGAGGTCGGCGAGCTGAGGCGAAAAGATGAAGCAGTTTTCTATCAACACACAAAGACCTCGCAGACAGTTTTCTATCAACATACAAAAAGGCCCCCAAAACAGACATCAAACATAACCAGCAAACATAAAATGAGCTCCAGAGATTCAACATACAAACACCTCTCAGACAGTCTCAAACCACCTCTGCACATCCAAGTTTATATGTCATAATATCAACTGATATGTCGAAGCCGATTATGATTGCTGCTAGGCTGCAAAAGGGAGGACAAGAATTGCGGTCTAAAACCCTCATGGTCTTTGTTAAATTATGTCTCGAAATTGAGCCCACGAACGAAGTCGGATGTAAAATCATCTATTAATTGTGGACGTCCGGATAATTCAAGTCGGAGAAGTTATCCGTATTTATTTTAGGTGGCTTCAGTTTGAGGAATTGTTCCATCAACGTTTGAACTCTACGCTCATCAAGAGTTCATGGCTGGTTTGCAAAATCTAGCTCGTGGTGTAATTGTTAGGTGTTGGAGTGCTTAAATATTGAAATACACCTTGTCTTGTTCAGCTTTTAAACTTCACCATTTCCATTATTTTACTATTCTATTGCTTTTTCGCTTTCTCTCACTCTCATGAAAAGATTCAGGTCGAGTACATGAACCCCTTTTCCTTCCGTGGTTTAGATAGTGATACTGAATAGCCTACATGCAAAAAATTCCCAAAGGCAATCTATTTGGCATCGTTTGGAGAGGACCTCTTAGCATGGACATGTCGGAGCTGAAATGAGACACAGACAGTAATTCCTCAGAACTGAAGTCGCAGTGACATAGCACCCATTAGAAGAAGTACAATGTCCAAGTATTTCAGTCTACAAAGCACAGACAACGTCAAAACCATCACGTTGGCAGCACCTGCCATATCCTCAGTGCATGGTTCATTGAGACACAGACAGTCATTCCTCAGAACTCCGACATGATTTTTTTTTTGTTAAGGAACTCCCACATGATTTTTAATCCCTTGTATTTTAGAAAATTAATAAAAAATATCTTAGAAATTCATAAAATGAAAAACAACTTTGGTGTCTGTCGCGACCCATCCGGAAGCGGACGCGGCTAATGGATTACCGATCACGGGTCTTGGATCGGTGCGAGCCCTCCCAGGCCCATACCAAATCGCGGCGGGAGTATTTTTCAGGAGGATTCAACGATAAGAGTCGATCGCTTTCGACCTTAGTGTGGTCGTGGTGGCATGTGCAACTTGTGCATGCATTTGGAGTCGCCACCGGTCTTTCTTGGAGGGTAGACCGGAAACCTTACCGATCGATTGGGAGAGATCGATCAGTTCTACGGAACCAGAGATTTTGGGCTCGGGGACTTGGTTACGCTGGTGTCGTTACCAACGCCCTTTCGGTACCTAATGCGAGTGATTTTCCTAACTAGGATTTCATGCAGGCACAATTTTGGGTGAGGTAAGTCTGACTTTGCACATTAACCAGTTTAACATGCTCACGTAATCATAATAAATAAATAGATGTCAATCACATAAATATCTATCCTACGTGGTGATCATGGAATTATGATTTAATGGGTCTCGAGCCAATGAGACCACATATAATCATTTTAATATTTTAATAACGGAGAGCCACTCTTCGCTTCTTCTTGGTTTCTTGAACTCTTCAAGAATTGGGCCCCAAAGAGCTCGCCGACTTAAAAGGCTCCTCCACGTAATCCTCGTAGCATTTACATCAACAATTGACTATGCTAAAAATAAAGATTACATGAAAAATAAAAGGAGTACGCAGCCTCCATTTAATAATTACAACCCCAAATATATAAATAATCATCATACATTCATATATACATCAATCACATTGATTAGGGATTTTTCCATGATCACCACCCTTTCACGTAAGTAATAAATTCACAATTTAAAACTTAGGAAGGCACAATAAAAATTCTACGTTGAATCATATTCAGAATTTTTACGTAAAATAAGATAGCCATAAATTTTCGATTCAAAATTGATTTAGTCTCAATTTTTGCTACGTTGATTAATTTATCATATAAAATAATCAATCTCCATTAGCCATGTAAGACGAACAATTCGTTAATACATATTGGCCATAGTATTGCAAAAATTGCAAAAAATCAATTAAATGCACGAAAACACCTAAGGATTGGCTCTGATACCACTGTTGGGATCCACGTAACACGTAGCGGAAATAAATAACAACCCACACATGTATCTCCAGAGGCGTACTTCGTGCATTTCAATCGAAAAAAATCACAAAGTCTCAAAGGGAGTAAATAGATTACCTCTCGTAGCGTGCTTGAACGGAGGTGTCGGTTCGATGTTCTTCGATCTCAGCCTCCACAAGTGTTAGGCATCTAGTTCGGACGCACCACCAATTGACGAACGGGGAGACGACTAATAACTCCACAACAATTGTGCTAGCAATATGCGGAATCAATATTCCGAACTTGGTATATTTTGCTCGCTCAAGATTATGAGAATATAGAGAGTGTTTGTGTTCTTCTCTCTAAGCTCTCAAAAATTTGCACACTCTACAAAATGTCTCTCCCCTTCAACCTCAAAACTCTTGCCATCCTTTTATAGCCAAAAATACCTTCCAATAAATTGTATTTAAAAATAGCACTAACAATTATAAATTCTATCTAAAAATAGCACTCACAAATAAATGACATTTAAAAATAGCACTAACAATAGCACTCCCAATTTATAATACAAAAATGCTATTTAAAAATAGCACTAACAATAGCACTCACAATTTATAATACAAAAATTCTATTTAAAAATAGCACTAACAATTATAAATTCTATCTAATAATAGCACTCACAAATAAATGACATTTAAAAATAGCACTAACAATAGCACTCACAATTTATAATACAAAAATGCTATTTAAAAATAGCACTAACAATAGCACTCACAATTTATAATACAAAAATTCTATTTAAAAATAGCACTAACAATTATAAATTCTATCTAATAATAGCACTCACAATTTATGATAAATAAATGCCATTTAAAAATAGCACTAACAATAGCACTCACAATTTATGATAAATAAATGTCATTTAAAAATAGCACTAACAATAGCACTCACAATTTATAATACAAAAAATGCTATTTAAAAATAGCACTAGCAATAGCACTCACAATACAAAAATGCTAAAAAAGGCACTAACAAAGGTGTTAAAAATAATAACCATTATTATTATTACAAGAGTTAAAGAGGTTACCAAACAATACAAATATGCATAACGTATAAATATGTATGACGTATAAATACGTAGAGCATACGTATACATCCGTGAAACCGGGGACTAATTGAAAGAAAAATGTGCAATTAAGCCCTTTTGGTAAAAATTGATTAAATTGGAGGGCAAATTGACCTAATTGCACTTTAAGACTTTAGAATCCAATGTCATAGCTTATAAAAAGTGAGAATTGAAAACTAAAAGACTCGAAAATGATTTTTTTTTTAGGCTCGGTTCGGGTTTATGTTTGTGAAGGAACATAGTGACCCGAGCCGAATTTTTGAGATTTAAAGTGACACACTTGAAGAGGAAATTAAAACAAAATTATCGAATATTTTTGGGTATTTTTCTGACCACGAATGGTATTTTTCTGATTTTTTGGGTATTTTTATAATTAAATAAACTCGAAAAATATTAAAAATATCGAAAAATATTTTTTGTTCAAAATTGGTTCCTAAGGTTAAACCAAGGCTTCCAAAGTTGATTTTGTGATTTTATGACCTTTTTTTGATATTTTTAATTAATTTTAAAGAATAAAAATCACAATAATAAATGGTAAAAAAAATCAGGTGTCAACAGCTGCCCCTCTTTGAGAGGAATCTCGTTAGAGGTTTCTCTCAAAGATAAGGTGGCACCTGATTCCTAACCGACTCAACTGGGAAAATAAGAGAAGAAATGTTATGACATCGGATCCTTAAGCCTATTGATAAAAGCTCAAATCAATCCCCGGTTTGCTCTAACAATTTGAACATGGGCTGGAGTGAGAGAGGCTTACCTGAAGCTCACCTGTCGGATGCTGCCGGTTGCGACGACTTTCAAGAAGATGCCTAGGACTCGTCATTCAGAATATCCCAGGGAGATTAAGCTCTGACCTGTATGGTAGGTCATACCATGATGGGATTCCTAACTTGTAGGAACCTAAGGAAGGCGCATCCCACGCTTTGGGATTTGCCAAGAATTTTGATCCGTATGGTGGATCAGACCTTTGTGTTGATCCTTACTGCGATATTTATCAATGAGTTGACCCTTATGCGGTTTCTACCATATGTGACCCTTCAGGCGGTTTCTACCATTAATGTGATCCCTCAGGCGGTTTCTACCTTGGTTTGACCATTCAGGCGGTTTCTACCTTGAGTTGACCCTTCAGGCGGTTTCTACCTTTGATTTGACCCTTCAGGCGGTTTCTACCTTGTGTTGACCCTTCAGGCGGTATCTACCATGTGTTGACCCTTCAGGCGGTATCTCCCTTGTGTTGACCCTTCAGGCGGTATCTACCTTTGATTTGACCCTTCAGGCGGTATCTACCATATTTTGACCCTTCAGGCGGTATCTACCTTGATTTGACCCTTCAGGCGGTATCTACCTTCATTTGACCCTTCAGGCGGTATCTACCTTTGAGCTGACCCTTCAGGCGGTATCTACCTTGTGTTGACCCTTCAGGCGGTATCTACCTTGTGTTGACCCTTCAGGCGGTATCTACCATCAGTTTTGACTTTGAAAAGGGGTCTCATGACGAGGGTTCTCCACGTCCGATGAGACTGCCTAAATTATGAAAAAGGGGTCTCATGACGAGGGTTCTCCACGTCCGATGAGACTGCCTAAATTATGAAAAGGGGTCTCATGACGAGGGTTCTCCACGTCCGATGAGACTGTCTGATTTTTGAAAAGGGGTCTCATGACGAGGGTTCTCCACGTCCGATGAGACTGTCTGATTTTTGAAAAGGGGTCTCATGACGAGGGTTCTCCACGTCCGATGAGACTGCCTAAATTATGAAAAGGGGTCTCATGACGAGGGTTCTCCACGTCCGATGAGACTGTCTGATTTTTGAAAAGGGGTCTCATGACGAGGGTTCTCCACGTCCGATGAGACTGTTTAAATTATGAAAAGGGGTCTCATGACGAGGGTTCTCCACGTCCGGTGAGACTGTCTATTTTTTGAAAAGGGGTCTCATGACGAGGGTTCTCCACGTCCGATGAGACTGCCTAAATTATGAAAAGGGGTCTCATGACGAGGGTTCTCCACGTCCGATGAGACTGTTTGATATTTTGAAAATGGGTCCTGGGACGAGGGTTCTCCACGTCTGATAGGACTTTTCTTTTAAAAGGGTTTTTCTTCCCCTCTTTTTTAGAGACCCCGAAGTTTGTCGGGAATTCAGTTTTTGAAGCAGTGAAAGATTTTATTTTGACAAAGCTTCACTTGAGTCTGTTGAGGCGACATTCTGGGAGCTGGGTTCTCCAGGTATCCTGCAGAAATTTGAGCCTGAAATATTTTTCTTCACCAAGAAAACGTTAGTAATCTTTGGGAAGACCACGGCTGTCCATTTGACAAAATCGTATGATTTAAGTTTTAATCATGAAATGTGCATTTTGATGCTGGAGGTCATCCAAAGCATTCTTGCAACATGCAAATGTGATCACAAGTCCCTTGCACGGAAAATCTGGATCAACAGTTTGAAAATTCCAAAAAGAGTTTGTTCAAAACGTCAATTGGAATATTTCTCGACAAGGAGGTCTTCTCACCTGTTTTGAGATGTGGTTTTTATAGGGGATGCACTCAATTCCCTACTAACCTGTGCCTAGGTTTTAGGCTCATTCGCAGCGCATACATTTTGATCGGTCGGGAGGTCTTCCACGGGACCGTAATGTTAGGCTTGGATATTGGCTTTCAAGGGGGACTCGCTTTGGAGTCGAGGCCATTGAATGAAAGTCTTCACCATCTACTCCGGGTTTACAAGTCAAGAACCCTGCAAAATGAGAAAGAAATAGTCTTGCTCGTACTTCTTCGAGCTAAGCTATATGTTAACCCAAGTGTCTTAGTCAGAGAAGACTGTTTCGGGGTTGTAACATTGGTAGGATTGGGGACCGAAACAAGCTTATTTTTGGCTCAGAATTTATGAGGGGATTGACATTGGTGATCATCGCAGATTTGACACCTGTCCTTTCCTTTCTGCATCTTTAGTCTTTGAGGTGCGCAACTGATTTTGAGGTGTACACCAACTCTTTAGAGAGCCCCTCTTGTTGCATTCAGAGAACGAGAACTCTCTCTGTGTCTTTGTTCTGCGCTCGGCACCATTTGGGGAGCAATCCTTTTGGATTTGGCTCCTTCAGGGATTTCTTCTTTTCCCATCCGGCTTCATTGTGGATCAATCAAACAACTTACACGAGCATCGGCCTTGCTTTTACCAGGCACTTTGCTTTTTCTCGATGCCGTGGATTTTTCTCATTCACTTTTGAAATCCCATTTTTTTTCATGGGATCGTGTTAGACATATAGTCTAAACATGCTTTAAATATCAGTCCGGGATTTCTCTTTCGTAATCCCTGAGTCTTGAACTCTTCCATTTTTGAAGTGGTGCAGCATCCGTCTTGGAATGATCACCAATGGGTTCATGAAACGAATTTGCAGGCTCAACTTGGCTATGCAAAGGATATAGTGTGTGGGATAGAGAAATGGATGCTTCTCGTCATCCTATGGCACTTGGATTACCATATAAACAGCACACAAAGATTGATGTTAGTCCGAGCAAGAAAATTTCTAGCCATTTACTCCTGATGCCGCTGGACTCACATCCATTTTGCCCCGATGTAGGGTGGTTCTTGACAGGGTTAAGAATGAAAACCGCCGTTCGAATGGGTTGCCAACGGTCACCTGTAGTGTTTATGATATGAAACGAACGCCTCCGTCGTCCCAATCCATGTAATCGCTGCAAATGGTCCCTACCTCCGTAGGTCCAGATTTTACTATTTGATTCGCTCCATTCATCTCTCAAGTGTATGTAGGATGTGTTTGGATTTGAGCTTGCCTCTCTTTTGAGGAAACATCCTTTTGAGAGTTTTGAACAACTTTTGATTGGAAAAATCTCTTTCGTTTTCCCAAAAATTTTACCCGTCAAGGGAATTTTATGGTGCACAATGCATGTTCAGACAACCTCGTGTTTCAAAACATGAATGCCAATGAAGTTACAATTCCATGTCTTTTCTAGACATCAGATTTTGAAAGCTTTTCTTTTTCTCTCTGTTTTTTATTTAACATCTTCCATGGATTGGGGAAAGGGATACTTACCTGTCTCCCGCGGCTGGAGATCCCTGAAAATGCGGAAGAAACATGTTATTGTATGTTCACGAATTTTTCAAAAAATTAGAACGATACATCTTACCCTTGGTCATATACTCTAACGAGTATACCAGGTTTGTAGGAAATCTGCCCGCTTTGATGACGAGTTCCTGTCAAGGATAAATAATAAGTGTCAATTCATGTTCCCAAATTCAAGATAAATTAGGACGATACAACTTTACTCTTGGTTCTCATCATGTTCTGATGTTGCGTTTTTGATATGAATAACATCTATCGAATCCGCCTATCCATGCTTGGAGTGTTTGTAACATCAATGGTTCCTCTGCCCCCAGTTAGGCAACGTCTATTCTGTTATTTGAATAGATGGCTCCTTGAGTGATTTACCCACGTTTATCACCTGAGAAGGGAAAGAAAGGAGATATTACTTTGGTATTCGGTTGAAGATCGTTTAGGAACGATACATCGTTTTACCAAATAGGAGGCTTCGTGACCAAACGTATTTCGTGCTGAATGGGGTAGATCCCACTATGCTCCGCGGGTGATAGTCATCATTCATGGAACTTGCTCCACAGATTAAGTGATTAATCCACGGCCCTTGGCTCGAAGATGTTCAAAGGGTGACACTCAGAGCGGTTAGTTTTAAGCGTTAATTAAAATGTTCCCGCGGGAACTTTACAACGAGATTCGTAACACATTCCTTCGACGTATTCGCCTCTCACTCTCCTGAGCCTTCTAATGATTTTGCATACGAGCTTAGAACCAGACGTCTGGTCGCCGGTACCGGTCACGACTGCGAAGATGCACTTGTTCCAAAATGCTTGACCCATAGGCTGAGTTGCTCATTCAGGATATCGTCTGACTGTTCGAGTCGTTCAAGTTGAGCATCCTTAATTGCGGGTGACGGACTTCTCTCATTTTCGGCACGAACAACCCGGTTCATCGGTTTATGCGTGATCCACACGCCGAGTTGCTCACTGAGGGACTCACTTGAAATTTCAAGCCATTGACGCCCAAGTCGGGCATCCTCAACCGTTGGCGATGGATTCCTCACACTACTTTCGGCATGAACAACCTCACTTCTCGAGTTGGTACTTTCATTGTTGTCCAGTAGGTTTGTATCCAATGCTAGATTCGCCGTAGGAATAACACTAACGATCGGTTGGTGCTCAAATTGGGGAGTCCATACCTGCTGAAATTGTTGTACATACTCTTGAGGAGTAGCGGGGTAACTCAGGGGGGAATTCAGCCGATCGAACCAAGAATAGATGTTTTCAAGGAGATCATCTGAACCATCGAGCGACTGACACTCAGGTTGAGTATTGTCAACTATTGGAGAAGGAATCTTTTCACCATTTTCGTCATGGACCACCTGATTCTTCGAGCCGGAATCCCCGTAATTGTCTCGCAAGATTGTATGTGCATCTCCTGCCAATGTTAGATCCGCTGTAGGACTAGCATTACCGGCCAGTCGGTGCTCAGACTGGGGAGTCCCGATTTGCTGAAATTGCGGTACATACTCCTGAGGAGTACTAGGATAACCCAGGGGAGTACTCTGATTGATGCCTGAACAATCGACCGTGTGATTGCCAGTCCCATCGGTGTTGAGAAGTGATTGGATGCTTCCTGCTTCATGAGGATTGCGATCACAGCCATGCTCATCGTTTAAACTTGAACCGCTTCTATCTTGGTCTAGCGCCACTCGTCCATCTCTCAGTAGTCTTCTGTAGCACCAAAGGTGGTTCCTGACTTTATTTCTATCCAGCTCCGGCATGTTCATGATCTTGAGTATGCGCGATGGGCGAGCCAAACTGATCCCTAACTGTTGAACTGCATCAACAAATTTGCTATGAAGCTCCGAGGTCCAATAAAACCTTGTTTTCTTGCTAGCCGAAGTAGTGTTGGCAACTCGGCGGCTACTCTTCGCGGAATCTGGTCGTGTTGAACCGCCTCTATCTTGGTCTAGCGACGCTCGTCCATCTCTCAGTAGTTTCTTGTAGCGCCAAAGGTGATTCTTGACCATATTTTTTGCCAATCCCGGCACGTTCATGATTTCGAGTATGCGCGATGGGCGAGCAAAATTGATCCCTAACTGTTGAACTGCATCAACAAATTTGCTATGAAACTCCGGGGTCCAACGAAATCTTATTTTCTTGCTAGCCGAAGTAGTGCCAGCCATTTGGCGGTTACTCTTCTCGGAATCTGGTCGTGTTGGAGGTTGCTCTGGAGGGGATTTAGTGGTCTCAGATCGGCTGGTCACGATGGTGAGTTCATCATTGAGCGGACCTGACTTGTCATGACGCATGTTCCCTTCCACAATGGGCGTCGACTTTGATCTTATAGCACTAGTTTCCTCTTGTAGATTCTCGGCGGTACTCGCCTGTTTCGAAAGATGTTGCGAAGGGCATTGCAACAAATGAGCATTATGAACCCCCAGATCTGGCTCTTCAGTGAATACTCCGTCCGTGGGAACAGGGTTACCGCACTCAAGACAAATAGCGATGCTTAGAGCTTTTTTGTACTGAATGTTTTTTATTCGAAGCTTTTCATTTTCCTCCCTCGCAATCGCTAACTCGTGCCGATCGCGTTGCTGCTTCAGCCGGGTTCGTTTGTTTTCAAACCAGCACTTGACTTTCCGAGGCTCCCACCCTATCTCCTGGCCCATTTTGATTCTCTGTTCCATGTCCGGATAGGGGTATTCCCTGAAAAACAATTCGAGTTTATGGACTTGACCTGAAGTGTTGCGTTGGAGACATTCCCCTTTCTGACGCTGATCGCCGTCGCGGGTATTGTTCTCGTTAACCAAGCCGCGAGTTTCATCATTAGAAGGATCGGTCTCCATGGCCCCCGTGTCAGGTTCGGTCCTGAGATCTTCAAATTCTTCCAGCAGCTCAAGCTCGGAGACCTCCAAGTCTGGCGCTTCCAGTAAATGACAGAACCCCTTGAACATTTTGATCGAAATATCACTGCTTGATTTTCCGTTAACTCAGCTTTCTTTGTTCCTCCTTGGATCCTCACTTTCTCTGCAAATTCTGAAAGGTTAAAGGGGTCGGATCACTGCTCTTTGATCAAAGGTGATGGCTACCCGACGAGCGCTCTTCTCAATGCTTCGAGATTCCCACTTCGTCTTTTGTGATGGCTACCTGACGAGCGTTCTTCTCGAGGCTTCGTAATTCCCACTTTGTCCTTTTTTGCTCTTTTCTACGTGAACGGAGCCTGAAGATCTCTTGCGTTGATTTCGTTTTGTCGAGCACTACGCTTGTCCCCCTGGCCCAGTCTCTAGAGTAACAAGCCTCCCTACCTTTCGGCGCCATTATGTTTCGTAAAACCCGAGATCACAGGACGGTGGTGGATTCGTGACTCATCGGGGATGCATTAACGAAACCCGTTTGGCTCTACTGCACGTACTATTATTACCACTTCTCCCTGCTTACTCGAGCGTTTATAAGGTGATAGATTGACGTCAAGAAGATTAACACTTTAGCCTTATCAGACTCAGCCTCTCAAACACTCTTCACATTTCCACCCTCCTCTCCGTCATTCCATCGCATATGGATTCCTCCTCTGTGCCTGCTGCCTTAGCTGAAGCTTCGACCCAATGGGAGAGATTTTACCACCTCTTGGGTAGAGGTTATGGCTACATAAACAATCATCCTGAAGCTGAGGTTGAAGTTCGTACTCTGATTCCGGCCCTGGATACTGTGTGTATTGAAGGTACGAAACTGCAAAGGGAGTTTGTGATCTTCCCAACTCTCTTCAACAATTTCCTGCAGGCTTACGAAGTTGCTAGCCGGGAGGTCACTTTAACTGGTATCGTGCGAGCCCGTTATCAGGACCGAACTGAGTCCCTGATGTTGGCCATGCTGACGGCCGATAACCATAAAAGGGCTGTTGAATACGCCCACGCCCAGGTTTCGATGCTGGTCCGTGAGAGGGACAACTTGGTGGAGCGTCTGGCTCTTTTTGACACCGCCTTTGAGCAAGACCAGCACAACTTCGTGCTAAGGTTCCAGTGTGCCTGGTTGGAGGAAAGGCTTGAAGACCTGAGCATGGATATAGCTCGCGGGAGGGTGCTGGTTCAGGACTTAGAGCTTGAGTTCGAGTACTATGAGACCAAGGTGAACGAACTTAAGGAGAAATGTCGTCTCCTTTTCTTCAAGCTTGTAGACCTCGATTCCCGGAGTGTGGGTTGTAAGCAAGGCATGGATAGCATGGAGAGTCAATTAAGCTTTTTTGTGATGCTTGTCAGAACTCATTTTGGGTTTACTGCTCCCCCTCAGTGATCCACTTGTAAACTTTCCTGCTGAATGAAATAAATGCGAGTTTGTTTATATATGCCCTTTCATTCTGCATTGTTGACTAGCCGAGAAAGGTTTTTGCTTTCGGATCTACGCGACTCCTTTTTCGCCTGTGTCAACAGCTTGACTACGCATCATTCTCACAGCCCGACGCTTTATATTTGATTGACTTGAATGCCTCGTGAGAAATAGATTTGTAGTTGCTCGAAACTTAAAGATTGCCCCTGATTTTGTGGTCACGGCGTTTGGGGCCGCTAGTAATCTTTCGCTTTCGAGCTCGATCACATTCTGCTAGTAACTCATGCTATCAATTCTGCCTTCACGCGTCGGGGCTGATTTTACCTTGAACTTAATAACAAGGAATTACCGTATACACACGAGATGACGTTCGCGAAAAACATTATGCAAAATCAACTCTAGCTATTGAAGAAACAATCGCGTGCACCGATGAGAACTTTACAATAGGAGATACATCCTTCTCGCGTACATCCCCTTCTTTCTTTGGGCATGTACAATGACCAACCAATCTGGCCTCGGCTTAGGTGTGCCATTACCGACTGCAGATCATGGTTGCCAATCTTTAATAGCTTCCAACTGATCGAACCAGGTATCAAGTCCTTCATCGAAGAAATCACCTGACCCCTCGAACGATTGATGTATAGGTTGAGCTGC
The DNA here is from genome assembly GCA_021437785.1 of Rhodomyrtus psidioides. Lineage (NCBI taxonomy): Eukaryota > Viridiplantae > Streptophyta > Magnoliopsida > Myrtales > Myrtaceae > Rhodomyrtus > Rhodomyrtus psidioides. The sequence continues at coordinate 3,841,432 of JAILYB010000022.1, read as the reverse complement.
ATCGCCCGACGGATTCTTCGAACTGGAACCCCCATCCTTATTTGGGATTATAAGAGGAGATTTGATCGGTTGACTACCACAAGCATCTCCCACTTGGGAATTAGGGAAATAAAAATGCTCCAAGCATTCTCCCACTAGGTCATCTGAAGCCACGTGCTCCGATTGGGCAAACCCTTGAGCACTGAGCGTGGTGGGCTGATCTGCGACAGGATGAACACTGACTAGCTGCTGCTCGGACGGGGGAGTGCTTACTCGCTGCACTTGTGATGCGTGTTCTTGAGGAATATTGAAATGACTCGCGAGGATATCCTGATCAAATCCCCAATAGTCGTCCAGATTCGACCGGGCCTCCTTTGACATAGGGGTGATGGGCTCGCAGCCGAGTCTATTGCTCGGATTCAGCTCTGTATAACGCTGTCCTAACGCCCTTCTGTAGCAACCAAGGTGATTCGCGACTAATTGCTTGGTAAGTCCCGGTACCTTCATGACCCTAAGTATGCTCGTCGGACCTATGAAGTCGAGTCCTATCTGTCGAACTGCGTCTAAGAACTTGAGATGAAGCTCCGGGGGCCAAATGAATTTCTTCTTCTCGTCGTCCAGAGTGGCGCTGATAGCCTGCCGACTAATCTCTAACTCCTCTTGAACTGTATCTGATCTTACCGGAAGCTGTTGTGGAGGAGATTCATGGGCTTCGATGAGGTGACTCCGATCATAATGACACGTATCTTCTTCCTCCGAAGACACTGGTATAATTTCTGTGGGATCGATCTCCTCATACGCGCCATTAGCAGGATCTGATTGTGCCGGAGATGGCTCAAGGGAGCAGGGGGATGAATGAGCACCTTCCATCCTCGTAGAAGGCTTACCGGGGAACAATTTACTGAGGGTGGTAGGGCCACCGCAGTCAGGGCAGGTAATAGTACTGAGGATTTTCTCATACCGCATGTTTTCCATTCGAAGGTTTTGGTTCTGCTCTTTTAGGGCCGTGATCTCCTTACGCCTGTGTTGGACACCTAGTCTGAAACGTTTATTCTGAAACCAAAAATGGATTCTCATAGGATTCATTCCCAGCTTCTGGCCCAATTCAATCTTTTGTTCCTCGTTTGGGCAAGGGCATTCATCGAAGAAAGCTTCAAGCTCCTGGATTTCTTTCCGAGCGTAGCGCTGGCGACTTTTTCTTTTCCGGGGTTGAGCGTCGTGGCCACTGCCGTCGTCACCACTGCGATCTTGATGTTCGTCACCGGCGATGTTGAGTTCCATGGCTTCGATGTCGAATTTGATTCTAGAGAATTTGAGGTCTTTCAACGAACTCGTCACTCGAGGTTCTCTGTTCTCTTTTGTATACTCGCTCTTTCGATTTGTTGCCTCCTTTTCCTCGAAAGCTAGGTCTGTTCAACGTTCTGTTTTTGAAACGACGGAACTGTTTACCTCCTGCTCAGCTTTCCGACACGAAGGGGTAACCAAATCCTTCCGCGGCTTCTTTGATAGTAGCGCTCGCCTTTCACTTTTCCTCGATAATCATGCCTGTTCAGCACTGTCTTCTCTTTTTAAGTGGCAGAGCTGTTCACTCGCCGCCCAGCTTTATGCGTGATGGAACAACACAATCCTTTCGCGGCTTCTTCGATAGTTGCGCTCGCCTTTCACTTTTCCTCAATAGTCATGCCTGTTCAGCACTGTCTTCTCTTTTTAAGTGGCAGAGCTATTCACTCGCCGCCCAGCTTCATGCGTGATGGAACAACACAATCCTTTCGCGGCTTCTTCGATAGTTGCGCTCGCCTTTCACTTTTCCTCAATAGTCATGCATGTTCAGCACTGTCTTCTCTTTTTAAGTGGCAGAGCTGTTCACTCGCCGCCCAGCTTCATGCGTGATGGAACAACACAATCCTTTCGCGGCTTCTTCGATAGTTGCGCTCGCCTCCCTCCCAGCTTTAATAATGGCGAGACCGAATTTGTCAGGCCTGAAATTGCGGATCAGGACATGTCTGATGATTCACGGGAGGAGCAGCCCTCGCTTTACATTAATTAACCCGGCTCCACAAGCATTATTGCTGCAACTTTTCTCCACTCTCGAGACGCTATAAAATGCGGAGTTGGTGTTTGGGAGATTAACGCTCTCATATAATTTGCTTCCATCCTCTAATCGCTCCACTACACACATCTCCGTCGAAAATGGCTTCTTCCCAAGTTCACACTTTCTCAGCCGAAGCTTTGACTCGATGGAAAGAGTTCTATAACCTCTTGGGTCGAGGCTACGCTCACATAGCCGATCATCCCGAAACCGAGGATGAGATCAGAGTCATGTTCGGGGACCTGGACATCACCTCCCTCGAGGGTACCGCGTTGGGGAGGGAATACAGTATTTTTCCAACGCTCTTTACGAACTCCTTGGAGGTCTACCGCGCTGCTCATCGGGGAGTTACCGTGGCTCGTGTCTTGCGAGCCCGTTATGAGGATCAGTCCGACCGCCTAGCGTTGGCTGACTACCTGGCCGATAGTCACAAAAAGGCTGTTGAGTTCGCCAAAGAGCGGGTTTCGACATTGCTACGCGAGAGGAGGAATCTGGTGGAGGACTTAGCTCTATCTCTGGCTACCTATGAGCGCGATCGACGTAATGCCCTGCTAAGGAATCGGAGCGAGTGGCTGGAAGAAAGGCTCAACGGCATAAACGAGGATATAACTCGTGAGAATGGACTTGTTCGGGACTTGGAAGCAGTCGCCGAAGATCACGAGACTCAGGTTGTTGCAGTCAATGATGAACGCAAACGCCTCCACCTCAGGCTTGCGGACCATGATACGCGGAGTGGTGCGTATAAACAAAGCATCCATAACCTGGAGGGCCAGCTGGGCTCCTTTGTGTCGTTGATTAGGGCTCACTTCTGCTTTACTTTTCCACCCCAATGAATTGTATGATCTGGTTTGGGCAAGAATGAATGAAAGCCCCTGTGTTTGTTTTAGCTTTTATATGATCCATTTCTTCGAGCATCCGGACATCTTAGACTTGGATGAGCCGATCCATAATAAGTCGAGTAGATGTGTTCTGATTTTCTAACTCACTCATGGTCAGATGAAAGAATAGCCTCAGACTTATCCAAGAAAAGATTTCTCTATGCTACTTGTTTTTCACCTGCAAATGAAAAGACCGAGTCAAAAGGAATAATCTGAAAAAGAAAGCATAGACCCCTTTCAATCTTATGCTTGCTCGTAATTAATAATGACAAGAACTTTTACAAGGGTTTTAATCTTGTGCGAAAAGTTTTTATCAATATTCCTCGAAAGAAAGCATACTATTGAAAGGAATGTAATTCACGATAATTGCTTTTGACCAATATTCAGAAGAGCGAATTAGTCAAAAATGCAAGGCATAACGACGTGTTTTTAAATTTAATTGAAGATACGGCATCCAAATCAAGGCCGTTTTGTTAAGAACGAGAGCAATTTGGACATCTATCTCGTCATTAAATTCGAAATAACGTCAATACTCTTGATCAATTATCGTGGATTACTAGTGACGTATGACATGCATGGACCAATTCAAGTGTATAATTCCTTCTAGCGAAATTGGGGTTGGATTACCCTGTACGATCAAAAAGGTCGTGTAAGATTTTCAACTTTAGTTTCCTCTAAAGGAATTATAAACTTGACTTGGGAGTATTCGGATGATTAGAGAAAATGCCACTATCACATTCCCATGACCCGTCAAAAGAAATACAACCGAGTTCCATCTGAATGTATACACCAATAGATCCCTAATACAATCACTCTAAGGGGTGAGATAGAGAAAGCCTCGATAAAAATAAACCCTATACAAGAGGACTAGTAATGGAAAATGAAACCAAGGAATGTGATCCTAACGTTTAAGGATGCCCCAAGTTCGATCTGTGACTTCCGGATCACTTGCCCCAACTCGTCATCTTCATTGGACGATATCTCAATAATGTCCATAGTAGGCTCCTTTGTTGCTCACTCGGTGTTCGCCATGGGATATCATCCTCCTCGTCTTCTATCAAGGACGTTTGGGAAAAACACATGCATCTATCCTTGAAATGGCATTTAATCTAATCACCAGAATGCAATGAATGAAATGCCTATATTTATATGAACTGTAATAGTTTTGAGGGATAGAGAGTCTTACCAACCCAACTCGTCGACTTATGTGCGATTTTAGGTGTACCAACCGCCCAAAGACATGCGCATGAGACAAGTGATGGTGAACTTCTAAAAATCAGAGGGTTTGGCACCTAAGGTTAAGGTTCCCACCTCGAGTTCTAGAAAGAGCCGATTCCATTGCACAACTATCGTTGCATTGGGACTCAATCCATAGTTCGAAGCGAGCGGAATTGAGAAGTGGATTACCCCGTGTTTTTCCTCACGGAGATTCCATTTTCAATTCCTTCTATTGTGTTCCTAAAGGCGGCGCCTGGGGTTTTAGGCGCGGTTGTGTGTGTCCATGTGTCGTGATCATCACAATGCAAGTCATGCACAACAATTTATCAATCAGCACTTCAAATCATCCACACAACATACATTCCTACGCCACACCTGCGTAAAATAAAGTTAATCACAGACTACACCCCTTATTACTCCAATCTGCAAAAACATATAACACCTATCGTGAGCGGACTTACCTCACCTTCAAGAGCGCCTGTAGGGTTAGAAAAATCACTCAATTTTTATTACGGCCTAAGTCCACTTGAGGTCTAGAACCATAGTTTCTAGAACAAGTCCCCAGCGGAGTCGCCAGCTGTCGCGACCCATCCGGAAGCGGACGCGGCTAATGGATTACCGATCACGGGTCTTGGATCGGTGCGAGCCCTCCCAGGCCCATACCAAATCGCGGCGGGAGTATTTTTCAGGAGGATTCAACGATAAGAGTCGATCGCTTTCGACCTTAGTGTGGTCGTGGTGGCATGTGCAACTTGTGCATGCATTTGGAGTCGCCACCGGTCTTTCTTGGAGGGTAGACCGGAAACCTTACCGATCGATTGGGAGAGATCGATCAGTTCTACGGAACCAGAGATTTTGGGCTCGGGGACTTGGTTACGCTGGTGTCGTTACCAACGCCCTTTCGGTACCTAATGCGAGTGATTTTCCTAACTAGGATTTCATGCAGGCACAATTTTGGGTGAGGTAAGTCTGACTTTGCACATTAACCAGTTTAACATGCTCACGTAATCATAATAAATAAATAGATGTCAATCACATAAATATCTATCCTACGTGGTGATCATGGAATTATGATTTAATGGGTCTCGAGCCAATGAGACCACATATAATCATTTTAATATTTTAATAACGGAGAGCCACTCTTCGCTTCTTCTTGGTTTCTTGAACTCTTCAAGAATTGGGCCCCAAAGAGCTCGCCGACTTAAAAGGCTCCTCCACGTAATTCTCGTAGCATTTACATCAACAATTGACTATGCTAAAAATAAAGATTACATGAAAAATAAAAGGAGTACGCAGCCTCCATTTAATAATTACAACCCCAAATATATAAATAATCATCATACATTCATATATACATCAATCACATTGATTAGGGATTTTTCCATGATCACCACCCTTTCACGTAAGTAATAAATTCACAATTTAAAACTTAGGAAGGCACAATAAAAATTCTACGTTGAATCATATTCAGAATTTTTACGTAAAATAAGATAGCCATAAATTTTCGATTCAAAATTGATTTAGTCTCAATTTTTGCTACGTTGATTAATTTATCATATAAAATAATCAATCTCCATTAGCCATGTAAGACGAACAATTCGTTAATACATATTGGCCATAGTATTGCAAAAATTGCAAAAAATCAATTAAATGCACGAAAACACCTAAGGATTGGCTCTGATACCACTGTTGGGATCCACGTAACACGTAGCGGAAATAAATAACAACCCACACATGTATCTCCAGAGGCGTACTTCGTGCATTTCAATCGAAAAAAATCACAAAGTCTCAAAGGGAGTAAATAGATTACCTCTCGTAGCGTGCTTGAACGGAGGTGTCGGTTCGATGTTCTTCGATCTCAGCCTCCACAAGTGTTAGGCATCTAGTTCGGACGCACCACCAATTGACGAACGGGGAGACGACTAATAACTCCACAACAATTGTGCTAGCAATATGCGGAATCAATATTCCGAACTTGGTATATTTTGCTCGCTCAAGATTATGAGAATATAGAGAGTGTTTGTGTTCTTCTCTCTAAGCTCTCAAAAATTTGCACACTCTACAAAATGTCTCTCCCCTTCAACCTCAAAACTCTTGCCATCCTTTTATAGCCAAAAATACCTTCCAATAAATTGTATTTAAAAATAGCACTAACAATTATAAATTCTATCTAAAAATAGCACTCACAAATAAATGACATTTAAAAATAGCACTAACAATAGCACTCCCAATTTATAATACAAAAATGCTATTTAAAAATAGCACTAACAATAGCACTCACAATTTATAATACAAAAATTCTATTTAAAAATAGCACTAACAATTATAAATTCTATCTAATAATAGCACTCACAAATAAATGACATTTAAAAATAGCACTAACAATAGCACTCACAATTTATAATACAAAAATGCTATTTAAAAATAGCACTAACAATAGCACTCACAATTTATAATACAAAAATTCTATTTAAAAATAGCACTAACAATTATAAATTCTATCTAATAATAGCACTCACAATTTATGATAAATAAATGCCATTTAAAAATAGCACTAACAATAGCACTCACAATTTATGATAAATAAATGTCATTTAAAAATAGCACTAACAATAGCACTCACAATTTATAATACAAAAAATGCTATTTAAAAATAGCACTAGCAATAGCACTCACAATACAAAAATGCTAAAAAAGGCACTAACAAAGGTGTTAAAAATAATAACCATTATTATTATTACAAGAGTTAAAGAGGTTATCAAACAATACAAATATGCATAACGTATAAATACGTATGATGTATAAATACGTAGAGCATACGTATACATCCGTGAAACCGGGGACTAATTGAAAGAAAAATGTGCAATTAAGCCCTTTTGGTAAAAATTGATTAAATTGGAGGGCAAATTGACCTAATTGCACTTTAAGACTTTAGAATCCAATGTCATAGCTTATAAAAAGTGAGAATTGAAAACTAAAAGACTCGAAAATGATTTTTTTTTTAGGCTCGGTTCGGGTTTATGTTTGTGAAGGAACATAGTGACCCGAGCCGAATTTTTGAGATTTAAAGTGACACACTTGAAGAGGAAATTAAAACAAAATTATCGAATATTTTTGGGTATTTTTCTGACCACGAATGGTATTTTTCTGATTTTTTTGGGTATTTTTATAATTAAATAAACTCGAAAAATATTAAAAATATCGAAAAATATTTTTTGTTCAAAATTGGTTCCTAAGGTTAAACCAAGGCTTCCAAAGTTGATTTTGTGATTTTATGACCTTTTTTGATATTTTTAATTAATTTTAAAGAATAAAAATCACAATAATAAATGGTAAAAAAAATCAGGTGTCAACAGTGTCCTTACCAAGCCTTAGGAATCAATTTTTAGAAAAAAAATAATTTTCAATTTTTTTTCCAATTTTTAATATTTATTTAATTCAAAAATTCCCCGAGAATAGCATTTGTGCCTAGAAAAATTTGAAAAAATATTCAATATTTTAATTTTAATTTGAGTTACATTTTATCCATTTTAATTCATAAAAACTCGATTTGATTCATAATTTGAGTATTCTGGGCATAGGTTGATCAGTGTTGTGGGCATAGGTGTGGAGTTGCTGAAAATTTGTTGTGGTGCCCTATTATGACTATTACCACTGTTTGTAGGTTTGATACTTTGAACTTCTGATAGCATAATTTTTCCTCGATTTGGTGTTAAGCTACGCGTCATTTTGCAGATTGAAGGTCTCTGAGTAGTAGTGTTAATTATTCACAGCAGAGCAATATCGCTTAAAATGGGAAGATAGGTGATTTCCTCTCATGTGCAAGCAAAAAGATTGTTAAAAATCCAGGTGCAATGTGTCTAATGATCTCTCACTAGATAACCAAGCAAGCAGTAGTAGTGTTAATTATTCACAGCAGAGCGATATCGCTTAAAATGGAAGATATGTGATTTCCTCTCATGTGCAAGATAAAAGATTGTTAAAAATGCAGGTGCAATGTGTCTAATGATCTCTCACTGGATAACCAAGCAAGCAGTAGTAGTGTTAATTATTCACAGCAGAGCGATATCGCTTAAAATGGAAGATATGTGATTTCCTCTCATGTGCAAGCAAAAAGATTGTTAAAAATCCAGGTGCAATGTGTCTAATGATCTCTCACTGGATAACCAAGCAAGCAGTAGTAGTGTTAATTATTCACAGCAGAGCGATATCGCTTAAAATGGAAGATATGTGATTTCCTCTCATGTGCAAGAAAAAAGACCGTTAAAAATCCATGTGCAATGTGTCTAATGATCTCTCACTGGATAACCAAGCAAGTAGTGCTTCAGTCATTGGACATCTGTCTAATGGGCTGGCTTTGTATAAAAATATATATGAAGTACTCAATCAGTTCGACTCCATTTCCTCGTTGTGTACATAGTTCATGAGATTAGTGGATGTCTAAGTTCTTCCTCTTCATTCAGCAGTTCGAACTCTTTAATTCTTAGTTTGACGCGAAACCATGACCCAAGAAGTTCATTCTATACAAATCTTTGATATTGTCAATCTTATCAGGGAAGCAACAATCCCTACAGAATCACACTCCATAGATATTGACGCCCGACTTATGGATTTTTTTTTTTGCAGAAGGACACTGGAAAAGCCAATATATGTGTACGGCGCTCACTTTGGTGCCAATTTTTTTCGCCGGCTCACTTAAGTGCCAATATTTGTGTTCGGCGATCACTTTAGTGCCAATTCCAGCCAAAAACGATTAGTTAAGTGCCAATTCCGGCCAACCATTTCGCGTGTCATTTTTTATTAATTTCTTTATACATATGGCGTCCACGTGGCAATTTTCTTTTTGAAATTCAATCCACCTAAAAGCCACCTGGATTTTTAAACTAACAATTAAGTTAATTTTTTAAAACAATTAAAAATAACCAAAAAATAACTTAAAATTAAAAAATAAAAAACAGAACAGAACTTTGCAGGGCGAGGCGAGGGCTGAGCCTTAGGAATCAATTTTTAGAAAAAAAATAATTTTCCTCAGAACACCCACATGATTTTTTTTTTTTTGTTAAGGAACTCCCACATGATTTTTAATCCCTTGTATTTTAGAAAATTAATCAAAAATATCTTAGAAATTCATAAAATGAAAAATCAACTTTGGTGTCCTTACCAAGCCTTAGGAATCAATTTTTAGAAAAAAAATAATTTTCAATTTTTTTCCAATTTTTAATATTTATTTAATTCAAAAATTCCCCTAGAATAACATTTGTGCCTAGAAAAATTTGAAAAAATATTCAACATTTTAATTTTAATTTGAGTTACATTTTATCCATTTTAATTCATAAAAACTCGATTTGATTCATAATTTGAGTATTTTGGGCATAGGTTGATCAGTGTTGTGGGCATAGGTGTGGAGTTGCTGAAAATTTGTTGTGGTGCGCTATTATGACTATTACCACTGTTTGTAGGTTTGATACTTTGAACTTCTGATAGCATAATTTTTCCTCGATTTGGTGTTAAGCTACGCGTCATTTTGCAGATTGAAGGTCTCTGAGTAGTAGTGTTAATTATTCACAGCAGAGCAATATCGCTTAAAATGGGAAGATATGTGATTTCCTCTCATGTGCAAGCAAAAAGATTGTTAAAAATCCAGGTGCAATGTGTCTAATGATCTCTCACTGGATAACCAAGCAAGCAGTAGTAGTGTTAATTATTCACAGCAGAGCGATATCGCTTAAAATGGAAGATATGTGATTTCCTCTCATGTGCAAGCAAAATGATTGTTAAAAATCCAGGTGCAATGTGTCTAATGATCTCTCACTGGATAACCAAGCAAGCAGTAGTAGTGTTAATTATTCACAGCAGAGCGATATCGCTTAAAATGGAAGATATGTGAATTCCTCTCATGTGCAAGCAAAAAGATTGTTAAAAATCCAGGTGCAATGTGTCTAATGATCTCTCACTGGATAACCAGGCAAGCAGTAGTAGTGTTAATTATTCACAGCAGAGCGATATCGCTTAAAATGGAAGATATGTGATTTTCTCTCATGTGCAAGAAAAAAGAGTGTTAAAAATCCATGTGCAATGTGTCTAATGATCTCTCACTGGATAACCAAGGAAGTAGTACTTCAGTCATTGGACATCTGTCTAATGGGCTGGCTTTGTATAAAAATATATATGAAGTACTCAATCAGTTCGACTCCATTTCCTCGTTGTGTACATAGTTCATGAGATTAGTGGATGTCTAAGTTCTTCCTCTTCATTCGGTAGTTCGAACTCTTTAATTCTTAGTTTGACGCGAAACCATGACCCAAGAAGTTCATTCTATACAGATCTTTGATATTGTCAATCTTATCGGGGAAGCAACAATCCCTACAGAATCACACTCTATAGATATTGACGCGTGACTTATGGATTTTTTTTGGCAGAAGGACACTAGAAATACCAATATTTGTGTACGGCGCTCACTTTAGTGCCAATTGTTTTCGCCGGCTCACTTAAGTGCCAATATTTGTGTTCGGCGATCACTTTAGTGCCAATTCCGGCCAAAAACGATTAGTTAAGTGCCAATTCCGGCCAACCAATACGCGTGTCATTTTTTATTAATTTCTTTATACATATGGCGTCCACGTGGCAATTTTCTTTTTGAAATTCAATCCACCTAAAAGCCACCTGGATTTTTAAACTAACAATTAAGTTAATTTTTTAAAAAAATTAAAAATAACCAAAAAATAACTGAAAACTAAAAAAAAAAACAGAACAGAACTTTGTAGGGCGAGGCGAGGGCTGAGCATTAGGAATCAATTTTTAGAAAAAAAATAATTTTCCTCAGAACTCCCACATGATTTTTTTTTTTTGTTAAGGAACTCCCACATGATTTTTAATCCCTTGTAATTTAGAAAATTAATCAAAAATATCATAGAAATTCATAAAATGAAAAATCCACTTTGGTGTCCTTACCAAGCCTTAGGAATCAATTTTTAGAAAAAAAAATAATTTTCAATTTTTTTCCAATTTTTAATATTTATTTAATTCAAAAATTCCCCGAGAATAGCATTTGTGCCTAGAAAAATTTGAAAAAATATTCGATATTTTAATTTTAATTTGAGTTACATTTTATCCATTTTAATTCATAAAAACTCGATTTGATTCATAATTTGAGTATTTTGGGCATAGGTTGATCAATGTTGTGGGCATAGGTGTGGAGTTGCTGAAAATTTGTTGTGGTGCCCTATTATGACAATTACCACTGCTTGTAGGTTTGATACTTTGAACTTCTGATAGCATAATTTTTCCTCGATTTGGTGTTAAGCTACGCGTCATTTTGCAGATTGAAGGTCTCTGAGTAGTAGTGTTAATTATTCACAGCAGAGCAATATCGCTTAAAATGGGAAGATATGTGATTTCGTCTCATGTGCAAGCAAAAAGATTGTTAAAAATCCAGGTGCAATGTGTCTAATGATCTCTCACTGGATAACCAAGCAAGCAGTAGTAGTGTTAATTATTCACAGCAGAGCGATATCGCTTAAAATGGAAGATATGTGATTTCCTCTCATGTGCAAGAAAAAAGACTGTTAAAAATCCATGTGCAATGTGTCTAATGATCTCTCACTGGATAACCAAGCAAGTAGTACTTCAGTCATTGGACATCTGTCTAATGGGCTGGCTTTGTATAAAAATATATATGAAGTACTCAATCAGTTCGACTCCATTTCCTCGTTGTGTACATAGTTCATGAGATTTGTGGATGTCTAAGTTCTTCCTCTTCATTCAGTAGTTCGAACTCTTTAATTCTTAGTTTGACGCGAAACCATGACCCAAGAAGTTCATTCTATACAGATCTTTGATATTGTCAATCTTATCGGGGAAGCAACAATCCCTACAGAATCACACTCCATAGATATTGACGCCCGACTTATGGATTTGTTTTTGCAGAATGACACTAGAAATGCCAATATTTGTGTACGGGGCTCAATTTGGTGCCAATTTTTTTCGCCGGCTCACTTAATTGCCAATATTTGTGTTCGGCGATCACTTTAGTGCCAATTCCGGCCAAAAACGATTAGTTAAGTGCCAATTCCGGCCAATCATTTCGCGTGTCATTTTTTATTAATTTCTTTATACATATAGCGTCCACGTGGCAATTTTCTTTTTGAAATTCAATCCACCTAAAAGCCACCTGGATTTTTAAACTAACAATTAAGTTAATTTTTTAAATAAATTAAAAATAACAAAAAAATAACTTAAAATTAAAAAAAAAAAAAAACAGAACAGAACTTTGCAGGGCGTGGCGAGGGCTGAGCCTTAGGAATCAATTTTTAGAAAAAAAAGTAATTTTCCTCAGAACTCCGACATGATTTTTTTTTTTTGTTAAGGAACTGCCACATGATTTTTAATTCCTTGTATTTTAGAAAATTAATAAAAAATATATTAGAAATTCCTAAAATGAAAAATCAACTTTGGTGTCCTTACCAAGCCTTAGGAATCAATTTTTAGAAAAAAAATAACAGCAGAGCGATATCGCTTAAAATGGAAGATATGTGATTTCCTCTCATGTGCAAGAAAAAAGACTGTTAAAAATCCATGTGCAATGTGTCTAATGATCTCTCACTGGATAACCAAGCAAGTAGTACTTCAGTCATTGGACATCTGTCTAATGGGCTGGCTTTGTATAAAAATATATATGAAGTACTCAATCAGTTCGACTCCATTTCCTCGTTGTGTACATAATTCATGAGATTAGTGGATGTCTAAGTTCTTCCTCTTCATTCAGTAGTTCGAACTCTTTAATTCTTAGTTTGACGCGAAACCATGACCCAAGCCTTAGGAATCAATCCCTTTTAATTCTTAGTTTGAGTTACATTTTATCCATTTTAATTCATAAAAACTCGATTTGATTCATAATTTGAGTATTTTGGGCATAGGTTGATCAATGTTGTGGGCATAGGTGTGGAGTTGCTGAAAATTTGTTGTGGTGCCATATTATGACAATTACCACTGTTTGTAGGTTTGATACTCTGAACTTCTGATAGCATAATTTTTCCTCGATTTGGTGTTAAGCTACGCGTCATTTTGCAGATTGAAGGTCTCTGAGTAGTAGTGCTAATTATTCACAGTAGAGCAATATCACTTAAAATGGGAAGATATGTGATTTCTTCTCTTGTGCAAGCAAAAAGATTGTTAAAAATCCAGGTGCAATGTGTCTATTGATCTCTCACTGGATAACCAAGCAAGCAGTAGTAGTGTTAATTATTCACAGCAGAGCGATATCGCTTAAAATGGAAGATATGTGATTTCCTCTCATGTGCAAGAAAAAAGACTGTTAAAAATCCATGTGCAATGTGTCTAATGATCTCTCACTGGATAACCAAGCAAGTAGTACTTCAGTCATTGGACATCTGTCTAATGGGCTGGCTTTGTATAAAAATATATATGAAGTACTCAATCAGTTCGACTCCATTTCCTCGTTGTGTACATAGTTCATGAGATTAGTGGATGTCTAAGTTCTTCCTCTTCATTCAGTAGTTCGAACTCTTTAGTTCTTGGTTTGACGCGAAACCATGACCCAAGAAGTTCATTCTATACAGATCTTTGATATTGTCAATCTTATCGGGGAAGCAACAATCCCTACAGAATCACACTCCATAGATATTGACGCCCGACTTATGATTTTTTTTTTTGCAGAAGGACACTAGAAATGCCAATATTTGTGTACGCCGCTCACTTTGGTGCCAATTTTTTTCGCCGGCTCACTTAAGTGCCAATATTTGAGTTTGGCGATCACTTTAGTGCCAATTCTGGCCAAAAACGACAAGTTAAGTGCCAATTCCTGCAAACCAATACGCGTGTCATTTTTTATTAATTTCTTTATACATATGGCATCCACGTGGAAATTTTCTTTTTGAAATTCAATCCACCTAAAAGCCACCTCGATTTTTAAACTAACAATTCAGTTAATATTTTAAAAAAATTAAAAATAACCAAAAAATAACTTAAAATTTAAAAAAAAAAAAACAGAACGGAACTTTGCAGGGCGAGGCGAGGGCTGAGCATTAGGAATCAATTTTTAGAAAAAAAAATAATTTTCCTAAGAACTCACACATGATTTTTTCTTTTGTTAAGAAACTCCCACATGATTTTTAATCCCTTGTATTTTAGAAAATTAATAAAAAATATCATAGAAATTCATAAAATGAAAATTCAACTTTGGTGTCCTTACCAAGCCTTAGGAATCAATTTTTAGAAAAAAAAATTAATTTTCAATTTTTTTCGAATTTTTAATATTTATTTAATTCAAAAATTCCCCGAGAATAACATTTGTGCCTAGAAAAATTTGAAAAAATATTCAATATTTTAATTTTAATTTGAGTTACATTTTATCATTTTTAATTCATAAAATCTCGATTTGATTCATAATTTGAGTATTTTGGGCATAGGTTGATCAGTGTTGTGGGCATAGGTGTGGAGTTGCTGAAAATTTGTTGTGGTGCCCTATTATGACTATTACCACTGTTTGTAGGTTTGATACTTTGAACTACTGATAGCATAATTTTTCCTCGATTTGGTGTTAAGCTACGCGTCATTTTGCAGATTGAAGGTCTCTGAGTAGTAGTGTTAATTATTCACAGCAGAGCAATATCGCTTAAAAAGGGAAGATATGTGATTTCCTCTCATGTGCAAGAAAAAAGATTGTTAAAAATCCAGGTGCAATGTGTCTAATGATCTCTCACTGGATAACCAAGCAAGCAGTAGTAGTGTTAATTATTCAAGTAGAGCGATATCGCTTAAAATGGAAGATATGTGATTTCCTCTCATGTGCAAGAAAAAAGACTGTTAAAAATCCATGTGCAATGTGTCTAATGATCTCTCGCTGGATAACCAAGCAAGTAGTACTTCAGTCATTGGAAATCTGTCTAATGGGCTGGCTTTGTATAAAAATATATATGAAGTACTCAATCAGTTCGACTCCATTTCCTTGTTGTGTACATAGTTCATGAGATTAGTGGATGTCTAAGTTCTTCCTCTTCATTCAGTAGTTCGAACTCTTTAATTCTTAGTTTGACGCGAAACCATGACCCAAGAAGTTCATTCTATACAGATCTTTGATATTGTCAATCTTATCGGGGAAGCAACAATCCCTACAGAATCACACTCCATAGATAATGACGCCCGACTTATGGATTTTTTTTGGCAGAAGGACACTAGAAATGCCAATATTTGTGTACGGCGCTCACTTTGGTGCTAATTTTTTTCGCCGGCTCACTTAAGTGCCAATATTTGTGTTCGGCGATCACTTTTGTGCCAATTCCGGCCAAAAACGACTAGTTAATTGCCAATTCCGGCCAACCAATTCCCGTGTCATTTTTTATTAATTTCTTTATACATATGGAGTCCACGTGGAAAATTTCTTTTTGAAACTCAATCCACCTAAAAGCCACCTGGATTTTTAAACTAACAATTAAGTTAATTTTTTTAAAAAATTAAAAATAACCAAAAACTAACTTAAAATTAAAAAAAAACAGAAAAAGAACTTTGCAGGGCGAGGCGTGGGCTGAGCATTAGTAATCAATTTTTAGAAAAAAAATAATTTTCCTCAGAACTCCCACATGATTTTTTTTTTTTGTTAAGGAACTCCCACATGATTTTTAATCCCTTGTATTTTAGAAAATTAATCAAAAATATCATAGAAATTCAAAATATGAAAAATCAACTTTGGTGTCCTTACCAAGCCTTAGGAATCAATTTTTAGAAAAAAAATAATTTTCAATTGTTTTCCAATTTTTAATATTTATTTAATTCAAAAATTCCCCGAGAATAGCATTTGTGCCTAGAAAAATTAGAAAAAATAGTCAATATTTTAATTTTAATTTGAGTTACATTTTATCCATTTTAATTCATAAAAACTCGATTTGATTCATAATTTGAGAATTTTGGGCATAGGTTGATCAGTGTTGTGGGCATAGGTGTGGAGTTGCTGAAAATTTGTTGTGGTGCCCTATTATGATTATTACCACTGTTTGTAGGTTTGATACTTTGAACTTCTGATGGCATAATTTTTCCTCGATTTGGTGTTAAGCTACGCGTCATTTTGCAGATTGAAGGTCTCTGAGTAGTAGTGTTAATTATTCACAGCCGAGCAATATCGCTTAAAATGGGAAGATATGTGGTTTCCTCTCATGTGCAAGCAAAAAGATTATTAAAAATCCAGGTGCAATGTGTCTAATGATCTCTCACTGGATAACCAAGCAAGCAGTAGTAGTGTTAATTATTCACAGCAGAGCGATATCGCTTAAAATGGAAGATATGTGATTTCCTCTCATGTGCAAGAAAAAAGACTGTTAAAAATCCATGTGCAATGTGTCTAATGATCTCTCACTGGATAACCAAGCTAGTAGTATTTCAGTCATTGGACATCTGTCTAATGGGCTGGCTTTGTATAAAAATATATATGAAGTACTCAATCAGTTCGACTCCATTTCCTCGTTGTGTACATAGTTCATGAGATTTGTGGATGTCTAAGTTCTTCCTCTTCATTCAGTAGTTCGAACTCTTTAATTCTTAGTTTGACGCGAAACCATGACCCAAGAAGTTCATTCTATACAGATCTTTGATATTGTCAATCTTATCGGGGAAGCAACAATCCCTACAGAATCACACTCCATAGATATTGACGCCCGACTTATGGATTTTTTTTGGCAGAAGGACACTAGAAATGCCAATATTTGTGTACGGCGCTCACTTTGGTGCTAATTTTTTTCGCCGGCTCACTTAAGTGCCAATATTTGTGTTCGGCGATCACTTTTGTGCCAAATCCGGCCAAAAACGACTAGTTAATTGCCAATTCCGGCCAACCAATTCGCGTGTTATTTTTTATTAATTTCTTTATACATATGGCGTCCACGTGGAAAATTTCTTTTTGAAACTCAATCCACCTAAAAGCCACCTGGATTTTTAAACTAACAATTAAGTTAATTTTTAAAAAAAATTAAAAATAACCAAAAACTAACTTAAAATTAAAAAAAAAAAACAGAACAGAACTTTGCAGGGCGAGGCGTGGGCTGAGCATTAGTAATCAATTTTTAGAAAAAAAAATAATTTTACTCAGAACTCCCACATGATTTTTTTTTTTTGTTAAGGAACTCCCACATGATTTTTAATCCCTTGTATTTTAGAAAATTAATAAAAAAAATCATAGAAATTCAAAATATGAAAAATCAACTTTGGTGTCCTTACCAAGCCTTAGGAATCAATTTTTAGAAAAAAAATAATTTTCAATTGTTTTCCAATTTTTAATATTTATTTAATTCAAAAATTCCCCGAGAATAGCATTTGTGCCTAGAAAAATTAGAAAAAATAGTCAATATTTTAATTTTAATTTGAGTTACATTTTATCCATTTTAATTCATAAAAACTCGATTTGATTCATAATTTGAGAATTTTGGGCATAGGTTGATCAGTGTTGTGGGCATAGGTGTGGAGTTGCTGAAAATTTGTTGTGGTGCCCTATTATGATTATTACCACTGTTTGTAGGTTTGATACTTTGAACTTCTGATGGCATAATTTTTCCTCGATTTGGTGTTAAGCTACGCGTCATTTTGCAGATTGAAGGTCTCTGAGTAGTAGTGTTAATTATTCACAGCCGAGCAATATCGCTTAAAATGGGAAGATATGTGGTTTCCTCTCATTTGCAAGAAAAAGATTATTAAAAATCCAGGTGCAATGTGTCTAATGATCTCTCACTGGATAACCAAGTAAGCAGTAGTAGTGTTAATTATTCACAGCAGAGCGATATCGCTTAAAATGGAAGATATGTGATTTCCTCTCATGTGCAAGAAAAAAGACTGTTAAAAATCCATGTGCAATGTGTCTAATGATCTCTCACTAGATAACCAAGCTAGTAGTACTTCAGTCATTGGACATCTGTCTAATGGGCTGGCTTTGTATAAAAATATATATGAAGTACTCAATCAGTTCGACTCCATTTCCTCGTTGTGTACATAGTTCATGAGATTTGTGCAAGTCTAAGTTCTTCCTCTTCATTCAGTAGTTCGAACTCTTTAATTCTTAGTTTGACGCGAAACCATGACCCAAGAAGTTCATTCTATACAGATCTTTGATATTGTCAATCTTATCGGGGAAGCAACAATCCCTACAGAATCACACTCCATAGATATTGACGCCCGACTTATGGATTTTTTTTGGCAGAAGGACACTAGAAATGCCAATATTTGTGTACGGCGCTCACTTTGGTGCCAATTATTTTCGCCGGCTCACTTAAGTGCCAATATTTGTGTTCGACGATCACTTTAGTTCCAATTCCGGCCAAAAACGACTAGTTAAGTGCCAATTCCGGCCAACAAATACGCGTGTCATTTTTTTTTATTAATTTCTTTATACATATGGCGTCCACGTGGAAATTTTATTTTTGAAATTCAATCCACCTAAAAGCCACCTGGAATTTTAAACTAACAATTAAGTTAATTTTTTAAAAAAATTAAAAATAACCAAAAAATAACTTAAAATTAAAAAAAAAAAAAACACAGAACCGAACTTTGCCGGGCGAGGCGAGGGCTAATCCTTAGGAATCAATTTTTAGAAAAAAAAATAATTTTCCTCAGAACTCCCACATGATTCTTTTTTTTGTTAAGGAACTCCCACATGATTTTTAATCCCTTGTATTTTAGAAAATTAATCAAAAATCAACTTTGGTGTCCTTACCAAGCCTTAGGAATCAATTTTTAGAAAAAAAAAATAATTTTCAATTTTTTTCCAATTTTTAATATTTATTTAATTCAAAAATTCCCCGAGAATAGCATTTTTGCCTAGAAAAATTTGAAAAAATATTCGATACTTTAATTTTAATTTGAGTTACATTTTATCCATTTTAATTCATAAAAACTCAATTTGATTCATAATTTGAGTATTTTGAGCATAGGTTGATCAGTGTTGTGGGCATAGGTGTGGAGTTGCTGAAAATTTGTTGTGTTGCCCTATTATGACTATTACCACTGTTTGTAGGTTTGATACTTTGATTTTCTGATAGCATAATTTTTCCTCGGTTTGGTGTTAAGCTACGCGTCATTTTGCAGATTGAAGGTCTCTGAGTAGTAGTGTTAATTATTCACAGCCGAGCAATATCGCTTAAAATGGGAAGATATGTGATTTCCTCTCATGTGCAAGAAAAAAGATTGTTAAAAATCCAGGTGCAATGTGTCTAATGATCTCTCACTGGATAACCAAGCAAGCAGTAGTAGTGTTAATTATTCACAGCAGAGCGATATCCCTTAAAATGGAAGATATGTGATTTCCTCTCATGTGCAAGAAAAAAGACTATTAAAAATCCATGTGCAATGTGTCTAATGATCTCTCACTGGATAACCAAGCAAGTAGTGCTTCAGTCATTGGACATCTGTCTAATGGGCTGGCTTTGTATAAAAATATATATGAATTACTCAATCAGTTCGACTCCATTTCCTTGTTGTGTACATGGTTCATGAGACTAGTGGATGTCTAAGTTCTTCCTCTTCATTCAGTAGTTCGAACTCTTTAATTCTTAGTTTGACGCAAAACCATGACCCAAGAAGTTCATTCTATACAGATCTTTGATATTGTCAATCTTATCGGGGAAGCAACAATTCCTACAGAATCACACTCCATAGATATTGACGCCCGACTTATGGATTTTTTTTTTTTTGCAGAAGGACACTAGAAATTCCATTATTTGTGTACGGCGCTCACTTTGGTGCCAATTTTTTTCGCCGGATCACTTAAGTGCCAATATTTGTGTTTGGCGATCACTTTATTGCCAATTCCTGCCAAAAACGACTAGTTAAGTGCCAATTCCGGCCAACCAATAAGCGTGTCATTTTTTTATTAATTTCTTTGTACATATGGCGTCCACGTGGCAATTTTCTTTTTGAAATTCAATCCACCTAAAAGCCACCTGGATTTTTAAACTAATAATTAAGTTAATTTTTTTAAAAAATTAAAAATAACCGAAAAATAACTTAAAATTAAAAAAAAAAACAAAAACAAAAACGAAACCGAACTTTGCAGGGCGAGGCGAGGGCTGAGCCTTAGGAATCAATTTTTAGAAAAAAAATAATTTTCCTCAGAACTCCCACATGATTTTTTTTTTTGGTTAAGGAACTCCCACATGATTTTTAATCCCTTGTATTTTAGAAAATTAATCAAAAATATCATAGAAATTCATAAAATGAAAAATCAACTTTGGTGTCCTTACCAAGCCTTAGGAATCAATTTTTAGAAAAAAAATAATTTTCAATTTTTTTCCAATTTTTAATATTTATTTAATTCAAAAATTCCCCGAGAATAGCATTTGTGCCTAGAAAAATTTGAAAAAATATTCGATATTTTAATTTTAATTTGAGTTACATTTTATCCATTTTAATTCATAAAAACTCGATTTGATTCATAATTTGACTATTTTGGGCATAGGTTGATCAGTGTTGTGGGCATAGGTGTGGAGTTACTGAAAATTTGTTGTGGTGCCCTATTATGACTATTACCACTGTTTGTAGGTTTGATACTTTGAACTTCTGATAGCATAATTTTTCCTCGATTTGGTGTTAAGCTACGCGTCATTTTGCAGATTGAAGGTCTCTGAGTAGTAGTGTTAATTATTCACAGCAGAGCAATATCGCTTAAAATGGGAAGATATGTGATTTCCCCTCATGTGCAAGCAAAAAGATTGTTAAAAATCCAGGTGCAATGTGTCTAATAATCTCTCACTGGATAACCAAGCAAGCAGTAGTAGTGTTAATTATTCACAGCAGAGCGATATCGCTTAAAATGAAAGATATGTGATTTCCTCTCATGTGCAAGAAAAAAGACTGTTAAAAATCCAGGTGCAATGTGTCTAATGATCTCTCACTGGATAACCAAGCAAGTAGTACTTCAGTCATTGGACATCTGTCTAATGGGCTGGCTTTGTATAAAAATATATATGAAGTACTCAATCAGTTCGACTCCATTTCCTCGTTGTGTACATAGTTCATGAGATTAGTGGATGTCTAAGTTCTTCCTCTTCATTCAGTAGTTCGAACTCTTTAATTCTTAGTTTGACGCAAAACCATGACCCAAGAAGTTCATTCTATACAGATCTTTGATATTGTCAATCTTATCGGGGAAGCAACAATCCCTACAGAATCACACTCCATAGATATTGACGCCTGACTTATGGATTTTTTTTTTGCAGAAGGACACTAGAAATGCCAATATTTGTGTACGGCGCTCACTTTGGTGCCAATTATTTTCGCCGGCTCACTTAAGTGCCAATATTTGTGTTCGGCGATCACTTTATTGCCAATTCCGGCCAAAAACGACTAGTTAAGTGCCAATTCCGGCCAACCAATACGCGTGTCATTTTTTTATTAATTTCTTTGTACATATGGCATCCACGTGGCAATTTTCTTTTTGAAATTCAATCCACCTAAAAGCCACCTGGATTTTTAAACTAATAATTAAGGTAATTTTTTAAAAAAATTAAAAAAAACCGAAAAATAACTTAAAATTAAAAAAAAAAAAAAACAGAACCGAACCTTGCAGGGCGAGGCGAGGGCTGAGCCTTAGGAATCAATTTTTAGAAAAAAAAAATAATTTTCCTCAGAACTCCCACATGATTTTTTTTTTTTTGTTAAGGAACTCCCACATGATTTTTAATCCCTTGTATTTTAGAAAATTAATCAAAAATATCATAGAAATTCATAAAATGAAAAATCAACTTTGGTGTCCTTACCAAGCCTTAGGAATCAATTTTTAGAAAAAAAAAATAATTTTCAATTTTTTTTCCAATTTTTAATATTTATTTAATTCAAAAATTCCCCGAGAATAGCATTTGTGCCTAGAAAAATTTGAAAAAATATTCGATATTTTACTTTTAATTTGAGTTACATTTTATCCATTTTAATTCATAAAAACTCGATTTGATTCATAATTTGAGTATTTTGGGCATAGGTTGATCAGTGTTGTGGGCATAGGTGTGGAGTTGCTGAAAATTTGTTGTGGTGCCCTATTATGACTATTACCACTGTTTGTAGGTTTGATACTTTGAACTTCTGATAGCATAATTTTTCCTCGATTTGGTGTTAAGCTACGCGTCATTTTGCAGATTGAAGGTCTCTGAGTAGTAGTGTTAATTATTCACAGCAGAGCAATATCGCTTAAAATGGGAAGATATGTGATTTCCCCTCATGTGCAAGCAAAAAAGATTGTTAAAAATTCAGGTGCAATGTGTCTAATGATCTCTCACTAGATAACCAAGCAAGTAGTAGTAGTGTTAATTATTCACAGCAGAGCGATATCGCTTAAAATGAAAGATATGTGATTTCCTCTCATGTGCAAGAAAAAAGACTGTTAAAAATCCAGGTGCAATGTGTCTAATGATCTCTCACTGGATAACCAAGCAAGTAGTACTTCAGTCATTGGATATCTGTCTAATGGGCTGGCTTTGTATAAAAATATATATGAAGTACTCAATCAGTTCGACTCCATTTCCTCGTTGTGTACATAGTTCATGAGATTAGTGGATGTCTAAGTTCTTCCTCTTCATTCAGTAGTTCGAACTCTTTAATTCTTAGTTTGACGCGAAACCATGACCCAAGAAGTTCATTCTATACAGATCTTTGATATTGTCAATCTTATCGGGGAAGCAACAATCCCTACAGAATCACACTGCATAGATATTGACGCCCGACTTATGGATTTTTTTTGGCAGAAGGACACTAGAAATGCCAATATTTGTGTACGGCGCTCACTTTGGTGCCAATTATTTTCGCCGGCTCACTTAAGTGCCAATATTTGTGTTCGGCGATCACTTTAGTTCCAATTCCGGCCAAAAACGACTAGTTAAGTGCCAATTCCGGCCAACCAGTACGCGTGTCATTTTTTATTAATTTCTTGATACATATGGCGTCCACGTGGCAATTTTCTTTTTGAAATTCAATCCACCTAAAAGCCACCTGGATTTTTAAACTAACAATTAAGTTAATTTTTTAAAAAAATTAAAAATAACCAAAAAATAACTGAAAACTAAAAAAAAAAAACAGAACAGAACTTTGCAGGGCGAGGCGAGGGCTGAGCCCTCGCCGCCGCCCCCATCGCCCGCCGCCGATGGGTGGGTGCCCGGGGGTGGCCGAGGCCGGCGACCCCCGTCGGGGCCTCGCCAGGGGTCGGCGAGGCCCAGCCGAGGCCTCGCAGACCCCACGGCGAGGCCGACCTCGCCCAGATCTGGGCGAGGTCGAGCGTCGCCGTGGCCAGGCGGGGCTGGAATCGCCCAGCCACGACCACGGCGAGCGGTGGCTGGGCGATTCCGGCCCTTCCCTCTTGCCTTCGCCTCCTCAGATGTTTCCAGATTCCCGACACCGGGGGCTTGGGCGAGGCCGGAGTATGACAGGTGCGAGTAGACGAGGGCGAATAAGAGGAAGACGAGGCGAGTGAAGATGAGGACGAAGGAGAGGAAGACGAGGGCTGCCCCAATAAGACTTTCTCTCTCTCCCTTTCTCAGTTCCACCACACTCCAACCATCGTCGTCGCTACACCCCAAACACAAAGCCACCGTCAGCCCTCGACCTGTCGTCGCCTCAACAGGGTCAGGCAACACCCGCCTCGCCCAGACCCACGGCCGCGGCCGGGCTCGCAGACCCACGGCCGCGGCCGGGCTCGCAGACCCACGGCAAGGTCGCGGCGGGGGTCGCCCGACCCCGGCGACCCCCTTGGCCATCCCCCACCCCTCGCCGGGGTCGCGGTGTCGCCTGAGTCGTGAGGTCGCGGGCTAACGGGGTCACTTGGATCTGCAATCGCCTTTTGGTCAGGAAGTCGCTTGGGTCGCGGGGTCGCTGGATTTGGACAGTGACAGGCCGCGATGGTGGCAGGTGGGCGGCGGCAAGGCATTGGTCGGGAACGCGCGGAGGGGGGGGGGGAGGATGTCGCCGAAGGGGAAGAGAGGAAGGGGAAGGGGAAGGGGGGACAGCTTTTTTATTTTTTGTTTTTTTTTACTCTTTTTTACATTTTCAGTTTTTAGATTATTAGGTGGATTTTTTTTTATTCTTTACTTTTTTTTATTTGCTGACTAGGATGCTCCGGTGAGCCACGTGTGATTTCCGGCAAGCCACATCGGACTTGGCACTGAAATGATCGTTTTTTACAAAAATTGACACTGAAGTGATCCGAAAAAAAAAAATTAGCACCAAAGTGAGCGCCGTACACAAATATTGGCACTTCTAGTGTCCTTCTGCCGATTTTTTTTCTTTCAATGAATCAACATTTTTTTTTTTGGGTCCAAAAAGAATCAACATGTTAAAAAGCCACTCTAGTAGATCCTTTTTATCTCCACAATAGGTACTTCCCGCAAGAACCGTTTGTTATATTGGGGATGCATCAAGTGATCCAGATTGAATCAGCCTGCAAATTGGACCATGGCTTGTCCTCACATTTGACATTTGCTTCTTGCCGTCTAAAAATTCAAAATGACTTCGTCAAAACCTAATTGAAGGCAGGGTGAAAGATGAAGACCCAATCGTAAATTAATCCTCCCTCATTTTCAAGGATCTATGAAGACCCAATCGCAAAATTAATCCTCCCTCATTTTCAAGGATCTATGAAGACGACCGATGTGCTGGAAAACAGGTGCTCCTGGAACTTAAATGTATAAGATGCCGGGTGCCCACACAAATTATAGCTTGGTCAACGATTCTTTGCATACCAATGGAGTACTTAATTTCATATACAGTATCCAACAAAAAACAATGTGAAAGTTAATTTGTTACAAGCAGTTCTTAGAGCCACTAACACTTTCCACGCAGTGGCCCGTCAAAGAGTGTGTAGCTCGTGAACTTTGGTCAGACTAGACGATGGAACTGGGCAGCAATGGCATGCTGGCTGGGCTAAATAGCCCCCACATAAATTCCACGATAGATGAGTCGCATCTGTGATGCGCAAGATGATGGATCAGGCTGTGGTCGCAATGTAGATAGCTGCTGCCACCTACTCTGATCAGCTCTACCCAAGATGCATGCCTGAAAAGAAAACCGAAAGAAAGAGATCTGTAAAAATCGAAAATACCACCTTCAAGCAGGATCACCAAACATCCCAAAAAGAGCACACCCGCCTTGACTTTTCCACTCATCGAGGAGGATGAGGCAATCATGACAGGAAGTGCATGCGTAGAGTAGACAATAAGGCTCAAGTCCCATGCAATATAAGGAATCAGAAGCGGGAAGATTGATTGCTACATCACTAAGCATGTATGCCAGTACCAGTCTCACACTAACCATCAGCTAAATAACATCGTATGGTTTACAAGATGCAATTACAATATTCTATTAGAATCATCTCCACAAAAATGGAACCAGACTGTCTTAACAATCAAAATAAGGTAATGCGGTCCCCATGATACCTGAAGTCAGTTTCAAGTTCCTTGTCCCATGATCGATCCTTGTTCGTCTACATGTTCCTGAAAATAAGCTCTGCTGTCCACGCCAATGACCATCTAAATGACAACGTTTCATGTCGAATTTTGTTTCCATATATCAGGTTTACACTATGAGACAGTATCTTCTCTGTTTATAGAAAGCAAGCAAAGGAACTTCAGTAAGTCTACTAAAACACCATGGGACTTGGTCAAGGAAAAGATCAAACCATTTCCTAGTTCCACCAACCTTATATACCTTAACCATGAGGGTAAGTATCTTAAACACCGTTGTGAACGAAAAATCCAAATTAGTCTGTCAAATATTCCAGAGTTCAATAGCTGGCTAGAGTCAACACTGAAACCCGTGGGATATACCTGGACTAATCCGCAGAGCTATTTAGGTATCCTCCACAATTTTCACCAACAGATGCCTGAAAGATTGGATACCAGAGAAACAGAAATTAGACTTGTTATTAAGAGATGACTAAGGTTAAAGCTGTACTACAGGAATTCATAAAGCAAAATGAGGAACTACCAACTTGGAGATAAGGAAATATGGTACTCAGAACTTGGACGAATAATTTCGACTTCACTGCTAACCTGCACAAAAGCATTGAAGCAATCAACACATAGAAAAAGAAACTTGATCAAGAACAAAGTTGGGAACATGCACAAATACAGAATGCTATTAGCATATTTCCCCAAGAATAATCGATACAGCAAACTACAGAGTCCTGCATATCTTACCCACCCAAAAAAAAATTTAAAAAAATTTAAAAATTAAAAATTGTTCGACCACCAAAGGAAAAGAGAGTAAGTGAAGTCTCTTGTCCTCCCTTTAACACCACATCCCACAATTTAGAGAAGAACTCTTCTACAGGCAGCAGCAATTCACTTTGCTTCTACGCCAAAAGAAGGATGTAAATTAAAATCCTTTACAATGTTGATCCGGTAAACAAAAACGATAACTGATCTTGTTGCAAGCTTGTCAAAGAAAACTAGTTTATATTGAGAGGCTATAAAAAACATTCATGCTTAAGCACTAAGGGACCAAAGGAGCTGACTATTACTCAATTTATCGTGATCTGAGTTCACATCAAGCAGGGATGTCCAGTACTTGTGCCTTAATTAACTTCACTTAATAAGACAGTCTTAAGGGGGTCCTAATATGAAATCTTCATCCAAGAAATACATTAGATTCCATGCAGCCACGCTGATAGCATTAAACCTCCCCAACTCAACTAATATTGAGAATAAGAAATATACTGAGAAAACAGAAAAAATTACTACTTGCTTCAGGCCTGAGAGCAAGGATTGTTTACACGGGATGATCATATAATTTCTTGTATTTCTACTATAGGAAAAGACAATTTATAGAAGAACACTGAGCAAGACAAGCATACTCCAAAAGGCAAAAAGAATCCTAAACCGTGCGTATGGATACCTTCTAATATAGCGAAAGCAAATATAGATCTCTTCAATGTCCCACTCTATCTTCAACCTAATGTATTGCTTCAGAAGCTCAGACAAGCTGCTAGTAGCTTCATCCCAATCATTAGTGGTCACATCAATATGGGATGGAAATTCAGAAATAAATGTCTGCAGAACAGATGACAATCTTCCAGGTGATCCTGATCTTTGATATGTCTCAGCCAAGCTATTCAACATTAAGCAATTGCTGACTTGGAATCTATCAACCCAACATGGGGGATTCCCTATCCAAAGTTCAGTCTCCCTCAGCACTGACCCTGAACTTTTTGTCTGGACTCTCGGTATTTGAGTTATCTGGACATATATCTGCACTTCCACGGAAGTAAGCAATCAAAGAGAGCTTGTCTCCTGTGGGCAGCAAGTTGCTGGAGAATGTCATCTTGCAGCTCTTCAGGTTGCAGCACAGAGCAGTCTACTTGACTCGGAGATAATGGCATCAAGTCTGTTTTCGTAAGACTGCGCACTGAAGCCCCCATAACAGAGTCGCTTGGTTTAGAGACACAGAAAAGATATGTTTCCTGAAGAAGAGGCTTCTCTGTCTAAAAATCTAAACCAAAAATAACAACGAAGACAATAGAAAAGTAGAAGACAGAATATTGTTCCTTCTTAACCAAAATAACAACGAAGACAATAGAAAACGAGAAGACAGAATATTGTTCCTTCTTATCCTTAAAAATCCAGGAGCAGGTAGTTACGGCCATAAACTACCAATATCAGAGTATATTATGGTCACAGCACAGCAATAGGGATGGGTTTACCACTTGTTATAAATAAGGTATGTACGGCATAGGGTTGGTTCAGTAATTTCAGTCAGCATGCATTAAGCATTTGCCTATAGTCACTAATTTAGCCTCCTCTATAACAGGTACCTCCTTAATTTCTGGGGGAATGTAAGAATGATTAGATTTTTTTTCAGCAGGTTTATTTTTGCCATCAAAGTAAAGTCATGAGTATCTACAAAAGCACGCATGACCCACTAGTCTGTCAGGAATTTGCAATCAATTGATTTTGTTACGCTTTTTGGAAGTTTTCCCGAAAAGTGTATTTCCATCCACCTGTAATTTTCACTATCACAGAAACTGGCTTCAAAAATTGCAGAGGTGAATTATATGTGCATCACAAATATAAATATGTACTCACTGTCAACTGGTCTAAAGACTGACCGCTGGACACCATATTTCTAATTTTTATGCTCTAAAAGGGAACTTCACCACCTGAACATAGGATCATTGCAAAGGAGCTAACCTGTAATATTCTCCTACTTTGAGAACATCCTTTGATTAAGCAATATATGTTCAAGATGTGAAAAGTGGCATTTAAACTTACAGACTACACATAGATTTTAAACAGAGAAGCGACCCCGCATGCCAAAGAACAGATCCCTGCCCTATTTACAAAAAGCTTACAATTTCCATTTTCATGAAGTCAACGAGTAAAGGAACTCCCAGGACAATCAGGCCAAAAGCTTGTTCCAACTGAAAACAGAGATCATATATGATGCCCTTGAAATAAGTTTGGGAAAACTACTTGCTCACTCTAGAGAACACATAATCAAATATCACTTTAAAGAGTAGTATGCAGCTTTAGAATTATCCAAAGTCTTCTAACCCAATGCATGGGACAATTATTCATTAAGCAGCCAGTCCAAAACCTGTTTCAAATAGCAAGAAAAATTAAGCTACGCATCCACACCATACAAATCCAGAATCTATTTACCTGTTTATCTTGTTGAAATCTGTCCACATGATTGGTACCAGAAAAGTACACATCTGCTCCATCTCTTGCACCTTGTAAAATCTAGTTAGTGGCCAGACTTGCCATTGCCCTTAGGAACAAACGCAACTAATTTCCCTCCATAACCGTCATTTAATTCAGAAAAGAACTCCGGTGGGAGTGACTCTATGACTCCAATATCTAGATGACATAAAGCCGGTGGTGAGACAGGCCGATCCAAAGAAGCTTTACAATTTGATGGACTGTCATCTACTTGATTGGAATTCAGAGCCATGTGAGGAAACAGATTACTTGAAGCCCCAGCCACATTCTGGCCCTCTGAACCTGCCATAATGACAATCAGAAATCAGCATATTTGAAACCAAAAAAACATATGTCATAGGTGACTTCCCAAATAATAAGAATGCTACTGTAATTAAACTTTAAATTATGAGAAAAGGCAAGGGAATGTGAAAGCACTTTTTCTGGTAAACATAAACTGAAACATGCAACTAGGGAGAAACTACAGTATCTTCTATCATAAGAAACACAAGGAATTTAACTTCTAATAGCTTACCATAAGCAAAAGAATACGAATAACATATGGCAGAATAAAGGAGAAATCGGATTAGAGGCAGTATTTTCTAATTTAGGAATGACATGCTGAAATTTCAATGAAACAAATTTACAAAGTCATTTTCATTTTACCTTAGCTTTTCTGGGACAAAAAAGTGATACAGGTAAACGAGAC
This sequence comes from Rhodomyrtus psidioides, assembly GCA_021437785.1. Taxonomy (NCBI): domain Eukaryota; kingdom Viridiplantae; phylum Streptophyta; class Magnoliopsida; order Myrtales; family Myrtaceae; genus Rhodomyrtus; species Rhodomyrtus psidioides. The sequence goes on along the minus strand of JAILYB010000022.1, from coordinate 3,811,891 downwards.
AAAACAAAAGTTCCATTAAAGAAGTCAGAAATGCTGCTCATTCTGTCCAGCAAGACAAAGAAAATTACTTCTAGAGGTTTCAAAGGAAACAGAAAGGGAAAGGATGGTCACCTGTGTCAATTGTCATTTTACCAAACTGTTGGTGTCACGTTGTTCATCTAGATTTGCAGAGGTAGAGCAAGCCATGACTTCAAGAGATTTCTTTCGAGCTTCAGGGAAAAAAAAAGGGCACTGAAAACTTGAAGGCTGAAATAATAAATGAACTAACATTGCGACAATATGCACACATGTGGCTGGATGTATGTAATATGTATACAAATATGAGGCACAAAAAAGATCATAAAACAAAGGCACTGAAAACTTGAAGGCTGAAATAATGACAGAACCAACTTTGAGACAATATGCACATGTGGTTGGATGTATGTAGTACGTATACAAGTATGAGGCATAAAATTAAATTTTTATGATAGTAGCGCTAACAGAAGCTTGTGCAGGCATTTTTAAGTTAACCTTGTTCAGAAGCATCCACACTTTCAAGGCAGGAAACTTGCAGGCCAACCCCACGAATCTCCTTCACATCTATATGAAATTAGAACAATCAAATTTGATCAATCCTAACACCCTTAAAGAAATTCGAGAAGTATTTTATGTCAACCCAAGGAGGCATTGTCCACCTTTATGAAATGATCCAATGAGCTGCATTGTTATCCTCTAAATAACATCTATATCATCTGTAGCAACTGGAACCTGTAAGCCAATATCAATGGCATCAAAACCTTTCTATGAAGCAATGCATTTGAAACTGGAAGTAGAAAACCAGAGACCTTTGCATGCAGACAAATATCATTTTAGAGAGAAAATGCATAAAATGGTGTTGGCCTCATGATACTGATATTTTGTGGCTGAGGTTTTCACAATCTCCACAACCCCTGTATTTTGCAGGCTCCCCAGCATCCTTCCTTCTCTTTTTAATCTATATCAAAGTCACGGACAGTATATCCATTTTATGAGATATGAGAAAGCAAATGAAGGCTGGATCGTCCTTTTTATTGGCAAAACGGCTGTCCCCAGTTAAATTGCATTCAAAGTAGATTAGAATTAGCTAGAATACCTTAAGAGTAAATTTTCGCCCATGAACTCCACATCCCTACAACCTCAAATGGACTTCCTTACAAAGTTTCACAAGAAATAATTTTCTCTGGAACAGCATAAACCAATTTGTCACACGACATGCTTTCAATAAATGGAACACGAGAAAATAATAATGAAGCTTCTGTAATATTCGAGAAACCAACCATCTTTTGCATCCTTGAACCTCACGCCCAATTAACTTCAGCACCAATTGACTTGCTTTCCTGCAACTCAGAAATAAGAATAGCGAAAATGAAACTACTTCACTAATCAAAAGCAAAGATAAAGAAACTGGTCTAAACAAGACAGACAATGCTGGACACTTGACCCTGAAAGAGAGCGGATACTCTTGCCAGAAGAGAATATCATGAAAACCCGTTCAGCTTAATATAAGCTTTATTTTAATGAAATTTTAGTTCAAGACTCCATAACCCAGCACAGACCGCAAGATTACCAAACCATCAGAGCAGAACAGACAAAATGAAAGCATCCGGAAATTACCACCAGTGATTCAGGGGCCGAATAGGAAAAGCGCTCCGGTAAGGAAAGGGTGGCAGCCTAGCAGGTCAACAGACTGAGCTGCAGATTGGTATAATTGGTCAATTTTGGTTTAAAATAAGCATAAGGATGGCCTCCATTTCAACATCGCAGGTGCTTTAGCTTCAAGGTACAAGCAAGATCCAATGCATGGATAAATCAATTTATATGGAGCAGAAACGACGAGCAAAGCAAGATACGAGGAATCATTCGGTAGATAAATTCCACTGGGTGTACCTGAATTGTGCCGACCATCCTGTTGTCTACTCCTCTACTGTAAGTCCACAACATCTCCCCTGTTTTTGCACCAAAATCCTTCTGAAGAGAATCCTATAATGCGAAGAAATTTGAGTAAAAGCGAGAGTACCCATATGATTTGAATGCTACAGTGTCAGCGTAATTGTGCTTCAAACATTTAGAATCAATTGTTTGGATAGCTGTTCAGAACAGAAGCATCTATGATAAAATGTTCACGTCAAATATTTGAAATCCTATATATTCTACCTTCTTAGTGGTTCATCCAGTAGAGTAAATGTATCAGGAATCATGTCGGATGTGGAAAAAGAAATCTGCAGATTTAACAGGTCTTTACATCTGTGACCAGTCAACTATGTGTCTGGTGTTGTAACAAGTGGGTGCTAGTCCTCTCATTTTCCTAATATAGAAAGGCAAGGTTGCCAGTAAAGGAACAGGTATCACTGCGAGTTAATTAACCCTATGTATTTGCTTTGTTGCATCAGTTGTGAGCATTTTTGTTTCAACTTGTAATTGAAATTAAAAAGAGCTTGAAGCAGTTCAGAACACCCTTGACACCATACGCAGCTGTCCACAAGTCCAAATATTTCGCTTCTTCAATTTATCCTCTAGATTTAGAACATGCCCTATTCCAGGAAGTGCATTTATAGGAAGCTGGCACAAATATTCAAATCCTCTGTTTCCTCTGAGAAATAATTCTGCCAAGCAGAGTCAAACAAACTACGACCCAAAATTGAAAATAAAGGAGAAATTACAAAACTCACAAATTTGAGCAAACAGAACTAGATTCGTCTGGTATATATATCGTTTAACGGAACTAGAAACTTGTTGACAATGCAGAACAGGGACGAGAGTAGACACAGAAAGTCCGAGCAAAGAGAACTAGATTCGTTTAACAACCCCATTTCGATGACCCACCATCGCCAAATTAAATGGGTCGCAAGGACGAACCCTCCTTGATGAGCCCATCAATTTAACCCATCACCACCATCCTTTTATTCAGATCGAAGCAAAAGCAGAGTATGATTGAAAAGAAAAGTAGTGTTCATCGAAACTCTTGATGACAGGCGCTGAAAATTTTCACAGATAGAATGGACCCTTCTGCAGGAGAAAAGAAAACTAAAACTTGTTGGAGGATGCCAACACTTTGGATAGCTGCGCGTGACGGAGCTGGAAGCAGCGATCCAAGGCTATGGCATTTAAGGTCGGAGGTGGCGGCGGCGAGTCGACAGCTAGAAGAGAGATCGACTGAGATGGGCAGACCCGGCGAGGACGACGTCGAGCGGGGAGCAGCGAAGCAAGTCCATCGCGTCTTTCCCCTTCTTCTGTCTTTTTTTTTCACTATTTTTTTTTTTTTTACATATTAGATATTCTTCCGGGCTTTATCGCACCTTTTAGATCAGATTTTTTTTTTCTATTTTATCCGAATTATATTACAACATATCCAAATTTAGTATTCACCTAAACACCAGATAAGATAAAAAAATTATATAATTCAGAGTTATATCTGGTTTACTAAACGCAGCATTAAGCTGAATTCTCTTTGAGATCAATATCATTTACTTCCATGGGATTTTTTTTATCAGGACAAGCCCCCTCCATAATAATTTGGCCACTTCCCTTCACGTATGAATGGCGGTGTAATTGGCTATCTAAAGACAGTTAATGAAACCTATCCTGATTTCCTGGCTCATATTTCAATCACGATAACTTGGTGAGGATGAGATATAAAATGCTCCTCTAGGACCCAACATTACCTACAGTCTACAGAATATCCAGCTCTTAGGAGCTGTATCCAAATCTACTTCCTTGCTATATGTTTGTTCAGCATATGTAAGATGGACATTATCAAAATCAAGCTTCAAGTCCTCAAGAATTTGGTAAGCCTACATCAACATTTGAAAATGTTAGAGGGGAGTCGTTGGATATATGTAACAAGTAGGAAACACATATATGATCACGCATGGAGAACAAAATATAAAGGTATGACAAATGCCAGACATTAGTACATAGAACTTGCTAATATGCAATAGGCAACATATTTCAACACTAGATAAATGTAGCTGCAGCTACAGTTCCTTTTGATCCAAAGGCCATGGGAAGGACCACATTCTCTTAATTCCATGCTGATTCCGGCATGCATAGGTTGGTCGAGTATAAAGAGATGAAATTCAAGTTTGGTCGATGATGGAACAGAGGAGACTCATCATTATCCGTTCTTCTTTAAACTGCTTACCGAGCTTATTTTTCTGTTAATTATCAACTTTTCTTATTTTTCACCAAATTTCGTTTGCCGTTCCTAATCATGCCTTGAATTTACCAACTTCCGTGTGAAATTACTAGCTCTAGCTTAAGTAATATATCAAATTTTCTTCCATTAAGTTATCAACCACTTTTGGGCACCACCTCTAATTCGAGTCCGTAACCAGCGTCTCTTTGGGGTTTTCTTTCTTTCTTTTTTTTTATTTATCAACTTTACTTTTACGTTACTTGATCGGGAAAATACGTCACTCAAATAAATATTAGCAATTTTATACGACAATTGGTCTATTTAAGGTGGCAGTAAGATAGGTATTTTTTTTTTCATTTGATATGAGACATTGGTAAGAGGAGCGAGTAACTTAAAATTAATTGGTAACTTAATCATACGATATAATTGGTAATCGAGATAAATAGAAGTGGTAGCTATTTTTAATATAGAAGTTGTTAAATTTTTTCCAAAAAAAAGTACATAAATTGACAAAGAAATTCAAATCAGGAGTAATTCAATTTGAGAAAAGTTGATAAATCATGCAAAAATATCGACGCCTTGATGCAATAGTTAGTAAATTGTGATTGCCTGCCGCCGGATTGATCTGAGCCGTCAGTTCTCTATTCTTCCCCATCCTAACGTATCCAGATCCCAAGCCCTAGGCAGGGGATCCTGCTCCCACCCCAAGGGCCCTTTCCCAACCACCAAGCCACGCTTTCATTTTGTCTGTTGTATTCTGATAGTTTGGTAAAGTGCTGGGTTATGGAGTCTTGAACTAAAATTTCCTTAAAATAAAGCTTATATTATGCTGAACGGATTTTCATGATCTTTCTCTTCTGGCAAGAGTATCCGCACTATTTCATGGTCAAGTGTCCAGCATTGTCTGTCTTGTTTAGACCAGTCTCTTTATCTTTGCTTTTGAATAGTGAAGTAGTTTCATTTTCGCTGTTTTTATTTCTGAGTTGCAGGAAAGCAAGTTAACTGGTGCAGAAGTTTATTGGGGCGTGAGGTTCAAGGATGCAAAATATGTTGGTTTCTCGAATATTATAGAAGCTTCTTTATTATTTTTTCGTGTTCCTTTTATGGAAAGCATGTCGTCTGACAAATTGGTTTATGCTGTTCCAGAGAAAATTATTTCTTGTGAATCTTTGTAAAGAAGTCCATTTGAGGTTGCAGGGATGTGGAGTTCATGGGCGAAAATTTACTCTCAAGGTATTCTAGCTAACTCTAATCTACCTTGAACGCAATTTAACTAGGAACAGCCGTTTTGCCAATAAAAAGCACAATCCAGCCTTCATTTGCTTTCTCATATCTCATAAAATGGATATGCGGTGCGTGACTTTGATATAGATTAAAAAGAGAAGGAAGGATACTGAGGAGCCTGCAAAATACAGGAGTTGTGGAGATTGTGAAAACCTCAGCCACACAATATCGTCAACTTGTGTAACGAAAAATGATGATGTGTCATTTTAAAATTAATTTCTCTATCCTACGTGGCATTATTTTTTTATTTTATTTTTCAAATATTATTTAAATTAATTAAAAGACCAAAAACAACTAAATTTTAGTTTTAAAAAGAAAAAATTAAAATATAAAGAGGGGAAGAGCAGCTGGGCAAGCCTTGCCGATGAGGCTAGGCCGCCGCCGCCATCATCGCCGCCACCCTTTGCCGGAGGATACGGCGGAGATCAAACCCAACGTGAACACCCATCCAGACGTCAATCTTAGACTTTCAGTGGCAAGTTTTCAGAAGTTTACGGCGAAGGCTCCATGGGAAAAGTCAGTTTGTATCAAGCATCGAATAGAGAGAGCACAATGTAAATAGATGCCTTCAAAACCAAAAACTTACCTCAACACAGATTTAGGTTTTGAGCATCGCTAGTGAGTTACAAGCACCCATCATTCATCTGGGCAAGTCGAGCGGGCGAGGCTCATTGGCCCTCGCGGCCGGCCACGCTCGATCAAGGCTGGCAACCTCCCCTGTATCCTCCGGCGATGGGCGACGACAGCGGCCTAGCCTCATCGACGTTGCTTGCCCAGCTGCCCTTCTTCTCTTTTCTTTTAGTTTTTACTCTTTAAAATCTTTTTTTTTTGTTTTTCAATTAATTTAACTATCATTTGAAAAAGAAAATAACAAAGAGAATGCCATGTAGGAGAGAGAAATTAATTTTGATAATTCCACGTCAATATTTTCCATTACTCAAGTTGACGGCGTTAACGAAAGAACTCAATTGCACTAATTTGAAAAGCTTTAAGACTTGATTGCACTTTTTAAAAATTTTAATACTTAATTGCACTTTGGCGACTCCTAATACACATGTTCCTAAATAATAAAAAAAGCTTTAGTGACAAAACATTACTTTTCTTTTTACTTTTTGCTTTTTTATACTAGAAATTGTAAATAAGGGCGACTTAATCGTCAACAAATTTTACACATCAAATGGCTCTTGAAAAGGGATAAAAACAATCAGCGATAATTAAATGGACATATAATAATGTAATCAAATAACGTGTACGAAATCAATAGCGGCGCAAAGTTTAAGGTCGGGAAAAAAATCCATCGATCAAATATGAACCGACGGCAGTACAAAAATCCATCAATCATCTGCTAATCACGTCTCTTCGCTCCTCACAGCATTCAACAAAGCGATTAAATTAAGGATGATACAAGAAAGGGTCCCTGCAACCCATTCAAGCCAGCGTGAGCAGGATGCATTGGAACACAACAACCGATTTGGAGAACACATGATCGCTGGCTCGTCCTGATATTCTTCCTTGAACAAAACCAATGAGAACACATTCGCCGTTGCACATCGGAACACAGTAATCAATTTGGAGCGAGACTTCAGGCGGAGTCTGGTTTACAAGCGAATAGCAACGAATTATACATTTACCATAAGAATGAAAAGTTAAAACAAGCCAAATGCAATTGCAAGGTATATCTGAGACTGCAAAGAAGGTTGACGGAAAACATGAGAGAGAACGAAAAATAAAGAAGCACCCGCAAAAAACAAAAAACATCTGCATTTGAAGAAGAGCTGCCTTTCTTCTGATTTATTCAAAGTGAATATGCCGAACGCGGAGCCGTCACTTAGGCTGCGCATGGTAACCATTCTGGTTCTGGTTTTTTATTCTGATTAAAATGACTTTTTCTGATTCTGATCCTGAATGAGTTTTAGAGAATGAGAATACGTTTGATAGCTGCCCAACATTTCTGTTCCTGGATGAGAAACACGTTTGATAACTGCACAAAGTTTCTGTTTGTAAAAACTGTTTCTCTTCCTAATTTTTTACATTTAAGTCAAATAAATATGTAATCATCATAAATTGAAGATTAATTTTCAATGCATACTAAAACAATTGGGTGCTGTAAAGAACACCTCGATTCTAATTGAACGTATTCGTTGGTCTCGCCTGCAATTCGTTTCATTGTTTCCTCGAACCACCATTGTAAGAGAGCCAACGCACAAAGAATTAGTTATTTGAGAAGTCCATTGGTCAGGCACAGCTTATCCAGTAGCATAATAAGTGATCCCGTAATCGCCTACAACAATACCTTCATCCTCCTCCTGTTGCTTCGCTTCCTCAGGTTCTCTGTAGAAGAACAGATCCATCTACACCCAAGTTACAAGAGCAAGATTGTTATTAGATATTAAAAGCATGACATGTTTGTCAAACTGTATTCTCTGCTAAGATAGGATGTGAGGCATAAACTCATTCGCAAGAGCAATGAGCGAGTAAAATGAGTGTGATCTCGTACCATCACATCCCACTTATGGCCAAGTGCAATGGTACCACGCATCTGCAAAACCATCCTTGCCAACAGCCAGAACAAACACCCAATGTTGTGCTTCCCCTTGTTATTCGCTGGGATCCCAATATCAACATACCGCATTGGAGAGTCTGTGTCACAAAAAGCAATTGTCGGAATGTTCCCGAGAGCAGATTCTTTAATAGGATGCAAGTGTAAAACGACAACACATGAAATGTGAAACATCACAATTCTACTAACGAGATACAGCCATGGCATTAAACAAAATAAGAAGTGCGAAGCCTAAGCGAAACGTATGAAACCATAAGCACATAGAGAGAGAATAAAGAACAGCTCACACCATCGGCAAGAATCAGTGAAGTAAAGTCGATCAGCGAAACGTATGAAACCATAAGCACATAGAGAGACTATAAAGAACAGCTCGATTCTAATTGAACTTATTCACTGGTCTCGCCTGCAATTCGTTTCATTGTTGCCTCGCACCACCGTTGCAGCAGAGCCAGCCCATAAAGAATCATGAGCGACAGCTTACCCACAAATCAAGACGAGGAATTAAAGCAGAGACCCGACGCTGGTGAGGAAGATGACGACAACAGTGAGAAGGGAGAGGAGGGCGAGGGTCTCGCGGTCGGAGAAGGTGCGGCCAAGGAGGACGAGGGGGTGATCCGAGGGGCGGAAGGCGTAGAGGAAGAGCCAAGCGGCGAGGAGGGAGAGGAGCGCGAGGAGGGAGAAAGGGTGGGAGATGAGGGAGAGGGCGAGGACGAGGACGAGGGCGACGACAACGACAAGGTAGTTGACGCAGAAGTAGGAGGCGTTGCAGTGGATGCGGGCAGTGGCATCGGAGAGGGACTGGGGGCGAGAGAAGGCGGAGTGATCGAGCAGCTCGGGCCAAAGGCGGCGGGTGGAGGAGAACAGGCGGGAGAGGAAAGCGCGGAGGGACCCGACGGTGGCGGGGGAGGCGACGGCGGCGGTGGCGGAGGAGTGGGATTGCGGTTGCGGTTGGAGGAGGTCGGGAGTGCGGAGGAAGATGGTGACAAAAAATGAGAATGGTTACTCATGCAGCAGACCCTTAATTCTCATAAACTTCTTTTGAGACCTATCTCCTTATCACTCTCGGACCCTCCCCAGCACCAGAGTTGAAGTAGATAAATCCGTGAATGGATCTCACCAGACTAACGCGAATTTGACATGACAAAATGTCCATGAAAAAGTCCAGGTATGCGACAGGAAAAACACTTTCAACGGGCGTTGACTCCTAATTTCAGAGTCACTGGAGACATCTGAACTCTTCAATAATTTCATTTTCGCCGAGGAAAGTCAACCATCGCAGATTTGTTTGGCTTTGTAATGGTGATAGGATCCAAATCCAGGATATCATCTAAAGACCATGCACAAATCTGACCTTAAACAACTGTTGTTTCAATTCTTTCTTTTAGCAAGAAAAAGAAAAAACCGTATCGTCTTCGGTTTCTCAATGACAAACAGAGCTGAAGAGTTTTTCGAGCTCGCCATCTTACAAAAGGGACTACTGTGTTGGAAGATCGATGTTAGCTTAGAGATAAATCTCGGTGGAAGTCGCAAAAGGGACTACTGCATCATGATTCTGACTCTTGATTTTGGTCCCGCGGACCCTCGATAACAGCAATACCTTGCCCTCCTCGTGGATGAGCACTGTCGCCCTGAATCCTGTTTGCTGATCCAAGACCACAAAAAGGTAACCCATATTAGACACCAGAAAAATTAGACGGGCGGTAAGATACAAACCTTATATAAATTTGTATGCTTTCAGATGAGAAGCATGTGAATAGCAAATAGCGTAATACTCAGATAATAAAAATTGATAGATCTTTGGCACAATGTAATTCTCATCAGCCCAAGTCTAGGGTCGTCACTAATAGCGGACAGAAATCCATATTCCAAACCGGCATACGTAAAAGCCTGATTCGTAAATCCCTGTAATAAGTCCCCTAGCAAAGAGAAATTACTCCTGGTGTTCACTCACGAATTTGCTCTGCAAATTCAAATATCCATCAGAGCTGCGCATTTCGATTCAAATATTTCTCCAAGTCCATATTACAGAATGAACCAGCAAAACGGATACAATGTTTTCACCAATTAACAATACGTATAAATTCATTATCAACAAATTTCTCTAGCAGCAATTTCTGCTTTCAAAACCCATCAGCTGCAGTGTTAGAAGCTCAGGGGCGACACATACTAGAAAACAGGCATGGTAGGAGAGGGGAAAATAAACTTGAAGACAACTGTTAATAGTTCTCTCTTTGTGAGAAAGTGACAGGATAGCAATATACTATTGTAAGAATCACGCATATTGACATCATTCCCTTATTAAACAAGAAAACCAACATAAAATATATCCAAATGACTCTCAGCCTCCTAATTCTCTTTGATTTAGGATGTCAGGTTTGCGAGGATTTAAGAGTAAGTATTCCCAACAGTCCATATCCTGCTACACTGTCCCTAAAAAGTACAACACTGACCAATTCACTGTGGATCATTCCAACTGTTTGATCCAGTCTCCTTCGATGCTTCAACAAGAAAGGACAAAGACAGTTCATGCATAAATGCCGGGCACCCTGTAGACACTTACCAACTCGGCTTGATTGAATACATTTTATATATTTTAGTATAGGAACTCTAATCAGCCTCGTTTAGATTGGATCACCATTAATGCTTCCTGATCTGCTTGAATCCACCGGCCAAAATGTGTCATTTAGCAACAGGTTTTCCATAGAGTAAATGAGAAAGTCAAACTTATATTGCCCGATGGACATTGTAACTAGACCAGAAATGCGAACTTCATGTAGTAGTAAGCTGGAAGCCTAACAAAAGCAGCAAGAGCTCTCTTACATCTAAGTCATCCAACAGATAAGGCAGATTTGCATTAAAGGGAAATAGTAAAGCAACATTAAGCAAAACAAGAATGAAAGATGGGAACAAATAAAAGGCAGTCTTGCTTGATTGCAGAAAGGACAATGCGCTAAAGGAAAGGTTACAAAACAACGAACTTGGTCCATCTAGCATATTTCAAGGGACAAAAGTAGGCCAGACTTCTTAGGGAAGTCCTCATGACCCCATATCATCGTTACACCTGAAAAAACTTCCCTCTCAAGGGGAATAAGAAGCCTTTCACGCTACTAAGCTCTGGATGACAAATAGGCTCACCAGTTAGAATAAGCCATTGACAGGAGAAAATCAACTGTTTGCACAAGGGTCTACGGATAAACCTTAGAGTGCATGGAGGTACATATAAGTTCGGGTAAAAGATCTTTCTTTGATATAAACAGCAGTCAAAACTTCTCTTCATCTCCCCCCCCAAAAAAAAGAAAACATGTTGATTCTTTGAAAATAAAAATAAAAAACTTCTGCAGGTCAGGCATCAATATCCATGGAGTGTGATTCTGTAGGGATTGTTACTCCCCATGATAAGATTGATACAAAATGAATTTCGTGGGTCATGATTTCAGGTCAAATAGAGAGTTAAAAAGTTCGAACTATTGAATGAAAAGGAAGATCAACTTAGACAAGTAAGCCTCAAATTCATGCAATACTCCACTAATCTCATGAACTATGTAAGTCAAGGCCCAATAAGGCCGTCCTCAAGAGCTGAGCAACGAGGAAATGGAGTCAGAACTGATTGAGTACTTCATATATATTTATATAAAAAGCCAGCCCATGATAGTTTTTAATGGCATTGTCTAGATGTACAATGACTGAAATACGGCACATAACTACTGCTTGCTTGGTTATCCAGTAAGAGATCATTAAACACATCGCACCTAGATTTCCAACAATATTTTTGCTTGCACATGGGACGAAATCACATATCTTCCCATTTTAAGTGATATAAGAAAAACAGTAGGCTCAATCTCTCTGCTGTGACTACTTATCAACACGACTACTGAGAAACCTTCAGCCTGTCAAATGACCCGTAGCTTGCCACCAAAATGAGAAAAAAAAAATTCTTCTATAAGAAGTGCAAAGTATCAGACCTACAAAAGGTGGTAAATTGGTAATAATCGTGATGGGGCACCACAGCAAATTTTGCAGCAACTCTACAGCTATGCCCCACACTACAATTGTGAAGACGACAGTGCCAATGGCTAATTTCCGCATTTCCTTTTTCTGTTGCTTCATATTCAGATGTACAAGACCCTCGTTTCCCTCTTCTTCTCCTCAATACAAGCAACAAGATCAGCAAAATAAGAACATACCTAAAGTATCCGCACATGGCAAGAGCAGCACGATGCAGTACATCACAAGCAAAACGGCAAACGTGGAAACGAGCGATTTAATCATCTTCATTCTTACACTAGCTGAATAGTGTAAGAACGCCAACTGCTCGTTATGTATTATAGTGCCCCACGCAGTTTCAAATTCCCTGTTAGCACCTTTCAATTGATGAAGGTGCTCATCAAGCATTCTGTCCATTCTTCTTGAATTATCCTCCTGCATTTGAAAAAGTTATCCAATGGAAACTGGGAAAAAATTAAAAAAACAAAAAAGTAGATCATAAAGTATAAATACAAACGCCACATACCATTCTACTTAGAATTTTACTCTTGAAATCTTTCAATTTCACCGAACGATTTTCTTTATACTGCAAATAGACAAAGGAGGTTTAGGAGGTTAGAATCCATTGAAAAAACGATATCAATTAGAACAAATTTGTACAAACTAGATAGAGATTTTACCTTGTCTAGTTCCTCCTTTGAGGCGAAACGATCAGTGATGTCCAGTAGTTTGTCATCTAATGTTTTCACCACAGCAAGCTTAATGCCCTCAGCTTCCCTTGGTGGAATGCCCACCCTCTCAAAGTTAGAAACCTGAATCGGAAAAAAACAATTAATTTTCTAATGAGAAGACAAAGGATAAAGATAAAACATAAATATGAAAAGTATATTACCATATTTAATGTATCGATAAGACAAACCCTCGATGGCTTCAAATTTGACAGGGACCTGACTTTGCGTCGAAGCAAAAAAGCACGCCTAAAAGAAACCATTCTGGGAGGAAAGATGAAAGATACATCATTACATTTTAGCAAATGCATAACATATCTATAAGTAATGCAGTTCAAGGCTCCAAGCCCTATGCAACTTAAACTTCTCAGAACTGATCAACGATTAGAAGGATTCGTATCAGACATATTTTTATCTGTGACACTTAGAACCTGCAATTTTTTATATGCGTTTCAGGAAAATAGTTCAGAAAAACAGTAAAAATTATGAACATGCACCAAATCATCATCAATCATTCAATGCATGCAAAATCGACATTGCAGCAATATTTATCATCATCTAGCAGCAATCAAGCTCAAATTGCCTCCGATTCGCCTCATGCTTCAGCAAAATTTCGTCCTCCAATCCACTAGCCTAGGAATGAAATTGCAAGAGATTGATGAACATACCTTTTGTCGATAAAATCTTATTCAGATTCAGCACTGAATCTTGTCAAAAGTGTGGGATCTTCCGAGCTGCAGCACGAATGAAAATAAGTTTATTCTTCTTAAGGCATCACATTAACATATTTAACAAAAACATAATGTCGAAACTCACCACCAGTTAATTGTATATGAAATTTTCTCTTCTGTTGGCTATAGGAGGTCGAACTAGTTCACCTATGTACTCTTAAGTGATGCTGCAAACTCTTACCGAGTGTTTATGTTTCTCGCTTGTTCGAATCTCTATTACTAATTAACATACGAAGTTCTAAATTGGTCTTCAGATACCCACTTGCTTGACATTACTGTAAAATTTGTCAGATGATTGGGTGGAAAGATCATACCTTCGGGGTTCAAGGATAGAGGGGCTTCGGGCGGGATCGTGGGGTCTTCGCTGAGCTGTCGGTGGCTCGGATCGTGGCTCCCGACAGTGGCTGAAGGCTCGGGCTCGTCGGATCAGCGGCCGAGCAGCAGTGGCGGCTGACCTGGAGTCGGCGATGAGGCCTGGTGGAGGACGGAGGTGGCAAAACCGTGAGCTGTGGGTCTCGGATTGAGAGCGTCGGCAGCAGATCGGAGGGCTTGGGGCTGGCGTCGGGTCCGCGGCGGCCGAGGGGGCTTGGCACGTCGTTGAAGTAGAGCACGGCGGCGGTGAGCCGCGTTGGCTCTCGGGTCAGGGGAGTCACGGCTGGCCGAACTCGGTGGTTGAGAGCCGAGAGATCAAGGTGGCTGTCGTGGGTTCCTCGGTTTCGCGGCTCGCGAGTCGAGACGACCGGCGGCGACGACACGGATAAAGGACGATGCGGCGAGGTGGCTTGCGGTGACGTGATGTTTGGGTGGTGTTCAGATGGCCGATGGGGGTTCTGGTCGCGCAAAAGGAGGACAGAGAAGAAAGAACGAAGGAGAAAAAAATGAGCAGAGAGGTGCGGCGGTGGCGAGATGAGCAGTTCCCAGCGGTTTGGAGTTGTCCGACGGTGGTGGTGGCGCAGTTCGACGGTGGCGGGTGGTCGGGGAGTTGCTGGTTTTGAGAGAGAGGACGAAAGGGCGGACGAAGGGTTTTTTTTTTAGCCGAGAGAGAGAAGATAGAGAAATAGGGTGTTTCCCCTTTTTTCTTCTTGAAATTCAAACGCCTTCTCATCTAAATTTTCAAATTTACCTCCGAGATGACGTGGCGTCATCTCGTCCGTTCATTTAGAATGAACGGCTGAGATTGAAAGTATGTCACCCATGACATGGAATCCCGATCCCGTGTCGGGAGCGTATCCGTGCCCGACACGAGAAAAAAATTCTAAATTGGCGTGTCCGTGTAACAGAGGAGAGAGATATAGAGACTGCGTGAGGATTAGGGTTGAGCGAGCGAGCGAGAGAGAGAAGGGCGTGCTCCGCGATTCAGGAGGCTTTTGAACATGTCGGCAAAGAAAAGTATTATCAAGGTCATCGAGTCTTCCGAAATAGATACGGGATAATCAGACGTGCAAAATGAATAACGAAAATTAGAGTTGAGCGAGAGAGAGGGAGAAAGCCTCACCCAAAGTTCGATCGAGAAAGAGAGAGAGAGGGGAGGGAGAGAGGGTTACCCGGAGTTCTCGAGATAGACGCGAGAGAGAGGAGATTCAGGAGGCGTTTGAGCGAAACCCACTAACCCTGACTTAATACAGGGATATTTTTGTGTGATTTATCGACTTCTCATTTGATTTTTTTTTAACCAACGTCATTTTATATTTTGTGAAAACATTTATCAACTTTCGCATTAAAAAAGAGTTACCACTCAACCATCCTGTACGATTTTACGTTACCAACTAATTTTTACGTTGTTTACTCTCTTATTTCAAATGAAAAAAAGCTTAAATATATATCTTACTTGCTTTCCATTTACTTTTTCTTTTACCGACCCCTTAAATGGATCATTCATTATATAAAATTGCCGGCGTTTATTTAATCATCTTATTCCACTTTGACATTTGATCATCAAACCGATTATTTTGGACGAAATTGGGCATGTTCAAACACCATCGCTTACAATATAAATTAATGGACCAAATTATACCATGTCAATTGGCCACTCACTTCCCTCGATTATTGACTTTCTTTTCAAACATAACCGTCGAACCACACTTGTGCGTAAAGTGTACTCATTGGATTGGAAACTGAAAAAAGAAAATTTCTTTTTCACGTACTGAGCCATTGGCGTGTGCCAAATTTAAAACAAATATGTCGATGGCTTCTAGTGATAAATAATAGGGATACGTGTAGTCCTAAAATTAAGTTCTAAAACTTTTAAAAAGTGCAATTAAGTCATAAAACTTGTTATATTGATACAATCGAGTTCTTTCGTTAATGCCGTCAACTTGTGTAACGAAAAATGACGGTGTGTCATTTTAAAATTAATTTCTCTATCCTACATGGCATTATTTTTTTTATTTTCTTTTTCAAATATCATTTAAATTAATTAAAAGACCAAAAATAGCTAAATTTTAGTTTTAAAAAGTAAAAATTAAAATATAAAGAGGGGAAGAGCAGCTGGGCAAGCCTCGTCGGTGAGGCTAGGCAGTCGCTGCAGCCTGTTTCCGGAGGATACGACGGAGATCGCCGGCACTAGCCGAGGGTGGCCGTCGCCAGCCCCGGGTAAGACCTCGTCGGCGAGCCTTGCCCGCCGGGCTCGCCCAAATCTGAGTTGAGGAAACTCAAACCCCAGAACTAGGCAAAGCCGATCGAAGTCAAGCTCACCGTGAACAACCACCTAAATGTCAAGCTTAGACTTTCAGTGGTCGGTTTTCAGAAGTTTACGGCGAAGGCTCCATGGGAAAAATTAGTTTGTATCAAGCATTGAATGGAAAAAGCATAATGTAAATAAATGCCTTGAAAACCAAAAGCTTACCTCAAACCACATCTGGGTTTTGAGCATCGCTAGTGAGCTTTGAGCACCCATCATTCATCTGGGCAAGCTAAGCGGGAGAGGCTCATTGGGCCGCGGGCCGGCCACGCTCGGTCTGGGCCGGCAACCTTCTCCGTATCCTCCGACGATGGGCGGTGGCGGCGGCCTAACCTCATCAGCGTTGCTTGCCTAGCTGCCCTTCCCCTCTTTTCTTTTCTTTTTAGTTTTTACTCTTTAAAATCCCTTTTTTGGTTTTGTAATTAATTTAAATAACATTTGAAAAAGAAAATGCCATGTAGGAGAGATAAATTCATCTTTATAATGACATGTCAGCATTTTCCATTACTCAAGTTGACGGCATTAACAGAAGAACTCAATTGCACTAATTTGACAAGTTTTAGGGCTCCTAGTACACGTATCCCTAAATAATAAAAAAACTTGGGTTAATATCATAAAAAACCCCAAACTGATACACCTATTTCAAATTTACCATAAATTATTTTTTTGATCACCAAAAATCCCAAACTGGTACAGTTGTAATAAATTTATCCAAAACTATTTTTTAACCATAAAAAATCCTAACCTGGTACACTTATGACAGATTTACCCTAAATTAATTTTTTTGATAACGAAAAACTCCAAACTGGTATACCTGTGAATAAATCTACCCTCAGTTAAATTGTGTTAACACCACGAAAAATTTCAAATTGATAAGCATATGACAAATAGATGGTAAAAATCTCAAGCCGGTACAACCATTTATTGCCACGTATCATAAACTTAGCACTTTAATAATTAGATTTAACGAAAACTAACTAAGGGTAAATTTGTCACAAATATATCAGTTTGGAGTAAAATTGTCACAAGTGTACCAGTTTGAGGTTTTTTGTGGTTAAAAAAAATAGTTTATGGAAAATTTATCACATGTGTATTAATTTAGGATTTTTTGTGGTATTAACCCAAAAAGCTTTTGTGACAAAACATTATTTTAATTTTTGCTTTTTGCTTTTTGCTTTTTTAGACTAGAAATTGTGAATAAGGGCGACTTAATCGTCAACAAATTTTACACATCAAGTGGCTCTTGCAAAGGAAAAAAAAGGTTCATGAAAAATTAAAATGGACATATAATAATGTAATCAAGCAACGTGTACCAAATCATTATCGGGTGAGGTTCAGGGTCGGAACCCGACAAGGCCAAAAAGATCCATCGATGAAACATTGACGGACGACAGTAAGAAAATCCATCAAGCATTTGCTAATCTGGCCTATCCTTCTTTGTTCCTCACAGCATTCAACAAATCTATCAACTCTCTCGTTTCGTGCTCTGCACTTAAGCGATATTCTCGCGGTGGGCCGTAAAGAGGGTCTACAAGTTCCTCTTGAAGAAGTTGGGGGCAGTTCATTTTGGAAGCTATTGATTTGGACCAGCTCGATATACGACTAAGAGAGAGAGGGAATGATCGGCGCCAGGACTAAGTTAGTGCTACGGTTGAATATCGTGATCGAGTGACATTTTCCATAAACATTGAGTTAGCTCTCTTGGTCATGCAAGTTCTCATATGCACTTCTTTCGGTTTTGGTGCAGCATCTTCATTAACGATGAAACAATGATATGTTGGCTCTCTATTAGTTTGTATCCCTTGGAAGGGTAAAGGCTGCCGGGTGGAGATTGACGAATTTGAATTGGTGCTTGCACCTCACGTGGATAACTATACGCCAGATGCAGTTGGTTCTAAAGGTTCCTTCCTAGATAATAACCGGAGTATGTCTCCCAGCCAGAGCAAGCTGGAGAAAGAAATGACGGGGAATGCAGTTATACCTTCTTCAGGAAATGCTCGCGAAGGAGCTAAGACAGTTGCAAAGATGGTGAAATGGTCACTTACCATTTTGAAAGTATCCATAAAGAAAGGGCCCAATCCCCCCCAAAAAAAAACCTCAAACTTTGGTATTTGTCCCAAAAATATCCACAACTTTTTTTTATCTCGTAAAAAACCTCCAACTTTTTATTTTGTCCCAAATCTACCAATCCAATTCCAAAAATACCTCTAACTTTAGCCTTTATCCTAAAAATATCCACAACTTTTTTTTGGTCTCCTAAAAAACCTTCAACTTTTGAATTGTCCCAAATCTACCAGTCCAATCACCAAAAATCCTCAAATTTTGGCTTTTGTCCCAAAATTATCCACAACTTTTTTTTGTCTCCTTAAAAACCTCAAACTTTTGATTTTGTCCTTAATGAATTTTAGGTGGCAGTTTCACCTCATTATAATTACATATTCATTGTTGACGTGGAAAAATTCTCAAAAAATGTTCTCTCTTTAGATTAGCAATTATGGCTGATTTTCAATTGTGCTCTTTTCATATCTCCCCCTTCCATCTCGTAGAATTCCCGGCGATTTCGATGTCGGCCATCTAGCTTTTGTCGAAACTCCAAGTGATTCTCGACTGTCGCCCGATGGTGTGGCCTTATCCCGAGACAATAGCAACCATCGTCATCGGCTCCTTACCCATGATAGTCTTCAATGCCAATCGAGCCTCCCACCAAGGACCATCGTGCCGACCCTACCTCTGTGACGACAAGCTGCTGCCCTCAACGCTTTCTTGTGATCATTATTTTGGTAAAGATTTGAAGTATAATAAGAAGATTCGTTAATATTTTGTTCCCACTAAAATTTGTATGTGAATCTCGGATAACTCAATTATGTCTCGAAATGAACGAATGCGGCTGCAATGTGTCAAACATTCTCCCTTGAAACAATTGGAAGTACATTTTGATCTTTGTCTAACGATCGTGGGTTCTGTTCAACTAGGTGCGAAACACTCTTTTTTTGTAATAATTGCCGTAGATTTGAGACAAAATCAAAAGTTGGAGGTTTTTTAGGAGACAAAAAAAGTTGTGGATATTTTTGGAACAAAGACCAAAGTTTGAGGCTTTTTTGGGACAAAATCAAAAGTTAAAGGTTTTTTAGGAGACAAAAAAAAGTTATGGATATTTTTGGGACAAACACCAAAGTTTGAGGTATTTTTTTTTTGGGATTAGGCCATAAAGAAAGTCATTGTAGCACTCAGATCTATATTCGATTCCAAAATTGAGGAAAATATGCACATCACAGATCTATGGCTTTTCGAGCTGCAGAATTGGTGTGCAACTAGTGTTTTAGAGGATTCTCATTTGATGGGTAACGTACGTACTGAGAACATCCTTGGAATCAGTCACTTGACAAAATATGTATCATTTCCGGGAGCGATTTTTCAGCTGCTTCACATGGATGATGTTGATACATGCCCTCCTAGGGTATCAGGGAAAGATTCTGGTGAATTACTTTCTGGATTACCACCAGTGAGTTATATGGTGTCAATAATGATTGGTAGGAAGGAGGATTTTCCGGGACTAGTGTTACATGGAAGAATGGTTCCTTAGACAAATTAAGTTCCACATTGGTTAATCCACAAAAAAAAAAAAAAAAGTTCCACATTGGTTTGTGTTTGATATTGTTTATGAACTTAAATACTTCTTGGTATGCAAAGAATAGTTGACCGAGCTATTACTTGTGGTGGCATCCGTCAACCTTATACATTAAGTTCCAGAAGCACCGGTTTTGCAGCACATCGTCCGTCTTTGATCCTTGAAGATGTGGGAGGATAAATTTTATTATTGGGTCTTAATGTTTCATCCTCCTTTTAAAAGTCAATTAGGTTTGGGTGAAGTCATTTAAAATTATTAGACAACAAGAAGCAAATGTGAAATGTGTGGACACTCCATGGTCCAATTTGCAGGCTGATTCAATTTCAACCACTTGACCCCTCCCCAGTATAAGAAATGGTTTTTGCGTGAAACATCTATAGTGGAGATGATCGTAAGTGACATTCGGTTGTCGCAACAGATATGAATCCGTTAGTTTGCTACATCAGTATCTTAACATTTTGTCATTGGAATAGATGTAAATCCAGCCATTGGCTGGACGTTTGTTCTATAATACGTTAATTTACTAACATAAGTTTGGTTTTTAATGAATTCGATTCCATTTGAGTACAATAACTTTGAGACAATAAGAAAGCGAACTCACAAGTAAAGTCAAAAGTTTCTGGATTTGTATGGTGTGGATGCGTAGCTGAATTTTTCTTGCTATCTGAAACAGGTTTTGGATTGGCTGCTTAATGAATAATTGTCCCATGCTTTGGTTAAAAGACTTTGGATAATTCTAAAGCTGCATACTACTCTTCAAAGTGATATTTGATTATGTATTCTCTAAAGTGAGGAAGTAGTTTTCCCAAACTTATTTCGAGTGCATCATATAAGATCTCTGTTTTCAGTTGGAACAAGCTTTTGGCTTAATTGTCCTGGGAGTTCCTTTACTCATTGACTTCATGAAAACAGAAATTGCTAGCTTTTTATAAATAGGGCGGGGATCAGTTCTTTGGCATGTGGGGTTGCTTCTCTGTTTTAATCTATGTGTAGTCTGAAGTTTAAATGCCACTTTTTGCATCTTGAACATATATTGCTTAAACAAAGAATGTTCTTAAAATAGGAGAATATCACAGGTTAACTCCTTTAAAATGATCCTATGTTCAGGTGGTGAGGTTCCCTTTTAGAGCATAAAAATTTAAAATATAGTGTCCAGCAGTCAGTTTTTAAACCAGTTGACAGTGAGTACACATCTACATGCGCGATGCACATATAATTCACCTTTGCAATTTTTTAAGCCAGTTTCTGTGATAGTGAAAGCTACAGGTGGATGGAAATATACTTGTAGGGAAAACTTCCAAAGAGAACAACAAAATCAATTGATTGCAAATTCGTGACAGACTAATGTGTCGTGCGTGCTTTTGTAGATACTCATTACTTTACTTTGACGGAAAAAATAAACCTACTGAAAAAAAAAATCTTGTCATTCTTGCATTCCCCCGGAAATTAAGGAGAAGGCACCTGTTATGGAGGAGGCTAAATGAGTGACCATAGTCAAATGCTTAAATGCACGCTGACTGAAATTACTGAACCAACTGACCCTATGCCTTACATACCTTATTTATAACAAGTGGTAAACACATCCCTATTGCTGTGCTGTGACCATAATATACTCTGATATTGGTAGTTTATGGCCTTAACTACTTGCTCCTGGATTTTTAAGGATAAGAAGGAACAATATTCTGTCTTCTTCCTTACCAATATATATAAATTCTGTCTTCTCCTTTTCTCATCGTCTTCGTTGTTATTTTGGTTTACATTTTTAGACAGAGAAGCCGCTTCTTCAGGAAACAGATCTTTTCTGTGTCTTTAAACCAAGCTACTCTAATATGGGGGCTTCAGTGCCCAGTCTTACGAAGACAAGACTTGATGCCGTTATCTCCAAGTCAAGTAGACTGCTCTGTGCTGCAAGAGTTGCCTGAAGAGTTACGAGATCACAATCTCCAGCAACTTACTGCCCACAGGGGACAAGATGTCTCTATGATTGCTCACTTACATGGAAGCGCTGATATATGTCAGGATAACTCAAATACCGAGAGTCTAGACAAAAGTTCCGGGTCAGTGCTGAGGGAGACTGAACTTTGGATAGGGAATCCTCCATGTTGGGTTGATAGATTCCAAGTCAGCAATTGCTTAATGTTGAATAGCTTGGCTGAGACATATCAAAGATCAGGATCACCTGGAAGAGTATCATCAGTTCTGCAGACGGATATTTCTGAAATTCCATCCCATATGGATATGACCTCTAATGATTGGAATGAAGCTACTAGCAGCTTGTCTGAGCTTCTGAAGCAGCACATTAAATTGAAGACAGAATTGGACATTGAAGAGATCTATGTTTGCTTTCGCCATATTAGAAGGTATCCATACACACGATTTAGGATTTTTTTGCCTTTCGGAGTATGCTTGTCTTGCTCAGTGTTCTTCTATAAATTGTCTTTTCCTATAGTACTAGATCTGGGTTGAGGTAAGTTTCTGGTTTTGAAGGCCTCTATTTACATTCTGCTATCTCCATTCGATGCTTGATACAAACTGATTTTTCCCATGGAGCCTTCGCCGTAAACTTCCGAAAACCTGTCACTGAAAGTCTAAGATTGACATTTGGGTGGGTGTTCACGTTGGGTTCGGTCTCCACCGTATCCTCCACCAAAGGGCGGCAGCAACGGTGGCGGCGGCGGCCTAGCCTCACTGGCGAGGCTTTGCCCAGCTGCTCTTCCCCTCTTTATATTTTAATTTTTACTTTTTAAAACTAAAATTTAGCCGTTTTTGGTCTTTTAATTAATTTAAATGATATTTGAAAAGGAAAATAAAACATAACGCCACGTAGGATAGAGAAATTAATTTTAAAATGACACATTATCATTTTCCGTTACACAAGTTGACAGAATTAACGGAAGAACTCGATTGCATCAATATAGCAAGTTTTATGACATAATTGCACATTTTAAAAGTTTTAGAACTTAATTTTAGGACTTATAGTGCACATATCCCTATTATTTATCACTAAAAGCCATCGACATATCTGTTTGAAATTTGGCACACGCCAATGGCTCAGTATGTGAAAAAGAATTTTTCTTTTTTCCGTTTCCAATCCATCGGGTATACTTTACGCACAAGTGTGGTTGACGGTTATATTTGAAAAGAAAGTCAATAGTTGAGGGAAGTGAGTGGCCAATTGACATGGTATAATTTGGTCCATTAATTTATATTGTAAGCGATGGTGTTTGAACCCGGAATAGGATGCCCAATTTAGTCTAAAATAACCGGTTGATGATCTAATGTCAAAGTGGAACAAGATGATTAAATAAATGTTGGCAATTTTATATAATGAATGGTCCATTTAAGGGGTCAGTAAAAGAAAATGTAAATAGAAGGTAAGTAAGATATACATTTAAGCTTTTTTTTTTCATTCGAAATAAGAGTAAGCAACGTAAAAATTAGTTGGTAACTTAATCGTACAGTCAACTCTTTTTTAATGCGAAAGTTGATAAATATTTTCACAAAATACAAAAGGACGTTGGTAAAAAGAAAGAGAAATCAAATGAGAAGTGGATAAATAAATTACGAAAAAATGTCCATGTAATAAATGGCCCATTCGCCGTGCAAGGATTAGCACACGTAGCCTTAATTGTCAACAAATTTTACACATCAAATGGCTCTTGAAAAGGGATAAAAACAAGGGTTAGTACCACCAAAGATCTCAAATTAGTACACTTGTGACAATTTTGCTCCCAATTATTATTTTTTTACCATGAAAAACTCCAAACTGGTACATCTATGAAAAATTTACCTCAAATTGGTACAACGTGACAAATTTACCCTATGTTAGTTTTCGTTAAATTTTATCGTCAAATTGCTGAATTGGATGACACGTGGCAATTATTGAGTGTACACGTTACTCTATATTTGCTATAGCGGTATCAATTTGAAATTTTTTGTGGTATTAACTCAATTTAACGGAAATTAACAGAAAGTAAATTTGTCATATATGTACCAGTTTGAGGTTTTTTATAGTAAAAAAACTAATTTGGGGGTA
Organism: Rhodomyrtus psidioides; assembly: GCA_021437785.1. NCBI lineage: Eukaryota > Viridiplantae > Streptophyta > Magnoliopsida > Myrtales > Myrtaceae > Rhodomyrtus > Rhodomyrtus psidioides. Next base: position 3,788,107 of record JAILYB010000022.1, on the reverse strand, counting down.
AATTTGTCACAGTTATACTAGTTTATGGTTTTTTGTGGTTAAAAAAATAGTTTAGGGTAAATTAGTCACAAGTGTACTAGTTTGGGGTTTTTTGTGGTCAAAAAAATAATTTGGGGGTAAAATTGTCATAAGTGTACCAGTTTGTAGGGCTGTCAATTTGGCCCGCGCCGGACGGGCCGGCTCGGCCTTTTTTCTGCCTTTTCGGGCCGGGTCTAGTACTTGGGCCGGGTCGGGCCGGGCCGGGCTGGCCCGACGCCAAACTTTTGTAAATACCTATTTTTTTCTTTTAAATTTAATTTATTTTTATATTTTCTTTTTATATTTTTTCATTTGATGGTTTGTTAATTAATTTTAATTCAAAAAATTTTTAAAAAAAGGAAAGAAAAAAATATTTTCGGCCCAAATCCGGGCCGGCCCGAGCATGGTACTGCTCAATTCGGGCCGGCTCGGGCCGGGCCGAGACCCGGCCCGGCCCATTGACACCCCTACCAGTTTGGGGTTTTTCGCGATATTAACCCTAAAAAAAAATCCATTGATCAAATATCAACCGACGGCAGTACAAAAATCCATCAATCATCTCCTAATCGCGTCTCTTCGTTCCTCACAGCATTCAACAAAGCGATCAAAATAAGGACGATACAAGAAAGGGTACCCGCAACCCATTCAAGCCAGCGTGAGCGGGATGCATGGGAACCCAATAATCGATTTGGAGAACACATGATCGCTGGCTCGTCATGACATTCTCCCTTGAACAAAACCAATGAGAACACATTCCCTGTTGCACATCGGAACACAGTAATCGATTTGGAGCAAGATTTCAGGCGGAGTCCGGTTTACAAGCGAATAGCAACGAATTATACACTTACCATAAGAATGAAAAGTTAAAACAAGCCAAATGCAATTGCAAGGTATATCTGAGAGTACGAAGAAGGTTGACGGAAAACATGAGAGAGAACGAAAAATAAAGGAGCAGCCGCAGAAAATGAAAAACATCTGCATTTGATAAAAACGAAAAACATCTGCATTTGATGAAGAGCTGCCTTTCTTCAGATTTATTCAAAGTGAATATGCCGAACGAGGAGCCGCCACTTAGTTCTCATAAACTTCTTTTGAGACCTATCTCCTTATCACTCTCGGACCCTCCCCAGCACCAGAGTTGAAGTAGATAAATCCGTGAGTGGATCTCACCAGACTAACGCGACTTTGACATGACAAAATGTCCATGAAAAAGTCCAGATATGGGACAAGAAGAACACTTTCAACGGACGGTGACTACTAATTTCCCAGTCGCTGGAGACATCTAAACTCTTCAATAAATTTCATTTTGGCCAAGGAAAGTCAACCACCGCAGATGTAATGGTGATGTTCCGATACGGCTTTTTCTTTTCCCTACTAAAAGAAAGAAATAAAACAACAGTTATTTAAGGTCAGGTTTGTACATGGTCTTTAGCTCATGATATGCTGGATTTGGATTCCACCATGTAATGCCTCTTTCACAACTCATACCAGATCTAATTCCAATTATTATCAAGGTCATCGAGTCATCCGAAACAAATACGGAATAATCAAACGTGCAAAGTTAACAACGAAAATTAGAGGTAGAGAAGGAGAAAGCCTCACGAGAGAGAGGGGGGCTGAGGATTAGGGTTGAGCGAGAGAGAGAGAAAAGGAGGTCGTGCGCCGCGAGGCTTTTGAGCGAAACCACAAACCCTAATTTATTACATTGACATATTTTTCGTGATTTATTGACTTCTCATTTGATTTCTTTCATGTATTCGGTGGATTGGATTGGAAACGGACAAAAAAAAAAATTCCTTTTCATGTACTAATCCATTGGCATGTGCCAACTTGAAAACAAATCTGCCCATGACTTTTAGGCTGTGCGTATGATAATGTTTCTGTTCCTGGAAACATTTTTGCAACATAAATACTTTTTTATGTTTCTGTTCTCGGCTACGATTTTTGAGAATAGAAATGCGTTTGGTAACTACATAAAGTTTTTGTTCCTAAAACCAAAAAAAAAAAACCTTATTTGGTAACTACAAAAAAAAATTGATTTCTATTTTTTTATTTAATTAAGTAGATTATATATATTAAAATTAAGATGTCTTTATCTTTTTAACTTAATAAATTAAATTAAATCTCATTTGTTCAATTTATTAAATCAAATTAGATCAATATATGTACAAGTAATTTATACAAAATTTATCAAATTAGAATATGAACGAGATCGATTATAAAAAAATAATAAGAAAGAGAACTCGAATTGTAATTGGACAATAAGAACATCAAATATATTTTCTATAGATAGAAAAATTTATAATTATAAGTCACACATAAATGTTCTTGAATAGATAAAAAAAATATGATTACTTTGAAGCATGAATTACCTTGAAGCGGGGACTCGTAGAAAAATATTAATTGCATTTGGACCGGAGAATTATTCTAGCTACCCAGAAGCTAGAGAATAATTTAAAGAAATCGTAAAAAAAAATTGAAGATTCACTGATCAGAGTAAGGAATCAATGTAAAGAGCATTACCCACATGAATACCTATTGATTGCACTCTTCAGATCACACAGCACCAGTCAATTCTATCATGAGCTCAATAATTCAGAATACAGGGTGACAAAGAAACAAACGAGATCATGCAACCATAAATTCAAGCTCATCTATTCTTGACTTCTGTGCTTAGCAAATAGCGGTGTCCTGTAACTTGTTATGCCTTGAAGTATACGTTTGGTTGGTTCGACCCAACCAGCAGCAGCATATCCTCAACTTCCCATACAATGAATGATGTTTCTCTCGCAAATACCAATTTAAGAACACACTTCCACCACACATATGATCGTCACAGCAAACGATATGCACAACTTCACATCATAAACGGTTCGTACTAAAGGCACCAAAGCCCCAGAAATGGCACCTTTAGCACAACCAACTTGATCACAGTTACTCATCAGTTATCCCTAGATATTTCAAAATGTGAAAAGTTTGGGGATATTTACATAAATGGTCCCTGAACATTGGAAAAATGTGCAATCTAGTCCCTGAACTTTTAATTTGTTCAATTTAGTCCCCGAACTTTTGCATAATGTGCAATTTGGTCCCTAAACTTTTGACTTGTTCAATTTAGTTCCTGAACTTTTAGTGCATGTTGAGTCTAGTTCCTGAATTATAGGAAAATGTTCAATATAGTCCTTTTGTTAATTTAAGATCAGGGATAATGTTGAACATTTTCATATAGTTTAGGGACTAAATTGAGCATTTACTAAAAGTTCAGGGACTGAATTGGACAAGTCAAAGTTTAGGGATCAAATTGCACATTTTGCTAAAGTTAAGGGACTAAATTGAACAAATTAAAAGTTCATGGACCAGATTACGCATTTTGCCAAAGTTCAGGGACCATTTATGTAAATATCCCAAACTTTTCACATTTTTGCGTGCTTTATCCACTTCTCATTTTGAATTCTTTTTCATTTTTACCAACGTCGTTTTATATTTTTTTCATTTTTTGTGTGAAAAAATTTATCAAGTTTCATATTAACAAAAAGTTACTATTAGAGGTGTGCATGGTCCGGGCCGGATGGAACTGGTCCCCCATATTTTCGGAACCACGGACCAGACCAGGACCGACGATCCGGGCCGATCCCTGTCCGAGCCCAATATGATCGCTAACTCTAATTAGGGGTGTGCATGGTCCGGGCCGATCCGGTCCGGTCCTGGCATGGAACCGGGGACCGGACCAATAGTCTCAGTCCCTATATTTTCGGGACCACGAATCAGACCAGGACTGGCAGTCCGAGCCGGTCTTGGTCCGAGCTGGTTTCGGTCCGGGCCCAATAGCCCTTAGAAATTACAATACAATGTCAATTTACAATCTATAATCAATCTATGACGGCAAGACAACCACGTAAATGTTAGGGGCACCCAATGTATGTTCGATCAGACCTTGAACGCGTCACGTGATCTTTTATGCTCGTAATTGACGTTTGCATGTGGCCTGTTAAACTCAGGTGGGCGATGGAACCGAACTCGAATTTTATTTATTTCTTTTTTATTTTTGGTTGTGAAAATAATAGATTTCTCAAATCTGCATAATGACTCGAGTTTTGTCCTCATGCACGTACGTGCTTATTCTTCGTGCACGTGCCCATCATAAGGAACAGATCTTCTTATCAATTAAGACCTGATTTTGTCCCAAAGTAATATCAAAACCCAAATTGCTAAATAATATGTACAATGACACCACTAAAATTAAGAGGCGTGAGATGAAATTCGTGGGTTTCTAAGAATGTTAAAAATAGATTAACTCTACATGTAGATGTTGACACCTTAATCATCTTTTGTGTCGATTTTATTTTTAAAATTAATTAAAAATAGCAAAAAAAGTCATAAAATTGCAAAATCAACTTTGGAAGCCTTGGCCTAGACTTATAAACCAATTTTGAACAAAAAATATTTTTCGTAATTTTTAATATTTTATTGAATTTATTTAAATATAAAAATACCCAAAAATCATAAAAATATCATTCGTGGTCAGAAAAATGCACAAAAATAGTCAATAATTTTATGTTAATTCCCTCTTCGAGTTGGTTATTATAAATCTCAAAAATTCGACTTGGGTCACTATGTTCCTTCATAAACATAAACCCGAATCTAGCATAAAAATTACTTTTTGAGTTCTTTAATTTTCACTTATTACCTTAAATAAGCCATGACATTGATACCAAGAACCCTAAAGAGAAATTGTGTCGATTTGCCCTTTAATTTGATCAATTTTAACCAAAAGGGCTTAATTGTACAATTTTCTTCCAATTTAGTCTCCGGCTTCGCAAATCTCAAAATTAAATTCTCTCTAAGGACACCCATGAAAATAAAACACCTCTACCCTATAGTTTTTTCGTCCCGAACTCATTGGTGACCTCAATTTGGACTGATCTGATCGTTTGGGCCTTCAATTAAGCAAAAATCATTTTCGGATCCTAGGCACAATTTGAGGTTTTCACTAAATTATAATTCATTTGTTCGCAAAAATATCCATTTTAGATGGAACACATGTTGAGGAGTCCGATTTTGACATCAATTTCATGAAAAATGATCAATCGGAAGCTCAATTTGGCAAAAATTAGGAGCCATTTCGACAGGGTCGGACCAGACCAGACCCGGACGAACCCGGTGATAACTCTATTTTATATAGAGTTTATTTATTATTTTAGACTTAATATTTGCTTAGTTTTAATTGAATTTGATATCTACTTTATTGATTTTAATTTATTTTGTAGGTAATAAATCTTCAGCCGTGCAAATTTGAAATCAAAGAGAATCAAACATATTTTGGAGACAAATTCAAAATCTAATCTAAATTAGGAGCTTTATTATTGGGAGATGTCAATCTTTGGGAAGAATATTTATTGCAATCTTACTTTGATAAGATTCAGATTTATTTTTCTCGAAATCAAAAAGATATCCATCGGGAGATAAGGAAGAGGAGGAACGTGATTTTGGAGGAGAAAAGCCACTTTTGGAGAAGACGCCATGAAGACGACGTGAGGATTTTTTCTGCTATTCTTCCTTTCAATGCCGAATGCGAAGTGAGGAAGAAGAAGGTGAATTCAAAGTCAATCCTCAATTATTCTTGATGCAAGTGTTCTAGTTCTTCATCATGTTTAGTTTAATCATTCTTTTTTGTTTAATTTCATTATGTTCTAGACTACTTTTTGTTAGAGCTACGATGTAACTTAACTACGATGGATTAATTTTTCATATTCGCTTATGCAATTCTAGAATTCATACGTGTGAGTTTTATATCATGTTCTTAATGCTTTTAAGTGCTTGATCACCACTTGAATGAAATTTGTTGTATGTATGAGACCGAAATGAGATTACGTGCAAGTGTTTTATGATATATAGCCATGAATTCATCATATAGAGATATCTTATGATTTTTGTGTGGTTTCGGTAGTAGGTAAATCGAGGGTGGTTTGTTGAATCCGGGAACGTTCACAGATCTTAATGCATTTGGATTTATTTAAATTCGCATGGATCAAGTGTGGGTGCTAAATCTAATTAGGGTTGATATACCGGACCAAGGATAGTAATTTACATTAGGAAGTTCTACCATCACACTATGAATTTAATTTAATTGCATGATGAGATTGGTTAATTAATCTTGATTAATTAAGTGAAATCGGATGCTCTAACATAATGTTTATTCTTGATAGAAATCCGTTATTTGTTGCTTCTTTATATTCGAAATTTCTAATTTCTATTTTGGTTTGCTGCATTGGTTAATTTTTTTTTTTTTAGAATTTTAGAGTGCTTTATTGGATCTTTAATTGGTTAGATAGATTTGAGAATTGTTCACGTTTAGTAAGTAATTTGATTGATTTGTCTACAATCTTCGTGTGAACGATACTTTTATTCATCACTTTATCACTTGTTCGATAAGTACACTTACGTTGCTAATCAAGAGAACACCGGGTCTACACCTCTTGCCCTCTTACGCGCAGGAACAAGAAACGCAGCAGCAAAACTTGAAGCTTTTGGTCTTCCTTTCCGTCCAACCCAACGCCCAAGACCCAAATACGCCCAAAACCAGCTCAATCCCCACGCCTCCAGATGCTAGTCAATTCGCCAGCTACTCTCTGTTGGCTGAAGAGCTCAAAAAGGGACCCAAAAAGGCTGTGAAGAGGGGAGGCGAAAGGCGAGAGAGAGAGAAGGAGTTCCAATGGGGGTGTGGAAGTTCCAAGGCAAAAGGGGGAAGTTCCAAGACAAGGGCGGCTGGTTGGTCTTCAAAGAAGATAAGGGGGGGTTCTACGATTCATAGACAGAGGGAGAGCGTGAGGAAGAGAAGGAGAGAGTTGGGGTCTTTCGTTAGAACATGAGACAGAGAAACAAAGGGTGAAAGGAGCCGAGAGAGAGAGAGATAGCAAGGAGGAGGTTGGCCAGATCTCCATTGTAAAAAAAAAAAAAAGAGAGCAAACCGAGAGAGAGCACCAGGGAGAGGAGCTCGTGAGGGGATTTTCGGTTCAAAGAAAAGACAGAGAGAGAGAAAACCAGAGGGAGCGCGAGAAGCCGAGAAAAAAGGGGGTGGAAACCAAAGAAGGGGAGAGCAAAAGAGGGGGTACAGGATAGACGCACAAAAAAAAAGGAACAAAAAAGAAGGAAGAGGCAAAAAAAAAAAAGAGCCACAGAGAGAATAAAAACCGATGAAGGAAGAAGCTTTGGGGAGAGCTCGTTTGTCGGCCATGGTTGCAAGGAGGTCGAAATTTGGAGCCTAATTCCCAAGCGACCAAAAGCAAGCTAGGTCTCACGGTCGACCTCGTGAGTTTCGTACAGCCGAGACGAAGCTTTGAAACTTGGTTTCACTCTGTTTCACTGCTGAAAAAGGTAAGCTCAGTCTCAACCTCTCCGAACCCACATTAATGGCGAAACCCGATCTAGGTCGTGTTTCTTCAATAATTTTGATAGAGATAGTTCTCGAACTTCCTCTGACCGCGTTTTCCATACTTTCTTTATACTGTTCCTTTTGCATGAAAACCTTTGGGTCAACCTCCATTACTTCTAAACCTGCAACTTGTCCCTGTGCTTAAATCGGGCTTTTTTCCAAACCATGCCAAAAAACACAAATATTTACCAAAACAGGTTTAATTTTTTTTTTTACCAAATTAGTCCCGGCTCGGCAGTCAAACTACCGAGCCAGCCTGGCTACAGTGCCGCTCGGCAGTCATACTGCCGAGCGGCACTGTTCATCACGCTCGGCCGTTTTTTTTTTTTTTTTTTTTTTTTTTTTTTTTTTTTTTTTAATTATTATTAAAGGAATGAGTAGTGATAGTGGTGAATTTGACTGTTCACGTTTATCCAGTGCAGTGATTCTCTGTGTTGCTATGAACAGTTTTTTCTCGCTGCGACGAATTTTGTAACGAAAAAACCCTCGTGGTTAAAAAGGCGTTGTAAATATAACGACGACAAATATTAAATTTTGGTTCGTTCGAGCAAGCAAGCCTCAATCCCGGGCGCTCAACTTTTCGATAGTTCGTTCACTCATTAATACAGAACATGATATTTTATACGAATTTCATTAACATTTTGTCCATTCTAGAAAACAAATTTAATAATAAAAAAATTGATTAAAAACACAAGAAAAAGAAATTAAAATGATTAAAAAATAAAAAGAAAAGGTGAGTGCTTGCTCGGCATTGACAAGGAAAAAATGTGAGTGCCTGCCCCCATAATGACAGGAAAAAAAAACAGATGCTTGCCACCGTACACTTGCCCCTCTTCTTCTTAATCCAGCTTTTCTTCATTCACGGCAAAATGTGAATAATCAAATTCACCACTATCACTACTCATGGCTTTAATAGCTGTAAAATTACGCGAAAAAACAATAAAAATAAAAATGAAAAAATAAAATAAAAAAAACGAGCGGGATGAACAGTGCCGCTCGGTAGTGTGACTGCCGAACGGCACTGTAGCCAGGCCGGCTCGGCAGTTTGACTGCCGAGCCGGGCCTGGTTTGGTAAAATAAAAAATTTTCAACCTATTTTGGTAAATATTTGTGTTTTTTGGCATGGTTAGGAAAAAAGCCCGCTTAAATCGGAGGTCGCTAATGAGCGACGGCCCACGGTTTGAGTCCGTTGAGGTAAGTTCGTAGAACCCTTGTGTTACTTGTGGTAGCTAAAAAATGAAAGTTAAATGGTTAAACTGTAAGAGAACGAGCTTGTGAAAATGTTCATCGCTCGCGTTGGAGTTTATGGCCGGAGAAGGAAACTCCGGCAGATGATGATCTAGCCTTGATCAGCTGGCGGTAGGGTTGACGAGGACGTCGGTGTCAACAGTGGGCCGACGACGGTCGAGGGTGGTGATCCGGTGAAGATGTTATGATCCTCTGTGAAAGCCAACGTAAAACTCCATGTACGTCCAAGGGAAGAAGACGGTCCAGAGAATGATAAAAAAGGAAAAAGAATTAAATAAAAGAAAGAATAAAAACAGAAAATGGAAAGGCTGTGGGAGGTCTGGTCGTGTGATTACCCTTGGGTTTGTGAAATGTGTTTTTTTTTTTAGAATCGGGCCGAACATTGAATTTTGGGGATTCGGTTCAATGGTAGAAGAGATTGAAAGAGAACCTTGGGCCATGCACTCGAGTTGGTCCAATGGAGGAGAGAGTATAAAAACATTGGGCCAAATCTGGTGATAGTTTAATTGGGCTTTAGAATAAAAAGTGGGCTTTTCTTAAATTCATTAAAAAAGTAAATGCGGGCCTAGCTTCAAATTCTTTCTCTGGTCTGTGAGTAATTCGGGCCCTTGGGGCTCGAGTTGGGCGTTTACGGTGTGGGCCGGATCCGTTGGCCCGGTCCGGATAATTTATATATATAATGAAAAAACAAAAAAATAACAAACAGAAAATAAAAAGATTAGAAAAAATTCATAAAAAATTTCAATCTGGCCATTTCCTATTTTGGGTCTTTTGAACCCCGATCCTTTCAAAAATGACGATTTTGCCCTTTAGGCAAATCGTCTCCAAAAAATTGAAGAAAAATCAAGGAAATTCCAAAAAATAGGAAATGGCAACAATCAACTTGCCATGATTTATTTTGGTTCTTTCAAACCCCCAATCTTTCCAAAAATGACGATTTTGCCATTTAGGCAAATCGTCTTCCAAAAATTGACGAAATTTAGAAAATTCATGAAAAATCCCAAAAAATAGGAAATGGCCACAATCAACTGGTCACGACCTATTTTTGGTCTTTCGAATCTCGATCTTTTCAAAAATGACGATTTTGCCCTTTAGGCAAATCTTTTCTCGAGAAATCCCGAAAAAATTCAAGAAATTTCTCAAAAATAGGAAATGGCCACAATCAACTGGCCATGATCTATTTTGTTTAGTTCAACACCCGAACCTTCCAAAAATGATGATTTCGGCCTTCGAGCGAATTGTCCCCAAATCTTCCTATTTTACCCCTGGTCTTAGTCACACCTTCTCTAAGCCCTTAAGGCTATACTAGGAGGCCCTTGATTTGAATTGATGTGCATTGACGTTGTTCATTTATGCACTTGATTGCGCTTTCATCATATTGATTGTGATTTGATAGGATTAGTCTTCCAATCTGCATGAAACCTCTAAACCAGACTTCCCTCACCCAAAATTGCGCATGCATGAAATCTTCGTTAGGAAAATCACTTGTGTTGGGTACCGAAAGGGCGTTGGTAATGACACCAACGTAACCAAGTCCTTGAACCCAAAATCTCTGGTTCCACAGAACTGATCGATCTCTCCCAATCGAACCGGACCGCCAACCTCAAGGACCGGACCGGACCGCCCAGTCATCGGTCCCATTTATTGGGACCGGGGACCAGACCGCCAACCTCAAGGACCGAACCAACCCGGCAGGTCCAGGCCGATACTGGGTCGGTCCGGGCCGGTACTGGGTCGGTCCAGGCCGATCCGGTCCAAGTTGCACACCTTTGACTCGAATTACTTATAAAAATCTAGCTCTTAGAAATTACAATAAAATGTTAATTTACAATCTATTATCAACCTACGACGGCAAAACAACCACGTAAATGCTAGGGGCACCCAACGTATGTTCGATCCGGCCTTGAACGCTTCACGTGATCTTTTGAACAGGGGGCCTAGAACATGTATTACGACCACATCTATGGGAGAGAGAGGCTACAGGGTGTCCTATCGGTCTCCAATGCGAAAGTTATTCTCTGCTTTCCTTTTGATGACAGAGATAATTTAGCGAGCTATTTTGGTTGGGATCAATTTATTGGTCTGGACTTCTATTCTCCTTTTTCTACAAGAGAAGGCAAGAGTGATAGTTTGGAGCCCTTTTGCAATTCAAATTCCAAGAAGAGGTTTTCTTCAATGGCGACACCTTCTGTGCGTCTAAAATGCCTGTAACGTTGACACGTGTCTAGTCACTACTTCATGGGAGGAGGTTGATAATGCGGGTTAAGTCCTGCCGCACTTCTAAAGGGTGGAAATTTTCTTCTCTGAAGATTCTGTCCGTTGCGAACCACACACCTTCTTCCATATTCATTACGATTTGGCAGCAGGGTCCTGTTATTGGTGCTTGGGTTGCCGAGAATAAAGTCTTAAGCTGTTTCAGAGGAGAGGAGCAGAAATAAGTTCATGGGAAAAGGATATGAGTTTTCCTCTGTCACAACTATGAGAGATTTGGGTGATACTGCTTCTGAAATACGTCAAGAGATAATTATGAGCTCAAGTTTCCTTATGCATTTGCATTTATCCTCTGCCATAGGTCAGGCATCAATACATATGGAGTGTGATTCAGTAAAGATTGTTATTCGCCCTGATAAGATTGACGACATCAAAAGCTCGATACAGAATGAACTTCCTGAGTCATGGTTTCGGGTCAAATTGAGAATTAAAAAGTTAGAATTACTGAATGTCTGGGATATTGGCGGTTTAATGGTGCCAATTCTTTTGCCTGGCTCATGGGGAAGGCAAGTTGTGGGGATCACTGGCTTATCCGTAGAGGAGTTTCTTTTGATCTCACGTTGCAATTCAACAATGGAACATGGTGATGGGGGAGGTTCCAATGCTTTCTCTACTGGATTAACTGGTTCAGACTTTGTCTACGTGTGGGATCCACTGAATTTCCGTGAACTTTTGTCCATCACCGTCAGATGTGGCACTTTTGTTGCTATGGTTGGTCGATTGGATTGATTCGATGCAATATCGACTTTCTTTACTTTGCCAGCTTCTGAAACTGAAGGTTCTGGTGAATGTTCTCCATCAACAGGAGATTGCCGACAGCTTCCTGGATCTTGTTTTTCTTTAAAATTGGTCAACACGGCTTTGAGCAATGAACTTAATCTAAAGAACCTGATGGCCACCTCACAAATTGTTGACCTTGGATTCAGTCAATCAAGTCATCCTTGGACAACTGTTATGTTGCCTGTATTACAGCTGCATCTTGCTCCAGTATTTCCAATGCTACTTCCGGAGATTCGGAATTGACACTGATTATAAATAAGAGTGCAAGTTCTTGGGCTTCTCCTTTGCTCAGCTTCAGAATTTGAGCTTCTCGGTGGTATTTGCAGTGGGCAACATCTTCACAAGATTGGCTATGTTACAGCTGCTCGGGAGACACTTGCCCTCGCAAATTTGAGGACTAACTACAGGAATGGCACTTTGGGGGACCTAGAACGTTCTAATTCTCACTTTGATGTTCTTTTTTTTTTTTTTTTTGTCGAAACACTTTGATGTTGAAACTTCCCGTGATTCAACTTTGGCTCTGTTACAATTGGCCACACAACTTCAACAGCTTTTTGTTACTAATTTGGAAGAATCTGTCGTTCACTTGCAGAGTAGGTGGAATAACGTTCAAAAGGAACAAGAAAGGAATCATTTGAAAGCTGAAGTAAGAACTTCTGTTGGTGATCTTGCCCCATCAACTCCTCAGTTGCACTCATCAAGCGCAAATGCGAAGAATCGAACCTTGGTGATTGGATTGATGGATGAGATACATGAGGATGCTTTTCTTTCAGATGAGGGTGGAACTTGCCAATATGATTCTGAATCAAATGAGGAAATCTTTCTTGGAGAGAAATGTGATATTGATACTGCAGCTCCTGAAACACTATCTCTAACATCTATTAATAAGTGGGCCAGTGCCTTCGGTAGGATTGGAAAGCAGTCAGGCTTCACTTATCCGGAAAGACGCCTTAATATCAGGAATCTTCCTAGACAAGTCTGAGCACGACTTGGCCATTTTTTACGTTTTGTCTGGTCGTTCACGTTTGATGTTCCCTACGATTCTAGTTTTTTCTCCAACCGGTCATGGGTCTTTTCAAGAAAGTAGGTGGTCATCGACAGTTGATAATAAGATCGAGTCTCGAAAGCGGGCCTCTTGAGTCAGCATCACATCTGTACATGATCATCTTCATAGTGAAGATTGAGCTGATCATTTTCAGTCGGATCCCACTAGCTCTTGTTTTTGCAATAGTAAATACTTTGTGCAGTTTATCAGGTAACCATCTCTATTCTTGATTTGTTAAATCTTCAAAGTTGTTAGTTAGTCATGTTGCTTTTCTTTTTGAATCCTGCTTGCAAGATTGGCACGAGCCATGGACACAAATGGAAACATAAGAGTAACTTTTGACATTTATAGGTGGACGACTGATGGATATGGTCATTGGTCAACATGCAAAGTACTAAATATTTGAAGAACTGTTATTTGGTTTTCCCTTAGGATTCCGACAATTATGCCGCTCAACACTGCTCTTGGTAGTTTATCCTACAATTACTAAGATTGAGTTTCGGACATCCTCCAGGAGCTTTTCTAATCGACCTTGTCCGTCACATAAAAGTCATCAAAACGCAGTAGATGGAAAAACAGGTCCATACGACAAAATTTTAGTGTACTCCTATCTGCGAGGAGAGAGAGAGATATATTTTGACTGCCTAACCCGTGTGAACTTGTCACTGAAATAACCTAAAACTGTCATTGTGTTTTGACAAACTAGTCCCTGCTACTCGAACCTCTCGAGCAGCGCCTAGTCTGAAATCACAAGTTCAGTTCAGGGGCATATCATATGTGCTGACAAGTTGGTAATCAGTAAATGATCTTACGCCACCCAAAAAGAGATAATCAATGATACATAAACACAATCTTCTCACGCCTACAGATATACTATCAACAGTGTTGACATTTCAAGTCATCAATAACTGATTCAAATTTATCCTTACCTTTACCAAAAAAAAATAAAACTAATAACTGATTCATGTAACTAATTGGAACCACAACTCTCACATTCAGCTTGCTATTTCTGTCCTATTGTAGCCCAGCCAACATTTGTTCTACGAACTTAAGATGAATCACCAAAATGCGGTTGGAAAATCCACATCCGAAGAATCCGCATTTGATCCCACTCTCAAGAGACCGGCAACAAACTGAACATATATGCAAAGGGCAAAAGGGAAGAAAATGAAGAGCTTAATCACACGATCCAAACTCTTCTTCCACCATAGTCTCCAACTGAATATTCAATGCCCTGGTAAGATTTCGATGGACGAAGCATTTACTTTCCACTATTTTTTAATAATCTTCCTGCATCCAAACTTAGAAAAAGTTATCCAATTGAAATAATTTAGAAACTAGAAAAAAGTAGTGATTATAAAGTAGAAATGCAAAGAGTGCATACCATGCTACTTCGTACTTGTAACTTAAACTTTTCCAATTTGACCTTTTGAATTTCTCTAACTACAGATAGAGCAAGGGGGTTAGAATCCACCAAGAAATGCTATGAATTAGAACAAACTTGTATAAACTAGATAGATATTTTACCTCGTCTAGTTCCACCATCGAAGTGAGAGGATCAATCATGAAATCTAATCTATCATTTGGGATTTTTACCAGTGATACTTAATTGCCTCATCTTGCTTTAGTGGCAAGCGGCGTGCCTCAGGAAGAATCAAGATGAAACAAAAATTACCATGTCTAAAGTATTAGCCGGACCAGCCCTTCGTTTCAAATTCAATAAATTCGATCTTGCTTTGACTCCAAGCTAAGACAAGCGTAAGTGTCTTGGTTTGGTCTATTCTACCTCAATTGTAATTTACTCATTGTCTTAGTTTTATGAAATGTAATTTGCTTGATAAATTGAACTTTCTATAAATTTTCCTCGCAGAATGGTTAATTTAAGCGTGAAGTTAAGCTCGGAGTCAAAACAATTCGAATTTATCAAATATGAAACGAACAAAAACCGATCTAGTTAATATTTTAGACAGGACTGTCTTTTCCCTGCACGATACAGATTAGAGATCGTAATTTCAGGCGCGGCGCTTGACATTAAAGCAAGACGAGGCAATTAAGTATTCACTGGTAAAAAATCCCAAATGAAAGATTAGATTTCATGACTGACCGAAGCAAGCCATGATTTCAGAACTAACTAAAGTGTAGAGACATTCCAGCTTGGAATGAAGAGTTGTCGAGCAAAGAAATTCTCACAATTCCTTTGAGTCTGCAAGCAAGGGCAAGTTGGTCTGGACGAACACACAGTCAGGGGTGTACACAGTAAAAAATGGTTACAACAAAATTAGGGAGAAGGAGGTAGAGGACAGTACCACACAGCCACCACATCATACCAAATCCCTCGTGCTCTATGGACTGAGGTACGGAGGGCTAACACAAACCCAAAGATCAAATTTTTCTTACGGGGAATTTGTCAAAATGCTTTGCGAACGAAGGAAAATTTATCGAACGGTAAGTAGAGTGGAAAACAGTACGTGCGTTATGTGCAAGCAACACTCAAAAACCCTGGAGCATCTCTTTGCTCTGGTTGGACCATGCACGACAGGTACAAGTTTCGCCTTATGGTGATCGAAAAATGGGTTCTCAGTTTCAAGCATACCTCGCCAAGTTTTGATCTCGTTGCTTTCGTCCACTGGGAAATTTCAAAAGAGCGGAACGACTCTGTTTTCCACAATCAAGACGGAAACCCGTCGCGCTTAGTAAGTTCGGCCATGGCAGAACATCAATGTTTCATGAACAGGGCTAGACCTAAAAAGAATTTGCGAGACGCGGGGAACAACTTACCTCAGATCAGGAAGAGCCCGAGCGAAAGAACCCTCAAAGTCAATATCGACGGATCTTTCTTGGATGGGGGCGGTCCCGGTTCCGGTTCAAGGCCCTCCACTCTCCAGATCTGGTGTCTTCGCGCTCGGATGTCGCTCCCGCAGTACGCTTTCCCCTCTCCGATTCCCTCTCTTTTTTGCTCGATGTCGTCTTCGAGCTTCGTTCTCCTTCTCTCTGTGTTTCTTTTACGCGTCGTTTGGATCTCGAGGATGCTTTCAACAAGTGAATATGTTTCAAATAAAGACCTTAGTGTTGTCATTTTTTTTAATAAGGACTTAAAGTGATTATTATTTTAAATAAAAATTTACCGTGACAATAAAATTTCAAAAAAAAACCTTGATTTCAACAGCATTTTTGTCTTTTTACTTATTTGATTTTTTTTTCTTTTTTACAACACTTTTTTAAATCTATTTTTCTAAGTAAAGAAAAAAAAAAAGAATACGCCACATACACAGGCGAGAGAGGCAGCCCTCCCGCCTGTGGCCACCGGCCCACCGTCGAAGGGCGATCGATCGGGGTGGCGCCGGCAACCCTGCCGACCAGAGGCGAGAGTCACGGCCCCTCGCGAAAATCAGGAGAGAATCGGGCCCTCTCCCGGATCTAGGTGTGGTCGGCAGCCCCTGCCCAGGTCGGGGGCCGCCACCTGGGACTGGACGGGGGTCGCCTAGTCCGCTCGCCCCCTCCCGGATGACGACCAGCAGCCCCCGACCTAGGAAGGGGTTGCGGGCCCCACCCAAATCCAGGAGAGGGCCCGACACTCTCCCGATCAGCCCTCGCCTCTGGCCGGGGTCGTCGGCCCTCTCTAGGGTCGCCGACGGCCGGCCTTTACCACCCCTGGCAGTGGGTCGACGGTCCCCTCCCGCCTAGGGGTGATCAGCTTCAGGATGTATGGTTCTCACCCTAGAACTGAAAACTATCCACTAGAAATTGATTTTGCAAAATGCAAACCATAAACCAACTGCTTCTTCTATGAACCAATCGAATCACCGGTCCGGTTGGATTCCGGTTACGTTTCTACTGAGCAAAAAATGAAAAAAAAAAAAAGAAGGTGGGGAGATGAAAATTTGTTCATAGATGGATTAAGTACATTCACCTGAAGCAAACAATACATGAATGTGTCTTTTGGTTATGCAATAAACACATTATCACAATGCGAACAAGATGGGCTTTGGGGAGGGATTTAATTAAAAGAACATATATAAAGTCGGTTCGGTTGGGCCGGTTAGATGTTTCATAAAAAATTGGGAACCGAACCCTACCCGTCGGTTCCATAAAATTGGAATTGGGAACCGAACTGTATCCGTCGATTTTCATCCAAAATCAGCTGGTTGGATACGGTCCGGTCTGGCTTGGATGGTTCGTGATTTTTTTGCTCACCCCTACTCTCGCCTGTGTGCCTCTTTTTTTTTTATTATCAATTTTTAAATTTTTTTAAAAAATTAGAAAAAAGGAAAAAAAAAAGAGAAAAATGAACAAAAAAATTAAAATGTGAAATGACAAAAATGCCCTCAGGTCAAACCCTTTTTTAAAACATTATGGCCACTTCAAGCCCTTAATTGAAACATAGTATGTCATTTCGGGCCCTAATTTGAAATAGAATTTATTTGTGATCCTTATTTGAGAAAATAAGAGGACTTCAGGCCTTTTTTTGGATTTTTCTCAACTTTGAAGGCTCTCTTTGTCGTGTTATCAATGTAAGGGATTGTGGCTTCGGGAATGCCGGCTGGTGGCCCCACACGTTGAAATGTCTGCAGCTGGCGTTAATTTTCGCATGGAACTATGTCCTGGTGTGGACTGACGTTATTAAAAGTACAAACTATTAACTATGTGATGCGGTTCGGAACCGGCCCGGAATCGCCGGTTCCGGGCCGGTTCAATATTTGGAGGAACCGTAACCGTGCACGTATGGCACAGGCCGGTTCCGGTTAGGAACCGCCGGCTCGGTTGTGGGCCTGTTTTGGGCCGGTTTCGGGCCCACGGGTCTATTTGGACATGTCTAGCCCTGGGCATGAAGCTGAGAGATGCTCACTGTTCATGGGAACTACTTCACGGAGGCCCAACCCTTGCTAATGGGCTTCACTAATGGGCTTGAGTCTCTCTGTGTCTCGTTTCGCGCTCTGCATATGGAGGCCACGTTCACGCGGTGGGCCGTGAGGAGGGTCTATAGGTTCCTTTTGAAGGAAGCTGGGGGCAGTTCATTTTGGGAGATATTGATTTGTACCAGCTCGATGTCCGGCTTAGAGAGGGAACGATTCAGCTCGACGATCTCGCTCTTAATGTAGACTATCTTAACAACAAGGCATGCTGAGTTTATTGAATTTCTCTTTATGTTGGTGAATAGAATGGAAGTTAGGCTGCCGGTAGTTGCTGTTATGTTTTTTTTTTCTTTTTTCTTTTCGCTGTAATAGTTAGAATTGTGCTCGGCTTAGCCCAATTCCGCATTGAGAGAATGAAATTTGTTCCCTTAGAAGTAGAAGTAGAACCCTTTTAGTCCCTCATGATTTCAGTAGCTCTTATTCCCTTAGAAGTATAAGTAGAACCCTTTTTGTCCCCCATGATTTCAGTAGCTCTTAAGGCCAATTCTATATAGCCTCAATTATTCTGGAAATGTTGATGTTTAAGGGTTGTGAGTTCTTGGCATACTGACGGATTCTTGAGGAAACTGAAATAATTGTACACTGAAGGAAAAGTGTCTGCTGGTTCCTGATGGACAATGGCCCCTTACTTGTGTTTATGATTTCTAATGCTTAGATTTTGTTGCCATAAAAGTGAGCTACTTGAGCCTTTAGTGGAGACGATGTTAGAACGGTAGGATCTTTCAATCACACGGATATAAGATAAACTTGATAGATACAACATACCCGAATCAAAAGAAGCCATTATTGATCCGAGGAAAGAGAATATGTCGCATGTGTGGGGAATAGATCTTCACCACTCTCCTCTATAGCAATAGAGATGGATGTGTATTTTTCTCTCTTAGAACGGAAGCATAAAGGTGCGGAAGCGTCAAGGAGAATTTCTCAAGTAAGGAAGTCTTCTAACGTAAGGAAGTCTTCTCAAGCATCTTGCTTCACCACAAGAAGAGAGATCATATATAGAGGGAGTGATGGGACCAACCCCTTAGAGCTTCCTAATCTCAACCGTCCATCAATGTTTAAGATATAGGTTCTAGCAGCTCAATTGGATGTCATAAAATATATTCTAATAATAGAACCGATAGGCCATAATAATGGAATAGACCCATAATGACTCCATGGTATTAGTAATAACTCCATGCTCATATTGTCAATCCCCATGGACCCCATGGTGCTAGTAATAACTCCATGCTCATATTGTCAAATCTAACAGGCGATGCATGTTATTATGGAATGACCCTCATGCCATTGCAGTTTTTTTTTTTCCTTACTTTGAACGGCTAAGTCAGTGCTACAGTTGAACATCGTGATTGAGTGACATTTTCCATAAGCATCGAGTTAGCTCTCTTGGTAATGTAAGTACTCATATGCTCTTCTTTCCATTTTGATTCAGCACCTTCATCAATGATGGAATAAGGATCTGATTGCTCTTAGAATGCCTTGGGAGGTTACTGGGTCTCTGTTGGGGATCAAGAACTTGCACAAGGTAGTCAAAATTTGTAGGTGGGTTCTTGGAACGCATGCAGTGTATGAAAAGACGAGTTTTTTTTTGGATGCTCGGGGAAAAGAAAAGTAAACCCGTTGTAAGCAGGTGGCCATGCAATTTCTTGGTCATTGTCAGGGTCTTGGTCTGTGGGGAATCATGCAAAAAGCAACCGATCGCGTCAACATTCATTTAACTTTGGTTGGACATAGGGAATGCTACTATTAGCAGGTTTTTACAGTTTATTCATGTGGATTTATATTTGCACGACTGTCTGGCCTATTGACCAAAAAGACACTTTCATATGCTCTCCGTTTGAAGTACCGGGCTACACATCACACAAAATATTATCAAGATACTTTCCGAAAAAGTTAATGAAATTTATGATATTGATTGGATAGATGGATGATGTGATCTTTGTTGACACCTAAATTTTGATTTTTTTAATTATTCATTTTTGACAAAAACGAGAGTTAGTCATAATTCTTACAAAAAAATAAAAAAATAAAAGATATAATAATAAAATAATTCGTTTCATGCATTGCATATTTAATTTAGTTTTTCATGCATAACATAGCGATGGCAAATATTTGAGCTTAAATTGACGAACGATTGGGATTGGCATAGCATGGAGAAATTCAGCTAATGAACGAAGAGTGTGCCGAAAATTCTAAGAAGGCTTGGATCTATTTCCCAAAATCAATTAAGCCATTTAAGGCCTCAATTGGAAAATATTTTAGAACTAAGGCTATTTCGTAATTAAATAGAAAGCGTGAACCCTAGCTCACCATTATAAATACACACGTAGGGTTCACGTTTAGGAGGAGGCCACACAATTTCACAAATACAGCAGAACGTGGAGAGGCCATTGAATTCAATACACAGCACAGAGAGAATTCGAGAAAGGAAGAGAGCTCCACCACTAGAAAAAGGAGAGGCCATTGAATTCAATACACGGCACAGAGAGAATTCGAGAAAGGAAAAGAGAGCTCCACCACTAGAAAAAAGGAGAGAAAGATGTGGCCATGGGAGCACCCCAATTTGCTGCATGAAGAAAATCCACTCACTTGGACTGGTGAAGTCCAAGTTCGCTGGTGAAGGGAAGAAGTAAACCGAAACCTGGACGCCTTCACTCATCAAGAAAGCATCTTAACCCGTTTCGGTGACCCTTCGATCCTTGATCTATCGCACAAGTTGATGTCCTCCAGATCCATTCTGAGTTCTACTTGGAGCCGCAAAAAACACACAACGAAACTGTTCCAGAGAGCTACCCAGAGTCTATCCATCATTCCTCGTGGGAAGATGTTATTTTTAAGCTTTTCTCACACTACTAGTCCCTTTTGATCTTTTCTCTTTGCAGATTTTTTAAGCACTCAGCGAGCATCCTCTAAGGGGTCGCTAGGAACCAGATTCATACCCGTTGTCCAGACAATCCTTGCCTTTCACCAACGAGAATAGCCACCCAAAGTACAGTGCAGAGCATATTCGCGGAGTTACCGACGACCACGTCGTTCGCCCCATCATTGGCGATGCTATGAAAGGTAATGAATAGAAACAAGAATTTGAGGAGGATGCTATTCTGTATTTTCATTATGAAAAAATTATGTACACTTCTCTTGTCTATTTGTAATCCTAGAAAGGAAGAATAAAAGGAAAGTGTATAAAACATGATTGTAATCACCCAATTAATCCTATCAATTATAATCTTCAGGATCAATCTTCAGGATGTCAATCGTAATCTTCATCAATCTTCAATCAGGATCTCCAACACTCCCCCTCAAGCTGATGGCCTATATATATCTAGGGCGCCAAGCTTGCTTAGGAGATATGCATGCTGTCTTCGACATAAAGGCTTAGTGAATATATCTGCAGGTTGTTCCGTTGTCCCAATTCCTCTAGTGACTAGAATTCCTTCGCGAATCTTTTCTCTAGTGAAGTGACAATCAACCTCAATGTGCTTCATTCTTTCATGAAAAATCGGATTTGCTGCCAATTTGAGTGCAGCATCATTATCACAAAATAATTCAGTTGGTCCTTCTACTTGTACCCCTAGATCAGAGAGTAATCCTCATAACCAGACTATCTCACAAACGGTTTTTGCCATAGCACGGTATTCTGCTTCTGCAGATGACAATGAAACTGTTGTTTGCTTCTTGGTCTTCCATGAGATCATAGAGTTTCCCAACTTTACACAGAAACCAGAAATAGACCTTCTAGTCATTGGGCAAGTAGCATAATCAGTGTCACAAAAAGCTGTCATTTTCATGTTGCAATCGCGAGATAAGAAGATTCCAAGCCCTGGACATCCCTTCAGATACCTCACCACTTTCAATGCTGCGTTCATATGAGATTGTTTTGGTTGATGCATGAATTGACTTAATATCTGAACAGCATAACATATATCAGGTCTTGTCATAGTGAGATATATCAATTTTCCCACAAGCCTCTGATATCCTGACGGATCCTTGAGTAATGGATCATTAGTGGGTGCAGAAATCCCCAAATCATATTCGTGGCTTGTCATTTTGACATTTTGTTCTATGGGTATGACGGCAGGTTTGCAACCTGACAAACGGGCTTCAGATACAATTTCCAAAGCAAATTTCCGTTGACTGAGACTGATTCCTTTATCAGAACGTGCAATCTCAATCCCGAGGAAATATTTAGGTGCTCCCAAGTCCTTGATGTGAAATGTAGAATGCAAATATCTCTTGAATGTTTCAATGCTAGACTCGTCATTTCCCATGATAAGTATATCATCCACATAAATCAATAAATAAATGGAAGCAGTATCTGATGTCCATGTGAATAGAGCATAATCATGTTTTGAATGTTGGAAACCTGCTGCAGTTAGAGCATCTGCAAATTTAGCATACCATTGTCGAGACGCCTGTTTGAGACCGTATAGGGATTTGCGAAGACGACATACATGAGACTCCCCCTGTCTGCGTAATCCCGGCGGAAGATTCATGTAAATTTCTTCATTGAGATCTCCATGAAGGAAAGCATTGTTAACATCCATCTGATGAAGAGACCAATGGCGAGCAGCCGCAATGGAGAAGAAGGTGCGAACAGTAACCTCTTTTGCAACTGGTGAGAAGGTCTCATGGTAATCAAAACCCTCCCTTTGAGTAAAACCTTGGGCCACTAAACGAGCTTTATATCGTTCAACCGATCCATCAGCCTTGAATTTTACCTTGTAGACCCACTTGCAGCCAATAGGTTTCCGATATGCAGATAATGGAACTATATCCCATGTCTTATTTTCAATGAGCGCATTGAGTTCTGCTTCCATTGCTTTTGCCATCGGGGATCTTGTGCAGCTTCTTGGTATGAGGAGGGCTCTCGCTCCTCAGAAATCCGGCTAAGACTGCACACATAGGTGGGAGAAAGATGGTTGAAAGAAACATAAGATGATATTGGATAGCGACTCCCTGAAGTTTTGGAGGCAGAACAAATATAATCCTTGGTCCATGTAGGTGGTCGAATAGTGCGCCCAGAACGTCGTGGCTGCTCTGGAGCAATCGGAGTGCTGATAAGCGGTTGAAAACACTAGTTACTGATTGATTTCCTTGTCGGAGTTCTGATAGGGCCTGTGTAAGGGAAAAGAGTTTTGCTCGATCGAGCTTCCCGTACATTTCCCGTATATTTATCCACATGGTTTTCGCATCTTCGGTTGGTGGTAATCCAGCGGCCACTTCGGCCGTAAGACAATTTCCGATCCATTGTCGTACTAATTGATTGCAGCGGCGCCAGTGACGCCGCTGTCGCTCATCGGTCGGAATTGGGATTGTGCCTTCGAGAAAACCATCTTTGTCTTTCGTGACTAAGGCTCGTCGAAAATCCCTTGCCCAGGTGGAATAATGATCAGATCCGGCCAACTGGAGATTGATTAGTCGCAATTCTGGTCCGTCGGAAGGTGAGGTGTACAGCGGATCTCCGATCTCCGGCCGGCTGCCGCTGATTCCGACTGGGTACGGGAACACAGCTTGGTAGCCGGGTGGAAGAGTCGGGTATGGATTCGTTCCAAAACCCGTCGCCATACCCGGTTCGGGTATTTGACCCGCATAAGGAAAACTAGACCCGGGGTTTGGGTTTGCCCCATATTGAGCTGGTGAACCTCCCCTGGGCGGCATATGTCCCTGTGATTCTTCTGTCGGCAATGATGACCCAAAATTAGTGGGCGGAGTCAGTCCATAGTACCATGGGACTGATGAAGTAGGCATATGGATCGACTGAGTCGGCTGACCTGTAACAGGTTGCCCTTGGTTTGTCTGAAAATGCTGCCACTGAACGGGCTGAGCTTGAATGGGAACTCCTTGACTGAGTTGATTTTCTGTGGCAGGATTGATTTCAACAGCTGCATTTTCAGGAATTTCGAGAGGCACATCTCTCACACCAGAATAGCTATCCCCAGTGAGTTGTTTCTTGTTCTCCATGAAAAAAAATCACGCTATTCTCACTCTGTTTTGCAGATAGATTGCAGCAACAAGAGAGAGCAAACAAGTGGTAAAAAAAAGGGCGGAAGCTAGGTTAGGAACGATGCTCTGATACCATGAAAGGTTTGGTGGGACCACTTGCCAACTGCTCTAAAAGCTTAAGCTGTTAGAAAAAGGCGTGGTTTAATATTTATATATTCCAACACTCCCCCTCACGCTTAGTCTGGTCTTTTGCCTAGTACTAAGTGTGGACATATTAATTGGGGAGGCAAATAGAGGCCTGAAAAGATTTGAACTCAGGACCTCCTGCTCTGATACCATGAAAGGTAATGAATAGAAACAAGAATTTGAGGAGGATGCTATTCTGTATTTTCATTATGAAAAAATTATGTACACTTCTCTTGTCTATTTGTAATCCTAGAAATGAAGAATAAAAGGAAAGTGTATAAAACATGATTGTAATCACCCAATTAATCCTATCAATTATAATCTTCAGGATCAATCTTCAGGATGTCAATCGTAATCTTCATCAATCTTCAATCAGGATCTCCAAGCTTCACAATCCAAGGCAACGATTCTGGACCTAGAAGTCCTGCAACGATGAGGAGCCCATTTTTACTTGTAATGAGTATTCGGAGGATTCACTACTGCTTTAGTTTATAAAATTTTTGTCTTGCGGATTTTTAGTGAAAGCAGATGATGTCTCACAAGTGCTAAGGCCAATATTGATTCACTGATTTTCCTGACAATGTCCAACTTATCGCCAAATCTACATTTGATCCTTTGACCTTGTTCTTAGTGAAAATCCAGGAATATTGATGCCCAAAAATCTGCCGTGTCCAGCTATTTAATTGACGACTTGGTGGTTTCTATTGCGAGGAGTTCCCTGACAAGTCCTCATCATGATTGTCTTCATCCACAACAAGGACTGATCGTGAACACTACCGAGAACACCACTGGACTAAGTCTACCGAACACCACCGGCGATATGTAATCCACGAGCCAATCCGATTTGGTTCCAATTTGGAAAGTCGATGCATGAGATCAGGTAATATTTTTAATTGATTTGAAATGAAATATTCCATTATACCGTTATCTAACGAAATCTTTTGAGCTATAGGTGATCAATTAGGAAAATTTTTCCTAATTCGCAACCGCGTACATGAAAATAAGTCTGTCTATCATGCTTTAGATGGAATTATTCTCATAGCGGGTATTTCAAAATTGATTGTTGATCTGTAAGGCTTCAGATCGAAAATTGATTCGAAAGAAATAGCGAAATATTCAAGTTGATTTACTTTCCACATTTGAGCTTATTTGATTGGATCGTTATCTTTGCATATCTGATTGGTTGTCTTTCCATATTTGAATTGATTGAATCTGACTTGCCATCTTTCAGATGATGTCTTGTCACATGATAAAATTTTTGAAAATTCTAAAAGATATCAATTGCCATGTTTATTTAGATTGGACGAATCATATAGGATAAATTGCATCGTGTTAGAAATACTTTAATCTTTAATAATTTAGGATTTAAGGAAATTTAAATCTTAAAATATGTAAGAAATAAAGTGTTTTGACATAGTTTAATTTAGGGCCATATATAAATCCGAAAATAAAAAAAAAATCATTCTTGCCATGTCATTTCATATGGGTTTGTCTTTCATTCTTTTTCATAAATAAATAAAAAATCCTAAAAATATGATTATGTGTCGCATACTCTTTGCTATTATCATTGAATGCTTATTGTTAATTTAATTTACTGTGGACCCACGTGATAACCTATGTAAGTGGTTTAGGTTAAAATCAATTAAAGTTGCTTGATCAAGTTTTTTCATGAAATAAAATGGTACCGAAAGGGCATTAGAGTAATCTAGTGTAATCAAGTCCACGTATCAAAAATCTCTGGTTCGTAGAAATAAAATAGTTTCTCCCACTATTTTATTTAGGTTTCTAATCAACCTACCTAAAATGATTAGTGGCGACTCTAAATTGAAAATCTTTGCACGTTAAATATGATCCATTATCATCGAACTAGATTAGTTAATTTATTTAATCTGGTGATCCATTAACCTAAAATTAGAAATCCTTAATTTTAGGTCGCGACAATCTTTCGAGAGCATCTAAATTTCCATGCTTACCAATAACCGTGTTTTTTCTTTCATCTTTTTTGCGTAGTTTTTGCATATGAAATTCTCCCAATTTTTTCGAGGAGTTGAAGGTGCACAGAAGCCGCCGGATTGGTGTACGGCCTTCTTATTATGTTGGAGTGGAACTTGCATAATGATAGATTACTGAGAACTCCACATGATCAATCAGAAGAAAACTGTACATTGTGGTCAAGCCAAGTGAAATTAAAATAAATTTCAGTCTTAGCTTTTCACCTTGATCTGATCTCCTAGTTCTTAAGAGGACAAAGCATATCCTCCTATAGTTGTCGAAGTTACGTAAGACGGCGTTGAGCTGCCAGAGGAAGAGTTAAATGATTTGTCATCAGGAATCGTTTCTGGATCGTCGTTTGTTATGACCATGATAACTGATAAGCAAGAAGTGATATTGATGAAAGTCTCCTCTTCGCAAGGGATTGTTAGCCCTTCCGTCGATAACAATCCCTTCCATCGGATAATCAAAGCCGTATTCTTCTTCAGATCTGCTTAGCAAACCCTGGAATGGAGGATGACTTAATAGGATATTGGGACCACAAAACACTTCTGAGTTTCTCCAACATAGACCGTGAAGAAAACTTTTGGCACCTTCAGAGGAGCTGAAAAGGCTTTTCTCGCCGCCATAATGGGTTGACTGAAAAGCTTTTTTTTCTGGTAGAGAACAGTGCAATCTGATACCCATGATTTTGTGCAAGGACTAGGAAAATGAAAAAGATTTCTGCTTGTGTGACTTAAAGGCGGTGAAGGCAAAAATTTTCTGCTTCCTGATCAAATTCTCTTCTGGTAAAGGGCTAACATAGAAGGGTTTGAGAACTAGATGATCTCGAAATTTAAGATAGTTAAGTGCTGGGGTCTAGGGAGGGCATAATATTGAGGAAATCACTTGGTTATGTCTTTCTGGATGACCAAGAAACACGAGGCTGAAAATCCGTGTGGTGTCCAGTGGTTGAGGTACATAGTGTCCTGTCTCCTCACAAGCCAATGGAAAACCAGCTGAAGATTCGCAGGTGCAGGTCGAGCAATCGATATCGATGTAAATGTGAGGCCAATCGATACATGGGTCCAGAACATCTGTACGATTTCTCACCTTGTTTTTTATCACCATTGCAGAGAACACAGACATGCATGATGTAGGGCGAAGTTTGTCTGCTTAATTTGGTGACCACTAACTCCTGAACCTCATACAAAGATTAGATGGAGATGTTGATAGGAACTATGTCTATTTTTGTCCAACTGGGTCACTGCATGGATACTAGTTACTTCAGCTCATGGTAAATGTTGGTTTTTAGCAAGTGATCTCTCCTCGATAGATGAATAACTGAAAGATACAGGAACCGCTGTAAATATTCTGTGCTATGGTAAGAATCTAAGGGCAACCCTCTCCAGAGAAGTGGCGATGCTTCCTAGTTCCTGAATGAGTAATTAACTAAAGTTACAGGAACTGTGGTAAGTACTTCGTGCCATGCTAAAGAATCCGAGGATAATCCCACTCCAAAGGAGTGGCAATACTTTCTGGATGAATTTCACCATGTCCCTACTGGGCAGATAAATGCTACTTTCATTGCACACCCTTGAAGGCTGTTCATAAGAGGCCTGCAATGTAAGTCAAGGGCATATTGCCAAGGTGCCTGCCATCTCAGTGGCATGACCTACGGAATGAATGCCAATTAATCTGCTCCATAATACCGGAAAAAATCATTTAGCATTCTAGTGAATCAAGAAGTTCACGAGGGTTGGAGTAAAATCCGGCTACCTCAATGGAGCTTTTACTATTGCATTAGGATTTTCTGTCTTATATTTTTTCGCAAATGCAACTTTCAAACTAAAATACTGTAATCTCATCTATCAGAAGATAAGATTATAGACGGCAGCATCGTCCATAGTCCAAAAGTGAAATCCTTAAGTTTTAGCTATCGTGATGTTTGATTTGCATATAGATGGGCTGCATCTACTGAATATTGATTGCAGACTGAAATGTTACCCAAATAACTTTTGATTGACAATGCTTGGCAAATGGGAAATGAATGAGTTCTCAATTCTGCAGTTCAGATGACTGAAAAAGCAAATTTTGCATTGATCTCTTTTGAATGGTACGTTCAGTATAAGTTTGCTACTGAAATATGTAAGAGGACTGTACATGGGACTGGCTGAAATTACACAAATTTTTTTTTGGCTTGTTTGTCTCCTCTTAAGTCTGACTCAACCGTGAAGTGAGGGCAATGAATGCATCTTCAGTGCAAAGGAATCGCGAGCCCGCCCATAGGATGATCAAAGCCAAATTCTTCCTCGGCCTTACTGACCAAGTCCTGAAACAAAGGCTGATTCAAGAACGATATGGGCACCACGTATCTCTTTCTCTGTTTATCTCCGACATAGACTGCAAGGGTAGCCTTTTGGGACTGAGACTGCTTCTCAAGCAACGAGAAGAGATCGCCGGAGAGTCTGCTTCCCATGCATAATACTTGACAAGTAAATAGCCATATGTTTCCCAGACAAAATGGAGATGGCGAATTGTTTGATATGACTGAGAAAAAAAAGAAAGAAATGCATTTATATAAGGAATGGGAGTGTTAGAATGAGTGGCGTGTGAGGCACTTGTTTTCTGGTTTGACCAAGAGACATATATACCTGAAGGCTCACATGGTCCTGTCTTCCAACTCATCATCAGGAACTTGTTATTGATTGAGACTTTTGTTCTTTGTTAGGCGCGCACTCTATGCCCTACCGCGTTCAGCATAAGAAACCTGTGCAAGGGACCCCCAGAAAGACAATAAGGGTGGATACAAAACAAAGAAAAGAGCTTGCAATTTATGGAGAATCATCTCTGAAACAGAGGGAGGAATTCTTAAAAGTGTTCAGAATTTGCTCTACTCAGAGCTCTGACTGCTTGGTCAGTGGCCACTGGCCAGTGCCTCCAAAATCATTGACTTATTTGTTGAAGGAAGAAGCCACATTCACTAGGACGTAAACCCGTGGTTGCGTTCATAAATTGGGCATATCTGAGATTGAAATTTGCCAACTTTAATTAATACTTAAAACTCAAAGACCAGTAAAACAGTTTGGTATTTCATGTCATTTCTTTCTTTATTTCTCTCTTTATTTTTTCTTACTTTGTATCAATGTTTTGGCATTTGTCTGTGACTTAAAGGTTACACTCTTCTAAATGCAGAAGCAGATCCACATTTAAAATGAAGCTGGCTGGAGGGTAAGTTGAAGATTATACAGTGGAGGTTACTTGAAGTATCACATGAGTGTCGAGAAATTTTCCGTTGGACCAAAATTTGGCACCACAGAATTCTGCCCAACTGTGCAGAGACGATGATTACACTTTTAAGAATATGACGGAATAGCTAGGAACGAGGCTGAAAATCTCTGTGGTTGATAGTGTCCTTTCTCTTCACAAGTCAATGGGAAACCAGCTAAAGATTCGAAGGTGCAAGTCAAGTAATCGATCTTGATGTAAATGTGAGGCCAACTGATACATGGGTCCGGAACGTCGGTAATAATTCTGACCTTGCTTATGATCACTATTGTGGAGATCAGACATGCATAATGTAGGGCAAAGTCGTCTGCCTAATTTTTTTTTTTTTAATGACCGAGCTTCCACCAACCCCGTCCAGGCTTACGCCCACCGCCGGACTCACGTCCGAACCAGAGTACGATGACCAAATTAGTCGTCTGCCTAATTTGGTGCCCACTATTTCCTGAATTACATACAGAAACTAGATACAAATGTAGAGAGGAATCAATTTTTGTTATTCCAATGGGGTCACCGTATGGATATAATAAGTTACTTCAGCCCATGGTAAATGTTATTTTCTGGCAAGGGCTCTCCTTAATACATGACTCGCTAAAAGGTACAGGAGCCAATGTAAATATTTCGTGCTATGCTAAAGAATCCAAGGATAACCCCGCTCCAGAAGAATGGCAATACTTTCTGGATGACATTTTTTGAACCAGTGTCTCTATTGAGCAGATAAATGCCATTCTCATTGCGTACCCCTGAAGGCTGTCAATAGGAGGCCTGCAATGTAAGTCAAGGGCAAATTGTCATGTTGGCTTATGTTTTGGTTGCATGACCTGCTGAATGAAAGTCAATGGATCTGCTCCATGAGACTGCCAAAAATTATTCAGCATTCTAGTGAATCGACAAGTTCAAGAGCATTGGGGGTGAAATCCAGCTGCCTTGATGGACAAGTTCTTCTGCCATACAGCGGGAGTTTCATGTCTAGATTGTCTTTTTCATTCATCATGTAATACACACAATATCTTGTTGATTTATTAAAAACTGATGAAACAACTCAGATCTAAATGACGCCGAAAAATATGGTGGAACATACATAAAGAAACTGACGCTGCTCATGCTAAATGATCATTGATAATATACTGTACATTTCTACATTTTCTTTTCTCCGAACTGAAGGTAGCCAAAAATTTTACACCAAATGAGTCACTTCTATTTACAAAACTGAACTTAATGTGTTCCGATATCTGTCTTGTTGGAATGTTTCACGATCTGTTAATGTGAGAAGTCAGATCGAGGGAAACTTCTTCTTCACAAGGAACCCAAGACCGCCCATCGGATGATCGAACCCAAACTCTTCTTCAGCTTGACTTAGCAAGTCTTGAAATGAATGCCGGGTTATATGAGAGATTGGGACTACATATCTCCTCTTCTGGGTTTCTCCGACATAAACAGAAAAATAGCCCTTGGGCACACCCATGGCCGTTGGAACTGCCTGTTTTTCAGTGAAAAGAGATCCTCAAAGAATCTGCTTAGCGAGAGCGACAACAGGCAAACGGATTCCCATGACTGTACTTCTTTGTGAACTTTTAGACAAGAAAAAAAAAAGATTGACCCTTAACTGTATTGCTATCTCTCTGATAAGACAATGTGAATCGTTCAATTCTATGTTGCTTGTAAAACTCATCGATAATTTGTACTTATATAGACGAACAGAAGGTGAAATTTCATGTGCCAAGTTAAAAATGTGGAGGAAGACTTATCTAACTTGCGTGGCCCAGGTAAGAAACAGAAGCACTTCAGGAATGAAACTGCACTAATGATGGTATTGTTTTCCAGCTTCAGGAATGAAACTGCATACACAATGCCCCACTTCAGAACATTTAGTAGAGGTCCTGGAGACTGGAGAGAGTGGTGGTATGAGAGCCTCTTCTTAAAATTTGGCAGAAAAACAGCGTACCACTTCCAAGTTGCACAGACAAACATGTTTGAGACATTAGCCAATGTTGCCACATAAGTAGCAGGATCACCTGAAAATGTTCATTGCTTAGCAGTAGTTTAATATCATGAGCTAGTTGTTTTATCAAGAAAATAAGGTTGGGTGAAGTGCAATATTGCACCCTGTACAGTACCAGTCTTGTATTGACGGTACAACAGTTGTATTTGTGTCCTAATTGCACAGTTTGCTGAACTTTTCCCACGAATCAATCAATGGTCTATATACAAACATGTATTGGATTAGACGAAAAATTAAAATGTTGGGGAGAAAACTAGAAATTACAGAGTTTGAGGCCTTAAAAAATGAAAAGTAGAAATAGGAAAAACATTTGCCTCCAAGTTTGTCATGTGACAGACTAGTAATCTGCTGATTCTATGGAGAAATTTACAAGATCCTGCCCGTTGGTTCCTAGCTTATATGACGATGAGAGTCGCGAAAATTTGAAGTCGCATCTAAATTCAGATGTAACACCCGAGTAAATTTCATGAGGAAACTGTTTGTGGGGAAAAGATTATTATCTTATTATTCAAAGAGAGAGTACAATGATATATATAAAAAATAAGCAAACCCTATAGACATGAAAAGACTATTGTGCCCTCACTTAAATATTTCCTAACACCCCCCCTCAAGTTGGGATATATATATATATAATCCCAACTTGTTACATAGAAAATTCACTCGACACCCCCTTAGTGATTTAGTGAAGATATTCGCCAATTGATCTCCGTCCTTGTATGGTGAAGAATGATTTCTTCTTTTTGAACTTTCTCTTGTACGAAGTGACAGTCAATCTCAATGTGTTTAGTTCGCTCATGGAAGACAGGATTATTTGCAATGTGAATCGCTGACTGATTATCACAATATAATACCGATGGATTTGATGTCGGCAAACCAATTTCTGATAATAACATTTTCAACCAGAGCAATTCACATGTCACATGTGCCATAGCTCTATATTTTGTTCAGCACTTGATCGAGAAACTACATGTTGCTTCTTACTTTTCCAGGCGACAAAATTACCTCCAAGAAACACACAGTAACCCGATGTAGATCTCATATCAGTAGGACATCCAGCCCAGTCTACATCAGAGAAACACATAGTGTCTAAATGTCCGTAATTCTTGAAAAGTAGTCCTTTACCTGGTGCTCCCTTCAAGTACTTAATAATTTTAAGTACAACATCCCAGTGAGTAGTACGGGGAGAATTCATGAACTGACTGACTACACTAACAGCAAATGATACGTCAGGCCTTGTGACAGTGAGATAGTTCAACTTTCCCACCAACCTTCTATACTTTCTTGGATCACGTAACAATTCTCCATGTTCGGCATCAAGTTTCACATTGGGCTCCATAGGAGTATTTACTGGCTTCGCTCTAAGAAATCCAACCTCATCAAGAATGTCAAGTACATATTTTTGTTGAGATAAATTGATACCTGCATGTGAATATGCAACTTCAATATCAAGAAAATATCGTAAACGTCCCAGATCCTTGGTATTAAACTCTTTGTGTAGAAACTGCTTGAGCTGTTGGATACCATCTGAATCACTACATGTAATAATAATATCATCTACATATACTATCAGAAGAATACAGCTAGCTGAGGAGACAGAGCTAAAAAAATCGAATGATCTACTTGACACCGTTTTAATCCGAATCTGATAACAACATCACTAAATTTTCCAAACCAAACACGGGGAGATTGCTTGAGGCCATACAAGGCTTTATGTAAACGACATACCAAATTCTCCCTCTGAGCAACAAACCCAAGTGGTTGCTCCATATACACTTCCTTGGACAAGTCACCATGAAGGAAGGCATTTTTCACATCGAGCTGATGAAGAAGCCAACCAAAACGTGCTGCAAGGGAAATAAAGACACGAACAGATGGAATTTTGGCAACAAATGAAAAAGTGTCATCATAATCTACACCATACGTCTGAGTATATCCTTTTGCAACCAATCGAGCTTTCAATCAATCAATAGTGCCATCAGGATGAACCTTAACGGTAAATACCCAACGACAACCAACAGTTCGTTTCTCGACAGGCAATGACGTGAGTTCCCAAGTACGGTTCGCAATGAGTTCTTGCATTTCATCTTCCATTGCTTGCCGCCAACCAGGATGACCAAGAGCTTCAGCAACAGTGCGAGGCACAAAAATAGAAGACAAAGACGAGACAAAAATGGAGAAATTAAGGGATAAACAGTCATACGACAAGAAATTTGAAATATGATGACGAGTGCGAAGACAATTAGAAAGACCACAATAACGAGCATAACGATCTACAGGACGACCGACACAAGAACGTGTACCTTTACGAGAAGCGATGGACAGATCAGGATCTGAGGAAGGAGCAGCAATTGGTGAGGGGACATATGAATCATGTCCTGGCGAAGTCTGGACCACTGTAGTGGGAGCGTGACCACATCAATGATATGTGCGGTCAGCAAACTGAAATGTTGTGGACGGTTTTGAATGAAGGGAGAGGGGAGGAAGTGTCGGTAAGGCGCATCTGCCACTCTCAGGGTCACTATATGTTCCATCTGATGATTGTAATATGGTTGATCCTCAAAGAATGTTACATCCGCTGACATAAGTACACGACTACAAGTAGGACTATAACATTTGTAGCCCTTCTGAGTTCGAGAATATCCGACAAAGATACATTTCTCCGCACAAGGATCCAACTTATCAATATCGGGAGTAAGTGTATGCACGAAACAAATGCAACCAAAGACACGTAAAGGTAATGGAAAGGGAGGACGATTTGGATGCAAAATAGAGAATGGTGTCTCCCCCTGAAGAACAGAAGTTGGAAGTCGATTAATTAAGAAACATGTTGTAAGTACAGCATGACCCCAGAAGGTTTTAGGTAGATGCATATGAAGCATTAGGCATCGTGCAACATCAAGAAGATGACGATTTTTACGCTCGGCAACACCATTTTGTTGAGGTGTGTATGAACAAGAAGTCTGATGAATAATGCCATGAGAATCAAGAAAAGGTTGAAAATCGGAAGCGACGGCAAAATATTCTTTGGCATTATTTGAACGCAAAATTTTAACAGAAGTATGATATTGATTCAGCACTTCAAAATAGAACAGGCGAAAGCAATGAAAAATTTCAGTACAATCCTTTAATAAGAATAACCAAGTCATTCGGGAAAAATCATCCACGAATGTAACAAAGTACCTAAAACCAAAAATATCAGGAGTACGACATGGACCCCAAACATCAGAATGAACCAGCTCAAATAGACTCGACACACGATTTTGAATGCGAGAAGGAAAGGAAACGCTATGGTGTTTAACAAATTGACAGGCTTCACATTGTAAAGAACTCACAGATTCAGACTGGGACTCAGGAAATAAATGTCTAAGAGTGGTAAGAGGCAGATGACCGGCATGACAATGCATCCGAAACACATCAGAGGATGTGTCCTTCAAAGCTGCAGCAGCTAGCACCTTCTTATCAAAGTAGTATAGACAATTGGATTCATGTCCCCCACCAATCATCTGTCCAGTCCTCAGATTCTAAAAGACACAATGGGAAGGGAAGAAGGTTATGGAACAATTTAGGTCTTTAGTCAAAGAACTGACAGAAATTAAATTATATGAGGATTTGAGATGGAGGACAGATGATAAAGAAAGAGATGGACTCAAACGTGCAATGCCAATACCATTAACCTGAGATTGTGAACCATAAGCTATGGTAACAAAATTCGACATCCCAGGAGATTTGGAACAAAATGAAGACAATAACTTAGAATTACCAGTCATATGATGAGTGGCGCCAGAGTCTATGACCCAAGAATCCGAAACTGCAGAAATTAAACAGGATGAACTACCTTTGGAGGTTTGTGCCAGAGTAGCACTAGGAGCTGAAGAACTTGTCACCTGTTGGGACCGAACCAAGGCATCATACTCATTACGTGTCAATGTAATAGAACTACCCATATCCCGCATACTAGTAGATTCTGGTGGAGTCTGTAAGGAAGAATCTTCCGCCTCTGCATAGGCAGCAAAGTGGGGCCTAAGTTCGGGATGAAGCGTATAACAATAAGTTTCTGTATGTCCAGCCCTTTGACAATGATGACAAAAATGGGAGCCATGACTACCCCAGAGATAGAGACACTACGAGCACCAAGGCCTCCATCACGACCACCACGACCCCCACTTGGAGCAAAACCACCACCACCACCCCGGAATCCACGACCACGGGCTCCACTTGCATTAGTGCCATGAGAAATCATAGCACTTGTCTCCACAGCCGGGGTGACCTTATCGGCAGGTTGCGAACGAAGAGCACGAGAGAAAATTTCATCCAATGTAGGAAGGGAACTCTGAGAAGTAATTTGCTGGCGAAGGGAGAATATGCAGATCCTAATGCCTTGAGATATAGTATAACTCGAAGATTCTCTTGTCGTTTAATGAGGACAGTTGGATCGTTCGAGGCTGGAAGATAAGTATCTAGTTGTCTGCAAAGTGTCATGAAACGAGCATAATGCTCAGATAAAGACTGATGCCCACGGTCAAGACCAAATAGAGCCTCTCATGTATCGCACACTCTTGTCATGTCATTTTCTCCAGAATAAAGTAAAGCACACTTTTCCCAGACTTCCTTAGCTGTTTTGCACTGAATAAAGTGAGGACTAATTTTAAGATCCATACTATTCCACAATAGAGTACGGATCATTGCATCTCCAGCAAGTCAGTCAGCCACCTTACTCTCATCTGAAGGGACCATAGATTTAAGATAACTATTGTGTTTAGTGGCAGTGAGTAAACTTCAACAGCCGTAGACCAAGATGCATAATTAGTTCCATCTAGTTTGACAGAGGTCATTTGTAATTGTGACAAACCAATAGAGGATCACGAAACAGCCATGAGTACACAAGAACAAGAGGAAATCCAAGCACAATATGATTGTACCCAACAACAATATCACAACAAGCAATCAGCCGAAAAACAACATACGTTCTGCTAGATAGAACTTCGGATGCATTCCTCCAAGCAATGCGTCAATTGCACACAAAATCCTCCAACCTAAAGCAACGCCACTTTACTGACTTCACAGCCACATAGAACAAACAGGAACAATTCACGAGAGGGACCCACACAAAGGAGACAAACGTGAACTTGGACCAGACACCAATTTTCTCATGTCTTCCAGTTCCAACACTTAAACTGCATCGAGGGCACTAATCGAAGGAAGCAAGTGAGGTCTCAGTAAACCAACTACGTCCTTGATCTTCAATCGCGAACTCGCATCTTCAATCACGAACTCGCCAGACTAGGCGACGAGAAATCTGGGAATCCCTAGCCTACCCAATGTTGACGACGATGGGTCTGGGCTTCCCAAGGCGAGCCGACGCTCAGCGACGTCGGATCTGCACTCGTCGGCCTAGCCGATGCTGGACGACGCCAGATCTGGCTTCGGCTGGCTGGGGCGACTTCGACTGGCTGGGCGACTTCGGCTTCGACTAGCTTGGGCAACTTCAGCAATGATTAATGGTGGTGGCGTAGGGCGGTGGTGGGTGATTAGGTTTTAGGCTCTGATACCATGTTTGTGGGGAAAAGATTATTATGTTATTATTCAAAGAGATATATATATATATATATATATATAAAAGCAAACCCCATAGACATAAAAAGACTATTGTGCCCTCACTTAAATATTTCCTAACATAAACAATTTCGATGGAGATGCGGATTTCATTTTACAATCCATTCTTTAGATCTTCAGTCTATTAACTTGATCTACAATGGATCTAACTGACCTTTTTGTCTCCATTCCTTCTCATACAACAATTTTTGTTTAGGCCGTGGTGAGAAATACAATAATTACCACAACTCTGGACAGTAGCAGATAAAAACTAAGTTTAAGTTCACATAAAAAAAGAGAAGGAACTTTCAGCACAAACTGATCACGCAGAAAGATCAATCCGTAATAAGGCAGATATCCAGAGTGTTAAAATATGTCTCGAGTTTTGAGCCCGAAGCGAAAATCGGAATATCTTGAATTGGATATTTTGCGGACGATCAAAATCGACTCAAACAGAATATTGTGACGTCCTTTGCAAGTTGAAGTCATCGCACAAAATAAGAAAGTGCAGTTAGACTTGGTCAACAAAAGAAAGATTATTTGGTTCAAGATACGGATGATAAAGTTGCAGAGAATTTCAAGTTTCCTGTTTAGTTTTGGAATCTCAGCGTGAAATCCAACTTGGACTTTGGGGTTATTTGAGTCAGAGAAAGGAAAGAAATAAGAGATTAAAAGGAAGAAGAAGAGGAAACGTCCAAATCGTGGACTCTTGAAATCAAGTAGAAATCTTAAAGTTGGTGACTCTGTATATATTCTAAGAATGCAGCAACTTGCGAAAAGTAGTACCCTATCATTGAAGCGCCTAGTTACATGAGTGCTTGAGGGATCGTAGAAGCGCCTTTTGAGAGTGCTTGAGTGTGGGTCTTCGCGTCGTTCCAGAAGCGCCGTTTTACGCGAGTGCTTGGCATTGGGTACTCGTTTTGTTCACGAAATTGCATCAAGAATTCAAGTGTCGAAGCCGGTTAAATCTCGAGGTTAGATTTGTGTTTTAATTCCTTTGCGAGATTGAGAGATTATTTCGTTAGGAATTGGGGGCTAAACACTGTGTGCGTTCTTGGATGTAATTGGGGCTGGGAAACACCAAGAGTGTGTTTGTGTAACTCGAGTGGATTGTAATCTCCGTGTATCGCTCGTTCTATAGTGCAATTCATTGCTACTCTCCCCGTGGACGTAGGTCTTTACGACCGAACCACGTACATCTGGTGTCCATTTACTTTGCTCGTTCTGTCTATTTTTTCGATCGATCGCTTGTTCAGCGCAACAATTGGTATCAGAGCTAGGCTTGCTTGAGTTAAAGCGAATTGATGGCGACAGAAGAAGCTAAAGGGAAAATCGACAAATTCGAGGGGAAGGACTTTGGTTTCTGGAAGATGCAGATAGAAGATTATTTATATCAAATGAAGCTGCACGAGCCCTTGTCTGGGAAGAAACCAGAAACGATGAAGCAACCCGATTGGGAATTGCTGGATAGACGAGCGATGGGTGTTATTCGGCTGACGTTGGCTCGTAACGTCGCATTTAATATTGTCAAGGAGAAGACCACTGCGGGTTTGATGAAAGCCTTGTCAGACATGTACGAGAAGCCCTCTGCGATCAACAAGGTCTATTTGATGCGACGTCTATTTAACTTGAAGATGAGCGAAGGTACATCTGTTGCTAATCATATCAATGAATTCAATGTGATAGTTAGTCAATTGAGTTCCGTTGAGATTGACTTTGAAGATGAGGTACGTGCTTTGATTCTATTATCCTCATTGCCTGATAGTTGGAATACTACTGTTACTGCTGTTAGTAATTTTTCTGGGTCAACTAGTTTGACGTTTGATGGGATTCGTGATTTAATTCTGAGTGAGGATATTCGTAGAAGAGAATCTGGCGAATCTGTATCTACTGCTTTAGTAGGTGAAAGAGGAAGAGCTAGTACACGTGTTAGCAGAAGTAGTATGAACATGAATAGACGCAGTCAGTCTAGGACTGGCGGTGATGTCTGTTGGAACTGTGACAAGAGGGGGCATCTTAGAAGAAATTATTTTAAGCTGAAAAACGAAAGGGCTAAGGGAATTGAAGTTGAATCTGCGGATGATGTTGCAGCTGTAGCTGAAAATTCTGATGGTGTCGATTGTGTCTTGTCTGTTACTGAGAATTCGTCGTTTGGCGGATGGATTATGGATTCTGGTTGTTCTTTTCATGCTACACCAAACAAGAACTGGTTTACTTCTTATCAATGCATGGATAGTAGTAAAGTGCAGTTGGGAAACAACGCTGAATGCGATGTTATAGGTATTGGTGATGTTAAAATCAGAATGCATGATGGTATTGTGAGGACATTGACTGGGGTAAGACATGTTCCAGAATTGAAAAAGAACTTAATTTCCTTGGGTGCTCTAGATTCAGCTGGATGCAGGTATTCTTCACGAGGTGGAGTCCTGAAAATTGTTCGAGGTGCCTTGGTGATAATGAAAGGGATCAAGCATGGCGGCCTGTATGAACTTCAAGGTGAGACATTGATAAGTTTCGCTCCTGAGACGTTGACATCTGTTCGAGAGTCTAACGGCTACTCGAGGAAGGCCTGGGTGTTTGTGCGAAAGCATAAGATTGATGCTGTTGTCAGGAATACGCAATCGAGAGCTTTGATCGGAACGGAGACTGGTAAATTGATCAAGCATGTGCGAACTGACAGTAGCATGGAGTCCTGCTCGAAGCTGGTAAATAAATTCTGCATGAAAAAGGGCGTAGTGAAACATCGCACTAGTGCTAGTAAATCACAACAATGTGCAGAATTGATGAGCAGAGAGTTACTAGAGACGGCCCGTGAAAAGATCTCTAGTGCTGGTATGGCTGGGAGAATTCCAGCGGATACGCTTAGTGTGGCGAGCTACTTGGTAAATAGATCCCCATCGACTGCGATGTTGACACCTGATTTTTTACCATTTATTATTGTGATTTTTATTCTTTAAAATTAATTACAAATATCAAAAAAAGGTCATAAAATCACAAAATCAACTTTGGAAGCCTTGGTTTAGCCTTAGGAACCAATTTTGAACAAAAAATATTTTTCGGTATTTTTAATATTTTTCGAGTTTATTTAATTATAAAAATACCCAAAAAATCAGAAAAATACCATTCGTGGTCAGGAAAATACCCAAAAATATTCGATAATTTTTTTTTAATTTCCTCTTCAGGTGTGTTACTTTAAATCTCAAAAATTCGGCTAGGGCAAACATATTCCTTAACAAACATAAACCCGAACCGAGCAAAAAAAATCCTTTTCGAGTCTTTTAAATTCCAATTCTCACTTTTTATAATCTATGACATTGGATTCTAAAGTCTTGAAGTGCAATTAGGTCAATTTGCCCTCCGATTTAATCAATTTTAACCAAAATGGATTAATTGCATAAAAATCTTTCAATTTAGTCCCCGGTTTCACAATTTTTGAAATTAAATTTCATACGGGCATACCCACCAAAATTAAACACCTCTACCCAATATTTTTCATCATGAGGAATCCATTGGTGGCGTCAATTTTGACAAAGTGGTTTGTTTGGACCTTCAATTAAGCAAAAATCAATTTCGGATCCTAAGGGCAATTTGGGGTTTTCACTAAATTTCAATCAATTGGTTCACGAAAATACCCATATTTGATAGAAAACATGTCAAGGAGTCCGATTTTGGTGTCAATTTCATGAAAAGGGATTAGTTCGAGGCCCAATTTGACGAAAGTGACCGAACCGGGCCGGTCGGGTCAGGCCCGCCCGACCCGGTCCGGACCGGGTCTGCAACTCAGTGTTGCAGACCCGGCGACGCCAACAGAAAGCAAAAAAGAAGAAGAAGAAAGCAGGGGGTGGGGGCGTCGGTTTTTAGTTTAAGGAAAAGAAGTGTAGAACGTGGGGGACAAAAGGTTGGATTGGTATTCGCGTTTAGGGGGATTGGTGGAGAGAACGGGCGCCGGTCGGCCACGACGGAGGAGCGTTTGGGACGGCAGGAGGATCCATTGTTTAAAAAAAAGCCGAGAGGGCATCCGGGGGAGGATATACCGGTTCTCTTCAACCCAAAGGCTACCACTCTCACCTCGTCCTGACCACTTCTCAGCCTCCATCCGCCACGCCTGACCGCCGCATAGCCGCTGGAAAACCCCCTGGAGCTCTTGCTCTGTTTTCGAGCCAATGCTGCTCTATTCGGGTTTCAGCCTATGCTGCGTCTCCCGACCACAAACGCCGCCTCAGCCGCCACCACACGACTCCCTTCCAACCCTCTGGTTGCCGCCTAAACGTCGATGACCGTCACATAGCCCTCGGACCACCGCGGAAACCGATTGCTCTGTTTTAGGGACCAATGCTGTCCCGGAACTCCTCCGCCTAGCTCCGATGTCCCCGACGTGGACCACCACCTCGATTGGTCCTCCTCACGTTACTCGTCATCCCTCACAGCCGCCTACAGCCATCTGACGGCGTTGGAAGTCGCGAAGAGCCCCGACCGACTCCCCTGTTTCAGTAACTCGAATCCCCTGTTTTTACACTGGATTCTGTCCAGCGGCGGTTCCGTCGCCTCCGGCCGCCTCGAGCCACCGTCGCCACCCCTCACAGCTCTTCCCCGACGGCTGCGGCTCTATGCATTCATCAGCCGGCCACCAAACGCCCTTGGAGCCGCGAACGGCCGTGCCTCGCTCTGCGTCGCCACCGTGCCCTGTTTTTTTCACAGGCCATGGCCTGTTCTGAAACGGGCCGTGTCCGGGTGAACCGGGCCGTGTCTGGGTGAACCGGGCCGTGTCCGGCCGAAACGGACACGTGTCCGATTTTTTTTTTTTTGATTGCTGACATTTTGATATGGTGATCGACAGGTGATGTGCATGGAGATGGTCGCAGACCGGGACTGGGCAATTGAAGGTTAGTGTCAAATCAGGTATATTTTACGTATCCGATTATATATATTAGATTTATTT
Organism: Rhodomyrtus psidioides; assembly: GCA_021437785.1. Taxonomy (NCBI): domain Eukaryota; kingdom Viridiplantae; phylum Streptophyta; class Magnoliopsida; order Myrtales; family Myrtaceae; genus Rhodomyrtus; species Rhodomyrtus psidioides. The sequence goes on along the minus strand of JAILYB010000022.1, from coordinate 3,746,482 downwards.
TTCTAAAATATTGCCTTTATAGACTCGATTTGTATGTATTTGTTTCAGTCTAGTGGTTAACTTATTTATCTGGTTGAGTGTTATCTATTGTCAAAGACACGATTTTTAATAAAAAATAGAAAATAAAAAAAATAATAAAATATATAAAATAAAAAAATAGAAAATCATAAAATTCAGAAAAATGCTAAAAAATCCCAAAAATGGGAAATGGCCACAAACAATTGGCCATGAAATATTTTGGGTAATTCGGTATCCAAACCTTCCAAAAATGACGATTTTGCCCTTCGGGCCAATCATCCCCAAATCTTCCCATTTTACCCCTGGTCCGAAATCACATCTTCCCTAAACCCTTATGGCTATATTAGGAAACCATTTATTTTAATTGATGTGCATTGATGTGATTTATTTATGTACTTGATTGTGCTTTCATTTAAATTGATTGTGATTGATAGGAATAGTTTTCCAATCTGCATGAAACCCCGAATCAAGCCTACTTCACCTAAAATTGCGCCTGCATGAATTCTCAGCTAGGAAATCACTCGCGTTAGGTACCGAAAGGGCGTTGGTAATGACACCGACGTAACCAAGTCCCCGAACCCAAAATCTCTGGTTCCGCAGAACTGATCGACTTCTCCCAATCGGTCAGTAAGGTTTCCGGTCTACCCTCCAATAAAGACCGGTGGCGACTCCAAATGCATGCACAAGTTGCACATGCCACCACGACCACACTGAAGGTCGAAAGCGATCGACTCTTATCGTCGAATCCTTCTAAAAAATACTCCCGCTGCGATTTGGTATGGGCCTAGGAGGGCCCGCGCCGATCCAAAGCCCGCGATCCGCACCCTTGTGCGGGGGAAGGCCCGCGATCGGTAATCCATTAGCCGCGTCCGCTTCCGGACGGGTCGCGACAGCTGGCGACTCCGCTGGGGAAGTTGTTCTAGAACCTATGGTTCTAGACCTCAAGTGGACTTAGGCCGTGATTAAAATGCTGAGTGATTTTTCTAACCCTGCAGGCGCTCTTGAAGGTGAGGTAAGTCCGCTCATGATAGGTGTTATATGTTTTTGCAGATTGGAGTGATAAGGGGGGTAGTCTGTGATTAACATTGTCTTATGCAGGTTGGCGTAGGAATGTATGCTGTGTGGATGATTTGAAGCGCTGATTGATAAACTGTTGTGCATGACTTACATTGTGATGATCACGATACGTGGACACACACAACCGCGCCTAAAACCCCAGGCGCCGCCTTTAGGAACACAATAGAAGGAATTGAAAATGGAATCTCCGTGAGGAAAAACACGGGGTAATCCACTTTTCAATTCCGCTCGCTTCGAACTATGGATCGAGTCCCAATGCAACGATAGCTGTGCAATGGAATCGGCTCTTTCTAGAACTCAAGGTGGGAACCTTAACCTTAGGTGCCAAACCCTCTGATTTTTAGAAGTTTACTATCACTTGTCTCATGCGCATGTCTTTGGGCGGTTGGTACACCTAAAACCGCACATAAGTCGACGAGTTTGGTTGGTAAGACTCTCTATCCCTCAAATCTATTACAGTTCATATAAATATAGGCATTTCATTCATTGCATTCTGGTGATTAGATTAAATGCCATTTCAAGGATAGATGTGTGTGTTTTTCCCAAACGTCCTTGATAGAAGACGAGGAGGATGATATCCCATGGCGAACACCGAGTGAGCAACAAAGGAGCCTACTATGGACATTATTGAGATATCGTCCAATGAAAATGACGAGTTGGGGCAAGTGATCCAGAAGTCACAGATCGAGCTTGGGGAATCCTTGAACGTTAGGATCACATTCCTTTGTTTTATTTTCCATTACTAATCCTCTTGTATAGGGTTTATTTTTACTGAGGTTTTTCTCTATCTCGCCCCTTAGAGTGATTGTATTAGGGATCTACTGGTGTATACATCCAGATGGGAAGTTTGTTGTATTTCATTTGACGGATCATTAGAATATGATAGTGGCATTTTCTCTAATCATCCGAATACTCCCAAGTCCAGTTTATAATTCCTTTAGAGGAAATTAAAATTGGAAGTCTTGCACGACCTTTTGGTCGTATAGGGTAATCCAACCCCAATTTCGCTAGAGGAATTATACACTTGAATCGGTTCATGCATGTGTTACGCCACTGGTAATCCACGATAATTGATCAAGAGTATCGGCATTGTTTCGAATTTAATGACGAGATAGATGTCCAAATTGCCCTCGTTCTTAACAAAACGGCTTTGATTTGGATGCCGTATCTTCAATTAAATTTAAAACGCGTCGTTATGTCTCTTACTTTTGACTAATTCTTTCTAAAATTGGTCAAAAGCGATTATCGTGAATTACATTCCTCTCAATAGTATGCTTTCCTTCGAGGAATATTGATAAAAACTTTTCGCACAAGATTAATCCTTGCAAAAGTTTTTGTCTTTATTAATCACGAGCAAGCATAAGATTGAAAGGGGTTTATGCTTTCTTTTTCAAAATTATTCCTTCTGATTAGGTCGTTTCATTTGCAGGTAAAAAAGTAGGTAATAGAGAGAAATCTTTTCCTGGATAAGTCTAAGGCTATTCTTTCATCTGATCATGAGCGAGTTAGAAAATCAGAACACATCTACTCGACTTATTATGGATCGGCTCATCCAAGTCTAAGATGTCCGGATACTCGAAGAAATGGATCATATAAAAGCTGAAACAAACACACAGGGGCTTTCATTCATTCTCGCCTAAACCAGATCATATAATTCATTGGGGTGGAAAAGTAAAGCAGAAGTGAGCCCTGATCAAAGACACAAAGGAGCCCAGCTGACCCTCCAGGGTTTGGATGCTTTGTTTATACGCACCACTCCGCGTATCATGGTCCGCAAGCCTGAGGTGAAGGCGTTTGCGTTCATCATTGACTGCAACAACCTGAGTCTCGTGATCTTCCGCGACTACTTTCAAATCCCGAACAAGTCCATTCTCACGAGTTATATCCTCATTTATGGCGTTGAGCCTTTCTTCCAGCCACTCGCTTCGATTCCTTAGCAAGGCATTACGACGATCGCGCTCATAGGTAGCCAAGGATAGAGCTAAGTCCTCCACCAGGTTCCTCCTCTCGCGAAGCAATGTCGAAACCCACTCTTTGGCGAACTCAACAGCCTTTTTGTGACTGTCAGCCAGGTAGTCAGCCAGCGCTAGGCGGTCGGACTGATCCTCATAACGGGCTCGCAGGACACGAGCCACGGTAAGTCCCCGGTGAGCAGCACGGTAGACCTCCAAAGAGTTTGTAAAGAGCGTTGGAAAAATTCTGTATTCCCTCCCCAGCGCAGTACCCTCGAGGGAGGTGATGTCCAGGTCCCCGAACATGACTCGGATTTCATCCTCGGTTTCGGGATGATAAGCTATGTGAGCATAGCCTCGACCCAAGAGGTTATAGAACTCTTCCCATCGAGCCAAAGCTTCTGCTGAGAAAGTGTGAACATGGGAAGAGGCCATTTTCGACGGGGAGGTGTGTAATGGAGCGATTAGAAGATGGAAGCAAATTATATGAGAGCGTTGATCTCCCAAACACCAACTCCGCATTTTATAGCGTCTCGAGAGTGGAGAAAAGTTGCAGTAATAATGCTTGTGGAGCCGGGTTAATTAATGTAAAGCGGGGGCTGCTCCTCCCGTGAATCATCAGACATGTCCTGGTCCGTGATTTCAGGCTAGCCAAATGAAAGCTGCAAAAGATCCTTTGGTCTCACCATTATTGATTTTAGGTGAGAGGCGAGCGCAACTATCGAAGAAGCCGCGAAAGGATTGGGTTGTTCCATCACACATAAAGCTGGGCGGCGAGTGAACGGCTCTGCCACTTAAAAAAGGGAAGACAGTGCTGAACATGCATGACTATTGAGGAAAAGTGAAAGGCGGGCGCTACTATCGAAGAAACCGCGGAAGGATTTGGTTACCCCTTCGTGTCGGAAAGCTGAGCAAGAGGTAAACAGTTCCGTCGTTTCAAAAACAGAACGCTGAACAGACCTAGCTTTCAAGGAAAAGGAGGCAACAAATCGAAAGAGCGAGTATACAAAAGAGAACAGAGAACCCCGAGTGACGAGTTCGTGGAAGACCTCAAATCCTCAAGAATCAAATTCGATATCGAGGCCATGGAACTCAATATTGCCGGTGACGAACATCAAGATCGCAGTGGTGACGACGGCAGTGGCCACGACACTCAACCTCGGAAAAGAAAAAGTCGCCAGCGCTACGCTCGGAAAGAAATCCAGGAGCTTGAAGCTTTCTTCGATGAATGCCCTTGCCCAAGCGAGGAACAAAAGATTGAATTGGGCCGGAAGCTGGGAATGAATCCTATGAGAATCCATTTTTGGTTTCAGAATAGACGTTTCAGACTAGGTGTCCAACACAGGCGTAAGGAGATCACGGCCCTAAAAGAGCAGAACCAAAACCTTCAAATGGAAAACATGTGGTATGAGAAAATCCTCAGTACTATTACCTGCCCTGACTGCGGTGGCCCTACCTCCCTCAGTAAATTGTTCCCCGGTAAGCCTTCTACGAAGATGGAAGGTGCTCATTTATCCCCCTGCTCCCTTGAGCCATCTCCGGTACAATCAGATCCTGCTAATGGCGCGCATGAGCAGATCGATCCTACAGAAATTATACCAGTGTCTTCGGAGGAAGAAGATACGTGTCGTTATGATCGGAGTCACCTCATCGAAGCCCATGAATCTCCTCCACAACAGCTTCCGGTAAGATCAGATACGGTTTAAGAGGAGTTAGAGGTTAGTCGGCAGGCTATCAACGCCACTCTGGACGACGAGAAGAAGAAATTCACTTGGCCCCCGGAGCTTCATCTCAAGTTCTTGGACGCAGTTCGACAGATAGGACTCGACTTCATAGGTCCGACAAGCATACTTAGGGTCATGAACGTACCGGGACTTACCAAGCAATTAGTCGCGAATCACCTTGGTTGCTACAGAAGGGCGTTAGGACAGCGTTATGCAGAACTGTATCCGAGCAATAGACTCGGCTGCGAACCCAGCACCCTTATGACAAATGAGGCCTGGTCGAATCTGGACGACTATTGGGGATTTGATCAGGATATCCTCGCGAGTCATTTCAATATTCCTCAAGAACACGCATCACAAGTGCAACGAGTAAGCACTCCTCCGTCCGAGCAGCAGCTAGTCAGTGTTCATCCTGTCGTAGATCAGCCCACCACGCCCAGTGCTCAAGGGTTTGCCCAATCAGAGCATGTGGCTTCAGATGATCTAATGGGAGAATGCTTGGAGCATTCTTATTTCCCTAATCCCCAAGTGGGAGATGCTTGTGGTAGTCAATCGATCAAATCTCCTCTTATAATCCCAGACAAAGATGGAGGTTCCAGTTCGAAGAACCCGTCGAGCGATGCAGCTCAACCTACACATCAATCGTTCGAGGGGTCGGGTGATTTCTTCGATGAAGGACTTGATACCTGGTTCGATCAGTTGGAAGCTATTAAAGGTTGGCAACCATGATCTGCAGTTGGTAATGGCACACCTAAGCTGAGGCCAGATTGGTTAGTCATTGGACATGCCCAAAGAAAGAAGGGGATGTACGCGAGAAGGATGTATCTCATATTGTAAAGTTCTCATCGGTGCATGCGTTTGTTTCTTCAATAGCCAGAGTTGATTTTGCATAATGTTTTTTTCGCGAACGTCATCTCGTGTGTATACGGTAATTCCTTGTTATTAAGTTCAAGGTAAAATCAGCCCCGACGCGTGAAGGCAGAATTGATAGCATGAGTTACTAGCAGAATGTGATCGAGCTCGAAAGTGAAAGATTACTAGCGGCCCCAAACGCAATGACCACAAAATCAGGGGCAATCTTTAAGTTTCGAGCAACTACAAATCTATTTCTCACGAGGCATTCAAGTCAATCAAATATAAAGCATCAGGCTGTGAGAATGATGCGTAGTCAATCTGTTGACACAGGCGAAAAAGAAGTCGCGTAGATCCGAAAGCAAAAACCTTTCTTGGCTAGTCAACAATGCAGAATGAAAGAGCATATATAAACAAACTCGCATTTATTTCATTCAGCAGGAAAGTTTACAAGTGGATCACTGAGGGGGAGCAGTAAACCCAAAATGAGTTCTGACAAGCATCACAAAAAAGCTTAACTGACTCTCCATGCTATCCATGCCTTGCTTACAACCCACACTCCGGGAATCGAGGTCTACAAGCTTGAAGAAAAGGAGACGACATTTCTCCTTAAGTTCGTTCACCTTGGTGTCATAGTACTCGAACTCAAGCTCTAAGTCCTGAGCCAGCACCCTCCCGCGAGCTATATCCATGCTCAGGTCTTCAAGCCTTTCCTCCAACCAGGCACACTGGAACCTCAGCATGAAGTTGTGCTGGTCTTGCTCAAAGGCGGTGTCAAAAAGAGCCAGACGCTCCACCAAGTTGTCCCTCTCACGGACCAGCATCGAAACCTGGGCGTGGGCGTATTCAACAGCCCTTTTATGGTTATCGGCCGTCAGCATGGCCAACATCAAGGACTCAGCTCGGTCCTGATAACGGGCTCGCACGATACCAGCCAAAGTGACCTCCCGGCTAGCAACTTCATAAGCCTGCAGGAAATTGTTGAAGAGAGTTGGGAAGATCACAAACTCCCTTTGCAGTTTCGTACCTTCAATACACACAGTATCCAGGGCCGGAATCAGAGTACGAACTTCAACCGCAGCTTCAGGATGATTGTTTATGTAGCCATAACCTCTACCCAAGAGATGGTAAAATCTCTCCCATTGGGTCGAAGTTTCGGCTAAGGCAGCAGGCACAGAGGAGGAATCCATATGCGATGAAATGACGGAGAGGAGAGTGGGAATGTGAAGAGTGTTTGAGAGGCTGAGTCTGATAAGGCTAAAGTGTTAATCTTCTTGACATCAATCTATCACCTTATAAATGCTCGAGTAAACAGGGAGAAGTGGTAATAATATTTTATGTGCAGTAGAGCCAAGCGGGTTTCGTTAATGCATCCCCGATGAGTCACGAATCCACCACCGTCCTGTGATCTCGGGTTTTACGAAACATAATGGCGCCGAAAGGTGGGCAGGCTTGTTACTCTAGAGACTGGGCCAGGGGGACAAGCGTAGTGCTCGACAAAGCGAAATCAACGCAAGAGATCTTCAGGCTCCGTTCACGTAGAAAAGAGCAAAAAAGGACAAAGTGGGAATTACGAAGCCTTGAGAAGAACGCTCGTCCGGTGGCCATCACAAAAGACGAAGTGGGAATTATGAAGCCTTGAGAAGAGCGCTCGTCAGGTAGCCATCACAAAAGGACGAAGTGGGAATCTCGAAACATTGAGAAGAGCGCTCGTCGGGTAGCCATCACCTTTGATCAAAGAACGGTGATCCGGCTCCTTTAACCTTTCAGAATTTGCAGAGAAAGTGAGGATCCAAGGAGGAACAAAGAAAGCTGAGTTAACGGAAAATCAAGCAGTGATATTCCGGTCAAAATGTTCAAGGGATTCTGTCATTTACTGGAAGCGCCAGACTTGGAGGTCTCCGAGCTTGAGCTGCTGGAAGAATTTGAAGATCTCAGGACCGAACCTGACACGAGGGCCATGGAGACCGATCCTTCTAATGATGAAACCCGCGGCTTGGTTAACGAGAACAGTACCCGCGACGGTGATCAGCGTCAGAAAGGGGAATGTCTCCAACGCAACACTTCAGGTCAAGTCCATAAACTCGAATTGTTTTTCAGGGAATACCCCTATCCGGACATGGAACAGAAAATCAAAATGGGCCAGGAGATAGGGTGGGAGCCTCGGAATGTCAAGTGTTGGTTTGAAAACAAACGAACCCGGCTGAAGCAGCAACACGATCGGCACGAGTTAGCGATTGTGAGGGAGGAAAATGAAAAGCTTCGAATAAAAAATATTCAGTACAAAAAAGCTCTAAGCATCGCTATTTGCCTTGAGTGCGGTAAATCTGTTCCCACGGACGGAGTATTCACTGAAGAGCCAGATCTTGGGGTTTATAATGCTCATTTGTTGCAATGCCCTTCGCAACATCTTTCGGAACAGGCGGGTACCGCCGAGGATCTACAAGAGGAAACTAGCGCTATAAGGTCAAAGTCGACGCCCATTGTGGAAGGGAACATGCGTCATGACAAGTCGGGTCCGCTCAATGATGAACTCACCATCATGACCAGCCGATCTGAGACCACTAAATCCCCTCCAGAGCAACCTCCGACACGACCAGATTCCGAGAAGAGTAACCGCCAAGCTGCTGACACCACTTCAGCTAGCAAGAAAATAAGATTTCGTTGGACCCCGGAGTTTCATAGCAAATTTGTTGATGCAGTTCAACAGCTGGGGATCAGTTTTGCTTGCCCATTGCGCATACTCGAAATCATGAACGTGCCGGGACTGACTAAAAATATGGTCAAGAATCACCTTTGGCGCTACAAGAAACTACTGAGAGATGGACGAGCGTCGCTAGACCAAGATAGAGGCGGTTCAACACGACCAGATTCCGCGAAGAGTAGCCGCCGAGTTGCCAACCCTACTTCGGCTAGCAAGAAAACAAGGTTTTATTGGACCTCGGAGCTTCATAGCAAATTTGTTGATGCAGTTCAACAGTTAGGGATCAGTTTAGCTCGCCCATCGCGCGTACTCGAGATCATGAACATGCCGGAACTGGATAGAAATAAAGTCAGGAACCACCTTTGGTGCTACAAAAGACTACTGAGAGATGGACGAGTGGCGCTAGACCAAGATAGAGGCAGTTCAAGTTTAAACGATGAGCATGGCTGTGATCGCAATCCTCATGAAGCAGGAAGCATCCAATCACCTCTTAACACCGATGGGACTGACAATTACATGGTCGATTGTTCAGGCATCAATCAGAGTACTCCCCTGGGTTATCCTAGTACTCCTCAGGAGTATGTACCGCAATTTCAACAAATCGGGACTCCCCAGTCTGAGCACCGACTGGCCGTTAATGCTAGTCCTACAGCGGATCTAACACTGGCAGGAGATGCACGTACAATCTTGCGAGACGATTACGGAGATTTCGGCTCGAAGAATCAGGTGGTCCATGACGAAAATGACGAAAAGATTCCTTCTCCAGTAGTCGACAATACTCAACCTGAGTGTCAGTCGCTCGATGGTTCGGACGATCTCCTTGAAAACATCTATTCTTGGTTCGATCGGCTGAATTCCCCCCTGAGTTACCCTGGTACTCCTCAAGAGTATGTACAACAATTTCAGCAGGTATGGACTCCCCAATTTGAGCACCAACCGATCGTTAGTGTTATTCCTACGGCGAATCCAGCATTGGGTACAAACCTACTGGACAACGATGAAAGTACCAACTCGAGAAGTGAGGTTGTTCATGTCGAAAGTAGTGTGAGGAACCCATCGCCAACGGTTGAGGATGCCCGACTTGGGCGTCAATGGCTTGAAATTTCAAGTGAGTCCCTCAGTGAGCAACTCGGCGTGTGGATCACGCATAAACCGAGGAACCAGGTGGTTCATGCCGAAAATGGGAGAAGTCCGTCACCCGCAATTAAGGATGCTCAACTTGAACGACTCGAACAGTCAGACGATATCCTGAATGAGCAACTCAGCCTATGGGTCAAGCATTTTGGAACAAGTGCATCTTCGCAGTCGTGACCGGTACCGGCGACCGGACATCTGGTTCGAAGCTCGTGTGCTAAATCATTAGAAGGCTCGAGAGGGTGAGAGGTGAATACGTCGAATGAATGTGTTACGGGTCTCGTTGTAAAGTTCCCACGGGAACATTTTAATTAACGCTTAAAGCTAACCGCTCTGAGTGTCAGTATTACCCTTTGAGCATCTTCGAGCCAAGAGCCGTGGATTAATTACTTAATCCGTAGAGCAAGTTCCATGAACGATGACTATCACCTGAGGAGCATAGTGGGATCTACCCCCTTTCAGCACGAAATATGTTTGGTCACGAAGCCTCCCATTTGATGATAAACATGGATAAAGCACTCAAAGAGCCAGGCGTTCAAATAACAGAACAGACGTTGCCTAACTGGGGGCAGATGAACCATTGATGTTGCAAACACTCCAAGAATGGATAGGCGGATTTGATAGATGTTGTTCATATCAATACGCAACATCAGAATGTGGTGAAAATCAAGAGTAAAGTTGTATCGTCCCAACTTGTCTCGAATTTGGGAATATGAATTGACACTTATTGTTTACCCTTGACAGGGGAGTCGCCTTGCAGACGAGCAAGTTCTTACATCCCATGTACTACTCGTTAGAGTACATGACCAAGGGTAGGATGTATCGTTTCGATTTTTGGAAAATTCGTGAACATACAATGATATGCTTCTTTTAAATTTGCAGGGATCCGTAGCTGCGACGGACAGGTAAGTATCCCTTTTCCCAGTTAGCTGGAGATAAAAAATGTCAAAATCCTTTCAGCCGCCATAAAGATTTTCCAATGCGTCGATATTCATGATTTAAATCGGGAGGTTACCTGAAGCATGAATAGAACATGCACGGTACATCACAAAATCCCCTCGATGGATAAATTTTGGGAAAGAAAGAAATGAATTTTTCCAAATATGATTATTTGTCAAATCATTCAAAAGGGAGGTTACTCAAAAGAGAGGCGAGGCCAGTCCAAACACATCCTACATACACTTGAGAGACGAGGGAAGTGAATCGGATAGCAAAACCTGTACCTACGGAGGTAGGGACCATTCGCAGCGATTACATGGGTTGGGACGACGGAGGCATTCGTTTCTTATCCCCAAACACTACAGGTGACCGTTGACAACCCCCTTTGAACGGCGGTTTTCATTCTTAACCCTATCAAGAACTACCCCACACCGGGGCAAAATGAAGGTGAGTCCAGCAACATCAGGAGAAAATCGTTAGAAATTTTCTTGCTCGGACTAACATTAATCTTTGTGTGTTGTTTATATGGTAATCCAAGTGCCATAGGATGATGAGAAGCATTCATTTCTCTATCCCACACACCGAATCCTTTGCACAGCCAACTTGAGCCTGCAAAATCATTTCATAAACCCGTTGGTGATCATTGCACATTCCAAGACGGATGCAGCATCACTTCAGAAACGAAGGAGTTCAAGACTTAGGGTTGGCAAAAAATTCCTAAGTTAATGCTTAACCTTGTTAGACCTTTGATCATAGGTCTAACACGATCCCATGAAGATGAGAAAAAGTGGGATTTTAAAAATGAATGAGAAAAATCCACGGCATCGAGAAAAAGCAAAGTGCCTGGTAAAAGCAAGGCCGATGCTCGTATAAGTTGTTTGGTTGATCCGCAATGAAGCCGGATGGGAAAAGAGGAAATCCCCAAAGGAGCCAAATCCGAAAGGGCTGCTCCCCAAATGGTGCCGAGCGCAGAACAAAGACATAGAGAGAGTCGGTCTCTGAACGCAACAGGAGACGTTCTTTAAAGGATTTGTGCACACCTTAAAAGCGGGCGCACACCTCAAAGACTGAAGATGCAGAAAGGCAAAGACAGGTGGCAGATCTGCAATGATCACCAATGTCAAACTCTCCAAGAATTTTGGGCCAAAAACAAGCCTTTTTCTGTCCCCAATCCTACCAATGTTACGACCCCGAAGGAGTCTTCTCTGAGTAAGACACTTGGGTTAACATATAGCTTAGCTCGAAGAAGTACGAGCAAGACTATTTCTTTCTCATTTTGCAGGGTTCTTGACTTGTAAACCAGGAGTAGATGGTGAAGACTTTCATTCAATGGCCTCGACTCCAAAGCGGGTCCCCCTTGAAACCCAATATCCAAGCTCAACATTACGGTCCCGTGGAAGACCTCCCGATCGATCAAAATGTATGCGCTGCGAATGATCCTAAAACCTAGGCACAGGTTAGTAGGAAGTTGAGCGCATTCCTTACAAAAGACCATTATCACAGGGCGGTGAGGAGCCCTCTTGGATGAGAAATTCTCCAATAGATGTTTTGAACAAACTCTTTTTGGAAATTTCAAATTGTTTGATCCAGATTTTCCGTGCAAGGGATTTGTGATCACATTTGCATGTTGCAAGAATGCTTTGGATAACCTCCAGCATCAAAATGCACATTTCATGACTAAAACTTAAGTCATAAAATTTTGCCAATTGGATAATTATTGTCCTCCCAAAGATTATTAACATCTTCTTGGTGAAGAAAAATCTTTCAGGTTTGAACTTTCTGCAGGATACCTGGAGAACCCGGCTCCCAGAATGTCGCCTCAACAGAATCAAATGAAGCTTTGTCTAAATAAAATCTTTCTCTGCTTCAAAACTGAATTCCCGACAAATTTCGGGATCTTTCAAAAGAAGGAGTGAGGATAGAACCCTTTTCAAAAATCAAGCAGTCCTAGCTTGACGTGGAGAACCCTCGTCCTAGGATTCCTTTTCAAAAATATCAAACAATCTCATCGGACGTGGAGAACCCTCGTCATGAGACCCCTTTTCAAAGCAAATCAATGGTAGATACCGCCTGAAGGGTCAACCCAAGGTAGAAACCGCCTGAAGGGTCAAAACAATGGTAGATACCGCCTGAAGGGTCAACCCAAGGTAGAAACCGCCTGAAGGGTCAAAACAAAGGTAGAAACCGCCTGAAGGGTCAAACCAAGGTAGATACCGCCTGAAGGGTCAAAACAAAGGTAGAAACCGCCTAAAGGGTCAAACAAAGGTAGAAACCGCCTGAAGGGTCAAAACAAAGGTAGAAACCGCCTAAAGGGTCAAACAAAGGTAGATACCGCCTGAAGGGTCAAAACAAAGGTAGAAACCGCCTGAAGGGTCAACCAAAGGTAGAAACCGCCTGAAGGGTCAAATCAAGATAGATACCGCTTGAAGGGTCAAATATGGTAGAAACCGCCATAAGGGTCAACTCATTGATAAATATCGTCGTAGGGATTAACACAAAGGTCCGACCCACCATACGGATCAAAATCCTTGGCAAATCCCAAAGCGTGGGATGCGCCCTTCTCAAGTTCCTACCAGTTAGGAATCCCATGATGGTATGACCTACCATACAGGTCAGAGCTTAATCTCCCTAGGATATTCTGAACGAGTCCTAGGTATCTTCTTGAAAGTCGTCACAACCGGCAGCATCTGATAGGTGAGCTTCGGGTAAACCTCTCTCACTCCGGCCCATATTCGAATTGCAAGAGTAAACCGGTGATTAATTTGAACATTTATCAAAAGACTTAAGGGTCCGATGTCATAGCATTTCTTTTCCCCAGTTGAGTCAGTTAGGAATCAGGTGCCACCTTATCTTTGAGAGAAACCTCTAACGAGATTCCTCTCAAAGAGGGGCAGCTGTTGACACCTGATTTTTTACCATTTATTATTGTTATTTTTATTCTTTAAAATTAATTACAAATATCAAAAAAAAGGTCATAAAACCACAAAATCAACTTTGGAAGCCTTGGTTTAGCCTTAGGAACCAATTTTGAACAAAAAATATTTTTCGGTATTTTTAATATTTTTCGAGTTTATTTAATTATAAAAATACCCAAAAAAATCAGAAAAATACCATTCGTGGTCAGGAAAATACCCAAAAATATTCGATAATTTTGTTTTAATTTCCTCTTCAGGTGTGTTACTTTAAATCTCAAAAATTGGGCTAAGGCAAACATGTTCCTTAACAAACATAAACCCGAACCGAGCAAAAAAAATCCTTTTCGAGTCTTTTAAATTCCAATTCTCACTTTTTATAATCTATGACATTGGATTCTAAAGTCTTGAAGTGCAATTAGGTCAATTTGCCCTCCGATTTAATCAATTTTAACCAAAATGGATTAATTGCATAAAAATCTTTCAATTTAGTCCCCGGTTTCACAATTTTTGAAATTAAATTTCATACGGGCATACCCACCAAAATTAAACACCTCTACCCAATATTTTTCATCATGAGGAATCCATTGGTGGCGTCAATTTTGACAAAGTGGTTTGTTTGGACCTTCAATTAAGCAAAAATCAATTTCGAATCCTAAGGGCAATTTGGGGTTTTCACTAAATTTCAATCAATTGGTTCACGAAAATACCCATATTTGATAGAAAACATGTCAAGGAGTCCGATTTTGGTGTCAATTTCATGAAAAGGGATTAGTTCGAGGCCCAATTTGACGAAAGTGACCGAACCGGGCCGGTCGGGTCAGGCCCGACCCGACCCGGTCCGGACCGGTCGGGTCAGGCCCGACCCGACCCGGTCCGGACCGGGTCTGCAACTCAGTGTTGCAGACCCGGCGACGCCAACAGAAAGCAAAAAAGAAGAAGAAGAAAGCAGGGGGGTGGGGGCGTCGGTTTTTAGTTTAAGGAAAAGAAGTGTAGAACGTGAGGGACAAAAGGTTGGATTGGTATTCGCGTTTAGGGGGATTGGTGGAGAGAACGGGCGCCGGTCGGCCACGACGGAGGAGCGTTTGGGACGGCAGGAGGATCCATTGTTTAAAAAAAAGCCGAGAGGGCATCCGGGGGAGGATATACCGGTTCTCTTCAACCCAAAGGCTACCACTCTCACCTCGTCCTGACCACTTCTCAGCCTCCATCCGCCACGCCTGACCGCCGCATAGCCGCTGGAAAACCCCCCGGAGCTCTTGCTCTGTTTTCGAGCCAATGCTGCTCTATTCGGGTTTCAGCCTATGCTGCGTCTCCCGACCACAAACGCCGCCTCAGCCGCCACCACACGACTCCCTTCCAACCCTCTGGTTGCCGCCTAAACGTCGATGACCGTCACATAGCCCTCGGACCACCGCGGAAACCGATTGCTCTGTTTTAGGGACCAATGCTGTCCCGGAACTCCTCCGCCTAGCTCCGATGTCCCCAACGTGGACCACCACCTCGATTGGTCCTCCTCACGTTACTTGTCATCCCTCACAGCCGCCTACAGCCATCTGACGGCGTTGGAAGTCGCGAAGAGCCCCGACCGACTCCCCTGTTTCAGTAACTCGAATCCCCTGTTTTTACACTGGATTCTGTCCAGCGGCGGTTCCGTCGCCTCCGGCCGCCTCGAGCCACCGTCGCCACCCCTCACAGCTCTTCCCCGACGGCTGCGGCTCTATGCATTCATCAGCCGGCCACCAGACGCCCTTGGAGCCGCGAACGGCCGTGCCTCGCTCTGCGTCGCCACCGTGCCCTGTTTTTTTCACAGGCCATGGCCTGTTCTGAAACGGGCCGTGTCCGGGTGAACCGGGCCGTGTCCGGCCGAAACGGACACGTGTCCGATTTTTTTTTTTTTGATTGCTGACATTTTAATATGGTGATCGACAGGTGATGTGCATGGAGATGGTCGCAGACCGGGACTGGGCAATTGAAGGTTAGTGTCAAATCAGGTATATTTTACGTATCCGATTATATATATTAGATTTATTTTTCTAAAATATTACCTTTATAGACTCGATTTGTATGTATTTGTTTCAGTCTAGTGGTTAACTTATTTATCTGGTTGAGTGTTATCTATTGTCAAAGACACGATTTTTAATAAAAAATAGAAAATAATAAAATAATAAAATATATAAAATAAAAAAAATAGAAAATCATAAAATTCAGAAAAATGCTAAAAAATCCCAAAAATGGGAAATGGCCACAAACAACTGGCCATGAAATATTTTGGGTAATTCGGTATCCAAACCTTCCAAAAATGACGATTTTGCCCTTCGGGCCAATCGTCCCCAAATCTTCCCATTTTACCCCTGGTCCGAAATCACATCTTCCCTAAACCCTTATGGCTATATTAGGAAACCATTTATTTTAATTGATGTGCATTGATGTGATTTATTTATGTACTTGATTGTGCTTTCATTTAAATTGATTGTGATTGATAGGAATAGTCTTCCAATCTGCATGAAACCCCGAATCAAGCCTACCTCACCTAAAATTGCGCCTGCATGAATTCTCAGCTAGGAAATCACTCGCGTTAGGTACCGAAAGGGCGTTGGTAATGACATCGACGTAACCAAGTCCCCGAACCCAAAATCTCTGGTTCCGCAGAACTGATCGACTTCTCCCAATCGGTGAGTAAGGTTTCCGGTCTACCCTCCAATAAAGACCGGTGGCGACTCCAAATGCATGCACAAGTTGCACATGCCACCACGACCACACTGAAGGTCGAAAGCGATCGACTTTTATCGTCGAATCCTTCTAAAAAATACTCCCGCCGCGATTTGGTATGGGCCTGGGAGGGCCCGCGCCGATCCAAAGCCCGCGATCAGCACCCTTGTGCGGGGGAAGGCCCGCGATCGGTAATCCATTAGCCGCGTCCGCTTCCGGACGGGTCGCGACATGCGATTGGATATCGGACTCCCGAAGAAGTGTGGTCAGGTAATGTTGCTGATGATTCTATTTTTAGAATGTTAAATTGTCCGTGTTATTATCGAGTTAGTGATGGTAAGCTCGATGTGAGGGCAACTTGCATATTACATGGCTATGCACAAGGTGAGTGTGGCTATCAGTTGTGGTGCCCGAGTATAAATTCACCTGTCTGCAGCAGAGAAGTTACCTTTGCCGAGTCTCCAGTACTTCTGGCTAGGAGTGATTGTGGCAGTGTTAATATGGATCTGGACGGTGTTCAGCTTGAGGTGGAGTTGCAACTAGAAACTCCTGAGGTAGCAGCTACTAGCGTGGTAATCGACACAGATGGTGCTTGTAGCGAGGTGGAGCCTATAGAGCCAACAGTTGCTGTAACTGCTGATATTGACAATGTACGTGTTCGATCTCCTGACAGATATGGATGCAATAGTGGTTTTGCTTTATCTGTGATTAAGGAGCTTGTGTCAGATAATCCTTGTGGAGCAGTTAAATGTGCATGTTCAGTTAGTGTTCTGATGAGGTCCACGGTTATGACGAAGTTCAAGCGCGGCTTGGACTTAAATGATATCTGTGGCGGTTGAGCCCATTAGGGCTGTTGGGAAAGTAGCATATGAAGTTCGAAAATTTTAGCGAAGCGATTGCGACATGGCTCAAACGTCGAGCCAATGTGGAGATTGTTAAAATATGTCTCGAGTTTTGAGCCCGAAGCGAAAATCGAAATATCTTGAATTGGATATTTTGTGGACGATCGAAATCGACTCAAACAGAATATTGTGACGTCCTTTGCAAGTTGAAGTCATCGCACAAAATAAGAAAGTGCAGTTAGACTCGGTCAACAAAAGAAAGATTATTTGGTTCAAGATACGGATGATAAAGTTGCAGAGAATTTCAAGTTTCCTGTTTAGTTTTGGAATCTCAGCGTGAAATCCAACTTGGACTTTGGGGTTATTTGAGTCAGAGAAAGGAAAGAAATAAGAGATTAAAAGGAAGAAGAAGAGGAAACGTCCAAATCGTGGACTCTTGAAATCAAGTAGAAATCTTAAAGTTGGTGACTCTGTATATATTCTAAGAATGCAGCAACTTGCGAAAAGTAGTACCCTATTATTGAAGCGCCTAGTTACATGAGTGCTTGAGGGATCGTAGAAGCGCCTTTTGAGAGTGCTTGAGTGTGGGTCTTCGCGTCGTTCCAGAAGCGCCGTTTTACGCGAGTGCTTGGCATTGGGTACTCGTTTTGTTCGCAAAATTGCATCAAGAATTCAAGTGTCGAAGCCGGTTAAATCTCGAGGTTAGATTTGTGTTTTAATTCCTTTGCGAGATTGAGAGATTATTTCGTTAGGAATTAGGGGCTAAACACTGTGTGCGTTCTTGCATGTAATTGGGGCTGGGAAACACCAAGAGTGTGTTTGTGTAACTCGAGTGTATTGTAATCTCCGTGTATCGCTCGTTCTATAGTGAAATTCATTGCTACTCTCCCCGTGGACGTAGGTCTTTACGACCGAACCACGTACATCTGGTGTCCATTTACTTTGCTCGTTCTGTCTATTTTTTCGATCGATCGCTTGTTCAGCGCAACACAGAGATTGAACTACTTTGCTTTCAGCATAAAGCCATTACCAAAAGGACAAATCGATCACTAAGACAACAGAAATTACAGATATTCAGTTGTTCATCTGTCTATCTCCTTAAACTGGTACTCTCTAAAAGAAGAAAGAAAAGATCAACACCGGTTGTAAAATTTGTTTACACCATTGAGATCAACAAAAACTTTTTCTCTGCAAGGAATTGTGAGGCCACCCTTACGATGATCGAACCCAAGCTCCTCGCTAGCAAGTAGCAACTCTTGGAACGATGGGTTATTCAGGTAAGAAACTGGTACCACGTATCTCTTTTGCTTGTCTTCATGCTTGGTCTAAGAATTTCTGTTTGTCCTAATGAATCCGTAAAAAGATAGATAACAAGAGACTAAACTTTTGCTTTCAGCACAAAGTGATTACCAAAAGGATGAACCGATCACTTTTGATTGACGAAGGTTGTCCTTGAGTTTAATATTCAAGGACCAGTGTTGGAAAAAATTATAACAAATTAAGCTCAAATAGAAAGTAAGTTGATTATAAAGTAGAATTGCAAACAGTGCATAGCATGCCACTTTTAACAATGAATTTAAACTTTTCCAATTCGACTCTTCATGGCGAAATCTAATCCATCATTCGAGATTTTTATCAGTGAATAGTGAATACGTAATTGCCTCGGCTTGCCTCTGAGTTACTAACCTGTATCGGAAAAAATCGGAATATTAATTATTTTCTAATGAGAAAAAAAAAAGACGGATAATCAAGAGAAAACATAAATTACCAAGTTTAAAGTATTGATTAGACCAGTCCTGGTTGGTTTCAAGTTTGATAAATTCAACTTGAGTTGCTGAATTGCACCAACAAGCTGAAGTGCACGCTTAAGTCTAAGCATTCTGCAAGAAAACAAGCAAATTAATTTCCTATTTAATACGTAAACTACTATTCTACCTAGTGTGTCCTAGGATGGCTAGATTGTTCATCCATGAAAACACACATGCTTGCTGCAAAACATGCACACTTGCTGCCAAGACCCACTCAACGGCTCACCCACTGCTCGCTCTTCCTGTTCCTCTGATTCACGCAGAACAGATTGCTCGACCCGCCGCAATCAGAGAAACGAATCCCAACATCAAGGCCAAGAGTGAGAGCGAAACGAAATCAGGACAAATTAGCGCAAATTGGTACCTGAAAAGCCATCCAGGGCCTAGAGTGAGCAGGACTGAGCGATAAGCGTTGAGATCCTGAGTTAAGCGAGCGAGAGAGCGCTCGTGATTTGAGAACTTGACAGAGAGAGGTCGGGAGATCTGAGAGAGGTCGTAGGGAATTAGGATTTTTTAAACCTGCTTTCCTGGAGCGGAGAAGACAATCCCACGCAGTTCGAACAGGTCCTTTGATTCCCCTTTCAACAACTCAGCATTATGTTCTGAATTACTTATGGATTTGTGGAAATAGAAGGCGATGCCCTAGAATGTCCATTGAGTTGTTATTACCACCATCACACCAATCAATTGACAAGATAAAAACTATCTTACTATCATCTAAATAAGTCTACTACGATTTTTTTGGATAAGCGATACACAGTAAGGATTCCATTGGCCACAATTCTAAACTTCAAACTCGCCTCAAAGCCTAGTAATCTTCTGGATAAAATGTGAACAAACCACCAAAGCGCGCACACATTACTTGAAGAGGCGCACAAAAACTAAAAATAGATACCAAAAAAAAAATAGGTGTAGCTACATTGTACTTTACAAAATCATATTTTGCATCATTCAATTTTGCTGAATATTCTATATCTAGAGTATTCACCTCTTCTACATAACAACGAGGAAATGGAGTCAGAATTGACCAAGTACATCATATATATATATATACATACAAATTACAAAGCTAGCCCACGATAGTTTTCAACGGCATCGTTAGATACTTAGACGTACAATGACTGAAGTACATCACATGACTACTGCTTGCTTGGTTATCCAGCGAGAGATCAGCAGGCACATCGCACCTGGATGTATAGTGCAACACAGAAGAGTAAAAACTCCAAATTATCATAATGATGGGCCCCCACACTACAATGGTGAAGAGGATCGTGCCAATGCCTAATTTCCACATTTCCATTTTTGTCACTTCATAATCGGATATAGAAGTCCTTCGTTTCCCTTTTCATCTTCTTAATACGAGCAATAAGATCAGCAAAATCAGAATCCATTTGAAGTATCCATATATGACGAGAGCAGCACCACAGCACAAGGGAAACGACAAACACAATGAAAATGCATGACTTAATCATCTACAATCTTACACTATCCAAACCGTGTAAGAATTCCGACTGCTCGAGTTTTAAATGATACGATCTTTCGATTGATGAAGCATCTTATCAAGCTTAATATCCACTGTTTTTTATTTGTCCTCCTGCATCCAAAGTTAGAAAAAGTTAACCAATCGAAACTGGAAAAAAAGAGAGTAGATTATAAAGTATAAAAAAGAACATTGTATACCGTGCTACTTAGAACTTTACACTGGAAAATTTCCAATTTAAATGATCGAATTTCTTTAAACTACAAATAAAGAAAGGAGGTTAGAATCCAACAAAAAATGCTATCAATTAGAACAAACTTGTACAAACTAGATAGGGATTTTACCTTGTCTTGTTCCGCCGTTGAGGCGAAAGTTACTAAACTGCATCGTACAAGAAAAAACAATTAATTATATTCTAATGAGAAGACAAAGAATAAAGATGAAACATAAATTACCAAGATGAAACACAAATTACCATATTCAGGGTATCAACGAGACCAACTCCAGTTCGTTTCAAATTTGAAAGTGACCTGGCTTTGCGTCCAAGTAGAAAAGCACGCTAAAAAGTAACCATTCCGCGAGGAAAGATGAAAGGTCAATACATCAAGCGAATTACATTTTCATAAGACTAAGACACTTGATGACTAGCAAATTACAATTGAGGTAGAGAAAAATGAGATTGCTCGTCCAAAACAAAGAGAAGTTCAATAAAAAATAGGAGTATGAACTCTAATATACGGCTATAAAGCATGTCACGTAGAGGTTCTGCACAATGATCCAAATACTAGTGCAAGAGTCTGTGAACTATCTTAAGTGTAAACACAATTCTCTCAAAATCAATCCGTCTATACAAAAACAACAGTGCAGAACTATGCTTTTGGCCTTGCCCAGAAGAAGAGGAGGTTTCAAAAGGCTTTCCCAAAAACCAGAACAGAACAAAGCGATAACAAGGAAACTCATCTACAGTTTTATACTGCATGAGCATCAAAACATCAAAATGCGAAACACATACTTTCTCAATTTCTTTAAACTACGAGGTTAGGTAAGGTAATGCTATCAAGAATAACAAACTTGTATAGGGAAGATAGAGATTTTACCTTGTTTAGTTCCGCCTTTAGTTCCGCCTTCATGACGAAGGTCTAACATTTTCATCAGTGAATACTTAATTGCCTCGGCCTCTAAGTTACTAACCTGTATTGGAAAAAATGGAATATTAATTATCTTCTAATGAGAAAACAAGATCGAGAATAAAGTGAAATCATAAATTACCAAGTTTGAAATATTGACTAGACCAGTCCTGCTTGGTTTCAAGTTTGATAAATTCGACTCGACTTTGCCAAGTCGCTGAACTGCATCAAAAAGCGGAAGTGCCCGCCTAAGTCTAACCATTCTGCGAGGAAACAAGCAAATTAATTTCCTATTTAATACGTAAACAAGCACATTTTTTTTCACCGGAACGAGTAACCCACCCAGCAGCCCTATATTCGCTTCTCTCTCTGTCTCTCTTCACTTTATCATTTTTCCCTTTATCATTTTTCCCAGCTCGACCTTCTTCGCAAAGGACACCATGACTTAAAACTTCTTGAATGCACTAAGTATAAATTGAAAACCGAAAATGGATGTTCAAACAGGCGAACAGCAATAGAGTGAGCCAATCCAACAACAGAGATCTAAAACAAAGCTATCATGGCAAGGCAATCATGTTCAATAGATTATCGGACAGAAATCTAAAAGAAAGTTGGATGGGGCATTTTGTCGAACAGATTATGGGAAGGCTAAACGTTCTGTTCCGGCTACAATCAAAACAAAGCATACACATTACCGGATTTATAGAAGTTAATGAAGCCGCGATGGACGGTCGCTGGTGGACGAGAGGTCGTGCGACTGGCGAAGGTGAAAACTGGGGATCTCGGAAAGAGCTTTGCCGGAAAGAGAAAGTCGGCGGTGATGGAGGTCGCTTGCTAGATTGACGATCGCCGGGGACAGAAGGTCGTGAGGTCGCGCCCTAGATTGACGGTCGCCGGGCACAGAAGGTTGTGAGGTCGCGAGTTGTCAAGTGTTTCATGAATCATGAATGAGCTGCAACACTGTCTCACTGTACTCTCCAAGTCCTTTTTGTGTTTTCACGTTTTGTTTGGCAACTTCTGTTACGTTTGGTCCATGACCGAACTGGAACCAGAACCGGAAATTAGGGTTTTGCAAGAGTCCAGAAGGGAGAAAGCGTCGCTAGCGCTCGAGATCGAGAGAGAGACTGTGTGAGGCCGAGAGAGGGAGAAAGCCTTTCTCGAGCATTTTGAGCAAAATCAGAAATGGTAATTATCACATGGACATTTTTACGTGATTTATCCACTTCTCATTTTGAATTCTTTTTTATTTTTACCAACGTCATTTTATATTTCTTTTTTTATTTTTTGTGTGTAAAAATTTATCAAGTTTCATATTAAAAAAAGAGTTTTTTTTGTCTAAATATTAAAAAAAAGTTACCATCCGTCGATATTGTACGATTAAGTTATTAATTAATTTTTCCTTACTTACTCTTCTTGTCAACTCTCTTATTTCAAATAAAAAAAAGCTTACATATATATATTACTCACTTTTTATTTACTTTTTCTTTTACCGACGCATTAAATGGATCAATCATTATATAAAATTACCATTATTTATTTAATCATCTTGTTCCACTTTGTTATTGGTCATCATTATATAAAATTGGGTATCCTCTACCTGATTCAAATGGCATCATCTATAATGGCCGCAAAAAAAAAAAAAAAAAAAAATAGTGGACCAAATTATACCAATTTTACAACTCACTTCCTACCGACTTTCTTATCATACATAACCTCCGAACCACATTTGTTCGCATGGTGGATTGAAAAGAGAAAAATAATTTATTTTTCAAGTACTGAACCATTAACGTGTGCCAAATTGAAAATGAATTTGTCGATTGCTTTTAGTGATAAATACTAGAAAAAGCTTTAGCAACAAAATATTACTTCATTTTTTTTTCTTTTTCAGATTAAAAATTGCAAATAAGGGCGTCTCAATCGTTTGAAAATGTACACATCAAATGGCCCTTGCAAAGAAAAGAAAACGTGGAGGGATAGTTAAGGGCGCGCATGGTAACGCTTCAAAAGCAGAATTTCTACTTCTAAAGTGCTTCTGAAACTGAAATCCGTTTGGTAAAGACACTTCAGAAATGCTTCTGAACCTGAAAATCGTTTGGTAAAAATATTGAGGAATCACTTCCGGAAGTGATTCTAGAAGTGATTTCTACTTCCAGAAGTGATTTTTGGCCAATTTTGAGAAGCTAAAAATTGTAGCTTCTAAAAAAGAAATCACTTCTTCAACTACAACGGTATTCACTGACCAACGCCGGCCGCCGCCGCCGCCAGCCCGCCGCCCGCCCGCTGCTGCCGCCGCCGCCCGCCCGCCGTCGCCGCCCGCCGCCAGTCACCGACCGCCGCCGCCACCGATCGCCGCCTGTCACCGGCCGGTGGCGGCCAGCTCCGCCGGAGATTTTGTTAATAATGTTTCAAAAGTAGAAAATTTCAGAAGTAGAAATCAACTTCTGATGGAGAAGTTGAAAAATCAACTTCTGCTTATGATTGAGAAGTTGAAAAATCAACTTCAACTTTAGAAATAATTTCTGAAGCAGAAGTGTTGCCATGCGCGCCCTAAGGGTGCGCATGAAATCACTTCTGGCCCAAGAATAACTTCTAGCAAGGAAGTTGATTTTTCAGCTTTTGCTTTGGAGTAGAAGTTGAATTTTCAGTTTTTGCTTCAGAAGTTGATTTATGATAGAGAAAAGCGTTTGACGATTTATTAAAAAAGACAATGTACGAAACATTATTAAAGAATATTCAATGGTGGCGACCGGTGGCGGTGGAGGCGGCGACGGCCGGACAGACGGCCTGCGGCGGCGAACGGCAACCGACGATGGGTGGCCGACCTGCGACAGACTGCGGCCGGCCGGCGATCGGCTAACGGCGGCGGGCGACCGATGGCCGCGGTAACGACTGGCCTGCCGAGGTGGGGGGGGGGGACCGGCGACCGCCCCCGTGAGAATGACTTCTTAAGGTCTCCAAGTTAACCAAAATTCTTGCCATAAGTCACTTTGTTTACCAAACGAATTTCCACTTCGGTAGTGTTTTTATCAAACGAATTTCCCCGCCAAATCGACTTCTGGCAGCGAAATTGAGAAATTGGCAAGATTTCATGCGTTACCTAAGGGTGCGCATGAAATCACTACTGGAAGGGAAGTCAATTTCTAGCAAGAAGTTGATTTTTCAACTTCTCTTGAAAAATAGAAGTTGATTTTTCTACTTTTCGACCAGATTGACTACTGATCAGAGAAATTCGTTTAGTAACGATTAAAAAAAGTCAATGTTCGAAATATTATTAAAAAAAATATTCGATGGCCGGCAGTTGTCAGCTAGCGGCAGGCAACTAGCAGCGACGGGCGACGGGCGGCAACAGGTGGCGGCCGACGACCGATGACGACCACCCCCGGCGAGTGGCGGCGGGCAGTCACAAGAGGCAGGCAAGCGATCGGTGGCGACTGGCGGCAACCGACGGCTGTAGTCGGCGGCCACGACAATGACTTCTAGAGCTGGAGAAGTAAAAAAAATTTACTTCTCGAAATTAACCAAAAATCTTGCCATAAGTAGAAAATACTATCGGAAGTCAATTTTTTTACCAAACGTATTTCTACTTCATATAGCATTTTATCAAATGAATTTTCCTATCAAACGTCGGTCTGACAGGAAAATGAAAAAGGAGAAGTGTTTCATGTGCACCCTAAATGGACATATAATAAAGTCATCGAATGACGTGTACAAAATCATTAATGGGGCAAAGTTCAGCGTCGGAACCCGACGACGTCAAAAAAAGATCCATTAATCAAACGTCGACCGACGGCGACGACAATAAGAAAATCCATCAATCATCTGCTAATCGCATCTATCCCTCTTCGTTCCTTACGGCATTCAAGAAAGCGATCAAGCCTCTCTCTCTTGTTTCGCGCTCTGCATGGAGGCAATGTTCTCGCGGTGGGCGGTGAGGAGTGTCTGCAAGTTCCTCTTGAAGAAGAAGTTGGGGGCAGTTCATTTTGGGAGATATTGATTTGGACCAGCTCGATGACCGGCTGAGAGAGGGAACGATTCAGCTCAACGATCTCGCTCTTAATGTTGACTGTTTTAACAAGAAGGCATGCTGACTTTGTTGAATTTCGCTTTATGTTGTTGAATAGAATGGAATTTAGGATACGGTAGTTTCTGTTCTGTTTTTTTTTTTTTTGGCTGAAACTGTTGAATTGTGCTCGGCCGAGCCCAATTCTGCATCGAGAGCATGGAATTTGTTCCTCTAGAAGTAGAAGTAGAATCCTTTTGTCCTTGATGATTCCAGTAGCTCTTTAGGCCAATTTAATGTAGCATCAGTTATTCTGATAGTGTTGATAGTGAAATGATTGGACGGGAATGTAAATGTACACTGAAGGACAACTATCTGCCGGTTCCCTCATAAAAATTTGGCTCCCACATTTTATTTTTTTTCTGATTTCTAACGCTATAGATTTTGTTGATGTACCACCGAACCACAACTATCTGCTGTACAATCCTCATGACTAAAGAGCACATAAATAGGTGATATGTTGGGTCTTCCTATTTTCTGTTGGGTTGCCGGAACGACGTCCTGATGTAATCGAGCCAATGCCACAAGCAAATGTGTATATTCATACTTGTTTAGGCTTATTCGGAAAAAAGAAGAAGAAAAGGAAACGAAGAAAGAAACCATTCATTAAGGGGACAGATAGTCTATTGGCAGATATGGTTTTCCTTTTTCTGCACCTAAGATATAAGGTGGTACTTGAATTTTAATGAAGTTCACTAGGTTTCTTTTATTAGTATATCTGAAATCTTATCCCCTTGACATTTTTAGAACCGGAAGGCCCTGCATTATGTTTAGTGTAGACGATGCATGTTATTATGGAATGACCTGCATGCCATTACAGGTTGAATTTTATTTTCTTATTTTGAACGACTAGTTTTGTGCTAGAGCTGAACATCATGATCGAGTGACATTTTCCATAATCGTCGAGTTAGCTCTCTTGGTAATGCAAGTTCTTATATGCTCTTCTTTCCAGTTTGGTGCAGCATCTTCATTAGTGACAAAAGAAGGATATGTTGGCTCTCTATTAGTTAGAATGCCTTGGAAGGGTAAAGGCTGCCAGGTGGACGTTGGCGAATTTGAATTGGTGCTTGCACGTTATGTGGATAACTATACGTCAGATGTAGTTGGTTCTCAAGGTTCCTGCCTAGATAATAACCAGAGTGTCCATCCCAGCGAGAGCAAGCTAGATAAAGAGATGACGGGGAATACAGTTATACCTTCTTCAGCAGATGTTCACGAAGGAGTTAAGACAATTGCAAAGATGTTGAAATGGTTGCTTACCAGTTTTGGGAAACCATAAAGAAAGTCATCGTTCCATTCGATCCATATTCGAGTCAAAATGTGGAGAATATACACACCGCAGATCTATGGTTTTTTTAGTTGCAGGATTGGCATGCGGATTGTGCGCTTCAGAGGATTCTCATTTGATGGGTAACGTAGGCGCTGAAAACTTCCTTGGAATCAGTCTGTTGACAAACTGTTTAACATTTCCAGGAGTGATTCTTGAGCTGCTTCACATGGATGATGTTGATAGGCAAACATGCCCTCCAAATGTATCGGGGACAGACTTTGGTGTATTACTTTCTGGATCACCACCAGTAAATTCTACAGTGCCAATATGATTGGTAGGAAAGGAGGATTTTCAGGGACTTTAAAGTTTGTATTCCTTGCAAGAATGGTTCCTTAGACATTAGAAAAGTTGATGCAGATGTTTCTATAGATCCTATAGAGTTACGGTTTCCACCAAGTACAATCAGTTGGCTTTTGTTTTCATTGGGAGCATTTGTTAATTGGAGCAAGGAGCGGTATCTGCATCTGGTAGCCCTTCACTGGCAACTGGATCATGTGAAGTTGCCACGGACAAAGCATCACCACTCTATGGTGGCTTATCTGTTGAGCTTTCTTCCTCTCTGAGGCGGGGAGCAGGTTCTGATCTCCACTTACCGAATGTGATTTCAGATTGGGTTCCTTTTGTTGCTGATAAGGAGGAAGATGGTTTTTGGGCAAGGTTGGACATTTTTACTGTTGTTTTATTCGTGTTGTGCTTATGGCTTGCTGGGAGTGGATTAAATGCGGCAGTTCTTTGTGTCTCTGAAGTTGGCGATCTTGTTTCCAACACTTGTTTTTGAAACGTCTGCTCCTGGGGAAAAAAATGCATAGTAGTAGCAATACCCAACTTGGATATTTCGGTGAAGGGACATATAACTCCATCATTTGGCCAATGAAGCAAATCGTGGCGGCTTATGAACTAAATTATTTGTTCTATAAATTTCACATTCTACTTGGTTTCAAGATGTCGCTTCTCTCAATTTGGAATGCCAGCGCGTTTGGCATCCTTGTTTTACATTTAAAAGTATTTAAAGCGAGAAATAGTTTAGGATAAGCTGAGTGACTTCAATGTGACTTTTTGTGTCCTCTTTGCCTCTTCCGCAGTGTGGATCAACTTTTTGAGTGCTTCGATGAATTGAGAAATTCTCAGTCAGCCCTAGGTGGGAGTCGGATGTGGAACTGGCAATGTTCAGTTTTCAGCGCAATAACTACAGCCTCCAACTTGGCTTCGAGGTTATTGTTGAGATTATAACGCGAAAACGTCAACGGATCTTGTAAATATGTCGATACGAAATTGCCAAAGAAATTACGAAGAACGATAAAAGACACCAGATATTTACGTGGTTCGGTCCGAGATCGGTACTTACATCCACGGGGAGAGCCAGCAATATAATTCACTATAATCGAAGAGTCAGATTTACAATCGTTTATGCACTCGAGTGTTTCTCGCACCTAAATTAAACCCAAAACAAACCCACAAATAATCTCACAATCTCTCACGGAGAATTCACTCAGAAACACTCACAGAGAAATACCGATACTCGTCTTGTTTGCTTTAGAAAAAACGCCGAACCAAAAACAACATTCACCTCCGTTTCTTGTTCTCGTGCGATTTTTCCGTGCGGCTCGTTCTCTTGAAGAAGCCCCCCGTCGTCGTGCAGCCCTGACTCCTCTGTCTCGGCTTCTTTTCTTTTTGGGCTTCAACCAGAAGAGAACCCTTTTTATGTTCTCTTGTCTTCGTGCGGCGGCTTCTACTCGAGGAGTCTACTTCCCTTTTGTTGAGAAAATATTGGGTGAGTTTAACATGCCACATTGGCAAAATACCACTCCATTTATTGGCCGCCACATGTCTAAGTGGGACCCATCGTTTCTACTTTTTCTCACGTCCGTTACCTCCGTCACGCACGCCCTCCTCTGTTAATTTTTCTCTCTCCTCTCTCTGTTTATTTTTTTTTTGTCAAAATCTCCTCTCTCTCTCTCACGATCTCACAAAGTTTTAGTGTTCACCCTTCTTCAACTTCAACGAGCCCACCAGGACACCATGGGTTTTGAAGCTCGCGTGCACACAGTGAAAATGCTTTCGGTCGGAGTCGCCGCCGTAGAGCTTACGGCCGAAGTTCCAGGGACCGGACGGTGGTCAGCGTCAGGCTACGCAGAGCAGCGGCGCGCCGTCGCCGACGCCGTGGTTGAAGAGTGCGGGATCAGGAGTGGCGGGGCTGTCATCATAGTAGATGTTCTTGAGGAGATCGTCCATGATGACGGCGCCGGAGGCATCGGCGGCATTGCCAGCGGCGGCGATGGGGGGTTGCTGTTGTGGTGGTCCTGGAGTTCGGAGATCAGAGCGGAGAGGGAGGATGATATAGAGGACTGGAGCAGCAGATCCGATCCCCCCTCGACGAGGTCGTGTAGGTCATCAACTTGGACGACGCCATGACCGGCCCTCCCCCCAAAAAAAAAAAATCCCGCCGAGTCTCTCGGCCTCGACTCAACCGGCGGTTTCCGATTCCCAGTTTCTTCGGGCTCAGTACTAACCAACTCTCTCCGACGACTTCGTCCTCAGCAATCGCGAAGCCGACGGCAATTCCGATTCCGACGACGGAGCGGTCGATCGCTGCTGCAGAGATTCAGAGAAAGAGAGAGAGTCGCGAGCAGTTGGAACAGGAAGGAGAGAAGAAAGTAGTAACGGAGGGGAGAGGGAGATAGACGGACGGGGAAGAGAGAGGCAAACGAGAAAGATGGGGAGGAAAAGATCTGAAATGTGGGCCCAATTTTGACACATGGTAATCAATGAATGGAGTGATATTTTGCCACAGTGGCATGCTCCCCTTTTGTTCCCTATTCGTACCCTCTTAAAGGAGTCAAAAGGAAACAACTTCTGAGTGGTTGACTGGGACCCACAAATTGTCTTCTTCACGGAATATGTGTGCTTCTTTTCTTATATACGGCTGCCCTTCCTTTATTTCCCTAGTGGGCCTTAAGAAAAGTCAAAGGATTAACTCCTTTATTGACTGACCCAATCACAAATAGCAAAACAAACGTCCACTGCATCGCAAGAAGTTAATTTCTCAACCGAAACAAATCCCAACATCTATATCTATATGTCTTCAAGAAGGGAATTCTAATCCAATTAGAATTCTTGGATTTCTTTCCTATCGGGTCATAAAACCGATATAATCCGTAAACGATTCAAACTCGAGACATTATCTAACAATCTCCACCTTGGCTTAATGTTTGAAGCCAAGTCATAATGCCCACCATCCATACTGCTCTCCTAATACCTCTGCGGGCGCTCACTCTTCACAGACGTCTACCAAGCTCAAGCAGAGCTTGAACTTATTTAGAGAAATGAAGTCGATCCACATGTCCGCAGGATTCTCCACTGTAAGAAACTTCTTCTTGGTCACATCCTCTGTTGACATACTATAGCTGACGTAAAATTTTCGGTCACCAGTGTACTCAATTCTCCAGTGATATCTCTGACTTTTACCGAACACCACATCAACCGAATGTACCATGTCAACATCACCAATCAAGCCATTAGACCATACCGCATCTTCAACTTTTTCTGTTGCTACCATGTTTCTAGTCTCAGTCGTCAACGAGACCATAGTGTCTCCCGACGACGCTTTTCAACTCATAGTACAACTGACAAAAGTAAAAGCATAATTGCTCAGAAATCGACTATCTTTCAGGTTTCCTGCATGACCCAGGTTTATAAACCTAGTTACCATCACACTGCCTGAACTACATTCTTCAAAATATAACCCGACGCCTGTCGTCCTTGATAAAATCAGGAGGATCCACTTCACATCATCACAATGTATACCTGGATTAATCATATACACTTTCTCGACTGCATGTGATAGAACAAGCCCGGTACTATCCATGGCATAATTCAGACAACCAACAGTACTAGCATGTGAAGCATGGGACAAATGCTCCACCTCCATCCAAGTATACCATGACAGACAAGATAATTTATAATATGTAGCAAGCAGAATACTTACATAATTTCTTCCTGTAATCTCTCTTGGTATCTTCATACCCAAAGCTCTCTCTGCTGCACCCAAATCATCTATTTTAACATCTGCATACAACAGTCGCTCTATCTCATCCACCTCTGCTGACCACCTCGAAGCTTCATCATCTATGACCTTGGAACAACTGTCAAATACTCTGGAATCTAGCGACTCTGCAGACCCTGTCACATCTACTGTACTCTCAATATCTCTGGGCTCTACCTAAAGCTCCACATGTTTCTGAACACCGTCCAGATCTTTCTCCCTAATTGACCTGTCATTCCTTTTCTGAAACAGAGCAGACTCGTCAAAGGTAACGTCACTGCTGAATATAAAACCGGGTGAATCATCCTCTGTGCACCACAGCATGTATCCCTTCACCCCATGTGCATAGCCTAGGAATATGCACTTCCTTGCCCTCGACTCCAGCGTGCCATCACTCACACAAGCATAAGCAGAGCAACCAAACACTCTCGGTTTGATGTAATCAGTAGACTTACCTGACCATGTTTCTTCAGGAGTTTTCCAGTCAATCTCTGGTGATGGTGATCTATTCACTAACTAACAAGCGGTATTAACTGCTTCAGCCCAAAAATCTTCTTCTAATCCAGCATGGAGAGTAAAGAGCGAGCTCTCTCCAATATAATTTTGTTCACCAGTTCTGCAACTCCATTCAACTGTGGTGACTCGGCAATAGTGCGGTGTCTCACTATGCCTTCCTCTGCCCAAAACTGACCAAGCTCATCAGAACAAAATTCTAACCCTTTATCGGTTCTCAGGCCCATGATCTTTCTTCCTATCTGCTTTTCGGTCATCGCCTTCCATGACTTGAACCGACCAAGCACCTCGCTCTTGTGCTTAAGAAGACAAATCCATACTTTTCTTGAAACATCATCAGCAAAAGACAAAACATACCTGGCACCACCCTTGGACGAAATTGGAGAGGGTCCCCATAAGTCTGAGTGTATGCAGCCTACAATCTCTGAGGTCCGGTGAACTGCCGTACTGAACTTCACTCTCCGCTGACTACCCATGTCGCAGTGATCACAAAAGTCCAGCTTCTCAATTCGATGACCTCCCAATAGACCCCTCTGACCCAGAACAATCATGTCCCTCTCACTCATGTGTTCAAGTCTCATATGCCATAACTGTGTTGTATCCTCACCTGAAGTATCCGAGAATTTAGCAGACAAGCCGATCACTGCCTTTCCCTAGAGGAGATACAACCCGCAGTCTATCTTCCCTCGCATCACGGTAAGCACACCTTGAGAGACCTTTATAACTCCACCTACAGTGGAAATCCGGTATCCGAACCTATCAAGAGCACTCAACGAGATAAGGTTCTCCCTCAGTTCTGGTACATGCCTCACGTCGGTCAACGTTCGCACCATTCCATTGTGCATCTTAATCTGAACTGTTCTAATCCCCACTGCTTCGCAAGCAACACCATTTCCCATAAACACCTTACTACCCTTCATGTATTGATAACTAGTAAACCAGTGTCTATGAGAAGTCACATGATAAGAACATCTAGAATCAAGCACCCATTCATCACCTGATGAACTCGTGGCAACTGTTAACACATCGCCAGCATCACTAGAATTATTGTCTACTGTAGTAACAATATTACTATCACTGTAGACTCCACATTAACTCTTTTACCCTTATACTTCGGACAGTCTCCCCTATAGTGCCCTACCAAATTACAGTGATAGCATCGACGGTTCCTAACATTGGACCTCGATTTAGAATGATGCTTCCATCTGTTACCTCCAGATGCTCTCTGTTCATCTCTACCATGGACTAACAAACCTCTCGCACTACTTTGCGCCAAGTTATCTTCTCTTAACTTCTTTTGCCACTCTTTAGATAATAAAGTGGACTTTACCTCTTCCAAGGTAATCGCAGTACGCCCCTACAGTAATGAATCTATAAAGTGCTCAAAAGAATCTGGTAGAGATGCTAACAACATCATACCTTGTTTTTCATCAGGCAAGACCTCGTTGACGTTCTTCAAGTCTATCACGAGTTTATCAAACTCATCCACATGGGCTTTGATAGATGTGTCTTCAATCATCCGCAACTGAAACATCCTCTTTAGCGTATACAAGCGATTCTTCAAATCTTTCATTCCATAGAGTGCCTGAAGCTTAGCCCATAACGCTGCGGCATCCTTCTCCTCGGCTATCTCTATCAAAATCTCATCCGATAAGTGCAACTTGATTATACTTCTCACCTTTCTGATTAACCTGTCCTTTTCGGCATCTTCCATTATTTCAGGCAATTTATCCTTACCCTCCAATGCCTCGGCCAAACCTTGAGTCGTTAATAATGTCTCCATCTTGAGACTCCACAACTCAAAGTTATTCCTCCCATTAAATTTCTCAATCTCAAATTTCGCCCCAGACATAATTACGATAACAGAATTTCCAGACAATGATCAGACAAGCAAAAACCCCAAATCAACTGCTGAAATTCTAACCGTAGCTCTGATACCAATTGTTGAGATTATAACGCGGAAACGCCAACGGATCTTGCAAATATGTCGATACGAAATTGCTAAAGAAATTACGAGGAACGATATAAGACACCAGATATTTACGTGGTTCGGTCCGAAATCGGTACCTACGTCCACGGGGAGAGCCAGCAATATAATCCACTATAATCGGAGAGTCAGATTTACAATCGCTCATGCACTCAAGTGTTTCCCGCACCTAAATTAGATCCAAAGCAAATCCACAAGTAATCTCACAATCTCTCACAGAAAATTCACTCAGAAACACTCATAGAGAAATACCGATACTCGTCTTGTTTGCTTTAGAAAAAACGCCAAACCAAAAACGACAATCACCTCCGTTTCTTGTTCTCGTGCGATTTTTCCGTGCAGCTCGTTCTCCTGAAGAAGCCCCGTCGTCGTGCAGCCTTGACTCCTCTGTCTCGGCTTCTTTTCTTTTTGGGCTTCAACCAGAAGAGAACCCTTTTTATGTTCTCTTGTCTTCGTGCGGCGGCTTCTACTCGAGGAGTCTACTTCCCTTTTGTTCCCTATTCGTACCCTCTTAAAGGAGTCAAAAGGAAACAACTTCTGAGTGGTTGATTGGGACCCACAAATTGTCTTCTTCACGGAATATGTGTGCTTCTTTTCTTATATACGGCTGCCCTTCCTTTATTTCCCTAGTGGGCCTTAAGAAAAGTCAAAGGATTAACTCGTTTATTGACTGACCCCAATCACAAATAGCAAAACAGGCGTCCACTGCATCGCAAGAAGTTAATTTCTCAACCGAAACAAATCCCAACATATATATCTATATGTCTTCAAGAAGGGAATTCTAATTCAATTAGAATTCTTGGATTTCTTTCCTATCGGGTCATAAAACCGATATAATCCGTAAACGATTCAAACTCGAGACATTATCTAACAGTTATTGCTTCCACCTTATGGTATGTATGCTTTGATCTATAGCTATCATATGTGTCTGATTGATTTCTTTATATTGGACAGGTGCCTGGATGGGGAGTCTATTAGTAGTGCGTTTATGGATCGATTGGACAAGCAGAAATCCAATCGGAAGTCGAAGTGATGATCCGCCCAGATCCAGCGGACTAGATCGACGACATCGGAACGGGCTCAAATTCGGTTGGTTGAAACGAAACGGTGTACTGATCAATACTCAGCGTCTTCGGCCGTGAACTACGATGGATTTTGGCGATCCAAGATCGTTTAGATGGATTTTTTAATTTTTTAATATTTTTCATATTAAATATTATTATTAGTGGCAATTTTTTAAATTTTGGTTTTTTTAATATTTTTTAATCCTCATAGGGTTAGGTTTAGGATTAATACCCTATATAAGGTGTTTTATCGCGTTTTGAGAGGGGTCTTTTTGATATTATCAATATAGAATTTTCGAGATTTCTCTCTCAAACAAGATTTGCTTGTTCTTCTTCGCTATGCGCTGCGTTATGCGTCCAAGAAAATAGCTCATGTTAAAAGAAGGTAGACTGTTTTATTGTCAAGTCAATTGCAAACCTTTTCCATTACGAAATAGTGAAAAGATTCTTCTACCTATACATAGTGGATGTAGCATTTGTGGTGCAATTGAATCTGTTGTAATACTAATGCGGAAATAATCAGGATCTTGCAAATACGTCAATGCGAAAGCTAGAGAAAATAACGAGGAATGATAAAGGACACCAGATATAACGTGGTTCGATCCAAATGTCGGTACCTACATCCACGGGGAGAGCCAACAAAAACAATCAACTATAATTGGAGAATCGAATTTACAATCGCTCAATACGCTCGTGTTTTCCGCACCTAAATTATACCCAATCCCAAAGCGTTTACAGATAAAACAACTCTCAATCGAATATAATAAAGAATAAACTCACTACACAATCTTCGGTGTTCAAGCCGAGGTGAATCACGAAAAATGTTCTGAACGTTTTCTCATGCGGCTTTGGTCTGTGCGAGTCGCTCTCGACAAAAAAACTGCTTTACACCTTCTGCGATCTGCGGCTCGGTCAGGGCTCAGGAACGAAAACCCCCTTAAAGTCGTCCACACCTTTTATTCTTCTGTGCGGCTCCTCTTCTCGCTTGTCAGAAAAGAGGGACTCTTTTTTCTCTTTAGTATATTCTGCAGGAGTACAAACTAGGAAAGGAAATCAACTTTTTCATTCTTTTTTCCCTTCAATGGGTCCCACAATATTTTATATATATATATAAAACAAAAGTGAGCCCCCTCCCTTTTGTCTTGTAGCCGCAGTAACCTAGCAGCAGAAGATTTCTACCGAACGCCCAATATAACATAAAGATATCTTTAGTTAATCAGCTCAAAATTCGAGACACATTTAACAATTCTCCACCTTGGCTCAATGTTTGAAGCCAAAGTCAACAGTGCTCATCATCTATGCTGCTCTCCCATCGCCCCGAAAGGCGATCACTCTCCACAAACACCAATAGTACTCAAGGAGAGCTTGAGCTTCGCTAAAGGAATAGACTTTGTCATCATGTCCGCCAGGTTCTGTGCTGTCGCTATCTTCTTCACAACAACCTTACCCTTCGCTAATATATCTCGGATGAAGTGGTACCTGATATTGATATGTTTCGTCCGCTCGTGATAAACCGAATTATACGCCAAAAATATCGCACCTTGGTTGTCACAGTGTATATCAACACTTTTCTGATCTAATCCAAAGTCCAAGAGCAAACATTGTAACCATATCGCTTCTTTCGCTACAAAGGTCAGTGCCATATACTCCGCCTCAGTCGACGACAAGGCCATGTTGTCCTGTAAGGACGCCTTCCAACTAACTGCACCACCTGCAAGCTTAAACAAGTACCCCGCTAAAGACCTGCACTCATCCAAGTCACCTGCATGATCAAAATCCACAAAACCTGTAGTTTCACTGACATTACCGTTCCTCCGGTACACTATGCCAACGTCTGTTGTTCCCTTCAAATATCTGAGGATCCATTTCACAGCTTCCCAATGAGTTTTACCAAGACGCTTCATAAAATGACTAACTACACTGACAGCTTGTGAAATATCAGGCCTAGTGCATACCATAGCATACATAATACTACCCACTACACTAGAATATGGAACACGAGACATATGTTCCTCCTCCTTCTTAGTCTGCAGTGATAACTTAACTGAAAGTTTAAAGTGCTTCGCTAATGGTGTACTCACAAATTTCGTCGACTGCATATTAAAACGTGCTACAATCTTCTCAATATATTTCTTTTGAGACAGACGTAATAATCCAGCAGTCCTGTCACGCAAAATCTCCATACCCAAAATTTTCTTTGCAGCACCTAAATCTTTCATCTCGAACTCAGCACTCAACTGCCTTTTTCAGCACATCAATAACAGACATATTCTTAGCTGCTATTAGCATATCATCAACATATAACAGCAGATATATCAAAGACCCATCATCAGTCTCCTAAAATAAACACAACTATCCATCTGACTCTTAGAATAGTCCTGATTAGCCATGAAAGCATCAAAGCGCTTATACCATTGCCTAGGAGACTGTTTCAGCCCATATAAAGATTTCTTTAACAAGAAAACATGGTCTTCCTTACCCGGAATAGCAAATCCCTCTGGCTGCCTCATGTAAATCTATTCCTCCAACTCAACATGAAGAAACGCCGTCTTTACATCAAGCTGCTCCAACTTGAGATCCTGTGCAGCAACTAAGGCAAGTAAAACACGAATAAAAGTATGCCTTACCACAGGAGAAAACACTTCATTGTAGTCAATGCCCTCCCGCTGTGTAAACCCCTTCGCCACAAGTCTCGCCTTATATCTCGCTGCCTCGACACTAGGAATGCCCTATTTCCGTTTGTAGATCCATTTGCTTCCAACAATCTTCTGGCTCTTGGGTACTTTAACTAACTCCCATGTCTGATTCCGATGGAGTGATTCCATCTCTTCACTCATAGCCCCTAGCCACTACGATGACTCAGAACTAGCCATCGCCTCAGAGTAAGACGAAGGCTCATTTGTCTCCACCTCGTCACCTACAGTCAAAGCATAAGCAATATCTGTATAACCATAACGTACTGGTGGTTTTATTTGCCTTCACTGTCTGCCCTCGACTAGAGTCTGCTGCGGCTGTACTGGTTGTTAACTATCACCGACTTCAGGAACTGCGCCCTCATCTGCAGTCTCAACCTCTGTTACCTCCGAGATCTCCGGAGTCTCCACCTAAAGCTCCACCTCACTACTAACACCATGATCTGTCTGCTCTGCTGGTAGTGTCTCAGAACTCCTCAATCGAAGCATTACAGTCTCGTCGAAGATCACGTCTCTGCTGATTAGAAAATCGGGTGATCTGGGATCAGTGCACCACAACCGGTAGCTTTCACCCTATGTGCATAACCCAGAAATATGCACTTCTTCGACCTCGGTTCAAGCTTACCATCACTAGCATGAGCATACACAGGACATCCGAATACTCGTAATCCGGAGTAATCAACAGTTTAGCCCCGACCATACTTTCTCTGGAGTCTTCCACTCAATAGCAGATGATGAAGATCTATTAATCAGGTAACAGACCATGTTCACTGCTTCGGCCCAAAATTCCTTGCCAATTCCAGCATGCGATAACAAGCTCCGAGCCCGCTCAAGTAAAGTTTTGTTCTTCCGTTCTGCCACGCCATTCTGCTGTGGTGTCCTAGGTACTGTGCGGTGTCTAACAATACCTTCTCTCTCGTAGAACTCGGTAAAATCTTTACTACAGAACTCCATGCCGTTATCGGTTCTCAGACACTTGATCTGTTTATCTGACTGTTTCTCAATCAATGCCTTAAATTTCTTGAACTGATCAAACACATCAGATTTGTGCTTCAGAAAGTATACACATACCTTCCT
Source organism: Rhodomyrtus psidioides (assembly GCA_021437785.1). Taxonomy (NCBI): domain Eukaryota; kingdom Viridiplantae; phylum Streptophyta; class Magnoliopsida; order Myrtales; family Myrtaceae; genus Rhodomyrtus; species Rhodomyrtus psidioides. The sequence goes on along the minus strand of JAILYB010000022.1, from coordinate 3,708,435 downwards.
AGAATAATCATCGATAAAAGTCAGCATATAACGGGCACCTCCTTTCGAAGGAACCGGAGACGGGCCCCAGACATCTGAATGAATATACTCAACCGGTTGCTTGGTCGAATGAATACCTGTAGTAAACTTAATCATGCGCTGCTTCCCAAAGATACAGTGCTCACATAAGTCTAACTTACTTGTCTTCTGACCCTTTAACAACCTCCTATCACTCAGCATCGTCATACCTGCCTCACTCATGTGCCCTAAACGCATATGCCATAAACGAGTCAAATCAGAATCTAACTCACCTAATGAAATTGCAGCAGCTCCTGTCACGGTCTCTCCCAGTAGATGATAGAGAGAATTCGCTTTCTTCCCTTTCATCACTGTCATGGCACCTCGAGAGATCTTCAGCACTCCACCTTCAGCGGTGTACTTACACTCGATATCATCGAGTGTCCCCAGAGAAATAAGGTTCTTCTTGAGCTCTGGTACATGCCTCACGTCTATCAATGTACGAACCCCACCATCGTGCATCTGAATTCGAACTGTCTCTATCCCCACAACTAGATGTGCACGGTTCCGGTTCAGGAACCGGCGGTTCCGGTGCCGGTTCGGTACCGGGCCGGTTCCGATTCCGAAACCTTTAATTTTATTTTTAAAATAATAAAATAAATTATTAATTATTAATTAAAATTTATAATCAAATTGTACATTGTAAAAAAATTTGAAAAAAAAAAGATGAGGAATGGGCTTGAACTTAATGGATTATCATTAAGCGCATACATATCTTCTTGGGGATAGAAGAATCAAAGCCCATATAGTTCTCTTACCTTTGGTAACCCCAACTTACCCATCCTCAATCGTCGCTACCTGTTGTTGTGGTGGCAGCGGTGGTATCTCCACAATCATCACTGAAGAAGTCGTGTTCTCGATCCAACTCTTGTTGTCGAAGCTTAGCCCTTGTCCAATCATCGACGCAAGCTTGAAACTCCACACTTTTTGGATTTAATCTTGAACGGCGGGAGTCTAAAATTAATCCTCCAGCACTAAATGCTTGTTCAACTGCCACTGTCGAAGAAGGTGCCGCTAATATTTGTCTTGCAATAAGGGAGAGAACTGGATATTGAATTGAATGGTTCTTCCACCACTCAAGAATCTTGAAATCTGCTGCGCTGTGTTCGGAATCACTAAACTCAAAATAAATTGTTAAATAGTTTTCTAATTCAAAAATACTACATGTTGTTCCTTTTTGTTTTTTTTTTTTTGCCTACTCATGAGCATTTTATACCCTCTACCAAGTGAAATACCAATATTGCTTCGTGAGACACTAGGCTGGACAGATTCACATCCACTATCACTTAAACCATATTTACTACAAAATTCATTATATAATTCTACTATAACTTTTTTAACATCTACTTGTATACTATGAATATCTATTACTTCATTCAAATGTGAACATTCATAATAATAAGCATTCAAATAATCTAATAAACCATCTAATTTAGTACGTGGATCGAAAATAATACCAACTAAATAGACAAGAGGAATGTTCAAGTAATAATGCAACCATTTTTCTCGCATTACTAAAATACTCGAAGCTAATTCAGTATCTTTTTCACATTCATTAAAAATACCAGCAATGTTAACACACTCTATTAAAAATAAACGCGTAGTAGGATAATAAACACCAGATAAAATATTAGTAGCATCATTAAAAACTTTCAAAAAATCTAAATTTTTTTTGCAAACTTCCCAATGTTGCGGGAGCAAAACAATATCGGGAATATTATTCGAAATAAAGGAACATAATAAATCTTTGTAATCAAAAGTTTGTAGAAGCATCTCGTAGGTAGAATTCCAACGAGTCGGAATATCTTTTGGAAACCTTCTTGCCCTTCTCCCGTTTTTTTTACAATATTTTCCCCACTCTTTCATAAGTTGAGGACGGCTCCACAAATATCTAATTGCATTATTTATTGGCTGAGGAGATGTTGCAAGAACTCGTAAACCATCTTGAATACATAAATTTAAAACATGGCAAGCACATCTAATGTGAAAAAATTATCCGCCAAAAGAGGGTTTACAAAGTTTTTCTAACTCAGGAATGGAAGCAGTATTTGCGGTGGCATTATCAAAACCAACTGAAAAAATTTTATCAATCAAATTAAATTCTTCTAAGAATCAGTCCAAATATCACTACCTATATGTACACGTCCATTGAATTCTTTAAAAAATCTTAACAATTTCTTTTTTTGTTTTGTATAAACATGTTCAAGTTCGCGTTTAAGAGTATTTCTCGAAACATATGGTGCTTGCGGAGCTAACGCAGTGTTTACCAAATATCTAAAATTAGGATTTTCACCAGTATTAAACGGAGCATGCTCAAGGGCAACATATTCAGCTAATGTTTCTTTGTAAAGTACATTAGTGAAACGAAATAAAGGATGAGCGTTAGGATTGACGAACCCAAGAATTTGTTGTTGGCTAGTGTCGATCCCCGCTTGCGTTGAATATTTTTTCGTCACATGCCGACGAAATGTTCCATAGCCATCTCCTTTACAAAGCTTGTATGTCTGCGGATAATATTTACAGCTTATACCAAACTTGCCTTCATTTTCATTCCACACTTTATTAAAGTGTAGCCATAAATCGAATTCTCGGCTCTTTCGTCCCGGCTCCTTCACTATCGACGATTCTTCGACACCACGAGGACGAAGACTTTCTTGCGTTGGGACGTGCACGACGTTGGGATTGGAAGCATCGTCGTCTTCCCAACATGCATATTCACGAGAATCATATTCATGAACGGGATAATCGGATTCTCCCATCTCGATCGACATCGGGTTCTTTCCATTTCTAGTATTTCTGCTTCCACTTGCCATTTTTTGAGAAAATTGATCGAAAAATTGAGACCAAATTTAGAGAGAATAGCTGATTGAGAGAATTTGAGAGATTGTGAGACTTGACACTTGAGAGTATTAGAGATAATTGAGAGAAATTGTGAGAAAAATAAATAAGGATTGAGATGTATTTATAGAGTTTTTTTAATTTTTTTTAAAATTTTTGGCCTTCGGGCCGTTGGGGAAGAGCCGAACGGCTCTTTCCCGCGGGAGGGGGGGCCCCGCCCCCTGAAATTTTCAGGGGCGGGGCCCACAGTTTTTAAAAAAAAAAACGGGTTGGAACCGGAATCGGAACCGGCCTGTGAAGGTCCGGTTCTGGTTCGGAACCGCGGACCCGGTAAACGGGTCGGTTCCGGGCCGGTTCCGGGTCCGGGTCTAATTTGGCCATGTCTACCCACAACCTTGCAAGCTGCGTTATTCCCCAATAGAACTCTACCACCATCGGCAGTCTGGTAAGTAGTAAACCAGTTCCTATGAGGCGTCATATGATAAGAACACCTCGAATCTAGCACCCATTCGTCTCCTGACGAACTTGTAGTCACACACAAAACAGCCTCTGCATCACTAGTGCTCCCCTCAGCAATATTCGCCACACTGTTTGTGGCCTTCTGCTTATCACCTTTGTTTCTCAACTTAGGATAATCTCTCCTGATGTGCCCCTCTTCGTGATATTCAAAGCACTTCACACGTCCCTTGGACTTTCTATGACGTGACTTAGACCTGCTTTTACCTCTACTGCTACTGGACCCTCACCGTTGCTCTCTACCCCGAATCACTAGTCCATGCGCTACATCCTGCGCCAGACTGTCATCTCGTAAATTTCTCTACCACTCTTTAGAAAACAAAGCGGACTTTACCTCCTCTGAGGTAATTGAAGTACGCCCCTACAATAGAGAGTCAGTAAAGTGCTCCCATGACTCTGGTAAAGAAACCAATAACATCATGCCCTGCTCTTCATCTTCAAGAATCTTACCGACGTTCTTCAAATCCATCATGAGTTTATTAAATTCATCTAGGTGAGTTCTGATAGACGTACATTCAGTATATCTGAACTGGAACATCCTCTTCAACATGTACAAGCGATTGTTCAAACCCTTCTTTACATAGAGCGACTGAAGCTTTGCCCACAATGATGCGGTATCCTTCTCCTCGCCTACCTTTATTAGCACTTCATCCGATAAATTCAACAGGATTTGACTCATAGCTTTCCTCATCAATACATCCTTATCATCATCTTTCATTGATTCAGGCAATTTAGCTTTGCCCTCCAATGCTTCTGCCAAACCTAGAGTTGTCAATAATGCCTCCATCTTGAGGCTCCACAACCCAAAGTTGTTCTTCCCGTTAAACTTCTCAATTTCAGCTTTCACTCCAGACATAATTGCAGCAACAAAATTCCAGATAATAACCAGACAAGCAAAAGCCCCAAATCACAATCCAGAAACTTTGACCCTATGCTCTGATACCAATTGTTGTAATACTAATACGGAAATAACCAGGATCTTGCAAATACGTCAATGCGAAAACCAGATAAAATAACGAGGAATGATAAAGGACACCTTATATAACGTGGTTCGGTCCGAATGTCGGTACCTACATCCATGGGGAGAGCCAGCAAAAACAATCCACTATAATCGGAGAATCGGATTTACAATCGCTCAATATGCTCGTGTTTCTCACACCTAAATTATACTCAATCCCAAAGTGTTTACAGATAAAATAACTCTCAATCGGATATAATAAAGAATAAGCTCACTGCACAATCTTCGGTGTTCAAGCCGAGGTGAATCACGAAAAATGTTCTGAACGTTTTCTCGTGCGGCTTCGGTCTGTGCGAGTCGCTCTTGACAAAAAAACTGCTTTTTTGTGCGACACCTTCTACGATCTGTGGCTCGGTCAGGGCTTAGGAACGAAAACCCCCTTATAGTCGTCCACACCTTTTATTCTTCTGTGCGGCTCCTCTTCTCGCTTGTCAGAAAAGAGGGACTCTTTTTTCTCTTTAGTATATTCTGCAGGAGTACAAACTAGGAAAGGAAATCAACTTTTTCATTCTTTTTTCCCTTCAATGGGTCCCACAATATTATATATATATATATATATAACAAAAGTGAGCCCCCTCCCTTTTGTCTTGTAGCCGCAGTAACCTAGCAGCAGAAGATTTCTACCGAACGCCCAATATAACATAAAGATATCTTTAGTTAATCAGCTCAAAATTCGAGACACATTTAACAGAATCTTCTTATTCCTTTTTTTTTCAATGACGGTAAACGAAATATTTCTTGCTCTGAAGAAATGCCTGAGAATGGAAGACACTCCTATGGAGCAAATGCTTGACAAAGTTCAACTTTTGATTGCCAATTATGTACAGAACAGCAGCAAGTGGAAAACAATCTCAGAGTGTCCATTGCTGGAATGTGTCTTATGTTCTCTCTCCATGATGAAGATTAGGGGAATTTTCAGGAGTTGAATGATGATCAAGAAAACGTTGGCTTTGATTATCATTGTCTAGGTGCAGAATACAGGGACATATCTTCAATGGTGCAGGTAAGAATGAGGATTCTTGATATTGTCCACCTTCCTCTTTCACATTCTGGACTATACTTGGTTTATTCTGCCTAATCCCACTAGACAAATTTAAGATATTGAAAGATTAACATATATGTCCTTTGCGGTTTGAAGGAACAGTTAAACATATTGAGGTGAATGAATATGTAAGTCATCGAGAAAATGCCATGTTCTTTGGTGATGAGAGAATTAAGGATGGGATATATGACCAAAGTGCTTGTAAGTTCATTTGCAAAGCAGATGATGCGATCAGAATAATGCTGCTTAGAACTTCCGGATTTGTTCATTTCCAATTAGCCAGTATCCTTGCCTGTCTGATGGCAGCTCAATAGGTCCAATGTCATTCTGATTAGCTCTACCGCAATTTGTTTTTTGGGTTAAGTTCCAGCTTATCCTCTAAGCTGCTGGTTTTCGTGAAGGAAATGGAGAAGTTTCTTTTACTACTCAATGAATAACTTCCAATCTGAATTTAAGCAAGCCTCTCTTGAGGATTTGAACAGAGGGCCCAGGACATGTATTATGACCACATCTATGGGGGAGAGAGGCTACAGGGTGTCCTATCGGTCTCCGATGCAAAAGTTATTCTCTGCTTTCCTTTTGATGGCAGAGATGATATAGCGAGCTATTTGGGTTGGGATCAATTTATTGGTCTGGACTTTTATTCTCCTTTTTCTACGAGAGAATGGAAGAGTGATAGTTTGGAGCCCTTTTGCAATTCAAATTCCAAGAAGAGGTTTTCTTCAATGGCGACAACTTCTGTGCGTCTAAAATACCTGTAACCTTGACATGTATCTAGTCACTACTTCATGGGAGGAGGTTGATAATGGGGGTAAGTCCTGCTGATCATTTTCGGTCGTGTTGGAAACATATTCCTAATTCGTATACGGAATACGTGCGGAAAACTAATGAATTATGCCCAGAAATCACTTACTTGTATCACTGATCGGAGAACGATTACATGAGGAACCGTACCCACTGTTCACAGATTAAGTGTCGCCTTCGCAATCCAGAGAGTCCTTTTGTCGAACGTGAATCAACGGTGAGGAGGAGAGGATTTCGTCGTCGTCTCTTTCTTGAACGACAGACTTACGTTCGTTATTAGTGTATCAATTGAGAGGAGGGAGAGCGTCTGTATATTTGACGCTTCTTCAACAGACGTGATTCTTCACGTCAGATAACTGCTTGCAGTTATCTCTAGGGGCGGGTGTGATTGCCCGCATGGGCGCACACCATAAGACCTATAGTCCTTCATCTCCCACTCGCCCATGTAGGGCAAATAACTCTCACATGTCCACGGAGGACTAACAACTCCCACTCGTCCACAAAGGACCAAGCATAACTCTCTTTATATCTGCAAAGTTCATATTGACAAATAATCCGTGCGACCAGCATACCTGAGAGCTCGTTGTCATACATCCGTTGGGAGTATATGACAGCTCAAAATGCACATAATTAAAAGTATATTTCCGTATGCTTGTACCCTAAATCGATCAGTCACATACATATCTTTCTCTAGATCCCATTTAAGTATGATATGTTATATTCACAATTATGATCACACTAAAGAATCATAACCGGCCAGTTTGTGAACATAAATCTATTATGTGACTCAAATCTCGAAATCGATCTTCCTCTTCAATTAGACCTCTGGATCTCAGTTCAACTCGCTTTTCTAGAAGTGTCCCTTTAGATCGAATCAATTTCATGACCATAGGTAACACCCTAAGATAGCGAACACTAAATAGAAATCTTGAGAATAACGAAAAGTCGTGAGGGCACCAAATGAGGAATTTTTATCCTCGAGAGTCTCACACGGCATTGAAAAAGTTGAGATCATAACTTTTGCCAACTCTCATTGGTCGACAATGCATACGTAATATGAAGTACGTATTACGGTATTTTCTCCTTCCCCATGGAGCGTATGTCTTTCTATTTTAATACCATATAGATGATCACTTAGACATACTCAATATCTAAACAGAGTTCACGTATCAACTCCAACCAAGAGTTTCCATCAGAACTCTCATCTGGCAATAAAGACAGATAAAGTGAAATACGTGGGAGGACTAATAATAATAAAATCTCTTTATTTCACTTTCGGACATTATAAATAGTAAGTCATCATCTTAACATATTTGTTAAGGCGGCATAAATATTTTAAGCTCCAGCTCTCAATTATCACCTAGATAATAAGCTTAAAATTGCCTCATCTCTATTCATCACGCAGTAAATAGATGCAATTACCCGTGTGAGTGGGCTAATCTCTCATCCGTCCGACATACCTTCTCAAACTAATGTACTAAACATTAATATGCATAAATGTTACACAAAAATCATAGACAATAATAATGATAACAAATATCATTAAAGCATTTATTGTCATAGGCATTAATAATGATAACAAATATCATTAACTCATTCACTGTGAACTTTGGGGAACATTAAACATCCAATACTCTAATTTCTACGCCCTTCTAGAGATTCTAATGCAAAGAACCAATCCTTCTTGTCAACACATGACCAAGTCAAAACATCTCTAGAAATTTATTTCATCACAAGATCTGCTTTCATTCTTATGCGTAGATATGCACTGTTCACATCTTTTCATTACAAACATGTATTTCACAACATCATTTTCTGAGTCAATACGTTTGGTCTTGCAGTGGATCCTTAGTGTAAGCTCTTGCTAGTTATCTATTACAATTAACTAATAATTGGACCTGTAGCACTCTTAGCAACACTTTATCGATCCAAACATCTTTCCAATTAAAGATGAAGACCCCTTTTTGTGTAGCCGCCGATAATACCACGAGAACATCTTCCATCGTGGATAAGACCATGCACATTTGCTTCTTACTTTTCCATGATATGGCACCATTTCTCAGTAAGAATGCAAATTCAGAGGTAAAATTCCTCTCATCTATATCTCCCCCTGAATCAATATCAATATACTTTCAAGGTGCATATCTCTACCTTGAATATCAGTAAATTGATCAGCAGTATTTTCACATATCTCAGAATTCTATTGACGGTAATTCAGTACACTTTGACTTCGATTGGATTGGTACCTACTAACCATTCCAACTGAATAACAAATATCAGGTCTTGAACATATCACAGTGTACATTGAGCTACCAATAGCACTTAGCAAATGGATCACTTTCCATTTCTTTATCTCCTTATGGAGTTTCAGGACACATATTTTGGCTCATACCTTTACTACTTGTAATAAGAGTATATCATCAACATATAATGATAAAATCACAAATTGATTTTAGGATCTTTTGATATATACACAATGGCCTTTATCAATTGTTACAAAATCATCTGCCACTAAGACATCATGAAAAAACGTACATATCAATATCTCAATGACTGCTCAGGGCCATATTCTTGACCTTCATTCACAACTCATGCAGGTTGTACCACATAGGCTTCTTTTATTAATTCTCCATTGAGAATTGTAGTCTTTACATCCTTGATGTAATTCTAGATCCATACTCATCATTATTACCAGAATAAGGTGAATTGAATATTACGATTCACCATAAGGTCAGCCTAAAATTTCTCAAACAAGCCATCAGCTTTATGCTTACTTTTGAGAACACATTTGCTCCCAATGGCTGTGAGTCCATTCAAAAAATCAATCAGTTCCCAAAACTTCGTTTGATCTCATTAACTCCATTTCCTTTCCATTGCTTCTATCCATTTTTCTTTGTCAGGGCAAACCAGAGCCTCATTTTATACTCCTTGACTTATTCTCTTCTTTTAGAGCAATCATGAAAGCTTTATAAAGCTTCTTGCAACTTATTCGCTAAAGCTTCTTGCGACTTATTCGCCAAATTGGAGATCGTACACGTAGTACATCATTGAGATCGTACACTTAGTACATCATTCTCCTTTATGCTCCCACTCGGATCAGACAATGACGACATCTTTTACACATCAATCAAGTTGATGCAATTGAGACTAATTCGAAACAAATTCCCCACTTCTCACATTGCTCCCACTTGGATAAGATGCCCATAAGCTATCATTGTCACTATCCTAAAATTCAAACAGAGAATAGTCTTGAAATATCTCGCCATTTAGAAATTCATTCACTAAGAATGTGACATTTCATGATTCGAATTCAGTTACACTCCCAACTTTCTTGCTCAACCATAGCATTTACCCTTTCGAGTGCTCTTAGTATTTCACGAAGATACTTTTGCCTCTAGGCCCAATTTCCCAAAATTATGGGAGAACAAGTGTGCATAGGTAGCATATCAAGGTCCGAGAAAACTCAAATCTCATTGTCGACCTGTCCACAACTCATATGAATTAGTGGTAACTGATTTATAAGGCATACGGTTAAGTATCTAGACAGCCATCAACAAAATATCACCACAAAAGATGATATGCATAATGGCATGTGCCATCACTAACTTAACCATTTCTATTATGATCTGTTTCTTTTCTTTGCAACTCCATTATTCAGAGAAATCGATGGAATAGTCAACTATCATTTTATTCCTTTTTTCATCACATAAATATCTGAACTAATCAGATATATTTTCTCAACGTCGATCGGATTTCAAATAAAATTTATCGAAGCAACTTATGCCTCAAATTTATGAAAAATCATAAAACAATAAACCCGAATCGAGTGCAATTATACAAATGTGATGAAACGAACAGTCTCACGCCTTGCTATCACATTCCACATATATCTGAATGGATATCAACAAAGGAAATTCAGCTCTTGTTCCTTTTCTAAATGGTTTCCTTATTGTTATTCCTTCCAAAGGCAATGCTCATAAATAGGCTAAACGACATTTTCAACACTGTCCAATAAGCCCTTTTTAGCTTATTTTACCCAGCCTAGCATGCCACATATTCATATCATCACAAAGATGAAAATGAGGAATAACATTACATAATTGTACTCAACAATCTGCACAATTAAACCATTTATAATTCTAATAACTTGTTCCTTACGACAAGTTGTTACATTGTTATGAAAGTCCAAACTAAAACTAAGTTTGACCAAACTAACACGAAAACTAAATCCGTCGTGTTTTGGAGCATATAACATTTTATGTAGGAATAGAATGCAATCATCATGCATATACAATCTGGCTAATGCCAATTCTTTTAACTTTCACTAAGAAGTTATTTCCCACATTTACTCTTTTTGTTTCATGTGGAACTCGTTGAAATCCCACTAAGGTATTTCTATCCTTCAACTGCATGATCTGTGGTCCCTAAGTCTACAATCCACTAAGGATAAGATTCAGCCTAAAAGACTGAACTGTAGATACAAGTAACACTCTTAAGTGCACAAGGATTTCTAAGTTCTTTAACTTACCACAATCATGAATAGAGTTACTTTTATTTCCACAGTGAAAACAATTTATTTTTGAAATGTTTTCCTTGAAAGGACGTTTTCCTTTCTTATGTCGGTTAAACTTTGATTTCTATCTTGAATTGTTCTTTCCACTACTTAAATCTACATTGACGCTTATATCTTGAGTACAAAACTCATTAAAACTAGAATCAACATTGCGAATGTCGATTTTAGGTTTTGCCACCAGAAGGCAATCCATCTCTAGTTTAAGGCGTCGCATAATATCTGTAAAAGTTTTACTTATAATGTGGATCTAGTGGATTTTCATATGCACATAGCTATGAAATAAAGAACAGACTACTGCTTGCACTTGCTATTCATCAATCAAAATGGAGTCTGCATCTTACAGTTCACTTATTTGTTTGATATATGCCACAAAGGCCATTTAATATTCTGCCCATAAGGCATCATATACGTATCAAACCTTATAGTGATCTGTTTCGATTTGAAGATCAATGTCTCACCAAATTTAATTTCGTTAATGCCTTCCATTTGACTTTAGCATTTATAAAAAAAAATGCCCGAACTCATGTATAAAAATATTTTCCTTGCTTTAGCAACATAATGCGAGTAATAGAGTTCAACTTGTTTCTCATTGCAAGTATCTCTTTGTACTTTCTTGACAATGCAGTAATCATATATTCAGATTCTTCCATAACTAGGTCAAGAGCTTATAGTGCATCTAGCTCTTTAGCACATATTGGATCCTATTCCAATTTTCATAATTTTCGCCGTCTAATTCTATTTTCAATCAAGCTTAGCTACAATAGTCTAATAAGCTCAAGCTATTGTATTTGAACACAAAGTTCAATAGACATGTTCTCATTCAATTATTGATGCCTATACATTTATGCATTCATTTTACACTAACTAATTATATTAATGAATAATTTTACATAAGGTCCCAGATTCGAAAGTTCACTATGTTCCCAATCATCGTCCGAGAATCCTCGCTTGAAATTACCATTAACATAATCATTTATGTAAAATTGAGTTCACTGAAATTACTAAAATTTTCTAGAACTCCCCACTCAAATAAAGATAAAAAATCAAATAATGATCTTCATATTTTGTAATTTGTTATAGCACGATTTGAACTAATGCGTAAGCCATTCACGCATCAAATTATACTTTAACCTCATATTACAAGATAGAACTAACAAGCATTCAAAAAAAAAATTATACATGCTATCATAAATCATTATAAGCATGTAAGTCATCCTCTATATTAGAAATAATACGAATTAAAAAATACTCAAAAAAACAAGCAAAATATGTATATCAAGAGGGATCATATGTATTTTATAATTTTTTTTTTTACATTTGTCAAACATGCTCATATAGCATATCAAATCGAAGACAATTTCGATACAAACGTAATGGTACCTCGTACGTTCCAATCGGAGCTCAAACGAGCTCGTACGAACCGGTCAAAGTTTCATCCCATTCGGTCAACGCGTGGTCAACGGTCAAAGTTGACTTGACGAACCAAAACGCAATTTCGACAAAGATCAGGGATCAAATTGCAATTTTCAGAAAATTTGAGGATCAAATTGCAATTTTCAAGAAGTTAGAGGACCAAATTGAAATTTTTCAAAAGTTTGAGGACCAAATTGCAATTTTCGAAAAGTTCAGGGACCAAAATGTAATTTTATAATATTTGGTCCGACGGTCAATGGTCAACGAAGACCAGTCAACTGTCGGAATTCCGGCAGTCGGTCACGGACCGGATCAGGACTTTTCGCGGACTGGGCCGGCTTCTTGGGTCTTATCCCAAATCTCATCGTTTTTAAGATGAATGAAGTCGTGACCTTAACTAACAAAAGTCAAGGTGGTCTGGTGGTTAAAGGGGACTCACATTGCAGGGAGGGCACGGGTTCAAATCCGAATGTTGGCAGTTTTCTTGCTTTTTTATTATTATATACATTTTTTTAACTGCCAGCGCTGTCCTTTGCTTTGCTTGCGTGCGTAACACCCGCACGCAACCGCAGCATTAAACCCTTCTGTTTTTTTTTTTTTTAAACGCACGTGGCCTTCTTCCTCAGCGGTTCGAACGCGCAAGAACAGTGAAGTTTTACTGTATTTCACCGCCACACCGCCAAGCCTTTGACCGCAGATTCTCTTCCGACAATCCACCAAAAATCAAAATAATTAGTGGGTTTTGTACATCACGCCAGCGCGACCACATAGGTCCTAAAATCAACAGAAACGGCAAAGTATTTTTTTTCGGAATCGATTGAAAACGGCTCGGACGCAAAAAACCCTAACCGCGAACTTCCTTCGCGAAATTCGTCTCCGGTAAGCAACCAAATGCCGAGAAATCTTAGGGCTTTTGTTCCCCATGGTGGTACGACCCTACTTGCTCAAAGCCAGCCCGTGATACGCCCGAATTTGGCCTTAATCGGCGAAAAACTTCCCGGCCAGAAAACCCCAAAACGATTACCGAAAATGGAAAAAAAAAAACACGAAATTTATCAAATTTCTTATAAGATCAGGAAACAAGAACCGATGCTCTGATACCAATGTTGGAAACATATTCCTAATTCGTATACGGAATACGTGCGGAAAACTAATGAATTATGCCCAGAAATCACTTACTTGTATCACTGATCGGAGAACGATTACACGAGAAACCGTACCCACTGTTCACAGATTAAGTGTCGCCTTCACAATCCAGAGAGTCCTTTTGTCGAACGTGAATCAACGGTGAGGAGGAGAGGATTTCGTCGTCGTCTCTTTCTTGAACGACGGACTTATGTTCGTTATTAGTGTATCAATTGAGAGGAGGGAGAGCGTCTGTATATTTGACGCTTCTTCAACAGACGTGATTCTTCACGTCAGATAACTGCTTGCAGTTATCTCTAGGGGCGGGTGTGATTGCCCGCATGGGCGCACACCATAAGACCTATAGTCCTTCAGGTCGGATACCACTAGCTCTTGTTTTTGCAATACTAAATACTTTGTGCAGTTTATCAGGTAACCATCTCTATTCTTGATTCGTTAAATCTTCAAAGTTGTTAGTTAGTCATGTTGCTTTTCTTTCTGAATCCTGCTTGCAAGATTGGTATGACCCATGGACACAAATGGAAACATAAGAGTAACTTTTGACATTTATAGGTGGACGACTGATGGATCTGGTCAGTGGTCAATATGCAAAGTACTAAATATTTGAAGAACTGTTATTCGGTTTTCCCTTTGGATTCCGACAATTATGCCGCTCAACACTGCTCTTGGTAGTTTATCCTACAATAACTAAGATCGAGTTTCGGACATCTTCCAGGAGCTTTTCTAATCGGCCTTGTCCGTCACATAAAAGTCATCAAAACGCGGTAGATGGAAAAACAGGTCCATACTACAAAATTTTAGTGTACTCCTATCTGCGAGGAGAGAGAGGGATAGGGCTATCAAAGAGGCCCGCGCCAACCTGGCCCGACGCAGGCCGGCCCGAAAATTTAGTAGATTTTCGGGCCGGGCTCTGGTGCTGGTTCATTACGGGCTGGTACTATTAATCTAACTAAGGCCCAACGCCCAGTAGGATCACCAAAAAGTGCTTCTCTCTCCACTCCTTCTGCTTCCCCTGCACGCCTGCGTGGTATCACTATTGGTCTCGTTTGTCACGGCCTTGAGCTTCGCGAAGATCGCAAGGGCAGAGTTGCAGGCACCGCCGTCGCCGCTCGAGACTGGGGCGTCGACAGCGTGGCAGCCCTTGGTGGAGGCCGCTGCGGAGATCTTGGCAAGGAAGGGGTCCGAGCGGAGGGAAGCTAGGGCGCCGGAGGAGGGTCGAGGAGGACGGAGCGGACGTCGGAGGGGTAGCCGACGATGAAGAAGACGATGTCGGAGAGGGGCGGCGAGGGAGCGAGGGGAATCGGCGAGGCGAGGGCCATGTCGAGGAGGGGCTGGGCCATGGAGAGGGTGCGGTTGAAGACGGTGAGGGTGTAGTATTTCTCATCTTGAATTAAAAAAATAAAAAATAAAGTTTTTTTTTTTTAAAAAAAAGACCCGACCCGGCCCGTATATCTTTGATGACTGGGTATCTGGGCATCGGGTTGGCCCTAGCCGGGCCAAGTTTGGTACTGTTTGATTTCGAGCCGAGTCGGGCCTATGTGAGACCCGACCCAATCCAGCCCATTGACACCCCTAGGGAGAGATATTTTGACTGCCTAACCCGTGTGAACTTGTCACTGAAATAAACTAATACTGTCATTGTGTTTTGACAAACTAGTTCCTGCTACTAGAACCTCTCGAGCAGCGCCCTAGTCTGAAATCACAAGTTCAGTTCAGGGGCATATCATATGTGTTGACAAGTTGGTCATCAGTAAATGATCTTACGCCACCCAAAAAGAGATAATCAACGATACATAAACACAATCTTCTCACGCCTGCAGAGTGCAGATATACCATCAACAGTGTTGACATTTCAAGTCATCAATAACTGATTCATGTTTGTTTGTTTTTTTTTTTTTTTTTTATGCCCAGGATCCACCTGTCGGCCCCCCAAAGCAACACAACACATCAACACAGCGATTATACCTGGGGGGAGCTAGCCCAGCCAAAAAATAATAATAATAACTGATTCATGTAACTATTTGGAACCACATTCAGCTTGCTATTTCTGTCCTATTGTAGCCCAGCCAACATTTGTTCTACGAACTTAAGATGAATCACCAAAATGCGGTTGGAAAATCCACATCCGAAGAATCCGCATTTGATCCCACTCTCAAGAGACCGGCAACAAACTGAACATATATGCAAAGGGCAAAAGGGAAGAAAATGAAGAGCTTAATCACACGATCCAAACTCTTCTTCCACCATAGTCTCCAACTGAATATTCAATGCCCTGGTAAGATTTCGATGGACGAAGCATTTACTTTCCACTATTTTTTAATAATCTTCCTGCATCCAAACTTAGAAAAAGTTATCCAATTGAAATAATTAAGCTCAAGTAGAAACTAGAAAAAAGGAGTGATTATAAAGTAGAAATGCAAAGAGTGCATACCATGCTACTTCGTACTTGTAACTTAAACTTTTCCAATTTGACCTTTTGAATTTCTCTAACTACAGATAAGAGCAAGGGGGGTTAGAATCCACCAAGAAATGCTATGAATTACAACAAACTTGTATAAACTAGATAGATATTTTACCTCGTCTAGTTCCACCATCGAAGTGAGAGGATCAATCATGAAATCTAATCTATCATTTGGGATTTTTACCAGTGATACTTAATTACCTCATCTTGCTTTAGTGGCAAGCGGCGCGCCTCAAAGTTACTAACCTATATCGTGGAAGAATCAAGATGAAACAAAAATTAACATGTCTAAAGTATTAGCCGGACCAGCCCTTCGTTTCAAATTCAATAAATTCGATCTTGCTTTGACTCCAAGCTAAGACAAGCGTCATTAAGTGTCTTGGTTTGGTCTATTCTACCTCAATTGTAATTTACTCATTGTCGTAGTTTTATGAAATGTAATTTGCTTGATAAATTGAACTTTCTTTATCTTTCCTCGCAGAATGGTCAATTTAAGCGTGAAGTTAAGTTCGGAGTCAAAACAATTCGAATTTATCAAATATGAAACGAACAAAGACCAATATAGTTAATATTTTAGACAGGATTGTTTTTTCCCTGCACAATACAGATTAGAGATAGTAATTTGAGGCGCGGCACTTGACATTAAAGCAAGACGAGGCAATTAAGTATTCACTGGTAAAAATCCCAAATAAAAGATTAGATTTCATGACTGACCGAAGCAAGCCATGATTTCAGAACTAACTGAAGTGTAGAGACATTCCAGCTTGGAATGAAGAGTTGTCGAGCAAAGAAATTCTCACAATTCCTTTGAGTCTGCAAGCAAGGACAAGTTGGTTTGCCAATACAAATAAATGAAAAAAAAATTGACCTCCCCAATGAAATATCTCAAATGGCAAATAAGTGAATCACATATTCTAAATTCTAAGTTGAAGGTGAATCAGAAGTCGGTTTGCCTACACGTACTCATTTGTGTGCGAGCACCACATAAAATGCATATACCATGGGTTATGCGTGTATATGCAACTCCTCACTCAAAGCAG
The DNA here is from genome assembly GCA_021437785.1 of Rhodomyrtus psidioides. Lineage (NCBI taxonomy): Eukaryota > Viridiplantae > Streptophyta > Magnoliopsida > Myrtales > Myrtaceae > Rhodomyrtus > Rhodomyrtus psidioides. The sequence goes on along the minus strand of JAILYB010000022.1, from coordinate 3,691,527 downwards.
CATGTTTATTTACTAACCAGCTAGAAAAGGTTATGCCCCGACTACTATTGTAGAATAAAAGTTATGGAGCATGCAGCGTTAAACTGCTAAAACATATGGAAGGTACACAAAGGGAAATCGAAAAGCAGCATTCACTTCATTTTAATAAGCACTTCATAGAAGTAGCTCTAGACCAGCATGGTCATAGCCACTGCCAATCCAACAGCCCCTTGTGCCAATTCGCTACTCCCTTGCTGCTTGAATAACCTGGGGCGAACCCCACTTCAGAGAGCTTCTTATGTGAGGTTGCATAATATGTGAAAAATGCATCCTCATACTGCCACATGCTTGAAAACATTACTTAAAAGAGAGATTATTGCAGAAGAAAGGAAGCAAATTGCTCGTTTGTCTCTTTCAAGATCGTGCCCATCCCCATGAGATAGTTGCAAGAACAACACGCAATTCAAGTTGTTCACAGTTGCATACATATTACATATGGTGCTGTATCCTAGAGGCTTCAATAAACCACATACTGACACATCTTTGACGTGCGATCTCATTAAGAAGATTTCCTGGCCTCTGCATAGAGAGCTTTTTTTTTTTTTTTTTTTTTTTAAATAATACAAAAAAAATAATATTTACAAAAATAATATATATATATATATATTTTACAAATTTAGGTCTCTCTTGACGGTTGAACCGTCAAGGGAGACCTTGGGGCCTGCCGACGGGCCCCCTTCCTCTCCCTCGGAGCTGAGGGAGAGTGGGGGCCCACCGATGGGCCCCCTCCCTATTCCCTCGGCAACTCAGTTGCCGAGGGAACGGGGGCCTGCAGCAAAAAGCTGCAGGCCCACGTGGGGGACCCCCCCTCCTCTCCCTCTCCTTTGATTTTTTTTTTTAAGTTTTGCAAATTTTTTAATATGTTTTTGTTTTCTTTTAATAATTTTTTTAGTTGTTTTATATTTGATGGAGCCGCAGAGGATCAACATTTACGTAAAAAAATATTTACGCATCTCAACACCGAGAAAAGTGAGTGAACGATCAAGGCGATGACGTTTACTCGTTAGGTCGCAGAGCGATCATATTTACGTAAAAAAATTATTAACGTACCTCGTCTCCGAGGAAAGCGAACGAATAAGCAAGGAAACTGCGTTCGCTCGCGAGACGATCATATTTACGTAAAAAAAAACATTTATGCGTCTCGACTCCAAGAAAAGTGAGAGAACGAGCGAGGCGACGCTCGCGGAGCGATCATATTTATGTAATAAAAAAAATATTTATGCGCCTCGACTTCGAAAAAAGGGAGTGAACGAGCGAGGCAACGACATTCGTGAACGAGCGAGGCGCGGAGTGATCATATTTACGTAAAAAAATATTTATGCGCCTCGACTTCGAAAAAAAGGGAGCGAACGAGCGAGGCGCGGAGCGATCATATTTACGTAAAAAATATTTTAATATTTTTTTACTTAAATATGATTGCCCCGCGAGCGTCACCTTGCTCGTTCGCTCACTTTTCTTGGAGTCGAGACGCATAAATATTTTTTTTACGTAAATATGATCGTCTCGTGAGCGAACGCAGTTTCCTCGCTTATTCGTTCGCTTTCCTCGGAGACGAGGTGCGTTAATAATTTTTTTACGTAAATATGATCGCTCTGCGACCTAGCGAGTAAACGTCATCGCCTTGTTCGTTCACTCACTTTTCTCGATGTTGAGATGCGTAAATATTTTTTTACGTAAATGTTGATCCTCTGCGCCTCCATCAAATATAAAACAGCTAAAAAAATTATTAAAAGAAAACAAAAACATATTAAAAAATTTGTAAAACTTAAAAAAAAAAATTCGGAGAGGAGGGGGCGTGGGGTGGGGTGGGGTGGGGTGGGGGGGTTCCCCATGTGGGCCTGCAGCTTTTTGCTGCAGGCCCCATTCCCTCGGCAACTCAATAGGGGGGGCCCATCGGTGGGCCCCCACTCTCCCTCAGCTCCGAGGGAGAGGAAGGGAGGCCCGCCGACGGGCCTCAAGGTCTCCCTCGGCGGTTGAACCGCCGAGGGAGACCTAAATTTGTAAAAAAAAAAAAGTTAGTATTATTTTTGTAAATATTATTTTTTTTTGTATTATTTTAAAAAAAAGCTTCTGCATAGAAGATAGTGATGGAACAGACCAGATACTTACTAGGTAGCATCACTAGCCTATGCAACATAAATTCCATAAAAAACACTTTCCAACTCTTTTCAGTCTCGGCAAAAACAAGGACCGGTAGCATCGGAGGGCTACACTGCAGTCCGTGCATAAGGAAACTACTGATGGTGCAGGCGGGAAGCCAAAGATATAGTTTCATCAATACACAACCAAGAAAAGGGAACCATGTAACTGCATTTCAATTTTATAAATTTATTGATGAAGTCACCATAACACGCGACTTGGCATACAACTCAACGTAAGGACGAAACGCCTGTCAATTGGCAGTTCGACCAGCCCTTTTGATTCCCCTTTCGACAACTCGCGGTGTAAAAAATGATCAATTAGCATCTCGCTCCATAATGCTCCAACTGAAGCTTAAGAAATCTTACACAAAATAGAAATTATCAAACTTAGGGCCTTCGTGTCATGTTGCTAGTTATTTCACATATTCGCAGGTTATCTACTAAATCAATTGAAAAAAAACATTGGTTTATTTCCCACGCATTTCACGTGCAGTGTATTTAGTATTGCATCCCACGTTTTTTTTTAAGGGTTTTCATTAAGCATATCTCCTCCTAGCCAAATATTAAAAATTGATACATTGGCATATTATAAAGTTCGCATGAGGAAAAGGAAGGATAGTATGGCTTGCACATTGGTTATAGGGCCCATTTGGTTCGGCATTGTAAATGAGCATTTGGGCTCTAAAATCCCTTGGCAAAATGCAAATGATGTTTAGTTCAATTTTTTGCTCACTTTGGCCAGATGCATTTGCATCTCAAATGCTCTCTAAAGTCACTTACTTACCTCTCCTCTTGAGGTACTTTGGGCTAAGGAACTTTTGCGAAATGCAAACCTATGCCCACAACATTGATTAACTTGAACAACGTAGTACAAAACTTCTGCTCATAACAAAATGCCCAGTGCAACACAAAAGAGTAAAAGCTCCCAAATTACAATTGTGAAGACGATAGTGCCAATGCCTAATTTCCGCATTTCCATTTTTGTTGAATCATCTATGCCCACAACATTGATCAACTTGAACAACGTAGTGCAAAGCTTCTGCTCATAACAAAATGCACAATGCAACACAAAAGAGTAAAAGCTCCAAATTACAATTGTGAAAACGATAGTGCCGATGCCTAATTTCCGCATTTCCATTTTTGTTGAATCATATTCAGATAGAGAAGTCCCTCGCTTCCCTTTTTGTCTTCTTAATACGAGCAACAATATCAGCAAAATCAGAATCCATCTAAGTTATCCACATATGGCAAGAGCAGCACCAAGCTGTACAGCACAATGGAAATGACAAACACACTGAAAATGCATAACTTAATCATCTTTGTTCTTACACTATCCAAACCGTGTAAGAACTCCACCTACAAGTTATCCATCAGTCATGTATTGTAATTTGTCATCCAATTTGCCACAAAATGCTTAATATCGCTTCAGCTTGCTTTGGTGACAACTCAATTACTAACCTGCATCGTACAAGGAAAAAAACAATTAATTATCTTCTAATGAGAAGACAAAGAATAAAGATGAAACATAAACTACCAAGATGAGACACAAATTACCATATTTAGGGTATTAACAAGACCACCTTTCGTTGGTTTCAAATTTAAATTGCGTCCAAGTTGAAAAGCACGCCAAAAAATAGCCAATTTGCGAGGAAAGATGAAAGGTCCACACATCAAACAAATTACATTTTCATAAAACTAAGACTTACAATTGAGGTAGAGCAAAATGAGATTGCTCATGCAAAACAAAGAGAAGCGTAGTCAAAAATAGGAGTATGAACTTGGATATACGGCTGTAAAGCCCCTCAAGAAGAGGTCCTGTACAATGATCCAAATACTAGTGCAAAGAGTCTGTGGGCTATCTTAAGCATAAACGCAATTCTCTCAAAGTCAGATCTGTCTATACGAACACAACAGTTAGAACTATGCTTTTGGCCTTGCCCAGAAGAAGAGGAGGTGAAAACGCATTCCCAAAAAAAATGAACAGACCAAAGCGATTGCCAAGAAACTCATTTCAGTTTTATACTGCATACTTGAGCATCAAAAAGTCAAAATGCGAAACACAAACTTTTTCAATTTCTTTAAACTACAAATAAAGCAAAGAGGTTAGGTAATGCTATCAATCAAAACAAACTTATATAGGAAAGATAGGGATTTTACCTTAGTGAGTTCGCCTTTTGTGGCGAAAGGACCGTGGATGGAATCTAATATTTTCAATCAGTGAATACTTAATTGCCTCGTTACTAACCTGTATTGGAAAAAAAAGGGAATATTAATTATCTTCTAATGAGAAAACAAGAGAAGAATCACAGAAAATATAAATTACCAAGTTTGGAGTATTGATTAGAATAATCAAGCGTGGTTTCAAGTTTGATAAATTCGACTTGACTTTCCCAAGTCGCTGAACTGCATCAACAAGCGGAAGTGCACGCTTAAGTGTAACCATTCTGCGTGGAAACAAGCAAATTAATTTCCTGTTTAATACTTCTAATATCTAGGCTAGAGTGTTCAACAGGAAAACACGCTTGCTGCAAAACATACACACTTGCTGCCCAGTTAACGGTTCACACCGAGGTCGACCCACCGCAATCAGAGAAACCAACCCAACATCAAGGCCAAGACTGAAAGCGAAACGAAATCAGGGCAAATTAGCGCAGATCGGTACCTGAAAAACCGTCCAGGGCCGAGAGTGAGCGGGACTGAGCGACGAGCACCGAGGTCGTGAGTTTGGCAAGCGAGAGAGAGGGCTCGTGAGTTGAGCGAGAGAGAGGGGAAGCGGTGGGAGACTTTTGCGTGTCCGAGCTCCGACACTTGGTCAACCGAACTACACGCGTGGGACTCGCGTGTCCGGTGGATAGGTGAGTCAAAATTGAAAAAAAAAATCCAAAATTTTCTGATCTAATCTCTTTCTCTCGCGTTCTCTACCTGTCGCGCTCTCCTCTTTCTCATGTCGCTGCTTTCGGCTCAGTCGCGGCTCGCCGCCTCGCCTCCCCTCGAAACAGCAGATGCATGGAGAAGACCACAGATCTAAAAACCCTAGAGGGGCATCGCCGGAGGGAGGGAGGGAAGGAGAGATAGAAGGAGGACGCGACTCCAAGAGCAAGACGGAGAGAACGCGCCTGGAGAGTGAGTGAGAAGGGAGAGAGCGCCGTTGGAGAGTGAGTGAAGCAGGGCAGTGAGGAAAACAGAGAGAAAAGAAGAGGCGAATTTAGGGTTGGCTGGCCAGTGTACTGGGCCCGCGGACCGGTTTGGTTTGGTCCGTTTATCTGATTTCAATCCGATTCCCGTCAAAAGACGAAAATTTGAAATTACTCAGAATCTATATATATTATCATGCTGACAGAAAAATATATAAATATATATATATAATATACGATATGTCCTAAAATGTAGAAATTTTTTATTTTTTAAGAACTCATATATTGACGTATCGTGTCGTGTCGTGTTGTATCTCGTATCTTGTGTCGTGTTCGTGCTACATAAGTCGCGACTATCTCCGAGAGACCGTAGGGAATTAGGGTTTTATTTCCAACAATAAAAATTAACTTTGAAATAGTAAAGCTGCTTTTCGGGAATGTAGAAGAGAAAAAATAAAAAGATTAAGGCGGTATTTATTTCGCAAAAAATATATAATTGATCATGGCATTTGAAATAATTAACAAAAAAGTTGTATTCATTATCGATAATAATTATACTTATATCCTATCATGGACGGCGAAAATATTTTTATAATCAATACATAATGTGTTAAAGCGAGTAATTTACGCTTTTCATTGTTATTTTGATAATTTGATGCTTTTTTTCACTTGCAAAATTATTTATTTTTAAATGAGAAACAATGTCCAAAATAACACAAATGATATTATTTAATTCCCAATCTTTAAATTCTACAATCTACTCTTACAAGAGAAAGATGTTTGTGAACTTTGGATTTATTAATTTCATTTTTTAACGGTTTATTGTGAATTTGTCCAAAATGAGAATTGCGCGGGAACAAAAGCAGTGGAACTTGCTATATACAAGGAATGAAGAACTGGAGCGAGATTTAACTGAGCTAAAGCACTGATAGATGAACCCAAAAAAAAAAAAAGCTGCCCATGAAAGATTTTAAATGGCGAATGTATGCTTGGGAATAGGCATGGCCACGGGCCGAACCGGCCGGGGTCAAACCTGAAACCGGTCATCGGGCCCACGGTTCCAAATCGGAACCGGCCCGGTTCCGGGCAAAATTGAACCAGAAAAAATCCGGGATAAAAAAAAATTAAAACAAAACTTTGAATTTAAGTTCAAGCCCCGCCAGGCTCTCCCTCACTTTTTTTTCCTCCAAATTTGATTACAATTTATATTTGATAATTCATTATTTCATTATTCATTATTTTATTTTATTTCATAATTCATCATTTAATAATTTGATTACAAATTCGTTACAATTTAATTTTTAAACTCAAAAATCGAAATCGAAATCGAAACCGGTGATTCCATTTTCGATTTTGAACCGGAACCGGGCCCGAAACTGCCTGTTCAAAACCGCCCCTTAAGGGCTCAGTTCCAGTTCCTCCTAATCTTGAAACCGTAACCACCGGCTCGTGAACCGGAACCCACGATTCATGAACCGAGGCCATGCCTACTTGGTAAGGTCTTTGCGGGAAAAGATGAATAAGTGAATCACGTACACATTCTGGATTCTAGGTTGAAGGTGAACCGGAAGTCGGTTTGCCTACACGTACCCACTTGTGTGCGAGCACCACATAAAATGCAAATACATACGTCGATATGCAACTCCTCACCCAAAGCAGCATGTTTGTTTACTAACCAACTGGAAAAGGTAATGCCCGATTATTATTGTGGACTAAGAGTTATGGAGCATACAGTGTTAAGCTGCTAAAACATATGGAAGGTAGACAGAGGGAAATCGATAAGTAGGATTCACTTCACTTTTGTTGGAATCAATAAAACACAATATGGGTGACCTTTCGGAAATAAAAGCGAGGCACGAAATGGATGGAGAAAACTCTGTATATTGAAGAACTTGATTTGGCTTATCTCTCTTACTTCTTACAATACAACTCACTCAAGTATTTATAGAGGATATTCTAACACTTATGAAGACAACCTCAATCAAACTCACAAGGCATCATTAATGCTTAATGAGTATAGACACAAGACAACCTCAATCAAACTCACAAGGCATCATCAATGCTTAATGAGTATAGACACAAGACACAAGACAACCTCAATCAAACTCACAAGGCATCATCAATGCTTAATGAGTATAGACACAAGACAACCTCAATCAAACTCATAAGGCATCATCAATGCTTAATGAGTATAGACACAAGACAACCTCAATCAAACTCACAAGGCATCATTAATGCTTAATGAGTCAAATCCTTGGTGCATGCTTCAAGATGCATTTACTTCTCCATAATGGCTCTTCAAGATCCATTGCATTTACTCCTTCAAGATAATCAATTTTATTAGCATTTCAATAGCCTCCCTTAAAATTGATTTCCATGCCAAGCATCTTCTTCAATTTTTCGAACGAATCCGCCTTCAATGGTTTCGTCAAAATATCTGCAAGTTGATCTTCTGATCTGCAGAAATTAAGTTCGATTTCACCATCTTTGACTCGCTCGCGAATATAATGATACTTGATGTCGATGTGCTTGCTCCTGCCATGAAATACAGGATTCTTGGCTAATGCAATAGCCGACTTATTGTCACACATTATTTTAGTAGGACCCGTTTGTTCATGCATCAATTCATGTAGCATCCTACGAAGCCATATCGCCTGACAAGCCGCTGAAGCTAATGCCATATATTCTGCTTCAGCTGTCGAGAGAGCAACAACTTGTTGCTTTTTGGAAGACCAAGAGAATACTCCTGATCCAAGAAAGAAAGCATACCCCGACGTACTTTTCCGAGTCTCGGTATCACCTGCCCAATCACTGTCTGTGTACCCCACTAGACCAAAATTTTCAGTGTAAGAATATAAAATTCCATGATCACGAGTTCCACTCACATACCGTAAAATTCTCTTTGCTGCTTGCAAATGTGACTGGTATGGTTTTTCCATGAACCTGCTAATAATACCCACTCCATAGGTAATATCTGGCCTTGTAGAAACCAAATATCTCAAGCTGCCAACAATGCTTTTAAAATAAGTGGGATTTACCAGCTCACCGGTTCCTTCTTTCTTCAGCTCCAATCGTTCTACTACCGGAGTTCGGATTGGCTTGAGTGATTCCATTTTAAATCGCTTCAAAATATCATTAGCATATTTCTGCTGTGAAATAAATATGCCATCATCTGTCTGCTTCACTTCAAGACCAAGAAAATAGGACATCAGTCCCAAATCAGTCATCTCAAACTGGCTAGTCATAGCCTCCCTGAATTCAACAAATATTTTTTCACAGCTCCCTGTAAATATCAAGTCATCAACATAAATGCATACAATTAAGATGTCACCGTTAGCATTTGACTTGATATACAATGTATGCTCATAAGGGCACTTTTGAAAATCATGCTCCAACAGGTATGTTTTGATACGTGTGTACCAAGCACGTGGTGCCTGTTTTAATCCATACAGAGCCTTCTTCAGTCTGTAAAACTGATTTCCATGCCCTTTCTTCTCATAACCCTGTGGTTGCTCCACATATACTTCCTCTTCAAGGACACCATTGAGGAATGCTGATTTCACATCCATTTGATGGATCTGCCAACGGTTTTGAGCTGCAAGTGCTAAGACCATTCGAATAGTATCCATCCGAGCAACTGGTGCAAATACTTCAAAATAATCAATACCTGACTTTTGCTTGTAGCCTTTACAACCAGTCTGGCCTTGTAACGGTCCACCCGACCGTCGGGTTTGTACTTTGTCTTGTACACCCACTTGACACCAATAGGCTTCTTACTAGGTGGTAAAGAAGTCAACACCCATGTGTCGTTCTTCTCAATGGAGTGAATTTCTTCATCCATTGCTTCAATCCACTTTTCATCTACAGCTGCTTCATCATATGTTACAGGGTCACAATCAGCAAATAAACAAAAGTTTATCAGTGTTTCATCAGTGATTTCGCTATTACTGTTTCTATTTCTTGTGACCACATAATCTCTGAATTTTGCTGGCATCTCCTTCAGTCGTTGTGAACGACGTAGTTGTGGTTCTGAAACTGCTGTTGGTGAAGATGTACCTCCAGTTGAAGATGATGAGGAAGATGGATCACTCATTGAAGATAATGGAGGTGTTTCTGTCTCACCCGCCAGTGGTTCATCTTCGATGGTGATGTTTTTCTGGTCACCCTTCTGATTCCAGTCCCAGGTTATATCTTCTAAAAACTGGACATCCCTGCTGATAATGACTTTCTCAGTGACCGGGTTATACAGTTTATAACCTTTAGTTGTATCACTGTAGCCGATGAAGATGCACTTCTCGCTTTTGTCATCCAGCTTCTTTCTTCGCTCGTCTGGTATATGGGGATATGCCACGCACCCAAATACTCGTAGGAACGAAACATCTGGTTTGTTTCTACTCCAAGCTTCTTCTGGAGTTCTTCCAGGAACACTCACTGTTGGACATCTGTTTAGTACAAATACAGCACAAGCAACAGCTTCTGCCCAAAATTTCTTGGGCAAATCTTTAGCTTTCAACATACTTCTTGCCATTTCAAAAATTGTCATATTTTTTCTTTCTGCTATACCGTTTTGCTGAGGAGTATAGCTGGCAGTCAACTGACGTTTGATTCCATGAATTTTACAATATTTGTGAAATTCATTTGAGGTAAATTCTCCACCTCTATCCGATCTCAACGCTTTCAATTTAAAGCCACTTTGTTTTTCAACATAGACTTTAAATTCTTTAAACTTGCCAAAAGCTTCAGATTTTTCCCTCAAGAAGTGTACCCATATTTTTCTGCTAAAATCGTCGACAAAAATTAGCATGTACCTTTTTTGTCCAAATGATTCCACCTCAACAGGGCCACATATGTCGGTATGTACCAACTCCAGCTGTTGGTTTGCTCTTCTGGCTTTTCCAACTGGAAAAGAGTCTCGGTGCTGTTTTCCAACGAGACATCCTTCGCAAGGACGCCCTGGATCGTTAATCAACGGCATGCCGGTCACCATCCTTTTCTGGACTAATTGCTTCATTCCACGAAAATTTAGATGCCCAAATCGAAGATGCCACAGCCAGCTGCTGTCTTTCGTCATCGCTTGAAAGCTCAAGAGATTCTTCGTCTGAAGAGTCAGGGGAAACATCCGGTTTTTCGTCATTTGTACCGTCGTGATCAACTTGTTGTTTACACCTCTGATTGTGCAAACTCCATTTTCAATGTGAACTTTGTGGCCCTTTTCGAAAAGTTGCCCAACACTTAGCAAATTCCAAAAAAGTCCTGGCACAAAGTAAACATCTGCAATAGCAACATTAGTACCATCTTTGGATTTGATATTAATGTTACCTTTGCCCGTCACGGGAATTTTTGATTTATTCCCGAAGTTGACTTCGCCACGGCTTGTCTCATCCAGCTGTGAGAATAACTCCTTTCTTCCGGTCATATGGTTGCTACACCCAGTATCTAGACACCATGTGTTGGTATCCACGATAGTTGAATCATCCTTCGCACATGCTAGTACCATGTACTCTTCAGCATCTGTGGCATGTGCATGTTCCGCCGGCACGTACGTCGCCTTTGTATGGCACTCGGATTTATAATGTCCGAATTTATTACACTTAAAACACTTGACTTTTGATTTGTCAGGTGTTCTAAATTTTCTGGTGAAATTTGAATTCTCACCTCTACCTCGGGCTCCTCCACGACCTCGACCGCCTTGATAGCCTCCTCGGTTTGGTTGAGTGACCCGACTTTGCAATGCTTGCTCGGGAACGGAACCCGTAGACTTCTGATTCATTCTTTACTCATGGGAGCATAATGAACCCATCAACCGCTCCAACGTGAGAGTTGATACGTCTTGTCCCTCCTCGATCGCTGCGACGACGTAGTCAAATCTTTCGGTCAAAGACCTCAAGATTTTTTCCACGACACGAACATCTTGAAGTTCTTCACCATTAACCCTCAATTGGTTAACGATGGCCTGCACACGATCAAAATATGCCGATATTGTTTCCGAGTCATTCATGCGTAAAGACTCGAAATCACCTCGAAGAGTCTGAAGCCGCACCCGCCGGACACGATCATCGCCTTTGTAGGATTTCTGCAAGATATCCCAGGCAGCTTTTGCGGTCTCGGCACTCGATATTTTTTCAAATATCGTTTCCTCCACGGCTTGAAAAATCGCATATAATGCTTTCTGATCTTTCTTCCGGGACTCCACCAGAGATTCTTTCTCCTCCTTTCTTAAAGCCTCGAATGCTTCGGCATCGGCTACTTCATTGTAGCCACTTTCAACCAGATTCCACAAATCTTGCGATTTGAACAGAACCTTCATCTGGACAGCCCAGTTGTTGAAATTCTTTCCGTTCAACTTTGGAAGCTGCATTTGAACGGAACTAGTAGATGCCATTCTAGCTCTAATACCAAATGTTGGAATCAATAAAACACAATATGGGTGACCTTTTGGAAATAAAAGCGAGGCACGAAATGGATGGAGAAAACTCTGTATATTGAAGAACTTGATTTGGCTTATCTCTCTTACTTCTTACAATACAACTCACTCAAGTATTTATAGAGGAAATTCTAACACTTATGAAGACAACCTCAATCAAACTCACAAGGCATCATTAATGCTTAATGAGTATAGACACAAGACAACCTCAATCAAACTCACAAGGCATCATCAATGCTTAATGAGTATAGACACAAGACACAAGACACAAGACAACCTCAATCAAACTCACAAGGCATCATCAATGCTTAATGAGTATAGACACAAGACAACCTCAATCAAACTCATAAGGCATCATCAATGCTTAATGAGTATAGACACAAGACAACCTCAATCAAACTCACAAGGCATCATTAATGCTTAATGAGTCCAATCCTTGGTGCATGCTTCAAGATGCATTTACTTCTCCATAATGGCTCTTCAAGATCCATTGCATTTACTCCTTCAAGATAATCAATTTTATTAGCATTTCAATAACTTTTTGAGCGCTTCATTAGAAGTAGCTCAAGATCATCACAGCCACAGCCACCGCCACTCCCAACGGCCCCTTGTGCCAATACGGCACCATTCGCTACTACCTTGCTGCCTGAAAAACTTGGGCGAACCCTAGTTCAAAGAGCTTCTTATGTGAGATTGCATATTCTTTGAAAAATGCGTTCCCATCCCGCCACATGCTTGAAAACATTTACTTAAAAGAGAGATTATTGCAAAAGAAAACAAGGAAGCAAATTGTGCGTTTGTCTCTTTCAAGATTGTGCCATCACCATGAGACAGTTCAAGTTCAATCAGGTGTTCACAGTTGCATACAGATGGTGCTGTAGCCTAGAGGTTTCAACACATACTAATATCTACCCCCAACACATGTACATAACTAACCAACATTTGATGTGCGATCTCATTAAGAAGATTTTATGGTCTCTGCGTAGAAGATAGTGATGCAACCGAGCATCGCTAGCCTATGCAGCATAAATTCCATCAAAATCACTTTCCAACTCTTTTCAGTCTCGGCAAAAACAAGGACAATAGCATCGAAGGGTTGTAGACCGTGTGCATAAGGAAACTAAATGATGGTGCAGGCGGGAAGCCAAAAGATATAGTTTTATCAAAACACAACCAAGAAAAAGAAACCATGTAACTGCATTTCGATTTTATAGATTTATTGATGAAGTCGCCATAACACGCGAAAAGCTTATATTACCTTGGCATACAACTCAACATAAGGACGAAATGCCTGTCACTTGGCAGTTCGAGCAGCCCCTTTGATTCCCCTATCAACAACTCGCGTTGTAAAAAATGATCAATTAGTATATCGCTCTATAATGCTCCAACTGAAGCTTAGAAAATGCATCTAGTGAAAAGAAGAAATCTTACACAATAGGAATTATCAAACTTAAGAGGTTCCTGAGTCCGAGGACTGCCTGACTCTGAATGTAATCCCGCCGGCATAAACAGAAATTACCAGTGTATGACCCCCTGATAAGTCCAGTAGTCCTTGTCCAAGAGACCCATCCTGCAAAAGATGTCCCTTAGATGTGGAAGACCTACGTCCAGCAATGACGAGTTTAGAAAAAAAATTGAATACCCTTTTAAGCAAAATGTACATGAATTTCACCAGTAAGAGAATTATAATACACGAAAAATCTCCTATGGATTTACAGCTACGGTAAGATATGGGTAGGCAGCAAAGAGTTAAAACGTGGATTGTAAATATCAGAAATCGATCAGCTTAACTAAGCTGCTGTTGAAGGCCTCCCTTTTTTTTTAGCCTCCTTTCACTCATCTAGATTAAGTTGCAGAAGTAAAATATTATACAAAACATCAAACTAGGTTTGCGTGAGTGGCAATATTATTCTTACACATCCCTTAATAATGTGGTTATAACGAGTCTCATACACATATGGTCTCTCTCACCTAATGGCCTAAGTTTTCTTATATCAAACTAGGTTGGCATGAGTAGCAATATTATTCTTAAATGTAATCACACATCCCTTAATAACGCGGTTATAACAAGTCTCATACATACATGTTCTCTTTCCGCATAACGGCTTAAGCTCTAAGGTTGGACATTCTAGCACTGTTTCAGATGACAGATCAACAGTTCATTTCCCAGCACTCCTCCCTCAACTCATTCTTCGTGGTGGGGTTCACAACAGCTAACTTTTCCCGGTTTGTATGCGAGGCTTTTAACCTGGAAACTTACTAGTTGACATTCAGAATTCTTCTGAATGTCAATTAGTAAGTTTCCATGTTTTCACTCTGCATGGAGGCGACGTTCTCGCGGTGTGCCGTGAAGAAGGTCTGCAAGTTCCTCTTGAAGAAGAAGTTGGGGGCAAGTTCATTTTGGGAGATATTGATTTGGACCAGCTCGATGGCCAGCTGAGAGATGGAACGATTCAGCTCAACGATCTCGCTCTCAATGTCGACCATCTTAACAAGAAGGCATGCTGACTTTGTTGAATTTCTCTTGGTTAATAGAATGGAACATAGGATGCGGTAGTTTATGTTCTGTTTTTTGGCTGAAACTGTTGAATTGTGCTCGGCCGAGCCCAATTCTGCATCGAGAGCATGGAATTTGTTGCCTTATAAGTAAAAGGAGAACCCTTTTTTCCTTCATGATTTCAATAGCTCTTTAGGCCAATTTAATGTAGCATCAATTATTCTTGAAAACGTAAACGAAAGGGAGAAATTCTTATTATGATAACGATGGATTATATCAAAATATATATATATATATATATATATATATCATTAATAATAAGGAAGACTACAATACCCTTAATAACAAATAAGCCCACTAATAACGTTTCAACACTTCCCCTCAAGTTGGTGCATAAATATCAAAGAGCCCCAACTTGTTACACAAAGTAATCACTATACTACCCCGTAATGACTTAGTGAAAAGATCAGCAAGTTGATCCTTAGTCCGTGTGTATTCAAGTGTTATTTCCTTGTTATGAATCTTTTCTATTTTGACAGTCTACTTCAATATGCTTCGTGCGCACATGAAAGACTGGATTTGAAGCAATATGCATAGCGGACTGATTATCACAACACAAAATTGAAGGAGTTGAGGATGGCAAACTGAGTTCTGACAACAACATCCTCAACCAAACCAACTTGCTAGTCACATGAGCCATGGCCCGATATTCCGCCTCTGCACTTGATCGAGACACGACCTGCTGCTTCTTGCTTTTCCAACTCACAAGATTGCCTCCCAAGAACACACAATAGCCAGAAGTCGATCTCCTATCAATAGGACATCCAGCCCAATCAGCATCAGAATAGCCAATGACATTAAGATGTCCATGATTCTTGAACAGAAGCCCTTTACCTGGTGCTCCTTTCAAGTACTTAACAACACGTAAAACTGCCTCTCAATGTGTAGTGCGGGGAGCACTCATAAACTGACTAACCACGCTAACAGCAAAAGAAATATCTAGTCGGGTGACAGTTAAATAATTGAGCTTACCTACTAGCCTGGTTCCAATTAGACAGAAGGGCCATTGTTCACCTTTCTAGTCTTTCCACAAGTATTCATCATTGAACAAATTGTTTCGTCTTGGTTCAACGCAAAGATTATTACGCGGATACCATCGGCGATGAATTTTACGGGTCTTCTCGTTGAACTTTTGCCTTACAATTTCAATTTTTTCCCTCTACATCGTAGGTCTTGGAAAGTGGTAAAAACATATAGATGATTCTCCTTTCAATGGTAGATATATTTTCAAAGGATTTCAGAGTGTTTTACTGGTTTTAATTTTTTTTCTCTTTGGTTTCCAAATTGAGCACAAAGTTGAATGATTGATGTCTAAAGTGTGTGAAATCAAAAAGAAAACTAATTGATCAGTTTCGGAGAGAATGTGGATCAGTAATTCAAAACAGTTGTGATCACCGAAATATTCTTTTCTTCCTTGTATAGCATGCCATTATTCACCAGTTCTCTTAGGATCTGACCTGCAAAAGGACTGTTTAGTCACGTTGCAGCTGATCATATTGCTGACTTTAATATGTACTCTCCCCGTTGTTTGGAAAAATCGAGATTCCTATGGGCATGTTGGTTTTCATCAGGAACTGGATAACCGGGTGAAAATGATACTCGAGTGATGAATGGTGATCGATGGTCGCGTAGGATGATTTAACGTCAACCTAAGTTCCCAACTTATTTCATATGCATTTCTCTATCGGGCATGTTACATTTCTGAAAATGAATAGATTACCTTTGTAAAGAATACGATTTCATTGTGAATTACACTGTCGACGATGTTTGAAAAAAGAATATAGTACTTTCCTGAAAAAGTAATTATTAGCGGTATTGATGCAAATGGGCTTAAGTAGTTGTGTACGTCTCGTCACTTACTTTAGTGCCAAAACTTTCAAAACGATCATTTAAGTGCCAAATTTTTTGAAAAATGATCATTTTAGTGCCAAAACTTTCAAAATGATCACTTAAGTGCCAACTTTTTTTTAAAAACGAACACTTATGTGTCGCAACCTAAAAATCGAGTTTCCATTTTTAGGTTAATGGATTATCAAATTAATTAATTTAATTAATTAACTTGATTCGAACTCCCCCGGGTTCTACGAAATCGTGACTTATGGTTCAAATGATTATCTTGCAAAAGATTTTTTATTTTTCGGAGCCGCCACTAATCATTTCTTGATAGGTTGATTAAAAACCTAAATAAAATAGTGAGAGAAAATTATTTTACTTCTGCGAACCAGAGATTTTAAGTTCAGGACTTAGTTACATTAATTTTTTTTAATTAATGCCCTTTCGATACCAATTTCATGAAAAATGTTCAATTTGGCAATTATGATGAATTCTGACTTGAAGTGCAAAGGTGCAATTTTTTTGTGTTTTCACTTTTAAATAGAATCTAATTTATATGCAATGCATGAATTTTAATCTAAATGCAATTATATAAATAAATTGAATATAACCTAAAAGTGCATATGAATTTAATTAAACTATATGACTAACTCTATATGACATGTAATTACAATCAATCCTAACATGCAATCTACATGATGAATTAATTAATTGACCTAAACATGCAACTCTAAATGTGACATGATGAAAAATGATTTTTTTTTAATTTTCGGATTTAATTATGGCCCTAAAATAAACCATGCCTAAAAGATAGTTATCTTACATATTTTAGGATTTAAATTGATCAAAACCCTAACACATTAAAGATAAATTATTTTAAGCATAATTATCTATCTAAACATGCATATTCTAACCTAGAGTGACATCGAATCTAATTTACTGTTGGAATCAATCAAACATGCAAATTATCTAAGTGATCCTGTCCTAAGGATGCAATTCTATCTAAAATGATATGTAGATCTAATTTATATGCAGCACTAATCTACTTGCAATATTTTTTAGAAATTTTCAACATGCATTTAAATATTGCAAAAAAAAAATCCAATTAGTTCAATTCAAATATGAAAAGCAAATAAATCATCTTGAATATTTCGCAATTTTTTTCAAATATGAAAAGTAAATTTGAATGATGTAATATGAATTATGTAGTGTTTGTCTTTTTTTTTTTCCCTCAAAGTTTAAGTAATTTTAATATAATTTATTATTTAATTAAAACTTTTATAAAAAATATAAATTAAAAGTAAATTTGAATGGTGGAATATGAATTATGTAGTGCTCGTCTTTTTTTTTTCCTCAAAGTTTACGTAATTTTAATATAATTTATTATTTAATTAAAACTTTTATAAAAAAATATAAATTAAAAGTACATTTGAATGATGTAATATGAATTATGTAGTGCTTGTCTTTTTTTTTTCCTCAAAGTTTACGTAATTTTAATATAATTTATTATTTAATTAAAACTTTTATAAAAAATATAAATTAAAAGTAAATTTGAATGATGTAATATGAATTATGTAGTGCTTGTCTTTTTTTTCTCAAAATTTACGTAATTCCAATATCATTTATTATTTAATTAAAATTTTTATAAAAAAATATAAATTAAAATTAAATAAGTATTATTTAAAAAAATTGAGTTGGGCTTGGAGCCCCAATCGGCATTGGGCTTGCCGATTGGGGCCCAAAATCCTGATTTGGGTGCCAATCGGCAGGCCCATTGCCGATTGGCACCCAATTAGGTAATTATTTTTTTTCTTATTATTTTAGTAAATAATTTTTTAAAAAAAACTATTTTGGAAAAAAGCCCCCTCCTCAAATTATTCCCTCTTGTCAGCCGAATATCTCCTCCCCTCCTCTATTATTTATGCTGACCTCACCTTATGCTTACGTCATCTAATTGAAGCGACAGAGTCTTCGTCATCGTCTTCGTCTTCCACTTCAAGCTTCTTCTCTATATTTACCACCACCACCACCGGAGCCTGCCCCGTCGTCGATCCCGTCACATCCAGCCCCGATCCGACGCTGCAGCCTCCTTCCTTCCTCTATTCGTAGCCCCGACACCTTGAACAATCCTTCGAGCCGCTTCTCAGTCACCACCCGAGACCCATGGACAACCCGTGACACCTCGATCAGCTGCCGTCGGTCACCCCGTCGCTGCACCACCCCGCCGACCACCTGCCCAGTGAACCCGAGGCCATCCGATGCCTATGTTCGGTGCCGTCGCCTCTGCTCGGCCGCGTCGCGGCCCATTGCCGCGTCGTTCAGCCGCCGTGCTCAGTCTCGATCTTTCCTCATCCCCGATCTCTGTCCGACACCACCCAGCCCCGTCTTCTCCTCTTTGCCCTCTGTTCTCGTGCGAAACAGCCCCCACACCTCAGAATGGTTGCTGTTCAGTGAACCCAAGATGACCCGACACCACCCCAGCACTGTTCGGCCATGCCCTGCTCGCCTGGCCCGTGTGCCCGTGGGACTGGGCCATGGCCGGGAATCTGTGCCAATCCACTAGGCCATGGCCGAGCCCTTGTGCCGGTCTTCTTGGGCCATGGCAGAGCCTGTTGGCCGAGACCGTGGACCGAGTGGCCGTGAACTTTGGCCCATGTGACCCGGCTTCGCCCCGTGCCGTGTCTTGGTTCGTGACCTAGTTCGCGCCCGAGCCGAAGCTTTCCGTCGATCGTTGCCATGGTCGCCTTGTGCCGCTGTTTGTGAGTTAACCCTTAAACTCTGAATAGGGTCTTAACTGCGTTTAAGGATTAGATTTATTGTTGATAATTGCTAAATTAATGATCATTGTGTGATTATTGTATGATTACTTGAGTGATTGTCTGATGAGTGTTTTGATTGAGTGCCTTGGTTCGTGTGTTGTGACTGTTATATAAACGGTTCTTCGTGTGGGCCAAGATAGGGTAAGTTTGTATGTGATTGATGATTTTTTATTCTGCATGTTTAGGATGCCTTGAGCGAGTCATTGTCCTACTCAGACTTACGCGTTGACTTCACTGGGATTTTATATCTCACCCCTTTGTGAGAACATTTTTCAGGCCTTTAACCATGGAGTAACGATATACATGATGTGAAGAGAGGATGTGGACATTGATATCTTATTGGAGTAATTTTGGGAGTAGCATTAATCCTGACCTGATATGATATTTTGAGGATTATAGAAATTGGCCCTAAGGTAGGGCTCATGTATAAACATACTTCCTAGGATTAACAGTAAATAAAAATAAAAAGATGTTTGTTGAGTTGTTTGTTGTGATTGTTGTATTATCCTGCTTTTCTTTCCCTATTGTTTTTGTAACTGTCAGGGTGTAGCACGTGCTGCATGCGCTTAATGATTAAAAGATAAAAATAATGGATCGACAACGTGCCACGTCGTCCTTTATGACTTGAGGCGATTTCGTAGGGTTGTCGCGGGCTCGGGGATCGGGGCGTGACACAAGTCGTGATCCCCTATCGCCAGAAGGAACCGTAAAGAAAGGAGGACCCTTTCTCACTTGTCTTCTTTGTGTGTCTCCAAGGATCACGTTGGATTGTGATTATGGTAGAGGTGGGTGGAGTCCCTCTTCTCCTTTTTGTTCCCCTATGAGGATAGACCAGATGAAACGTGAGATTTAATGGACAATCATTGTAAACCAAAAGAGATAGAAAAGTAAGCACAAGAATACTCCCTCTTCATTCAAGGTATTCTCTCACTGGCTGTCAAGTCTTCTGTGAAGAACGCAGCCCTTCAAATTTCTCTCAAACTCTACCGTGTGTTCTGAATTGCGTATGGCCTCCTCCTTTGATGTGAACCCTAAAGCACCTATTTATAATAGTGATCTGGGGTTTCACGTGATTTTCATTATTTGCAAAATCGCCCCTCAACTTTGGATAATTGCAATTTGGTCTAGAGATAAAATATTCTCTCCATGGGCATTTTTAATTAAAAGGATTTTCCCAAATCAAACATTAAAAGGAATGATTTAAGCTCAAAATATACCTTAAGACCTGATGAATTTTTTCGAAACTGCCCCCTAGCTGGCCGAATTTTGCTCTTTGAGCTTTGGTCCACTGCTCATTAAATTTCAATCCATTTTCTACTGCTGATCCGATTAAATATAAATACAATGTAATGCAATAGATGCTAAAAATAAATACAAAAAATGATCTGATTATTTTTTGTAGGAATTAAAATTAATTCTTAATTTTTTATACAAAATAAATGACCAAAAATATTAATGAAAAATTAGGTGTCAACATTAAGTACTAACTTCTTTAAAAATAATCACTTCAGTGCCAACTCCTATGAGACACGTTAGCTCAAATAATAATGAAAAATAGCATATGTAGGATTTTCGGCGAGCCACGTCAGCTTAAATATGAGTTGGCACTGAAGTGCGCGTTTTTAAAATAAGTTGACACTTAAGTGATCGTTTTTAGAAAAAGTTGGCACTTAAGTGATCGTTTTGAAAGTTTTGGCACTGAAGTGAGCGCCATACACAACTTATGGCACTTGAGGTGTACTTAAGCCGATGCAAATAAGTAAGATTTCTTTTTCTTTTCTCTCAAGAACAACCCGAAGGAGCACAAAGCATAGAAGCTCTCTTGCACACCGAAAACAAAAACAACGTAGTGGAAAGAAAATAAAATCAAGGACAGTACTAAATGACTACCGTAAAAAGAAAAGGAAAAAAAGTAAGGAAGGAAAAGCAGAAAAAAGGAAATAAATAAATAGTTTTAAAAATATTAAATATCATTTAAAATTATTCACGCCAGCGCCAGCCATGCCACGTAAGACGACTAGCGTCCATGTCAGTGGTTTTTGGTTGAAATTGACCAGGAGGATTACCTGAAAAATTATAATCCTATTGCAGTTTTTCCAATTCAATTCTAAACATTTTGTATTTATGTTAATTCAATCTATCCGGTCAATTTTAACTGAAAATTATTGACGTGGCATTGCCGACGTAGAATTTTTTTGAATAATTTATTAATTTTTAAATTTTTTTTGATTATTTCCTTCCCTATCTTCTGCTTCTTCCAAACAGTCGCCAAGGTCCGACAACCTGCTAGCCCTTGGCGAGGGCGGCCTTCTCAGCCATGGCGACGTGCGACCTTGCTATTGTTGGGCGAAACCGGCCTCACTCGACAAGTGCGAGCTTCGCTTGAGGTTTGTTGCTGGACATAGGCGATTGGCTGGAGGAAGAAGAAGTTAGGGAATACAAAAAAAAGAACAATAAATAATAGGAATTGAAATTGAAATTAGAAAATAAATATTATTTAAAAAAAAAAATTCTACGTTAGCATCGGCAGCGTCATATCGCTAATTTCTAGCCAAAATTGACCGGATAGATTTAATTGACACAAATACAAAAAAAAATAATAAATTGGCAAAAAAAAGTTTAGGACTTAATTGACATAGTTGAAATAGGTTTAGGACTTTTTTGGTATTTTTTTTTTCAAATTGGCTTGATGAAATCAATTGGCATAACATTGAAAAAGTTTAGGAGTCAATAGAGAAAAATTAAAAGGTTTTGGTCGGGATTGGCAAAAGTATAACAGATTTAAGATTTTTGGACAAATTTTCTTCTAAAGATGAATAAGGACATTAAAGTGACAAGATCCACATGGTAAATTTGGGGTAATCTATCTCAGACTAATTGTTATCGGTTATCATAATGAAAATATCAATATAGTCTCCTTTAATTTCCTGAACTGCCGAGACAGAAAAAGGAAAGGGAAAAAAAAGATGGGAATTTAATTCTTTTTTCTTTTCCCATTTGTAATCTCGGCTATTTTATTTTTTTTCCTCAGATATATGTATAAAATTTCTTTCTCTCATTGGGGGTGGTTTGGTTTGTACAAAAAAAAATGGCAGAAGAACACTAAAAGTGCTAATATTTGTGTACGGCGCTCATTTTAGTGCCAATTTTTTTCGCCGGCTCACTTTAGTGCCAATATTTGTGTTCGGCGATCACTTTAGTGCCAATTCCGATAAAAAACGATTAGTTAAGTGTCAATTCCGACCAAACAATACACGTGGCATTTTTTTTTATTAATTTCTATGTCCAGATGGCGTCCACGTGGCAATTATCATTTTGAAATTCAGTCCACATCAAAGCCACATGGATTTTTAATCTAACAATTAAGTTATTTTTTAAAAAAAAAATAAAAATAACTTAAAATAAAAAAATACTTGCAACGGCAAGGGCTGTGAGCCCTTGCCGCCGCCGCTCACCATCGCCGACAGTACCCGGCGATGGGTGGGGGAGTACCCGGCGGGGTCGCCGATCCCCAGCGACCCCCGCAAGCCCTCGCCGGGGGTTGGCGAGGCCAGGTGAGGGGGCGGAGGGATTGGAGGTGCAACCAGAGCGGACGGTCGTGATCCCGGGAGGAATGGCGGCCGCAGAATCAGTCCTTGCTTACTTCCCATAGCAGGTGGGAGCTCATAGACCTTGAAAGCTGCTTTTTCAAGTGTCAGTAGCGATCGAAGACAACTCCATTTGAGAAAATCCCTCATACCAGAGGAAAGCTGTCGTCTTCGGGAAAGCTCAAGAAAGGAAAAGTAAGGGTTTCGCAGGAATCCCAACAGGCGCAGTGGTCGTCGTCGTCGTCGACGGGGCAGGAATCGGAGACGAGGCGGGAGGAGTCGTCATCGCACTTCATTGGAGAGGACGCCCGGCTTCCGACCGAGCTCGTGGCTGGCCGAGGCCTCGCGGCCCCACGGCGAGGCCGACCTCGCTCAGATCTGGGCGAGGTCGAGCCTCGCCGTGGCTGGGTGGGGCCAGAATCGCCCAGCCACCACCACGACGAGCGATGGCTAGGCGATTTCGGCGTCGCCCAGCCACGGCTAGGCTCGACCTCGCCCAGATCTGGGCGAGGTCGGCCTCGCCGTGGGACCGCGAGGCCTCGGCTAGCCAGGGTCGGGCCTCGGCGACCCCCGCGAGGCCTCGGCGGGGGTCGCCAGGGATCGGCGACCCCGCCGGGCACTCCCCCATCCATCGCCGGTCGGAATTTTTAGGAAAGCAGGGGTGCGACAGAAAGTAACGGCAAAAGGGGATTAGGGTTCATGGAGATTGTTGACAAAGGAAGAACTATCACAAGGATAGCAAAAAAACCTCTTCCACTGAAGAGACAGAGAGCTCAGAGGATGGAGAGAGAGACCTGCAGGGACGATTAGGGTTCGTGGAGATGGGGGATAAAAGAGGAACTATCACAAGGCGTGGTCGTGGCAGGCATCTTGGTGGTTGAAGGCGGCGACGAGGTGGTGGTAGTGGCGGGAGAGCCTTTGGAAGCCGAGGGCGTGGTGGCCGCTGGCGACGACCTCGCTTTCACGCTGACGGCGAGCTTCATGCCGCTACTGCAATGGCCAGTCGGCCCCCAGATGAAGTAGTGGTTTTTTTTTGTCGAAGATGAAGCAGTGGTTCAACCAGATCTTGAGGGTTTTTTTATTACTTTTTTGTTATTTAGTTATTTTTTAAACTATTTTTATTTTTATTTTCAATTTTTACCTTATTACATGGAATTTTTTTATTAGTTTTTGGATTTTTTAAATGCTGACAAGGATATCCGGCGAGCCACGTATGCGCCACGTATGATTTCCGGCGAGCCCCGTCAGCCTTGGCACTGAAATAAACGTTTTTCAAAAAAATTGACACTTAAGTGATCCGAAAATAAAAATTGGCACTAAAGTGAGCGCCGTACACAAATATTGGCACTTCTAGTGTTCTTCTGCCAAAAAAAAAATCGATTAAATTTAAGGTGAAATTTAACATCTTGAGAGAGAGATTTCTTGACAGGGTAGAGGAAACAAAGGAGACCTGGAAGTTTTTCAGGACATGGATGCAACAAAGCAAGCCCATCCTCGCCTTCAATGGTAGGGTAAGATGATTCGCATATTTAAATTATTACAGAATGGCGTGGGAAGACGTTACTTTTTTCACGTCCACATAAAACCATTGTTTTACTTTGTCCACGTAGACCCATTGCTTTACAAGTGATTTGCACAAGTGGATTGAGATTTTGATATGTAATAATTGTTTAACTTACCAAAGATAGGAAAGATTTACAGTTAAATTTTAAAAGCGACACGTATTGCCCTGAATAGTTTTGGTCTGAGTCTTTTTTATTTTTTGGGTCAGGCCGACAAAATGACACTCGAAAAGCTGTGTAAATTCTATTTAGCTGAGCCAAAAATTCTAGCAAAGTTTCCAAAAAAGGTCTCGAGTGATCTCTTTTTCTCAAATAAGGTCTGAAGTGAACTTTGCTCGAAATAAAGGTCTGAAATGGCTATGGTTGTCTCAAATAAGGGCTTGACTTTGCGAGCCGGTCAAATTTTCTAGCCGGTCAAGGGCATTTTTTTAAAATATATATTTAATCTAATTTTTTAAAATTAAAATTAAAATAGAAAGTTAAAAGAAAAAAAAAAAGAACATACCTCCCGCCTATGGCCGCCCCCTCCCCACCACTGGTGGGGAAGGTCTGAAATGGCTATGGTAGCGGCTATGCCCGTCGGGGTCGCCGACGACCCGTCGACCAGCAAGCGAGGACCAGCTGTCTCTTGCCTAAGTTGGGAGAGGCAACGGTCGAACGGAGTGGGGTAGACGGTGCAACCCACCCTGGTCCAGTGGCCATCGGCCGGACCTGGGCGAGGGTCACGACCCTCTCCCAGCTCAAGTGAGAGCCAGCAAATCCTCGCCAGCTGGTCAGCGAAGCGGGTTGTTGGCGACTCCAATGACTGTAGCCGCCGCCCCATCCCTTGTTCTTTTTTATCAGTTCTTGTTTTTTTTTTTCAAAAAAAAAATCTTAAAGAGTAGAAAAAGGGAAAAAATGGAATAATAAATTACCAAAATATCCCTCACTAAAGTAACTCAGGCCCTTTTTTGAGATTATACAGTCATCTTTGGTATAGACCTCATAAGCAATGTACCACCTCATGGCGGCTCCCTTCAAGCTGGCCTGAAACGTCTGGACCATGAGAGCGTCATTTGCAGCATACTTACCCATTCTAGCCTGGTAAGTCTGGACGTGTTGCACAGGATCTGACGTGCATAAGGTATTTGTAGAAACGGATAAGGTATTTGTAGAAATATGCTTTCATGCTCTTATTTGAAATAATATACACTTCAGGCCATTTGTTGAGACAAGAGGGCACTTGAGGCCCAAGTCCACTTCATGCCCTTATTTGAGAAAATGAGGGCACTTGTGACCATTTTTTGAAAATTTTTGAAAATTCTAGCTAGTCCTTCAGTAGTGCACCTGTATTCAACATTAAACACAAAACATCGGCTGCCGAAAGCAATTTTTTTGTTAAAAAAATAGTATTCCATATGGATTACAAGTGCAACCATTCTTGGACAAAAAATAAAAATAAAAATAGTGCAACCATTCTAAGTGAAATAGTTTATGGTCTTCTTAATATTTGGAGAATACTATACTACCGCATACTATTTTACTTAAGGTGGAATTTATGATATGGATATTGGCATTGCCAACCTTCTTTATTTTGGTTCTCTTTCACAAGAGGAATTTGTCAGTTTTTCATATTTTTAGCCAATTAGAAATCAAGAATTTAATATTGAGTTCAATATGTAAAATCACTCAAAAATTTTAATGACTTGCCAGATCTTTACAATGGTCATTCCGAACTATATGAAAGAAGGAAAGAATACTTCAGACTAGCTATAGTTTACTTAGTATGATAAACTATGTGTGAATCTATTATTGATGATTATTTATGTAATCCACTTGCTTAATTGGTGTTAAATTTTCGCACGCAACCTTAACATTTGAAAGTGAGCATCACTCAATTATATTTTTCTTTAATGTTCTTATAACTCCCGCATATGTTGTCTTTGCCGAAAAAGCAAAATCCTAAATGGTAAATGAATCGATTTCTTTCTTGAAGTGCAAATAAAACAGGGAAGGCCAGCACTAAAGAGGCCCATTTGGGTCGATTCTATCTTAAGGTTATTTTGTATAGTTGGGCCAAAATTTGGACATCAAGGTTTGTTTCGGCCTTTCCTCGGATTATGGTGTGCCACAAGATTAGCGAAGTTAACATAATCAAATTTAAGCATCTTGGACTTAGACAGGAAAGTGATTATTCAAATTATGTAATGATGGAAGAAATTAGGGTTGGCTGAAAATTTTGATACTTTATAAGTCATTCAATATTAACTATCTACTAATGTACTTTCCAGGACAAATATGACTAAATCTAGCTATTGTTTAGCATACGTATAGGTTCTTAGCTTCTTTTTGTGAATGGACATGACTAAATTGACATCATCAATAGTTGCTTCCAATTTGAGCGATGGGACCATACTACCCTTAGAAACAAGAAGGGAGACTAAAATGGTGCTCGCTCAAGAGTAGAAGACGTGACGGGGGATCGGGGACAAATTTGGAAATCGAACAACAAAGGACTAAACCCCCAATAATTGCAATCGATTATCACATAATTCCATCTTTTTTTGTTTGAAAACTTGATTATCACGTAATTTTATCTCACCTCTCAATTTTTTCATTTGAAAACTGAATTTTTTTTTTGTCAAAAAATAACCTCCCTAAAAGTTCAAATTTGGAGAATATTCTCTCCACGTTTATGGTTACAGTTTTTCTTGCTTTATGTCTTCTCATCAACAATTTCTTCCCATCATTTTGTGATTCCAATGGCGGCTTCGCTTCTCTCTCTGCTATATAATAGAACGATATAATAGATCCCTAATTTTTTTTTTTCAAATTAAAGTAGCGGATAGATCTAATCCATCTAATCACCTAATATTGTTAAGGATTTGATTAAATATGAGAGAAGATATAATGGACATTCCCAAGGTTGCCTCGTGTGCAGCGATTTTTCATTAATGGAACGACAAAAGTAAGAAATTTGTGAAAATACGCCTTTTATTTGAAGTAATGTCATATATTCTTAAGATGTATTTGGATATTTCGTACAAATTTCACAAGGTAGCAGTACAGGTTCATCCCGAGTGCATTGATGCGTACTTGAAAATCAAATTAATAGTCTCTATTGATTTCCCTGAAAATATGTTGTCAAATCTACCAAGAAAAAAATAAATATTTCAAGACTCGAATCATTATAGGATATGAATATATAGGGTTATAGGATAAGGAAAATAGTTGGATTGGTAAAGAAAAAAGAAATAGAATATGATGTTCAAATTCAAGAATTTAAAAGATGATGTGACTATTAATATTGAGAAAGAGGACAAGAATCCAACCTCAGTATTAAGATAATACGCCATAAACCCTAGCCTTACCAAAACCTACTAAGAAATGGTTGTAACAGCAGTACAGATAACGGTAAAACAGCTAAAAAGAGAGAAACCTGCTACCCTTAAAAAACCTAGTAAAACAGGTACCAAACAAACTTTGCCAACAGCTGCTTTGGATATCATACAGATATTACAGGGCTTTACCAATCAACTGGAGGCATCCTTCCTTGCAAAGTAGAAACGGTAAGCAGCCAGCCCCACAGTAGCTACAGCAGCACCAACTGCGAATCAATTACACATCATCAAAGTTGTAGCCAAAAACTCAATCATCTAAATTGACCAAAACAAGCTACCCTCATTGCAATTTTCACTGTATCATAAATTCTAGTATACACAATAAGATAAACGAGATCATTTCTCAACAGTGGCATTTTCTGAATGGCACTATTACCGTGCTTAAATAGGAGAAAATGTTGTAATACTAAAAGAGTCTAATTCTGAATGCCCTTCTACACTCCACACAACCCATAAACCAAGAATCAAATTACAACTGGTCACAAACCACTGATGGACAATTAAGTATACTTAGAGAAACAACATACCTGAAACAAACATTAAAGAGCGATTGACAAATCTATGATACCGTACGCTGCTTTTCCACGCTTCTGTTTTCGGAATGCTCAAGTGACGGTGCCCAGCAGCGTTCACGATCCTTCTGAAAATATTATTAGAATCGCCCAGTTTTGCGCTGATAGGTATACGAGCCTCTATTCCCATAACCTGACTAACCTAAATAAGCAAAGACAGAAGAATAAGAATATTATTAAAGGCACTGGGATAATGATGAGCATTCCCGACCCCATCGCTTGATTCCTTTGCAAAAAGAAAGCATAGGACATCTTGGGTTGCACCCTCAACTTTGAAAGCATTTGCTTATTGGGTAAAATTTGTACCCTGGTAGAGTATTGTATAGCCATGGGAAATGGATCTAGATCATCCTTAGCAGCAACAATAAGGCAAGGCACCTCAAAACCAGTAATTTCACCATGACTGGCAACTTCCACAAGTAATTCAGTTGCTCTCTTCCATAAGGACTCGTCAGAACTGAAAAACAAGAAGGACACCACTTTCAAGGAAATGAACGCTAGTCGCAAGAGGCATATTCATGCATTGGACAAACTTTAAGTTCAAAAGCCACGTAATGCGAGCAAAATAAGCTTGGTTGCTTACATGGAGTTAAAAACAGACACTATGCATGGTTGTCAAAGCACGTCATTCACAACAAAACAAGGTAAGGCTAAGTACATTAGACCCAAAGTAGTCCGACACATTCCCGGACTCCACACGTAGCGAGAGCTTTGTGCACCAGCTGCCTATTCTACTATTATTTGACCTTTTCTCCATTCATTCTTTTTTTTTTCTTGACATGCAAACGGAAGTCAACTATTGGTTTAATTTTATACATTATCCATCAGTTCTACATGAAATGTCATTTTGACAATCTTGACTACGTTTTAAATGAGAGAATTCCAGCTTTTATAGCGTGAAGAAGGTTAACAATTTATATGATGCACAGGGCATCATCTGACATTTGTCTAATAATGCGTGTGGCAGTGACAAGAAATTATAATAACCTGTCATGAACAAAAACGGTTATGTCACAGGCAGCCAAAGACTCCTCGTTGAGCAGCATTTTTCTCACTCCATCTTCTGGAATTTCTCGCAACACGAGGGTTTTCTTGACTCCCTGCGAAACTTGTGAATTTATTTCCGAGGAACCATTCAACATCAGTAACAAATCATAAGGAGCCTGCATTCAACTTACCTGAGGTTGGTCAACAAAGTTAACAGCATAACGCTCCTCAGTTGCTGCAGAGTAGGTATCAGAGAAGGGTCTGCATCAACAATACGCCACTATGAAGACTAGATGAACTGAGTAGCTCACAATGGCACAGAACTCATAAGAGATGAAGAGAAGGCAAACCTCCCTAGAAAGGAATTCAGTAACCCCGACTTTCCGGCCTTTTTAGGCCCAAAAACTAAACATTGGAAAACGTTTCTGTCGGATTGTTGCTCCTTTCGATTATATCTTCTTGTCTTAGTGACACGGATAGCAGATGATGGATCACCAGGATATCCAATGCAGATGAGATTTTTCAGGGTCCAAGCTGGGTCTAGCAGTGCCATCAGAGCCCACTGCATTGACACAAAAGACTAATTAAAAAATCACTTTAGACTTCCACGTACTTGTAAGGAAAAAACTGTGCTACTCATCAAAAGTTTCAAATGGCATGTTGTATTCAAATCATAGCGTAATCGCGAAATCGCATCCAGATAAAATGCAAACTAAAGCAAGCAGATAAAATGGTGAAAAATAGCATCCAGTCATTCTGGCAAGAACTTCCGAGCATGACGAATTACAGGACTTCTCATAAGTTAAAATGACAAAACAAGAAGCTAAAGTTATTCATCCAGCATTGAAATTGTTATAAAAATTACGATTCTAAACCCTCACAAACAAAAAACACGGAAAAAGAGGTACCAAGGCGCAACTCGATCACTCATATCAATTTAAAGAAGGCAAAGGACATACTTTCAGATCATAGAACAAAAGATTAAATGGTTATGTAAATGCTCACACCTGAGACAAAAATCCATCCAGTGATAGTCCTCCCAATGCAGTTTTTTCTGCAGCATCTTTGTATGGAGCTTCATTCCAGGTAGACGTGGCCGGTTCCGGTTCCTAAAAAAGCTGGAACCGGAACCAGCCCTTGAAGAGGCGGTTCCGGTTCGGAACCGGTGGTTCCGCCTGGTTCCGCCGGTTCAATTTGTCCATATAATTTTTTTATAATTTATTTGCAATATGAACAATCAAATTGAAGGTAGTTGAGCAGTTTAGGGTGCTTATTTCAACCAAAAGACCAAGGGTTCGAATCCCACTTCAAGCAATTATCATTTTCTCTATTTTTTTATTTTATTTTTTTATTAAAAATAGCGGTTCGGAACGGGCCCGGAACCGCCGGTTCCGAAAAATGTGGAACCGGAACCGGCCCTTGAAGGCCGGTTCCAGTTCCGGTTTGGGCCCGCGGGCCCGGTCAACGGGCCGGTTCCGGGTCCACGGGCCCAAATGGCCATGTCTAATTCCAGGGACTGAATGTAGAAAGCAGGACTTAGATCTATACATTTACAATCTCATACAAACAACTTAGTTGTATAGTGTACAGAGAATATAAATTGCTCATGCATTACAACCATATCTTCAAATAAAATATGCATTATTCAGAATTGCATATTCATATCTGAAGTAATTTCACCTAACATATTCCCTTAATCCCATAATCATCTAGGGAAGTAATGCAGGTGAACAAATAACCAATTTGAACTGATTTACAACAAGAAGCCGCTCATTGTAGAGAAAGCAGAGAAGCAGCTTTTGGACAGCATAAGTTTCTAACAGAAACAGGATTACAATTCTGGTGCAGTAGAGAAGAGATCCTCGATTTCTGTAGGTCGTAGAGCTCCATCCTGTAAATTGATATACTGAAAGTCAGGACACACAGTCCACCGGGACTAGACTGTGACCAGCAACATAGGTCGAATTGTTAGATTAAAGCCTCAAGTAAACTGGATAGTTAGGAATTGAAATGAGATTGGACATACTTCATCAAAGTCAAATGACTCAAATATCCCTTTGAGGTACTCAATAGCTTCATTTGTCAGCTCTGCACTCTACACAGAGGAAACCGATATAAGCAACTGCTTTTATGCTATTTAAATCACCATCAGTAGAAATTATTTCATATACAGTGCCAAAGACCATATTGACCTGAATGTACTGCCAATTAAAGACAGAGACAATTATTATCTGTTTAAAGGAGAAGAGAGGTCAACTTCCAGGTAGCTTTACACATTGAAAATTTGACCATTTGGCATACATATGCCATTTTCTTCAACTTAGCGCAAACATGCAATCATCCCACTAGCTGCTCAGCAACCATGGAAACTTAAAGGGAGATTGATATTCCAATTTCCAAAGAAAAAGATTAGGAGGATGATCAGTAAAAAACTTCCAGATGAAAACAGATTAAGTATAAGTTTTATGCACATTTACAAGTATGCAGCATTCATTGCCCCAGAATGATAAGTCACCTTGCATAACGTGAGAAATAAAGTTGCTAAAAAATATCGAAAGACCTTTCAAGACATCAACCACTTTTCTGATTCAAGGTCTTCCAAATTTTCATTGGACTACGATATCACACCACGTCACATTCACGAGACTAGGGGGAAACAGCTGTACCTTCGGGTGACTAAAAAAATAGTTCTTTACTTTGGCTAAAATAATGGAAAAGAAAATTGTCGCTAAACAAACTCATCGAATAAGAAGCATCAACATATTACATTATGCAAAAACCAAATCAACCAACAGTAACTCCTTTACCATCCAACATATAGGTACCTGATCAGGACTTCTATTAAATGAACATGTAATTAGGTTCTCTGCCAGTTTGATATCATCGTCATAACCAAACTTCCTTAGAATGGTCCTGATTGTATCCGGATGTCCATTTTGTATGAACAGCTTATGGAGAAACAGGAACCCTGTCAATGTCAGCCCATGTTCATTGACTGCTTTGGACGACACCTCTTGAAGAATCATCTTGACCTCCATTATATCAGAAGGCAGCAGAGGCGAGTTAAAACATTTAACCTGTTAAATAGATGAACTGAGGTGATATGAACACATGCCAAAGACTACATAACAGGAGATGTGCTTGCTAAAATTTCCTTACGGAAAGATACAACATTGAAAGCACAAAACGAGACCTGAAAACCATTTAGCTCTGCATCACTGAGGGCACCATCCCCATCATGATCACAGAGAATGAAAATCCGCTTCAGGGCTCTGACTAAACGAGGATTTAGCATTTGCATCCATCGATCAAGTAGTGGGCCGATAGGATGAAGAACAGCCTTTTGTGCATGGTAGAAAACCTTCGGCATCTGCAGGGATTAAATGCTCAACAAAGAGAGAACATTACTAGATCACAATAACTAATACAAGAGAGCTGATCATTCAACCAAATCCTCAGGTTTATTGTAGGCTGAACACTTGATACAAGCTTCGATCTCCTGAAACTGATGCATCATTGGTGCCATAACGTCAGCCAAGCAAATTTCCTGATGCTCATCTCTCAAATCTAGTTTGCAACCCACCACTACAACCGGGACTTTCACCTAAAGATGACATTTAAGAGATTTCTGCTCAGTGACTCCAACTCACCAGAATGAATGAATGAAATTGCTAATTCCGACCAAAGAAAAAAGAAAAAAATTCCCCGACTTCAGCGATCAAGAGTAATGGCTTTCGAAGGAAGTTGCAATTCGTTCTCATGGATTGCAGGGAATCAAGAAACAAAGGACGACGAATTTAAAATACCTAACCTCTAATCGACGAAGTTGTGGAAGACAGAAGGTAGTCAATCGGTCAAGGGTAGCAGGCTGATCAACCGCATACGTAAGAACCACAGCATCAGCCCGCCTCAGCTCTTCACCCAATTTCCCACTGTCCTCCACCCTGATTTCATATGAATGCAAAATGAGCTAGCATAACCCCAGTTTGAGACATATATATGACACTAGATGATGATGATGATGATGATGATGATAGGTAAGCAGAATTGTTGCGATAGAGCACCTTGAAGAGGTGTCAATAATCGTAACCGGCACACGATCGGGGTACGAGTCGACGGGCAAAGGCGTAGGTGGCGACACTGGAGGGACTTCCGCCGGGAAAACATTAGTGGCCGCGGCGCAGACCAAGCTTGATTTGCCAGTGCCAGGGTCCCCAGCAACCACGACTCGAATGCTGGTTCTACCACCGGGGAAAGCATTTCCAGCAAAAGCGTCTGCCATTAAACCTGCAAGACCGACGAGCCGCGCCAAATCCCCTAAATGAATCATCACACATTCAAACCGACAAAACGGCGCCTCGGCACCCATTTACATAAAGGGGTTAGCGCTTTTCACTTAATTACGGAATAGTCCCTCGGCTTTCAGAGAATCGCGATTCGTCCTCCGACAGAAAAAGAATGCTGTTCAATTTAGTCCCTTCCTCAATGGGCTTTGATCCAATCCGCTCGTCAATTTTGGATCCGTTTCCGCCGCCGGTTCAATGCAAAATGTTATGCATTAATGCAGAAATTAAACTAGGCAAATTATATGAAAAATGAATTAACTATTTCTGCTCGGGACCAAGGTTAGTTTCTAAGTTTTTTATAGTGCAATTAATGACTAAAATGGAAACAAAAATTTAGGCGCTAATAACCTGCAATCTCATTTAAACCTAGCCATGATGCTGAAGTTTCAACAAAGACCTCTCCCATTTGCGACTTTGGCAATAGGAAACAGTCATATCAAGATCAAAATAAAAAATAACGGCAACAGCGAGTAATTTACATTTCCTCGATATACGATTAAGAAAATTATGGCACCCAAAATTTCATCTACACACATATATATTAGTATAAACAACAAGGTGATTAGGAAACTTACAAAAAGGTGTTTAATTTGGACTAATCAACTGCCCAAGTTTTGCCACGAGTTGCCATGGCAACACCAGCCGTGCTGAAGAAAACTGCAACAACTTTTCACACATTTAAAGAATCTTTGGCCCAAAAGGACAATGATGAACAGACTGGATTTGATCTATAATGCAATCCATACAATACCGTCAGCAAGCACAAAGTAGTTCCTGTGCTATTGCACGAATCTTATGCCCAATTCTACAATCAAAAAATTAACTACAAAGAAATTGACTTAAGGACAATGAAATAATCAGTTTCCTCGCAAATGATCGTAGCGTGCGGCAGGATCATGCTTCAAACAGATTTCCTTGCCAAAACTCCAATCATTCAAGACACGAGATAAAAGTCACAAAAATGACAACTATTTTTCTTTTCGGGGCCTGTTTTTGGTTAGAAGTAGATCTTTATTATTTCTTGAACGAGTTTCTAAGACACATTTTTTTTTTATAACAATACAAAATTCCTGTTTTCGGGAAAAAAAAAATTCATTTGATAACAACATAGAATTTCTATCGCGAGGGACCGGCGGATAGCGAAGGGCAGACGGAGATCAACAGATAGCAGATAGCAGTTGGCAAATGGCGATTGGCGATAGGCAAACGGCGATTGGGGATAGAGACCAGCAACCTGCGTACGGCGATCGGTGGAATGCCGCTGTTCATAGGTGATTGGCTGCGGACGACGATTGATGGCAGGGACGCGAGAAAGAGGAAGACCGCACACTAGAGAGAGAGTGACCAATGAGAACGAATTCTTACTTCCGTTGCTATTTCAAAAATAGAAGACTAGATAATTTATACTTCACATTTCTATTCCAAATCTACTTCAGGACCAAAAATTTGTCATGGAAATAGAATAATAAAATTACGTTACCAAATGATCTTTTATTCTAAATCTATTTTTCGGGAAAAAAAAAGAATTATTGTCATGTGGGTCCGGATTTCAAGAACTTCAAAGGCGTAACGATCTTCAGTTAATCCATTGCTTTTTTTTTTTACAGAAAAAAGTGGAAATTTACATTGGGGCCCTGGGGATCACTGCAGCTTCTCCCCCCACGGCTCTGCCCCCATTAAAAATGCCTCGTAAGTCGTAACTCAGCATGAGATTTAGTTTTCAGAAATTGTCCGGCGAAAAGATTTAGTTTCGTTTTTCACTACGCTATATTGAGATTATAAGAAAAATTAGGGGGATTTGCTTTCTTTTCTTTCAATTTCTTTTCCCTTTGTTGGTTCTGGGCAAATCCAATTATCGTTGTACTGCAATTGCTTAGAAACTCCAACGTTTGAAATAGATAAAAAGAAGAAGGAAAAAGTGAACGAATGTCAGTAACAACAAGAAAGGAGGCTCTTTAATAGGTTGAAGAATTCTGACCATATATATATAGGTTGAAGAATAAGAAGAAGTTAGAAGCTCTCTGTCTCAAGTTTGTCTGCAAATGAAAACTCCGTCACCAACCCTCAGACGCTTCAAACCAAAGTGACTACAGATTTAACTTTTAAACATTTCTTGCATAGCTAGCTTCGTTTTGTCCGCCTAACTCATTATTTTATTTGGTGAGTGACTTCACACTTAATCTTACGAAACAGTTTTTGACCCTGGTTCTTTAGACGGATTAGGGTTTTGGAGATATGAATCTTTAGACGGATTAGGGTTTCGGATATATGAACAGTACAGCTCTAACTGTAGCGTGTAGACTGAGGGAGGCGGTGGCTCAGGGGCAATGAAGCTACCCTCAGCTTTTTCAGCTGAGAGATGAGACCTATTTAAAGCTTTTTCAGTTCTATCTCCCTCTATCGCTCTGCGAGTGGTGTTTGGATCCCCCGTCAAGGTGAAAACCTTGACAGGGGTGCCAAGGTCCCATCCGGGCCATCCGTTCAATCAACGGACAGCCCGGATTTAATATGAATAAAAAACAAAAAAACAATAATTTTTTTTTTATTTTTAAAATTGCAGCCGCAATTTTATTCAATCTGGGCCGTCCGTTGATTGAACGGACGGCCGGATGGGACCTTGGCACCCTGTCAAGGTTTTCACTTCGACAGGGGATCCGGATCCCTGCGAGTGATGCAGAGGCCATCGAGAACGCCTACGGATCGTCTGCCTTGCCCATTCCCCTGACCTCCTGCCCTTCTTCATCTCCACCATCCATTTGCCATTCTTTTTTTCTTTTTTAAAACCTTCCCCCTATAAAAAGGCGGGGGGGGGGGGGGGGGGGGGGGGACCGCTGGGATTCCCTGGCCTTCCCATGGAATATGATTTTCCCTCCATATTGTAGGTTTTGAAAAATAGTAAAAAAAATTATTTACGATATTCTTGTGAATAGTATTAATGTTTCAATAAACAGGTTATCAAAAACTTCAATGACATTTCATTTCAACTTCTTTCTTATGACATAAGAATCCAACCAATGTCCGTCGTGATATATTGACCTTAAATATTTTTAGGTGATAAATTTTCCCTTTGTTAGATGATTTTCCAGTCAAAATAACATTGTTTTTATTTCACTTAAATCACGTGGGCATTATGTTAATATCGTTTGTTTTCAACACTCACATGGGCAGATTTTTAAGCGTGCTCATTGACGGAATGCTGACCAATGATAAATGTATATTTTTAGCGTTCACATTGAGGGTGCGCAAAATGGACGCCCAGACTGAGAATAGCCAGGACCGGATCAAACTGACGGGTTTGGTTCGGTTCTTGAGGTTACCGGTCCAATCCACGGTTCTTCAAGGTGGAACTCATAGTGTACTTATCCCGTAGTTTGGTGAAGCGGATCCTGTGCCGCCGTCCCTGCCCATGTCATCGTAAGTCGCTCTTTCATCCTAGGAATTAGTCTAGTTTCTCCATACTAGGGCTGGAGGGAAACGAATAAAGAGCGCATAACTAATGACTCTCCATTCTATATTACGTTAGGTAAGGAACAAACCCAAATCGCTGTAAATCTCACTCCCTCCAACGGAACACCAGGAGCCATCTGGTGAAATTCGCGCGTGTTCATCACGGCAGTCATCATAAGTCGCTCTATGATGCTATCAAGAGCCTCCATCTCCTCTTGACGCCATTCTTCTCGAATCGCATCTTGAAAAGTCGATGTTATCCTCAAGAGCCTCAGCACAAAGCCTTGTCGCCCATCTCCTTGCCATGGGTTCCTGATTCAGCAAATCGTAATCTAAACCATATGCGTCCATACCAAGCATTCACAGATAGCTAATGACCCCCCTTTGCAGGATTAGTTGGGCTCCCCTGCATTGCGAAGAAGGAAAAAAAAAAGATCGGGTATTTTTTTTTTTTCTGAACTTCTGTTGACAAACCTCTTTGTTCGTACATTTTTCTGATCTAGAGGAGATTTCAACTGCGGTGTTCATTTACAAGTTTTTTTACCTCCTACGCAATGCAGGGAAGCCCGGCTGATCTTGCAAAGGGCGGGTCATTAGCTGTCTGCAAACACTTGGCGCGGACACATACAGTTTAAATTACGATTTGTTGAATCAGGACCCCATAGCAAGGAGATGAGAGAGAAGGCTTTGTGCTAAGGCTTTTGAGGATAACAACGACATTTCAAGATGCGATTCGAGAAGAAGGGTGCCAAGAGGAGATGGAGGCTCTTGATAGGATGATAAAGCGAGTTATGACGGCTACGGGGATGGACATGCGCAAGTTTCCCCAGATGGCTCCTCGCGTGCTGTTAGAGGAAGTGGGATTGACGGCGATTTGGATATGTTCCTTCCCTCATATAATATAGGAATGGAGAGACATAAGTTACGCACTCTTTGCTTTTTATCCTCCAGCTCCATTACGGAGAAACTGGACTAATTCCTAGGATGAGATAACTCTGGTTGGGGATGGATAATTGTCACACCCCGAAGGACCTCGTCTATATCGTTACAAAGAGAAATTCCATCACAAATTTCTATTCTTTATCATGCATTCGTAATCCGAACGGAGCCGGATTCCTTTCTTCGCCTATGTCGTTTCCGGCCAATTCTCCAGGAACTAGAAAGTGGGAGGATTCCTCTAGAAACAGGAGATGAGCACCGTGTTGGTCGTGTAAACGCTTGTGCCACTTGTTATCTTTTCAGTTATGCACATTTAATATGAAGAAATGTATTAAAAGATATTGACAGGGATCAACAGGGAAGCCCTACCTGCTGGATCGTCTGCCATAGGGGCTCCGCGTTAGGCATAACATAGAACGAGATCCGGCCGTCCATTCTCATCCGAAGGCCGAGAAGTTACCTGTCACGCCCCGACTCTCAAGCCCGCGACATCCCTTGCCAAATCGCCATGAGGTCATAAAGATAGCGTCCCATGCACACTATCGACCTATCAAATACTTACGCAAGCGGAAACGTTCTAACTCCCCGACAGCATAAATAAACAGGGATAGAAAAGTAGGCAGTCACAACCGTCATTCATGAAGAATCAATCACGGAACATATATACCAGAAAACCAATCAAGACCTTATCAATACTAACGAATGTACACAACCCCATACTTCGGGGTGACTAGACAAAACCTCAAAAAGTCACTTGGTCAGGTGAGGTCAACTTCTCACTTACTTCAACAGACTACTCCAACAGCCAATCCTTGGCTGTTCACGAGACTGCGCCACTTGGGACCTGAAAATGTTATCCCACGACAGGGTGAGAATAAATCTCAGTGAATCAAGCCTAAGCTCGGTTAGGAAACTGATTCGTCCAGGGCATCCTAACCGAAGCTCACAGATCACACAGGCACATATAGCAACTATCCACAGTTAACAATATAACCACCATCCACATGCACGCTCATCAGCCTTCAGCCATACATAATGCAATGCTCGACATGACTCAGCAGTCAAGGTCAATCAGTCACTTAATCACAGCATCACATCCACAAGATGCACAGGACATTCATCAGGACAATGCACACAATACAATAATAACTCGAACACAAGCGAGTATGAACTTCCGTCTTCCTACTCCATTCGTCACATTCCAAACATCGTAGTCGGGATACGTTCATACTTACCCATGTATGAAGTTACATTGCATTCAATTCTTTTATTATCGATGATCGTGCCACCGGCACATGAGAGGATTTACGCGAAAGAGGGCGTGATTCAACTCTCACAAATAACGCGATCTAACACCTCAGTGTGATCCAGCATTCTATCGGCAGAACCGGGCTACGTTCCTTTACTCTCGGCAACGGCTACTACAAGTGGTGTATCCAGTGCACCCATTGCACGGCACGCGCTGCAAGCATCGCTATACGGGGCGTCGGTCCAATATCCATTGCGACCGGCATCCGACCAACTCTGCATCCGTACTAGTTAATACTGAATCAGAGCTGTCGTGCTTCTGGCAAATCGTATGGTTCCGTACAAATCATAGAACACGAGCTTGCCAGGAACATCATCGTTTTTCCTCATATGTCCATACAATCCACATCCAGCAATCAACCAATTTCATTATCTTTGGTTAAGGCCAGATACTCACTCAGGCATGTAAAAGTCTTGGCCAAATGCCATTTTCATGCTAAAATGTGTATTTTGACTTCGTACACAGTCATATGCAAATGCAGACTATCCACTAGTCACCACACACAGGACGATTAACCCCCAATCAACGATCGACGCCAAACAGTCATTCCAGCCAATCAATCAAGCCTTCCAACGAGGCCATCAACGCAAACACGAACAATCAGTCCAATTAGGCCACATAAAGGTTCGAATTCATGCAATAATTATTTATTAGTCAATCCGACTTAAACGTCGTCGATCGCTCGTTCGTCTCTAGCCTATCGCTAGCTCTCGATCAAACAGCGGCAATCCATTGCCCAATCAATCAATCAATCAATAATTCTCTAACAACAACTAGCCACATACAATTTAATCAATCCGGCTAACTAAATCGATCGGCCATTTATCCTAATCCCAATTTCTATTTAGACCGGCCCCGATCGTGTACATAAATACCACAATTGACCAAATGACTAATCCTAGGCACAATTAGCGCCCTAATCAAGGATTAGGGTCAACTCACAATCAAATTAAGCTCCGGCGGTCTCAACGGACGGCGACGGCGAACGGCGACGGCGGCCAAAACCTAAAATCTCGGGAATGCCTCAGGGAAGTCTCGCGAGGTCACTGGGACAGGTGGTCGGCGACGGTGAAGCTCCGGCGAGTGGCGGCGGCCTAAAACAGAACCGGCCAACGGTCAAAACAGGGTTTTCGAGCTATTTTCTGGCGATTCACGGCCCCACGGGCCGGGACGAGGCCGGCCAAGGCCAGGGATCTCACCTAGGGGTCGAGGGCAACCTACGGGACCGGCCAAAGGCAGCGGACGGCGGCCAGGAGCGGCGGAGCAACCGCGAAACAGAACCGGGCGAAAACAAGGGCTTCGCGCGGCAGAACAGGGGCAGCGGTTCGGGCGGCTTTCCGGCCACCACGAGCTGCGGCGAGCTCGGCCGAGCTGAGGAAAGGTGGAAGGAAGTCTTGGGAGTTCGATGGTGGTGGCGGTGAGCAACGGCGGCGGCCGGTTCGGCCGAATCTGAAGAAAACACGAACCGAGCCCTAAAACAGGGCACCAGCGATTTCGGGGCTGATTCCGGCGGCTTCGGCGGCCAACGGCCGGTGGGGTTGGGTCGAAAAGGTAGAGGGGAGGCTGGAGTATGTTGGAGTGGCGACGGTCGTGCCTGGGTGAGCCGGGAACGGCGGAAATCGACGGCGAAGCTCACGGCCAGAACGGGCCGAAAACAGGGCAGGGCGTTGGCGGCAGTTTCGCGGCCGTCCGACGGCCAACGGCGGCCGGTCTTGGCCCTATGGGACGGCGGACGATCGGTGAAGGTGGTGGTGGTCGGAAGTGGGGCGGTGATCGGCGAAAATCCGACGGGAGGAGGAGGAAGAGGGGAGGTGGACGTTCGGCCGGGGGAGGGGAAAAAAACAAAGGAAGAAGAAGAAGAAGAAGAAGAAGAAGAAGAAGAAGAGAGGAGCGATCGTGAGAGTGAGGGGCAGCAGCCCACGTGAGGAAAAGAGAGAGAGAGAGAGAGAGAGAGAGAGAGAGAGAGAGAGAGAGAGAGAGAGAGAGAGAGAGGGGCCCACCTAGGACTTTTGGGGCAATTTTCTTTTTGTCCTATATACCAAATATCTAAGGGCAAAACAGTCAATTGATAAATTGGGACTGAAACGAATTTTCGGTACAACGGACGAAGAGTAATTTGGTAATTTTCATAGGCTAGGCTTGGTCGGGATTAGGCTCGGGTCGCGAGGATTGAAATCCTAATTTACGACGACTAAGAATTCGAAACATAATCTAAACCGACTGAACTTCAGAATTCATCCAAACGTCGTCTCTTCAGTCCTTTCGATCCAATATAATTTAAAGACTGAATTTCAATATTAATATATTTTTATTGAATTCAGGCACTTTACCGAAGTCGGATTTCCAGGGCGGTTTCTCCTCTTTACGCGACACGTGCAATCGGGCCCCACTTGCCAATTTTTTTTTGGAAAAATGCCAAAAAAAGGGCCTCAACTAACCTTACTTTCTCAATTAAGGGCCTCAACTTAAATTTGTGTCAAAGAATGACCTCAACTTTATTTTTTTGTGTAAAAGAAGGACCCTAACTTATTTTAGTTCCATTTTCATTTTTTTTTTCTTTTTCTGTTTGCATTTTTTTTCTTTTTCTATCCCCTTTCCTTTTTTCCTTTCCCTCTCCCTCCTCCTCCCTCTCGCCTCCTGGCTGCGGCCCCTCGAAGCGCTTGATTTCCAGCTCTGCCGCCGCCGCCGGGATCCCGACCGCCAGCCCGATCACCAGCCCCGCCGGCGAGTGAGCGGTTCAGACTCTTCGTCGCTGGAGGAGTCCGTGGCGTCGGCGTCCGCGTACGATATTCTGAGGACTCTGGGGTTCATCTCGGGTCGGCTTTTCGGGCTATTGAGATGGTCGGGTCTCGCGAGCTTGGTATGAGTGCAGCGTTCAGTGAACTTGATGGGAGGCATCATTTCACAGAAAATTTGAATTAAATCTTGATTTTCGCTGTTGATGATATCCAAAAGCGAAGAGAGAGAGAAGGGGAAGATTGCAGAGATATTCTTCAAAGATACAACAATGACAGAGAAGAATCGAGGGAGAGAGGGAGGAGGAGTTAAAAGGCGAAGCTTGAAATGCACAGAAATGGCTTAAAGGGGAGTGACCGACTCTCCCTAGAATAAAGCAAAAAATCCAAAACAAAAAAATAAAAATAAAGAGAAGGCAATTTCAAGGAAAGTAGACCACGAAAAGCACTAAAGCAGTGGGATAGACAGAACGAAAAAGGGCAGAAGAAGAAGAGAGTGCGTGCGGTAGATAGAGACGAAGACGAAGACCGAGACGAGCAAGGAAAGGAGAGAAAGCGGTCGACGGTGTGTGAATAGGAGGAAAACCGGTGTCGTGCTCTGGAAAAGAAAGGTCGGGGGGAAAAAACGAAAAAGGGCATGGGAAAGATTTTCCGGGAAAAAGATATGGCGAAGACGGAAAATGAATAGAAAAAGGAAAAAAAGCCAAACAGAGAGGGAGAGACAGTGCGTAAGGTCTGGCCTTTTAATGGGAATGGAGGAAGAACTGTCCCCGACACCTGGGCCGTACCAATCTCTCTCGATCGCAGAAGCTCGATTCAGACTCTTCATCCCAGAGCTTGAAGCCCTGCTTGTAGAGGATCCTACCGGACTGGTTCTAGAGGGTGAAGTTGCCTGCGGAGTCGGGAGTGACCTGGAGAGCCTTGTTGGCGATGGTGGCCAGATAGACAGCGGCCAAGGTGTTGTCGTTGGAGGGATCGAAGGGGCCGAGCTGGAAATCAAGCGCTTCGAGGGGCCGCAGCCGGGAGGCGAGAGGGAGGAGGAGGGAGAGGGAAAGAAAAAAAGGGAAATGGGATAGAAAAAGAAAAGAAAATGCAAATAGAAAAAGAAAAAAAATGAAAATGGAACTAAAATAAGTTGGGGCCCTTCTTTGACACAAAAAATGAAGTTGAGGCCCTTCTTTGACACAAATTTAAGTGGGGCCCTTAATTGAGAAAGTAAAGGCAGTTGATGCCCTTTTTTGGTATTTTCCCAATTTTTTTTGAATCGCGCGGGCGATTTTCTCTCTCACCTATCTCGATGCTGTCTCTCCTATCTCAAGACGACGGAAGACCTTCTCTCTCTCAATTTCTTTCTCTCTCTCTCTCTCTCTCTCTCTCTCTCTCTCTCTCACATATCTCCGATTCTCACCTTCTTGCTCTCTCCTCTCCCGTCTCCTCTCAGTCCCGACTACCTCTGCCGTCGCTAACCTGATAACGTCGCCGGTCGCAGCTGGTGAGTCTAGAGCCCCCTCCTCCACTAGTGCCGCGGGTCTCAGATGCTGGTCCCGATCCCTCCACCTCCCCCAAGAGCCTTGCCAATCTCTATTGCTGGGTCCCAAGCTCAGATCTGCCTCCGTCGTCGCCTCTCTCCTGTATCGACGCCACTCTCTCTCTCTCTCTCTCTCTCTCTCTCTCTCTCTCTCTCTCTCTCTCTCTCTCTCTCTCGTATCTCACCTTGTCGCTCTCTCCTCTGCCATCTCCTCTCGGTCCCGACTACCTCTGCCGTCGCCAAGCTGATAACGTTGCCGGTCGCAGCTGGTGAGTCCAAAGGTCCCTCCCCCACGACCACTGGAACAACCCGCTGCTTTCGGACTTGGGTCTGCACCACCTCCTTGCAGACGATGAAGTCTT
Organism: Rhodomyrtus psidioides; assembly: GCA_021437785.1. Taxonomy (NCBI): domain Eukaryota; kingdom Viridiplantae; phylum Streptophyta; class Magnoliopsida; order Myrtales; family Myrtaceae; genus Rhodomyrtus; species Rhodomyrtus psidioides. The sequence continues at coordinate 3,647,826 of JAILYB010000022.1, read as the reverse complement.
CGCCATGCTCAAGGCCAGTGCTGCTACGGGATACCTCACTCCGAAGAACACAAGCACTGGCTACTTCACAAAGAAGAGCAACGTGTACGCCTTTGGTTTTCTTGTGCTCCGATGCTATCGGGGAAACAAGCGATCACTCCAGCGACAACATGGAGTGGAAGCATGTCGTTTTGAGGAATTTGTCGATGAGAACCTCGAGGGGAACTTCTCGGAGACGGAGGCAACCCAGCTCGCTCAAATTACGCTTCTTTGTACCCGGGACTCTCCTACCAACAGGCCATCGATGAGGACTCTGGCGCATGAATTTAATACTTTGATCGGCATTTCTTGATAGTTGAACTATCAGCTGTTACCGCGATTTTCAGTCGTCGAGAGGCCAGACTATGACAATTCCAATTAACTGTTGCACTAATCAGAGTCCCTTGTGTATCAGCGACAGCGTCTTCTCTAGTGGTTGACGAATTTCGAGAGGCCAGACTATGACAATTCCAATTAACTGCTGCACTAATCAGAGTCCCTCGTGTATCAGCAACAGCGTCTTCTCTAGTGGTTGACGAATTTCGCTCTTAGCATCAGCCATCGTAATAGTTGTTAGGGACAAGTAAGGGCATAAGTAAAGCTTGTAATGCACCAAATCATGTAACTGGTACGCATTGAATTCAGGACTCTCAATAGTTAGAGGGTGCTCTATGCATCATACTCGTAGGAATGCTCGAAAAAGACCCATCGTGCACCGATTCTTTACAGCAATGAATGAATCAACTGTTTCTGACTTACTTTCAATGATCTGTTTAGCGAACCGCGATTTTGTTTTTGTGAAATCGAATGTTAAGTCCCTGGTCTAGATTTTGTGCCGAAATGTTTCATATGCTCTCAATAGTTTCTTTCCCCCATCACTTTGAGGGCAAAAAAGAGGCAAACTCTGCAGAAAACACAACTTGAATATAGAAAAGGAAAAGGAAGATTGCATATCGTTAGTACGTGATTCAATTAATCGCTATTTACATTTGCAAAGTCTTAGAAGTTAGTGTGGATGAGCAGATCCAGATCCATAAGTCTTGGTCCCCTGTTTCTTTGGCAGATCCCAAAACCAAATGAATCTCGTCCTCAAGCTTCAATCTCTTTCCTCCGCGGCGAAACGATCCTAAAAACATGCTCCTCGCCGGCGCAGTCGTCCACCGTAACTACTCATCTGCTCTTCTTCCTGCACCCGCTACTGCCGTGGCCGATCTTGCCACCGGTATTAGCATCTTTCACAATCATCCCTCTGTGGCCGCCTTCCTGTGCCGCCTCGAAGACCCCGCGCGGAACGTTGCCGTTGCAATCCAAGAGCACGAGATCGGCGCTTCTTAGTTCGTTCAACAAAAGGGTCCTCGGTTCCCCCACCACGAACTCGACGCACATGGCATGAGGCCCGAGCAAGTCGTCGGGGGCTCTCGACTCGTCCATCCCGGGCGGCAAGACGCAGACAACCCGCCCACTCGTCTGGTGTGCAGCGGCGACCAACGCGAGCGTCATGGCAGAGTCGCCCTCAACGGCGCGGGTCGAAGACACAATCACCATGAGTTGCGTGTTGTTTCCTGCCGTGAGCACAGATATGAACTCTGCTGAATCACCTTAGAGTGGCGATTGCAGCGATCGAGTTCGCAAACTATGCAGGCGCAGAGAGAGAAGAAGAGGAGGAGGCGGAGGCGGTAGGAACCAGCAGCTGAGAGACCGGCGGCACTCTTGGGGGAGAGGGCTCGAGACCCAGTAGCTGCAATCGGTGGGGTTTTGGGAAAGGCAACGACGGAGGCAGATCTGAGCTTGGGACCCAGTAACGGAGACCGGCAAGGCTCTTGGGGGAGGCGGAGGCGGAGGCGGAGGCGAGGGGGTCAGGACCCAGCATATGAGGCCAGCGGCACCCGTGGGGGAGGGGGCTCTGGACTCACCAGCTACGATCGGCAACGTTATCAGCTTGGCGACGGCGGAAGTAGTCGGGACCGAGAGGAGACGGCAGAGGAGAGAGCGAGAAGGTGAGATACGTGAGAGAGAGAGAGAGAGAGAGAGAGAGAGAGAGAGAGAGAGAGAGAGTGGGGTGTCGACACAGGAGAGAGAAGGAGAGAAGGTCTTCGTATTCTTGAGATAGGAGATAGAACGTCGAGATTGGGGGAGGAAAAATCGCCCGCGCGTTTCAAAAAAAATTTGGCAAGTGGGGCCCGAATGACACATGTTGCGTAAAGAGGAGAAACGATCTCTCAAAAAAAAAAATTTATTGGAAGCACACTGATATTTCACAAAGGTTTTTTCCTCCTCCCGTTTACAATGCCTTCGAGGGCCTTTTATAGGCAAATTACATGCAAAGAGACGTCTGACAACCTGACAGACGAATTCACGACGAAAAACTAAAAAAGTCTTCGGGCGAACAGTATTTACTATAGTGATACAGTACTGCTACAGTGCTAAACAGTGTCTGCTACAGTGATTTTGCTACAGTACGTGAACAGTACCGTGAACAGTACCGTGAACAGTAATTTTCGTAAAAAGTCTTCTGGTCCTGCAGATCATTATTTCTGACATATTACTTACTTCTAAGGACTTTTGCACACCTAAATCTTCCAAACACACGGGGATTTTAAACATTCTGACAAACGATGACTACAAAGTCATCTCAGACTTTTATTACATGCACGTGAAACTGGGTAGTTCAAAGCCGACGACGATTTGGATTTGGGTGATAATTGGCATCGTCAGAGTCAGAGCTGTCTGGGCCGTCTTTGTCCTTTTTGAATTTATTCCAGTACCACTGTTCTTCGAGCTGGGACAGTCCAACGTCTGGGTCTTCGTCTTCAGTGAGTAAGGGACTATCTTCTTGTTCTGCCACGTGTCTTTCGCCTGACAAAATATCTTCCATAGTGACCGGGTCTGGTGGATCTTGTCGCGCGCCTGGATTAGAGCTGGATGGCATCTGGGGCTGGGGCCATAATTGGAGCTGAGGCCACTTGTATGAGCTTGATGGCTGATCCTAGGTGCTGAATGTAATGTCTGGTGTAGAGTATGGGTTTTGTGACAAATGTCCTCCCCAAGGGTCTTGAGTGTCAGGAGTGTCAGTGTCCATAGATGAACTTTGGCTGGTTGCTTCTAAAATCTTCAAGAGCTTGAAGTACCTGAGGGTGTACTTTGGGCCTATCCCATGAGTGGTTCATGTGATGGTATGGCCAAATTTCAGGAGGGATTTCATGATTTTCTTGACATAAGACTCGCTGGAGTTCTCTATACTCATACTGCATCAGTGTGATGGACTTGGGAAGTGTTGTGTAGATCCGAAAGACTTGTCGATGGAGATTGGGCTTGAATGTAGTGGTGCCATAGTACAATGCTTTTTCTCGGACATCTCCGGTTGGGCTGAAGTAAACCCAAGGCCTGTGGAAAAGGACTGTGGTGTGTCTTTCTGGGTCAGCTATTCCACAATTTCGCTGAAAGATGAAGTGTTGTTTCCATGCTGCTAAAGGCTGGAACCAAGTGAGCATTTCTGTCAAAGCCTTTTGATTTGAGAAATCTCCCATGAGTGCTCTGGACAGGACTCGGACAATCTTGTCTGTGGGAAATTCAATGGCAACAGCATATACATTGAGAAAATACCAAAAGAACCATTTGAGGTCTTCAGGGAAGTCTTGATCAGGAGACCACCGCAAGATGTGAATAAATGGATAATCAGGATTAAGACCATGTGGTCCTAACATTAATCCACCATAAGTGCTGAATATGCGGTTTTGGTACTCATTCATGTAATACTTCAAATTCTCACAGAAATTATTTTCTGCAACTTGTCCTGGGACTTCTGGAGGATAAGTGAGAGTATTCCATGGTGTATCTCGTATTGGTGTGGTACGAAATCTTCTTGCATCCAATGGATTTCTGCGGACATACATGTTGATGGATTCAACTGGCTGCTTGGGTTTGGACAAGAAGTCTGCAAGGACATTCTTTTTGCCTGCTATGTGTTTAGCATCAAAAGAATATTTCGAGAACCATTCAGCCCATCTTAACAATTGCGGATGGGGAATCTGTTTCTGCTTGAAATTGAGCATTTGGGGAAATGAAGACATATCCATTTCGACCAAAAAGTGATGCCCAATAAGGTGGTATTCAAACTTCTTGATGCCATATTTGACTGTGAGTATCTCCTTAAAAGTGGAATGATAATGCATCTCTACGGGAGTGAATCGTCCACTTTTGTAAGCACAGATGAAGCGCTTACCTTTGATTTCTTCAAGGAGAATGGCTGCCCAATACTTATCACTAGCATCTGTTTGCAAAATTCTTTGACCAGTGGAGGGAATTTGCAAAGGGGGGAGATGCTGCAGAATTTCTTTGAGATGAGCTACAGCCTGTGTCTGCTTCGGTCCCCATGGGGGAGCATCTTTTTTCAACATCCTCTGAAGATGATAGAGTGCTTTAGAGATTTTTGGCACAAAGTCTCGGAGATAATTGACAATTCTAAGGAAAGCCTGGATCTGGCTAACTGTCAAATTCTCAGAGGGAAATTTTTGGAGTTCTTCTGCAAGGTGAGGACCTGGACTGTAGGTCCCTTTGTCGCGACCTGTCCGGCAGCGGACGCGGCTAATGGATTACCGATCGCGGGTCTTGGATCGGCGCGGGCCCTCCCAGGCCCATACCAAATCGCGGCGGGAGTATTCTTCGACGATAAGAGTCGATCGCTTTCGACCTTTAGTGTGGTCGTGATGGCATGTGCAACTTGTGCCTGCATTTGGAGTCGCCACCCGGTCTTTCTTGGAGGGTAGACCGGAAACCTTACTAACCGATTGGGAGAGATCGATCAGTTCTGCGGAACCAGAGATTTTGGGTTCGGGGACTTGGTTACGCTGGTGTCATTACCAACGCCCTTTCGGTACCTAACGCGAGTGATTTTCCTAGCTAAGAGTTCATGCAGACGCAATTTTAGGTAAGGTAGGTTTGATTCAGGGTTTCATGCAGATTGGAAGACTGTTCCTATCAATCACAATCAATTTAAATGAAAGCGCAATCAAGTACATAAATAAATCACTTCAATACACATCAATTCAGATCAATGGCTTCCTAGTATAACCATAAAGGCTTAAGGAAGGTGTGACTTTGGACCAGGGGTAAAATGGGAAGATTTCGAGGCGATTAGCCCGAAGGGCAAAATCGTCAATTTTTGGAAGGTTTGGATACCGAATTACCCAAAATATTCCATGGCCAGTTGTTTGTGGCCATTTCCCATTTTTGAGAATTTTTTGGAATTTCTTGATTTTTTCTTCAATTTTTTGGAGATGATTCGCCCAAAGGGCGAAATCGTCATTTTTTAAGAAGGATCGGGTTCAAAACACCCGGGATGAGCCTTGGCCAGTTGATTGTGGCTATTTCCTATTTTTTTGGGATTTTTCTAGAATTTTTAGAATTTTTTTTGGAAGACGGTTTGCCGGAAGGGCAAAACCTCCCTTTTTGAAAAGACCGAGGTCCGAAAGACCCGAAACAGGTTGTGGCCAGTTGAATATGGCCATTTCCTATTTTCTGGATTTTTTTAGAATTTTTAGAATTTTTTTTGGAAGTCGGTTTGCCGGAAGGGCAAAACCGTCATTTTTGAAAAGACTGAGGTCCGAAAGACCCGAAACAGGTTGTGGCCAGTTGAATATGGCCATTTCCTATTTTCTGGAATTTTGTTAGAATTTTTCTGAATTTTCCGAATTTTTTTGAGTTTTTTATGATTTTCTATTTTTTTTATTGATTTTTGAATTTTTTATTATTATTATTTTTATTATTTTTCGAAATTTCTGAAAATAAAACCATCTGACGGTCCTCAGCTCGCCACGGGCATCTCGCTGACCATCCGATTATTTTAATTTTTATAAATCCGAAATTCATTTTTTTAATGTATAAAAAAAAATTATTTTGAAAATCACCGGATCGCGACACGTGGCACATCCACGGCCATCCGATTCGGCGTTTTATTTTAAAAGACACGGACCCACATTGCTGACTTGGCTGCCCACGTGGCGTGCCACGTCATCGTTGACTCGTTGACCGGTAAAGGGTTTCGTCGGAGAAGACGACCGGCGCCGGCGACCCTTCGTCGGCGCCACGTCGGAAGGCCATAACTTGGTCGTCCGATGTCCGATTGACTTGAAATTTTTGCCAAAATGCTCCTATCGAGCTCCTCTACGACATATCTCAGCCTCAACACAGCAGAATTATGATTGCTATACCTGCAACCCCGACCGAGACCGAATTCCGGCGAAAGTCCCGGCCTAGCCATTCTACACGTTACATGGCTAAAATAAATTATCGGGAAGCTTCCTAGGAGTTCCAAAAGACTTACCTGAGCCATTGAGGGAGTTCATCGTTGCTCAAGGCATGCTCCCTAGCTCGTGACAGGTCCGGCGGTCCGGGGGCCGACTCAACGAATTATATGCAACGAAAACGAAAAACAAACATAGGAATGGAATCAGAAATGCATCAGGAGCAATCTAAACCAAAAATCTTGAAGAACCGTGGTCTAGATGAAGACACACCATTCGACCGATCAAGAGCTCGTTTCCGGTAATACACGTTTCTTGCGATGAAACGAAGCGCCATTCGGTTCTAAAGATCCCTCATGATGTCATGAATCTCACAGGATTCGTCCGAAGCTTTGGTTTTGCGTCATTCGTTGGGATCGAATTTCCGAAGCTCTCGGCTTCTCTCATTCCTTCCTCTCTTAGGCGTGTCTCTTCTCCCCAATGGTCGACTATCGTCGCGCCACTTGCCTTTTCTTCATCTTCATCTTCTTCTTTTTTTTGTGAACGTGTTCTGCCTTTCTCAATTGCTCTGTCCAACAATCGAATCATCCCTCCACAATGGATGAAGACCCCCCCTTTCTTGCAGACCCCATTTTTTCTTTTTCTATGATGCCACCCTTCATTGTCCCTTTTTTTTAATCTTTCTTTTTCTCCCCCTTGGTGCAGGACGTCCATCCCTTGCAACTTTCATTGTCCTCCCCGACAATGAGTGTGATCCCACTCATTTATTCCCCTTGAGTCATAGAAGATGTGGCCATCCAATAATGATAGTGGGAGCCCGTTTCTTTCCTTCCCTTTTTTATTCCTTCTTCTCCTTTTCCTTGCATCCGTCCCCTCTTTTGCACTCCAACTCTCTCACTATTTTATTGTGCCCTTCAAAAATTGAGAAGCCATGCTCTCTTTCGTCCTCTTTCTTTTGGATGGACGTTCATGATGGGTCTCTTTTGTTATTTTTTATTTTCTCACATGCTCTCCTTTGTCCTCTACTTTCTCCATCTTCTTCTTTCTCTTCGTTTGATGGCGCCACTTCCACTATTCATTGTCCATTGCTTTTAATTTTGTCTGCCATGTTTCTCCTTTTTTAAACGTGGCTTTCCTTCCTTTTGCTTTGGGTGGGATTCTTTATTGCATTCGAAAAGGGGGACGAGTTGCGGACATGGTTCTAATGGTGACAGTAGCAGCAAGACATCCACAAATATATGACTGCTTGTAGGCATTTCGAAAAATCCATTTGCACCGAATCAATCTTCAATTGGAGATGAATTCACAAGTCCAGCGCAACGGACTCCTTGACATGTTTTCCTATCAAATATGGGTATTTTCGTGAACCAATTGATTGAAATTTAGTGAAAACCCCAAATTACCCTTAGGATCCGAAATTGATTTTTGCCTAATTGGCGATCCAAACGACCGAATGAGTCAAAATTGAGGCCACTAATGGATTCGGCATGATGAAAACTATAGGGTAGAGGTGTTTAATTTTAATGGGTATGCCCGTATGAAATTTAATTTCAAGAATTGCGAAACCGGGGACTAAATTGAAAGATTTTTATGCAATTAAGCCCTTTTGGTTAAAATTGATCAAATTGGAGGGCAAATTGACCTAATTGCACTTCAAGACTTTAGAATCCAATGTCATAACTTACAAAAAGTGAGAATTGAAAATTAAAAGACTCGAAAAGGATTTTTTTAGGCTCGGTTCGGGTTTATGCTTGTGAAGAAACATAGTGACCCGAGCCGAATTTCCCTGATAAAAAGTGAAAATATTAAATATGGAATTAAGATAAAATTTTTGAATATTTTTGTGTAATTTTCTGACCACGGATGGTATTTTTTCTGATTTTTTGGGTATTTTAATAATTAAATAAATTCCAAAAAATATTAAAAAATTCAAAAAATATTTTTTGTTCAAAATTGGTTCCTAAGGCTAGACTAAGGCTTCCAAAGTTGATTTTGCAATTTTTTGACCTTTTTTGCTATTTTTAATTAATTTTAAAGAATAAAAATCACAATGATAGATGGTCAAAAATCAGGTGTCAACACCCTTCTTTCAAATGCATACCAAGGAACTCAATTTCTTTTTGAGCAAGGATCATTTTCTTTTGGGAAAGCATGATTCCATGTTTCTGGACAATTTCAACGAACTGGGAGAGTAATTTACAATGGGATTCCTCATCAGGACTGTAGAGGAGAATATCATCAATGTAAATCTGGGCATGTGGGAGAATGGGCTGGAAAATTCTACACATGGCTTTTTGAAAAATGGACGGAGCTGTTTTAAGACCAAAGGGGACAAGACAACTGTCCATTGAAAGTGCTGGTTTGGAATGCAAAAACCAGTTTTAGGACGGTCATCAGGATGAATGCCAATTTGCCAAAAACCTGCTTTCAAGTCGAACTTTGAATAGACCTTAGCCTGGGCTAGGCTACCAAACAAAGAGTTTTTGTGAGGCAAATGAAATTTATCATCTTGAAGGAATTTGTTCAAGGGCTGGTAATTAATCACCAATCTGAGCTTATCACGATTATGTTCTGCTCGCTTGTTCACATAAAAGGCTTCACAAGCCCATTGTGAATCAGATGGTTCAATGAGACCTTGCGAGAGTAGCTCAACACATTCCTTCTGGGCCAAAGTAAGATGTTCAGGATTCATACCAGAATGACTGGCTTTTGTGGGATTAACATCTTCACTTTTCTTGAATGGGAGTTTGACAAAGAAGTCAGAGTTTTTCCAAAGAGGGTTTGAACAGGTTTGGATAAACTGGGAATAAGATTCAGAACAGCAGGATAAGAGACTTTGGGTAATTGGATCAAGAATTTCTGGCTGAATGATGAAAAGTCTCTGGATATCCACATATTCACGAAACTGGTCACCAAACTGTAAACCAGTGGGTTTGATTTTAAGCTGGGATAGCTGGGCAAGAATATCCCAACCAATGATGAGATCTTTATCTGGGGAATTACAACCAAGGATTTTTGTGGATATGGAACAGCCTGGAAATATTTGGAGTGTGATAGTTTTGCTGCGGAATTTTGTGGTAAAAGTATCACCAGAGGCAGAATGAAAATACCTTGTGTAAGGCGTCCAGAATTCTTCTGGGAGTACTTTTATATCCATCAGTGATGCTGCCGCGCCGGTATCAATGAGAGCAATGACTTGGACAGGTTTGTCATTTTCTGGGGTGTGGATTTGGATGGGGATATATGGAGAGTGGAAAACGGGTTGTACATGGAAGGAGTCGGGGATATTATCAGGGAAGAATGCAAAGATATCACCTGGGGATTCATCAGAGTTTGAGGAATAAGTTTGGAGGGCAAACAGTGTGTCAGGTGAAGGCTCATCTTCAACAGAGAAGACAGACTCAATATCTTCGTCATCCAAAGGGATTCCTGTGGTGGAGGAAATCTTTTGGATCATGTAACTTCCTTGGCGCTTTGCCTAAGGACAGTTTTTTGCAAAGTGCCCCTTCTTGCTACAGATGTAGCATCGGTCGGATTTCTTCTTTTTCTTGAAACCAGAGGCAGGGGAGTGATGCCGTTTCTTTTTTCGAAGAAACTTCCACTTGCTTCTCTTAGGTCTTCGTCTGCCAAAAGAGAATTTCTCAAAGGAGAACTTCTTGAAGTGCTTGCGCTTCTTATTGCCAGCACAAGAGGGATCACTGCAATCTCTTGAGCACTTGATCTTCCAATGAGGATTGTCACAATTCTTTTCGAGAGAACGATTCTCCCGGAGGTAACTTCTGAAGACTTTTCTTCTGTGGCACATTTCTTCAATGGCAAGGTGGACAGACTGTTGGATTTCTCCAAAAGTCGCATCTGTGATGGTCTTATTTTTTAGCTTCAGGGCTTTCTCAACAACTTGACTAATCTCTTTCGGGATGGAAGCCAGGAATACTGACTTGAGGTTAGGATCAGAACCAAGCTGATAGAAAAGCTTGATCATTTCTCGGAAGTGTCGATCCAAGTCCCTTTTGGCCAGAGAACAGCATTTTCTTTCAAAGAATTCTTTTCTTTTGAGTTCTTTCGAATCTTGAGGTTGGCCAATAAAGAAAAGATGAATCAGCTGAATTGCTTCATCAAAGGACATGGTAAGAAACTGGAGTTGGTCTCTTTCTGGGGCTAATTTCCACCAATCTTTTAAGGAATCGGTGAATCGAGTGACAAACTCAAGGAGAACATCATAAGAACTGTGTTCCTTTAGATTTCTGGTAATCAACCAAGAATGAAACTCTTGGAGCCTTTCTGCCCATTTGTGGTAAGGGATATCATCCAAAGTGAAGAAATTGGACGAATATGATTTATAGGTCGATGACGATGGGTCATGGTAAGGCTGGGAAGGTGGAGGTGGATGTTCAACTTCAGGTTGGTCTTCCATTTCTTCTTCAATGATTGGCTCTGCAGGGTCAGCCATCATAACGTCTGCCACAACAGACTGGGTGCTAGAATCATAGGATTCAGTATCTGGAATGGAAGATGACTCACTGATAGAGATTTTAGGAGTAGCTGGGGGTGAATGATTTATGGGTTTCACTGTGGAGATGGTGGGAACCTGGTTTCGAAGGAAATTTTCCAGGGGATTTGAAACCATGTATGAGTGGGAAGGTTTATGAGGAGGAGATGAAGGAGGAGATTTTTCTGGTGGAGCTGAAGGAGGTGGGAAAAAGGTATGTTTGCTTTTTTCTTTTTTCTCTTGGTCTAGCTTTTTAAGACGATCCCGAAGAGCAAAGAAGTTCGTCTTTGGAGGAGGTGGTGCTGTGCTGAGTACAGCTGCAAAAGAGTTGGGGTCTGAAGAGCTTGGCATAAAGGATGTAGGGTTAGGAGTTGCTGTCGGAAAGAAAAATGGATCAAGGGCTTGTAGATTCCTTTGCTCAAGGAGAGCTTGTTGTTCTTGCAGTATCTGGACCTGGCGTCTAAGCTTCTCAATCTCAGGAGTTTGATCTTCCAGATAATGACTTGTAGGAATCTGTTTTGTTTCCATTAAGTACAGCCTCTTCTGGAAATCTTCCAACATCTTCTTAGAGACAGATGTAGCATGGTCTACCCTGTCAAGACGAGTAGCCACTGTGTTGATTGCTACATTCTGGGCGAGAGCATTCTCTGTCTGCCAATTTAGAACAGCCTCAACCGGTGTAGGGCCTTTCCTTCTTCCTTGAAGATCGACATCATGTGGAGTTGTGATCTTTGGAGAATGGAAGTATTTTTGTTGGGCATCAGAGAAACTTTCAGCAGGAGGGAATCTGAAAGTGGCTGAGCTTTCTTCAGATGGGGCAGGCTGTAAGGGTGGGAAATCTTCTGGTCGGAACATGCAAATACTTGGTAAAACAGGAGGTGGTTCAGGTTTAGGATTGCAAGTGTATGGCTGAGGGAGTTTGATAGGACAAGAGTTTTTCTTTACCCATTTGAGGATGGGTTTGTAGAATGGAGAAGTGATGGGTTTCTTTGGTGGTGGAGGTGGTGGCTTTGGTTCATCTGGGGGACAAGCAGGTGGAGGTGCAGTAATTTGAGGAGGTTTGGGAGAACCATACTCAACCATATACTGCCAGCGTCCGCCGTCTTCACCAAGAGGACCCACGGTTGGATCACCGTCTAGGTACATTTGGTAAAGCGAATCTTTCTTCTTCTTCTTCTTTCTGGTGGACGGTCTGTCATCCTCATCATCTAGCTTCATACATGAGGAACAAGAACAGTCAACATCCCAAAAGCAGTGTCCGGAGGGATCCTTGTAATAATGGATGGGTCGTCCATGGTCATCAAAGGATTGGACAAGGGCTTTAGGATCTGGGTCTTCCATACTGACAGACTCAGATGAACATGGGGTGAAACACAGGATGGTGGGGAATGATGGAAACACAGAGGAAGAAGTGTCTTCCTTTTCTTTTGTGAATTTAATGGTGACAGTACCATCTTTTTTCTTGGTGTACTGTGGCTCAGAGGATTGGACAGGTCGGGAATTTTGGTGGAGTTTTTCATAGTTGGTTACCCAACTATCAGGAAGGAGTTTGACAAGCTGATCTCTTGGAAGTTGACGAGAGATGTGGATACATGAAGTCTGGTCGTTATCAACAGAGATAAGCAGAGCATCATCTGCACTTGGTAGGTTAAGATCAATGGCATGGTTTTGTACTATGTACACCATCTGGTAGTGTAGAGTAGCAATTATGGCTGATGTGGTTTGAGGAGCACCAGTGATCTGCAACTGAACCTTCAAAGCAGAGAGAAGGTTGGGATCTGCCAAGGCCATGTTGAAATTTGGGAAGAGAGTCACAAATATTGTGCCTGCGTTCAGAGTGGTCTGAACAGTGCCAATGCAAGCATGCTGGTATTCCAAGAAACGAGTATCGAGGAGAGCAACCCGAGCAACTACGGGCAAGCGTTTTCGTCCATGCAGGAATAGGGCCAAACGGATGGCGCCAAAGTGGAGGTGGGTGTAACCCTGTTGAGCCCACTGAGCAGGGAACTCAGGTGGAATTTGGAGAGTTACAAACTGCTCTTGTTGCGTAGACATGATGGGGTGCTGGTCAAATTTAGTGGACTGGACATACTCTTTAACAGAGCGAGGGGTTTGTTTGATGAGATGTTTGATGGAGCGAATAGGGGAAAATGATGGTGGTTTGCAAAAAGCGGAATAAGGGTTCATGAGTGGGAGTTGTGTTGCGGAGATTTTGCGATCGTCATTCACATAGGACACCTCATAGAGATAATCCATTTTTGAGGAAGTGGATTTGCGGAGTTCGAGTGGTGGTGGTAGTGAGATGGTGGTTTGTAACTGAACTGGAGCTGAAATATCTGTGGAGTTTTCCATAAGAGTTTGGATTTCTCCTTTCCCTTCAGCAGATCTAAGAATATAAGAATACTAATCTTAACTCAGTTTCGACGATGTTTGGCTCTGATACCATTAAAGGAAGCGGAGACAAGCCTGGGCGAGATGAGCAGGTATGCTATCCCCACAAACAAGATGACGTGGCAACTTCTCGCCTTCGGATGAGAATGAACGGTCGGATCTCGTTCTATGTTATGCCTGACATGAAGCCCCTATGGCAGACGATCCAGATTAAGTTTAGTGTCAATTATATCCCTAATTTTTTTTTAATCTCAAGAAAAATCTTCAACTTTTAATTTAATCCCAAATCTATCCCAATCAACTCTCTATCCAAACCACCGTTAATCATCTCACTTTCACATCCATACCCCCTCCGGACTTGGATTTGAAGTATTGGTCTATTGGTCATCATCCTTGTCCTCCCGAACCTCATCCATATTCGATCATCCAAATCTTTTTCCTCTCTTGTTTTTCTCCCTTTTCCTTTTATTTTCCTTTTTCTCCTTCTGTCCCTGCAAAGCGTGGCTTGGGCGCACTCTCTCTCTCTCTCAATGGGGAGTGGAGGGACCTTCTTCTTTGACGGTTGAGCTTCGGTGATGTTTCCGTTCTGGTCCGAGTTCTGACCACGCAGAAGCGAAGCTGACGCAGGCGTAGAAGCGAAGAGGCTCCCAGTTCTCGTTCGCGCAGGGATCTAACGAGCAGAGCAGAGAGGAATATCTGTGCAGAGAAGTCGTGATGATGCCCGGATCTGCTTCAGTGTCGACGCATTGGCGTCCGCCGATGGCAGTTGAAGATGGAGGCCGGGCCTTGGCGGCGTGGCAAGAGGAGTCGCACCAGTAGCGGTATGCAAGCAGATCCCGAGACAGCGGCGAGGCGAGCCGGACCAGACCAGTCGCAGCGATGCGACTCCGTATCAATGGCGACGCGAACGTGAGCAGAGACAGACTCTAAGGAGAAAAAGGAAAATAAAAGGGAAAGAGAGGAAAAGATCTGGATGAGGTTTGGGAGGATAGGGATAATGATTAATGAGCAGTGCTTCAGATCAAAGTCAGCAGGGGGCGTGGATGTGGAAGTGAGATAACCAACGTGATTTGGATGGAGAGTTAACTGTGATAAATTTGGGACTCGATTAAAAGTTGAGGATTTTTTTGAGACAAAAAAAAATATTGAGGATATAATACACACTAAACTTAAAGTTGAGGATTTTTTTTGGGAATTTGGCCTAAAATTCATTGCTGATGCTGCCCTCGTGATGACATTTTGTTGTTGTTGAACTTGATGCGATATTCTAACTCATGCGTTGAACCAACACCATAATTTGTTCGGAAAAATTATCAAAGAAGTTTTCAATTTATGCAATTCTAAATCTTTCAATTTGGTCGAATCGGTCCTAAAATATTTCACTTTTTGCCGATTCAGTCTTAAATTTTTCAAATTTGTTGATTTAATCCTAAATATTTTTTTCTTTTGCTAATCCAGCTCTTTGGGCCAATTCAGGCAGAAAAAAAAATGCATTCGTGAATTTCTTGTCAAAATCGACCCTGCTACATGGTGGCCAATCTGGTGCTGACGTGGCCGCTGGAATTAAAAAGGGTGACGTATTATTTATTTATTTTCCTTACATTCCTTTCTAGGCAAATTGTCCCAAACCAGCACATCCAATTCCCATTCCACAAGCCTAATTTGCTGACCAGTCACCACCAAAGCCCCGACGGTGACTCTAGTCGGCCATCAGATACTCGACCACGCTTATCCTCTTCATGAAGCTGACCCTAATGTTCTCACCATTATAGCCTCGACTCCTTGGCAACGTACAACAGCCAACGACTATCCACCTCTTTTAAGAAAAAAAAATAGAAGATGTTCAAATTTAAGAATTTTAAATATAATGCGACTATTAATATCGAGAAAGAGAACAAGAATCCAACCTCATTTACCCAACCTCACTTCAATTGACAAGCTTCATAAACCGTAGCCTACCAAAACCTTCTAGGAGATGGTTGGAACACAAGTACACATGACGGTAACTTAAAACAGCAACAAAGAAAGAAACCTGCAACCTCGAGAACCCCACTACAACAGGTACCGAATAAACTTGGCCAACAGCTGCTTCGGATATCAAACAAATATTGCAGCCATATAAAGACAAGGCTTTACCAATCAACCGGAGGCGTTCTTCCGCGCAGAGTAGAAACGGTAAGCAGCCAGCCCAACAATAGCTACAGGCTACAGCAGCACCCACTGTCATTATTGACGAATTAATTACACATTATCAAACTTTTAGCCAAAAACTCAATCATCTAAATTGACCAAAATAAGCTACCCTGATCGCAATTTTCGCCGTATCATGAATTCTAGAATAAGATAAACATACTCAAACGGGATCATTTCTCAACAACGGCGCTTTCTATATGGCACCATTACCGTGCTTAAATATGAGAAAATGTTGTGATACTAAAGGGGTCAAATTCTGAAGATGCCCTTCTACTCTCCACACACCCCATATATCGAGAATCGAATTACAACCAGTCACGAATTGTTGATGGACAATTAAGTATGCTTAGAGAAACAACATACCTGAAACAAACATTAAAGAGCGATTGACAAATCTATGATACTGTACGCTTCTTTTCCACGCTTCTGTTTTCGGAATGCTCAAGTGACAGTGCTCAGCAGCGTTCACGATCCTTCTGAAAATATTGTTAGAATCGCCCAGTTTTGCGCTGAAAGGTATAGGAGCTTCCATTCCCATAACCTGACTAACCTAAATAAGCAAAGACAGAAGAATAAGACTATTATTAAAGGCACGGGGAGGATGAGCATTCTCAACCCCATCGCTCGCTCGATTCCTTTGCAAAAAGAAAGCATAGGACGTCTTGGATTGCATCCTTAACTTTGAAAGCATTTACTTATTGGGTAAAATTTGTACCCTGGTAGAGTATTGCATAGCCATGGGAAATGGATCTAGATCATCCTTAGCAGCAACAATAAGGCAAGGCACCGCAAAGCCAGTAATTTCACCATGCCTGGCAACTTCCACAAGTAATTCAGTTGCTATCTGTTAGACATACTTGTATAGCCTTGTAGTCTTATAGCTTTCTCTTACATTCCTTCTTTCTCTTTAGTCCCACATAGGAAGAGCACTAAGCTCTTTACCTCTTCTAAGCCTATATAAAGACTTCTCATGTACATTGTTTGACACACCATTATTAGAGAACAATACCATTCTCTCTTAATCATTCTTTCTTATCATGGTATCAGAGCCAAGATCATTATCTTGAAAAGTATGCTCTGCGGTTGCCACAAATTGGATCTTCCGCATCAGAAATTAAGATAATGAGCTCATTATTTTTAAAAGTATGCTCTGCGGTTGCCATAAATTGGATCTTCCGCATCAGAAATTAAGATAATGAGTTTTGGGCTATTGAGCCGTCACCCAGCTTTGCTAGCGTCTCTAATTTGTGTCTCTCGATCCTTTTGATCAGCTTTCCCACCTCAACCCACTTTTCTAGCTTCGCTAGTGATTTTTCTGTTGTCATGGGCGATTCTAGTGACCGCATAGATGTCAAGCTTGATGGTTCAAACTATTCACTTTGGAAACCATCGGCAATGGCGGCTCTTGTTTACCGCGATTTATTTGAGCATGTTGAAGGTTTCCGTCTATGTCCTGATGCTCTTAAGGAAAGTGCCTCATCTGAGGCGGTTGTAAAGCGTACCGCTGAAATTCGAGCATGGACAGTTGCTGATCGGAAGGTATGGGCTATTCTTTTTGGCTCTATTGATCCTGCTCTTCGCCCACAATTTTCTCATATTGTTGGAGCGAAATGTTTGTGGGATCAGCTCGCCGAGATGTTTACTCAGACCGGGGACATTCGGGTTTATCAGTTGGAGCAAGAAATTTACTGTGCTACGCAAGGGTCTCGCTCTATTCGAGACTTTTACAATTATATGCATTCCCTTTGGAGTCAATTAGATATTCTTGCTCCTGTTCTTTGCTCGACATGCTTGAACTGTACTAGGTGTCCATCTACTCGGCTTCAAATTCAAGATAGACACCGTCTACATACTTTCCTTATGAAGCTTGGCTCTCCTTATGAAGGTGTTCGCAGCCAGCTTCTCCATCGCTCTCCTAGACCGTCCCTCCTTGACGCTATCAAAGAATTGCAGTCTGAGGAAACTCGTCTGGGTCTACTTTCCTCCTCTGCAGTTGCTGATTCCGCTGCTGTTTTAGCTGCTCCACCACGTGCTCCGCCTGCTGTTTTGGCTGCTTCACCACGACCTCCCTCTGCACGTGGCTCTCGCCGCCTTTTATGTACTTATTGTCACCGTCTTGGACATGAGGAGCCACACTGTTGGCAAAAGAAGAAGGAAGCTTCACGCCCTTCAGCAACACCGCGTTCTATTCAGTATTCTGTGACATCTCCACACTCTCGACCTATTACTCTGGTTTCTTCTTCTACGGATAATCGGATTGCTGCCCTTGAAGCACAGCTTGCTCGATTGAACCCTTCTTTGCTTGGGTCTTTTCCCGATTCCAGCACTCCTACAACTTCTTCATCTACAGGAAACACTGCTGCAGCCACTCCATCTTCAGGTGACACTTCTATTACCTGGATACTTGACTCAGGAGCTGCTAGACATATGTCTAGTTCCGCTGCTTGTCTCACTCAGCTCTCTGAGCTCAAGCATCCAGCACATTTCTTTACTGCTGATGGCTCTCCTCTCCTAGCTACCCGGCGGGGTACTCTCACCATCTCTCAAGATTTCAATGTCCATAACGTGTTACATGTTCCATCTCTAGCTCTCAATTTATTATCCGTTGGACAACTTACTGATGCTGGATGTACTGTAAGCTTTACAAATAGCTCTTGCTTTGTGCAGGATCGTTTGAGTGGTCGGATGATTGGGAGAGGTAGTAGACGGGACGGACTCTATATTATGCAGCATCTCCACCTTCCAACTTCTTCTCTTCCTTCTCCTGTGTTGGCTACCATTGATCTTGCCCGATGGCATCAACGTCTCGGACATATTCCTTCTTCTCGTCTCACCGTCCTTCATCAACGAGGTGCTTTAGGTCCTGTTTCTTCTGGTAATCTTCCTCCATGTTCTGTATGTCCCTTGGCCAAACAATCTGCTAAGCCTTTTCCTATTAGTAACTCTAGATCTAGTGCAATTTTCGATCTTATTCATTCTGATGTATGGGGTCCTGCCCCACTTTGTTCAAAGAGTGGTTTCAAATATTATGTCTCTTTTATTGATGATTACTCTCGTTACACATGGGTCTATCTTATGCGTCAACGCAGTGATTTCTTTTCCATCTATCAGTCTTTTACTACCATGATTTCCACCCAATTTAATACAAAAATCAAAGTTTTTCGTTCAGACTCGGGAGGAGAATATCTTTCTACTGTTTTTCGTTCCCTCTTGGCCAGCGATGGTACACTTCCTCAACTATCTTGTCCTGGGATTCCAGCTCAGAATGGGGTTGCTGAACGCAAGCACCGTCATATTTTAGATACCACTCGCGCTCTCTTACTTGGGACATCTGTTCCTACTGAGTTCTGGGCTGAGGCACTTCTCATAGCTGTTCATCTAATTAACCGCCTACCCTCGTCTGTTCTTCATCAAGACACCCCTTTCCAGCGTCTCTATTCTCGATCTCCCAGCTATAATCATCTTCGAGTTTTTGGGTGTACTTGTTTTGTCATTCTTCCACCCACCGAACGTACGAAGCTCACCGCTCGCTCCATCTCGTGTGCATTCTTGGGTTACAGCACCGAGCACAAGGGTTATCGCTGTTATGACCCAAATGCGCGACGTATACGTATTTCTCGCAATGTTACCTTTCATGAACACGTTCCCTTCTTCCCTACAAATGTAACACCTCCTGTCTCGACCCATGTTCCATTTATGGATTTCCCTGTTGATCATTTTCCTGATCCTCCTTATTCTGCTTTCACCTCGGAACCAGATATATCACCACCGTCCCCATCTTCTCCTACCCGTTCTGCTGTACCTCCTACTCTACCTGCCCTCGACGATTCTGCAGTTCTAGAGCCACGCCGTAATCCTCCTCGGAATCGACGTCCGCCTACTCGGTATGTTGCTTCTACTTCTTATTCTACTGAGTTTAGCTCTTTTTTGGCTGCTGTTCATGCTGTACAAGAACCCACTAGTTATCGTGAAGCAGTTCAGCATACTGAGTGGCGTCAAGCTATGTCTGAGGAGCTCAGGGCATTGGAAAGTACTGGTACTTGGGAGCTTGTGTCTCTTCCTCCAGGCCGCTCCTTGGTATCATGCCGATGGATATATAAGATTAAAACCCGTTCTGATGGCAGTATTGAACGTTACAAAGCACGTCTGGTTGCCAGAGGTTTCTCGCAGGAGTATGGCATTGATTATGAGGAGACTTTTGCTCCCGTAGCAAAGATGACATCTGTCCGAGCTTTACTAGCTATTGCTTCAATTCGTAATTGGCCCCTCTTTCAGCTTGATGTCAAGAATGCTTTTCTTCATGGGGATCTTCAAGAGGATATCTTCATGCAACCTCCACCTGGTCTTGGTCATATTTCTGGACAGGTTTGCCGCTTGCGACGGGCTATTTATGGTCTTAAACAGGCTCCTCGTGCTTGGTTTGAGAAGTTCAGTGATGCTATTCGATCTGCTGGTTTTACTCAAAGCGAGGCTGATCATGCTATGTTTGTTCATACCTCTTCTGCTGGTTGCACTATTCTTCTTCTTTACGTTGATGATATGGTTATCACTGGAGATGATCGCGACCATATTGAACATACCAAGCGGCACCTTCAGCAACATTTTGCCATGAAGGATCTTGGACCACTGCGCTATTTTCTTGGGCTTGAAATTGCTCGCAGTTCACGTGGTATCCTTATTTCTCAACAAAAATATACTGCTGATATTCTCTCTAGGGCTGCTCTCTCGGATGCACGCACTGCTGCTACTCCTATTGAGCTGAATCAGAAGCTCTGCTCGGATGACGGGGAGCCTCTTTCTGATGTGACCCGCTATCGAACTTTGGTTGGCAGCCTTGTATATCTTACTATCTCCCGACCCGACATTGCTTATGCTGTTCATGTTGTCAGTCAGTTTGTTGCTGCTCCTCGCACAGTTCATTATGCTGCTGTTCTGAGGATCTTGCGATATCTCCGAGGCACTTTATCGCGTTCCTTATTTCTGCCATCTTTTTCTGCTCTCAAGTTGCGTGCCTATTCTGATGCTGATTGGGCTTCCAATGTGTCTGATCGCAAATCTATCACTGGCTATTGCATTTTTCTTGGCGATTCTCTTATTTCCTGGCGTGCCAAGAAACAACAAATTGTCTCTCGCTCCTCTACAGAGTCCGAGTATCGTGCTATGACTGACACTACCGTTGAGATTGTTTGGCTTCGCCGCTTACTTGTTGACATGGGTGTTTCACTTCCGGATCCCACTCCTCTACACTGTGACAACAAGAGTGCCATCCATATTGGTGCAAATCCAGTCTTTCATGAGCGTACAAAACATATTGAGATCGATTGTCATCTGACTCGTCATCATCTTCAAGCTCGCACTATTTCTCTTCCTTTTGTTGGAACTGAGAATCAACTTGCAGATTGTTTTACGAAGGCTCTTACATCACAACGCTTTAAATTTCTTCTTTCCAAACTCTCGTTGTTTGATCCACCTTGAGTTTGAGGGGGGGGGTGTTAGACATACTTGTATAGCCTTGTAGTCTTATAGCTTTCTCTTACATTCCTTCTTTCTCTTTAGTCCCACATAGGAAGAGCACTAAGCTCTTTACCTCTTCTAAGCCTATATAAAGGCTTCTCATGTACATTGTTTGACACACCATTATTAGAGAACAATACCATTCTCTCTTAATCATTATTTCTTATCACTATCTTCCATGAGGACTCGTCAGAACTGAAACCAAGAAAGACACCACTTTCAAGGCATTGAGAATACCAATGGCAAGAGGCATATTCATGCATTGGACAGACTTAAGTTCAAAAGCGCACTTGGTTGCTTACATGTAGTTAAAAACAACACAGCTTGTGAAATACATTGAAAAATTGCTGGATCATATACATTTTCTTGTCAAGATTAGTAAACAACCAAAACCATTCCGTACGAAATCACGACGACTTCAGAATTACTTTTTGGCTAATGGGAAGAGGATCTTCAATGTGACAACAAGAATAACGGAAGTCAACTATTGGTTTAATTTTGTATATCATCCACCAGTTCTACATGAAATGTCATTTTTGACAGACTTGACTTGGTATTCACGTTTTAAATGAGAGAATTCCAGCTTTTTTTAGTTTGGAGATGGCTAACAATTTATCATGCATAAGGCATCATCCTACATTTGTCTAATAATGCCCGCGACAATGTCATGAAGTTGCAATAACCTGTCGTGAACAAAAACGGCTATGTCACAGTCAGCCAAAGATTCCTTGTTGACCAGCATTTGTCTCACTCCATCTTCTGGAATTTCTCGCAACACCAGTGTTTTCTTGACTCCCTGCGCAAGTTGCGAATTTACGTCCGAGGAACCATTCAGCATCAGTAACAAATCATAAGGAGCATGCATTCAACTTACCCATGGTTGGTCAACAAAGTTAACAGCATAACGCTCATCAGTTGTTGAAGAGTAGGTATCAGAGAAGGGTCTGCATCAACAATACGCCATTATGAAGACTAGATGAACTGAGGAGCTGACAATGGTACAGAACTCATAAGAGATGGAAAGAAGGCAAACCTCTCTAGAAAAGAACTCAGTAACGCTGACTTCCCCGCCTTTTTAGGCCCAAAAACTAAACATTGGAAAACATCCCTGTTGGATTGTTGCATCTTTCGACTGAATCTTCTCGTCCTAGTGACAGAGAAAGCAGATGAAGGATCACCAGGATATCCAATGCAGATGAGATTCTCCCGGGTCAGAGCTGGGTCTAGCAGTGCCATCAGAGCCCACTGCATTGACACAAAAGGACTAATTAAAAATCAGTTTAGACTTCCTAGTACCTGTAAGGAAAAAATTGTGCTACTCATCAAAAGTTTCAAATGGCATGTTATATTCAAATCCAGATATAAAATAGGGAAATCAAATAAAAAACGTAAACTAAAGCAAGCAGATAAAATGGTGAAAAAAATAGCATCCAGTCATTCTTGCAAGACAATCCAAGCATGACAAATTTTTGGACTTCTCAGTAGTTAAAATTATGAAACAAGAAGTAAAGTATTGCAGAACTTCATCCATCATCGAAATTGTTGTAAAAATCACAAAACAGAACCTTCCACAAACAAAAACACGGAGAAAGAGGTACCAAGGAACAACTCGATCCCTCATATCAACTCAAAGAAGGCAAAGGACACACTCATATCAACTCAAAGAAGGCAAAGGACATACTTTCTATGCTTTTGGATCATAGAACAAAAGATTAAAAGGTTATGTAAATGCTCATACCTGAGACAAAAATCCATCCAGTGATAGTCCCCCCAATTCATTTTTTTCTGCAGCATCTTTGTATGGAGCTTCATTCCAAGGACTGAATGTAGAAAGAAGGACTTAGGTCTGCACATTTAGCATCTCATACAAACAACTTGGTGGTGAAGTGTACAGAGAATGTTCATTGCTCATGCATTATACCCATATCTTTAAATAAAACATGCTTTTTTGGAATTGCATATTCATATCTGAAGTAATTTCACCTGACATATACCCTTAATCCCATAACCATCTAGGGGGAGTAATGTGAATGCACAAATAACTAGTTTGAACTAATATACAACAAGAAGCCACTCATTGTAGAGAAAGCAGAGAAGCAGCTTATGAACAGCAAAAGCTTCTAAGAGAAACAGGATTACAATTCTGGTGCAGTGGAGAAGAGATCCTCGATTTCAGTAGGTTGTAGAGCCCCATCCTGTAAAGTAATATACCGAAAGTCAGAGGATTCTCAGACCTTCAGGACTAGACTGTGACCAGCAACATAGGTAGAATTGTTAGAATAAAGCTTCAAGTAAGGTGGATAGTTGGGAGTTCAAATGAGTGGACATACCGCATCCATGTCAAATATGTCAAATATCCCCCTGAGATACTCAATAGCTTCATTTGTCAGCTCCACGCTCTACACAGAGGAAAACCGAAATGCGCAACAACTTTTAGGCTTTTTAAAACACCGTCAGTAGAAATTATTTTGCATTCAGTACCAAAGGCTATGTCGACTTGAATGTAATACCAATTAAAGACAGACAATTATTATCTATTTGTAACAGAAGAGAGGCTCAACTTCCAGGTAGATTTACACATCGAAAATTTGATCATTTGGTGTACAAATGCCATTTCTTCGACTTAGTGCAAACATGCAATCATCCCACTAGCTCCTCAGCAACCATGGAAACTTAAAGGGAGATTGACATTACAATTTTCAAAGAAAAAGGTCAGTAGAATAATCCGTGAAAACTTCCAGATCAAAACAGATTAAGTATAGTGTTTTTAAATATTGACAGTGATCATATGATTTTATGCACATTTATGAGTACGCAGCATTCATTGCCCCAGAATGATAAAGTCACTTTGCATAATGTGAGAAATGAAGAAGCTAAACAAATATCGAAAGGTCTTTGAAGACATCAACCAACTTTTGTGATTCAAGGTCCTCCAGAGTTTCGTTGGCCTCAGATATCACATCACGTCACCTTAGAGACTAAGGTTGTACCTTCGGGTGACTAAAAATTAGCTTTTTACTTTGGCTAAAGTACTGAAAAAGAAAATTGTCGCTGAAACAAACTCATGAGATAAGAAGCCATCAACATATTGCTGCAGGCAAAAAACCAAATGAACCGACAGTAACTCCTTTACTATTTAGGTCCAACATGTAGGCACCTGATCAGGACTTCTGTCAAATGAAAATGGAATTAGGTTCTGTGCTAGTCTGATATCATTGTCATAACCAAACTTCCTTAGAATGGTCCAAACTGTCTCCGGACTTCCTTTTTGTATGAACAGCCGATGGAGAAACAGGAACCCTGTCAATGTCACCCCATGTTCATTGACTGCTGTGAATGACACCTCTTGAAGAGACATCTTGAATCCCACTATCTCGGAAGGCAGTAGAGGCCCGTTAAAACATTTGACCTGTCAAATAGATGAACTGAGGTGATATGAACACCTGCCAAAGACTGCATAACAGGATATGTGCTTGCTAAAACTTCCTTGAAATAGCCAGGGATGATGCTGAGCTATCAGAATTGCTTCGCACTTAAAACAGTCTCTCAATCAACATACATAACTTCCCGAAGAGGGAAGATACACCATTGAAAGCACAAAAGGAGACCTGAAAATAATTTAGCTCTGCATCACTTAGGGCACCATCCCTATCAAGATCACACAGAATGAAAATCCGCTTCAGGGCTCTGACACAACGAGCACTTAGAGTTTGCATCCCCTGATCAAGTAGCGGGCCTGTAGGATGAAGGGTGCGTTTGGGATCAGCATTCCCAAGTCCCTTTAGGTGTCCAAAGCCCTTTGGGCAAAATATTTGGTGTTTGGGCAATTTTTTGAAAGCCCCTTGAGGCAAAATGTTAGCATTCTAAATGCTGAAGGCCCAAGGCAGAGGCTGCCTTGGGCTTTCAACTTTCTCGGCATACAACTCGCTGTACTGTTCATTCTTTTAAATTCTGCCGTTTTTGACCTCAAATTTCTTTTATATTCCAGGTTTGCCGTTCCAAAAGAAACCCTAGAACTGCCTTATTGTTTTACTTATCCGAAGCAGTCGTTCTTTTCTCTCTTCTTCTCGTGCCGCTTCTGTCCTCACTCCGCCTTAGGAAGATCTGCTTCTCACTCCATCGCTCGCTCGCTCGCTCGCTCTCTCTCTGTCTCCGAATCCTTCCGATCTTCCGGATTTCGCCTGCAATTCTGGTGAGTTGTCATTGTGAACTCTTTGAACGATTCTTCATTATGCTTCGTTTTCTGTCGATTTTTTTAGAATTGAGTAGATCTGGTTGTTCGGCTGTGTTTTCTACCCTCCAGCTTCTCGTGAACCCATTTTTTTGTCGATTATTGGAACGATGTGTTTTCTGAAGCTTAATTGCTTCGTTCTCTCCGACGCAAACAGCGCTGGTTTTTTTTTTTTTTTTTTATCTTCTTCCACTTCATGTGGGTGCAGAGTGAAAGTGAAATTTGAGTGATCTCCGTTAGCTTACAAAGCTGTAACTGTATCCCCTCCCTGCAGCAATTAAAGCAGTATATATTTCCATCTCCACATTACTCAACGAAGCAAGAACAATCTACATTCCTCCACAGTTTCTGACAAAAGCTATCATTCATGTGATGGACTCAGAAAAATGTCTCAATGTTTTTTTACAATTGATGAGTGCCAAGAATGTTGTGATTACTAAAAGAAACTGTAAAATCATCTTGATTGACAACCTAGTATGGAAATGAATCGAATCCAATACTGTTGTGGGTTAACATTAGATTGTAACTCTACCTTTTGGCGGTTTCTCATAAATATTTTCACATTCATTAGCTTTGGATAGTAGATTAGAGGATTTTGAAATAAAATGCCTATGAAATAAGGCCTAAAAGGAAGACAACTGACTTCCACGGAAGATAACACTCTGTATTATATTCAGTGATAGTGTTATAATACCTGTTTAAATATTCTTCTCCTTAACTGTCCCATGTATTAAATATTCAGTGATAGTGTAATTAGCGCCCTAACCAAGGATTAGGGTCAACTCACAATCAATTTAAGCTCGAGCGGTCTCACAACGACGGCGCGCGCGGCAACGACGAACGGCGACGGCGACGGCGGTTCTCGGCGACTCTAGGGTTTAATGCGCAGCGATATGAACTCAAACATCGGGGACACCACGGGGAGTTCCGGCAAGGTCACCGGGACAGGTGGCCGGCGGCAGGAGCTCCGGCGAACGACGGCGGCGGCTGTGAACAATGGCGGTCAGAACAGAATAGGGTAAACAGGGGCTGTTCAGGGAGTTTCTCAACGCCGAGGGCCGAGGCGAGTGCGGCCAATGATCGAGGACTTACCTAGGGGCTAAGGGCGACCTACAGAACCGGCCAAAGGCGGCGGACGGCGATCGGAAGAGGCCGAGCAACGGCCGAACAGAACAGGCCGAACAGGGAACACGCGCGAGCAGAAAACAGGGGAGCGATCGGAGGTGATTTCCAGCCACCACGCGCGGCGGCGAGCTCCGCCGAGCTCAAGGAAGTTGGAGAGGGGCCTTGGGAGTTCGTTGGTGGTGGCGGTGAGCAACGGCGACGGCTGGTTCGGCCGGATCTGAAGATAATCCAAACCGGGGACGAAAACAGGGCACCGGGGCTTCGGGGCCTGGTCGCGGCGGCTTCGATGGCTAAGAGACGGTGGGGTCGGGTCAAAAATGTCGAGGGGAGGCTAAGAGACATCGCTGAGGTGGTGGGTGGCGGCGGTGAAGCCGCACGGGGCCGGAGGAGGAGCTGACATTCTCGGGTCAAGGGAGGCCGAAACAGGGTAGGGGCTTCCACGGCTGATTCACGATCATCCGGCGGCTGACGACGGCGACAGAGAGTTCAGGGGCGACGGCAAGGACGGGCTGGAGGTGGTTAGGGGTGTGCAAACTGGACCGAACCGGCCCGGACCGGGCGGGTTGGTCCGGTCCTTGAGGTGGATGGGTTGGTCCCCGGTCCCAATAAATGGGACCGGTGACTGGGCGGTTCGGTCCTCGGGTTCTTGTGTTGGGACCGGACCGGCCCGGCCCGGACCGGACCGTCAATAATATATAATTATTTATATATATAAATGTATATAATTACAAAAGAAATTGAAAACAAAACGGAGGACAGACTCCTTGGTCCTCTTCCGATGGTTCTTGGTGAGGACAACGATAGCTTTGGGGTGGTGAGGCCTAGTTCGTCGACGTGAAAGTGATGGGAGACGGGATGGTGCTTTGTGGAGTCGTCGTGAGGTTAACCGACGATAAATTTTGACATATTGTTTCATCTTGGAGGTTGTCTTTTGAATCCCGCTTCCCAGTTGTAAACTCGTTTGTTTGAGAGAACATGTGTGGATTGACGTCTAACTGTTGTTCATGTCTCTGTCGATGTATGCATTTGGTTAGTATGGCATGCCTTTTGCCTGCCGATCTATGTTTTGCCAGGGTGTCATTGATGTCTTACGCACTCGTTTGTATGGCTTTGTAGAGGTTGGGCCGGGACCAGGACCGGACCGGGACCGGACCGGACCGACGGTCCCGGTCCTATTTGGTCCCGGTCCGGTCCATGGTCCCGAAAGTATGGAGACCAGACTATTGGTCCGGTCCTCGGGTTCATGCCGGGACCGGACCGGCCCGGACCATGCACACCCCTAGAGGTGGTAGTGGTTGGAGATGTGGTGGTCGGCGACAAAAACACACGAGGAAGAGGATGGTGGGTGTTCGGCCGTGGGGGGTTTCGCGAGAGAGAGAGAGAGGGAACAGAGAGAGCGATCGTGAGAGAGAGCAGGGGGAAGAGAGAGACACGTGAGAGAGTGGGCCGATGGGAGTTGGGGGTGGGGCCCACAAGGAGACTTTGTGGTCAATTTTGTCTCATTAGCAAATATCTAGGGGCAAATTGGTAATTTGGTGAATCGGGACTGAAACGAATTTTCGATACAACGGACGAAGGGTATTTTGGTAATTTCATGGGTTAGGCTCGGTCGGGATTAGGCTCGGGTCGCGAGGATTGAAATCCTAATTTACGGCGACTAAGAATTCGGAACCTAATCTAAACCGACCGAAACTTCGAAACTCATCCAATTACCGTCTCTTCAGTCCTTACAATCCAATACATTTTATCGACTGAATTTCAATATTAATTCCTTTTATTGAATTCAAGCACTTCACTGAAGTCGGATTTCCAAGGCGTCACAACTCTCCCCCACTTAGGAAATTTCGTCCTTGAAATTGAAGTACTGCTACAACCCTTCCAACGAATAAGAATACTTAGTCCTCATAACTTCCTCAACCTCTCTAATAGTTCCTCAGGTTCATGGTGTTACCAAACCACCTTGACTAGCAGGACCGTCTTGTTCCAGCGTACTCGCTCTTTCCTATTCACGATCCAATTTAGTTTCCTCATAACTCAGCACATGAGTGGGGTCCGATTCGTACTTCCTTGACATCGACACGTGGAATATGTTACACTTGAGTGCGCCTCAACGGCAACACAAGATAGTACGCCAAATTCTCAATTCTTTCCAAAATCTCGAAAGGTCTGACATACCTTGGGCTTAACTTTCCTTTATTACCAAAACGAGATGTCTCTCTCCTAGGCGACACCTTCTAAAATACATAATTGTCTACCCGAAATTCCAAAGGTTTTCGTCTCTTATCGGCGTAACTTTTCTGATGATTCTGAACTGTCCTCAGTCTGTCTCTGATAACCTTGATAGCGTCTATCGACTATCCTACTGATCTTTCTTTCCCGAATGTCAATCCAAACAGACTAGCGTTCCACACGCTTTACTAAACAGTGCCTTGGAAAGTACCATATTAATGCTCTACTGGTAATTGCTATTTGGGAAAACTCCACCATGTGTAACTGTTCCTCCCAATTACCTTGAAATCCAAAACGCATGCCTCAAACCTGTACTCCAAAGTCTAAATCGTCCTTTCAAATTGACCATCCGTCTTCGAATGATAGATCACACTGAACTGCAGCCTCGTCTCTCCAAAATTTAAACTACGCTTATTTCAAATCACTTATTATCACCGCTCTGTACATCGAAACCACATAGTGACCATCAAACCCAAGTCAGATTCAAACTTACGATCCTTGTTTACCAATATGCCGCAATTCCATATCCACAATTCGTTTAAACAGGTTGAATCATCCAACTCTAAGGATTCAACTCAACTGTGACCATCTAACCTTACTGTCCCATTCATCTGCCGATTATCCACTCCCACAAATCGATTGGTTCTTTCCTATCTTCCAATTAGCAGAGTTTAACACTGCCTCTCCTCTTGTTCCAAAGATGTCAATCATGACTAACACTAATGGCAATTTGGGCATTCTGTTTACACGAAGAAGGTCGACTAATGATTTGCCTTTTTATCCGTTAACTCCTTGTGGTCTAAAGTTATCACTTGTCAATTCTAGAAACATCTGACGAATTACCGAACTCAGACGCCAAATCCAACTAAGAGTCAGGCCGTCCATTCTGTCGAACGGGGTCAACTCACAAGTGACTGACGAGTCGAGGGCCACCTCAAATATTCCGGTTTAAGGTTGGAATCACCGTTCCCAAACCAATAGTACCATTGAACACTGTCAAGATCACCTCTCATGACCAACTCAAGTTGATGCAGGATTGGTTCAACTCGATCCGTAGTCCTCCAGCAACACATCACATAATCCAGGGTAGCTAATCCTTGACTAGTGTGTGGCTGGTACGGGGTTCTAGTACGAATCATTCCTCACTGGGTCCATGGCCATCCTGAATATCGATCACGAATCACTCCCTGGTGCACTTCAGGGTGATCCTATGGTTGGCTTACAGCTGAGCCAGATCAACCCAAATCGATTCATGCTTGATTTCAGATTGCCACACAGTCGAACCTCAATCAGCACAGCCAACTGGTAAATCGGGCCATCTTCCACGTCGAGGGCGACCTCTAAACTCTCGGTGGCTTCCTCAACCCTTGGTCGTTGTTTGCGAACAGTCCGAGTCTTAAGCTTGGGTCAGTTCTAGATCTTGGAGCATCACTTTTATACCAAACTGAATCTCTTCACACTGTTAAAACCTGCACTCTAGACTGAGTTATTTATCCTTTGACCTCTTGGAAGTTTCATTACCATTCCATTGTGATATTTTCCCACCTTTACTCTAGAATCCCCAACGACAACAGCAGTCCACTAGGCTTGAAATGCTGCGCTTTGACTTATCGATACGCTAACTCTTCGCCATAAGCTTGGCCGTACCAATTTTCCTATCAATCCCTTAGTAACCTTATATCAAATCTTGGTGCCTCTTCAAGCTAATCGGACTAACACTGAAACTGCTGTGGTGAGTTCCGATCGATTTTCTGTTTTACCAAAAGCAATACCCTTATGATCATTACTCCAAGAAATCATGCGGCCCTACGATGCTTCCGATGCGTCACTCTGATAACTATCCGTCCTTAATTGTCACATCTCGCAATCTTAATCTTATTCAGAGGTGTCGCCAATCTCCATAGCCTATACAACCAACTGGCGACCCTACTAGGTCGTCTAACCCCAGATCGTCCTTACGAACTTTCCTTGTTCGTCTTTACCGTCCTTGTTCTATGCACATGTCTAAATTACAGTCCTCAGGTAGTGCACATTTCACCATGACCTCATTAAGTTACTAGCCAACTGAACCATACGGGGCTCAAGTAGGCCTTCTCCGGTCAAGATTCAGAGGTATGACCCCACCTTCATAATTCTTTAAAGCACGTGTAGTGGAAGTTTTTTTCCTGTTACTCATCACCCATTAGCTGCCTTTACATCGATCCTTATCAATTCGTACCTTCTGACTCTTTGGGATCTCATTACACCTTAAAGATCAATTTTCACAATTCACGTTCGCTCCTCTGCGAATATTCATCTCGTCATTAATTAGGATCCAAAGAAAAACAACAGCTAAGGCAATCCAAGCAAAACAACACTTCGAACTTATGCAATCCACAAAATACTAATTGCCTTAATACAAACCCATATCCATAAGTCTTATCCACAAAAAGGTCTTTTCAAGCTCGACTAGCTATTGCTAATCTATACTAGAGTATCTTAACTCAAAAGTCACCCTACTCCCGGTAGAGTCAATCTTGGTTGTCGTGCTGAACATCTCCTCGAGGTTGTCCTTCTTGTGACAGTGATGCATGGACTGTCCTCTTCCTCAGCGGGCAATTCCTCACCTAGTGACCGAGCTGGCCACATTCGAAACACGCTCCACCTCCGTACGGACACAGATCATTCCCATGTTTATGCCGACACAGGCGACAATTCTCACTTTGGCGGAACATCGACTTTCTGATTATACTTCTTCGATTAGACGGGATGTGATACTTGTTGATATACATCGGCCTCTTCTCTAACTAACGGTTATCCCTAGAAGAATACGCAGATCGCGATCCAAATGCGATTGTCCTTTCAGCTATGTTCTTCTCCACAGATTGTGCATTTCATACGATTCACCAAAACTTTTGAAATTCATCGGCACCAGTTGATCCTTAACTTCAGGTCTCAATCCATCACGAAATCTTCTCATCCTAATCACTGAATCACCAGTCACTCATGGTGCATACTTTGACAGTTCAGCTAATCTCACTTCATAATGCTCTACCGTCATTTGGTCCTGATGAAGCTGCAGGAATTCAACCATCTTTTTCTCTCGCCTACAGTCCAAAAAGTACTTGCCATAGAAGGCTTCCACGAAGGCATCCCACACCGGGACCATACCTTCGGGAAAGATCTTTTCTTGTGTGCTTTTCCACCATGCATTAGCATCATCTTGAAGTTGGTAAATGGCTAACGTCACTTTGTCCTCTTCGGAGCATCCCAACAGGGCGAATGCCTTCTCTATTTCTAAAATCCACCAGATTGCGGCCTCTGGATCTCCCACCTCTTCAAACTTTGGCGGCTCGAGGTCCAAAAACCTTTCAATCAACTCGGGTATTGGTTGCGTACCACTCTCATTTCCAGTCAATAAGTCTTCATGCGAAACAGCGGTGGCAGCAGCATTAACTTGACTACCCACTTGCTGCCCAACTACAGCTTTCAAAGTTTCCAATGCCTGCAGGATCCCATCTACTCTGGGGTCTTCTTGAGCTATCCTTCCACTAGACACCATCTCATTGCGGTCACTCATTATATAGGTAACTTACGGAGTCCTGTCCACCCTAGACAACACGTAATGAGATAACCAATAAACAATCAAAAACATAGATAACAAGCACATGCAAAAGCTTATGATCCTACTAACTATCCCAAATCCCAACGCTCTTTATCACTCCAAGCCAATGACCAGATGGATCAGGCTGACCTTGCTGTGATACCACATTGAGCGGGGATGTCACGCCCCGACTCTCGAGCCCGCGACATCCCTTGTCAAATCGCTACGAGGTCATAGAGATAGCGTCCCAGGCACACTATCGACCTATCAATTATTTACGCAAGCGAAAACGTTTAAACTCCCTGACATCAAACAATCATGAAATAGAATAGCAGGAATCAAACACCACAACTTTTACACCAAAAATAACAATAAATAATTATACATAACGGCAAACGTTCGAGCATAACCCCATACTTCGGGGCGACCAGACAAGACCTTAGTCAGTCATTCTGTCGGGTAAGGTCAACTTCTCATCTACTTCAAAAGAACTAATCCAAAAACCAATCATTAGCGTCCACGAGTCTTCATCCGAAGGGACCTGAAATTGTTATCCCACAACGGGGTGAGAATAAATCTCAATGAATCAAGCCTAAGCTCGGTTAGAAAATTGATTCGCCTAGGGCATCCTAACGGAAGCTCAAAGACCACACAGGCACGTATAACAGCCACTCACAAATAACAATATAACAACCATCCACATGCACACTTACCAGCCTCAGCCACACATAATGCAATGTTTGACTCGGCTCAATAGTCAAACCAATCAATCACTCAATCACAGTATTACATCCACCAATATGCACAGGACATTCACCAGGACAATGCACAAAATACAATAATAACTCGAGCACAAGCGAGTATGAACGTCCGTCTTCCTACTCCATTTGTCCCATTCCAAACTCGTAGTCGGGATGCGCTCACCCTAACCCATGCACGAAGTTACATTGTATTCAATCCTTTTATTAACAATGATCGTGTCTATGGTACAAGAGAGGATCTATGTGAAAGAGAGCGTGATTCGACTCTCCCAATGACGCGATCCAACACCTCAGTGCGATCCAACGTCTCACCAGCAGCACCGGTCTACGTTCCTTTACTCTCGGCAACGGCTACTACAAGTGGTGTATCCAGTGTACCCATCACGGCACCAGCAAGTAGGCATCCCTAAACGGGGCGTCGGTCCAGCTCCGGTTGCGACCGGCATTCGATAATCCCTTAAGACCGTACGTCTGGTCCGGGGCATGAATTATCGTGCTTCTGGCAAGTCATATGGTTCCGTACAAATCATAGAACATGAACTTGCCATGAACATCATTATTTTCCCTCGTATGACCATACATAATACATCCAGCAATCAACCCTTTTCATTATTTTTGGTTAAGGCCGGATGCTCACACAGGTATGTAAAAGTCTCGGCCAAAGGCTATTTTCATGCTAAAATATGTATTTTGACTTCGCACACGGTCATATACAAATGCAAACTATCCACTAGTCACCACACAAATGGCGATTAACCTCCAATAAAAAATCCAACAGCCAACAGTCATTTTGGCCAATCAACCAAGCCATCCAATGAGGTAAGCAATACAACCTCGAACAATCAATCCGATTACGCCACTTAAAGGCTCGAATTCATGCATTAATTATTTAGTAGTCAAACCAGTCAATTTAAATCGTCGATCGCTCTCGTCTCTAGCCTATCGCTCGCTTGCTCGCGATCAAACAGCGGCAATCCATTGCTCAATCAATCAATCAATATTCATCTAGCAACAATTAGCCACAGACAATTCAATCACTTCGACTAACCAATTCGATCGGCCATTTATCCTAATCCCAATTTCTATTTAGATCGGCCCCGATCGTGTACCAAGGATTAGGGTCAACTCATAATCAATTTTGGGTTCGCTCGAGAGTTGCGCTAAATTTGGGTGTCAACAGATGCCCCCTTTTAAAAGAATTAAAAGGCCTGACGACGATAAATCAACTTACATTTTATTTGGCCGCCAACTCGTCATCTCGTTTCGCGCATTTTTGTCTCTTCACCTTTTCACGTCAAGCTGATATATAAGCTCCTGTCCCCCCGAAATCTCAACTTTGCTTTTCGACCCCACTCGCTTTCTTTGCGATCCTTCTGGCTCTTTGTTTTCTTGCGACTTCGCTTCGCAATTTGTCTCGGTTTCATGGCGTCGACAGCCCAAGTTCGTTCCTTTTCTGCATCTGAGGCTCTTGACAGGTATCGCTTGTTTAGTATTTCAACGAATTTTCAAGAAGGTCGACATCTCTTCTCGATACAGAATGCCGACGGCGTTTACCAAATCTTAGGTCCTGCAGTTTCCAGCTCTTTCTTTGTCCTTGACACATTCCAGTATTACTTACCCCGTAATCCTTTTGAGGTACTTCCGATTCTTGACTCCTCGATTTATGCCTGCAATTTGCCTCCTTGTTCCCCTCGATTTGAAGCCCTTGATGCTTCTTTGTATGACTTCGAGTTTCATCAATGGTATCGACGACTTCATCCATTTAAAAGCTCTTCCTGGGAGAATGCTTCAATTGGTCACGCGTTGCGCTTTTGTTGCTTTAGTCGTTCTCTCAACTATGAACTGACCAATGCGTTGTCGTGCTTCTGGTCCCGTTCTACCAATTGCTTCTTCTTTCCTTTCTCTCCAATGTCGGTAACATTGCTTGATCTTCACTTTATTACCGGTCTGAGTATTATGGGAGTCGATCCAGCTGCTATTTCTCCATTAATTCCTAAATCATTTTGCAAATTGCGTGCCTCTGAACTATCTTATAAGGCCTTTATACGGAAGTACCGTAAGAAAGGTGAGGCCACTACCGAAGAAGAACACATCGCTTTCCTTGTATATTGGCTATGTAAATTCCTCTTTTGTCATCCGTCGGTTCGCATTTCAACCAACCTTTTTCGAATAGCCACTGCTCTAGCCTCAGGAACCCGGATCGCCTTAGGAAAGTTAACTTTAGCCTTGTTGTATCGTGGCTTGAGTTATGTTACTTCTGCTATTGGCTCAGACCAATCTGATGAGCTTGTAGGCGGTCCTCTTTGGATTTTGCAAGCTTGGGCAGCTTTATATTTCCCAGCTTGGTTCTCTCAAGAACAAGTCGCTCAACCTCTTTCGGCAACTATCCCGAACCATCCTTCTTTTCAACTTTTGTGTAAAAAGATGGTTGCAGTCCTAGAAAGACCTTTTTCATACCTGAAGCACTTGATTTCCTTTATCTTTGAGCTGGACGTTGAACACTTCAGCTTTTCACCCTTGATATCTTCCAAGTTTTAATCATACTGCCTTGGATCCTCTGATGAAGAAACTGACCTTTGGCAAACAGTTATGACTACCATTGATCTTTCAATCCGGTTGTCTTCGAAAGGGATGTTTGCTGCAGGGTTTGAAATTTATTGCCCTCAATACTGCGCCAGACAGCTTGGATTTCTTCAGGGCATCCCTATTCCTGCGATGTATACTTTCTCCTTCTCTTGTATTGACAAAATCACATGTAGTAAGGGTGATACTCAGCCATTTGATGAGCTGATCGCTCTTGTGAAAAGTGTGTATGAGTTATTCCCGATCGTTGAGTTCACTAGTGTCCCTGATATTGTTTCGGAAAACTTCACTTTTTGGTGGAAGACTATATATTCTGTGACTGCATTTCCAGACGAAGTGGATGACATCCTACTGAGAATCCAAGAGGAGATTCCTTCCAAGCGTAGCAGGCTCAATAATGCGAACTTGTCAACTGGACTGATTCCAGGTATACTTGCTCTCCCTATTCTTTGATAGCTAATCATGTGATTTGGTATGGTCTCACTTTATTCTTAATCGCCTGCTTTCGCAGTGACCAAGAAGCAAAGGACGACGTTACCTGTTACCCCCAGGATGCCGAGGAAATCTACTGCTCCATCCTTTGGTTCTGAGACTCCAAATTCACCATAGAATCTTCCTCAAAGCCTGCTTCTCGTAGACTAAAAATGCATTCACCTAGAGGTAATTTCCTGCGATACACCTTTAACCCTTCTTGTCCTCCAATGTGTCCTTGCCCACATAATTTCTGTATTTCAGCGGCTGTTTCGAAGACATATCAGTCTTCGGCCAAGGCCCGAGTTAAAGAGGTGCAGCCAAGGTTGTCAAGATCGAGATCCTACTTAGGATCGGGAGAGGGTGGTAGGATCGTAAATCGTGGGATCGACACGGATCGTTAATATCCTACTAATATACTACCTAAGTTAAAAAATTATATTCAAACATATATGTGCATATAAAAAAATATATGTCAACTCATAACATGATATAAAAGACATAAGTCACTACTAAAATTTAATGAACAACTTTAAATTCAAAAGACATAAGTCATAAGATATGTTTTTTACAACACATAATGAAACCATAACACCAAATTATTATTTTTATGATTTTACAAATAAATAAAGAATAAAAAGAGCCAAATAAAAAATAATGAAGTGCCCATGCGTGGGTTTCTTGCTCTAGTAGAAGCGTGTCCCAGCATTTGCAGTTGAGCAATTGGGCCGATGGCCGACATGCTAGTGGATTCAGCCACTCCTAAGGATGAGTATCAGATGCCGATGGCCGACATGCTAGTGGATTCAGCATCGGGAAGTGAGATGCTGTCATTAATGGATGGCCACTCCGGCTATAATCAAATCTTCATTGCAACTGAGGATGTCCCAAAGACAACTTTTAGATGCCCTGGGGCAATTGGAACTTTCCAATGGGTGGTCATGCCCTTCGGATTGAAAAATGCAGGAGCGACGTATCGTGCAATGAATTTCATCTTCCACGATATGATCGGTAAGTTCCTTGAAGTCTACATCGATGATGTAGTGGTCAAGTCTTCTCAAGAGGAACATCTCAAGTGCTTGGAACAAGCTTTCATCAGGATGTGGAAGTACAAACTGAAGATGAATCCAACCAAATGTGCCTCTGGAGTACGAGCCGGAAACTTTCTAGGATTCCTTGTTAATCAAAGAGGAATTGAGCTTGACAAGAACAAAGCAAAGGCTATCACAGAGCTTCCACATCCGACATCCAAGAAGCAGCTTCAGATGGTGCTCGGAAAGATCAATTTCCTTTGAAGATTCATCGCCAACTTGTCAGGGAAGATAGAGCCGATGACACAACTCTTTCGAGTCAAAGACCAGGAGAAGTTCATCTGGGGAGAGGAGCAACAAGCAGCGTTTGATACGGTCAAGACGTACTTGACGAATCCTCCTGTACTAGTGCCGCCAAGAGCTGGCAGGCCTTTAAAATTGTACTTATTAGCTACCGATACAACTATCGGGAGCATGTTGGCTCAAGAAAATGAAAATGGAAAAGAACAAGCGGTTTATTATTTAAGCAGAACGTTGACTGACGTTGAAAAAAGACATACCGTGATAGAAAAATTATGTCTGTCTTTATACTTCTCATGTATAAAGCTAAGACATTATTTATTGCCAACTACGGTACATGTACTCGGTAGAACCGGCGTGATAAAATACATGTTATCAAGGCCTGTCATAAGGGGACGTGTAGCCAAGTGGGCATTCATCCTATCCGAGTTTGATTTGGTATATGTACCCATGAAAGCAATTAAAGGACAAGCCGTTGCTGATTTTATTACTGAATATCCCGACTCATTGGTTGAAAGTAGTGAGCAAAGTCTTAGTCAAGCCGTCCCATGGATCATGCATTTTGATGGATCTCGCACCAACAAGGTCGCTGGAGCAGGAATTGTGCTGGTTTCTCCTTCAGGAATACATGCAAGGTATGGATACTTTTGGTCTACCATGATGCGTGGTTATATTGATTATGCCGAAGCATGCTATTCATGTCAAAAGTATGGTCCACTACAACATATTCCAGTTACAGAATTGCATTTCATTATAAATGTTGGGAGCGCGCAGTGAAAATCTAATACTTTTTGCAGGGGAGATCGCCAAGAGGGAGCCCAAGTCCGAGCCCGTCAATATATCCAGTTGGACCCACCTTTACTCAAAAGCTTAAGCTAATGAGTTATGGGCCAACTTGGGTATATTAACTGGCTCAGTACCACACCAATTTTCCTATGTGGGACTTTTCTAACACAACTCACACATGCATCTTAACAATCTTCCCCTCATGTGTGAGCTCCAGTGTTAGTTTTGCTTCCCCTTAATCCAAGTATCCTTCTGCACCAACATATCTCAACTTGAATATCCATCAACGCCCATCGGGCTCGTTGCTACACCACAACGTCCATCGGCCCGGAAACCACGTTGGCTCCATCTCAATTTGAATCTCCATCAACGCTCATCGGGCTCGCACTGCTACACCACAGCGTCCACCAGCCCGAAAACCGCGTTAGCACTAGATTCCTTCTTGAGACGCAATCATCAGATTCCTTCTTGAGATATTCACCGGAACAGATTGAGGGCCCACCAATCAACCATCGGCTCTGATACAATTTGTTGGGAGCGCGTAGTGAAAATCCAATACTTTTTGCAAGGGAGATCGCCAAGAGGGAGCCCAAGTCCGAGCCCGTCAATATATTCAGTTGGACCCACCTTTACTCAAAAACTTAAGCTAATGAGTTATGGGCCAACTTGGGTATATTAACTGGCTCAGTACCACACCAATTCTCCTATGTGGGACTTCTCTAACACAACTCACACATGCATCTTAACAATAAAGCCATGACCATCTAGGAGTTAAGCAACAGAGATAGACGGCGAATTAGAGAGATTCGGAAGATTGAGAATTCGGGAGCCCAAAGATCGGGAAGTTTGCCGAGACTAAAATACGAAAACATGAAGTTTCTTGGATTATCAAATCAGGATATCAGATAAGCATGCAGTCTAATTAAATATAAAAAAAATAGTCAGTCAGAAGGATTGCTTCATTTCGGCTTCTACTTCATCGACATAAGTAAACAGTTCAAACACAAGTCTGGCATTTTCCTCCATGATGGCTCTTCGCCGTTCCTTCTGAGCTTTAGCCGCCTCTTGGGCAAATTTGGCCTCCTGTTGTAATTCCTCACAGCTCTGCTTAACTTCAGCATGAAGAGAATTCTTTCTCTGTTCATGCTCTGCAATTAAAGCATCAACTTTCCTCAGCTCATCTGTATCCCGAATATGCTCCTCAGTTTGGTGTTTAAGTAAATGATCCACAGCCCTGTACTGGACAAGTGACGCTCAAATACCATCCCATTTGTGGGCTAGTTCGTCTAGAGCGCCCATATTTGCTCGCCCTGCCTTAGACAATTGTGGAAGCACATCCATACCCTTCCTGATGATATCAGTCGCTTCGACAAATCTGACTGCGAAAGCATCGCACTTGTCTTGGAAATGAGAAGACAACGTATAGGAAGGGTTACCAGAGCATACTTCTTAAAAAAGAGCTCTTGCTCGATGCTCTTTGCGGGGATAAGAGATTAAATCTACATATCCATTACGAAGTAGCTCAAGGAGTTCTGTCCACTTAGCCTTAGCAACATGCCGAGGGACTTCAGAGAACGAGGCCGGATCTTCATGGATCAACAGGGATGGATCCATCATCGTGGATGGATTATAAGGATCGGCTTGCAGCATCAATTTCAAATCAACTGCTTCGCTATCTGACATTGGTGACTTCTTGGGAACAAAGGAAGCAAAAGGTGTAGGTGCCATAGAAGGAGCAAAAGTGCCAGGTACCGAAGTAGGCAAGGCAGTTGCCGATGCGGGAAGCAGTGGATAAAAAGCAGCAGAGGCGTATGAACCCACAACTCCGGTAGGAATCAAAATTTCCTTAGAAGCAGGCAATGATTTATCAATCGCTGCAGTAGTGAAGAGGAGGGAGAATGTCATATAAATTGGCGGCTGAGTAAGTGGAGTTGGCAATTGGGCTCGTTGGGCTTCCTGGGCCACTAGGAAGGCCCGCGTGCAGAGTTTAAGTTGGTAGTTTAAGATTTTTTGAGTGTTGCTTCGGGGGTGAGTGGGCCACGATCCCATGTAGGATCGCACGATCTTACTGATTTCGCAGAGTTAAGATCATGCGATCTTATCGAGTTGCCTTGACTTGCGATTTTAACGACATTGGGTGCAGCTTCCTACTTCAGAACAAGGGACTGGATCCATGCCTGACCCTTCTCCGTCTCCAATCTGTGAGTTGCATTACTTTTGTCCTCTTAATATTTCATGCCCTTATCTGACATGAATTTATTATCTCTGCAGCGATTGATAAATCATTGTCTGCTTCTAAGGAAATTTTGATTCCTACCGGAGTTGTGGGTTCATACGCCTCTGCTGCTTTTTATCCACTGCTTCCCGCATCGACAACTGTCTTGCCTACTTCGGTACCTGGCACTTTTGCTCCTTCTATGGCACCTACACCTTCTGCTTCCTTTGTTCCCAAGAAGTCACCAATGTCAGATAGCGAAGTAGCTGATTTGAAATTGATGCTGCAAGCCGATCCTTATAATCCATCCACGATGACGGATCTATTCCTGTTGATCCATGAAGATCCGGCCTCGTTCTCTGAAGTCCCTCGGCATGTTGCTAAGGCTAAGTGGACGGAACTCCTTGAGCTACTTCGTAATGGATATGTAGATTTGATCTCTGATCCCCGAAAAGAGCATCGAGCAAGAGCTCTTTTTCAAGAAGTATGCTCTGGTAACCCTTCCTATACGTTGTCTTCTCA
This sequence comes from Rhodomyrtus psidioides, assembly GCA_021437785.1. Lineage (NCBI taxonomy): Eukaryota > Viridiplantae > Streptophyta > Magnoliopsida > Myrtales > Myrtaceae > Rhodomyrtus > Rhodomyrtus psidioides. Next base: position 3,607,142 of record JAILYB010000022.1, on the reverse strand, counting down.
TTTCCAAGACAAGTGCGATGCTTTCGCAGTCAGATTTGTCGAAGCTACTGATATCATCAGGAAGGGTATGGATGTGCTTCCACAATTGTCTAAGGCAGGGCGAGCAAATATGGGCGCTCTAAACGAACTAGCCCACAAATGGGATGGTATTCGAACGTCACTTGTCCAGTACATGGCTGTGGATCATTTACTTAAACACCAAACTGAGGAGCATATTCGGGAGACAGATGAGCTGAAGAAAGTTGATGCTTTAATTGCAGAGCATGAACAGAGAAAGAATTCTCTTCATGCTGAAGTTAAGCAGAGCTGTGAGGAATTACAACAGGAGGCCAAATTTGCCCAAGAGGCGGCTAAAGCTCAGAAGGAACGGCGAAGAGCCATCATGGAGGAAAATGCCAGACTTGAGTTTGAACTTTTTACTTATGTCGATGAAGTAGAAGCCGAAATATCTAAGCTGAAATGAAGCAATCCCTCTGACTGACTATTTTTTTTTATTTAATTAGACTGCATGCTTCTCTGATATCCTGGTCTGATAATCCAAGAAACTTCATGTTTTCGTATTTTAGTCTCGGCAAACTTCCCGATCTTTGGGCTCCCAAATTCTCAATCTCCCGAATCTCTCTAATTCCTCGTCTATCTCTGTTGCTTAACTCCTAGATGGTCATGGCTTTATAATGAAATGCAATTCTGTAACTGGAATATGTTGTAGTGGACCATACTTTTGACATGAATAGCATGCTTCGGCGTAATCAATATAACCACGCATCATGGTAGACCAAAAGTATCCATACCTTGCATGTATTCCTGAAGGAGAAACCAGCACAATTCATGCTCCAGCGACCTTGTTGGTGCGAGATCCATCAAAATGCATGATCCATGAGACGGCTTGACTAAGACTTTGCTCACTACTTTCAACCAATGAGTCGGGATATTCTACTAGAGCAAGAAACCCACGCATGGGCACTTCATTATTTTTTATTTGGCTCTTTTTATTCTTTATTTATTTGTAAAATCATAAAAATAATAATTTGGTGTTATGGTTTCATTATGTGTTGTAAAAAACATATCTTATGACTTATGTCTTTTGAATTTAAAGTTGTTCATTAAATTTTAGTAGTGACTTATGTCTTTTATATCATGTTATGAGTTGACATATATTTTTTTATATGCACATATATGTTTGAATATAATTTTTTTAACTTAGGTAGTATATTAGTAGGATCTTAACGATTCGTGTCGATCCCACGATTTACGATCCTACCACCCTCTCCCGATCCTAAGTAGGATCTCGATCTTGACAACCTTGGCTGCACCTCTTTAACTCGGGCCTTGGCCGAAGACTGATATGTCTTCGAAACAGCCGCTGAAATACAAAAATTATGTGGGCAAGGACACATTGGAGGACAAGAAGGGTTAAAGGTGTATCGCAGGAAATTACCTCTAGGTGAATGCATTTTTAGTCTACGAGAAGCAGGCTTTGAGGAAGATTCTGTGGTGAATTTGGAGTCTCAGAACCAAAGGATGGAGCAGTAGATTTCCTCGGCATCCTGGGGGTAACAGGTAACGTCGTCCTTTGCTTCTTGGTCACTGCGAAAGCAGGCGATTAAGAATAAAGTGAGACCATACCAAGTCACATGATTAGCTATCAAAGAATAGGGAGAGCAAGTATACCTGGAATCAGTCCAGTTGACAAGTTCGCATTATTGAGCCTGCTACGCTTGGAAGGAATCTCCTCTTGGATTCTCAGTAGGATGTCATCCACTTCGTCTGGAAATGCAGTCACAGAATATATAGTCTTCCACCAAAAAGTGAAGTTTTTCGAAACAATATCAGGGACACTAGTGAACTCAACGATCGGGAATAACTCATACACACTTTTCACAAGAGCGCTCAGCTCATCAAATGGCTGAGTATCACCCTTACTACAGGTGATTTTGTCAATACAAGAGAAGGAGAAAGTATACAACACAGGAATAGGGATGCCCTGACGAAATCCAAGCTGTCTGGCGCAGTATTGAGGGGAATAAATTTCAAACCCTGCAGCAAACATCCCTTTCGAAGACAACCGGATTGAAAGATCAATGGTAGTCATAACTGTTTGCCAAAGATCAGTTTCTTCATCAGAGGATCCAAGGCAGTATGATTGAAACTTGGAAGAAATCAAGGGTGAAAAGCTGAAGTGTTCAACGTCCAGCTCAAAGATAAAGGAAATAAAGTGCTTTAGGTATGAAAAAGGTCTTTCTAGGACTGCAACCATCTTTTTACACAAAAGTTGAAAAGAAGGATGGTTCGGGATAGTTGCCGAAGGAGGTTGAGCGACTTGTTCTTGAGAGAACCAAGCTGGGAAATATAAAGCTGCCCAAGCTTGCAAAATCCAAAGAGGACATCAGATTGGTCTGAGCCAATAGCAGAAGTAACATAACTCAAACCACGATACAACAAGGCTAAAGTTAACTTTCCTAAGGCGATCCGGGTTCCTGAGGCTAGAGCAATGGCTATTCGAAAAAGGTTGGTTGAAATGCGAACCGACGGATGACAAAAGAGGAATTTACATAGCCAATATACAAGGAAAGCGATGTGTTCTTCTTCGGTAATGGCCTCACCTTTCTTACGGTACTTCCGTATAAAGGCCTTATAAGATAGTTCAGAGGCACGCAATTTGCAAAATGATTTAGGAATTAATGGAGAAATAGCGGCTGGATCGACTCCCATAATACTCAGACCGGTAATAAAGTGAAGATCAAGCAATGTTACCGACATTGGAGAGAAAGGAAAGAAGAAGCAATTGGTAGAACGGGACCAGAAGCAGGACAGCGCATTGGTCAGTTCATAGTTGAGAGAACGACTAAAGCAACAAAAGCGCAACGCGTGACCAATTGAAGCATTCTCCCAGGAAGAGCTTTTAAATGGATGAAGTAGTCGATACCATTGATGAAACTCGAAGTCATACAAAGAAGCATCAAGGGCTTCAAATCGAGGGGAACAAGGAGGCAAATTGCAGGCATAAATCGAGGAGTCAAGAATCGAAAGTACCTCAAAAGGATTACGGGGTAAGTAATACTGGAATGTGTCAAGGACAAAGAAAGAGTTGGAAACTGCAGGACCTAAGATTTGGTAAACGCCGCCGGCATTCTGTATCGAGAAGAGATGTCGACCTTCTTGAAAATTCGTCGAAGTACTAAACAAGCGATACCTGTCAAGAGCCTCAGATGCAGAAAAGGAACGAACTTGGGCTGTCGACGCCATGAAACCGAGACAAATTGCGAAGCGTAGACGCAAGAAAACAAAGAGACAGAAGGATCGCAAAGAAAGCGAGTGGGGTCGAAAAGCAAAGTTGAGATTTCGGGGGACAGGAGCTTATATATCAGCTTGATGTGAAAAGGTGAAGAGACGAAAACGCGCGAAACGAGATGACGAGTTGGCGGCCAAATAAAATGTAAGTCGATTTATCGTCATCAGGCCTTTTAATTCTTTTAAAAGGGGGCATCTGTTGACACCCAAATTTAGCACAACTCTCGAGCGAACCCAAAAGCTGTCGTTACCCCGCTCAGGAAGTAGAGAAGCCAGGCAAACTTCCGTTCGGGAAGTAGAAGAGCCAGATAAACTTCCCGAGAAATTCAGTAAGCTGACAGGAGATTCGGGAAGTTAGCAACAGAGAGAAGTTATCGAGCTGGTCGGGGACCCGAAGATATTCGGTAACTTGATGATGGTTTAGTAACTTACCGAGCACTACGGGAAGCTAACGACAGAGACCGCAGATGTGGAGGAAGTTACAAAACCGTCAAAAGCCACGATGATGGGAAGTTGCAACCGAACATCAAGATAATGAACACGACCAGATCGTGGACACGACAGTTAGCGGGAGAGATTCAAATCTCAAGCCCGCGAAGACGGTTTTTATCCAACTCCTGACGAATAGGGAAGTGCAGAACTTGCGCAAGAAGGAGGACATCAAGGACGCCAAAATTCAATATTTCAAAGTAGCAGGAATAACCGACCAAGCCGTTGTCAAAGCCCCGGAAGATACAAATACTAGAAAGAAAGAAGGAATAGAGGATCCAACATCAAACAACAACTCAAATTCCTATGCAATTTATCCTTCCTGTCCTTTACTTTCCAGTACCTTTACATTCACAGCAATTGTACCTTTACATTTGGCCAAGGCCATTCATCTTCTTGCACTTTACATGCTTTCCTAGGAGTATTGTAACGTAATTTGATCTCAATACTACTTCCCCGTTAAAACCGAAGAACCAATTTCGGTGAAAGGTTTTCCTTGTTACGAAAAGAAGCGAACAGTTACCGAATATATATTTATAAAAAAAATGCCGACTGATTTAAGTTACCGATTCTAATTCGTAACTTTGTGGAACTCCACGGTCAACTAAGTCGACTGACTAAGATAGGTTAACAATATATTATAATAATAAAATAATGAAAAAGAAGAAGAAGGGAAGACATGCCGAACGAGCGAAATTTACCGAATCCGCGTTTTGAAGATTGTTGCCGATTTCCTGCACTTGCCAATAATCTTTTAATGGGCGTTATTGATTTGTACTTTGATGCTATCGAATAAGGAGTTCTCAATTATAATAATAATAATAATAATAATAATAATAATAATAACAATAATAAATATTTTACGAAAGAAAGAGTTGTGCTTGTTGACGTGCTCATTTCTTGATGTTGCCGAAGTGATGAATGAAAACACATATGTTTACCGAAGTGACGAATGAAAATGCATATGTTTACCGAAGTGGTGCATGAACGTACATGTGCATGGTGATTTGAAAAATAAGATGGCTTCAAGCATTCCACGAGTACATCTATGCATAATAATCATATAAAAGATCATGTCCCGTCGACCAGGCGACGATGCCGTGGAGTTCCGATGCCCCGTGTGTCGGGAATCCCCGAGGAGTGTGTCGGGAAGCCCCGAGGAGTGTTTTGGGATTGTCGCGACCTAAAAAAATTTAGGTTAATGGATTATTAGGTCAATTAAGTTAACTAACCTAATTCGGACTCTCCCAAGCCCTACCAATTCGCAACTTAGGTTTTACTGAAATGATTTTTAATTTAGGAGCCGCGACTAATCGTTTCTTGGTAGGTCAATTAGAAACCTAAATAAAATAGTGGGAGAACTATTTTATTTCTACGAACCAGAATTAATGAGTTCGGGGACTTGATTACGTTAATTAAAAATTAACGCCTTTTCGGTATCAATTTCATGACAATGCCCTTTTCCGATTGATTTATGTGGCTTGAAATGTTTTCTTTTTTGTGTTTTATTATTTTTGAATTTCTTAAAAAAAGGATTTGAATAAAATTAAACAAGAATGCCCATAATATACCTTGATATCCGAATTTCCGATAATTCACTCATTTCCGAAGATTCAAATTAGAGTATAATTTTTAACGCTACATCCTCGAAGATTCAAGTTAGTATGCGAGTACATGTATAAGACGACAACGTCCCTCTTGTGAGAGAGAAAGAATACGAAGATTCAAGTTAGTATGCGAGTACGTGTATAAGACGACAACGTCCCTCTTGCGAGAGGGAAAGAATACGAAGTCTCATACTAAATCATCATCCCACCCCCAAAAGATCATGGGTAAGGCAAATGATTTAATTTTCCGAAGGGATTAGACACGTGGGGAGCATATATTATGAGCATGCTTGTTTAAAATGTGCAAACATTTTAAAATGGAAAGATGAGTCGGACAAGCTTTGAAATTTTCGAGATCCACATAGGGTGGCCAAAATTATCAAGAGGTTAAGCCCCAATCCACAAAGGATCCATATCTTTTAAATGAGGAAAATGATCTCTTAAGGTTTTCATAGAATCTTAGATAATCTCCAGAATTTTAAAAGATATCTTATCTTAATTGAAAGCGTAACCTATATTCTGAAAAAGTTATCTTTAAGGTTTTGAAAAGATTAACTTAGATAATTTCCCAGATTTCGGATATAGCTAATGAATTCAGATCCTATCTCTATTCAAAAATATTCAAAAAAATCCATGGAAAGCGAAACATGATAGCGATTAAGAATTAAGTCCAACCAACTTGCATGACAACGATCACATGAAGATATCCAACTCGTATGCTAAAGCTAACAATCAAGATCGAAAGTTTATCCATGACATCATCTAACTAAGATGTTCTCGAAAATCATATAAAGTCCAATTCGACTTGATCATTATCTTTAACAAGAAAAGGTCATGAAATCATCGGCCATGGGCAAAAGACAACAATCAAAGATCACCAATAATGTGCAATTTGGTCAAGGGAGCTAGGGCGAGCAAGGAAGAAATCAATATGCAATCCACCAGAAATTCTATTCTCTCCAATTAATTCAATTTGATCTTGCATGATGATGAACAAGTTAATTTTTTGAGAAAAGAGTTTTCAAGTTAAATCAATTCTCAAGAGCATTCGAGCAATTTCATCGTCGGATCGAATTTAAAAAGAGTTCAGAATTTTTATGCTACAATTCTCAATTTTCAGTTTACGATGGCGGCGGATTAAACTTTCAGCTTTAATTGCAAGCCAACATGTGATCCTCAAACACATATGCAAGTTACCAAATTAACAAGCATGGATTGCAATAAAAAAGTTGATAGTTTTTACCTTTTTCAAGCAAAATTTCCAGCACGTGCGCGATCTGTAATTTCGTCCAAAATCGTGCCCTTTTGGCTTGATTTGCTAGAGACTTGTGCCCAACGATCTAGCACACGCAACCACAATGTTAGACTTCAAATAATTAAAAAAATAATCACTAATTAACCTTAATACGAAGCTGGACAGCAGTGAACAGTAGCTTCGAACAGCAGAGGAAAAGTCCTGACTAAAGACTCCAAACAAGAACACTGGTATTCTCTGAAAATCTGCTGGTTTTATATAAAGATTTACTGAACTATTCGACCATTGTGCGCTGGCCAGGAGACACCATGAACGTGTGGGTGAGGTTACAAGGAACCGGCAAGGGAAGAAAAAAAATGTCAATGAAGTGCAAAGAAAACATTTTTACGAAAAGCTACCCAGCTATCAATATTCAAGTGTTTCGCTATATCATCCTTTTGTGCAATCTACATTTGATAAGTGTTGAGGGAAGAAAAAGAGGTGTCTCTTCTTTTTCGACCGGGTATCATCGAATTTTCCTCCTCGAAATCTCTGTCTTATTGTCTCCTTTGACCACCGAGTAAGTATTGGACCAACGTGGTCTCCGAAGGCTGGGACTTTGCGGATCGGTTGAGAGGGACCGCGTCAACAACAATGGCAAGACTAGGAGTCTTTTTCATATGAGTGCTCCACGTGAATTTCCTGATGAAAATGCTCAGCCTAGGAAGGAAACATGAGATGCAACACCAAGATGTCACGACATGAGCAAATAAAAGAAGAAAATAACTCCCCTGATCTTCGACTTGTTTGAGGGACTCTTTTCTTATAAAGCCTTTTGATGCGGCTTCTTTTCCGAAAAGTGCAGCCTTTGACCGAAAAAGAGAGAACTATCGATGAAGGCCTTAATTCTTCTTCTGACTGCTTTGAGAACTCTGAATTGAATGTCCATATGAAGCTGCGGTGGCCGTTGGTCTCGATCAGTAAAGGGTGGACTTCGTTGGACTAGGCACTTCTCCAAGAACTCCACTTTTCTGGATGTTCTCTCTTCCTCGACAATTGCCGACCAGAAGGATTCAAGAACATGCTACCAGGTTTTCCTCTCTCCTCCGGCGTTCTCTCTCAATACTCTCTCGTAGAAAAGTGTGGCCGTATATTCAATTCCCTGGCCTCTTCAAACCCTAGACCATAAGGCTCTATATATAGAGGCAATAAGGAACCCTAATCCTAGTCAATGTAAGATTCATTGTTGACCGTCGCATTAAAAATTCTGATCATTTATAGTCCTGATGAATATCTTCAGCCATAGAGGTGTCATTGGGCTATCCGATTTTCATTGTCTTATGGGCTTAACTGTATAGTCTTGAACTCAAATCGGGCTTCAATTAATTAATTAAAAGCCCTAAAAATTTTAATGAGCAAAAACGGGCTGATTTGAAATTGGATTGAGTCCAAAATCACGGTGAACAAATTTGACACACCATATAGCCATAGGCGAAAATCTCAAGCTGAGTTTGGTCTGACCACTGTCAAAATTAAAATCAATGGACTCATCTTTGACACTAAATGCGAATGATATGATAGAAAAATAAATATGCAATGCTTGAGAGTTTATTTTTGTGAGAATTATGATTAACTCTCATTTTATGCTTAAATGGATAAATTTCTAAAAATCAAAATTTATGTGTCAACAGGGATGCCGCGGAGTAGCGATGCCTTGTGTGTTGAGATGCCTCGTGAGCGGATGTTGTGGGCTGCCGCGAAGTTGCGATGCCCCGAAGAGAGAGTAGGGATGCCCCGGGAGTCGGGATGAAAGTAAAGATGATTATGCATGTTCATGTCCATACCTTGATACATGATAATGACGTACTAGGTGATACTGGTGCATTGTGATATAATATGACATTGGCACGCATCGTATGTGTGATATAATGATACGTCATCATTTAAGAAATTCATACATTTATCTAATTTTCTTCGAATGCATGTGACTGTGAATTCCACGTTGAGTGGTAAGAATATCACCTACCTTAGACTTAGAGATTTCATTTACTGGGGTTCGACTCACTCCTTTATTTTTTCAGATATGTAGGAAGGGTCACCGACCACCGCTTTTTGGATCTGCAGTGCATGTAGAATATATTTATGAAGATGTGTATGTTCTTGAAGAAGCTATGACGTATATTAAGTGTACCTCTTATGTTTAGATCGACATTGGACTTGCGGAATGAGTCCTCACCTTTATGTTGCCTGGTATTTTAATATTGAGGGCAATCTAGTAGGACCAATTAGAGGTTTTGACGGTCCTCCGGGATTCGACGATGATGGCATGTTCACAGGCGAAGTCGTCGACCCGTAGTTGTTGATTGCCGCACTCATAGGTGGACTTTTGTTGATGGGGATACAAGTAGAAGAGATAGGTGACCCCACCCTTTTTCACAGGACTAAGTACTTTTATGCTACGTGTACGTAATGTTAAAACTATATTATGTACATTTGGTAAACTAGTGGTACACAATAAATGATACATATGTATTTAGTAATCTTGTGCGATCGTGTGTTGGGAATGATAACGAGAAAGAATTCTTTACGCTTCTGCATGCGAATAATATAATATTTAATAATAACACGTGTAGCGCGTGACATTCTGGAGCGTCACACAATCATTTTGGAATCGATCACCCCTACTCGACATCCGTCAAGGCATATAAAAAAGGCCGAATAAATTATCAATTTGGCCTTAAATTCATTTGCGAATACTAATTCAGTAATAAATGTTTAATTTTAGCACTGTAGTCCTAATATTTCTATAAAATTTAAATATAACCCTTATGGTTAGTTGCTATCAGAAACCATCGACATAGAGATTCGCAGGTTGTTCACATCGACATGCAACGTGAGACAATCAATGTCCATAATTTTTTATAATAATTAATTGAGAATAGTACATTATAATTTAACACAAACGCTTAGAATTACATGGGCAAAGCTTAAATGTCTAGTTTTAAATCGACATTCATACAATATGTATATAAGCGATTGATGACGATTTCTCTTCAGAAGAAGTATATAGAAAATGGAGAATTGCAACTCACAACATTTTAACCAAAAAATAAAGAACATACATGAACAAGAAACGACAACATTAGCTGGAACAAAAAAGACATCATAAAGATCTCATTTTCAGCTTATTGAAATATGCGTTTCAATATTAGAAGAAAATTCGACAAAAAAAAATATTAGGAAAAAAAACTATTGCTGAATAAATCGTATAAAAGGAAAAAAAAAAGAATTAGATGGAAGTTGACTGACAGTTATCGACGCGTGTCGCATAAGCCAAAGGTGGGTAATCCTATTGGACCCTAGCGAAGCCGCGTTGTCGGGGAGTAATCCAACGAGTGGTATGAAATCACCATCCAGTTCGGTACCGGTCCAAAGGCGGAAAAAATTACCTCTTCAGTCGTGAATTTATTTGTACAAATCTCACTCCAATTCTAATTTTTTCAATTACGCCGATATAGTCTTAAGTATCTGCACAAAAGTCAAAATATAATCATTTCGCCCAATAGCGTTGAAAACTATTAACGTGGCAATCCACAAATTGTACACTTATTTGCCACGTGGGATGGTCCTAGCGGCAATTGACCGATGTGACTACTTTGAAATTTCGCACAAAGATTTAAGATTACGTTGGCAAATTAAATTGTAAAAATAATGACTAAATAGACATTCGCAAATATGTTTATGACTAATTGGGTATTATCCTACATGGCATGGCCGACAATGGCTGAATCGCTGCATCAACAAATTCCAAATATGTTGACTAAATAGACATTCACAAATATGTTTATGACTAATTAGGTATTATCCTACGTGGCATGGCCGGCAATGGCTGAATCGCTGCATCAACAAATTCCAGTTAAAATTGACCGGAAAGACTAAGTTGGCAAATTGCCAAATGGTTTAGAACTACATTGACACAATTGAAAGATTTAAGACTAAATTGACAAATTGTTCAAAAGATTTTGGGACTAAATTGGTCAAATTGAAAGGTTCACACAAAATTGACACAAGTACAACAAATCTATGGCTTTTTCTTTTGTAATTTCCCCTAAAAATTCCCACACGGCAGTTGATTCACAAATTGTGAAATTAATCAATCCGGTGTGAATGTTTAAAAGGGATAAAATAATGAAAATCATCTCTAACTTTGATACCCTTAATGAGATACCATACTCTTATAATATCATCTCCAATTTTGATACCCTTATGAAATAGCATCCTCATCTTGTGAATCTTCGCAAAATTTTCGCCAATTGGATTGACCAAACCTTCTTTTCTCTCTCTCTCTCTCTCTCTCTCTCTCTCTCTCTCTCTCATGTATAGAATCATGGATGTGGACATCTGATCAAGCTTGACACCGCTGTGGAGCTCAGATTTGGACTTGAGCGCCAGCAGTGGAGGATGAAGCGACGGCTAGCTTGAAGCAATAGCAGGTCGCGGGATAAGTACACCGTGAGTGTTTCTAGCAAAAAAAAAAGAAGTACACCGTCAATGCAATAACTTGTGTAAGGCGTTCACTTGAGTGCCATAACTTTCAAAACGTTCACTTGAGTGCCGTGCCGGAGCAAAATCGTTCACTTGAGTGTTATATCAACTATTTCGGCTTCCACGTCAACTTTTCCGACGTGCCATGTCAACTTTACGGCGTCTAGATCAGTTTTTTCGGCATCCACGTTAGCGATGGAACTTAAGTGAATGATTTTTAAAAATTATAGCACTTAAGTGGACGTTTTGAAAATTATGACACTCAAGTGAACGCGGTACAAAAATTATGACACTGATAGTGTACCTATCCCGCAAGCCACCATGCGCGACGCTGGCAACAGAGGGCTAACTTGTTGATGGTGGGCTGGGCTAAGATTTTGGGTTGGTGGGTCTGAGGGTAGTAGTTTTGGAACGTCGAGAGTGGTAAAAGCCGGAAAGAAAATGACAGGTCCGCGAATAAGATTAGAATATTGAAATAATGCACAGATAAGGCGGATGACAGTACGTCTGTCACTGTCTTTACAGCATCTTTTTGCCCTTTCGTTATGAGGAAGCTCCACTGGAATGTCGGCCGTAAAAAAAAAAAAAAAAAAAAAAACCCACGGAAACTTCCACCCCACCCCGGGGCGGGGAAATAGTCTCAAATCATTCCACAACTGGATTAAGGAAAGAATCATACGAATCGACCGACGAAATTTCATAGGGAATGGATGACCACATTTCATCACATCACAAAGGACAATTTGAAAATATCACAGCGCGCACACAGACACGCAAGACCACGATATGGTCTCCGAAAGGACCAAACCGCGGCACCCATTGCGCGATATGTGTAAATTAAGAGTCATTTGCGTCTCAGCCATTTTACGAGAGGAACGGTAAAAACAAATGTCAAACAGTGAATCGATTCCAAAGTACCGCAGAAAGCCCAGACACGCATGTTCACCCGTGCCACCCCTCAGACTGGAGCAAGGCCCGCCCGTCGGCGAATTCATTCTCGTTCTCGTTACCACTTTCCAACTGGTGGGAATAGTGGAACATAGAGGAGCAACCAAAAAAAAAGAACGATAAAGGGAAAAAATTTATCTTTCTTCTCGGTAGCTACACGTTGCAAATGCAAACCTAAGCACAGAGGAATCTACACATTAGTATTAGAGAATAATATGTTAACCAGAAGTTTCAATTGAAAAGAGAAAAAAGTAGCCCACCAATCACCATGACATCTGCAGAAGCTCCTTTATCCATTCCACTCCTTTTAGAACATCTTTCCAGTTCCCTCCCTAGTTCCCTCCTTCTGCGGAACTGATTCCTCAACATCCATTCGCTGCCAGTTGCCTACAGTTGAAGCTATCTGATCACCCTTGTCGAACAGCCCGAGGAGTCCACCTGTATGCACGAAGAGCACTCTCCTTCCTTCCCACTTCGTCGGGTTCTCGGTCATCTCTCTCATCATTTTGTAAGCAGCTTTCCCACTATATCAGCAACCAGATCAGGCATTAGTCCAGGTCCCAGTAATCCTTCTTTTCTTTAAGTGAGATGGACGACAAATATTTCTACCAAGAATGAACATTAGCACCTAAATCAAATTCATGAACTTTTTAGATTTATTCCTTTTCATGACGGCTGCCTATTGTCATCTGCAACTCTCAAACAACCAACGGGAAAATTGGAAGTTAAGTTTGCACAGGTACCATCAAGATGATAATCATCCTCAAGGACGTATTATTGCTGTAGCTAAACTAATCTGAAATTACTCATGCAAGGTAATTTATTTATTTTTCCTAAATGTTTGGCTTCCGGTCTTTTTTCATATCTCGACAGTTTTTTTTGTACATTTCCATGTGTTTGAGTTGATTCCTCGCGAACAAGTGATTTACATCTAATTTGTCTGTGGTCAATGAGAATTCAGGCTCACCATGGCAACAAACCTAAGTTGCACCATACCTCTCAGAATAAATTCTCATCACTCTGAAAATAGGTGGACATCTCTGAATTGAAAGAATGTTAACAGACTTCAATGCCAAAAACAATTTTTGGTCGAAAAAAAAAAAAAAAAAAAAAAAAGGGCAGCCCGGTGCTAAAGCATCCCGCGCGAAGCGGGGTCCGGGGAAGGGTCGGGACCCACGTAGGGTCCATTGTACGCAGCCTTACAAGAGGCTGTTTCCACGACTCTAACCCATGACCTCCAGGTCACACGGCAACAATTTTTGGTCGAAACAGTTATGCTTAAAAGAAAAAAGCAAGGAAAAGAAAGGAGAAAGTATTTGCATATCTCACAAACTTACAAAGATATAAATGAGTGATGAAAAATAACAAAAGATTAGTGATTTTGCATACCTGTATACTGGGTCTAGAACAACTCCAGCGGCTGTAGCAGCTTCCTTAACAAACTTAAGTTCCTCTGCAGTGCTCATTGCATATCCCAAACCCTTGGCCTGCATATAAACAACAATTTAAAGAATATTCATGCTTCATCATCAGAAATTTTGACTTTTGTGCCTTTCGACTAACAAGTGAACCCACATATCAGAAAATATTAGGATTCACTGTGCAAGAGTTCTGATGGAAAACATCTCTAAAGGATGAAAGCTGAATTAGTGTTTTATTACATTTCACCAAGCATCTGATGAGGAGATTTTATAGCACAAGAGTAAGTGAAAATTCTCCGGTGCCTACTGAAAACCATGCTTAACAACCAAATAGGAATTTTAACAAGGTCTATTAAAGCGGATCCAACCTGGACAAAATTCCTGAGAAAATAGCAGAATGGGCATCTTTGGTGCCATTACGGTATTATCATGCAGAAAATGCAACAAGATCGAACTTTGTGAAATCAATTTTTTGCTTATGACGAAGCACGTCTTTATAAACGTGACCATATGGTGCGTATCAAATGGAAGACTCGAAGAGTAAATAAAAACTCACATTGTGAATGTCAACGATATAACGTGAGAGAACACCTGCTTGAATTCCATCAAGAAGGACTTGAACAAAGTCATAGAAGTAATCAGGGTCGTCACAGACAGAAAATGCATGGACCTGTTCAAGCATATCAATGCCTTCATGAATTTGCTTAATCCGTTAAACATGGCAACTAATGCAAGTTGTACATACTTTCATCTTCATCGTGCTCAGCCAGGAACCCAATGAAAGACCAGCAACTGTGCCTCCGCTAGAAACAGATAGAAATAAAACATCACTCTAGGTCCAATTCATAACTGCAGGAAAAAGTGACAAAATGGAGGAAATGGAGCAGAACCTGCCACATGCGACAACAATATCATCAAATTTTACTCCACCCGCATTATGAACCTGCTGCTCAATTTCCCTTGTAGCTTCGATATATCCCCTAAAAGTCAGCATTCTTTCATGAAGAGCAGATATCGTAGACTCCAGAGGATGTCATAGCTCTAAAAGTTGAAATCAACACAAATAAGAACTATACTTAATTAATTAGACACAACTGAAAGATAAGCTGAGGAACCACATCATACCAATGAATGGAGACTATCAGTAGAGCTATACCAATCCCCTAAATCAGAGGAGTTGAAATATTAAATTTTCTGCACGTACAAAGAAAATAAAAAGAAAAGCTATGAAAGTCAGATTAGCCATTTAGAAAACCATATGGTTGCCAGAAAGGCGGCACTCAAGGACGGCTCAGACCACACTGCCTATGTACTTTCAGAAAAGCTCCACCCTCAAGATAAGGATGTAACCCCACAAATTACTCTAAGTAGGAGATGGCATGATTCAAACTCAGATCTACCGCATCTAAAACAATTGTGAACAACTCGGCCAACCATTGAGTATATTAGGCAAGAACGAATCAAATCAGTGGCGAACTCAATGGTAAACCAGATTCTTTCAAAACCTAGTTAATGGAACATTTTCCAAAACTTCAAGTTACCTGACTGAACGCATTTTGACGAGGTAGCAAAAGATAAGCTAAAATGAACAGATCTCAGTAGCACTGGCATACGAAATTGCCAAAATAAAAAATAAAACAGAGTATGATCAGTTAAACTTTTTGCAATAGCACCTTGAATATGCAACTTGCTAGCAGCTATGCAACATCTCATTGATTCTAGAACCTCTCTATTACTAGGCATCTCTCTAGTTATTAGGAACAACATTATGCAACATCTCATTGATCAATTGAATTTTCTGCAATGAGATAAAAAGATTGGCACTGAAATCACGGTATTGACTATGCACCATATTTTGAATGTTAGTGCTGAAAAAAATCCGAATCATGTCGAATATGAGAACCGACAAAGAAGTAAACCTGAGAAGTAAGCAAAACTGACTGACGAAAATGTTGGAAGAAACCAGTCGACTGAAATTGAAAATTGACTATGACTGACGAGCTAGACGGTCAATAAATCGATTAATAAACTATTCTCACCATGTCCCGAGGGAATTTGATCTGCCAACAGGAATAACATACGGCTTTCTTCCTTTCTTAAGCAGATTTTCTTTTAGGAGTTCAGTCAGAGTCCGAAATCAAATTCAATGAGGCAAACGCAGATATAAAACAATCTCTACATATGGGAGAGCATAGTTCACTGTACACTACTTTAACGGGTAGGTCAAGCTCAGATTTTATTAACTTGTTAGCATAAGATTCTCGCCCTTTGAAAATGCATTGCAGTTTCTCTCGAATGTTAAAACATTATGAAAATGCCCAACCATTTAATAATCTCCACAGACATAAATATGAAAAGCAAATTAGCATGTTTTCCAAGCAATATTTTCTTTTCTTATGTGCCACTTTCCGGTTAACAAATTAAACCTTATCTATTTAAGGAAGAAAGAAATATTACAAGCAAGAAGACAGCTAGAAGCAGGTACGAACCACACTCCCTAGTTTGGCATATTCCTCTTTTGAAATAAGTTGGACATGAGCACCCACCAATCTTTCAACCAAGAGATTACCTGTAAGTCCAGGATCTTTGTCCACAAGAGCCTGCAAGAATACAACTGTTGTAGCAAGTTTTCTCCTAACCGATGTCGGGTGCAGAAAAGGAAACCTGACCTTGGAGGTACGTAGGATAAGATGACAATTGAGATTCAAATATTTTGCAGCAACAGCAGTTGCACGACAATGATTGCTTTGGATACCCCCAATTGTTATGATACAATCAGCACCTTGGGCCACAGCATCAGCAAGCAAGAATTCCAATTTCTGGACTTTGTTTCCACTCAATTGCATGCCCGAAAGGTCATCCCGCTGAATAATCACAAATTTCCTCTCAGTGTTAAAAGTCCAGGAAAAAAAAGTGAAAAACAGAAGCCAAAACCTTAAATGGCCTATAGATGAAAAGACAGACAAAATGTTCTAATGCAACATTGTTGGTATAAGATGTCTAGGCCTAGATATGTATCATGAAAACCTTCAAAATTGATAACAAAGGGAAAAGAAAGAGGAACAATAACAAAACCATGAATCAACAAACGAAGAGAAACCGTATAACTGCACCCAAAGGTCTGAGTTTCAAATGTATGCCATCAAAGAGATAATGATATGCGTAAACCCCAGATTTTATCAGAGCCAAAGCTTGAGCAAGATGATGTCAATTACGTGCAATTCAGAACTAGAATAATTCACTTCGCAATTGACATGAAACGTTCAATACAGGGATTATGTGTTTGCACAGATGTTCATCACATTGCATTTGCATATCGTGCCCTGCTAAACCCATTTTGACCAGATAAGTTGCAAAACCTCATGATTCATGAAGATCAAAATTAATAGGAGGAAGTAGGAGAACCCGGGAATCCCCTTTAACCAAACCTCGGTGCCTTTTGGTAAGTTCGGAAGGTTCCATTTGTGAATTGGAGTAGGTAACTGTCAAGAAAGAAACGTAACACGACCTTACCGTCAAATCGTCAATGATTGTGAAAGAAGATAGAAAAAACAAGAAAAAGTAGCATCCTTTGGCCAGCATCAAGTATAAGAGCTAACACAAACTCAACATATCTTTTAAAACAATAAATCATGAACATGGCTATTCAGCAGCAAAAGCAAAGGTCAAAGCAAATGAAGATCATCAAAACTCATCGAAGGTAAAAACAGAGCAACAGCATACATGACCGAGAGAGAAGACATGAGAAGGGATCGGACTGAGGTGAGAAGCCCAGGGAGGAGGCGAGTACGGCTTCCGCGCGAGGAAATTGAAGCCGGTGATCGCGCCGTCGATGCCGTCGCTGCTCTCCTTGGACTCCATCGCGCTCAGGCCTGTGCCTGAATTGATGATCGTTCGAGCGCGAGCGAGAGTTCTCCAATGGCGTCGGAAGTTGCAGAGGAGGCGTTTGTGGAAATTCCAGTGAATAGTGGGAGGAGGATTGAGGTTGACGTTGAGCGAGCTGGACTTGATGCTGCAACCGGACAACGACAGCATTTCGTTTACCATGAACTCGAGCCCGAGGGACTAAATTAATTGTCCGAAAATACAAAGGAATTTAGATATTTCTTACGCTGCCATGATTTATTATTCAAACAATTTAGTTTTATGACGCATTTGCACATAATTTTATTTTCTTTAGATTAGGTGGAAAGTGATTGCATTTACAACGTATGTACATGTGTGTCTGGCATAGAAATTTAAAAAAAAAAAAAGATTCTAAATCTGAATCAGCATATCTCTCTTGCTATTATCTGCTCATATTGATATATGAATTATGTCCGCCATAATAAAAAATAATAATCACTGAAAAGTGGAAATAATGATTGTCACAAGTTAATTTCGTAAATTACTTTATTATCTCAAGATAATGACACAAATAGTACATGAACTTTGACTCAATGTGAAATATGGTTCACGAATTTCTAATTTGTGCAGTGTGATTTTTGAATCTTAATATCCAATGTAGTCCTTGAATATTCAATTTGTTCAGCATGGGACATGTTCAACTTATTCTTGAATAATATTCAATTAATTTAAAATCATAGACAATATTGAATACTTTTTTATAGTTCAAGGATAAGTTGAATATGCACCAAAAGTTTAAGGCCTGTGAAAATTCAAGGATCACGTTGCGCATTGGATCACAATAAATGGATCATATTCTACATAAGTTTATAGATCATATTGCATATTGAATTAAAATTCATGAACGATTGGTATCACTTTTCATATTATTTTTTCCTCTGGACAAACTGATTTAGTCATGTATTTACAACATTTGGATTCCGACTTGGAACCCCACCTTCGGCATCTTGGGTTTTCACCTTTTCTACCATGCAATAATTGTGATTAATACACACTTATACGACAAGAACGAATTTTCTTCAAAATAGTCAAGGCAAGTCCTCGTTCATTTTATTTGGCATTCCACGCTCATAGGTATCGTTGCCAAATGCACGGTAGGTCTTTTAACTTTTGCAAATTGTTCGATCCGGTCCACCAATTTTTTTGTTATCGAGTGTTAAATTCTATAGTTTTTTTTTTGTTAAAATTGGTTCTTCTATAAAATAATGAAAAAAGAAATATTGTAGTGACCTGTCTCTGAATGTTGATGTCACGCCTCGATTTTCGGGTCCGCAACAACCCTACCAAATCGCCTGAGGTCATAAAGGATGACGTATCAGGCACGTCATCGACCCATTATTCTTTTATCTTTTTATTTAATGCATGCGGAACCTGCTACTCCCAAAATAATTATAAAATCATAGAAATGTATTGCTCAATCTACGCAAAATCCACCGAGATCTGGGTTTTTTTTTAATTAATTTGAAAAAAAATCCTAATATGTACATGTAGAGCGCAGTTCTGTAAGCTTGGGAAGATGATTGAATCCCACCCACGTCCGAAGGAGCATAATCGATTTTTGTTTATTTTGAGCCCCGAAATTGGAAATGTTGATCCCTAAATTTTGATGAATCTTTTTAGTCATTTACTTTGCATTAAAAATTAGGAATTAATTTTAATTCCTTTAAAAAATAATCATATAATTTTTCATATTTATTTTTAGCATCATATTGCATTACATTGCATTTTAATAGGAACGACGGTGGACCAAAACTCAAAGAGCATAATTCGGCCAGCTAGGGGGCAATTAATAAATAAAGTATGCTCCGATTTGAAGTGCATGGACCTCTTTGCTAAAGCCTTACGAAAATCAACTTCCACGTTTTTAAGGTCACTCGACAGTTTTTGTTGCGCGGAATAAGCGATCGAATAATAAATAGACAGAACGACCAAAGTAAAATAGACACCAGATGTACGTGATTCGATCGTAAAAACCTACGTCCATGGGGAGAGTAGCAACGAATTCCACTATAGAACGAGCGATACATGGAGATTACAAGATCACACTCAAGTTACACAAACACACTCTTGGTGTTTCCCAGCCCCAATTACATCCAAGAACGCACACAGTGTTTAGCCCCAAATTCCTAGCGAAATAATCTCTCAATCTCGCAAAAGAATTAAAACACAAATCTAACCTCAAAATTTAATCGGCTTCGACACTTGAATTCTTGATGTAATTCCGAGAACAAAACGAAGTCGCAATGTCAAGCACTCGTTGTGATAAACGACGCTTCAAGAAGTCGTCTTCCAAGCGCTTGAGATGAAACGGCGCTTCTCGATCTTCTTCCTTTCGTTTCCTGAACTCAACGGCACGAAGACCCAACTGCCTCCTTTATGTCAAGCGCTCTTCGGCGCTTCAATGATCGTTCAAGACGTGTCCATCAACTTCAACAGGAGACACATATTTATAGGCTCAATCCAAAAAAAAACTCAAACTTTAGCCTTTGTCCCAAAAATATCCACAACTTTTTTTTGTCTCATAAAAAACCTTCAACTTTTGATTTTGTCCCAAATCTACCAATCCAATCCCAAAAATACCCCAAACTTTGGCATTTGTCCCAAAAATATCCACAACTTTTTTGTTGTCTCCTAAAAAACCTTCAACTTTTGAATTTGTCCCAAATCTACTAGTCCGATCACAAAAAAACCCTCAAAACCCATCTCGTAGAATTCCTGACGACCCGACATTGGCCGTTTAGCTTCTGTCGAAACTCCAAGTGATTCTCAACCGTCGCTCGATGGTGTAGCCTTATCCCGAGACAATAGCAACCCTCGTCATCGGCTCCTTACCTGTTGATAGTTCTCGATGCCAATCGAGCCTTCCACCGAGGACCATTGTGCCGACCTTGCATCTGTGACAACAAGCTGCTGTCGACCCTGCCTCTGTGACGAAAAGCTGCTGCCCCCAATGCTTTCTTGTGATCATCGTTTCGGTAAAGATTTGAAGTATAAGAAAAAGATTTGTTAATATCTTGTTCCCACTTAAATTTTTATGTGAATCTCGGGTAACTCAATTATGTCTCAAAATGAATTAATGCGGCTGCAATGTGTCAAACATTTTTCCTTGAAACAATTGGAAGTACATTTTGATCTTTGTCGAACAATCATGGGTTGAACAATCATGGGTTCTGTTTAACTGGGCGCAAAACACTCTTTTTTTTTTTTAATAATTGTGGTAAATTTGGGACAAAATCAAAAGTTGGAGGTTTTTTATGAGACAAAAAAAGTTGTGGATATTTTTAGGACAAAGACCAAAGTTTGAGGTTTTTTTGGGACAAAATCAAAAGTTGAAGGTTTTTTAGGAGACAAAAAAAGTTATGGATATTTTTAGGACAAACATCAAAGTTTGAGATTTTTTTTGGAATTAGGCCCATATTTATATGGCCTCTTAGTCTCATAGAATAAAATATAATATCCATTCATGTTTCCTTTTCCACCGAACGTCACTTTCACTTGAAGAGAAGTACCATCCAATAACATTTAAAAAAAGATTTCTTTC
This sequence comes from Rhodomyrtus psidioides, assembly GCA_021437785.1. NCBI lineage: Eukaryota > Viridiplantae > Streptophyta > Magnoliopsida > Myrtales > Myrtaceae > Rhodomyrtus > Rhodomyrtus psidioides. Next base: position 3,586,160 of record JAILYB010000022.1, on the reverse strand, counting down.
TTCAATGGACTTTGCTCTTCTTGATGCTTTCACGGTCAAAGTCGAAGATTTGAATGAATATCTTTCCTTTCCTTTTTTATATATTCCTTGGCAGACTTCCAATTAGGAGCGTTTCTTCTTTCTTGAACAGAGTCGGTCTTCTCGGTGCCAACGATCCAAAGTCCGTATATTGACTTTCCTAATTGACATATATTCGGTAATTCCAACCCAATATAATCTGTAATATTATTTTTGTATCAGGTTTCTTTCGAGGCTAAAACTCGAGACATATAATTTAACAGTTTTTACCTAGATGTGTTTTGCCCAAATATATCAGAGAATCGCATTCCAAGTGCCATATTTGCAAGCAACCCTCGCAGGTTGTTCTAAGGATAAATCCATTTATGAAAACGTAGAACATCCTGATGACATTGTGAAGATAAGCTGGGTTTCGTCTGCTTGTACCAACTAACACCTATAGTGTTGCCTTCTCTGTTTCTGTCTTGTGTTTTAACCAGACCTCGGTGCCTCTTGGTAGGTTTAGGTTATAAGTCGTCACATCTATTTCTTGTACACTCTTTAAATAAGGTAATCTTGACGTGACAATATAATTCAAACCAGTCACATGAAATCACATCTTACATGTACGGTAGATTTGATTATATTGCTCTTTCGTTTGTTTATGATAACCCATATCCCTAACCAAGCAAGCATGTTGCGTATTTCAAATTATTTTTAATCACAAGGACATCGTAATTTTGGATTCAAAGCTAAGGTACGATGAAACCACGGTCCTCAACAAACGGTGCCCACGAAGATCCGACAAATCACTAATCAGAATACATATGCACCCAGTCAACAGGCCATGAGGTTTGGTCAACCGTTCGAGTTTGACTTTTCTTTTCCCTGACGGACTTCAATCGGGAAATCTCCAAGGGATATCACCGAACGGAAGATACGATGTTTCCATAGTGCACAATTATAATGTCCATGAATATTCAAATTCAGACTTTAACTAATAACGTGACTTCCACACTAATTAGGAAATAATATTAAGCAAAATAAGAAATATCTAATTCGAAATATTCAGATTTTCGTTTTGGGTTCAAACTCGCGACATATTTTCAGTAAATAATTGCGTAAGTCTATAATATGTACACTTGCTCATGAAGGGGAAAAAAAAACATAGCTCTGAAGTGGGTAGGAGAGATACTTAAATGATAATAAGAATAAGGTTAGAATGCGAGGGATTTAGCTACAGGAAGGGAGTTGAAACGCACGTGTTTGCAACTTTTCTTCAGCTTGTGACAAAGTTTTGTACACGTTGGACCTAAAATTTTTCTGCTTGCCCACTCTCTCTCCTCTCTCCGTTTGCCATGACCGTCGCCAAGCGCCTCCTTATCCCCTATTTTCAATCTGATTTCAATGGATACAATCCGAATTTTGGCTCTATACAGCTCATAGGACTGATTGATTCTCCGAAACACCTGTGGCGAAAGACACATCAGAGTTAGAAAGAGATCGGCAAAATTACCAAAAATAAAAATAAAAATAAAAATCCAATAGGCCTTTAGGAGGAAGTTATCCTCTACTCGCTCGAGCATGCATGCATATTTGCGAGTTAGGCAATGAATCCCTTGTCGAGATACTTGGGCAATAGTGACGATTAATTAATTTTATCGCAAGGAACATATTCTCTATCCACCGCATATGACCATACCTCTCGTCATTCCCTTTTTTTTTTTTTTTCAGTCATAAAGAAGTAGCACATACCTCGATCCATGATAGTTCCTTGCGATGAAATCAATTATAGATGAGAAATCGTTGTAGAAATAGGTTTCTCTCTCTTGACCCCTTTGGCTTTCTGACGTTCTTGATGAAGAGAAAACTGTCGTCTTTTCTAGGGTTGAGAGAGGACCAAATCTAAAAGAGCATTTTATAGTCACACCATCCATCACGGTGTACAGTAGATAAAATACACATCTCTATTGACCAACAGGAATTTAGCACATAATAATTATTAAATCGAAATCACATATGGGCAGTTAATCACGTGGGCCATAAATAAAATCTAACATTCTCCCACTTGGCCCATGTGATATTATTTAACTTTAAGGTTTAACAATAAAACATAATGCGTAGAGTAATGTTAACCTGACTTGATGTTCTTTTAACTTTCTTTTTTGAATCTGAAATCTTGTTCCTAGACTGAACTTTTGTTGCATTCTGAATGGCTCTCTTTTTGGCAATGTTCTTAATGTTAGCCTGACTTGATGTTCTTTTAATGTTCTTTTTTGAATCTGAAATCTTGTTCCTAGACCGAACTTTTGTTGCATTCTGAATGGCTCTCTTTTTGGCAATGTTCTTAATGTTAGCTGGTGAATTTGTTGTGTTGTAGGTCTGTTTTTGGCTTGTACTTGGCAGTTGTCTAGTCTAGAGTTGTGGGGTTCAACAAGACAAGTTGACATTGCAGCTCAAGTACTCGTTTGGTTAAGTACAAGTTGAGATTGCAGCTCAAGTAAAAGTTGACAAGTCGATATTGCAGCTCAAGTACCCGACGGATGTTTTTGGCTTGTCCGCTCTTCCTTTCTCTTTTTCGTATTCAAGTACTCGTGTTCGCCGGGCCGAGACCCTTGATTTCCCCGGTTTGACAAAGCTCAAGTAATGTGGAATATGTTGATGCCATGTTAAAACAATGAATTATGCTATTTTTCTTGATCATAGCGGATTTTGGTTTTGCGGTTTTTATGTTGCTCGACAATCATGTAGTCGGTCAGGTGGGATATCTCGCATATGTCCATGTTTGAGGTCACTTTTTTTGCACTTAAATCTTGAGACCAAAAGTTAATAGGAACCTCCGAAAGATAGTCTTCTAGCATTTTTTTAGATAGGAATGTTCAAGGTAACGGTTCAAAGGATTTGGAAATTTGTGTCTGATTTGTTGAGTCAAGACCTCTGCTTCGACATTTTTTTTTTCTTTTAATAAAAGGCGGCCTCGATTTTTTTTAACAAAAATAATGTAGAATCAGATTCGTATTTTCTTCTAATATATATAAAATGAAAGGGGACATTAAAAATAAAAATAAAAAAAATTATGGAAGAACCAAATAATTTTTTCATTTGTATTTTTTTTAGCTGTTATTTCGCAATAGGTGGCGAACGATGTCCATTACGGTCTAGTTTGTTATATACTTCACCATGTTTCATGTTCGATTATTTGAGTTTGCAATTCATTTAGATTGATCCACGTGTTTATCTTTTTTTTGGTCAATAAATAGTCTTTTCTTCTTTGTTTGGTTAGGATTAATAATTTTTCGTAGAATATTTTGTATTAATAATGTTTCAAAAGTAGAAATTTTCAACCTGTTACCAAACAAATTTCTATTTCAGAAGCAGAAATTTGTCTTGTTATCAAACACCTTTCTTTGATCAGAAATTAACTTCTGAAGCAGAAGTAGAAAATCAACTTCTGCTTTTGAAGTTATTTCTGAAGTAGAAGTATTGTCATGTGCGTCCTTAGACCATTCTGAGAGGGAGGGAGGGAATAGTTTCAGATCATAAACAATGCCTTGTCAGCAACTTAGAAGGATCCGGTGACCACAGCACGATTGACGGAAAAAGGATCCAATTGCAAAAAATCAATTAGGGTTAGCAGACTCAATGTATAAATCAAAGTGGGTTTAGATGACAAGACTCGAACATATTTCGTTGACGACGTAGTGAGTAAAATGATGATACACAGTTACAACTTGGAAAGAGGTAGAATAAGGAATAGGACAACATCATTTATAACTGTCACATTCAAAACTTGCAATACTCTATTATCCTGAATATATGCTAAGTATTTGACACCCCCCAACCAAATGATAGGAAACTATGGGGGTATTGCCCTCGAACTTTGCGGGTTTTGCATTCTACCGCTAAGGAAACTGCTTTAATTCTTTACTAACTGTGGAAAGTCTTCCAGCATAAATATCCAAAAAAAAAATTGTACATTTTAAATATTTGAGGTGCTCGATTCTAAATGCATAATGCCATAGTTACCCCAGTCTTACATGAGTGCATCACTCGACGATCCACAAGTTGTGCATTAAAAAAAAAAAAGGTAACCGGAGACATTTTCACGTCGATAAATACCCACATTGGCAAAGTAATGGAGTAATAAGTATGGATGGCATTAAATCCACCCCAATAAAAAAAATGATCTAAAATGAAATCATTCTAGTACATGAAAATTAAGGATGACTACATGCGATTTTTGGATAAAGGAATTGTTAAATATGTCTTGAATTTTATGTATTCGGCCCGGTTCATCACCCGACCCGACATATTTTTTGTGCAACCCAAAAGTGGAGAGAAAATTGAGATTTGGTTCGTGACGCGGAGAGTTGGGCCGATAGGGTTTATTTACTACTGCGGCTAGGGTTTATTTGGAGTACGGAGTTTTTTTTTTTGTTATCTAAGAGTTTTCGTGAGCCGTATGCTGTCGTTCAGTCGCAGAGAACGACTTTTGTAATCTATACTCTCTTTGATTATAATGGAATCTCGTTTTGACTCGCCCGTGGACGTAGATCACCTTGATCGAACCACGTAAATCATTGTTGTTCTGTATTTATTTTCCGCGTTTGTCCCAACAAGAATAAATGGAGCGGATTTGAAATTAGAGTAAACGTTGATGATTTTTTCTTAGACAAAAAAAGTTCGTGAAAGATTAGGAGCTGAATCTAAAGTTGGGGAGTTTTTCTTAGACAAAAAAACGTTATGGCGAATTTGAGACTTGATCTAAAATTTGGGGTTTTTTAAGGGAATTACACCTGTGTTATTATATTGTTGTTATGTTGAGAAAATTTCTCTCTTCTTTATTGAAATCTTGATTTTGGGTCCACGATCGAGAAGACAAATAAATGCCAATAGTGTAAGAAATAAAACGACGAACAATTCTAATGATGCATTGAAGAACAGAGTTCATCCATTGATTAGGATCATATGCGGAAAAACATGACGTTAAATAATCTAACCTCCAGCCATTGTTCGAGTTTGCGTCCAATTGAAATTCGCACATTGTTCGAGTTTGCGTGCAATGGAAGTTCGCACCAAGATGAGCAGCCCGCTCCGAATCGTGGACAGCCATGATGATGAACTCGAGCAGCCACACTGACGAACGGCTGTCCTCATTGTGATCCCTGCGCCGAGGATTTCGCACTAGCCAATCGTAGTGGATGTAGCAAGACATCATGTTACCAATGTCTCAGGCGTCTAATTGTTGTCCAAAGATTTCGTTGCGATTGATTTTGGTTGCTTCTCCTCCTATTGAATTATTCGTTTTCATAATTATATTTCTATTTCGTCCTGATGTTGCAGTCATGGTTTATATTCCCTTTCGCTCATCCTCAGGCCTTTCATTAAAAGAGAATGATAAGAACACATAGACAGACTTACACGATCAGAGAGAAGAAAAAATTGTCACAACTTGGTCATATTCTCCAAGAATATACTTGCATCTTCAGTGGTGATAAACTCAACAGTCATGCTTGCAAAAGTATGATTACAGACTTCTAATACAAGCTTTGATTTTTCAATTGTTGAAATTTGTTAGTCACTGAAATTATATGTTGCATACATTATATGTTTGCAGGAAAGCCAAAATTTAGTTTTTCATATGCTGACAGATCAAGAGAATTACTTTGCAACGAAGGCTATGAAGCTACGGTGCTTTGGAAATGCTTATAAGGATGCCACTGTTCAAGTACTAAATGTGGAAGATCTTAACTTGGACTACCGCGATAAAGCAGCTTTATAGCTAGCATCGCTTTTTAAGTATGATCGCCACGCGTTGATTAGCGATGCGGTTTGAAGGATCAAAGAATGAGCTTTCGTGGAATTTTGGACATCCTTCTCAACAACTGATGAGCGTTATGCTGTTAACTTTGTTGACAAACCTGGGGTAAGTTGAATGCACGCTCCTTATCATTTGTTACTGGTGCTGAATGGTTCCTTGGACGTAAATTCACAAGTTACGCAGGGAGTCAAGAAAACCCTTGTGTCGCGAGAAATTCCAGAAGATGGAGTGAGGCAAATGCTGGTCGACAAGGAGTCTTTGGCTGCCTGTGACATAGCCATTTTTGTTCATGACAGGTTATTATAGCTTCACGTCGTTGTCGCGCGCATTATTAGACAAATGTCAGATGATGCTGTTAAATATGTCTTGAATTTTATGTACTCGGCCCGGTTAATTACCCGACCCGACATATTTTGTGCGACTCAAAATTGGAGAGAAAATTGAGATTTGGTTCGTGACGCGGAGAGTTGGGCCGATAGGTTCGTGACGCATATTTTGTTGTACGGCGGTTTTTTTGGTCATCTGTGAGATTTGTGAGCTGTGTTCAGTCGCTGAGAACGACTTTTGTAATCTGCACTCTCATTGATTATAGTGGAATCTCGTTTTGCCTCGCCCGTGGACGTAGATCACCTTGATCGAACCACGTAAATCCTTGTTGTTCTGTGTTTGTTTCCGCGTTTCGTTACAACAGATGCCTTATGCATGATAAATTGTTAGCTTTCTCCAAACTATAAAAGCTGGAATTCTCTCATTTAAAACGTGAAGATAAAGTCAAGTTTGTCAAAATGACATTTGATGTAGAACTGAATTTTGATAGATGATGTATAAAATTAAACCAATAATTGACTTCCCTTTACATGTCAAAAGAAAAAAAAAACGGAGGAATGTATTTTTAACGTACTTCACTAGGCGTGTTGTTTCATGGAATTGTGGATTGACATGCATTGACAAACATGCATAGAGTCTGTTTTTAACTCCATGTAAGAAACCAAGCTTCTATTGCTCGCATTACGTGGCTTTTGAACTTAAGCTTGTCCAGTGGATGAGTATGCCTCTTGCCATTAGCGTTCTAATCGCTTTTGAAAGTGGTGTCTTTCTCGGTTTTCAGTTCCGACGAGTCCTCAAGGAAGAGAGCAGCTGAATTACTTGTGGAAGTTGCCAGTCGTGGCGAAATCACTGGTTTTGAGGTGCCTTGCCTTATTGTTTCTGCTAAGGATGATCTAGATCCATTTCCCTTGGCTATACAAGACTCTACCACGGTATAAATTTTATCCATTAAGCATATGCTTTCAAAGTTAAGGACTCAATCCAAGCAGTTGTCCTGTGCTTTTTTTTCTTTTTTCTTTTGCAAAGGAATCGAGCGATGGGGTTGGGAATGCTCATCATCCCCCTGCATTTAATAATATTCTTTTTTGTTAAGCCAGCCACATAGCAGGCACATGATTTTTTTTTCCCCAGCCAAGATTATCAGTTTATTTGGCATTCCAAGCACATCTCACCAGATGAATCTTAATCTTGCTCGTCTTGTCATTAATTCTCCAAGAAAGAGAAACCTCAGATTGTGGCCCTGCTTGATCATCACAAATTGTTTGTGAATTTAAAATTCTTACTTCTAGCTCTCTTTCTTGAGTGCTTGTCTAAAATTCTCCTCAAATCGTATTCTTTTGTATTTGCTTATACAGGTTAGTCTGGATATGGGAATCAAGGCTCCTACACCTATCAGTGCAAAACTGCGCTATTCTAATGATATTTTTAGAAGGATTGTGAACGCTGCTGAGCATCCTCACTTGAGCATTCCGGAAACAGAAGATGGGAGAAGCGGCATACAGTGTGATAGACTTGTCAATCACTCTCTAATGTTTGTTTCAGGTATGTTGTTTTTCTAAGTATACTTAATTGTCCATCAACGATTTGTGAGTGGTTGTAATTCGATTCTCGATATATGGGGTGTGTGGAGAGTAGAAGGGCATCTTCAGAATTTGACCCTTTTAGTATCACAACATTTTCTCATATTTAAGCACGGTAATAGTGCCATACGAAAAATGCCACTGTTGAGAAATGATCCCGTTTGAGTATGTTTATCTTGTTGTTTCAACGAAAATTGTATATGCCAGAACTCAGGATACAGTGAAAACTGCAATCAGGGTAGCTTATTTTGGTTAATTGAGATGATTGAGTTTTTGGCTGAAAAGTTTGACAATGTGTAGTTGATTCGTGAACAATGACAGTTGGTGCGGCTGTAGCTGTATTCGCGCTGGCTGCTTACGGTGTCTACTCTGCGTGGAAGAATGCCTTCAGTTGATTCATAAAGCCTTGTCTTTATATGGCTGTAATATTTGTATGCAAGAGAGAGATTCTTTTATATCGTATGATTTGTCTAGTGAACAAACTATGTATGCAAGAGATATAAATATATTGCTCTAATAAATTTCTGTTGATGCATCTTTATATACGGCTTGGAAAAAATAAATAACTTTAAAGATATACATCATAAGAGTACTAATCGCTATTCAATTCCAAATTCGAATTCGACCTCTACTCTCGAATTTGGAATTGAAAAGGTGTCCATTTAAGAACTTAAATTTGTTCATGATAATGGGGAAAATTTCGAATAAAGATATGAAGTGGCCGCTTTCTCAAAAGAAAGTCAAAGAGTGGACCTTACCACGAAGGAGACGCTAAACTGGTCCCAATCCTCCATTAAGGCATTGATCTCATTGGTCGGCCAAATCTTCGCCAGTCGGCAAGCCCATGTTCCTCATATGCATGGGGATGGACGCTGGCTCGCTGGCCACTGTGTTTGAGGTTTTATATGTGACTAAGTTGATCACCGGAGAATCTTATCGAGGTCCACTCTAAATCTTCTTTTGAAAAAAAGGTCTCACTTAATATCCTTCCTAACAGTATAAATCATGAGCAAAACATTCTCGTATCATCTCGTATACCCGAGTAGGCTGCTGAAACATAGGACGCAACAAAATGGTATGTTGTTGAACCGCGCTCCCCGCGATGCACTTTCCTAAGTAAAGAAATAAGCTTTGACCGAAAAGAAAAGTACAGAAATAAGCTATACAGTACACATAATGTCAAAAAAGAAAGGTAGTAATTTAGAGAAAACATTGGAACATAATTGGCCATGCGGTATAAATGCCCTTCTTCTCAGGCGAAGTTGCCATTTCCGATGGCTCTTCGAATAGGAAAGCACAGCTTTCATTGATACTAAATCAAGAAAACCTGCAATTCCAAGACCATATCTGCCTACGAGCTTTCCATTGATAGGAAGAACTTGACACGATCAGTAATGCAAATGCATAATCCCATAAATACGACCAGGATTTTCCACAAGGTAATCAATATAAATGGTTAAATTTCTTCTTCTTCTTCTTCTTCTTCTTCTCCTATTTGGCAATTAATTTGAGCAAAAGTGAAGGAATTACCAATCCAATGAGCTACAAGTCTTACGTTATATTACTCAATCAATCTATTTCAACTCATTCACCGCGTTTACTAAAAAAGGACAAAAATGCCCTTAAAATATCCAACCAAAATTTAAAGTGGTAGACTATAAATTTATTCACTTTTTTTCAATTATCGTGATTAAAAATATGATGTGTCTATTTTTTTTTTAACACAGTCTATTTTCATGTATAGTAAAGAATCTTTTTTTCCCGAAATGAAATTTACCGTAATTATTAGCCTCCTCGATGAGAAAATTCCTTGAAAATAGATGAGCAAATTACGGATTAATTTTCACACAGAAAAAGAAAAAGAAAAAGAAAAAAGAATTTCAACATCAACAACTTTTGCCAAACCCTTTCTTTATTAATGATTTTTTTTTCCTATGTACGACAGTGAGGCAGTCCTGTCTCTATCCTCACGCTTGGCTCTGGGTCCTTCCGTCACCTTCTCGTACTTTCGCTAGAAAATCTTAACCCAGAACGACGATATCGGTGTCGGCTCGTTGCGCTCTCGCAGTCTGTGTGCTGGCTCGAGCAGGGCTCGTTACGTCGGTTCTAATCCCTCAGCGAATTGCGCGAGCGGCGAGCTCGGAGTCGGCGGTTTCAGGCGGCTCCGCGATGCCGTTGCCCTCTTCGACGGGATCGTCAAGATGCAACCTTTGCCTCCCATGAAGGAATTTGGCCGGGTCTTGTCTGTGGTGGTTAGAATGAGGTATTATTCTGCCGCTGTAGCTTTGATCGAGGAGATGCGTTCTCGTGGATCCGATTTGAATGTCTACAACTGGGGGATTTTGATGAATTGCCTCTGCCGTTTGAGGAGGCTGAGTTACCGATTTGCTCCGAGTTACCGATTGGTTCGGTAACTTTTCACTCTGTTGTTCACTTCCCGAATCTCGGTGCCTTAACGCTCCTGTCAGCTTGCTTTATTGTGCCAACGATTAGATAAAAACATTCTTATGGATGCATTCCTTTGATGTCGTCGATGGCTTCTTTGGCAAATTGTGGGTTCTTGCCAAATGTTCTGTCTATTGCGCCAACGATTAGATAAAAACATTCTTATGAAGGCACTCCTGGAAAGGGGGAGCGGACTGGAGGACCATGACATGGGCGGCCAAATCATTCTTTGACAAGCATGATGGATGAGTCGACCGGTGTGGAGAAATCTGAGTCCAAATTTCAATTCCCATATATCCCGCAAAGATCTTTCGGTTTGATATTTTGGACGAACAATTTGGTTGTCATTCTTATATAAAAACGACTAGTAGATGCTCATGCTTAGAATTGGTTTTGTAACTATTTCAAAATAAATAAATAAATTTAGACATAATAACTTTTTGGGAAATTTTCAAATAAGACCCGGAGTGCTATCATTTTCTCAAACAAAGATATGAAATGGACATTATTTCAAATAAATGCATCAATTCAGTGTTCGTAAGATTGGGCTTGGTTTAGACACAGAGAAATGATCAGTTCCTGAAGAAGACGCTTCTCTATCCAAAAAAGTAAGCCAAAATAACAACGAAGACAATGGGAAATGGAGAAGACAGAATATTGTTTCTGCTTATCCTTAAAAAGCCAAGAGCAAATAGTTAAGGCCATAAACGGCCGATTTGGGTCCCCAAAAAAAAAAAATACCAAAATAAGTCAAAAAAAATTATTTACCAGCTTAGGACTGCCGCCCGACACCCGCCCGGCACTTTGAGTGCCTTTAAGTGCCGAGCAAGCCCTTTTGCGGCAAGTTTTTACTGCCACGCAAGGCATTTCTTCTTCTTTTTTAACTTTTTTTCTTATTTTCTTTTAATCATTTTTTAATTTCCTTTTTTTTGTTTTCTTTTAATCATTTTTTATTATTAAATTTATTATACGTGAGCCGATCTTTACGACGAAAAATCAGGTCATTAGTAATTTCGTCGCTAATTGGGGTTAAATAAAATTCATCTAAAAATTTCGCGATGACATTTGCGACGAAATAAGTGACGCTTATTTCGTCGCTAATTAGCGATAAAACTCTTTCATCGCAAAATTAGCGATGACATTTCTCCTTTCATTGCCAATTGCTGACAAAAGAAACTCATCGCAAAATTCGATGCAGCTTCAAGAGACAATCTCATCGCATAATTCGTCACCGAAAAGTCATCGCTGAACAATATTTGTTACAAAATTCATCTCTAAAAACGTATGGCAAAAACAAAATCTCGTCACTAAATTCATCCCCTAACAATATTCCTCGCAAAATTCGTCGCTAAATAATTATTAACATTTCATCGCTGAATTCATCGATGAATAGTATTTGTAGCAAAATTCGTCGCTAAAGGTGTCATCGCAGAATTCGTCGCTAAATTATTTCAAAATTCGTCCCAAGGTTTTTGTCGCTAATTTGCCACCACCGTATTCGTCGTAAAGTTTGTCACTAAATAGGGACAATGTTTGCGATGAACAGAATTCATCGCTAATTTGTCACGACATTGTCCGTCGTAAAGTTCGTTGCTAAATAGCGACACCATTTCTGATTAACAAAATTCATTGCTAATTTGCCAATCGGCTACGTGGCAAATTAGCACGAACATTGTAATTTTTCGTTTCTTAGTTTTGTGACACCGAATTGGTGACGAATTCATATATAATATCATGTTCTGTAATATTCACGTGAATTAACAACACATGCAGGGCAGTGGAAGGCCGTTATGTAGACTTATTTGGCTGCGCTGGCACTTCGATCAAGCACTGGGCGATTGAGAATATTGGCTCACATATAACAAATTGAATAATAAAAGAATGATTAAAAGAAAATAAGAAAAAGAAATTAAAAAATGATTAAAAAGAACATAAGAATTTAAAAAATAATAATAATGCTCGGATTGCGCGGCAGTTAACCCCCTAAACTAGTACATAAAAAAAAATTAACTTATTTTAGTAATTTTTTTTGGACCTAAATCGGAAAAAAAAAACCGCCATAAACTACCAATGTCAGGGTATATTATGGTCACGGCACACCAATAATGATGGGTGTACCACTTATTATAAGTAAGGTACGTGAGGCATATGGTCAGTAGTATCCATGGAAACCCCAAAGTCTCAACAGGAAAAGCCTTCATCTCCACCTCTTACTTCATGCCGGAAGAATAAGAAGGATGATTCCACTTTCTTGGAGGATTTGAAGGACCACATGAATGAGTTTATCAATGCATCCATGGAAGAGCATAAAACTTGTTTCAAGAAGACCATGCAAAAGGTTGTTGCCTCAGTAAATCATAACGCAATCCACTTCTTGAGGTTCTCTTTTGTCCAGCCTAGTTTATGACTCCATTCAATTTTGTTTCTATCAGATGTTTGGAATGTCAAAGGTTGGTGCGGAGAGAAGTTCTGCCACCCAGGAAGTTGAAAGTTCTCTGCCGCTTCGGACAACTGTGACAGAGTAAATCATCACTCAGTGGTGCTAGCTCACTGTATATATGGGTGACTCGTTCTCTTTTTTCTTCTCCAGTTTGACGGTCGAAGTTTTGAATTAGCTTCCTTAGCTCTGGTGCATAAGTCATATATTTTGCGAATTTTGTTCTTCTTCTTTAATGATCTCCAGCTTCGGGGGTTGCTAGAATAATTTTCGTATTAAATCTTTCTTTGGGCAAACAAGTCAGGGAGTGAAGAACTATGAGGCATTTTCTTTTATTTCTTCTGGTTGGAAGTGCGAGCACGATATATGTGCAGTATAGAATAGATGTCTACTGAAATAGCTGCCTTTTATTTTCGTGGGGTGTGTGACCCTTAATGAGTTTTCAACTCAATTAATATGGTAACCATTGGCATCCCTGAGGACTACGGGGCATTTGAGGAAGTCTACATTAGCCGACAACCAACCCAAGTTAATGAACCCTAGAGCCAAGCTTGTCGAGAAAATAAGGTAGAAAACCCCATGAAAAAAGTTGACCTACTAAACTTGATCATTGTTTGACTAAAAAAGAAAAAACTTGATCATTGGCATGGCGTTCTTGCAGTCTTGAGCAGTGAGGTCTCTGAATGGAGGGGCTTCCGACAATATAAGTAAGACTAATTGATGAGGGAAGGCTTGGCTGTTCGACCATAATTTTCTAGAAGCTCAGCCTAGTCTTCCCATGGATAAGTTTGTGGATGAATCAGAGCTAAAAAGTTCGACAGAGAGATCTCTCTCGATGAGTAGCTTGCAATTTTTTTTTTTTAAAAAGTACTCCTCAAATCTTTACGAAGTTCCTCATACGAACTTGGGTTGTAATAATTGTATTGGCTGGGGATCCATCGTTTAAACAGTTTTATGAAGAAGTGAAGTGTGTGTGCAAATGAATTGTACATGCTCATTGAAAATGCTAAGGCCGTACGCATAGGCCAATTTACGAAATTGGATAACGACATGATTTTTCGCTTTTTTTTTTTCGAATGGACAGGATGTTAAGTAGCCCCTATTGAGCATATAATTTGATATTTAAGCGAATGACCATAGTTTGTCGCGTCAACTTATAGATCGATTTAACAAACTAAATTTTATTTAGCTATTATAAGAGGCCTTGTATCAAGCTCATTTTTGGAGCATGAATAATGAGTACCTTGATTATACGGGAAAATTACCAAAAAAATCCTAAACCTTTTGTAGTTGTGCCAATTTAGTCATAAACCATTTTTTTTTGTCGATTCGGTCCTAAACCTTTTGTAATTGTGCCATTTAAGTCCATCCGGCGACTTTTGGCCGGCCGGCCGGCGATCCATTATTTTAATATTTTTTTTATTTTTTAATAATTTTTTCTTTTTCTTTTTCCTTCTTTCTCTCTCCTCTCCCCTTCCCTTTCCTCCCCTGCAACTCCAACCCGTCCCCAGCAGACCGCCGCTTCTTCTGCCTCTGGTGCAGGTCCATCCTTTGCTCCTTCCTTCTTCCTTCGGCCGCCCGGTGATGGCCGACTCGGTTCAGCGAGCTCGAGGCGGCTGGTCCCGGCGATCTCGAGCTCGCCATGTCCAGGCGAGCTCGAGCTCAGCCATGGCCGGCGAGCTCGGGACTTACTAGATCAGCGAGTTTCGAGCTCCGCCGAGGCCAGCGAGGCAGGAGTTCGTCGACCTTGGCCAAGCTCGAGGCTCGCGAGCCGATTTGGCGAGCTCGGGTTCCACGCCATGGCCGAGATCTACTGGATCTGGCGAGCCCCGAGCTCGAGCTCGCCTGGATACTCCACGCCATGGCCGAGCTCGAGCTCCCGCGGCACTCTCAATTGCATCGACCCCGAGCTCGACCTCCCGCGGCAGTCTCAATTGCATCGACCACAACCTCTAACGACACCTTCCTCGGCCACGAGAATCCATCTCTCGGTGCACCCTCTTCCGGCCCAGATCTTGGAATTGCGACCGCCGTCGTTTCCTCGCCATCGCCGGGCGAGGTCGAGCCCTTGTGAATAAGAAAGAACAACTAAACCTTTTTTTTTTTGGGGGGGGGGGGGGGGGGGGGGGGGGGGGGGGGGCAGTCAGGGTCAGCGGAAAATGTTAATTTTCAATTGATTTGCCCCAAATCAGAAGCCCAGCACCATCACTTAGCAGTTAGCATCTCGATGGCATAAGAAAAAATTGGCTGAACCTCTCAGGTGAGGCTTGTAAAAGAAAAGATTCTGGTGTTCAAAACGCAAGCACTTAAAATGGCTGCTCCGACCCCCCCCAAAAAAAAAAAATGGCTGCAAAAATTAAGTCTCATGAAACGAGTGGGTCGGATTTCGTTTGTGGTAAGTTTCAATCGTCGGCCGACACTGCTAGTAAATTACATAAACGTACGTGCTCTTCTAATAAAATTACGAACCCACCAGCAAACGGAAAAAGTACTTGGTCGAGTGCGATAAAACTGTTGTTTTATCTTAAGTCGACTCTAGTCACTTTTCAATTGCCATCGGCATTTGAAATTACTGCGCATCGAACAAGTTTCCATTATTGGCTCACGAAATTTTATAATAACTGCCGGACTCTTCTTTTCAGTTTGACGCAGTATCTTCATAAATGATAAAAGAAGGATATGTTGGCTCTCTATTAGTTAGAAAGCCTAGGAAGGGTAAAGGCTGCTAGGTGGAGGTTGACAAACTTGAATTAATTCCTGCCTAGATAGTAACTAGAGTGTCCGACTCAGCTAGAGCAAGCTGGACATGTTCACGAATGAGTTAATACAATTGCAAAGATGGTGAAATGGTTGCTTACTAGTTTTGATGTAACCACAAAGAAAGTCATTGTTGTATTAGATCCATATTTGAGTCAAAATGGTGGAGAACACAGATGTATGGTTTTTCGATTTGCAGAATTGGTGTGTGGAACGTGTGTTTTGGAGGATTCTCATTTGATGGGTAACGTAGGCGCTGAGAACTTCCTTGGAATCAATCGCCCAACAAACTATGTAACATTTCTGAGAGCGATTCGTGAGCTGTTTCACATGGATGATGTTGATAGGCAAACATGTCCTCCAAGTGTATCAGGGGCAGATTCTGGTGAATTACTTTCTGTATCACCACCAGCAACTTCTACAGTGCCAATATTGAGCGGTAGGATAGGAGGATTTTTAGGGACTTTAAAGTTAAGTATTCCTTGGAGGAATGGCTCCTCGGACATTAGAAAAGTGGATGCAGATATTTCTATAGATCCTATAGAGTTACGGTTTCCACTAAGTAACAATCACTAGGGTCTGATCTTCACTTACCGAATGTGATCTCATGTTGGTTGCTTTTGTTGCGGATGAGGAGATGATGATTTTGGGGGCAAGGTTGGACATTTTTCCTGTTGTTTTTTACTCATTTTGTGCTTATGGCCAGCTGGGGTGGATTAAATGCGGTAATTCTTCATGTTTCTAAAGTTGGTGATCTCGTTTCTAAAACTTGCTTTTGAAACAACATACCTCTCCTGGTAAAAAAAACACGCACGATAGTAGCAATACCCAACTTGGAAATTTCTGTGAAGGGACATGTAACTCCATCATTTGACCGAGGAAGCAAATGGCGGAGGCTTATGAACTAAATTATTTGTCCTATAAATTTCACCTTCTCCTTGGTTTCAAGATCTCGCTTCTCTCAATTTCGAATGCCAACTTGTTTGGCATCCTCATTTTTCTTTCAACAGTCTTTACAATAAGAAATAGTTTCAGGATAATTTGAATGACATTAAGGTATGCCCTTTGTCTTGTGTTTTGCTCTTGCACAGTGTGGATCGAATTTTGAGTGCTTCGATGAAATGAGAAATTCTCAGTCAGCTCTAGGTGGGAGTGGGATGTGAAACTGGACATGTTCTGTTTTCAGCACAATTACTGTGGCCTCCAATTTGGCTTCAGGTCATTGCTTATACCTTGTGGTATGTATGTTTTTCCTCCTATTGACTTATCAATGGGATTTTATCTGCATACTCTGATTTACTTTTGTTGCTTGTCTGAAGCTCACTGCTAAGTTCATCTAACCAAGTTTTAGATATCTTTGCAATATTCATCCGTATAGAGAGCGCATGAAGATAATTATTACTCTATACATTGACACTTATCTTCAAAGAAATCCCGACAGTTTATGAGAGCATGCTTAGGATGGGTTGTTTTGTATTCTGTCTAGTGTCTAATGCTTCCATGATTGTTGACCGAGGAAATCCTAAGGCTGTTGCATATGATTCACATGAATCGACTTGTAGATATGTTCTGTTGCTAATAGTTTCAAGTATACAACTGTAGGAACCCATCGTGGATAGCGTCATAGCTTTGATAATAAGAGTTCTTTCGCAAATGGAGTTGAGATACAACTCCAGTCAGTATATTTACATCTGCGTTTCTGGTGGATTCAGAGGAAGTGAAGTCCAAATGTCCATAGATTACATATGCAGATCTATACTAGGTAAAAAGACTGATTAAAGGACGTCTTCTTTGGTCTTGCATATTACGAGTGGCCTTCCCCAATAGGTGGACAAAATCTTTGTCGGTATGACAAGCTGCCTGTTAATCTTGAAAAGTATGTAATCTTGAAAAGTATGCTCATTCTCATATGAACGTTGGTAAGTTTCCAGAGAAATGATATGAATGAGATAAGCAGCACAGTGAAAACGAGGTATCATAACTAGTGTTTGAACCTTTAACGTCGGTTCGACTGAACTTCTCAATGTGAGTGTTATCTTTATCTCAGATTGCGCTTCATTCGACCTAGTCATTTTGAATTTCTCATGTCCCAATTTTTTGTTTCGTCATTTTTGCATATGATATGTGCTTACTCAATTGTCCTCAGAAACGTGCATTGATAAACCAGAATGTGTGGCTTCAATCATGTAACGGGCTTTCACTTGATGGAAACTGTTAGATGTTTATGAACAACTTGTTCCGGTGACGTAGTTGATTAAGTCACGAGTATATCCCTAGAGATGGTGAATACTGAGTAGTGATGACAAGATGAGCATGTGGTAAGTGGTTTTCCAAACAATTCTTTAATAAATTGCGCATGTTTGAGATGCTTGAAATTTCACTCTGTAATGAAGACCTAAACCATAAGCAGAGTAGTGCAACCATGATTATCTGAAATCATTCGAAAATCTATCTGCTATGCCTATCCCCAAGAAGATTGGTACCAACAGCATCTTCTGTTCTCACGGTTTAGGAAAGTGGCATATACATATTTTAAGCACCATAAAGTAACTTCCCATTGTTCTTCCTTGACCTTTGCTTCCTTGACTGTCATGCATTAAGCATGGCTAACAATTTCAAGAATTTCAATCTCTTCACTTTATCCTTTTGGCTTTCTCTAGGTATAATTGTATATTCATCATACCCATTGTTCTCCACATTTCAGAAACTAGGATTCCTCCTTTTGTCGGTTTGTTACAGTCATGTTCCTTTAGCATAATATCGCGGAGCTTCTAGAACACCTGTGGCGGGTGCCTGGTCATCTTAACATGTGGAGATAATGAGGCAAAAAGAAGGGTCCACTGCGAAGTCGCCAATTAATAAAAAAAAAAATCATTTTCAAAACTTTCGGAGATCTCTTTTTCTCTCTCCTCTCTCCGCCCGCGTTTCTTCCCCTCCAGAACGTTCTCTCCTCCTTTGCTCTCTCGCGCTCTGAACGCCGGCCGTCTCTTCGATTCTTCGCCGGCCGCTGTGTCGGCTCCCTCCATCAGGCCGTCGCCTCGAATCTTCATGTTCCTCTGTTACTTTTTCTCTCTCTCATCTCTCCGCCCGCCTGGATTCCCCTCAGATCTAAAATGTTCTCTCCTCTGCTCTCTCGCGCTCTGGGCTGAGAGAGGAAGATTTGGCGAGCGTTGATGCAGAGTTGGAGAACTTCATCTCATACCGCCCTCGGCCTTCCCCCTTCCCAGCCTTGTCGTCCGAAACCTTCCCATTGCTGGCCGAAAGGAGGCGATTCTGCCGGGCCGTCGACGTCGTCACCACGATCCCTATCGACGCAGCTCCGCCGATTTGGCCGTGGAGTCGCTGACGCGTGAATCCTTGGCCACGTCCTCAGCGTAGCTAAGAGGAAGCCGGCGAGAAGGGAAGCCCAGAGGAAGCCGGCGTCAAGGAAAGGCGACGGACAAAGACAGAGGAACGCCGAGCGATTCCGAGCGCGAAGGTCAGAGCAATCAAATTTTTCGGAGAGGAATCGAGGACAGGGAAAACGCATACGAGGAGCCCTCTTCCACTCCCCCGGACTACAGATCTGCGCTTTCTTCAGCGAGATCTGACCCACGCGCCACCGTAGCAGCCGTGCGGGACACCGACTCCTGGGTCGCCGGTGGGTCGCTGGCGTTGACCACGTGCGTGTCGGACACGGACGAGTTAGGTTTCTTTCCGTTCCATTATGATCTCGCGCAAACCGGTAAGAGAATTCGTTACTTTTCCTGCCCTTTTTGTTATACTCTTTCATTTCAGCTCCGACATGTCCATGCTAAGAGGTCCCAAATAGATTGCCTTTGTGAATTTTTTGCATGTGGGCTATTCAGTATCACTATCTTAACCAGGGAAGGAAAAGGGGTTCATGTACTCGACCTGAATCTTTTCATGAGAGTGAGAGAAAGCGAAAAAGGAATATAATAGTAAAATAATGGAAATGGTGAAGTTGAAAAGCTGAACAAGACAAAGTGTAGTTCAATATTTAAGCATTCGAACACCTAACAATTACACCACGAGCTAGATTTTGCAAACCAGCCATAAACTCTTGATGAGCGTAGAGTTTGCTGATGGAACAATACCTCAAATTGAAGCCACCTAAAATAAATAAGGATAACTTTCTCCGACTTGAATTATCCGGACGTCCACAATTAATAGATGATTTTACATCCAACGTCATTCGTGGGCTCAATTTCGAGACATAATTTAACAAAGACCATGAGGGTTTTAGATCGCAATTCTTGTCCTCCCTTTTGCAGCCTAGCAGCAATCATAATCGGCTTCGACATATCAGTTGATATTATGACATATAAACTTGGATGTGCAGAGGTGGTTTGAGACTGTCTGAGAGGTGTTTGTATGTTGAATCTCTGGAGCTCATTTTGTGTTTGCTGGTTATGTTTGATGTCTGTTTTGGGGGCCTTTTTGTATGTTGATAGAAAACTGCCTGCGAGGTCTTTGTGTGTTGATAGAAAACTGCTTCATCCTTTCGCCTCAGCTCGCCGACGTCTTTGCATGTTGATAAAATAAATGTCTGCGAGATCTTTGTCTTCTGTGCATATCTTTGGCTATGTTTGATATCTATTTTGGAGGCCAAAACTTGAATGTTGAGTGAAATGTAGTTGAATGTTTGATGTCTTCTGTGCATATCTCTGGCTAGGGTTTTTCCCTCCAAGCTCTATGAATCATTGAAATTAAATGTAGTTGAATTCTTCACATGATATATTTTTTGATCGCAAGGTGTGGTTTTGCTTTGCCTACACATGATATATTTTGTGAGACCTTTCTAAGGAGGAGATTTATAATAGTTTCGGCATCATGATTTTATCATTGTTGAAATCATAAAAACAATAATTTATCGTGTGTATATGTGTGTGTGTCGGAATTCTTTATTTTTTGAAAATTCACGTGTCGGCGTATCGTGTCTTGTCGTGTTGCGTGTTGTGTCCTGTGTCTGTGTAACATACTGTAGTGAGAGTTTCTCATGTAACAGCTTTAGCGTTTTGTCTTAGATAGAAATTTCTGCTTTGACATTTTCTTTGATTGTTGTTACACAAGTAGCTGAATAGTGAACACATCTTTCTCAATGATCCTTTCTCTGTGATCTTTTCTGATGGCTTTGCAGTAAGAATTACATTTGGCTCTGATTCTTGTACCACAGAATTGCTGAACTCTACATTATTTCCAAATTTAGTAGTACGTAATCCACGAGAGTTGTCAACATAAAAGCAATGGAACCACATCACTTTATTCATGAGAACTCAGTTGACGTTCCAGTAGGATAGTAAGCCACATTCCACATCAATAAAAAAGCATTGGAACCACACTGAAAACCAGAGAACTCTGTTGACGTTCCAGTCCTCTCTAAGTGCCATATTACATAAAACCATATCGCTATAGAGCTGTTGAACTCCCTATAGTGCACGACGCAATGTTGTCAAATGAAATAGTGATAGACAGAGCACTTGCTGAGTGGAATAAGGAATAATCATTGATTAGTCTTTAGGTCGTTCATCAACTAGATAGAGAATTGTCTGATGAGATACTGCACATTCTCTTTGTTCTCGCAGAATGGCCGCATTTGTGTGTGTCTTCCATTCGACTTCAAGCTCATCATTTTGAGAAAAAGACGCTGTCACATCTGGTAATATATGTTTTATCCCTAATTCTCCAGTTTCTCTTCGAGAAGATAATGTGTTGGTTGTCTTTTTTTTTTTTTTTTTTTTTTTTTAAGTCGTTATATCTCATACTTGAGGAGAAGCCAACGCTAAACGGTTCCACTGGATTTCGCCTGAATCATTGAAATTTGTAATGATAGTTTGGAGAACGTGGCTAGTTCTTTCATCATAAGAATGCTTTAAAAAAAAAAAATCTATACAAGCTTTGTCTATTTCTCAACGAACCATGCACTGATGATATGGTAGGTGCTGCCCACTTGATGGTTTTGACATTGTCTGTGCTTTGTAGACTGAAATACTTCGACAATGTAATCATCTGGAGTTTAAATTTGAAGTATGGAGTTTTGAGGAATGGACTGTCTGTGTCTCCATCACCTTTCTTCTATAATCTCTGCCTTCATTTTTTGCTATGTATGATTAGCAATTAGCAACACTTGTCATTCTCATTTTTCAGATCAGTATTGGCACAATCGCAATAGCTATGCATGAAGGCCTGAAAATCAAATCTCGCTTCTTACAAGATGAATCAGCAAGAGCTGAAGCATTCCATTTGTGGGTGTTTGGAGCTATTTCCATAGCTTCAGCAGGTATTGCCATTGTTCAGATCGTGATTTGAGGCTTATTTGCCTAAGTTGATAAGTGTTTTGGGCATAGGTTGATCAGTGTTGTGAGCATAGGTGTGGAGTTGCTGAAAATTTGTTGTGGTGCCCTATTATGTACATTGGCTTATGAATTTGAGGCTTACTTGCCTAAGTTGATATGTGTTTTGGGCATAGGTTGCCCTATTATGACTATTATCACTATTTGTAGAAAATTTGTTGTGGTGCCCTATTATGACTATTACCACTGTTTGTAGGTTTGATACTTTGAACTTCTGATAGCATAATTTTTCCTCGATTTGGTGTTAAGCTACGGGTCATTTAGCAGATTGAAGGTCTCTGAGTAGTAGTGTTAATTATTCACAGCAGAGCGATATCGCTTAAAATGGGAAGATATGTGATTTCCTCTCATGTGCAAGCAAAAAGATTGTTAAAAATCCAGGTGCAATGTGTCTAATGATCTCTCACTGGATAACCAAGCAAACCATAGTAGTGTTAATTATTCACAGCAGAGCGATATCGCTTAAAATGGGAAGATATGTGATTTCCTCTCATGTGCAAGCAAAAAGATTGTTAGAAATCCAGGTGCAATGTGTCTAACGATCTCTCACTGGATAACCAAGCAAGTAATACTTCAGTCATTGGACATCTGTCTAATGGGCTGGCTTTGTATAAAAATATATATGAAGTACTCAATCAGTTCGACTCCATTTCCTCGTTGTTCAGCCCCTGAGGGCGACCTAAATGACCCAGACTTACATAGTTCATGAGATTAGTGGATGTCTAAGTTCTTCCTTTTCATTCAGTAGTTCGAACTCTTTAATTTTAAGTTTGACGCGAAATCCTGACCCAGGAAGTGCATTCTATACAGATCTTTGATATTGTCAATCTTATCGGGGAAGTAACAATCCCTACAGAATCACACTCCATAAATATTGACGCCCGACCTATGGATTTTTTTTTCAATGAATCTAACACTTTTTTTTTTTTGGGTCCAAAAAGAATCAACATGTTAAAAAGCAACTCTAGTAGATCCTTTTTATCTCCACAATAGGTACTTCACGCAAGAACCGTTTGTTATATTGGGATGCCCAATCGCAAAATTAATCCTCCCTCATTTTCAAGGATCTATGAAGACGACCGATGTGCTGGAAAACAGGTGCTCCCAGAACTTAAATGTATAAGATGCTGGATGCCCACACAAATTATAGCTTGGTCAACGATTCTTTGCATACCAATGGAGTCCACCTACTCTGATCAGCTCTACCCAAGATGCATGCCTGAAAAGAAAGCCGAAAGAAAGAGATCTGTAAAAATCGAAAATACCACCTTCAAGCAGGATCACCAAACATCCCAAAAAGAGCTCACCCGCCTTGACTTTTCCGCTCATCGAGGAGGATGAGGCAATCATGACAGAAGTGCATGCGTAGAGTAGACAATAAGGCTCAAGTCCCATGCAATATAAGGTATCAGAAGCGGGAAGATTGATTGCTACATCACTAAGCATGTATGGCAGTACCAGTCTCACACTAACCATCAGCTAAATAACATCGTATGGTTTACAAGATGCAATTACAATATTAGAATCATCTTCACAAAAATGGAACCAGTCTTAACAATCAAAATAAGGTAATGCGGTCCCCATGATACCTGAAGTCAGTTTCAAGTTCCTTGTCCCATGATCGATCCTTGTTCGTCTACATGTTCCTGAAAATAAGCTCTGCTGCTGCTGTCCACGCCAATGACCATCTAAATGACAACATTTCATGTCAGAATTTTGTTTCCATATATCAGGTTTACACTGTGAGACAGTATCTTCTCTGTTTATAGAAAGCAAGCAAAGGAACTTCAGTAAGTCTACTAAAACACCATGGGACTTGGTCAAGGAAAAGATCAAACCATTTCCTAGTTCCACCAACCTTATATACCTTAACCATGAGGGCAAGTATCTTAAACACCGTTGTGAACGAAAAATCCAAATTAGTCTGTCAAATATTCCAGAGTTCAATAGCTGGCTAGAGTCAACTCTGAAACCCGTGGGATATACCTGGACTAATCCTCGGAGCTATTTAGGTATCCTCCATAATTTTCACCAACAGATGCCTGAAAGATTGGATACCAGAGAAACAGAAATTATACTTGTTATCAAGAGATGACTAAGGTTAAAGCTGTACTACAGGAATTCATAAAGCAAAATGAGGAACTACCAACTTGGAGATAAGGAAATATGGTACTCTGAACTTGGACGAATAATTTCGACTTCACTGCTAACTTGCACAAAAGCATTGAAGCAATCAACACATAGAAAAAGAAACTTGATCAAGAACAAAGTTGGGAACATACACAAATACAGAATGCTATTAGCATATTTCCCCAAGAATAATCGATACAGCAAACTACAGAGTCCTCCATATCTCACCCACCCAAAAAAAAATTTAAAAAAATTTAAAAATTAAAAATTGTTCGACCACCAAAGGAAAAGAGAGTAAGTGAAGTCTCTTGTCCTCCCTTTAACACCACATCCCACAATTTAGAGAAGAACGCTTCTACGGGCAGCAATTCACTTTGCTTCTACGCCAAAAGAAGGATGTAAATTAAAATCCTTTACAATGTTGATCTGGTAAACAAAAACGATAACTGATCTTGTTGCAAGCTTGTCAAAGAAAACTAGTTTATATTGAGAGGCTATAAAAAACATTCATGCTTAAGCACTAAGGGACCAAAGGAGCTGACTATTACTCAATTTATCGTGATCTGAGTTCACATCAAGCAGGGATGTCCAGTACTTGTGCCTTAATTAACTTCACTTAATAAGACAGTCTTAAGGGGGTCCTAATATGAAATCTTCATCCAAGAAATACATTAGATTCCATGCAGCCACGCTGATAGCATTAAACCTCCCCAACTCAACTAATATTGAGAATAAGAAATATACTGAGAAAACAGAAAAAATTACTACTTGCTTCGAGCCTGAGAGCAAGGATTGTTTACACGGGATGATCATATAATTTCTAGTATTTCTACTATAGGAAAAGACAATTTATAGAAGAACACTGAGCAAGACAAGCATACTCCTAAAGGCAAAAAGAATCCTAAACCGTGCGTATGGATACCTTCTAATATAGCGAAAGCAAATATAGATCTCTTCAATGTCCCACTCTATCTTCAACCTAATGTATTGCTTCAGAAGCTCAGACAAGCTGCTAGTAGCTTCATCCCAATCATTAGTGGTCACATCAATATGGGATGGAAATTCAGAAATAAACGTCTGCAGAACAGATGACAATCTTCCAGGTGATCCTGATCTTTGACATGTCTCAGCCAAGCTATTCAACATTAAGCAATTGCTGACTTGGAATCTATCAACCCAACATGGGGGATTCCCTATCCAAAGTTCAGTCTCCCTCAGCACTGACCCTGAACTTTTTGTCTGGACTCTCGGTATTTGAGTTATCTGGACATATATCTGCACTTCCACGGAAGTAAGCAATCAAAGAGAGCTTGTCTCCTGTGGGCAGCAAGTTGCTGGAGAATGTCATCTCGCAGCTCTTCAGGTTGCAGCACAGAGCAGTCTACTTGACTCGGAGATAATGGCATCAAGTCTGTTTTCGTAAGACTGCGCACTGAAGCCCCCATAATAGAGTCGCTTGGTTTGGAGACACAGAAAAGATATGTTTCCTGAAGAAGAGGCTTCTCTGTCTAAAAATCTAAACCAAAAATAACAACGTAGACAATAGAAAAGTAGAAGACAGAATATTGTTCCTTCTTAACCAAAATAACAACGAAGACAATAGAAAACGAGAAGACAGAATATTGTTCCTTCTTATCCTTAAAAATCCAGGAGCAGGTAGTTACGGCCATAAACTACCAATATCAGAGTATATTATGGTCACAGCACAGCAATAGGGATGGGTTTACCACTTGTTTTAAATAAGGTATGTACGGCATAGGGTTGGTTCAGTAATTTCAGTCAGCGCGCATTAAGCATTTGCCTATAGTCACTAATTTAGCCTCCTCTATAACAGGTACCTCCTTAATTTCTGGGGGAATGTAAGAATGATTAGATTTTTCTTCAGCAGGTTTATTTTTGCCGTCAAAGTAAAGTCATGAGTATCTACAAAAGCACGCATGACCCACTAGTCTGTCAGGAATTTGCAATCAATTGATTTTGTTATGCTTTTTAGAAGTTTTCCCGAAAAGTGTATTTCCATCCACCTGTAATTTTCACTATCACAGAAACTGGCTTCAAAAATTGCAGAGGTGAATTATATGTGCATCGCAAATATAAATATGTACTCACTGTCAACTGGTCTAAAGACTGACCTCTGGACACCATATTTCTAATTTTTATGCTCTAAAAGGGAACTTCACCACCTGAACATAGGATCATTGCAAAGGAGCTAACCTGTAATATTCTCCTACTTTGAGAACATCCTTTGATTAAGCAATATATGTTCAAGATGTGAAAAGTGGCATTTAAACTTACAGACTACACATAGATTTTAAACAGAGAAGCGACCCCGCATGCCAAAGAACAGATCCCTGCCCTATTTACAAAAAGCTTACAATTTCCATTTTCATGAAGTCAAAGAGTAAAGGAACTCCCAGGACAATCAGGCCAAAAGCTTGTTCCAACTGAAAACAGAGATCATATATGATGCCCTTGAAATAAGTTTG
Organism: Rhodomyrtus psidioides; assembly: GCA_021437785.1. Lineage (NCBI taxonomy): Eukaryota > Viridiplantae > Streptophyta > Magnoliopsida > Myrtales > Myrtaceae > Rhodomyrtus > Rhodomyrtus psidioides. The sequence goes on along the minus strand of JAILYB010000022.1, from coordinate 3,559,827 downwards.
GGAAAACTACTTGCTCACTCTAGAGAATACATAATCAAATATCACTTTAAAGAGTAGTATGCAGCTTTAGAATTATCCAAAGTCTTCTAACCCAATGCATGGGACAATTATTCATTAAGCAGCCAGTCCAAAGCCTGTTTCAAATAGTAAGAAAAATTAAGCTACGCATCCACACCATACAAATCCATAATCTATTTACCTGTTTATCTTGTTGAAATCTGTCCACATGATTGGTACCAGAAAAGTACACATCTGCTCCATCCCTTGCACCTTGTAAAATCTAGTTGGTGGCCAGACTTGCCATTGCCCTTAGGAACAAACGCAACTAATTTCCCTCCATAAGTGTCATTTAATTCAGAAAAGAACTCCGGTGGGAGTGACTCTATGACTCCAATATCTAGATGACATAAAGCCGGTGGTGAGACAGGCCGATCCAAAAAAGCTTTACAATTTGATGGACTGTCATCTACTTGATTGGAATTCAGAGCCATGTGAGGAAACAGATTACTTGAAGCCCCAGCCACATTCTGGCCCTCTGAACCTGCCATAATGACAATCAGAAATCAGCATATTTGAAACCAAAAAAACATAAGTCATAGGTGACTTCCCAAATAATAAGAATGCTACTGTAATTAAACTTTAAATTATGAGAAAAGGCAAGGGAATGTGAAAGCACTTTTTCTGGTAAACATAAACTGAAACATGCAACTAGGGAGAAACTACAGTAACTTCTATCATAAGAAACACAAGGAATTTAACTTCTAATAGCTTACCATAAGCAAAAGAATACGAATAACATATGGCAGAATAAAGGAGAAATCGGATTAGAGGCAGTATTTTCTAATTTAGGAACGACATGCTGAAATTTCAATGAAACAAATTTACAAAGTCATTTTCATTTTACCTTAGCTTTTCTGGGACAAAAAAGTGGTACAGGTAAACGAGACAAAACAAAAGTCCCATTAAAGAAGTCAGAAATGCTGCTCATTCTGTCCAGCAAGACAAAGAAAATTACTTCTAGAGGTTTCAAAGGAAACAGAAAGGGAAAGGATGGTCACCTGTGTCAATTGTCATTTTACCAAACTGTTGGTGTCACGTTGTTCATCTTGATTTGCAGAGGTAGAGCAAGCCATGACTTCAAGAGATTTCTTTCGAGTACTTCAGGGAAAAAACAAGGGCATTGAAAACTTGAAGGCTGAAATAATAAATGAACTAACATTGCGACAATATGCACACATGTGGTTGGATGTATGTAATATACTAATATGTATACAAACATGAGGCACAAAAAAGATCATAAAACAAAGGCACAGAAAACTTGTAGGCTGAAGTAATGACAGAACTAACTTTGCGACAATATGCACACGTGGTTGGATGTATGTAGTACGTATACAAGTATGATGCATGAAATTAAATTTTTATGATAACGGCGCTAACAGAAGCTTGTGCAGGCATTTTTAAGTTAACCTTGTTCAGAAGCATCCACACTTTCAAGGCAGGAAACTTGCAGGCCAACCCCACGAATCTCCTTCGCATCTATATGAAATTAGAACAATCAAATTTGATCAATCCTAACAGGCTTAAAGAAATTCGAGAAGTATTTTATGTCAACCCAAGGGGGCATTGTCCACCTTTATGAAATGATGCAACGAGCTGCATTGTTATCCTCTTAATAACATCTATATCATATGTAGCAACTGGAACCTGTAAGGCAATATCAATGGCATCAAAACCTTTCTATGAAGCAACACATTTGAAACTGAAAGTAGAAAACCAAAGACCTTTGCATGCAGACAAATATCATTTTTGAGAGAAGATGCATAAAATGGTGTTGGCCCCATGATACCGATATTGTGTGGCTGAGATTTTCACAATCTCCACAACTCCTGTATTTTGCAGGCTCCTCAGCATACTTCCTTCTCTTTTTAATCTATATCAAAGTCACGCACCGCATATCCATTTTATGAGATATGAGAAAGCAAATGAAGGCTGGATTGTGCTTTTTATTGGCAAAACGGCTGTTCCTAGTTAAATTGCGTTCAAGGTAGATTAGAGTTAGCTGGAATACCTTAAGAGTAAATTTTCGCCCATGAACTCCACATCCCTGCAACCTCAAATGGACTTCTTTACAAAGATTCACAACAAATAATTTTCTCTGGAACAGCATAAACCAATTTGTCAGACGACATGCTTTCCATAAAAGGAACACGGAAAAATAATAAAGAAGCTTCTATAATATTCGAGAAACCAACATATTTTGCATCCTTGAACCTCACGCCCCAATAAACTACGGCACCAGTTAACTTGCTTTCCTGCAACTCAGAAATAAGAATAGCGAAAATGAAACTTCTTCACTATTCAAAAGCAAAGATAAAGAGACTGGTCTAAACAAGATAGACCATGCTGGACACTTGACCATGAAATAGAGCGGATACTCTTGCCAGAAGAGAAAGATCATGAAAACCCGTTCAGCATAATATAAGCTTTATTTGAAGGAAATTTTAGTTCAAGACTCCATAACCCAGCACTTTACCAAACTATCAGAATACAACAGACAAAATGAAAGCGTCCGGCAAATTACCACCAATGATTTAGGGCCGAATGGGAAAAGCACTGTGGTGAGGAATGGGTGGCAGCCTGGCAGGTCAACAGATTGAGCTGCAGATTGGTATAATTGGTCAATTTTGGTTTAAAATAAGCATAGGAATGGCCCCCATTTCGACATCGCAGGTTCTTTAGCTTCAAGGTACAAGCAAGATCCAACGCATGGACACATCAATTTATGTGGAGCAGAAACTACGAGCAAAGCAAGATACGAGGAATCATTCTGTAGATAAATTCCACTGGGTGTACCTGAATTGTGCCGATATCCTGTTGTCTACTCCTCTACTGTAAGTCCACAACGTCTCCCCTGTTTTTGCACCAAAATCTTTCTGAAGAGAATCCTACAACGCGAAGAAATTTGAGTAAAAGCAAGAGTAAACCATATGATTTGAAGGCTACAGTGTCAGCGTAATTGTGCTTCAAACATTTAGCATCAATTGTTTGGATAGCTGTTCAGATCAGAAGTACCTATGATAAAATGTTCCCGTCAAATATTTGAAATCCTATATATTCTACCTTCTTAGTGGCTCATCTAGTCGAGTAAATGTATCAGGAATCATGACGGATGTGGAAAAAGACATCCGCAGGTTTAACAGGTCTTTACATCTGTAACCAGTCAACTAGGTGTCTGGTGTTGTAACAAGTGGGTGCTAGTCCTCTCATTTTCCTAATATACAAAAGGTAAGGTTGCCAGTAAAGGAACAGGTATCACTGCGAGTTAATTAACCCTATGTATTTGCTTTGTTGCATCAGTTGTGAGCATTTTTGTTTCAACTTGTGATTAAAATTAAAAAGAGCTTGAAGCAGTTCAAAACACCCTCGACACCTTACGCAGCTGTCCACAAGTCCAAATATTTCGCTTCTTCAATTTATCCTCTTGATTTAGAACATGCCCTATTCCAGGAAGTGCATTTATAGGAAGCTTACACAAATATTCAAATCCTTTGTTTCCTCTGAGAAATAATTCTGCCAATTAGAGTCAAACAAACTACGACCCAAAATTGAAAATAAAGGGAAAATTACAAAACTCACAAGTTTGAGCAAACAGAACTAGATTCGTCTGGTATATATATCGTTTTAACGGAACTATAAACTTGTTGACAACGCAGAACAGGGACGAGAGTAGACACAGAAAGTCCGAGTAAAGAGAACTAGATTCGTTTAACAACCCCATTTCGATGACCCACCATCACCAAATTAAATGGGTCGTAAGGACGAACCCTCCTTGGCGAGCCCATCAATTTAACCCATCACCACCATCCTTTTATTCAGATCGAAGCAAAAGCAGAGTATGATTGAAAAGAAACGTAGTGTTCATCGAAACTCTTGATGACAGGCACTTAAAATTTTCACAGATAGAATGGGGCCTTCTGCAGGAGAAAAGAAAACTAAAACTTGTTGGAGGAAGCCAACACCTTGGATAGCTGCGCGTGACGGAGCTGGAAGCAGCGATCCAAGGCGATGGCATTTGAGGTCGGGGGCGGTGGCGGCGAGTCGACAGCTAGAAGAGAGATCGACTGAGATGGGCAGACCTGACGAGGACGACGTCGAGCGGTGAGCAGCGAAGTGAACTGCAACTGTCGTGTTATTTCACGCCTGAGGCGCGTGGCGCCCACGCGCACTCACGCCTCCGGCGCGCGTGTGCGCGTGCGCAACCGTCCGGCGGCCTTCGACGGCCGGCGCCCACTCTACTTGCTGCTGCGTTTCTTGCTCTACGTCTGCTGCTGGGCATGCTTTTGCTAGGTGGGTCGACCCGGGTCAATCGGGCCGGGTTTTACCCGCCCGATTATCGATTCGACTGAAAATCTCAAATCAGACCCCTTTAAATTTTTGTGAAAATAATGTCAAAATTGGATTCTAGAATATGCAAATACAAACCACAGGCCTGAGGAAAATTGGCTCAATTTAGCATAAAAACCCCAAATTTAAAGATTTGACTCGATTACGAATTTGATGGAATGAGACCCTCAGTAGCCAATTTGAACCAATTTAACCCCACTAGCATGTTCAAAATGGCGAAAAACCCTCGGGTAAGGATTTATTTTTACACGATATTGTTCAAGAGAAGGCCTATTGACCATAATTTGAAAATCAAGGACTAAATCGAAAATGCAATGAGGTCCATTTTTCCAATTCAGTCAAACCATGAAAATGATTGGACCAAAGTACAATTTAATTTGTAAGGATTTAAGGTCATAACTGGTTCCAAGTGATAAAAAAGACTAAAAAGTTTTTTTTGTTTGTTTCAATTTGGGGTATTTGAATGAAAGATTGTGTGTCTCCGAACTGAATTTTCAAATTTGCAGACATGGAAAAGAGATAAAAGTAAAAATATTGAATATTTTTTCATATTTTTGTGACCACGAACACTATTTTTCCTGATTTTTGGCTATTTTTATAATAAAAAAGAAATTAAAAAAATTAAAAAATATAAAAAATTACGTAAAATATTTATTATTCAAAATTGGTTACTAAGACTAGGCCGAGGCTTCCAAGGTTGATTTTATAATTTTTATGAGTTTTTCTTGAGTTTTAATTAATTTTATAAAGTAAAAAGTGATTAAAAATCAAGTGTCCACAGTAATTTCCTTTGAATTCGTTCTAGTGGAATCCAGTCAATCGGCTATCATCGTGGGAGAGTGGACGTAGTATTAACAAGTCGAGCCACTATGAACACTGCGTGCAAACTTCTCTTCCTTGATTTCTTGTTTTTCTGTTTAGATCATTTGCACAAATTCTTACTGATTCTATTCAATCGTGTTTTGAAACTGTTCTATTTTCGCATTAAGTTTAAAGTTTATTCAGAATCACCTATTCACCCCCCTCTAGGTGATATTGCTAGATATAATATCCGGTTCTTTTGCACACCCATACTCCCAAGCATACATTTGCCATTTGAAATACTTCGTGGGCAGGTTTACTATTGTTGTTCATCTAGGGATACTTTGGCTCTGGGGATTCTCACTCTAGTTATTCGTTCATTATATAAAGCGAGTCCCATTATCTGAGTAGGCTTCCTTTCGCGCGCATTCTCCAACTTGGGCAAATTCACAATAAACCAATAGAAATTAAAATTAATAAATCCAAAGTTTACATTGATCCATAATCCGCTATGTACTAAATAATTTATTTTTCTTGTAAAAATGGATTGAAAAATGTATAGATTCAGAGTCGAATAATGTCATTTGCTTTATATTGGACATTGTTTCTCATTTTAAAAACAAGAAATTTTGTGAGTGAATTATCGAAATTACTATGAAAAGGAACATCGAATTATCAAAATTAAACTGGAAAGCATAAATCACCGTCTTTGATGCACTATATATCCTCGACAGAAAAAAAAAAACACACTATATATCATTTATATAAAAAAAAATCTGAACGAAAATATTTCCACCACCCGTTATATCAGTATAAATTATTATCAACAATGACCACAATTCTTTTTAAATTATTTTGAACGATATGATAAATTATTTCTAAGAAAACATTTTTGAATTGTTTATTTTTTTTCAATATAAATCCATCCTTGATCTTTTTATTTTTTCTCTTCTACACTCCAGGAAAGTGGCTTTACTATTTAAAAAAGTAATTTTTATTGTTAGAAATAAATCCCTAATTCCCTATGATCTATTTTATCAGTCTTTATTTTTATAAGCATTTCAATTTATAGATTTTTAAAAAAAAATTATTTTATTTATTATTTATTATTATTTTCTTTTCTTTTTTTTTATTTGATGTGAAGTAAGTTTAGAGTATTTTGATAATATGGGTCGAAAAGGGACGGGTCGGGTCAGGTCAAGTATGAGTCATTAAATATGGGTTAGACGGGTCAATATGGGTCAGACTATATTCGTCCCGACGCACCCATTTGACGCCTCTCTCTCTCAATTTTCGACCCCTCTTTGCCGCTCGCTCAACTCACGACCTCAATGCTGGTTTGCCTAAGTTGATCTTTCTTGTCGTGGAAAAAGTATGCTGACAAATGTGTCTCGCAATTTTATATATTAAACTTGATCGTTCATAGATATACAATTGACGAATGCGTCTAATTTTATGTTTCGTGAAAACAGAATAATGTTCCGTTTGGCTCTAGATTGGGAATGGTGATGATAAATTCTACATAGAATCGGTAAAATAGAGCAACTGGCAATCCATTAGTCAGATACACTGATGTAATTTACGTACAAAATTAGCGACTTCCAAGCGTTAATATAGGAGTAATTTACGTACAAAATCGCTGACGTGACTCTTGTCGTCTAGCATGGACCGACCACGTGTGAGGCCGTGAAGTGCCTCACCTCGGGCCTTAGAAGGCACTTTGTGACCCCGTCGGCTCTGGGGAAGGTGATCCTCACCTGATCTGGCGAAGGCTTGGACGAGGGCTTGCTGGACCTTGCCCGGTGGCCGGCAAAAAATGAGAAAAAAGAATTAGGCAGAATAAAAAGCGTATAATCTAACATCTGAAGGAGGAAGGTGTCCAATATCAGGAATCCTCATTCTTACCTGGCATTGCTGCACCATTAAAGATATATCCCTGCATTCTTCACCTAGACAATGATAATCAAAGCCAACTTTTTCTTGATCATCATTCAACTCCTGAAAATTCCCCGAGAACATAAGAGACATTCCAGCATTGGGCGCTCTGAGATTAGTTTCTACATGCTGTTGTTCTGTACATTATTTGACAATCCAAAGTGGAACTTTGTCAGGCATTTGCTCTATAAGATTGCCTTCCGTTTTCAAGCATTTTTTTCGAGCAAGAAATATCTCGTTTACTATCATAGAAAAAAAAAAGGAATCAGAAGATTCAATTGCACCACAAACGCTACATCCACTATATATATAGGCAGAAGAATGTTTTAACTGTTTTCTAAAGGAAAAGGTTTACAGCTAACTCGACCGTAGAGCAGTTTACCTTCTTTCAACATAAGCTGTTTTCTAGGAGGCACCTGTCCAACATAAAGCAATCAATCAAACACATTTGATAGCTATAGCTCAAATCATGCATACCAGAACGTGTAAGGAATGACCCCAAAGCCAAGTCGGAGGCTGCATTTATTGCGCTGAAAACCATACGTGTCCAGTTCCACATCCCACTTCCACCTAGGGCTGACTGTGAATTTCTCAATTCTTCGAAGAACTCTAAACAGTTGATCCACACTGCGCAAGAGCCAAAGAGGACACAAAAGGCACGTTAAAGTGACTGAGCTTATCTGAAACTATTTCTCACTGTAAAGACTTTTAAAAGAAAAATGAGGAAGTTCTCAGCGCCTACCCATCAAATGAGAATCCTCTGACACACACTCTCCTTACACCAATTCCGCAACTCGAAAAACCATAGATCTGTAATATGTATATACTCCATTTTCACTTGAATTTGGATCAAGTCCAACAATGACTTTCTTTATGGTTACATTAAAACTAGTAAGCCACCATACTACCATCTTTGCAATTGTCTTAACTCCTTCGTGAATATTATCCAGTTTGCTCTGGCTGGGACAGACGCTCTTCTGTAATATTCGAGAAACCAACATCTTTGGCATCCTTGAACCACATGCCCTAAATAACCTCAGCACCACCTGACTTGTTTTCCTGCAACTCAGGAATAAGAATAGCGACAATGAAACTACTTCACAATTCAAAGGGAAAGATAAAGAGACTGGTCTAAACAAGACTGACAATGCTGGACACTTGACCATGAAATAAAGCAGATACTCTTGCCAGAAGAGAAAGATCATGAAAACCTGTTCAGCATAATACAAGCTTTATTTTAAGGAAATTTTAGTTCAAGACTCCGTAACCCAGCACAGACCGCAAGGTTATCAAACTATCAGAATACAACAGACAAAATGAAAGCATCCGGCAAATTACCACCGATGATTCAGGGGCCGAATGGGAAAATCACTCTGGTTAGGAATGGGTGGCAGCCTGGCAGGTCGACAGATTGAGCTGCAGATTGGTATAATTAGAGCTGCAGATTTTGGTTTAAAATAAGCATAGGAATGGCCTCCATTTCGACATCGCAGGTTCTTTAGCTTCAAGGTACAAGCGAGATCCAACGCATGGACCCATCAATTTATGTGGAGCAGAAACTACGAGCAAAGCAAGATATGAGGAATCATTCGGTAGATAAATTCCACTTGCTGTACCTAAATTGTGCCGACCATCCTATTGTCTACTCCTCTACTGTAATTCCACAACATCTCCCCTGTTTCTGCACCAAAATCCTTCTGAAGAGAATCCTATAACGCGAAGAACTTTGAGTAAAAGCAAGAGTACCCATATGATTTGAAGGCTACAGTATCAGCGTAACTGTGCTTCAGACATTTAGCATCAATTGTTTGGATAACTGTTCAGAACAGAAGTATCTATGATAAAATGTTCACGTCAAATATTTCGTTTTTGGGGGGTGGGTGCGTGGGTTGGTGGTTGGGAAAGGGCCCTTGGGGTGGGAGCAGGATCCCCTGCCCTAGGGCTTGGCATCTGGATACGTTAGGATGGGGAAGAATAGAGAACTGACGGCTCAGATCAATCCGGCGGCAGGCAATCACAATTTACTAACTATTGCATCAAGGCGTCGATATTTTTGCATGATTTATCAACTTTTCTCAAATTGAATTACTCCTGATTTGAATTTCTTTGTCAATTTATGTACTTTTTTTTGGAAAAAATTTAACAACTTCTATATTAAAAAGAGCTACCACTTCTATTTATCTCGATTACCAATTATATCGTACGATTAAGTTACCAATTAATTTTAAGTTACTCGCTCCACTTACCAATGTCTCATATCAAATGAAAAAAAAATACCTATCTTACTGCCACCTTAAATAGACCAATTGTCGTATAAAATTGCTAATATTTATTTGAGTGACGTATTTTCCCGATCAAGTAACGTAAAAGTAAAGTTGATAAATAAAAAAAGAAAGAAAGAAAACCCCAAAGAGACGCTGGTTACGGACTCGAATTAGAGGTGGTGCCCAAAAGTGGTTGATAACTTAATGGAAGAAAATTTGATATATTACTTAAGCTAGAGCTAGTAATTTCACACGGAAGTTGGTAAATTCAAGGCATGATTAGGAACGGCAAACGAAATTTGGTGAAAAATAAGAAAAGTTGATAATTAACAGAAAAATAAGCTCGGTAAGCAGTTTAAAGAAGAACGGATAATGACGAGTCTCCTCTGTTCCATCATCGACCAAACTTGAATTTCATCTCTTTATACTCGACCAACCTATGCATGCCGGAATCAGCATGGAATTAAGAGAATGTAGTCCTTCCCATGGCCTTTGGATCAAAAGGAACTGTAGCTGCAGCTACATTTATCTAGTGTTGAAATATGTTACCTATTGCATATTAGCAAGTTCTGTGTACTAATGTCTGGCATTTGTCATACCTTTATCTTTTGTTCTCCATGCATGATCATATATGTGTTTCCTACTTGTTACATATATCCAACGACTCCCCTCTAACATTTTCAAATGTTGATGTAGGCTTACCAAATTCTTGAGGACTTGAAGCTTGATTTTGATAATGTCCATCTTACATATGCTGAACAAACATATAGCAAGGAAGTGGATTTGGATACAGCTCCTAAGAGCTGGATATTCTGTAGACTGTAGGTAATGTTGGATTCTAGAGGAGCATTTTATATCTCATCCTCACCAAGTTATCGTGATTGAAATATGAGCCAGGAAATCAGGATATGTTTCATTAACTGTCTTTAGATAGCCAATTACACCGCCATTCATACGTGAAGGGAAGTGGCCAAATTATTATGGAGGGGGCTTGTCCTGATAAAAAAAAATCCCATGGAAGTAAATGTTATTGATCTCAAAGAGAATTCAGTTTAAGGCTGCGTTTAGTAAACCAGATATAACTCTGAATTAGATAATTTTTTTTTATCTTATCTGGTGTTTAGGTGAATACTAAATTTGGATATGTTGTAATATAATTCGGATAAAATAGAAAAAAAAAATCTGATCTAAAAGGTGCGATAAAGCCCGGAAGAATATCTAATATGTAAAAAAAAAAATAGTGAAAAAAAAAAGACAGAAGAAGGGGAAAGACGCGATGGACTTGCTTCGCTGCTCCCCGCTCGACGTCGTCCTCGCCGGGTCTGCCCATCTCAGTCGATCTCTCTTCTAGCTGTCGACTCGCCGCCGCCACCTCCGACCTTAAATGCCATAGCCTTGGATCGCTGCTTCCAGCTCCGTCACGCGCAGCTATCCAAAGTGTTGGCATCCTCCAACAAGTTTTAGTTTTCTTTTCTCCTGCAGAAGGACCCATTCTTTTTCTTATGGTAAGCTATTAGAAGTTAAATTCCTTGTGTGGTCACTTTTCTTATGATAGAAGTTATTGTAGTGTCTCCCAAGTTGCATGTTTCAGTTTATGTTTACCAGAAAAAGTGTTTTCACATTCCCTTGCTCTTCTCATAATTTAAAGTTTAATTACGGTAGCATGCTTATTAACTGGGAAGTTACCTGTGACATATGTTTTTTTGGTTTGATATATGCTGATTTCTGCTTGTCATTATGGCAGGTTCAGAGGGCCATAATGTGGCTGGGGTTTCAAGTAATCTGTTTCGTCACACGGCTCCGAATCCCAATCAAGTAGATGACAGTCCATCAGATTGCAAAGCTTCTTTGGATCGGCCTGTCTCACCACCAGCTTTATGTCATCTAGATATCGGAGTCATAGAGTCACTCCCACCGCAAGTCTTTTCTGAATTAAATGATGCTTATGGAGGGAAATTAGTTGCGTTTGTTCCTAAAGGCAATGGCAAGTCTAACAGCATAGGCGATGGTGAAGTCAGAGGAAGTTCTCCATCCGTGCATTGCATTCACATAAAGTAGTGAAAGGTTGGTGCTTTTCGTGCATAAATTTATTGCTTGCTACTTTTAGTTTGGCCACTAACTAGATTTTACAAGGTGCAAGAGATGGAGCAGAGGTGTACTTTTCTGGTACCAATCATGTGGACAGATTTCAACAAGATAAACGGGTAAATAGATTATGGATTTGTATGGTGTGGATGCGTAGCTTAATTTTTCTTGCTATTTGAAACAGGTTTTGGATTGGCTGCTTAATGAATAATTGTCCCATGCTTTGGGTTAAAAGACTTTGGATAATTCTAAAGCTGCATACTACTCTTCAAAGTGATATTTGATTATGTATTCTTTAGAGTGAGGAAGTAGTTTTCCCATACTTATTTCAAGTGCATCATACAAGATCTCTGTTTTCAGTTGGAAGAAGCTTTTGGCCTAATTGTCCTGGGAGTTCCTTTACTCGTTTACTTCATGAAAACAGAAATTGCAAGCTTTTTGTAAATAGGGCAGGGATCAGTTCTTTGGCATGTGGGGTTGCTTCTCTGTTTTTAATCTATGTGTAGTCTGAAGTTTAAATGCCACTTTTTGCTTCTTGAACATATATTGCTTAATCGAAGAATGTTCTTAAAATAGGAGAATATCACAGGTTGACTCTTGAAATGATCCTCTGTTCAGGTGGTGAAGTTCCCTTTTAGAGCATAAAAATTAAAAATATAATGTCCAGCAGTTAGTTTTTAGATCAGTTGACAATGAGTACACATCTATATGCACGATGCACATATAATTCACCTTTGCAATTTTTGAAGCCAGTTTCTGTGATAGTGAAATTTACAGGTGGGTGGAAATACACTTGTAGGGAAAACTTCCAAAAAGAATAACAGAATCAATTGATTGCGATTTCCTGACAGACTAATGTGTCGTGCGTGCTTTTGTAGATACTCATTACTTTACTTTGACGGAAAAAATAAACCTACTGAAAAAAAAAAAAAAATCTAATCATTCTTACATTCCCTCGGAAATTAAGTAGAAGGTACCTGTTATAGAGGAGGCTAAATGAGCGGCCATAGGCAAATGCTTAAATGCACGCTGACTGAAATTACTGAACCATCTGATCCTATGCCTAGCCTTACATACCTTATTTATAACAAGTGGTAAACCCATCCCTATTGCTGTGCTGTGACCATAATATACTCTGATATTGGTAGTTTATGGCCATAACTACTTGCTCCTGGATTTTTAAGGAAAAGAAGGAACAATATTCTGTCTTCTCACCTTACCCAATATATATATTCTGTCTTCTCCTTTTCTCTTTGTCTTCGTTGTTATTTTAGTTTACATTTTTAGACAGAGAAGCCTCTTCTTCAGGAAACAGATCTTTTCTGTGTCTCTAAACCAGGCTACTCTAATATGGGGGCTTCAGTGCCCAGTCTTACAAAGACAAGACTTGATGCCGTTATCTCCGAGTCAAGTAGGCTGCTTTGTGCTGCAAGAGTTGCCTGAAGAGTTACAAGATGACATTCTGTATTTGTGCATGTTCCCAGCTTTTCAGAATATATATATATATATATATGTTCTTGATCAAGTTTCTTTTTCTATGTGTTGATTGCTTCAATGCTTTTGTGCAGGGTACTAGTGAAGTCGAAATTATTCCTCCAAGTTCAGAATACCATATTTCCTTAACTCCAAGTTGGTAGTTCTTCATTTTTCTTTGTGAATTCCCGTAGTACAGCTTTAACCTTGGTCATCTCCTGATAACAAGTCTAATTTCTGTTTCTCTGGTACCTAATCTTTCAGGCATCTGTTGGTGAAAACTATAGAGGAGACCAAAATATCTCTGCGGATTAGTCCAATCATATCACATGGGTTTCTGTATTGATTCTAGCCAGGTATTGAACTCTGGAACATTTGACAGACTAATTTGGATTTTTTTGTTCACCAACGGTGTGTAAGATACTTGCCCTCATGGTTAAAGTATATAAGATTGGTGGAACTAGGTACTAGTTTGATCTTTTCCTTGACCAAGTCCTTTGGTGTTTTAGCAGGCTTACTGAACTTTGCTTGTTTTCTATAAACAGAGAAGATAATGTCACATATAGTAAACCTGGTATATGTAAACAAAAATTCGACATGAAGCATTGTCATTTAGATGGTCAATGGCATGGACAGGAGGGCTTACTTTCAGGAACATGTAGAAGAACAAAGATCGGTCATGGGACAAGGAACTTAAAACTGACTTCAGGTATCATGGTGACAGCATTACCTTGTTTTGATTGTTAAGACAGTCTGGTTCAATTTTGTGAAGATGTTGTAATTTGCATCTTTTAAACCGTACAATGTTATTAGCTGATGGTTAGTGTGAGACTGGTACTGCCATACATGCTTACTGATAGTAGCAATCAATCTTCTCGCTTTTGATTCCTTATATGGCATGGGACTTGAGCCTTATTGGTCCGCTCTATGCATGCAATTCCTGTCATGAGTGAAAAAGTCAAGGCGGGTGTGCTTTTTTTTGGATGTTTGGTGATCCCGCTTGAAGGAATATTTGATTTTCACAGATTCTCTTTCGGTTTTCTTTTCAGGCATGCATGTCGGGTAGAGCTGATCAGAGTAGGTGGCAGCAGCTCTCTACATTGCGGCTACAGCCTGATCCATCATCTTGCGCATCACAGATGCGACTCATGTATCATGGAATTATGTAGGGGCTATTTAGCACTGGCATGCCACTGCTGCCCAGTTCCATCGTATAGTCCGACCAAAGTACACAAGCTACGTACACTCCTTGAGGGGCCGCTGCATGGAAAGTGTTAGTGGCTCTAAGAACTGCTTGTAACAAATTAACTTTCACATTGGTTTGGGTTTGATACTGTATGTGAAATTAAGTACTACATTGGCATGCAAAGAATGGTTGACCGAGCTACAATTTGTGTGGGCATCCGTCAACCTTACACATTTAAGTTCTAGAAACACCGGTTTGCAGCGCATCGCTGGTCCTTATAGATCCTTGAAGATGAGGGAGGATTGATTTACTATTGGGTCTTCATCTTTCATTTTCCCTTAAGAAGTAAATTGGGTTTTGGTGAAGTTATTTTGAATTATTGGACGACAAGCAGCAAATGTGAAACAAGCCATGGTCTAATTTGCAGGGAAACTGTTTCTGTTCCAAAAGTATTGCGAGAACACTTTTAGAACAGAAATGTGTATGGTTCAAAAATGTTCCAAAAGTGTTTCGCGGAACACTTTTATGCCAGGGAACACTTTTGAAGAAACAAAAAAAAACTTGCTTCTGGATTTTGGAAACCTTTTGAAATCACCATCCATTGTCGCCGATGCGGTCACCACCCGTCGGCCACCGCAACAGTCACCGCCGCCGGCTTCCACCGGTCGCCGACCAATGGCGACGGAAAAAAAGTGTTTTTTTTTTACTTACCAAACGTGTTTTTATTCCCAAAAATCGTAGCCGGGAACAGAAACACAAAAATATTTCTGTTCAAAAAATGCTCCTAGAAATCGAAACGTTACCATACGCAGCCTAATTCAATCTGGACACTTGACCCCTCCCCACTATAACAAACTGTTTTTGCGTAAAGTATCTATGGTGAAGATCACTGTGAAGTCATAAAGTATGCTTGTGGGATAGAAGGATGTGTCAATTAGGGCGCGCATAGTAACGCTACTATATCAAAAATCAACTTCTTTAAGTGTTATCATGCAAACCATAAGCCTCCACCACACTACAAAAGCCCTTCACTTTCTGGATGGCACTACAGTAGAAGGACCAGTTATTTCTTTCATCGCCCCCAAACATGCTAATATTAGCACTAATAGTACGTAAATGTAACTCATTATTCAAACAACTATTCAAAGTTCCTAGAGCTCCTTGTAAGGCTTGTTGGAAAACGCATTTGGTCTAAAATTCCTGAAAAATTACCTTTTTAAGATTATATCGATAATAATCCGGGAAAGGGGGATTATTCAGAGCGAGCTCAATGGACAAAGGGGATGGAATAACCCTCGGCACCAACAAGGGGTAGTACCAGAATATTCACCTATCGTCCATCAACTATGCCTTTCGGCTTGATCTATGGACTAGTCCATGCTTGACTAGCCAAGCAGACAAATGACCATGCATCTTTTTTATCTCATGCATTTTGATTTGGATTTTGATTTGTATAAGTAGTTCACATTTACGATGACATGCAATTTATGAAGATTAATTTGTTGTTTGTTATTCTCTACAAAGGAATGCTGCCTAATTCTAATTCATGGGAAGATACTGAACTATTGTATTTGAAAAATGTTTCAGGAGATATCTCTGAGTAGATGGTGATTGATAAAGTAATCATTGAATATAATTTTCAGTATTAGTACTGCCTCCAACATGAAACTTGTGATTGGTAACAAAATACCAATTTTTTTCCTGAGATCTAATTCGATCTTCATAGATTTCTCTAGCTATTTTCTTACAAAGTTTTGTTATAGCATCTATAACTGCCTCTGGTTTAGGCGGACAGCTTGGAAAATAGACATCTACAGGAGTTAGCTAATCAACTCCCCGCACAGTACTATAAGAATCGGTACTAAATATCCCTCATGTAATCTCACTAAAGAAGGAACCATTTTCATTGTTACTGTGTCGGCTGTTAAAATGAGATATGCTTGTCTAGGACTCAATCTTGGTACCATAAAGAAGCAGCCATAAACTAGAGAGCCTTGACCAATTTGAAAGATCATTTAATGTAGGTTTTTTTATTTAATGTAGTTGAAATAACTGAATTTTGGATTGTTTGAGCAAGTAAGGGAAATTCTATGGAAGTCATAACTGTCTCAATGTTATTTTTTTTTAACTTTTTTTATTGTCTGAATACAAGAACTAAGACCATTCCAATGCTCCTTTTCGCCGTGCATAGAGAGGACCTCACCCTGTAAGACATAACCATAGAAACGATGGAATCCATTATTTCATTATTCATTTCTATTTATTAATTTTTTCTGTTTTTTTATACCTAGTATCAATACTTGTTTCGAGATGAAATGCCTATAAAAAAAATAGACAAATCATGGTCGGGAAGGTTATAGTAGCAACAAAAAGCAGTGAAAAAACAACATGGCTCGCTTGGTGTTGTTGCTGTTGTATCCAGTTACCTTTGCAGCATTTCAACAAGCTCATGCCACGGAGTCCACGGTAATAAAAGATGCGTCTTCAACAGCCAGCGATGACCGACAGTGAAATCGACCTCGAGTACACCAAACAAGTAACGAACTCCCCCACTGTTTCATTTGGCAAATTTTCCAAGAATTGATCTCAGAGGACAGAAGTGACGTGCAAAACGTAACGAATGAGATAGCATATGCCGTTATCGATGCAAATGAAATCTATGTTGGCTCGCAATACATAGGAAACTACTCCAGTGATAAAGAACGAGATAACCGGGATATTGGTGTTTTTGTGTGGGGAAAGATGGGGCTATCCATCGAGCCATTGGGTGAAACCAAAAGAGGGAAAACGGTGGGACCAGGGTATTGATGTCACAGCACATTTCCTGGACTATTGTGATGGTCTTTTGAGTGGGTTTGTAGCATACATGAATAAAAAGATGGAGTGGTTATAACCCTGAGTATTTTGTTGAGTTGCCGGATAAGGCCGTTGATCAAGTCACTACAAGGCCAAATATGGAAATTAAGTTACTTTCCCTGTAGTGAATAAAGTCCTAGTTATTTTTTTTTTCCAGGGGGAAAAAGGTTAGATGCAAAATCATTTTCTGTATTGCACTAATTTAGAGATGAATCGCTTAAGCTTTTGTTTCCTCGAGAAAGAAATCCAAAAGGAGGTGATGTGTGGTTAAAGCTATTGCACTCCTTATTACTGCTCAAAATACTCAACTTAGTCTTTCATATAAGAGAAAGAAAAGATAAACGTAAAAACAACCAAAGAAGGCATCAACTAGAAAAAGAGTAGCAGACATGAACTAGAAATAGACTTAGGGTAAGAAGGCATCCAAAATACTTCAGGTAAGAAAACCAAATTTAAGTCATAAATCCTCCATGCAAAGGTGGTCCATGATTAAATAATTGCTAAAATGACATCACAAATTTGCAAAAGTTGATGAGCCAATGATATGCAGATGATTAAATTGTTTGGCAACGGACTTCAATCAGGAAAATCAACAGACATATAGTGATCGGTAAAAGCAGAGGATCCAGACGCAATGTCGAAGCACCAATTCAAATCCCGAATTTCATAATTACGTCAGAGTATGTTTAGATTACTATCAGATACTTAATCAATATCCACTTTCCCACAACCTTTAATCATAGCTCTCGGACCTAAGCTCAACAAAACAGAGCAAAGAGGCGTTGGCCTTGAATCGATGTCCAGACATGATAAGTGTGAACTACTGATGAAAAGGAAGATCAAAAGCAAACAAGCCTCAAATTCATGAAATACTCCAATAACCTCATGAACTATGCAAGTCAAGCGCCAATTAGACTACCCTCAAGAGCAGAACACTGGCGATACCTGCTGTAACTATGGAAGCAGTTCCAAACTTCCATAGACGAAATGCTTCAACTCTTGCTTCTTCATCTGCTAAGGACGCCCTTAATCTCATTTCGCCAACCATTTTCTCGAGAGCAGCAACATGAGAATTCATCTTGTCCCTTGACGCATTCTGAATATCTCTGATCTCATCTTTCAACAAAGAGATATGTTCTTCCTGCATTGAATATTACAAAAACTTAGTAGATATAGCAACAAAAGGGAGAAGAAAATTAGAAATGTAAAAAGTCATACTTACTTGCTTTTTACATATTTTCCGTTCACACTCGTCAATTTTTGAATCTAGTTCTACTTCAGCCTACAAAGACATGCAGAGACAGGTTAGTCTCACAACCTTCAAATTTGCTAAGTATAATAATAAAAGACGATTTTACGTTGTGAATCTCTGTTTTTTCAAGCAAGGAATGAGACTTGATTTCCAAGCCATCATATAAAGCCATTGAAATAGTGCCAATCTTTTTGGCTTCTTCTTCGGTGAAGCCCATATTGATCTGAAAAATAAGAGTGACAAGTGTCGCAAATTGCTAGTTAGACATAGCACAAATGAAAGCAGAGATTAACAGAAGAAAGGTGGTAGAGACACAGACAGTCCATTCCTCAGAACTCCATACTTCGAACTTTGAAAGATTTCATTGTCAAACTATTTCAGTCTACAAAGCACAGACAACTTAAACTTTCAAAGATTTCATTGTCGAACTATTTCAGCCTACAAAGCACACACAATATGTCAAAACCATCAAGTTGGTAGCACCTACCATATCTTCAGTTAATGGTTCACTGAAAAATAGACAAAGCTTGTATGGATAAAAAAAAAAAAGCATTCTTATGACGAAAGAACTAGCCATGTTCTCCAAACTACCATTCCAAATTTCAATGATTCAGGCGAAACCCCAGAGAAACCATTTAGCATTGTTTTCTCCTCATCATCAACCAACACATTATCTCCTCAAAGAGAAACCGGAGAATTAGGGATGAAGCATATATTACCAATTCCGAGTGCATCTTGTTTACAACAAACTCTCTTGAAGATGATGAGCTTGAAGTTGAATGGCCTTTCAATGGGCAATACCTCATCAGACAATTCTCTGTCTTGACCCCCACTTGAAGCATACGTCTAAATGCGGCCATTCTGCGAGAACAAAGAGAATGCGTGATACCTCATCAGACAATTCTCTATTTAGTTGATGAACGACCTAAAGACTAGTCAAAATTCGTTCCAAAGATCAGCATGTCCTACAACTACACAGACGAAAAGCCGCCACAGATAACAAACATGCTAACAAATATATACATATTAACCCCATTCAGTATCAGCATGGTCCATTTAGGTAGTGGTACTTGTAAACTTGAACAAACATTGAAAGACATGGATCCAAAAATCATATCATCGTATCAGCATTGAGCAATGATAAACTGTTCTCGACTGCATAGAGCAAAACCATCTCTCAAGCAAAATCAGGTTCCAAAACAAATCGATGGCGAAGGAATTCTATACTGTGTGCTTGAGCTAAAATGCGAACTACAAACTAAAGACAAGTCACAATTCCTTCCAAAGCTCAGCATGTCCTACAACTACACAGACGAAAAGCTGCCACAGATAATGAAAACGCTAACAAATATATCAACATCAACATCAACACCACCTTTATCCCAAACATGCCAACAAATATATACATAAAGCAAAACCCTCTTTCAAGCAAAACCAGGTTCCAAAACAAAGGGATGGCCAAAAACTCATCTTTAGTTTTATACTGCATACTTGAGCATCAAAACATCAAAATGCGAAACACAAACTTTTATGAATCCAAATTCAAATTGTGACATTTAAGAAAAAACTCAAATACAAATCCAATGAAGAGTAGTTGGCTGCCGCAAGAGGATCACTCACTGGATGACGTCAAAAAACAGAACTGAAACAGAGTCAAAACCAAACTAAACATGCACATACATTATACACATTTACAAGAATAGTTTGCTGCTACCTATGGAGAAAGTTTGAAGCAAAAACATGGACAAAAGACAGAATCCCCATGTAAGGGCTGAGCTGCCTTTCCTAATGATATACAAAGAGAATGGGAAAGTATTGGCGAGGAACAAGATGAATTCAAATGTCAATACACACAACTTTTCGCAATTCAGCATTTTTAGTGCGCTTTAGTGACAAAACATTACTTTAATTTTTGGGTTTTGCTTTTTTGGATTAAAAACTGTAAATAAGGGCGACTTAGTCGTTAAAAAATTTCACACATCAAATGGCTCTTGCAAGGGGAAAAAATGGTCCAGGGATAATTAAAATGAACATATAATGAGAACATAGGCTATAAAGGCACGTCCAGTAAAGGTCATGTACAATGATCAGTGCAAAGAGTCTATGGGTCATCTTAAGGGCGAACGCAATTCTCTCAAAATCAGACCGTAAAAACAGGTTCCAACACAAAGCGATGGCCAAGGAATTTTATACGGCGTACTTGAGCTAAAATGCGAAACACAAAACATTTCTGAATCCTTAGCAGGATAAAGTTAGGGTTGAGTGAGAGAGAGTGAGGGAGAAAGCTGGATAAGGAGATCTCGAGATACAACGAAAATTAGGTTTAGCGAGAGAGAGAGTGAGAGTGAGAGTGAGAAAGCCTTACTTGAAGATGACGAGACGGGAGGAATCGTCGTGAGTGCGCGCAAGAGAGAGAGACAGAGACTGTGTGAGGCCGAACGAATTAGGGATTTGACCGAGAGAGACCGACGGAGGCGTGCGCCGCGACCACAAAGGATTTTTTCCTAAAAACAAAAACAAAACAAAAGAGGCTTTAGTGACAAAACATTACTTTAATTTTTGCTTTTTTTCTTTTTTCAGATTGAAAATTGTAAATAGAGAAAAAATTACACATCAAATGGCTCTGGCAAAGGGGGGGCAAAAAAAAGTGCCCAAGTTTTTGTGGCCTCACTTTAGTCTCTGGCAACCTTGCCTTGCATTCTTTCCTCCAAGTCTCGAACCGAACTTTCAGTTTTCTAAGTTCTTCTGCAGGACTTGTATTAAGAGCCAACTCCGACCTGACCTTAGCGAGTAACCTGGCATCATTGTCGAATGTCTGTTTCCGGACCTCAAACTCCTTTATAAGATCACTGACAGCATTCATGGTTCGGTTTAAAGAGAATAAAATATCACTAATTGCATGATGGATAGATACCCACAAGACAAAAACCAATACAATCAACACAAATATCCGTAAAAAATCACACAGAGAGAGAGAGAGAGAGAGAGAGAGAGAGTATGTTTCTATGTCAGAGAGAGAGAGAGAATTTTTACCAATACAATCAACACAAATATATACACTTTGCCATCACCACCAAGGGACACGAAAGGACATTGTCCTCAATCAACAAAAACAGAGCGCAAGAGTTCATTTCACAAACCCTGAACACCCTCATGAAGCAATGAGCGTCAAAATCTTCTAAAATCAAACAATAGAATCCGAAAGTCGGGCCAAATACAAACCCAAACGACACAAAACACAAAGGGGGGAAAAATTTAGAGAAGTCGCAGATCTAACGAACAAAGGGTTTGAACAAAGAACGCGAGTCCAACCTCGAGACGACGTTTCTTCGGACAGAAGAGAAGAAAATCTTACCTGGAGACGAGGAGGAGATGGAACGAAGGGTGTGGAGTGAGCGGCGCTAGCAAATGGCAGGAGAGGAACTAGGGTTGCGAGCGGCGAATGGCAGGAGCGAAAGATGCGAAGTGCAGAGCCGCGTAAACGAGCGTAGCAGAAAGTGCAGAGCATATGGGGTTGCGTTTTTTTAAAAAAGGGCAAAAATGGATTCTTACTAATTTTTTGAGGGCAAAAAAGGTAATTAAGTAAATTTCATTAATTGGAGCTTCAATATTCCGAAAATGCTGACTTTTATCCCAAAGCTATTTCAAAACAGTTACCAAATTGCCAACATTTACCCCAATGGACTTTTAGGTCCTAAAGAGCTTTCAAAATGCTGAACCAAACCCACCCTTAGTCCCAGCTTGATGTCAAGGTCCGAACCTTATGATATTTGCCAATGTATAGTTCCTCCTAAAAGAATGGCATGATCGTTGGATAATCATTAGGGGTGTCAAAAATGCTCGAGCCAGCCCAGTCCAAAAATTAACCCTATTTTTGGGCCTTTTGGGCCGGCTTGGTAGAGTGGCCAGCCTGAATCTGGTCCTTTTCTCACACACGTTTTCTTTTTAATTTATTCTATTTTTGTGTTTATTTTTTTATATTTTTCATTCGAGGGACATGTCGATTGATTTTGATTCCAAAAATAAAAAATAAAAAGAACCAACCCGACCCCACCCTGCACGAAGAGGATTCAAGCCGGGTCGGGCTAGGTATTGTTTCGTTTCGGGCCGCACCCAGCCCGACCCAGTCCGTTGACACATTCGCCTTTGCACATGGGAACTCAGTAATCGATTTGGAGCAAGATTTCAGGCGAAGTCTGGTTCACAAGCGAATAGTAACGAATTATACGCTTACCATAAGAATGAAAAGTTAAAACAAGCCAATGCAATTGCAAGATATATTTGAGAGTGTGAATAAGGTTGACCGAAAACATGAGACAGAACGATAAATAAAAGAGCAGTCGCAAAAATGAAAAACACTTGCATTTGATGAAGAGCTGCCTTCCCTCAGATTTATTCGAAGTGGATATGTCGATATATTTTCATGAGGAGTCGCCACGAAGTTTTCATAAACTTCTTTTAGATTTATTCGAAGTGGAACTTCTTTTAAGACTCATCTCCTTATCATTCTCGGACCCTCCCCAGCACCAAAGTTGAAGTAGATAAATTCGTGAGTGGATCTCATCAGACTAACGCGAACAAAATGTCCATGAAGAAGCCCAGATATGCCACGGGATGAACACTTCAACGGATGATGCCTACTAATTTCCTAGTCCCTGGAGACAAGTTCGCATCTAAACTCTTCAATAATTTCATTTTGGACGAGGAAAGTCAACCATCGCAGATGTATTTGGTTTTGTAATGGTGATGGGATCCAAACCCAGGATATTGTGAGCTAAAGACCATGCACAAATCCAACCTTAAACAACTGTTGTTTCATTTCTTTCTTTTACCAGGGACAAGAAAATAACCGTATTTTCTTCGGTTTCTCATTGACAAACAGAGCTAAACTGTTTTCCAAGCTTCCCATCTCACAAAAGGGACTACCGTGATGGAACTTCAAAGATCGATACCTTGGATCATTGACAGATTAGAGATAAATCTCTGTTGAAGTCGCAAATACTTGCTACATACCCTTCAAAATACTATAGTCGCAAATACTACTATGGACATGGCCATCATTAAAGAAGTGTTTCTGGAAATTGTTGCTGCTGCCGAGGTATCTCTGTTATGCTATAGCCGGACACTGCTAATTTGGTCTCTCTGTTGATCGCGTGTGCTAAGCCAAAGAAATTGTTCTGATTCCTAAGAAATCTGCCTTTAATGCGAATGGAGACTGGGAAATCCTGTTCTGGTCATTGAAAGGTTGCCATTCCCTACCAAATTTTGTGGGGGAGAGGACATAGAAGTTGCCTGTCTACTGTGAAACATGCTTCTGATAGGCATAACTGCTACTGTGGGAAAGATCCGCAGAATTACAGTAGCAAAATAAAAGCAAAAACTCCGAAGACATTACAATAAAGAGAAATATAAGTATGTGTCTAACGATATATGCACATGACTCCTGTGCTTCATAAATCACAAAATGAGAGTAGATCTCTTCATCTCCACGAGCAGCAATTATTTCGATTTCGAATGATTGCAAAGAACTAACTATTTCGAGTTTATGCTTTCAGCAATTATTTACGTCTTTGAGTGGGGTTTTGACATCTATAGTCCAATTGCTGATAACTTTCTTGCTGGACTCTCTGCCTCTTTATCAAATACTGTGATGATTCTGTTTCATGCTGCATAATATGACACTTAAACCAGAGCTAACATAGTTCACTCAAACTTCGACAGTCAAACCGAAACATAAAAAGGAGAACAAGTCGCCCATCCATCTGTACAGTGGAGCTAGCACCACAGAGATGATTTACTCTGCCACACTTGTCCGAAGCGGCAGAGAACTTTCAACTTCCTGGGCGGCAGAACTCCTTTCCGCAACAACCTTCGACATTCCAAACATCTGAGACGGACAAAATAGATCGAGTCATGGATTAGACTGCACATGAAGAACCTCAAGAAGTGGATTGCATTACAGTTTACCGAGGGAACAACCTTTTGCATGGTCTTCTTGAAACAAGTTTCATGCTCTTCCATGGATGCATTGATAAACTCATCAATGTGATCCTTCAAATCCTCCAAGAAAGCGGCATCATCCTTCCTATTTTTACGGCATGAAGTAAGAGGTGGAGGCGAAAGCTTTTCCTGCTGGCTTTTCGAGGCTTCCATGGATACTGCTGCAAATCAATCCTGACACGCAATGCCATATGATATATAAGAGTATCGTAATACAAATCTAAGATCCATTGATCAGAGTGAGGAATCAGTGTAAAGTGCCTTAGGCACATGAGTATATGTTGATTGCACTCTTCAGATCACATAGCACCATTCTGTTCTATTTATGATGAGCTTAATAACTCGGGAATACAGAGGCGACAGAGAAACGACATCATGCAACCACATATCCAAGCTTATCTATTCTTGGCTTCTGTGCTTAGCAAGAGCGCTAAAGAAACTGTCACTTACAACCAGCAGCAGCAAATCCTCAAATTCCCCTAGAACTAATGGGCGTTTCCTTGCTATTACCAATTTAAGCAACAATTCCACCACCCATATGAATGTTGTAACAAATGTTATGCACAATTGCACATCATAAACAGCCTACGAAAAAGGCAGTTGATTCTTTAGATGCTAAAAGCAGAAATAATCGGCGAGTTAAGAAAAAACGTTCATTTATCTGGTATGTCACACTCTTGTTCCTACCTCTCTCCACACCATGCCTAGACACTACAAAGCACCACAAATGCAACCTTTAGCGCAACCAACTCAAATTTAATGTCTTGTGCCAAATTCATTGATCATTACTAGATGCTTCAAAGCGTGAAAAGTTTCTTGAAACGACTCAGAACAATGAAGCGAATCACCACTCTGAACGTGAGAGTGGCTTGCCTAATATGCATTCTCATGCCTTTCAACTTTCCTCATCAATTAGATGTGCCAAAAGCCAATCCAACTGTGGCAAATAAAGAAAAAAAGACCAATCCAAACAATTAATCACCAATAAAAAATCAGCATGAAGTCCTGTGAACGAAAATCACGACAACTGGTCCCCATCCTCGCCCATCAAGAACTATAAACTCCTAGCCATATTGCTTTGCCACTGATTGCAAAATTGTATACGTTACGCGCCACGTAATGAAACCACATTTCACCGGCACAATCACCATACATCAGCTGATCATCGATCCAACACCAAAAGGAAAAATCTCACTGGTATATGCATCTTTTCTAATGCATCTCCAACCAAAAAGACCCATTCGCTTCATTCGACACCCGCACGTCACTAATCACAGAACAGCATCCTCCACAGCGAGCGAGAGACCGCATTTGCACAGTGCGGACACCAATCTATATAACTCAACCTTTCAACCTAGTCCATCATCGAATCTCTACTCTCCGGAATATGAATGGCATTACCTTGATAACGTAACACGAAACGAACATCGTGAATCGCTCCTTTGACTGCGAACCAAATTAACTACAGCCAATAAAACTCAGTAGGAGATCCGCAAACCAGCAAACCAGACATGCAAAGGGACGACAAAAAGAAAGCTTCGATGACAGACACAGACGTACCTTGATCGATCACGGCTTATGTCGAACTCAAGAGAAGGCAAGTCGAGCAATGTTTCCAGAACACGAAACTCCGGGGTTTATAATTCCCTTGCCTTTAAAACCCCCCTAAAATAAGCGCCTTTGAGCTCGCCACGTGGCGGCACCGAGTTGGAGCGTTCTAGAAGCCCAAAGGGGGGAATTGACCGCTTGACCTTGACCTAGACCCAGGGCCTCGCGAGTTTGAACGGCCTTGATGATGATGGAGGTAAAAATTCAGTTTCCGATCTGGAGCTGGTATAGTGGGATGCACCCGCAGTGGATGATAGCTCTATGCCTTGAACCTCAAGCCAGGCTCGGCTAATCTACTGGACAAGTGCTTTCAAAATTGGGCCTGAATCAAACTATCTTAGCCCGATGCACACGTGGGCTTGATCTGGTCAATAGGTGGTAAAGGCCCAACCCGGTTCGTGTGTTGAATACATTGTACCATCGACAAGTTGAATCATAGCAATTAGCAAGCCCTCCAAGAGCAGAAGTACAAATGCACTAGACCATCTAGTAGCTCGGGGGTAGAAAGGGGGAAATTATATCTAATGAGACTCGTGAGCGATGCTTTTATCAATCCGTGCCTTAGCAATTGCTAACCTCATTTGGAAAGACTTTGGGACTTGTGCACGTCGGTGGAATTGCGGCGACGAGCTCGTACACCTATACAAAATAAGCAGTTATGACTCGGATCGAGTACTTCGTGACGGGGTGTGGGACCCATATAGTATCATTAGAGGAGATAATTGCACCAATCGGCCCCTTCTCTTTTCACTCATAAAAAGGAGTACGAAAGCAAGTAAAAAACAAGTAAGCGCAATTCCTCCTGGACAATAAATATGTTAAAAAGGCGATTCCATCGCGTCGAAACACATACAAAATGAATTCGGATCGATTATTATGGGATGCCAGCCCATTTGGATGAATTCCATAAGAGGAGAAGTCGATATAGTAGGACGAAATGACTCTAATAGTCCAAAATCCAACAAATCAAAAATTGTAAATCCCAACGGATACGAGAAATCAAAAATTTGTCATGGGGCGATGGAAGTTCTTCCAAAACTCATCTACATAAATAATCATTGACCACGGTGCGAACTAGCACTAAGAAAATCATTCGTTAAAGATACTCGACAAGAATAACATCGATTTCGAAAGTAATATCGATACACCTCCGGGAACCATTCAATACAAAAGGTTACAAAAACCAAGAACTCCCCATGACAACACGCGCCATAAACAGCGCACCTCGGGCCGTATTCTTTCCGTTCCTCTCACGTGGGTAATTGCGATCGTGATCACGCGAGCGGTTCGCGACGCATCGCCTGTCATCGATGTTCGCGTAATCCAGACAAGGCACGGGAATAATGCAGGACCTCGGCGCCGTATAAGGCGACTTCATATTTCATCGCATCGGGCAAATGAAATCAAAGTATTCTCCGATCGCATGTGAATGCGGTCGTCACGCCTCGTTTTTCCGTCGAATGCAAAGCGAGGTTGCAAGCAACACTTAGCCGGTTGGATACGAACTGCGTAACTTTTGCCATGATTTGATAGAAAGGTTGTCTGTGGTGGATCCCAAAAGTACGATGAGAAAGCATGATTTAAAGTGAAATGTTGGGGTGCCTTTTCAATGATTTTGTGGCATAAAGATCTATACGTCACTGTTCTCGTCTTTCGTCTCTTTTATCTGGTCCTTTATTTATTTATTTATTTATTTTGGTTTGGGGAGGGGGTTGGTAAGGAACTCTCTTTTGGATAAATTCAAGATCAATAGGTTTCAAAGATGTTTGTAAGTCTAATTAGCAATCAATTCCCGGCCTTGATCCCAATGAGAATTCGAAATGATTGGTAAGGAAGAAGATGAAAAAAAAAAAGTTCATTTCATCTGGTGGCTAGTCTAATTAGCTACTGGACGTAACCTTAGTTTACGACTGAATCAAAAATAAATCTCGTGTCTCGATTTCTTTTTTTTCGCCTTTACGGTTTACTTCACTGTAATTTTTGGGCCGAATCTCAACAAAGCTCAAGCCAGGCTCGCCTAATATACTGGACAAGTGCTTTCCAAATTGGGCCAAAAGTGTTCGTGGGCTTGATAGGGTCGACAAGTGGTAATGGCCCAACCCTAGAGGTGGCAAAATGGGTCTAGAACCCACATTTGGCCCATATTTGATGGTGGTGGGTCAAAAATGGGTTAGCTTAAGTACTTAAATGGGTCATAAATGGGTTGCTTAAAAACTTTATGGGTCGTAAATGGGTTTCAAATGGGCCATAAATGGGTTAGCTAAGAAAACTATGTTAAGGCAATCATAAATAAGTTTTGTGAATATTTTTTTAAAAATCTAATTTTTTAATATTTTAATAATTTGTTTTTTATATAATTTTTTTTCTTTTCTATTTTCTTTTTTCTCCTGCCTTGGCCGTCGCTCTACTTTGGCCGCCAATGGTCACCGCTGCCCACCTCCGGTCACCATTACCAGCCACCACCCTCCGCCGCCGCCGGCCATCGACCGCCGCCACAGTGCGTGTACGAGTCAATTAGTATTGAAGTCTTTTAACTTAACTCGGCAAGATAAACCAGAATCGAGTGCGAGTCAGCGTCGAAACCTGCCGGAGCACCTCCCTTCCCGAGCTCCGATTACGCCCCTTACGCCTTCAGAAGCGGCAGCCTGTACGGGGAGAGCTACAACTTCGGCGACGGAGGTGGCGAGCAGCAGTTTGAGGGGACGACGATGGCAGGAAGCAGGCAACGGTCAATAGTGGCGAGCAGAGGTCGCAGGTGGCCGGTTATAATAAAAAATTATTTTATAAAGAAAAAATTTAAATTTTTTCAGAAAAATTCAATTGCATGTTTTAGCAATATAATTTTTCTTAATAAATTATAAGAAATAAATATTTCATAATTTAGCTAAATATATAAGTATTTAAGTAATACGGGTCGGGTCGGGTATGGGTCGGGTATGGGTTGGGTCGGGTATGGGTCACTAAATTTGCATTGGATGAATATGGGTCAAAACGGGTTAAATGGGTCAATATGGGTCGGACCATATTCGACCCGACCCATACCCGACCCGACCCACCCATTTGACGCCTCTACCCAACCCGGTTCTTGTGTTGATTTTACTGCCGTATTTGTGTACATTTCAGTGCTTACTGGTGTTTAAGAAGGGATTGTTTTGCCATTTCATTTTTTTTTTATATCAGGGGAAATAGGAAGGGGAGACTGGAACCAGCTTAGTGTTGTTTAATTTCCTGTTGATTATGAAATCTTCTATAGATGCATTAAGTACGAAAACCTTGTCACCCATGGGATCACAAATTTAAACTACGCCATGAGCCCGATCGACTTGCGTCTTAGGTACTTGCTATCTCGTTTAAAGAGATTTTTCAAGTTTTGCACGCCGGTGGGATTATCGTGACGGGATCATACATCTATGGTACTACTTAAATTGGACCTTTCATAGCAGTTATGATGTCCTTATAGGAACTCCCGAAAGAAATAGCTACTCCGGTCGCCCTCTTTTCGCTTTAAAAAAAAAAAAAACCATCACATCGAAGCCAATTTTAGAATGAAAAAAAAAATTGAGTTCATTTGTTTTTTGAAAGCTTACAGCCGTTTGAATGAATTGAGATAAGACGAGAAGTCAAAATCAGACAACAAATAATTCCAGTAGTCCGAAAGCCCATGAAACATTTGCCAGAAGGTATCTGGAAAAAGAATAAGATTGACTTCGGAAGTGCCATCTGCACGCATCGCCCGCACAATTCGGCGCATAAAGCATTATCAAAAGCTGAAAACAGCCCGTCGCAACACACGTCCAATCTTTATTCTCTCCGTTTCTTTCGTGTTAAGAAAACAACGAACACCGTCGAGACACGAGCGATTCAAGGTGCGTTGTCCGCATCGAGATTGTCATAGTCCAACAAGGCCACGGGATCATCGAGGACCTTGGATTCACTCCATTTCTTGCATGCGAAACATTTATCCATCGTCAATGCACGGCAAGCCTCGGATTCGTGTTGCGCGTGTGCTTTGTGAGCCACGAAAACGGCACCCTAAGATCGCCACGGCTAAAATCCAATACACCTGGAGGAAAAGGAGTTTGCCCGTCTGATTTGGAATCCATCATTCTTAATGCGGAATAACGACGATCCAAAACTCAAGTGGTTATTCTCTATTGTCATATATTTCATTGTTTCAACGGCACTGCTCCTCACAAATCACGTTTTGTAAGTAGAGAAGAAACTTAAATACTATTCACAGAGAGTTGTAAGCCACGGACCCTCTCATCAATGATCGGGCTTTATTCGGTCCACACAAGCCAGTCTCGCATTGACTAATTAATAATTCTTATATTTTACCTTGTTATAAAATACAATTTCGATTAGTATAGCTCACATAAAAATATATATATTCTTAATTAAAACGACAGGCGTTGAAAAACCTCGGAAGATGTTCAAGTTCAACGTGGAGCCGGTCACGTCCAATAAGTGCGAGTGGAGTTGGCGTGTCGTGACAAAACGAAACCCGGGACTCCTTGACTTTTCATTTGCTGCGATGCTTTTGATAGTCGATAGTTTTTGTAATAGAACTAAAGAATTCTTCTTCTTCTTCTTCTTCTTGTGGGTCAGAAAACTAAAGAATTCTTGAATTGCATGTGAATGTGGTCGTCATGGCTCTTTTTTGTCTAATGAAAAAGGCGAGGTTGCATCAGTTGAGCCGGTTGGATAAGGACGCCAATGCTTTGTGATGAGTAGATGGAAAGGTTGTCTGCGTTGGATCCCAAAAAAAGAATGATGACAAAAATGAGGGGGCAAAAGCATAATGTGAAGTGAATTGTAGGGGTGCCTTTTCAATTATTTTTGTGGCGTATAAACGATTGATTGATACTGCTTCTCTTCATTTGTGACGACTGGATTGAGAGACAAGTCAAACTTTTCTTCCCATTCAATTCAATCAGTTCGCTCCTACCAGGCTGCCACGCCTAGAGAGAGATGCCTCAGTGCTCCTGCACTTCGTTTCTTTATTTTCTTC
This sequence comes from Rhodomyrtus psidioides, assembly GCA_021437785.1. NCBI lineage: Eukaryota > Viridiplantae > Streptophyta > Magnoliopsida > Myrtales > Myrtaceae > Rhodomyrtus > Rhodomyrtus psidioides. The sequence goes on along the minus strand of JAILYB010000022.1, from coordinate 3,528,952 downwards.
TTTCACCTGCGGTCCTCGAGAAAGGGAATCCAGAGGTATATTATTGGGGAAGACATTTCATACTGCCACGTCAGCATCAATAGGTTTCCATGAAGTGTAAGTTTTAAGGGAAAACGATACATATGTTTTCTACATGTAATGTGATTTATGAATTTTTAATTTATTTAATATGATCCCTAAATTTTAACTCAATATGCAATATTATCCCTGAATTTTTAATTTGTTTAATATAGTCCCTGAACTTGGGTACATATTCAGTCTAGACCGTACTCAATTTTGTCTCTAAACTTGAATTAATGAAATGACAACATTGAATAATGCAGTCCATGGACTAAATTAAATATGTACCAAAAGTCAAAGGACGGTATTGAACAAATTAAAAATCTAGAGATTATGTTGAATGAGTTAGGAAGTTCAGGAAAATTACTCATTTGACCAAAGCTCAAAGACTGTTTATATTATTATCTCTAAGTTTTTTTTCTTTTTGGTCGGAAAGAATATTTCTATTTCACATGAAAAAAGTATACGTAACTTTAAAACAAAAATGCAACTCTAAAAATTCAAGTAAATCTGAAAAATAAATTAATTTCATACGGCCTACAGAGACTCGCTCATTTCGCAAAGACGGTTCTGGCATCACATCAAAGCATGACTGCTACAGCTTTCCCAAAAAGTGATCAGCACTTAGGTTCGGCATTCCCAACACATTAGCGTATAGACAACAACAACAACAACAACACCCACACCAACAGGTTGAAAGGGTACAAAAAAATGCCTTGTAAATATGTGATTTGTATCTAGACCAAAAGAGAAGAGCGCCTAAATTTATATCTAGCTTTAGATCCGGTGAGAAAATTGTAAAAAAAAAAAATCAATTTTTCACAAAATCACTTTAAGATAAGTCCAATGCTAAGGCGGAGCCTTGGAGACTTGTGGAATGGTCGACTAACCATTCCACTCCGCACCGTTCATTTTCTTATTTTGCCGTTATTGACCTCAAATACTCTTCATAATTCCACATTTACCCTCACTTCATAATTCCTCCTCCCTCTCCCGCTGTTCCCTTCGCCCTCAGCTCCGCCAGAAGGCTGCTGCCGAACAGCGCCGCCACAAGAGCTGTCGGCATGGAGCTACCTTTCTACGCCCTTCGCCGTGACAACCACCCCCTCCTCCCCACGATCCCAACGCGGCCCGCCTCCTTGGATCTGGGCTTCCGGAGGCTCAACCTCGCCATGGAAGTCTTCTGTTTCTCCTTCCTTCACAGCGCCGCCGCAAGAGCTGCCGGCATCGAGCCACTTTTCCACGCCCTCCGCCGAGACAACCATCCCCTCCTCCCCGTGATCCCAACGCGCCCTGCCTCCTTGGATCTAGGCTTGCGGAGGCTCGACCTAGCCATGGAAAAGTCTTTAGTTTCTCCTTCCTTCACAGCCCCTTACGTAAACCCTCACGACCCACTGTTATGTCCTCTCCCGCTCCAAAATCCTCCGATTCTCCATCCACAATTGACTCGAAAACCCTCGGGAGTGATAATCCCGGTGAAGCTTCGCATCATCCCGAGAGAAATGGAGAAGAAGGTGCAGAGGAAGGAGATGAAGAAGTAGAAGAGGAAGGGCAGTGCGGGTTCTGCTTGTTCGTGAAAGGCAGTAGGTGCAGAGACGAGTTCGTCAAGTGGGAGCTGTGCGTCTAGGAAGGAGAAGAACAAGGAGGACGTCGTGGAACGTCGTGGACAAAGTGCTTCGACGAGACAGCGGCTCTGAGGAAGTGCGTGAAGGCTCACTCCGATTACTACGAGCCCATCCTGCGCGTCGAGAAGCCGCGATGGAAGAGGCGGCGAAGGAATTAGAGGAGGAGGTGAAGAAATTGGGGGCAAATTCTGTTGCCGGATCGGATGATGACTCTACGGAGGGAATTGGGCGTGCTGAGGATTCGACGAAGCGAGATGGGTTGGGAGAGAGATGACGGTGCAGGGGAGATCCCTCAAACAAGTCTAATGGTAGAGAGGGAAAAAAAAGGGAACTTTTGGCCTTGTTTGTCATCGTGAAAATATAGAAAACGCTTTCATTATTTTAATTTCATTTTTTAATGAATTAAAATTAAAAAAAAAATTAGCACACCAAAGGACTTTCTACATGTAAGTTTATCAAACAACATTTTCCCCAAAATTATATTCCAATGCACTTTCCAATTTTAGTTTACCAAACAGTATTTGCATTCCATCAAATCCCTTTAGCCCAAAGACACTTGCATTTTCCTAATGACTTTTCCCAAAAGTCTTTCTAAACGCACCCTAAGTGGAGGCTGGAGCAGGCATTCAAAGCCGGAGTAAGCAAGCAAAATTGGAAAGAGTGGATTCTTCCAAAACGCTCACGCTTCAACTTTCAGAGCTAGAACAAAACTCTCTACTTCTGTGGAGGATGAGGCTCGCCATCCACAAAATTTACGCAAAAGTATTGAAGACGAAGAGATAGAGAGAGAGATCTCCCTCATTATCCCTGAGTTTAATTAGCGGTCAATTATCAATTTTTTCCATTCAATTAGACTTTACAGTATTATAAAAGTCACAAAGACTATTAAGATTGTCAAATAGAATCTGTAATGTTATTAGAAAGAAGTCGAGAAATCAATTAAAAATTGACACGAGTAAAGAATATCTCAACATTAAAGCGAGATGTGTTAAAAGTGTCGTGACAAAACGTCCGAATCGACACAACAAGTAGGGGTGAGTAAATCAGACCGTCCGAACCGAGACTGGACCGACGATCCAGTTCCCGATTCTATATAGGTTTGGTCCGGTTCTCAATTCCTAATATTGGAACCAGTGGTCGGGTAGTACGGTTCCCAATTCTAGGGCCGTAGGACTGAATCGGTCGAATTTTTTTAAAATGTAACTTATTGATTAGGGTTTGCTTTTTTGCACTTTGCACTCAGTTCGCAGCCCCTACCTCTTCAACCTCTCTCTCTATCTCTCGAACAGTTTGCACTTTTTTTTTTTTAAGTAGCTGACATTGAACCCTTGTTTCTTAAATTTTCGAGCATTTTCGAGCCGGGTCTGGTACTCAGCCCGGGCCGGCCCGTTGCCCAAATTTTTTTATTACCCACTTTTTCTTTTAAATTAAATTTATTTTTATATTTTTTTCATTTGATGGGTTTATTAATTGCTTTTTATTAAAAAATAAAAAATAATGAAAGAAAAAAATAATTCTGCCCAACCTGGCCCGGCCCGGCCTAGTTCGGGCTGGCCCGGGCATGGTATTACTCAGTTCGAGATGGCTCGGCTCGGGCCGAGACTCGGCCCATTGACACCCTTATAATGCACAGTTGCGGCCAGAAATTTGATCGTGCCCATGAGATGTCAATTTGATCTTTGCCCATTTTGAGTCTTTATAGTGAGTTGATCGGGCCCTCCCCATAATGGTTTTATTGTTTCGGCCAGAAATTTGATCATACTATTGGTTCTTTAGAACCGACTCGGAATCGAACTGAACCGACGGTCCGGTCCGGTTCCCGGTTCTTGGGATGGCCAGTCCGATTCTCCGTTCCGAAAAATGGGAAACGGGACCACCGGTCCGGTTAATTTATTTTCACTATCTTTCAACGAAATTATTTAGTAAACTATTTTGTTTGACGTAGATCTAACAATTTAACAACCTAATAACATGTTTTGTTTAGAATAAGATTTACTGTCTGAGGAGTGGAATTTCTCTTAAAAAACAAATTCCCAGAGTTCGAGTATTACTTTATCTTTTCAAAACAGATTTTTTTTTTGTTATGATTTGAAGTATATCACATTTTCAATGTGTAAAAGTTCTCTTCAAATTTAATTTTTAATTAACCGAAGATCGAATGAAAGTAAAGTCCAAAAGTAAATGCATATTATGAACTAATTGTGCTACAATATAACTTTTTTTTAATGTTTTGCTTAATATAAATAGAAGTGGTAAAATGAGTCTAGAACCCATATTTGACATATATTTCATAGTAATGGGTCATAAATGAGTTAAAACTTAATGGGTCCTAAATGAGTTTTAAATTAGTCATGAATGAGTTAGCTAAAAAAATTATAAAAATTTGTTATCAATATCTTAAAAATTGTATAAAATTAATTTTCTTTAAACTCTATTTTAATATCGCAGTGTTTCAACATATAGGTCGGATCAGATATGAATCACTAAAATTATATAGCATGAAAACGAGTCAACATGAGTTAAATGGGTCAATATATGAGTTGGTCCAACCCATCTGTTTGACAACTCTAAGTGTAATCAAGTTTGTTAACACTGTGATTGCACGAGCATAAGTCCAAAATGAAAATATGAGCCATGATAACACGTGGGTCATCTTTCTTCATGAGGATGAGGACGATTGTCTTTTCTTTCACGTGTTTCTTATTGGAAGAGACCAACAAACATATTTGTATAAAGACTTTACTAGAATAACATTTTTTTTTTGTAACTAAGAAAAACACCATATTGTGAGTTATAAATTTTTCAAAGAATGGACTTCACGATAATTTTAAATTATTTGTTATTTATTTTTCGCGGCTCACAACATGCAGCCAATTTCATAGATAAAAAGCTATGATGTAATTATGCTCAGTACAATCTGTATTATTCTAAAAGGTTACTTCTTCATTTTGGACTTCATAAAACGATAAATCTGTTGAATGACAAATAAATAAATTAAGGCCGAATGGTTTTATGCTTCAGCTTTAATTACCTACCATGGATCTGTTCATGGTAAAAAAAAAAAGATCAGGTAAAGTGGTAAAGTTGTTTGCAACAATTTAACGAGAGACATTTTGATTTAAAAAAAAATTAAATATAGCAATAGATAAACATAACTAGGATCAAGAGAGCAACGACGGACTAATCTCCAAGAGCTATGTGGGACTATGTCCTCAAATTTGGTAAAATTGTAAGAGATTCATTTCGAAAATTACTCTTCAAAAAAAAATCTATTCAGATCCGCGTCAAAACTCCTATACACCCACGATAATCGCCAAAAGTACTAAATAATCTAGAATTTGTATTTTTTTTCCAAATAATATTAAAGCTTAGTGCCACATGTGCGGGATTTAACTCTCGTGTTTTCTAAAGAGACAAAGCAAAAGTCAGAAAGAAGCGAGTTAGATAAACAAAATTATATTAAAGCCTTTCTTGTAATAGTAAAACATTTTCTTTTGGGATATAAGAATCGTTGGCATGAAGGGGGAGTTTTAGAAGTCGAGGTCGGCTACAACAACGAAATTTGCAACACAAGTCGCTGGATATTTGGATTTTCCTCCGAGATCTTCACGATCCAACGTAAATTTAATCACGAAGAAGATATGGCCACGGGTGGGGCCCGCCTAACCCTACTACGGCCGCACGGCGATTGGTGCTGCGTCTTTGCTAATTCAAGGACGGCGATCGTGATGCCCAACCTATGACGGGGACGAGCTTATTCCGGCTAAATCTCAGGCTCGGTGCAGTCGCGTGACCAAACACGTCCCTATCTTCTTCTTTCTTTTTGCCTTTTTCGTGATCTGAGTGTAGGGCAGGCGGGGAAATTTAAACAGCGAACCCTGTGGACGTACGTAAAGATTCTGGAAGCACGTCCGGAGGTTGACCCTTGACCGACGTGGTGGGGGGCACGCGCGTGGCGGGTCCTCGATTCGTGCGTCACTTGTCGTATAATAGGAATATGTTGCAATTTCCGATGGGACCAACTAATTCGTGGAATACTCCGACTAGAAAAAAAAAATGAAAATAGTTCGTGGTATCCGTAAAATCAAGTATTTTAGAAATCGAACGTTTCTTTATTAAGCGAAGTGAATAATTATATTTCCTCCAGTAAATCAATTTTGTAAACCGATCTTAGGACACAAAGGAGTTTCCGTTTTAGAATTTTGAGCAAAGGGTCATAAGTAAAGTTGATAAGATAATAATTAGGGATGAGCATAGTTCCAGGGTAGAACCGAGAACTTGAAACCGGAACTTGTAGGAATCAATCTGGTTCCAAGTTCCAAGGTATATATATGGCAGGTTCTAGGTTCCAAAAATCAAAATCCAGGGTTCAGGTTTCACGTTCTAGGTTCCCTACAATGTTCTATGTCGTTCGATGATAAGTATATAATCTAGAGAAAAATAAATTTTTATGTTCCAAGTTCTAAAAAATGAAGAATCTATTCCAACGAGTTAGTTTCAAGTTCTAAATGTAGAACCTAAAACCGCTCACTTCTACTTCTTATTAATTGTTGTAGTATTTACTCTCATTTTGCTTAATTAAAAATGAAAAAAAAAATTGATAGGTTCTCGGGTACCTAGGAACCGACCATAGAACTTGTGATAGGATAGGTTCCAGGATATGATGGGTAGGTTCTAGGTTCCAAAAAATGAGGAACATATCCTGACGGGTAGGTTTCAGGTTCCAAGTGGAACCTATAACGAACCATCCCTAATAATAATCATCGCTTGTAATTTTCAAAAACTTATATATATGATGTGCGGAGCGTATTAGCAACTCCATTGGCCTTTTATAAAATATAATTTTCAAGATCATCCATAAAGATATATCATGAATTTCATGAGAAATTTTCAACATCAATGACAGACACAGAATTGCCATATCTCGTTTTTTTACTGTCATTTGTATCCATGTTTTTCATTAGTACTATTAAGTTTACTCGGACAAGGATGCTTGGGATGATTTCTTGCGTGTAGGTGCAGTCCTACGACCTAATGACAATGCCCATCATATGCGTGAAGAGTCCTCGTGAAAGCTAAGCCATGTTATGTCGAACATCATCGAAAAGAACAAGCCATTGAAGATAAAAAGTGCAAGGAACCAACTTTGATGTCTGATTTCTAGCCTAATCTTAGAACACGCCGTCATCGATCGCGTGGATTGTGCACTTGCACCAAGCCAATCACCGTGTCAAAGATAATTATGAATTTTTTAGGGATAAATTTCATGCGCTATAAATATCTGTTAATTATGCTGGTTGTATGTATCCTTCGAGGTTGCATGTATAGTCTCCCTTTAATTATGTTGATTGGTATATCTTATCTTAAATAGCCACCTCATAAAACTTATGAATAAGCTAATGCACTCTCCATTACGATCATCGAAATATATCGAAACACATTGAAAATTTCACAATTTTATATATCTTTTAACTTTCATATTATTGTCTCGCTACTTGAGATCCTTAAAGCTAAATAAGAAATCGCCATTTTACATAAATGTATCAAGTAGTCGGTCGGCCATTTCGCTAGTCGTGATGGAGCCATTTCACTAGTCGTGATGGAGCCATTTTGAAAAAGGTATGTTGGCCTTCATTGTTTGTTTAATGGATACATGTAAATGCAATATTTTGCGCCGTAATTCTTCTTCTTCTTTTCTTTTTTTTTCTTTTGGAATTGTCGAGTCCACAAATTCATTTGGTTAAAATAGGCCGGACCACGATAGATAGATCTATTTTCTCATGCCCGAATTGGTCGTTCCAAAGCCATAGAAAGGGCCTAATCGACCCTTCTCACGAAAGAGTGGCGGCTTGGGACAATGTCTATTTGAGGAAAAAGATAAAAAGCTTTTTACAGGCGTACCATGTATAGAAGGATTAACACAATCGTCATCTAGTCGTGGCTTGTTTAAAACCGGCGTCGTCAATCGTCATTTCTTTTCTAAACCCCGATATTAGAGTCTTTAATTCGGAGATTTAGGGCGGCGTAATTGGCTTGTTTATACGGTGGGAGAGAATGATTATTGTTAAAAATTAATGAAGAACATGCTTGTTAAGTAAATATACGTTAAGAAAAGCGAGACATTTTTTTTTTAAAATTCGCAGCACATTTTTTTTCTTTAACTCAAAGTTTGATAATTAGATAGATCTATGCATTAATTGGAATCCCAACCGTTGAAGATGGGAACGGAATGAGATCATCCAAAAGTCTAATCAATTAACAAAAAAAAAAGGTCCGCCCCACTTGTGGAATTTTCAATCCGGATCGGTTAATTCCTGACCGAGTAGATGCATCCACCGATCGCACTTGGATTGGAGGGGTCGATTAACATTTAAAGCGAGGTCATTACCAAAACTAAAACATCCCATTAAATATGACGGAAAGGAAAGAGCCTTCACCGGACGCGCCCTGGCAAACCACTCCCGGAATTCAAGATGGCAGATCGGACGGCGATGCGATGAGCTTGGATCCGGAGAACGATATCCGCCCATCGCGGCGACTGTGATCGGGAATCGGAGCCTTCGATGCCCGTCGATTTTTTTGGGAAGCTGGGCACGGGCTCCTCAAAGAGGTGTGAAAGAAACAAACCGAGAGGGAGATGAAAAGGAAGAGAGAGAGAGAGAGAGAGAGCTCGGATTAGATTAAGCACCAAAGAAGCAAGAAGTCAATGGCGTGAAAGGAACCGGCTGTGAAGCTTCCGTTCCCTTCTCTTGGAATCCAAACCCCAACCCCAATTTTTTTTTTTTTTTTAATCTTATCTTAAGAAGTTCCCCTTTTTCATATTTTGCTCTGTCCTTCATATTTTTCTCCTCCGTTCCTCCATCTCTCTCTCTCTCTCTGTCTCTCTGTGAAGTTGAACAGAATTCGTAAGAAGGAAGGTTCGTATTCCTATTCCTAGTTTATATCTCCCTCTCCTTCCCCTTTCAAATCACCGTTCCCAGCCAAAAAGCAGAGAGAGAGAGAGGAGGAGGAGAGAGAGAGAGGGCGGGAGAGAGTGCAGAGAAAGAGAGAACAAACCAGAAGACGACTCTGTACCTCTCTCTCTCTCTCACACAGGGACACGGGCACACAGTCAAGCTCCCCTCTACGTGGTCGATCATCGCCTCGTCTTCGTTCTTGGGTTTGTTGTCGTAGTTGTATCCAACCACCAAACTCATTCTCTGCCCCCCCCCTCCTCCCTCTTTCTCTCTCTCCATCTCCATCTCTTAAAACATTAAATTCCTAGATCCGTACGCCTCTCGTCTTTCGCCGTTTATATAAACCCTCCTTCAAAATCCGTGCTTTTCGTCCCCAATCGTCTCAGAATCCTCGCACACTTTGACCCAATACGACTCCCCCGTCCGCCATGAACTCCGACGCATCGTCCACCTCCGCCGGCGGCGTCCAGATCCACGCGTCCCGGAGGTTGCCCGATTTCCTCCAGAGCGTGAACCTGAAGTACGTCAAGCTGGGCTATCATTACCTCATGACCCATTTCTTGACCCTCTTGCTCGTGCCTTCAATGGCCGTCATCATCGTCCAAGCTTCACAGATGAACCCGGAGGAAATTAACCAATTGTGGCTCCACCTCAAGTACAACCTCGTCAGCGTCATCATTTGCTCTGCTTTCCTTGTTTTCGGATCCACCGTCTACATTATGACCCGCCCCAGATCCATTTACTTGGTCGACTACTCCTGTTACAAGCCCCCGGAGCATCTGCAAGTGAAGTTTGATCGGTTCATGGAGCACTCGAAGCTCACCGGCGATTTCGACAAGTCGTCGCTCGAGTTCCAGAGGAAGATCCTCGAAAGATCAGGGCTTGGGGAGGAGACTTACGTGCCCGAGGCAATGCACTACCTTCCGCCAAGGCCTTCTATGGCAGCCGCAAGGGAAGAAGCAGAGCAGGTGATGTTTGGTGCTCTGGATAATCTGTTTGCTAATACTAATGTTAAGCCCAAGGACATTGGTATTCTCGTTGTGAACTGTAGCTTGTTTAATCCCACACCTTCGCTGTCTGCTATGATTGTTAACAAGTACAAGCTGAGGGGTAATATCAAGAGCTTCAATTTGGGGGGGATGGGGTGTAGTGCCGGGGTGATTGCTGTTGATCTTGCTAAGGACATGTTACAAGTTCATAGGAACACTTGTGCTGTGGTTGTGAGCACTGAGAATATTACCCAAAATTGGTATTTTGGGAACAAGAAGTCAATGTTGATTCCAAATTGCTTGTTTAGAGTCGGGGGAGCTGCGGTTTTGTTGTCCAACAAGTCATCCGATAGGAGGAGGGCTAAGTACAAGCTTGTCCATGTGGTTCGGACTCATCGTGGGGCTGATGATAAGGCGTTTAAGTGTGTATATCAGGAGCAGGATGACGTGGGCAAAACTGGAGTTTCGCTGTCAAAGGAACTGATGGCGATTGCCGGCGGAGCACTTAAGACTAACATCACTACATTGGGTCCTCTTGTTTTGCCGATCAGCGAGCAACTCCTGTTTTTCACTACATTGGTAGCTAAGAAGTTCTTTAATGCTAAAGTCAAGCCTTACATTCCGGATTTTAACCTCGCTTTTGATCATTTCTGTATCCACGCTGGTGGGAGGGCTGTGATTGATGAGCTGGAGAAGAATCTGCAGCTCCTTCCGATTCACGTCGAAGCTTCTAGAATGACCTTACACCGGTTCGGTAACACGTCATCAAGCTCGATCTGGTACGAGCTGGCTTATACGGAGGCCAAGGGGAGGATGCGAAGAGGAAACCGTGTTTGGCAAATTGCTTTTGGAAGTGGTTTCAAATGTAATAGTGCAGTGTGGCAGGCACTCCAGAACGTGACCCCTTCACCCAATAGTCCCTGGGAAGATTGCATTCACAAGTATCCGGTGCAGTTAGTGCTATAACTGCTAAAGACATATCATTGGCGGTTTCCTAATTTATGCGAGGATGCCGTTGAAGGGTTAGCTAGAAAAAGCATCTAGGCCACTGTCTTTACTGCGTCGAGAGTCTAATTTATCCGGTTTGTGTACGTGTTGTTTAGGCTCAAAAGTCACTAGCCGGCTTTTTGTTTCTTTTGCTCTGGGTTTCTGAACAGTTTGGAATCTTGAATGCTTTTCCCCTGTAGTATGATGTTGTGAACTTGTTCTTGGTACTTATATCAATGTATTTAGTCACTTTTAGAAACCTTCAGCCTCTGGGATTTGAATCTTTTTTATTGAAAATCATTGCATGATCTGATAGTTGGGGCGGATGGAATTATATATTTTTCTGGGTATCACGACATCTTGGGATAATGGGGTTAATTGATAGCTATGGAGACAATCATCTATGGCATTCAAAACCTAACTGGGCACATGGGATTGGCTTGCTGGAGGGAATACGTGGATCTCTTGTGAAGGATGAAACACAGCTGCGTCGGTATATTGCCTTCCCTCAAACTGTAAGTAGGTCATACGTTAGCACTTGAACTAACTTAGCCGATTAAGGGCGAGGGTTGCTCTTGATTTTGGTGATTGGTACCTAACTTCTCTCTGATCAGGGCCAGACTGGGGGTCCGCATCGGTTCTCTCTCAAAGGGTCTGTTGTTGGTTTTAGCAATTGATGAGACATAAGGATTTCACCCCCATGTCGTTCACCCTACATTACTGGCAATCACTCTGTGTCTCACGGCATGTTTTCAACCTCTCGGATTTCTTTTCTTGCCAAGTTTGTTGGTGTTTCTGTTTTCTCAAGTTATTTTGTTCTTACGGGTCAAATGAAACTTGGCAATAGGAATCACCGTACATGTTGAACCTACATGTGGCTACTCATGATTTTGCAAGTTTAATCGCATAAGAGGAACCATCGTGTATGATGAATGCATTATTGTTGGTGTTTCTGTTTTCTGAAGTTATTTTGTTCTCACGGGTCAAATGAAACTTGGCAATGGGAATCACCGTACATGTTGAACCCACATGTGGCTACTCATGATTTTGCAAGTTTGATTGCACAAAGAGGAACCTTCGTGTATGATGAATGCATTATATTTCCTCAGGGATGTATGGCATTGGAAGATGGGAAGTATTGCAAGAGCAAAAGCTTCGTTTTTTGGTCACACAGCTGTCATTTGTGGAGGACAGGAAATACCTTGTGCTTGTATGTTGCTCTGAAGAAATGGTTAATATACAATGAAACTTCGGGGATATGAATGAAATATGGGTTGTCAATGAGTTGTTCCTGTACATCTAAATCTGAGTTGGAGATCAGGCTCAAGCTGGACTGTCCAGTGAGTGAGGTAAATAGTCAACGCAAATCTCTAAGCTGTCAACTACCATTCTTCCAAAAAGAAAAACCTCCACAAGTGACAGAATCTATATTCACATCTTGAAGCTGCAAACAACATCGTTTTTGCACGGTGAGCGGTCATTCTATACAGGAATCTAAAACTAAGGAAGAGAGATTTTTTTTTTCCTTAGAACGATCGTGCATGCCAGGAGTAAATGAAACTAGCTGTAATGAAGCGTGTCTAGCTTTGATGTTTGCTAGTGCAAAATTTCCTTGTCAAGTTAGACATGTAGAGTTCACAATAAGATGGGAGCGTCCCAAAGGAGACTACTAATTGAAAAACGAACAAATATGTACCACAATCTTCTCCTAGCCATCTGAATTTCGAGTTGAGTCACCTCCACGTTCAAGAATATCGCATCCGTGGTAAATTACTTTAAATTTCAACTGGCTCTACCCCGGCCAGAAAATGTATCTGTTAAGATTATGCAATTTTTGTGAATGTTACTCTGCACTAGCTCGGGGTGTTTTTGCATATGCTGTTCGGGGATTTGCATGTGTGAAACGAGTTTCGGATATCGTACAACCAGATAAACCAGACATATGCAGCCGCTTGGTCATGCAATTGCAATGTCAGCTCAACTGAGCAGGCAAAGGAGTACAGGGGAGTATATTGCTGTTGTGTCATGAGTTTTGGGTAGGTGTGCAACTGGTTCATCAGTTGGGGCATGTTTTTTGTTCTGGGGGAGTGCAAGTACAGGAGTACTGGCTTTACATAGTTTACCAGCAAAACAGTTATCATGCTATGATTGCTATCCTAAAAAGCTGTGTGTTTGAAGTGATGCTTATGCTTCACCCTCTTCAATTAGAGTCATGATGATTTTTAATCGTATGAATTGGTGGTATGTTAGAAAGGACCTCTTTGAATTCGATTTGGATTAATTTAGTCAAGTTTTCATAAGTCGGTCATCATTCCCGTTCTCATTTTCTCGTAGCCGGCTTCTATGAAGTACAGAATAAATTCTTTTCCTTTCTCTCTTTTGGTTAGAAGATGTCGTCTCGAACACGATCCCTTTAGTTTCCAAACAAAAGCTTGTCTGATCATATTCTTCAATCGGAAGGGTCCCATATGCACTGCCTTTTCTCGAGAACTGTTGTTGGTGCAGGGACCCTTTAATTATTTTTTGTGGAGGGAAATTGAGAATCTCTTGAAGGAATTTTTTTAGAGCTTTTTGGATTAAAAAGGGTGAGATGAAGTAGAGATCTTTTGCTGACTTCTTCTGTTGCTTGATTGAATGACCCTCCATTTCATAGACGATGGTTGGTGCCGAAGAACTCGTCCAAGAGGGAATACCAGTAGACAGAGCAAAACCAGAATATATTTGCTCACACTTTGTCAAATCCTCTTCAGGGTCCACATTGTTCAAAAGAGAAAAAGATTCAAATTAGAAGATTGTGTTTCAAGCTATTCTAGGACACGATTCGTAGATTTGGTTGATGTGCCGATTCTGTGGTTTCCATCACCGTATTATTAAGCGGAAGTAGCATGGTAAGAGGAATGGCTCTGCACTCTGCACATGCCTTGTCTCTCAAACGGCTGGTGTAATTTGGAGACGCATGCAAAGAACAAACTACTGCTGCAGACAAACCTTTTACATAGTACAAGAACAAGAACATGAAGAGAGAGAGAGAGAGAGAGAGAGAGAGATCTTGATAGCTGAGTCCTAGTTTCTCCATATCCTTCCTGCAATTTAGCTACTCTGTTCTTCATTGCAGCTTAAGATGCCTCCTCAGAAGCCTGTGCAATCCGCAGAGAGAAATCAGTGCTAGCTTTTGCTGGCAATGGTGTGATAAGACATTGACTGATAATTTTGAGACAGAATTCGCACAAAGGTTGCCCTTAAAGCCTTCATGCAAGTAGATCACACTCGGTCCGTATGCATATGTCTGAGCATGTGCTCCCTCAATGTATCATGCAATTTGAAATGGTTAACCATGTGTAAAATCTCTTTCAATGGCATGTACAACACATGCATAAAGCATAAGGTTCTAGCTTATTTTACCTGCACTACCACTTGAATGCTGCTACCGCTCCCACCTTTCTTGTAGTCCGGAACCGGAACGTGACCCGACTCGATATGATTGAGATCCTCCACAAGTTCTTCATAGTGTCTCTTCACTTCATCGGCTGATTTACCCTCCACAGATCGGGCAACATTCTGCCAACGGTCTGGCGTGTCCTTATCATACAGAGCCAGAGCCCTCTCAAACTGTTTGTTCTGCATTAGTGTCCAGGATGAGGCATGGTTCCCACTAAGTGAATTCGATGCCATAGACAAAGCCAACTAAACAAAAGAAGTGTTTCAGCTGCACAGGGCCAAGTTTAGAAGTGTAGATAATTTGATCTGCAACAGAAAATTGACCTAGTGTTGGCCTTTAAACTGCTGAAGGTGGCACTAGAATGGAGCCACTTGTCAAATCACTATTGCCCAAAAAGTTAGGCCTCCTTTTGAACCCCCACACGATTCCAGATTACATGAAGAACCGAGAGATGAACATAAATCGGTTTTGATGAGAATACGACCAAGGGAGCGTTTGGATTCTCTGTGTCAAGTATGATTCTCTCTGTTTCACCTGTGGTTGGTGGCCTTACGATGCATAAAGTTTGCATTTTGAGAATCATGCTCAAGCTGGTTCTACTTGTTCTAAAAGAGCACACGTTTGTGTGTGGCAAATGAGGTTATTTGGGAGATAAAATCGCTTATTAGGGAACAACAACTTCAAGTTCCCACGTAATTCTGGCTCTTCTGAAGAACCACAGACACATGATCAACATGTTTCCTTACGTCTGCGACTAAGACAGAATCCGATCTCATCGTGTTGTGAAATGCAGGCACAAGAAGGGAGGGGACTGGCGGCGAGAGGTGGTGATCTGATCACAGGGAAAGAATAGAGCCAAGAAATCACGTTCGCTCTCGTTTCGTTTCATCGGAATTGGAGCTTCGGATGCTTGTTCTGGTGCACGACCGACAACAACAGATCAGAAAGCTGGGTTCATTTGGTGTTGCGGTGTACTATGAAACCACATATGATACCACTGAAGACAACGTTTGTCTTCTTTGAGCAGGCATGAGTTCTTTTTATCAGGTGCCCCTGGTTCTCTCTTTACTTGGAACTTGATGCATAGATGGATGCTTGGGTATCAGTGCATCTGGGGGCTGAGCTATCGTCCGCTCGTTTTAAAAGGTCTCGACCGAACTCTCCATGACCCGTTTTGATGCGTCGGATCGGAACCATAAATTACTAAAAAGGAAGCCGTGGGAAGGAAAAATTTAGCTAGAGCCCCGACGAGCACCGAGCACCAACCAACTGCTAATTCAGCAAAACCGGTGTTGTGCGCTTCATATCCTACTTTTTAGACGCCGCGAAGATCAAAATCGATCATGGTGCACCGCACACCTTGGACCGTCACGTATCTATCTATCTATCTATCTACAAGCTGTCTTAGCTAAAGGCGGTCGCTCCTGCGGTCGAGCCGGTGTTATATCAGAATGTGGAATAACACTCAGAAATCCCAAGTGGTCCTCATGAAGACACCCAAAAAGAAAAAAGAAAGGAAAAAGCAGAGAAAGTTTCATGGACGGTGCTATCACTTCATGGTGGTCCTTCAAAACCCTAACAAGTTGAAAGTGGTCACCATGGCTCTAGAGCCTCGTTCATTCATGGCTTCCCCTGAAGCTTAAAAAAAAAAAAAAAAGCCCTTTTCAGTCCAGTCCTTTTGAGGTCGCTGAAAGGAGGGGGAGGGAAAAACTATGACTTCTCCATCGGTTTAAAAGAAGCCAAGCCCACCACCACCACCGCCACTCGATCAAAAGGTCCATTTGGGAAAGCGAAGCACACGCATCAGATTTTGAGGATAAGAGCAGATAAAGATGTTTTGAATCCCGGGTTAACAAATCAGAAGGACCACTCCCACACGTTATCTCTCGTTGATCGGACTGGTCTTTTCGGGTAGATTTTAGGCCCGAAAAAATGAATAATTCGAAAAATATCGAGACCGGCTTTACCCTTACGAAAACCGAATGAATGCTGCCACGGTATATGTTTTCGTCGTGCTAAATAATATTTAGCCGTAAATTGTTATCGGTTTTTATTTTTCATTGACCAATTTTTTCAAACAATCAAATTGACTATTTTTTAGAAATTAGTCTTTGCGAAAAAAAACGGAGTTTCAGGGTTCACGATTTATCTTGAAATGGGCGTGAATACTTTTGGTGAAAGGAAGAAGAAAATGAAAAAGATGCTTTAAAGTAAGTGACACGTCTGTGCTCTTGGAATTCGTACGCGGGGAATAGGGTGTACGGGTGTCGGGTGAGGATAATATGGGAAAAAAGAAAAGAAATAGATCTATTTATTTAGCCAATTCAATTTAGGTCAATTTTGATCGAAAATTGATGACGTGTATGCTATCATCTAATACGACATGGCCAAAGCTGATATGCACTTTTTATTTTTCTTCTTTTCTTTTTTCTCTTCTTTTTTTTAGTGTTAAGAGCAGTCATACTCGTTAACTCCTTGTAATGGCTCGCAGGCTCTCGCCAAGCCTCAACTGGTGGGCCACTGGCCCTTAGCAATAAAATAATTAAAGAAGAAAAATTAATTAAAATTTTGAAAAAAAATACATATTTTTCAATTCAACGTCAGTCGTGCCATATAAAGCGGTCTCATATTGGATAAACGATTTTTTTTTAATGTATATTTAGGATGCGTTTATTTTTTTTTTAAAAAAATCGTGTTAGAGGGAAATGTCTTTTGCAAAAATCATTTTGAAAGAAGATGACTAACTTTCCTTTGCTCGATGGTGTGGTTAAAAGCTTGAGAAAAAACGTTTTCGGGTGTTTTGATCTCCCTCGCTAGAAATTTCAAGCTCAAATTAGCCAAATTCCCTTGTTAATTAGGGTTATAATGAGAGCAACGAAAAAATGATGGAGGTTTAACTTAGCTTTCATGTCACACATAGGATAGGACGACGAGGCCCAAACCACAGTGGCTCACTATTGGGCTGGGCCGTATCTATCCAAAGTGGGCCTCTTCTCCAGTGTCTTTTTGGTTGGACCAAGATTAGTGACAACCAAACATCAAGGCAACCCTCCATCGATCTCCCCCCCGTTCCAAGATGATCGACATACCAAAGCGAGCTTCATGATCGTAGTACTAGTACATCGATCAATTTAACGACAGCTCGACCTCCGGGTCGTGTGTGGCCGGAAACGCCCGCCCGGCGAACCGGACTCGGCCTTGGCCACAGATAACGTGGGCACGTGTGCCCGCCCGCCCGCCCTCCCCCTCTTTTTTCTACTCCATTCGTGATGCCATCATGAGAAGCTAAAAAGGGATTTTCCCACTCGACATCATGTTTGTCTTTCCCGCTTCGAGATCAACCAGAAACGCCCATCATTTCCCATCGGCTAAAAGGCAATCGTAAGGTGGTGCGGTGGAGAATCTGGAGATGCCAAGTCAAGACGAGCATCCATTTTCTGGTGGACTGAAGAAGAAAGAGGTGTCATTATTGACACCCACGAGCGAGAGGACTCTTCAACAGCACATACAGAAGTCCCCATCCAGCTTTTTGCATATAAACACAGAAGTCATAATCATGCTTGCTGTCCTTTGGTGGAGTACCAAAAGTACGCCACAATTGTCCAAAAAGTATTCCGAGTTTTTACGCCTTTTTTTTTTTTTTGCTAATTCTTTCGATTTTGTCAATTTTGATGGGAAATTATTGATGCAGCCAGCGCTCTGACGACCGTGCATAATTTTTTAAATTTTTTTGTTTTTAAATTTCTCATTTTTTGTGCGTTTTCCTGTGTGCCGGCGAGAGTCACTGGCTACTCTCACTGTTGCCGCAAAGGCTGAAGGCGAGGCCTTCGTCGCCTAGATTTAGTCAGGGCCTTTGCAACTGCGTGCCGAGTCAATCATAAACTATTTTTTGGCCAATTAATTCAGTTATAATTTTTTTTTTGCACTTGTACCAATTCAGTCCTAAATATCGACGATTCAATCCATCCGACAAACTTTGGCCGGCCGGCGCTGACGTGGACGCCGGCCGATGCTGATGTGGCACTGTCGACGGTGGCGTGGCAATTTTTAGTAGTATTTTCAAAAATTAAATTTTCTATTTCTTTTCTTTTTTTCCCCCTTAATCAGTAAGTACTCGTGTACGCAAAAAATTCTCATCTTCGTATTAGTGTGTCCTTCGCCAAAGTCTTTTGATAGGGTTCCGCATGTTAATGATTACGGGGGACAAAAAATCGTACTTTTTGCGATGCGCTGATAATCAATATGCGAGTACTCAGGACTTGCATGCACATGCAGGCGTGTTTTGTTCTTCATATGATGCATGTCGTTGTACATCTAATTACTACCCACGTTTTATCAGAAAAAATTACTGAAAAAATCCTAAATTTATTATAATTATGGCCATTGAGTTGAGTCTTAAACAATTTTTAATTAGATCCTTCCAGCAAAATTTGAACGGCCGGTGCTAACGTGGATGCCAGTAGATGCGGACTGTCGGCGCTGACGTGATAATTGGCAACAATATTATAATAACTACTTCAATTTTTTTTGTAATTTTTTTCTTTTTTTTTTTTCCTTTACTTTTTTCCTCCTTTCTAGCTTAGGGCCAGTCGCCGGCCACAGGTGAGGGGCCACGCACTCTCGTCGACCCTAGGAAATAAAGGAAAAAGTAAAGAAAAGAAATAAAAAGAAATAAAAAAATTTAAAATACTATTAAATGATACTACTAAAAATTTCCAAGTACGCGCCGGCAAGTCAAAGTTGGCCGAAAGGATTGAATTGGTACAAATACCAAAAGTTTGAAGATTGAATTGATACAATTACAATAGGTTTATTTTATTTTATTTTTTTGGGTTAATTTTTACCGTTATATCAAGATATATAGGCCTTGATCTTTTTGGAGATCGCGGAATTTCAAAAGAAATAAGGTAGTCCTCATGCGGCGACTCCGAGCTGTGAAAATGAAGTGCACTCGACATTGTGTATCCTCCTAAGCAAGGCCAGTTCAGACAAGAACCCTTTCGAGGGACCCCCAATTCTTTTTTTCCCAAGCTCTGCGATTTGGGCAAGTTTTTATGGGTGGTGGGTTAGGGTTTAGAGAGTGTGAATGGAGAAAGGAGAGACGATAGTGGATCAGGTTCAGAGAGACATGGAACCAACCTGTGTATCTAATGCTGTCTCTTTTGCTGGTGCAGCCTGGCACTAAACCCTTGTCCTCTTGACCCCTCTCTCTCTCTCTCTAGTTCTTTTTCTCTTACACATGATGCATGAACATAGAATCCCTCCGAGCATCATCCACTGTCCACTCAGCATGCCTTCTTATCATCGCACTGTTCCTCGTCTTTGCTTATTCTAATTCCCCTCCTCATCCTCTTTTCTGGTGGAAGGAAGATTTCGCCACGAAACGAAGCTTCTGCTTCTTTCCTTCTTAGCCTGATGCTACAGCTATCACCCAGAGACAGCATTGTTCCAACCAGGAACAGATTACCTGTCAATCTCCATCAGTTTTTTTTTCTCGTACCCCTTCACGTTTGGATGATGTGATTCCATCAAACCCTGCAGCTGATTCATCGTGTTTTTTTTCACATGAATCTTGTATGGTTTGTCTAACCCTCTTTTGATTCGAAGGTAAAGCGGAAAACTGCATGAATCTGAGACCGACAACATCCGTGAATAAATGAAGCCGATCACGTAATTTTTTTGTGTGTGTTTTTCACCAGCAATCATATAGAGAGACGTCGCTTTCGCTTTCTTTATTAGCTGATACTTCGCTATCAACAGAAGAGAAAGGAAATGACATAATAACAAGACATAGATAGGCCATAGATGCCACTCACCGTATAACTTAGCCTCGTGCCTAATGTGGCTGGTGAAGCTCAGAGTTTGGATATTGTTTCTGGACTCAGCGCGCTATTGGTTCGGCTTTGCCAAAATCCAAATGCCCTTTGACAATTTTTTTTTTAGAGCTTTAGAGAGATACAATTGTATTTTCAAAGGTTTTTGGCCCATGGCAGGTTCGGAGGAGCATTGAACTGCTGCATTTTCGGAATGCAAATTAATGCAATTTTTTTTTCAACTTTTATAATATCGAAAATCCCCGCCTCACGCAACTTCACCGGTGAGGGTTTAGGCCGCCGACAAGGCCAGATCCGGTTGTCGACACCCGACCTCAGGGGTGGCAAGCCGGTGGGCGATTGGAAAGCGTAGTGTTTGCCAAACGACATTTAAGTTAAAGTTCTTTCTCAATGTGTTTTCAAAATACACTTTATCAAGCACTACTTAGACTTTGGAAAGCCCTTTTAGCCCTTTTTCTTTGGCATTTTTTTTTCAAAGACCATCTATCAAAACCAAACCAAAAGCGCCCTTGGAGATAAACAAGTTTTTATCACCTCACATAAGTAAAATGATTAAAAAAAAACTAACTAAAAGGAAAAGAAAATAAAAGAAAAATCAAGAAAATAAAATTATGTTGTATTTGCGTGTATTCGTAAACACAAATATATATAAGAAGAATGTCCAACGACTAAGATAGTAATACAGAAAAATGTAATGATTTGTCTCGATCTTTAGTGAATAAAGTAGGGTCATGACCTGGGTCATATGAGCAAACATCGCATAAGAATGATAAAAAAATCCAATGGATGTACATTGTATTATTAAAGAAATGTCGGACAATGGCATAAATGATGAGTGTACAGACAGAAAAAAGTTGGGCTCTCGAGCTTACATGACAGCTGATTCCTACTAATGACGAGAGGAAATTGCATCTGAAGATTGAGAAAGATGTAGGTCCGAACCCTAGAATGATCCCTCTTCCCTTGTTCAGCCTTCTTTTTTCCTTGGACGAAGTCCAATGTGCGTGAGAATAAAGTTCGACAGTATAACACAAGCTTGTCCTTCATTTGCTTGCATATGTTTAGACACACAAAAAAAATGAAGCAGCAATCTAACTTGCGAATCTTGAAAATATGATCCCGGCGACAAAGCATCAATGGAAATCAACCACTTGAGATTGTGTGCATTGGCTTTTAGGGCACATTGCTCTCAACAAATCTGAAGGGAACGAATCTCGAAAACATATACATACATATACGGAGCGGATTAAACTGAATTACATGCCCTAGATCAAACTTGAATTACCGATCGGTGAAGTATATCACGTGGAACGAACATACCTCGATAGCCACAAATTAAGAGCCACCGTCGCAGATGAGATATTGATCTGGATCCTCCGATCGGTCCTCCATCGAGGGAGTTTTTCTGAGAGGGTTTTCCTTACCGATAGGTTGCAAGAACGGCGTACGTTCTGTGTAAGAGAAGACGTTATCTCTTCTCTCTCTTTCATCCCATTGAATAGGAAATAAATCCCATTGATTTGCAATCAATTATCACAAGAATGGCAATTAACCAATTTAGTCCTTAATGGGCGTAAATTTCCAACAAAATCTAAAGCCCTTAATTAGATAATAAGCTCGGTTTTAGTCCTGATCTATTGTTGTTAGGATTCGACACACAATCACAACAAAGTAAAGCGCAAAAGTAGAAAGAAAAGTCTAACCACGAGGTTTTATCTTGGTTCACCATTAAATTAAGGTTACGTCCAGCAGATGATTTCATTATAATTAGCACATCACACATCTCTGTTAATGAGCTATTAGACGGGTAGTGACTAAAAAAAGCAACATAATTATGGTATCTAATACGGATCGATACAATAAATCCCGAGTTTGGATTTGTTAGTTTAATTACACGAGATCCATTTATGCTTCACTTTTGTTCTCTCTGCATCATAATTTGTCATGTTCTTTTCTGCTGTAATCGAAACTTTCCTAGGGTTGATTTGTTTATGTGCACACTAGCCTGCCTCTTATTACTAACAAAAATATATATAAAAAAATTCAAAAAATTATCCCCTAAAAACAGGAGATCTGGGCCGTCCGTCTAAAAATGGACGGCCCGGATTGTAAGGTTAGGTGCCTAACCTTCTGAGGAAAGGTTAGGCAATCCGGATCCGGCTTCGTTAGCCTCCTCGCAACTCGATTGCTTAGGATTTTTTAGCACCGTGATTGAGATTCAGATTTTAGAACTGGCCACCATTTTGGAAATATACTCAAAACAATTCCATATTCATTTAATTGATTTATTGACTAAACAACGGATAAGTGTCCAAATCATTTGATTTTCGATACAAACCGAGTACAAATAATTTTCGTGTTTGCGCTATCGACCTTAGTTTGTCAACTCATCCGATTCACGTGATAAGCAGCATAGCATGGTGAGCATCAACTCTCCCGACACTTATATTCTAATTAAACTCCTGAACAAAGTACTATTAAACAATTCGAATTGAACTATTCTTATCAACAACTGTTCATGCAACCAGATTAAGTCATTGGTATGTCTCCTTGTTGTGCCACTGTGATGGCCTGAGGGTCCCCAGACTTAACTGGCCTTTCGAGCCATTGAAGGCTCTTTCCGCACGTATATTTTATTTCTAGTTGTTTAGTTCTAGAGATGTGTTCACTATGAGTCCTAAAACTTGTTAAGAAAGTGCAATTGAGTCCTAAAATTTACAAAAAGTACAATCGAGTCGTTCCGTTGACTCCATTCAAATTGACTAACAAAAAATGCCGACATGATTTTTTTTTTCATATTTTCTCTCTCCTACATGGCGATGATGGTTCTGATTTTTTCCTTAAAATTTTTCCTTATTTTTAAATCAAGTTAAATAAAAATTATATTTGGATGAAATCGAAAAAAACCAGATTTGAACAAAAACAATGTCGTTTTAGCAACGTCATCACTACGTAGGATAGAGCAAAGAATTTAAAAAAAGTCATGTCGGCATTTTTCGTTAGTTAGATGGGATGGAATTAACGGAAGGAGCCGACTCAGCTTAATCAGCCTCAAACATGGGCTAGTGTTGCTAGTGTCTTAAAAAAAAAGGATTCAATCTATCCTACAAAAAGGAGCCGGCCTTGGTGGATGATGAACTTCTCGCCGACGTTCCTTTTGAAATTGGCGAAGAAGCTAATCCTCTTCTAAAGGAATGCATAGTGGGAAGCTTTTTGGGCAAGAAAGTCTACTTCCAAATTACCTTGGCCACCTTGAGGAAAACATGAGGGTCACAAGTAACGGACATTCGTGTCCACGAAGCGGGATTCTACATCATTCATGTTCCGGATGCGGCTTTTAGAAAGGAAATTCTTGATATGGGTCCACTATCCATCAACAACTGTACCTTTATGATCAAGGCTTGGCATCCTAAGATGAGACTTGAGAAAGCTACAAATGACACGATCCCGGTTTGGCTGCAGTTTAAAGGGATCCCTCTCGCCCTATGGTCACCTTCGGGCATTAGCTATGCGGCAAGTTTGATTGGCAATCCTCTCTATGTGGATACCAACACGGCTAACTTGATAAGGGTGTCGTATGTTCGGGCATGTGTGGAAATCAAGGCGTCTTCGCCTTTTCCGGAAGCAATCAAGCTAAGATGGGATGGGGAGATATATCCCATAGAGGTGGTTTATGAATGGAAGCCGTTGAAGTGTAACAAATGCGGTATCTTTGGACATAAGGATGGTGACCAAGGGCATCCTTGCTATGTTCCAACCTTGAAAACCCCTTCTTTCGTCCCAACCTCCTCACGGGACCCTTCTCCTTCTAGGAATGCAAGAGGACAAGAGTGGCAGCTCATGAAGAACAAGAAAGACCGCAAGAGAGGTAATCAGCAGAGTATCCATGTCACGCCTCGCTTCCCTTACGAGCGCGCCACAACCTCCAAATGCGAAACTAGCCCAGGATACTTACTTTGCGGCCTAAAAGAAAGGTGACTCGCATGCACAAGAACAAAGAGACAACTTCACAAACCCCATATCAAAGACAGAGAATGAGGCACGAGATAAAAAGGCAGATACATAACATATAAAAAAAACTAGTCTATACAAAAGTAAGGGCTAGGGAGGCAACTAACAACATCACTTAGGTTGGATCGAGGTAAGGGCACCAAAAGAAAGCCACAAAGCCTATCCACAAGAAACCAACTCCCAAAAAGCCACACTAAGGCCCTATTACATCGAGGTCTACTGGGAGGTACTACTGTCTCCCACAACATCCATGTCTTCCTCAGGGTCGTAATCCGAGAAGGTCTCGGAATGGACCTCAATGGTATCCTCCTCTGTCACATCCATGCTTGCTTCGGCTGCAGGTTCTCCCTCTGGTACATTCCTCGAAGCTGCCACGGAAGTCTCTATCTCTATGGACTCTCATGAGGGATGACACCAAGAAGGTACCATGCCTCTTGGAACATCTGTAGGCTTCAGCTGCTCAGACAAAACGTCACGGACCATTCGAAACCATGCCTCGAATCGGTGTAGCTTACTAGGCTCTCTTGGTTCATCAACCCATACAACTGTGGTCTTCCTAACATATACAGTACCTCGTCCATCCGGGAACTCCTCAAAATACGACGTCATCTCCTAGGGATTGCCTAAGCGTATAGGAAGCATCCTCAAGGCCTGGGATCTATAAGGAAAATGGGGCCCACGAGGGGATGAGACTTACGTCTCAGCGAGTTATCCTAACCTAAACCAGACCATCGTCCCACCGAACTAAACAAGCATAACATATGCAATCACTAAGCAAGAGCAAATATAACAATCCCACTTGGCCTCAAGTCAATATTTTACAAAAACACCAATTCAAAACAACTATGACACTTATAACCAAGCTTCAGTATTAGCTTAAAGATAAATCACATTATCATTTGAAATCAAAGAAAATTCAGTCGTGACTTCACGACACCTCGCCTCCTGCGCATCATGTTTTTACAAACCCGCGTCATATAGGCGCCTCAGGTATTACTCACCTCCCAACCCCGCGATTACATCGCCTCATGGTATTTCGCATTCAACCACCCCGCGTCATTCTGGCGCGTCAGGGTATTTCTCATTTATGTGCTCACACGGCTCAACAGCCCAATTCCTCAATAATCCCAGTCATTGATCTCATTAAGATAGTCTACTTTACCACATTTCAGCATGAGGAAAATCAAGCCTTCAACACAACCCACAGCTTGCCAAAGATAAATGTGCCTTAACACCAAAGAGACTTCAGAGTCGATATTATACCATCATAAAGACAAGCAATACACTCAACAAGCATATCATCGTTTCAATCATTCAAGCTTAGCAATTTAGTAAAATCATCAATTTCCTCGAGAAATCATCCAGTCGCGTCCGAATATCCTAATACAAGGTTAGGGGCCACTCACCTTGGTTTCCACTAGCAAAATAATGCCACAAGCCTATCGATAAGCTCGAATCCGGCACGACACCAAGCTGTCCAAAACAGGGCAGCAACTCCGCTTAGAAGAAAATCTCCAATTCAACTAACTTAACCATCCAAACCTCAATTCCACACATCGTACTCTTCATTAACCTTTCAATTAGTAATCTAGCATGTCTTAACTAAGTAATTTTAGCAGGGAGACACCAACCTCAGCCCTAAACAGAACCGGTTTCCATCAAACCCCAACCGAACAGAACCGGTTTTGCCCAAACCGCCACAAACAGCTCACTAAACATCCATAAGTTCCAATTTATCATAAAAACCTCTTGGTAACACATAGTTCTATGAATTATAGAGTCCTACCAAAAATTTGAGGGCAAAGCGACATCGGCAAGCCCACGATTCCAACCGTTTCCTTCGGCCCTGAAACCGATCAGTTCCGACCTTCCAAAATAGCAGCAATTCGACATCAAAATTCCATCGAAAAAGGCCCAAATTTTTACCCTAACTCAGTACAC
The DNA here is from genome assembly GCA_021437785.1 of Rhodomyrtus psidioides. Taxonomy (NCBI): domain Eukaryota; kingdom Viridiplantae; phylum Streptophyta; class Magnoliopsida; order Myrtales; family Myrtaceae; genus Rhodomyrtus; species Rhodomyrtus psidioides. The sequence goes on along the minus strand of JAILYB010000022.1, from coordinate 3,503,110 downwards.
GTGTGCCTTAGGTCTCCACAAAATTTGAGCGAAAAAATCAAACAACTCGAGGTCCAACGGAGTACAAACAACCACCTACCTCCAGTTGCGACGGTTTCCGTTGACTCGCGGGAAAATCGCTGGCCGAAGCTCCACAGATGACCAATCGATGTGCTACCACTTGGAAAAGTTCGGCAAGAGGACGAAGAACGTGAGGATGGCCGGATCGACGGTTGGAGCGCTGGACGGTGACGAACACGGCGGCAGTTTCTGGTCGGCGACGGGCGATTCTGCTCGAGTGAGGGAAGAAGAAAACGAAGAAGAAGATGGTGATGGTCTGCTGGTGTGTCGTGAATGAGCAGAAGAGGGAGAGAGAGAGAGGTCTTGTTCCCATCTCATTGAGATTCTAGGAGAGTCTTAAGATAGTGGGTAATTAATGCACTTCACCCAATCAAGACACTTGGCATTTCATACATAATATCCAATCTTCTTTTCCATTTTTGCCGCTATGGATTCGGCTACCACAAGAAGAGAATCAAATGACCAAAATACCCTTGTCTAGTTAAAAAGGCAAGGTCGACACTTCGGGGGCAAAATCGTCTTTTCACACCCTTCGTCCAAAAATCTATTTTTTTTTTGCCAATTTTCCTTTTCGATTAGTCGTCGTCCACTCCAAAATTTTGTTATCATTCTTCATTTCCAATTTCTATTTCCGAGATCCCATATCGTGATCGATTTCTCGTCGTCGTAATTTCAATTTATCTCGAACTAACGGGCGGCATTTGCGGACTTTACGCGTATCGACTCTGTAATTCTCATCACACTTAGGAGAATTCAAACCACGGCCATCTTGGTTGTCATATAACCGCATGAATCTATTACTAGCCCCGACGGCCACGATCGTCATAAATCGATTTAGGAAGAATTCGTAAATCATACGTTGGTTAAGCGGCATTGTCGCGACCCGTCCGGAAGCGGACGCGGCTAATGGATTACCGATCACGGGTCTTGGATCGGCGCGAGCCCTCCCAGGCCCATACCAAATCGCGGCGGGAGTATTCTTCGACGATAAGAGTCGATCCCTTTCGACCTTCAGTGTGGTCGTGGTAGCATGTGTAAATTGTGCATGCATTTGGAGTCGCCATCGGTCTTTCTTGGAGGGTAGACCGGAAACCTTACTGACCGATTGGGAGAGATCGATCAGTTCTGCGGAACCAGAGATTTTGGGTTCGGGGACTTGGTTACGCTGGTGTCATTACCAACGCCCTTTCGGTACCTAACGCGAGTGATTTTCCTGACTAAGAGTTCATGCAGGCGCAAGTTTGGGTGAGGTAAGTCTGACTTTGCACATTAACCAGTTTAACATGCTCACGTAATCATAATAAATAAATAGATGTCAATCACATAAACATCTATCCTACGTGGTGATCATGGAATTATGACTTAATGGGTCTCGAGCCAATGAGACCACATTTAATCATTTTAATATTTTTATAACGGAGAGCCGCTCTTCGCTTCTTCTTGGTTTCTTGAACTCTTCAAGAATTGGGCCCCAAAGAGCTCGCCGACTTAAAAGGCTCCTCCACGTAATCCTCGTAGCATTTACATCAACAATTGACTATGCTAAAAATAAAGATTACATGAAAAATAAAAGGAGTACGCAGCCTCCATTTAATAATTACAACCCCAAATATATAAATAATCATCATACATTCATATATACATCAATCACATTGATTAGAGATTTTTCCATGATCACCACCCTTTCATGTAAGTAATAAATTCACAATTTAAAACTTAGGAAGGCACAATAAAAATTCTACGTTGAATCATATTCAGAATTTTTACGTAAAATAAGATAGCCATAAATTTTCGATTCAAAATTGATTTAGTCTCAATTTTTGCTACGTTGATTAATTTATCATATAAAATAATCAATCTCCATTAGCCATGTAAGACGAACAATTCGTTAATACATATTGGCCATAGTATTGCAAAAATTGCAAAAAATCAATTAAATGCACGAAAACACCTAAGGATTGGCTCTGATACCACTGTTGGGATCCACGTAACACGTAGCAGAAATAAATAACAACCCATACATGTATCTCCAGAGGCGTACTTCGTGCATTTCAATCGAAAAAAATCACAAAGTCTCAAAGGGAGTAAATAGATTACCTCTCGTAGTGTGCTTGAACGGAGGTGTCGGTTCGATGTTCTTCGATCTCAGCCTCCACAGGTGTTAGGCATCTAGTTCGGACGCACCACCAATTGACGAACGGGGAGACGACTAATAACTCCACAACAATTGTGCTAGCAATATGCGGAATCAATATTCCGAACTTAGTATATTTTGCTCACTCAAGATTGTGAGAATATAGAGAGTGTTTGTGTTCTTCTCTCTAAGCTCTCAAAAATTTGCACACTCTACAAAATGTCTCTCCCCTCCAACCTCAAAACTCTTGCCATCCTTTTATAGCCAAAAATACCTTCCAATAAATTGTATTTAAAAATAGCACTAACAATTATAAATTCTATCTAAAAATAGCACTCACAAATAAATGAAATTTAAAAATAGCACTAACAATAGCACTCACAATTTATAATACAAAAATGCTATTTAAAAATAGCACTAACAATAGCACTCACAATTTATAATACAAAAATGCTATTTAAAAATAGCACTAACAATTATAAATTCTATCTAATAATAGCACTCACAATTTATGAGAAATAAATGCCATTTAAAAATAGCACTAACAATAGCACTCACAATTTATGATAAATAAATGTCATTTAAAAATAGCACTAACAATAGCACTCACAATTTATAATACAAAAAATGCTATTTAAAAATAGCACTAGCAATAGCACTCACAATACAAAAATGCTAAAAAAAGGCACTAACAAAGGTGTTAAAAATAATAACCATTATTATTATTACAAGAGTTAAAGAGGTTACCAAACAGTACAAATATGCATAACGTATAAATACGTATGACGTATAAATACATAGAGCATACGTATACATCCGTGAAACCGGGGACTAATTGAAAGAAAAATGTGCAATTAAGCCCTTTTGGTAAAAATTGATTAAATTGGAGGGCAAATTGACCTAATTGCACTTTAAGACTTTAGAATCCAATGTCATAGCTTATAAAAAGTGAGAATTGAAGACTAAAAGACTCGAAAATGATTTTTTTTAGGCTCGGTTCGGGTTTATGTTTGTGAAGGAACATAGTGACCCGAGCCGAATTTTTGAGATTTAAAGTGACACACTTGAAGAGGAAATTAAAACAAAATTATCGAATATTTTTGGGTATTTTTCTGACCACGAATGGTATTTTTCTGATTTTTTTGGGTATTTTTATAATTAAATAAACTCGAAAAATATTGAAAATACCGAAAAATATTTTTTGTTCAAAATTGGTTCCTAAGGTTAAACCAAGGCTTCCAAAGTTTATTTTGTGATTTTATGACCTTTTTTGATATTTTTAATTAATTTTAAAGAATAAAAATCACAATAATAAATGGTAAAAAAATCAGGTGTCAACAGGCATAACCCGCGTTCCAATCGTATAACACTAGCAACGGATTCCTTAATCATTCTCTGATCGGTCTCGGTTCTAAATATCTCTCGACGATCCTTATGGTCAAAATGACGTTTTCTTATCGAATTTCCTAGGTCCACATACCTCGTCGCGCGTTAGCCTCTCCCCTTCGGTTAGTTGACTCGTGACTGATTAGGTCCGAGCGAGATTCAACTGAAATACTTCGATAGATATCTTACAGACAAAGGTCTCGGAATGACAGGAAAATCAGACTGTCGCAATCCAGCCTGCTCTCTCCCCTATTTTGGAATCTTCTCGGTCTACTCACACCCTTGGGGAGAAGTCCTAACTCTCAGTCTGTCCAGCTGCGATCTCAGCCCCAGCTGGTGCAGACAACCCACAAATCACACCCCCTCAGATTGCTCCTGGTGATTCTACTCGGCCAGGCCCCATCAGAATTGGAGACAATGATCTGAGCTCACAGTCTGGTCTTCTTTTGGCCAAAGGATCCACAAAGTTGATAGAAATAACTACACCTCTGTTGGTGGGCACCAGACCTATTACTGAAACATGAATTTCTGGGCTGTGTGAGGGCTCTCGGCCCCTTGCTGTTCCTCCAGTGCCTTTGCAGGCTGTTACAAGATCGAGAACTGGATCCTCTAAGGCCTCTATTTTCGCTCCTCCTCCTGTTAACCTGGGCAGTGAGAGACACCCCGAGACAGGGAACCAACAGCCCTCACCCCTGTAACTTCCTTCTACAGCGGCTGACAGTCTCAAAGTAGTTATCAAGCTACATCTCCCTCCCAAACCTTCTTCAAATGAGGCCTTTGCAGCTCCTGAGGCTACACCAGCACCTCATCATGGTAAGACAAGGTCTCGGTCAGTCCCTGCAACCGTGAGACTCCAAGATCCTGCAGACCAAAAGCTCCCATCCTTGGACCTCTCTCGGCAAGCAGAGTATGATCTCCCCTCTGGCTCAGAAGATGGGGAGCAAGTTATTAACAATCTCGGTAGCGATGATGAGGAGATCTTCTCCCCCTCTTCACCACACACTAGAGCTCGAGCAACGGTTTGCGCAACTAAGGAGGTTTCAAGCACGACCCTTCCGGAAGATGACCCCAATGATGGGGAAGACAACTCCTCTTCTTCTAAGACTGGCAACCAGAAGTCCAAGAAGAAGAATAATAAGGGGAGATACCGGTGACCCCTTCACCTCTCTATAAATATGTTTTTTGGTGCTTGAAACAATATGGGGCTTGTTAACCCTCTCAGACAAGCAGAGATTCGGTCCTTTGTTTATACGAACCGAATCTCTTGTATTGGTATTCTTGAGACAAAAGTTAAAGCGGCTGATTTCTGTCCTATCTCAACCAACCTTGTCTCCGGTTGGTGTTGGATCTCCAACTACGAATTTTCTCCCCGCGAAAGAATATGGCTTGGTTGGAATCCCCAGGAGGTTGAGGTTCACATTCTCTTAACCACGTCACAAATGATTCACTGCCAACTTAGGATGACTGCTATGAATAAATCATGCCTTCTCTCGGTTGTCTATGGAGAGCATTCCTTTGGGGCTAGAAGGGCCCTTTGGACTGATCTCATCCGACTTAGTAACACTATGGATCCATGGATGGTTGGCGGTGATTTTAATGCTATCAGAAACTATACAGATAGGATGGGTAGTTCCAACTCTTGGATGCCGGCCTTTGATGAGTTTGGGGAATGTTTAGAACATGCGAGATTAGATGATCTTCGTTACGTGGGACATCGCTTTACTTGGTTCACTTCCTCCGGACCTTCGCGGAAACAACGTAAGATTGATCGTATCCTTGTTAACGATCTCTAGACCCAGGTTTTCTCCTTCTCTGAAGCTTCTTTTTTGGCACCTGGGATATCTGATCACACACCTATGGTTATTAAAATTGTTCCTTCTCCTAGCTCGAGAAAACCTTTCAAATTTTTCAACTACTGGATCTCCCACCCCTCTTACAAGAACATTGTTGCTGACACTTGGAATTCTTCTTTTGATGGGTCGCCAATGTTTATTGTTTGCTATCGACTTAAACTCTTGAAGGGTCGCCTCAAGCTACTTAACCGCAGCTCATTTTCTGATATCTCTTCACGCACCGAACAAACCAGGAATAACCTTGCTTCGGTCCAAGCAGCTCTAGTTCTTGATCCCTCAAACCGATCCTTGGTTAAGGAGGAAAAAGCCCTTCTTTCGGCCTTCTCTGATCTTAGAATGGAGGAGTCGTTTTATAAGCAAAAATCAAGAATCCGTTGGCTCAAAGAAGGTGATGAAAACACTCGGTATTTTCATCACTTCGTCAACAAGAGGAGGCTCCAAAACCGCATTTTATCGATCTCCGAATCGTCAGTGGCTGTTTTGACCGAGCCAATAGAGGTTCATAAGCACATAGTTGGCCATTTCCAGGAGTTGCTTAATGGTGACTCGGCTACCATTTGTCCGGACATCCCTCTTATCCGGAAATATCTTCACCGAGTCCTTGACAATGACCAAATTTGCTCTTTATCTTCACCATTTACTAAGGATGAGATCTGGTCCACCTTCTTCTCTCTTGCAAAGGGTAAGGCTCCGGGTCCCGACGACTTCGATGTTGATTTATTCAAATCTTCCTGGGATATTGTTGGGCCTTTAGTCACCTTGGCGATTATGGATTTCTTTAAAACCGGTCGCCTTCTCAAGGAAGTTAACACAACTATCTTAACCCTGGTGCCCAAGTCTCCCAATGCTTTGGCTATGAATGACTACCGTCCTATTGCTTGCTGCAACACAATCTACAAATGCATCACAAAGATCTTGGCCAATAGGATTTCCAATGTGCTACCCTCGATTATCTCTCATTCTCAAACGGCTTTTGTCAGAGGTCAACGGATAAGTGACAATATATTGCTCGCACAAGAACTATTTGCAGGTTTTCACCATAAGCCATATTCTCCGAGATGTGCCATCAAAGTCGACTTTCGCAAGGCTTATGACACGGTGGATTGGGGGTTTCTTCAGTTGGTCCTCAAAGTCTTCCACTTTCCGGACTCTTTTGTCAGGTTGATCATGGTATGTGTTTCCTCGCCCAAATTCTCTATTGCCATTAACGGAGAGTTACATGGCTTCTTCTCTAGTAGCTGTGGGATTCGACAAAGTGACCTCCTATCACCATACCTCTTTACCCTTGTTATGGAGGTTCTCTCGGGCATCCTACATGCCAAGACTCTTCTTCCGGACTTCAAGTATTTCTGGAGATGCAAGCAAGCCCGTTTATCTCACCTCTTCTTTGTGGATGATGTGTTGCTATTTGTCGAAGGACATCTTCCATCCATTCGGCATTGTCGCGACCCGTCTGAAATCGGACGCGGCTAATGGATTACCGATCGCGGCCCCCACTCTGAAATGTGGATCGCGGGCCTTAGATCGGCGCGGGCCCTCCCAGGCCCATACCAAATCGCGACGGGAGTTTTCTTTTGAGGGTTCGACGATAAGAGTCGATCGCTTTCGACCTTAGTGTGGTCGTGGTGGCATGTGCAATTTGTGCATGCATTTGGAGTCGCCACCGGTCTTTCTTGGAGGGTAGACCGGAAACCTTACTGACCGATTGGGAGAGATCGATCAGTTCTGCGGAACCAGAGATTTTGGGTTTGGGGACTTGGTTACGTCGGTGTCATTACCAACGCCCTTTCGGTACCTAACGCGAGTGATTTTCCTGATTAAGAGTTCATGCAGGCGCAATTTTAGGTGAGATATGTATGAGTCAGGGTTTCATGCAGATTGGAAGACTGGTCCTATCAAATCACAGTCAATATAATAAAAGCGCAATCAAATGCATAAATAAATCATGTCAATGCACATCAATTTCAATCATTGGCCTCCTAGTATAGCCATAAGGGCTTAGGAAAGATGTGATTTAGGGCTAGGGGGTAAAATGGGAAGAGTCGGGGACAATTAGTCCGAAGGGCAAAATTGTCATTTTTGGAAGGTTTGGATATCGAGTTACCCAAAATATTCCATGGCCAGTTGATTGTGGCCATTTACCATTTTTGAGAATTTTTTGGAATTTCTTGATTTTTCTTCAATTTTTGGAAGACGACTCGTCCAAAGGGCGAAATCGTCATTTTCAAGAAGGTTTGGGGTTCAAAACACCCGGGATGAGCCTTGGCCAGTTGTTTGTGGCCATTTCCTATTTTTTGGGATTTTCCTGGATTTTTTAGAATTTGTTTGGAAGACGGTTTGCCGAAAGGGCAAAACCGTCATTTCTGGAAAGACCGGGGGTCGAAAGACCCGGAACAGGTCATGGCCAGTTGAATGTGGCCATTTCCTATTTTCTGGAATTTTTTAGAATTTTTCTGAATTTTCCGAATTTTTTTGAATTTTTCATGATTTTTCATTTTTTATTGATTTTTTGATTATTTTATTATTTTCTGAATTTTTTTTAAAATATTTAAAAATATTTTCCGGGCCGGGTCAAACCCGGCCCGCGCCTCTCGGGCGCCCGGCCCGACCCTAGGGGTCGACACCGGCCTAAAACGACACCGTTTTGATTTTTTAAAACATTTTTTTCGATTTTTTAACAATTTTTTGATTTTTTTATCTATTTTATTTAATTATCCGAAAATTCCCCTGATCGGACGGTCCACGTTGTGCCACGTGGCTTCGTCTCGTGCGTCCGATCTTCCACTAGATCGGGCGACCCACAGAGAGACACGTGGCTCAATAATAGCCGTCGGATCAAAAATTAATTTATTTTCATTTTTTAGAAAACCTACAAATCGGGCGCTCTAGAACGTGCCACGTGGCCTCCTCTGGTGCGTCCGATCTTGTACAAGATCGGATGTCTCTTAGTGAGCCACGTGGCACATCCTCGTCCGCCGGATCGATTATTCGAAAATCATTTATTTAATTTTCCAAAAATCTAGGATCGCGACACGTGTCGCGATCGTGACCGTCCGTTTGTTTTATTTGAAAATAAGCGGACCGGACCCCACCCGGCTGACGTGGCTGCCTACGTGGCACGCCACGTCGGCCGTTGACCGTTGACCGGCCGGAGGGTCGCCGGAGAAGACGATGAACAGTGAAAAATCCGGCGGGAATAGTAAAAATTCCGGCGAGGTCGCCAGAAAATTGCGAAACGGGCCCGAAACTTGGTATTTTTCGCCCGTTCTTGCGGCATTCGACTCCTTGGACCAACCACATCAACATACAACCCAAATAATAACCATGAACACGCTAAAAACCGGCGAACCGGACCTCCCCGAACTCGGTTCCGGCGAGGCATTTTCCGAATTTTTTTTCTTATCAAAACTCGATTCTAAACCATCAAACAACACCCAATGAGGGTCTAGAGGCTTACCTGAGCTCATTTCGAGCTCGGCGACCGCCAGAAGTTCCCCGTTGAGCTCCCGGTCCGAACCGTTGCCGGCGAAGCTCCGAGCCGTGTTTTCGCCGCGGTTTAATGCAAAATGAATAGCAAGGCGAGCGGGGAAACATGTGGAAGGAAGTTTTACAAACAAACTTGCGGCAAATGAGGCTCGGGAAGGCCCGGCCGAGACCCCAAACACATGTGGCTCATTTGAGCATTTTATCGAACACATAGCATGCGTGGAAAAAAATGGAGATCCGGCGAGATACCGACCTATCCGGAGCTCGCCGACGACGGTTGAGACCTTGGTGATGTTTGCTATGGTATGTTGAAGATCCGACGAAGTTCTTTCGCGCTCCCCCTCCGCTCCAAAAATCTCCTTCTCTCTCTCGGCCAAACTCTCCTTAAACCGAGAATCTCCCCCCTTTCGCATGGCCGACCGGCCCGTTTTTTTGTGCCCACGCCACTGCGACACACGGCCCCCGACGTCTGCCATATTCCCCCACGCCGTGTCCTTTTTTCTTAAGAAAATCGCACGCCTCACGTTCGCCCCATCTTCCCCTGTTTTTTTTTTCTGTTTTGCTGCACATTCTGCACGTTTGCTGCACATTCTGCACGTTTGTTGCAGACCCGGGTCGGGTCGGGTCGGACCCGACCGGCCCGGTTCGGCCAAATCGTCAAATTGACCCCCCAAATGACCTCTTTTCATGAAATTGATGGCAAATTCGGATTCCTTGGCATGTTTTCTATCAAATATGGGTATTTTCGTGAATCAATTTATTGAAATTTAGTGAAAACCCCAAATTGTCCCTAGGATCCGAAAATGAATTTCGCCAAATCGAAGATCTAAACGATCGAATTAGTCAAAATTGAGCCCACCAATTGATTCAGCATGATGAAAACTATTGGGTAGAGGTGTTTAATTTTAATGGGTGTGCTCGTGTGAAATTTAATTTCACAAATTGTAAAACCGGGGACTAAATTGAAAGATTTTTATGCAATTAAGCCCTTTTGGCTAAAATTGATCAAATTGGAGGGCAAATTGACCCAATTGCATTTCAATACTTTAGATTCCAATGTCATAGCTTATGAAAACCAAGAATTGAAAATTAAAAGACTCAAAAGGGATTTTTTAGGCTCGTTTCGGTTTTAGGTTTGTGAAGGAACCCCATTGTTGACACCTAAATTTTGATCAACTTTTTTTATTTATTTTTATTTTTATTTTTATTTTGAAAATTCATAGAAAATCCATAAAAAGTTGAAAAAATTGAAAAATCAATTTTGGTGACCTTAGCCAAGCTAAATGAACCATTTTGACCAAAAAAATAATTTTCATAATTTTCATTTTTTTATATATATTTTCGAAAAATACAAAAAAAAGAAAAAGAAAGAAAAAGAAAATCAAGAAAATCAAGAAAAATAATATTTGAGGTCACAAAGATATATAAAAATAGTCGGTATTTTTATTTTTATTTTATCTATTTTCTAACCTCATAAATAGTAAAATTCAGGTTTGATTTTAGGTGTTCTCTAATCACCATAAAATTGAATTTGACAAAAATATTAGTAATGATTAAAAGGAAAAGGAGGGAAACATCATCATTTAAAAGGAAAAGGGGACTAATGATTTTGTCTTCTCTTTTTGTTATTTTATTTTATTTTTACTTTTTTTTATTTTATTATTTTATTATTTTATTATTATTATATATTTTTTTTTCTTTCTCTCTCTCTCTCTCCCCACTCCCTCTCTCCTTCCTGCTGCCTATTTATCTCCCCCCTCCTCCTCTTCCTCTTCCTCTTCCCCCTCTTCTTCTTCTTCTTCTTCTTCTTCTTCCTCTCTTCTCTCCCTTTCCCGAACCATCTCACTGTTCCGGTCATAACTCCGTCGTCCAATATCAGATCGAGGCGAAACCACCTCCAATAGAAAGCTTATCGTCTTATCTTTCCAGGGATATATTATAAGGCTCATTTGGCCCAGCCATTCGTCCGATGGAGCCGTTTGAATGAGCAAAGGTCGCTGCTGACCCTGTAACGACCAGTTTCTGCCGCCGCCGTCGTCCTCCACGATCAGCCCTTCCGGCGACCTTTGCGCCTCCCTATGACCATCACAGGTTAAGTTAAGATGTCCTTAACAATTTCCCGTTGGTTTCGTGAATTTTCGAAGTATGGTTAAATTATGGTGATTTTTTGAAAAACAGTCGACGAAAATCGAGCGAATTGAGGTATTGTGGTCATATCTCACTCATTTGGACTCCTTTTAAGGTGAAATTTTCAGTGATGGCTTCCTAAGATGATAGGCTATGTTCTGAAATTTTAAGGTTGCTGAATATTTGCTGTGTATTTACTTTATGTCATAGCATTTCTATATTTCGCATAAAAGACCCAGAATCGGAAGGCCGAGCCTCCTGTTGGTGTCTAAATATTTGCTGCGTATTTACTTTATGTCATAGCATTTCTATATTTCGCATAAAAGACCCAGAATCGGAAGGCCGAGCCTCCTGTTGGTGTCTAAATATTTGCTGTGTATTTACTTTATGTCATAACATTTCTATATTTCGCATAAAAAACCCAGAATCGGAAGGCTAAGCCTCCTATTGGTGTCCAAGGTGTTTTATTTATTTATTTTCTGTAAATTATATTGTGCTACCCCAGAATCGGAAGGCCGAGCCTCCTGCTGGTGGTTTATACCCCCCACACATTGTTGCACGAGCACCGACGGACTCCGACGTCGTAAAATTCACCGGATCCCATCTCCTTTGCTTATGTTTATGTTGTATAATGACTTAATATCTTCTTTATTATTATTTTTTTTTTTGCATTGTGTTGCGTCCTATAAAAACAAAAAAAAATGCTAGATTGGATGGTTGCAGATGAGCCACGTGTCGTGATCCGATGATTTTCAGAATAAAAAAAATATTTTTAACATTAAAAGAAATAAATTTCGAATTTTACAACAATTAAAATGATTCGATTGTCACCGAGACGCCACGTGGCGAGTTAGGGACCGTTCAGTTGGGACTTATTTTCAGGAAATTTATAATAAAAAAATTAAATAAAAAAAATTCAAAAAAAGTGAATACTAAGGAAAAATTCAAAAAAAATTTGAGAAAAATTGCAGAAAATTCAATCAACTTAGGTACCGAAAGGGCGTCAACTCTAACAGTTGACGTAACTAAGTCCCCGAACCCATTTCTCTGGTTATCGTAGAATTGAATAGAAACTCCCGACTATTCAATAGGGTGGTCCAATCATACCCTCCAAAAAAATGATTGGTGGCGACTCCATGGCATGCACACTTAGCACATGTCACTAGACCACACTGAAGGTCGACTACGCATACCTCCGTTGCGATTTGGGTAACGGGCCTTGGGAGAGGCCTGCGTCCGACCAGACTGGACGGCCCATTAGCCCTCGAGAGCCCACGGCGAACCTCGAGAGGGTCGCGACACCCATGAATCGAGCCAAATTTAAAAGACTCGAAAGGGGAAATTAAAATAAAATTACGGAATATTTTTGTGTATTTTTCTGACCACGAATGGTATTTTTTCTGATTTTTTTGGGTATTTTTATAATTAAATAAATTCTAAAAAATATTAAAAAATTCAAAAAATATTTTTTGTTCAAAATTGGTTCCTAAGGCTAGGCTAAGGCTTCCAAAGTTGATTTTACAATTTTTTGACTTTTTTTGTCATTTTTAATTAATTTTAGAAATAAAAACTATAATAACGGATGGTCAAAAATCAGGTGTCAACAGGCATCTCAAAGAAGGTCTGGATCTTTTTTCTAGCTGGGCCGGCCTTAAACCAAATAGCAGCAAGAGTGAGTTGTTCTTGTCGGGTGGTGGGACAGCTCTCCGTGAGCAGATTCAAACCTTGGTTGATTTCCAGGTTGGTGCTCTCCCATTTCGATATTTAGGTGTGCCGGTTCTCTCCAAAAGGCTCTCTAAATATGATCGTGATATACTAGTCAACTCCATCACTACCCGTGCCCGCTCTTGGTCCCAAAGATTCTTGTCTTATGCGGGTCGTATCCAACTTATTTTATCAGTACTCCACTCCATTCACGTTTATTGGGCTAGTGTATTTGTTCTGCCGAAGTCGGTCCTTAATAGGATCGAGCAAATTCTTAGGCAATTTCTTTGGAAAGGTCCTGACCTAGGGGTGGGAGGGGCCAAAGTCTCTTGGGCCGACATTTGTCGTCTTAAAGTTGAGGGAGGACTTGGTATCCGTAGATTATTCGATTATAACAAGTCTCTCTCTTTGAAACACTTGTGGATCCTTTTCAACGACAAGGAATCATTATGGTGCAAATGGATCCACTCGACATTCTTAAAGAAAAAGAACTTATGGGTTGCACCTACTCCCACTTTCTGCTCTTGGACTTGGAAGAAGGTCCTAGGCTTACGCGAGGAATTCCGAGGGTCATTTAAATGGACAATCGGCAATGGTCATTCCACCTCCTTTTGGTATGACAATTGACATGCTAAGGGGCCTCTACACTTGCTCCTCTCCACTCGTGATATTGCTCGTTCAACCCATGAAGCTACGATTGGGCAGTTTTTCTCACTAGATTGGCCTCCGTCGGCAACCCTTGACATCATCCAATCTTGGCCAGACCCTATGCCACTCATTGTTCCGGATAGAGATGATGTATTCTCCTGGCTTGGTAACACCTCCGGCACCTTCTCAGTGGCTGCTGCTTGGGAGACTATTCGACCCAAAAATCGTGTAGTACGATGGCATTCGCTGGTTTGGGACAAGGCTTTAGCACCGATGGATTCTTTTCTTTTATGGATAATGTGTCTCAATAGGCTCCCAACTCAGGTTTTACTTTTACAACATCGAAGGATAGATGAAGGAGCATGTGCTTTTTGCAAGGGTGAACCAGACTCAATTGGCCACTTATTTTTTGAGTGCTCTATCACATCCACCCTAGCTGCCGAATGGGCCTCCAGATGCAATCTCACTTGGTCAAACTGTCCATGGAAGGATTTCATCACTTGGGCTAAGCAAAATATCAGTGGTTCCTCTTTCACACACCGTATTGGTAGATTCTCTCTTGGTGCTCTTTGCCATATCATTTGTACGGAGAGGAATAATATACTATTCCGAGGCAAGCCCCTCTTTGTACCGGCAATGATGTTACACATTACGAAAAGGGTCAAAGACAAAGCTCTTACACTAGGTGGTGTTCGCGACCATCCCAACAATAGGCAATTACAAAGGAATTGGGGCCTTTCTTCTTCCATATTTGAAGAGAGCCGAGAGAATGGATAACTTCCACCTTATCTCATGATAATTATTCATCCAACACTTACTACTTGTATGACTATTTGCAAGAAAAACACCATGCTATGGTGCTGGAGTTGAGGGGTTGGGTGCTGGATTTGCTCTTTGCTATCCATGCTACTGGCCTTTTGAGTTGAGGATATTAGTTGTTACTCCTCTTGTTTGCTGCTCTTGTTGTGGTTGTTGATCTTGCTCTTCTCACTCCCCCGAAGCTGGCCTGTTTATGCTCTAGTTTGTTTAGCATGTCTTTTTACTACTGCTGCTATTGTTGTTGATCGATGCTGCTTTTGGGAAGTTGGAACCAGCTGCTGTTGCTAGATACTCTTTACGCACCTTGCTACTGCATTCTTGCGGCCTTCCTTTCTGAGGGGCCCAGTTGTCTGCCTTGCTGCTGCTATTTCTACTGCTGATTCTCTGCTGCTGTTCTTTTCTTTTCTTTTGTTTTTCCTGTTGGTCTCTGTCTATTTTAGTTTTGATTTGATCAGATTCTTTCTCTTGTTTGGGGTTTTGTTTTCCCCGTCTTTTCTTTTTCTTAGGTTGGCTGATGGCCTTTTCTTTTCTTAGTTCTTTGTCTCCTTCTTTCTATGGTTGTTGTCTGTTGGTTTTGGTGATGGGGCGCTTTGGGAGACTCTTTACTAGCTCTGGCACCCCCCCTAGGATGTTTCATGGTCAGTCTTTCCTCTCACAGGTCTGCCTGCTTCTCGGCTTCTTGAAGACCTCAATGCCTCCTCAACCTCCTGTGGTGGACAGTTGGACGCGCTGCTGTTACTCCTGCTGCTGCTTAGATTGCTGGACATGTTGCTGCTCCTCTTCCGTTTTTGCTATGCCAGCTTTGATTTTCTCCTTTTTTGCTGACTGCTTGGCCTTTTGGCCCTTCTATCTTGCTTCCTTTTTTGTACTTCCTCTTGGCCGCTTATTTGGCCCTTCTATTTCTGTTTTGGCCATGTTCTGGCATGTGCTATTGTCTTCTGTTCACAAGTCTCAACTGAAGTGTTTTTTTGGGATTCCATCTGTCTGGTCCTTGATGGCTGACCTGCAGTTTCCAGGTTTCCACCGCCCAGCTGCTCTTCTTGCTGCTGCTTTTTCTTTTGGTTGTTCATCTCTTTAGGCCGTCTGTTTGGCCGGGTTTTCTCTCTCACCCTCCTCTTTTTCTTGAGCTGTTTCTATCACAGTCTGGAGCCCCTTGTTTGGCTCGTACTCGATGGTTGTTAGGGTCCTTTATTGCCCTCTTAGAATGGCTTACATACCATGATGATGGTTTTTTGCAACCGGTTCACCGTTGAACCCATTTTGGTACTTCGATGCCAAAATTGGTTCAAGATTTTTGTGTCCGGTTTTTTTGTACCTAGTGATTTGGAAAGTCAATAAATACTTATCTTACCAAAAAAAAGAATTAACGGAAGGACTCGATTGCACTAATTTGACAAGTTTGAGGACTCAATTGCATTTTTTTGCAAGTTTTAGTACTTAATTGCATTTCCGTGACATGTTTTAGGGTTTTTAGTGAACATATCCCTTAATTTCATTTTCGGATGGTGGGTTTATGCATACCAAGAGACACATAGTCCAACAAAAATCGATAATTATTAATCTATGAATTCAATATTGTTCTAACGGAAGAGTTGAGCATTCCCAATGCATTTTTTTTTAACTAGAATATCACTGAAAGTCTGCAAGATAAAATATGGCTGCTTACCAAAGTTTATCGGAAACCTAAGTTGTATCCCACCAATAAGGACATCGCCAATTTTAGCAATGTCGTGATGTAATACATCACTTCACTCTCACGAAACAGTAAGGCTACATTTAAACGTTTTCCTTTTCTTTTTTTCACAATATTGAAGCGTAACTTGGACCGGCAATATAATCTAAAGGGAAAAAGTACAAAAAAAAAAGTTTTAAACCTATTGCATTAGTGTCAATTCAGTCTTAAATATTTAAATTGAACTAATTAGCCCTAAACTTTTTCACGTTTACCAATCGAATTCATCCAGACAATTTCAGTTGAAAACTTCTGAGGTGAATGCCGATCATCCTACGTGGCAAGCTGCCGTTGACGTGAATTTTTTTTTAAATAATTTTTTTCTCTTTTCCCGGCGAGGCTCAGCCTCTCCTAGGTGAGGGCAAGCGTCTGCGAGGCCGACCATCACTTTTGGCAGCAAGGGCGACCCTCGACAACCAAGCTTGTGTCATCAACCAGTACAAGCCATAGAAGCAAAGAAAGAAAAATATATGAAATCTATTTAAAAAGGTGTTCGTATTTGCCCCAGTGGAGACATGTAGAATCACCGGCGTCTCTAGTTTTCGGCATAAATTGATCAAATTGAAATGTTTATGACCTTTTTGGCAATTTTTTTTCCCAACCTAAATGCTTGCCGACTTGGCACTAAAAGACATTACAGAAGGAGGAGTTAGCTAGTAGCAGCAGGCACATTCTCCGCATTGCCATTGATGGGTAGAAGAAGGCCCATGGTATTCTTACAAACTATGAGTACGTCGTCGAACGTGTCTTTTCGTGTATTTTTCTGTGACTGAAACTCTCTGTCATTTTTCATAAAACGAGTCCATTTGATATATTTTTTTCAAAGGGTTAATACCGCGAAAAATTCTAAATTGATGCACATGTGATAAATATACCATAAACTATTATTTTGTGAAAGATGACAGAGAGTTTCAGCCACAGAAAAATACCCGAAAAGACACGTTCCACGACGTACTCATAATTTGTGAGAATACCATGACCTTTTTGGCAAAAAAAATTTCCCAACCTAAATGCTTGCCGACTTGGCACTTAAAGACATTACAGAAGGAGTAGTTAGCTAGTAGCAGCAGGCACATTCTATGCATTGCCATTGTTGGGTAGAAGAAAGCCCATGGTATTCTTACAAACTATGAGTACGTCGTCGAACGTGTCTTTTCGTGTATTTTTCTGTGACTGAAACTTTCTGTCATCTTTCATAAAACGAGTTTATTTGATATATTTTTTCAAAGGGTTAATACCGCGAAAAATTCTAAATTGATGCACATGTGACAAATATACCATAAACTATTGTTTTGACCATCAAAAATCCTAAACTCTTATAACTATGACAGATTTACCAAAAACTAATTTTTTTTACCACAAAAACACATGTAACAAATTCACCCTCTGTTAATTTTCGTTAAAATGAGTTAATGGCACAAAAAATCTCAAATTGATACACTTATAACAAACAGAAGGTAACGTATACACCTGACAATAACTCTACAATTTGACGGTAAAATTTAAAGGGAACTAACGAAGGGTAAATTGATCACAATTATACCAGTTTATGATAAATTTATCACAGATGTATCAATCTAATATTTTTTATGGTCGAAAAAATAATTTGGGATAACTTTATCATAGGCGTACTAGTTTGGAATTTTTTTTATGGTATTAACCGTTTTCCAAATGGTCCGACTTTTTCCTAATTAAGAAGGGAAAAAACAAAGCCCAAGTTGCCCAATACCTGGAAACTGATAATTCCTTGTCTTTTTTTGTAAATTCTTTTCATTATCCATATAATGGAATGCATAGAGAAGTACTAATTTCTTAAAGGAAAATGCTTGCCCAACATTTGACATTACTGTAAGTTATTTCTGACCGTAGATCCGCATGCCATCACCGCGTGTTTTGAATTAGGCATTCATTACTTGAAAAATTGCGGGGTCAAAAATAATGACAGTACTATAAGACTATCAGGATAGCAGCTCCCTTTCTTAAATGGCATCGAATCTGCAGCAATCTCCATTGCCTCCCCAATCATGGTCTCTGTCTCTCTCTGTCTCTCTTTCATCTATTATTTATATCTGGGCTCTTTTATTAAAGGCACATAAGATGAGAGAAGTTGTGTTCTAGTGTACTGTTCTTTTATAGTATGAAGCAACGAGAGGCAAGCTTCGGGACCAAGTGGGGTCCTTCGGTCAATCAAGATTCAAGAAGCAGGTCTTATCCCAACACAGCTCTTTTTGTGGGAAAAGAGAAAAGAAAATGAAAAAAACCATCTTCTTTATCAACCTAGTATCTTGCAATATCGATCCATGCAAGAAGCAATGGACCCTTTGAACAACATGATGAAATTGGCTAAGGTTGTAGTCTTTTTGAGAAGGTTACATCTCCCGATACAAAGTCACCTTACCATGGGCCTCTTAAAGAAAATTTAAGATTGCAAAACCGTCCGGTTACTTCTCTACCGGTTAGTATATCAAAAGGAGCTTCCAACCTTTCCCGAAACGAGAGACATTCGATCAGGAACCCTAATTAGACGGACGATATGGATTGGTAAGGCGATCCTTGAGCTGATAATATGCCAACGATTCTGCCTAAGATGTACCGGATCTCTTCCTCCATGTCCGTCCATCTGTCAATGGCATGATGTGCATGAAGCGGCCCGGCTTTGCCGACATGCCTCGCGCACGCAGTACGACGGAAGACGATCAAAACCCCTGGCGCGACTTTAGGAATCAGTCGAGCCGGATTGAGCAGGGGAAAGAGAGGCTTTGAAATGCAGCAGAGAAGATTAAGAACCAAATGAAAAAGAACGGGGAAGGGAAAGATGCACAGAGCATAGTTCTATGTTGACCTAGACATCAGAGAAAAGCAACTGGAATAGAGAGAGAGGGAGAGGGCCCTCGTTAGGTGATAGTGGACGTAGCCCTCATATGTCCTTAACTGGACCTGCTCTTATCCCTCCCAAAATCATTATTCCTTGGGAAAAAAAAAATCATGCTCTTCCGTATTCCCTCCAGTTTCCAGCTGAATAGCTCCTATCTATCCATGAACACATACAACATTACAGCTTCTTTCATAACTCAATTTCTTTTTTTCTTTTTTTACCTTCCTTTAGGAGCTTCGGATTACATACTTAAGCACACAAAATAACATTCCGTCGCGGAAATAATTCAACTGCGAAAAACGGGTAATTCTAGGATCCTGGTCCAGGAACGATGTCAACAGAACCAAAGGCCGAAAGGGATCAACCCAACATTAATTGAGGAAAAAGGTCCACGAAAAGGTTTTTCCTTATTGATGCAAGACATAGAAGGACGCGACAGGGGCTTCTGTTGTCGTGGGGTTACTACAGATTAGGGCGTAAGCACGATGATTAAGTTCCATTGCCGAACTCCAGCTTGTCTTAATTTGTCCGTCTTAGGGTTTACGACGCCACAGACAACGACAGTTTAAAAGCATTCTATACTTATTGTTGGAAAGGGGAGGCTGGATGGTTCGTTATCATGTCATTGTGTGGTGAATAGCTTTCGCCGCCAAAAAAAAAGGAGGAGAAGGGACATCCATAATATCTCGACTCTAATCTTTGACTGCTCGGGCCTGGCAGTGTTGGTTTTATCCTAATTCCCAATCCATCGCTTTCTAAGCACGACATTACGGACAACAGATGCCGTTTTTATGCCCGCTTAACCCAACACATCGACAAGCGGATTGATGGACGAGTTGGGGAGGGGGGGGGGGATGACGGCCGCACTGTTCCCCCGAAACAGTTCGTTACGATCCGACCGGATCCGAGGAAAAGGGCAACGGTTAAAAATGACGTGCACGCTCACGACGGACCGACATCACGATCGCCATCACGATTGCCACGAAGCTAATACCTTTTTTTTTTGCATTGCTCACGAGCCCTAATTGTAATGTCTAGGTTACAGAATGGATTCAAGATAAGCTAGCGAGTTTGGTGAGTGGGACGGCAAAAGAGACAAGAACAAGAGCAGCGACTGAAATCACGGTCAATCGCAATTGCAGGAGGGATGCTTCCTTGCCTGGGAAGTAAAGCAAAACAGCTAATAGCTTAGCTAAGTAGCATCCCCCAGGCTCAGGATGGATCCTTTGAACCGCTTTCGTCGGTCTCAAATACAATGTTTTTAGGTGGACAAAAATCATCATCATCATCATCCTATGAATTCCTAGCGAAAAGGGGTCGGATTCTAAAAATAGAAAGGGCAAAGAGGTCGGGCCTTAATTCACGCAGGATCTCGGAGCGCGAACAGGAAAAAGCGAGGGGAAGTGTCCTATGATTGGAGGGGCAGTTGCACCCTCCCCGAGCTTGGCCTTTTTAGGGGTATAGGCATAGGCTTTGATTGAGGGTTCCTCCCCTCGTTTGGAAATAATAAGGTTATCATTCTCGTTTTCTCAACTTCCGAGGTACCAAACACTGGCGAGGACCAGGACCCGGGGAAAGAAAAAAAAAAAAAGAGAGAGAGAGAGAGAGAGGAAAGCGGGGGCCGTAGAATAGAATAGAAGTAGAAACCCCGTTCCGTCCACGTCACCGTCCACGCCATCTTGCCGACGTGGAGCGCCGAGTGTACTGGAGAGCGCCACGTGTGGGGAGCCCATGCGAAGCAACGGACCATTTTGGGGCGAGCTTCCCGGCACGCTTCTCGGGCCCCCAACTGGAAGTCCCCATGCGGATGCGGGCATGCAATGGCAACGTTTTTTTTTCCAAGCTGCTCTTTGCTAGATGTGCCTATGCACATGCTCCGGCCTTGCTACTTCGGAGCAGGAAGCTTGGCACGGACCGATTCGGTAACATCCAACTCAGATCGCGACTTTCGATCGCGCGCGGACACACCGTCTTTCGGGGTCCCCGCGTACATCGACGGCGGCCACGTACTTTGATCGATACGAGAATCTCCCCTCCTTTGAGTTGTTTTCACATACATTGTACTTGTTATTTCTTACACGTGTGCCGTTGCACGACAAGTACGATGCATCTCCCCATGGAACGGAGGTCGAAGAGAGAGAGGGGTCATTATCGACGTCCACCAAAAATTCGAGTCATTCGATGATCGGAACAAATTTATGGTGAGCCAGGTCGTCAACATTAGGGTAAACACAATGTAGTGGTTTAGGCATGTATACAGAAGACCATTAAAACATGTTGCTGTATTATAAGCTAGACTCGTTTGGGCGGGAGGAAGGAGCAAAGATAATGAACTCTTTAGTGTAGTGGTGGATCGATTGAGACGGTGATAGCGGAAACACCTCACGTCGCTATAATAAACATGGACTAAAAAAAAAAACATCGAGGCAGGAAATTTCCCTCGCATCCGAAAATCAAAGAAATCGATTTGGAGCTAAAACAGAGGAATGAATGAGGTAAGGCTCGAGGGCTGCCATCAAAAGGGGTTCTTGTCACTAACATGGCATGTTTTATTACGAATCGGGAAAGATTACGAAGCAGCGTAGGCGACGAGGAATGATGATGATACTGTGTTGAACAACGTTATTGTCCCTTCGGTTCGAGGGTTGCCCGGCCCGAAGCCCCGTAACGGGATCCCGCCGCCCCCCACCACCACCACGTTGGCCCCCCGTTTTCGGAGCTCCGGACACGCCCACGTGGCGGTCATGTCATTCTGGGGCCCACGCTCCATGGCCTCTGGCCATTGGGAGATGGATCCGAATCCCCTAACCTTCTATGTGAAGGTTAGGGGAATCTTGGCCCTTCCCCCTTTTTATAGGGGGGGAAAGGTTTTAAAAAGAAAAAAAAATGGATGGTTGGGATGAAAAGGTTAGGAAGGTCTAAGGTCAGACGATTCACACCCGTTGGGAGATACCTTTTTTGATGCCGCTCTGTCCCACTTGCCCTCCCTCCCTCCCTGCCTCTCTCTAATCTGAGAAATCTATCCTTCCTTCTCTCTCTTCCCTCCCTTCGTTACAATGCTTCTTATTAGCATCCTTCTCGTGTCATTAAGGATGTCCCGTGTTCTGTAACAAATGACTAATTAGCCGGCATTCAGCGGGAAACAAAAGACTTCATTTTTTGGAATCTCACCACAGTTTTACTCTGTTTTTATGCCAATTAACTTCATTTTTTTTTTTTTTTGGGTAAGATCCAATTAACTTCATTTTAGTCTATTGAAAAGCTCGAAAACGTGGGTTGCGCTTCTTAGACAAAGACGGCGTGTCATTCCGATGTAATCAATGTAATGATGATTAACATGTTTTTGGATTTGGATAATCATACTTTACTCCAGTTTATATATATCTGCATCCACACATCCTCTGTTGCCTCACCTCTCTCTCGCTCTCTCTCTTTGCTCTCTCTCTCTCTCTCTCACAACATCATCTCTTTCTCTTCCTCTTTCCATCGCCATTCCAATTGGCACACGAAGGTCGCAGTAGATACAGAGTACTGATACCAATTACACAGAGACGGACTCGCATTATAAAAGCTGATCGCCAATAATATCAAGAATCGTACTTTTGAAATCACCCCATCAGAAAAAGGGCACTGGTGTTAGGCGCAAAAAGAGAGCTTCCCCCCACCCCCACAGTACCCGAAACCACCACCACCTTTATCTCTGTTTCGCACATCGCATCTCTCGCTCCTCCCTTTCGCTCTCTCGCGACTCTTCGCACGTGATGAACACGCCACCGTCGTTGCCGGAGATGCTTCACTGCGCGGAGATGACTGTCCTCGACCGGCAGCGGGCTCGCATGAAGTGGCAACCGGACCAGCTTCAGCTTCACGTGCAGGGCGAGGGGCAGAGGCGTTATTTCGGTGGTGGGAGCGAGTTGAACGGTACGTTTAGCTTGGGGCAGAGCATTGAGAGCTTGATGGGCGGAGGCGGCGCTGAGGCGGTCTTCGGGGAGGTGCTGAACCACCCGATTAAGCCCGACCCGGGCGTGGAAAGCGGGTGGCTTAGTGGCTTCGACTTGTCTGGCTTGGGCTATGGAGCTTGTGGGTTTGAGGGTGGGAGTGGGTTGGAGGTGAATTTCGCCATTAACAGGACTTTGAGCTGCCCCCCGGCGGTGGCTGCCGCGGCGGTCTCGGCGGCGACGCCGGCGGTGACTACAGAGAAAGGAAAAGAGTCGGTTGTTTCGGAGAAGATAGGCCAAGCTGGGCGAGAGAATTCCAAGAAGAGGAAAGTGGATAAAGTGCACAACGCAAAGGTGTGTTTTTTCTCTCTGTATCTGTTGAAATTTCCCAACTTTTTTTCCAAGTGTAAATGCGGTTTTAGGTTAGATCATTACGTGACCTTCTGGGTACTTGATCTCTTCTCTCTTTCTTTTCCTTTTCATTTTTCGGTGTTATAACTCCATTTGAACTCACATCTCATAACATGCATCTCTAACGTTAGATGAGTTCTATGATTTTTTCTTCCCTCTTCATTCAGCAGAAACGGTTCTTTTTTCGTCTTTCCCGAGTAGTCTGGTCAATTATGAGAAAGCTGTAATTTTTCAGGAAATGGGTGATTTTGTGAGGATCTTGATGGATAATTTAGCTGACATGTTGATCACAATTTGCAGATTGAAGATGAATCCAGAGATAAAAGGATCAAAGGGTGCCCTGAAGAGGTAGAGTCAAAGATCACAGAGCAGAGCAACAACAAAACCACCACCACCACCAACAACAACAACAACAAAGAAGCATCTGCAAGCTCCTCAAGGGAAAACTCAAAGGTCTCCGATGTCCCAAAGCCCGATTATATCCATGTCCGAGCTCGTCGCGGTCAAGCCACAGATAGCCACAGCTTAGCCGAAAGAGTAAGCCCGGAGTTCGAAAATTATCTTTACTCCTGTAGGCCTACTAGCTCTGGTTACACTCGAAATTTGAAGGTTTCATTGGACCTAATATGGAAGTTCCTGGTGTTGTAATTTTGTTTAATCGCAGGTGAGGAGGGAAAAGATCAGCGAGAGAATGAAGTTCCTTCAAGATTTAGTCCCTGGGTGTAACAAGATAACCGGGAAGGCGGGAATGCTTGATGAGATAATTAACTATGTCCAATCTCTGCAAAGACAAGTAGAGGTAAAGATCTAGGAAGATGTAATGCTCTTCACTCTTGGTTGGAGTTTTTAACTCTCAGAGCATCCAAATCATTTGTCTACATCCATCGCGCAGTTCTTGTCCATGAAGCTAGCTGCTGTCAATCCGAGACTCGACCTAGACCTCGACAACATCTTTGCGAAAGAGGTAGTTATCGCATTTTAAGGAATTATGAGATGCAATTCACTTTTAGAGTTTTCCTATTGTGTTAATTACTTAAAAAGTTCTCTAGAGATGAATACTCTTAAGAAGCTGGTAACTTGCAACGTTCCTGATTTGTGGCAACTTGTGGGTTGACTATGATATCTTTTAGCGGAATTGATAACATTTCTGATCTTGGCAATTATGTTTTGACCCACCGCGTAAGAGAGATGTAATCCTACCTGCATGAGGAAAGCCTGAATGTTTGTTGCTCAAAAAGCTCATTTTTAGAGCCATCTGAACATCGTATTTGCGTTATTAAGATGAAGCAAGCTCGAATTTTTCTCACGAGCTGGAGGTTTCCTCATGCTCTTTTTACGTTAATATCTGCAGATGATTCCTGCATGCACGGCGAGCTTTCCGACAATTGACATGTTGTCGGATATGGCAAATCCAGCCTACCTTCCTTTTAGTCCAACACAAACGGTAGTGTCATGCTCTGGCATGGAAATGGGAATCAATCCCGATTTGGGTCTCCGAAGGACGATAAGTGCCCCCTTGTCAATTCCCGACGCTTTTGTCGATTCATCCTGCTTCACTGTAATTCCTGCTGAACTCTGAACTACATTCCCCAATTCCCAGCATAAAACTCGTCAATCTTTTCACTTACATTATTTGGACTACACAGCAATTACAGCAACCTTCGACATGGGATCTCGGTTTGCAGAATCTTTACAACATGGAATTCCACCAAGGAAAAACAATGGCCTTTCCATCTCAACAGTTCTCAGGTAATATTTCTCCTTTCTAATGATCACCTAATGTCTTCATCGTGAGAGAATTGAAGTAAAGTGAGATCAACTATCAATGACGGATATGAAAAGGAACCCCACATGCCTATAATGATTGTGCTCATTGATAGCGGTATCTTTCTAATTGTGATGAAGGGTAATGGATTACAGAGATATTTCCTGTATCGCTTCTTTTGCTCACTCTCTTAAAAGTCATCCAAACAGTGGATCCTTAAAGGCCATATAACAGCACTAAGTTGATCCTTTAAGTAAGGCAATAAAGCCTCTAGTGCATTTTGACTTTCTCAACCAAAGGAAGTCTCGAACAAACTAGTAATGGCAATTCTTGAAGTCTCTCCCTTTTTCCTCTTCAGAATCCACAGAAGTCAAATTTTTTAGTGATTGATAAAATTAGCACCGACAAAATTTATTTTAAATGATGCTACTAATCGGCCTTGAAGCGGGTCGACGCCAGGCTTGTCATCTATAAATGGTGGTTGATTCTTTTACAAAGAACACCGCTTCTCTGGTTACCTTTTCGAATCTGATGATTGCTTCTACAAATTTTTGCAGGTTCGGCTGAGGGCAGTAATCTGAAGACGGAGATGTGAACCAGTATGTCGTCTTCATAACTTCTATGACTTCATTCCAAATTGCTGGGATCCAGATTTTTTCTCCTGCCTATGTATAGAAAGATATATTTGTACGCACATTTACGCCAATTGTATGAATAATAGTAGTCCCGACCTTTCCTTGCCTATCTTTCTGAAGCCAAGAACGTTCACTTCGCGACTGGTCATATGCTCTTTTAGATGGAAAAATGTCAGGAGGGGGTGAGGATGACCAGCATTAGAAAAAGAGAGAGACCTGAGCATTGACACGAGGAACAGACAGAGGAACTGTGGGAGTGCTTAAAACCATACTATCAGATATCCGTCAAGACTCTTAAATTAATAGTGGCTTACAAGTAGATTTAGTAAATTTCAGGGGACCTGTCAGAAAAGTCCTCAGCTCAAGCCCTCCGTGTCCCTCAGGAACTGATTCCTCACTGGTTTTACGATCATTCCATCACAAGAAGCAAGATGCTAAATGACATAGAAGTACAACAGCTTCGCTGGGAAAAAGATGATGGTGATGGAGGAGAGGGACCAATTCAATTTGTGTGAAGAAAAGTAGCGATAATGCCCCATCATTTTCAATCTACCATCGTGCAAGTTACCAACTTTTTTGCGAGCAGTGCTGCTAAATCTAATTGACAATTGGACTCGGTCTTCTTCCTTGGTTACAATACCATAATATCTGCATCATCATCATCCTCCATCTGTGACTGTGTTTCTAATATTCGTAAGCACCTAAATTAACAATTTCGCGAGGCTCCCATTACTCCGAAATTTACCCGAGGAGAGTCCACTGACGATTAAAAATGTTCCTCCCACGAATTGAGCGGAGAATTCACTGTCTTGCAACTAACAAGAGGCGAGCAGATTTGCTCATTCAATGGAGGGGCGAGGGGGAGGGGGGACCGCGAGAAGTTGCCTGCGGAGGAAGTTGATCATCTCTGGGTGTGATTGCAAAGGAGAGGAACCGCAGGGTTGGCCATCATTTTCAAGCCATAGGTTGGAGTGAGAGGGATGGACCTGGCCTCATCCATTAACCAAGATCTCCTTGATTCTCTTTGCTCCATGGGATGTTGAGAGGTGAATTTGCCTTTTCCCTTTCCTTGGGCCCAACATCAACTTTCAGCAATTTCCTCTCCCTCTCTCTCTCTCTCTCTCATTAAACCCCATGTAGATACCTTCACTTGGCTCTATACATGTCGGATACTCAAATTTCTGTCTTTTGTACTTCTTATGCGGAATCAACGACTAGGGATAAGAAGTGGTACCAACAGTAGATATGGTTCTTTCCGAGGAAAAACAAAAACGGAAAACTGAAGAACAGATACGCCAGCCCCATGGGTGGTCTGTACCACTGCAGTCTGCAACTCTTTCATTACAGGGCCTTGAACGCAGATGCCCTTTTGTGCCCCTTCGAGACACAGTGTAATGGGATCTGTAAATCACGGATTGGCTACAAGCACAGGACACCCACATTGGATTAGAACTAGGAAAAGCACAAATGCCGCATGAAGATCACACGGATTGTGTCATGACTTAAAAATACTTTCTTGGTAGGCACCATCCAATTTGTGACTCGTGTTATCAACTGGCCTAGTAAGGTTGTTACACGAATTGTGTTGTGACTCAAGCTTCTGTCTTTTTCCTTTGTAAGGGGGAATCAACAAATTGAGACAAAAGTGAACCAAACAGTAGCATATGATTCCTTCTGAGAAAAGGAAAAGAAAATTGAAGAAAAAGTATGGAATCCCCCCCGTGGGACTGGTTGTACCACCTCCAACCATTCGTGAAGGCATGGACTCAGTTCAAAGCTTATAGCTTTTGTTTTATATCCTTCGAGATTCTTGAATAGAATTAATCCAAGGGGATATACAAATTACGGGTGGGTCTCCAAAGACATGACATCCACATTAGATTACAGCTAGTGAAAAGCACAAAAGTTGGATGAGTATCAAGAGTGTTCTACTACTAGCATTTGTCAATGTAGACTCGATTTTTTTCTTTGGTGGACCCCATCTAATTTGTGATTCATTGTAATAGGGGGAAATGACATAGATAGTCCATGAACTTTGGCCAAATGTGCGATGTGGAATCATATGGTCCTTGAACCTTAGCTCAGTATGCAATGTGTATATCTGAATTTTTAATTTGTTCGATGTGGTTCCCGAACTTTTTGAACATGTTCAGCTTAGTCCTTGGACGATAAAATGTTCAAAGTCATCCATGAACTTGAATCAATGAAGGACTATGTTAATTGAATTAATGAAAAGATTAAATTGAATATGTTTCAAAAGTTCAGGAATCATATTAGGCAAATTAAAAGTTCAGAGATCACATTATATATTGAAGTAAAATTCATGGATCAATGAAATATTATCCCTAGCTACCGATGCTTTCAGTTTTTGCCATCCGTTCTAGAATTGGAAAAAGAAAATGACGAGTTTGAGAAACGTTAAGGAGAGTTTTCGTTTTCATCTTTCGTTTAATGCGTTTATACTCATAAGGCCATGTGTTTAGGATATCGGCCAAACCACATGAAGTCCTGGGTCATTTCGCCAAATTCTCATTCTGCCGTTTGCCCCTTTTCGTTAGTTGTGCAGTAAATTTCACCACGTTCGTAACACCATTAGCTGTAAAACTTCATTTCCATATATCATTGTCCCTATGATACTCCTCAACACTCCAACAATATATATAACCTGTTACGAAAGAAAACTATCCCGGGTATCCCCATTCAATCTCGTATTGATCTAGAACAGCGAAAAGAGTGTCGGAAGAAGAGGTTAAGAATGGTGCCAAATTGTGAACTGAGATCCCTTTTATAACAGAAGTCATTAACTTAAACAGGTGGCAAAATTTCATCAAGAAGAGAGAGATCAGTAAAATGCTATGCATGCCCTCGTTCATGCACGCCCGCCTTTTGCTTTGTTTCCCATCTTCCCCTTTCCAGAGCCCTTTCCAGATCCTTTACCGGATCGAGCTTTTGCATTCTTTCCCTTTTTCAAACCGCCTTTCCCTGGCTTGCCCTTTCCACGACTCCTAGCATCCTTTTTCATCCTTCGGTCAACAATGACTTTCCCCTTCCCGCCCTTAACTGCAACCCCCTTCTTTGCAACCACGTACTCCTTTTGAGGCTTTTTGGGTGCTGCCTTCTTGTATAGCTGGTCGATCATCCTACTCTTGGAACGATCAGATATATCTGTCTGGTCTGATATAGAGTTCGCTTTCTTGCGTATCTTGTCTAGCTTCCTCATGGCAGCCTTCTTCTTTCGTGCTTTGGCCTCTGCCACCTTCTTAGCTGGGCGGGCATCTATCTCCTTAAATTGCGCCTTCATTGCAGCAACTTCCTCTTTCGTCACAGGCTTAATTGGTTGCCGGTGTCTCCTCTCCTCATCTAAAAACCACTCAGGCAGCCCCTCATCATCAAACATGTACTTATTGTAGGCATCATCTAGGATTTCCTCTCTCTTCTTTTTCCTTAGCATTTTCTTTGCACAAGCCAAGATCTCAGCTTTGGTGTCAATATCTTCATCCTCCGAGTCATCAGATGAGGACTCATCACTAGAATCAGTAGCTGGTGCAGGAACTATCTCGAAATCATCTCTCCCCTTGGAAGTTTGAACCGTGTCCAATGCTGCGACTCGGGTTGCTGTCTTGACCTTTGCTGGTGTCGGAAGTTCTTTTGCATGCTGATCAATTTGCATCTCATCATCACTTTCATACTTCCCCAAATCTCCCCCTTCTACAGCTTCTGCAAAGATATCTTGGCTGAACCACTTATTGGTTATCTCTTCTTGAGTAGGCACTTCACCATTATCAAGGTTTACCATAAGTGGATTTGACTCATTATCACCCTCAGCTTTGTCGGAGTCCTCATCATAATGGATCATGTCCTCCTTTTCACCGCCCTGAAAGGTGATGAAGAAAAAATAAAGAATCAGCAATTTCCGCCTGCTACAAAAAATTCTATGCGCCACAGATACAAGCTAATGAGTAAAACCAAGTTTATGCTAGGCCTATAACTACACAAGCACCACCTTACGAATAGAAAGTTTGTAGCACTAGAATTTAATCTGATCGTAGGCTGTTTGTCGGTCCCGAAAGCAAAATCACATAAATGAAAAAGAGATCTGTACAAAAGTCCATGCATACTGGTACTCAGAGATAGGGGTTCTGTACCTCTAAAAGGTGGTCATTTTCATAAGCTTGTTTCGCACGCTTCCGCTGTTTTGTGCTACCCTCCTTTTTGGCTACAAAGCGTTCATAAGCCTCATCGAGAAACTCTTCCATCTTTTCATCATATCTGCCACGAGATCATAATATGAGATAAACACTCTTAAATATGCCTGACAAATCAGAAATCGCAGAAATTCGGGAATGTTACCTTTTGCGTTCTTCCTCTGAATCAGCATCACTTGAAGATTGCTCCTCACTTTCCTTCAAAGTTCCTTCATCATCACTATTCCGTGAGTCCACATTTTCCTCGTCAAGTTCATTGGAATCAACAGCTATCAAATCTTTCTTGCCCTATAGAAGCAGAATATGACCACTGGTCAGACAATTGCAATTATATAAAGACCAGCATAGCTTGCATTTCTTTCTAACCTTTTTGCTCTCCAAATCAAAACAAAGCATCCAATATGAAACTGAGGCAATAAAAAGTTCCCTAGCCAATAATTTTACTCTAACCAAGAAAGGTATGGGGTAGATCCACCCACTCTGGCTCTTTCCCCTAATTTTTGGCAAATTGTCACTTGGGAAAGATGAGAGCCATCTTTCGAAGCCAAAGCTCTATTATCGGTGATAAAATGACAGAAACTCATCACATATAAACAAACATATGGACTGAGGAAGGGGGGATGTCTGACCAAAGAATAAAAAGAAGGGGGAATGAAAACCATCTCACTGATGAACTCGAGGACGGGAAAAGGAAATGAAGTGAGGATCATGGAAACTTTTGGATCCCATCAAGAAGAAAACAACAAAAAATTGCAAGATGATACATAACCCACCATTTCTAAGTAATCATGGATGCAGAAAACACTCGGGTATCTATCCACATTGTGCCTTCCTCCACTCCTCCTCCAACCAGGGGAAGGAGGAGGATGAGGAGGATGTTCACATACATGGCTTCAGTATATGCAAGGGAAACTAATTCCACAAGCAAAACCATGGAACAAGCAAGGGAAATCATAAAACAGTTCGAACAGAGAGCATGCAAAACTAACAGCTTGCCTTGATGGAAGAAAGAGAAAACAATTCATGATCCATGTATCCATCTTCCAAAGCATCCACTTGCACACCTAAGGCCTTCCGTGCCTTGTCCTGACAAAATCAAATGTCAGTTTGGTTCTTTAATTCAAATGGCAGGTGAAATGCTTGTCCTTTATTCTATTGCATAAAACCAAACCTTAGCTCGTCTTTTTGCAAGAAGCTTTTTTTGTCGCTTTTTCTTGCGCTCCATAGCATATGTCAGCTCCTCCATCTCATTGAGTATTTTATCATCTTCATCTACTGTGTTTTCCTTGTCACCAACTGCAGGACTAGAAGAATCAGTCTTTGTTGCAGGAGACAGAGCCTTCCTTATTTGCATTCGCCATCTGCATGTCAACATAGAATATCTCAAATCCGGATAATGTCACACTTGGGACATTTATTTATGGAACAGACATGTCAGTTGACAGAAACTTTGGGCTTATTGGCCTGCAAGGGACTGCCTACTCGATAGTTCATCGAGCTTTAATTGATGCTATCCGAAGTCAGCTCCTCAGCATCCTTATTATTCTTATAATGGGTGCACCTGGTCATCTATTTTAAAATGGCCAGTCAATAGATAAACCCTAGACTAATGAAACAATATCTACATTGGTTTAGTCGTTGAATGGGTTAAGCCCTATACTAACTTCCAGGAAGGAAAAAAAAAAGCTAAGTAACAATCAATCTATGCTAGAAACAAAACAAATTCCATCAATTAAAGGAAGCAAATAAATCAAATTAAATACATCGTTTTCACAGTAGAATAAAAGTGATATAGCAGCAGAAAGAAGCAAGGATACCTAGCCTTTCCAATGGCAAAATGGCATGTAAAATTTTGAAAATGATTCTATTGATAATAGCAGAGAGAAAAGAAAGGATGCAGATTGCTCACTTCAAAAGATGCTTGAAGTCTTGTTTTCCCAGGACTCGCAAATCCTCACATAGAAGTTTGACCTAGAAAACAACAGGATTCAAGTTTTAGGAGGTAATAGACCACATATAGATACATAATTGTACGAGGGAGAACAAGAAATTACCTCCTCGGTAGTTAAAGAGTGCTCCTTAATAGGCAAAGAAGCTGGATCGTCAAATGATATTGAAGTTACTGAACCAAGTATCTCGAGAGGAGACTCGGACCAAATGAAATCTACAGCTGAAGACACTTTTCTGAAAATTGTTTCTCCATCTTCATAACTGTGAGAAAACAATATAGTTAAAAGAGAACAATACTACTTTTGTTGCTGCATACAAGAGGCAACTGGAAAATCATCAGTATGGTCTGCATAGATTAGTTGCTGCACTACAATATGGCATGGTTTTTAAAATAGGAAGGCACTTCCACTTCACGTCAAAATTGAATCTATATATATGAAGTGAAACAGACATAATTAGCTTAACATCATCATCCAAAGAATGCTTACCCATCACGGTGTCTCTTTTGCTTTGTTCCTCTGAGTACATCGACCACCTATGCCAAATAGACACAAAACTAAGTCCAGAAGAGGTGCTGTATTTCGTGGTGAGATGACTGTCCCCGGGAAAGTCGTTCAATACTATGCAGTAGATTAAGTAGCAGTACCTTCCTAGGGGGCTCAATAGATCCTTGAAACAGATGCTTCACATCAAGAAGTCGCGGATCAATTTTTGCAGGGGCCTTGTATTTCAATCCCACAACAAATATCTCAGCAGATGTGGACCGACTAGCAGCTGGTTTGTCCACCTCAACCTTTTCAAACAACTGGAGAGCATTCCAATGCTAAAATATTAGATCAGGTCTGAATGTATAAACCGATTATTAGAAAACGAGGATCGTAAAACTACCTGCTTGAGGCAATACAGAACAGAGTTATAGTCTTGGGACCTGAAAACCTGATACAGGTCGAGCAGAATGTAAGTAGAGCGAAAATGAATTCGCCTGCAGCATATCGCAGTACCCATGTGCTGGACTAGTATGAGTGACTTCGGAAGGTTAAAACCCAAGAAGCAGAAGGTAGATGCTAAAGATAAAAAAGTTCATTCGCCTAATGAGATATGGCGATGTGATGGAGCAATCCTACGCAGAAACTGTAGTTTAATAAGCAATCAGAGGCACAATAGATGCAATTTCGCTTCCATCCAATATGAAGAAGCAGCAAGCACTAAAAGCTTCTCATTTCCACAAACGATCATCCACTCAATGTCTCATCGAAGCTAAATTTTACTAAACCCATAACATATTTACTCCAATCAAAACCGCAAAGCTACGGAGCTGAAAACTGAACACACACCTTCGTCACAAACGTGCCTTTCGGGGCCAAAAACTGAGTCGCGAGCTTCACCGCATCAATGACCAACGCGTTCTGGCTCACAGCCTCCTGCGCCCACGCTCCACCGACATTCGGCGAGCCATCATGAAGCACCAAATCGAAGGCTCTGACCCCGTGCTCCCCCATCAGCTTCTTAACCCGCGCCCTGCACTCCGGTCTGGTGATGTCCTGCTCGATGGATATGGCGCCGCGGACCGGGGCGATGGGGACCAAGTCGATGCCAATGACGAGGCTGCCGACGGGGACGCGCTGGACGGCGACCTGCATCCAGCCGCCGGGGGCGGCGCAGAGGTCGAGGACGGCGCGGGAGGAGCGGAGGAAGGAGAACTTGGAGTCGAGCTGGACGAGCTTCCATGTGGCTCGGGATCGATAGCCGTGCTCCTTGGCGAGGCGGTAGAACTTGTCCAGACGGTGCTTGCCCTTCACTTTGCCCATGGGAGCAGTTCTTCCAAGTTTTTTTTTTTGTTTTTGGCACTTTCGCAGTTGCAGTTAGGGTTTACGAAACTGTGCTTTTCTTCTCCTTTTCCGCAAGGGCGGGTGATTATGATTACCCGACTTGACGTATTTGCCCCTTTTCCGCCTTAGACGAGGGACTTGCCGTTTCTTGGATTGAGAGAATATTTAGGAAAAGGGGAAAGCCCGAGCTAGCCGGGCCAAATTTCTAAAGCCCGTAAGTGTGCTCCGGGCTTATAGGCCCATTCGGGCCTGGACAGCCATGCCCATGTACACGACAACCAGTTTGTGCTCCAGCAAAATCAAAATCAAGGGATAAAATGACCTCCCCGTGTTTTTGAGCTTTACTCTAACGTGTAATGTGATCTCTAAACTTTTGTAACGTATTTTTTATTCATGGATTTAAGTTGGAGGACAATACTGAATATTTTCATATAATTCGGAAATTAAATTGCACATGTTTGAAAACTTCACGAATCACATTAAATAAGTTAAAAGTTCAGAAACGAAATTTCACGTTAGGCTAAAGTTTAAAGATTGCATTGAACAAATTAAAAGTTCGAGGTCAATTTTCCACAAAATCAAATAAGAGGCCGGCCATGGATGCTCCAATTCAGGTCCCTCCACAAGAGAGCGCCTCTAGGTCCAATTTGAGGATTTTAGATCGAGCATCTTGAGGAAGCCTCAATCGCCCAATCCACCAAACGCACTATCACCCTCGTCAAAAACCTTCAATTTTCATCGCAACCATTACACTAAAAGAGGAGATCGCCCAAAAGTTGACCGTACCGGTTGGATTGAAGTGCAGTCCCCGAGTCAATCTGACGGCTGTCGACGACGAGGGTCGCTTTTTCACTGCTGTGTCGTCTGACGGCGGAGTCGGTGCTAGCCTCAAAATCCGCCATCTTCTCTTGCGCCTTTTTTTTCTGGTTGGCGTAATGCGGTCAAAATGCATCGTTCGAGCTTGGACTGTGTCCGGGCCATCAAATTTGTAAGCTTTGAGACCATCGAATTCTGGGTTTAGTCCATGTGGATTGGTTTGGGACTCTCAGATCATCACCCCCACGGTGGATCGAGCTTTCAGACAAGATCTTACGCCTTGTATTACATTTACATGTCACCACCAAACCATACTGTAAGATTTCAAAATGCAGAGTCTTCACCCAAAAAGTCAATGGTAACATTTCGGACCAACATGGCAAGTTTCAGTGTTGAGCTTGTTGGATTATTATTAGGCAGCAATCCAAAGCCAGTCAGTCGAAAAAGAAGTAATTCTAGGAAGATCCCGCGGCATTTTTTCGAAACTAGACTCTTCCTTTGTCTAATACTTCAGTCGACACATAACACCGGAAATTCAATTCAATGACCTGTCATACGTTCTTGAATTCGATCCTTTCTTCGTCTAATGTATCGGTCGATCCTTTCTTCATCTAATGTATCGGTCGACACAATGTACGCATGAAACTCAGTTGCAGACATCTCCAATGCGAAAGTTTAGAAGCCACGTTCAGAGAACTAGTTCACATGCCCGAGTAAATCAAAGGAGATGTTGACAGAAAACTACTAGTTAGTTTGTTTAACAACAGCCCATTTATTTCACTAGTCGAAAGTTCGATACAACCAGCAAGTTTCTCCATATCTTGCGGATCACCTCAGTTACAAAATCAGAAGCAGTTATATTGTAGGACAGGAGCTCATCTTAATACTGTGGAGAGGACTAGGGATACCTATCCTTTTACATACAGCAGAAAGGAGCTCGCAGCTCCCCGGGGCGAAACCTGCTTCAAAACTCTGTGTAACTTGTTCAATCTCCTTGCTTAGATCTCTTCTCGTGTATTTTTCCATCTCGGGAACATCTGCAGATTAACTCAAAATCTACCCGCTTATATAACCGTACCATCTTCGATTGTTGCCTTCTCCAGTATCACGGTTATTCCCGAGCGTATGTAAAATCCATCCCCTGGCCGATCTGCTTCTTCAACGCCCTGAACAGCAAATACATCAATTTCGGTCTGTTAAAGCATATGCCAAACTTGGAGGAGAGAATCATTAGGAATGTAGACTACACTACAGAACTATAGAGAGAGAGAGCACTGTGGACAAGTATACTCACATCTTTGTTTACAATGGCCACATCTTTCCCAATCTTCGCGTTCTTGTCTATTATGCAGTTCCTTCCGAGATTAAAACCCCAAATGATGTCAGTTCATGTGAAATGTTATAGCACCTTTCAAAAAGTTAATGTCCCACCCCTTCAAAGAATGAACGGCTTTTTAATCAATCTTTTTACCTGATCTTTGTGTTCTTCCCTATCCCGATAGGCACCTTCCCCTCCGCTAGCAGAGAAGCTATTTCGGATTCTGTTTGGTAATAGTCCGCACCCATCATCACAGTGTCCTATCAGGGAGAGAGAGAGAGAGAGATCACAGGTAATCAGAAATTGGAGATTCTCCCATGGACATCGACTCAGATACAGGAAAAGTTGAAACTCGAGATGAGTTACCTTCAGCTCAACTCCAGAATCGAGTCGTGAGCGTTCACCCACTATGGAGTGTTCGACGCTGCACTCTCTCAAAAAGCAACCATGGGAAATTATTGCATCCTTAATCTGCGATATACGAAGCAAGCATAAGAAGCAGAGAAAGGTTAAAAGACCAAAGACAAAAGTAATACTGAGAAGAGCTGCACACCTTGCAGTTGTCTATCTTGGTTGGTGGAAGAAACCGAGGGGACGTGAAGAAAGGCGTCTTCGGATCATAAAATTCGAATTTCGGAACCTGCAAGAAGGACAGTAAGGGAACCCACATCAGTTAATCTCGTTTCAAATTAAAATCGTAACTGCAGCTCCATATGTTGCATAAAATGGATGTCGTGTTCAATTCAGGATTCTTAAGCACACGAATTTGATTTGTAACGGATATAAAAGCGAGACCACAAATAGGCATGCATAGGAAAACCCACCTCTTCTGTGAGAGCCAAATTAGCATCATAGAAGGACTTGATAGTCCCTATATCCTCCCAGTAATCGCGGAAAATATAAGCCTAGCAATCAAGAGAAATTAAGCTTGCAATTAGAGCTGTCGGTGGATACATATTTTTCTTTTAGGAAAGACTCTTTCAGATAAGAGAGGTCGCTTACCTGGACGTCATGCTCCATTACAGCCGCAGGAATTATTTCAGATCCAAAGTCATTGGCCGTAGGGTACCTCCACTTCAGAAGGTTTAGTAAAGTCTCCGTCTTGAAGACATAAACTCCCATCGATGCTATATATGGAGATACTGCAGCTTCTTGAGGAGACAATCCTAGTGTGGTGGTATCTACTTGCTGCAATAACCAGCATATAACTTGTTACCACACCAGACGAAATTCAAACAACATTCATAACATAAAGCAAGGTTGGAACGGCTCTACCAAATGAAAAAGGGAAAGAAAAAAAAAGTTCAATAATATTATAATGTTATAAATTCTTGTTATTTGGCAAAGTCGAGACACGGACAAGGTTTAAATCGGTCATCTTAGCACCAAATGCTCACCATAGCTGTCAGATCTGGACGCTTAGGCTTTTCGGAAAATTGGACAATTTGGCCTCTGCTGTCTATCTTCACCAACCCATAATCAGATGCCCGGCTGATATACAATTCACCGAAATTAGATTACATAAAATGCCTAAGGTAAATTAGCACATTAATAGGAAACTACAAAATTGGTAGCAAAATGTGACCAGAATCACAACCAACCTTTCCCCCACCGGAGTACACGCAACAGATATCTGAGAGTTTCTGTCGATATGATTCTGTCAACCGATGGAAAATTCATAAGAAATATGATTTAGGTTTGCAATCAAGAACCTGTTTCATTTGGGGACCACCATACATACCTGCACAAAATCCATGTAGTCCATGCGGTAAAGATGATCCCCCGCCAAAATTAGTATGTTCTCAACATTTCTGTTTTTGGCATCCTTCAAAATTCAATACAGCAAGCAATGGATTAAGACGAGACAAAGTTAAGCAGACCACTGAGATAAGAAAGTGCAGCGTCTAAAACCAACAATAATGAGACACCGACCTCAAACACCCAAGTGAATTTCCTCACGGCATCTGCTGTTCCTTCAAACCACTTCTTTCCTGCTTCTCCAGGAGTTTGAGTAGCAGCCAGAACCTATACATTGATTGTACTTTAGACACCAACCAAAAAAGGCCTTCAATATCGCAGCAATGGATAGATGCTAGATATCAATTGATCAGATAACAATTACTAATACAAACCACTTTCCACACAGAAAAGATATGAAGACAGACACTGCCGATCAAATAAGTTAACGACCGGACTCTTGTTCTCGGGGATGCAGATGCAAAGCATTTTTTATGGAAGCCGAATGAATTTGCGTACAAGGAAAAAAAAAATACCTCAACAAACCCATCTCCAAAACTGATTCCATTTCCGAAGTAAGTGCGCGCCAGATGACGATTAAGAGAAGCAGAGTTGAACTGGGTCAGCACAAAAATCTTGTTTATGCCACTGTTAAAGCAGTTGCTCATTGGAATGTCTATCAGCCTGTAGCATCCACCAACCGGAACCTACACATATTATCAATTTCTGAATATGCATACGTACATACCAGCAAATATATGTTATATAAACAGAAAGTCTGTATGCGTGAGCAATTATGCGCTAATGGTTAAAAATAGTACTGTCTGGTACAAGCGAATAAACTGATCCTTACAGCGGGCGTGGCTACCCTTCTGGTGAGAGGGAAGAGTTGGGTCCCTGCACCTCCCCCCAATATGATGGCGGCCACATTCTTCGGGTCTGCTTTCGGTCTATGAAACACCGGAGATTGAATAGGCTGATACCAACAACACAGAATCCGAATAAATTCATTTGATCCCGATTATGCAACAGCGCGAGAATTTAGCAGAACAATGGAGTCAATGAAATTATTTTCATCAAACGATGCCTCCTTTAAAAGATCATCGCTTCGGCTGTTAAACAAGATCGACTCACCAAGGTCTCGGTGGCATTGTTCGATGTAATAACAGCAAAAGCCGCACCGGGTTTCGCCTTCTTGAACTTTCTTTCGACTGCCAGATTTCTAGCAACCAGATTAACCCAGGCACTGTTATTTAGGCTCCCTCTGATTCTCTCACCCAAGAATCCATCATCTGCATTCTTCAGATAGCTCTTGTTCGATTGAGCCATAGGGGTGTTGGCCTTGAGGGCCACAGAGCAAGAATCCATTGCCGTCACCTCTCACTGCAACACCAAATCACAACCACTAAGGTAAGATAACTCGCAGAGTACTAAAAGCCCACGAGAACAAAAAGGAACAGATTAAAGTAAGACCAACCCGATCTAAGCAAGCGAGTAAAGTGCACATTACATAAAGAAATCAAAAAGGAGTAGAGTCAAAGTTGAGTAACATTCCTGAAAAGTCGCAGAGCAGCCATAATCCATATAATAAACAAGATCCAAGCAACCCAAAAAAAGAAAGAAGAAAAAAACAACAAGAGACTGAAAACCAACCCATATCGAGGAATCAAAAAGAAAGGTGGCGACGAAGCATTCAAACGCCCCGAGACTACGAATCTTGAAGTAGAGATACAGAGATGATTACATACCAGAAAGCAAGCTCCGAACTCGAAGCCTCGATGTTTTGCGACTTCAAATGAGCGATCAAGAGACAACACAGATAAAGAAAGATGGCGGAGAGGGCTAACGGAGTGGAGGTTGAAGGGGGCAGGGAACAGCGCGTGAGTAACGTGGAAGACGGTAGCTTTTGCTTTTCAAGTGGCCGGTGAATGTGAGCTTTCCTCACGAGAAACGCCGGGGATCATGCCCGGTATTTATATAACAATTTCAAGTTCTTGCTCTATGAGCGTTTCGCTGAAAAACGCCATTTGATGAGATGTGTACGTGGCTGTGACCCTGAGTCCACGGCGTTCTGATCGTCCAAGTTTCCAGGCCTGTCCGTTTCATACCATCGCTCCCACTAAAATAATCAACCTTGGTTCTACCCTCAACTTTTTTTCCCTTGTCTCGTAAAAAAAAAAAAAATCCTTAAACTTTTTAGCTCAATCTCATTTTATCTTCAGCCTCTCGTGCTCGAAAGTCTTCCATCTCACGCGATCAGAGAGCTCGCGCTTGAGACCCTCGGCTCGGGACGCCCGTGCAACTCGCCCTAAGGAGTTTTTCATCTCTCGATTGTCAAAAGAAATTTTGGACGGAGGGTACATTTGGAACTCAAGTAGAAATTGATGGTTCTTTACGTGATGAAAAATGTTTGAGGGTAGAATTGAAACTAAATTTAAAGTTGGGAATTTCTTATGGGACAAAAAAAAAATAGGAGAACTGAATTCAAAAATGGATTTTTTTTTTTTAGGGTATTTGGCCTATTATTCAATCTAGTCGGGTGACATTTGTACCGAACGTCATTGTTGTTGATATTCTTTCTCTTAACGAGGGACATAGCACATCAATTTTTCTCACCTCAATAGAAAGCGCGTTAAATTTTATAAGCCGCAAACCGTCGTACGATACAATGTTCGTCATTTCATTTTGCATTAAGGTGTGCGGTTGAGGGTAAGGTTAGTCCTCCTCCACGCCGCATCAAGTGATTAAATAAAGTAACATTCAATGAGTTATGTTGCGAAATTGGCATATGGTCGTACATGTAAACGGGCCCGTCCAATGAAAAAAGAGCCCTCGCCACATCGTTCATAACAAAAAATCACTCGAGGAGAAATCATAGCGAATTCGCCACCGATTGATTGATGAAGATGGCGACGACATCATGACCCGGATGTGATATTTTACCATGTTCGTTCGATCCATCATGAGGTTTTTTTCGTAATTAAAACCAACGTGTGTATAATTAAGGGTTAATAATATATTTAAAAAAAATATTACAAACCGATATTCTTGTGTCAAATTTACCTCAAACCCCAAATCGATACACATGTGACGAATTCATCCTCATTTGATTTTCGTTAAATTTTATCGTCAAATTCCTGAGTTGTTGAATGACACGTGACAGTTGACAGGTGTAGCCGTTTAGGATTTCGACTATCCTTTTTCAGCGATGTACGTGATTGAAGGTTCTTTGTGGTTTTAACTCAATGCATCTGTCAGATTTCTTCTTTTTCTTGAAACCAGGACCAGAGGAATGACGCCGCTTCTTCCTTCGAAGGAACTTCCACTTGCCTTTCTTGGATCTTCGTTTGCCGAAAGAGAACTTCTCAAAGGAGAACTTCTTGAAGTGCTTTCGTTTCTTATTGCCAGCACAAGAGGGATCACTGCATTCTCTTGAGCACTTAATCTTCTAATGGGGATAATAGTAATTCTTTTCGAGAGAATGATTCTCCCGAAAATAACTCTTAAAGAGGAAGATAATTTGTCACGGATATAATAGTTTGGATCTTTGGTGATCAAAAAATCAGATCAGGATAAATTTATCATCGGAATTTTCGTGGTATTTATTTTGTAGTTTAATATGAGAAATAATCTTTAGTTATTATTATTTTTTTCGTGTGGGCCCCACGGAAACACGTCCAAACAAGTAGATCCCTCCAATCATTTGGGCACTTACCACTTGATTCGAGCCATGTACCCCCACCAAATCTCATGGACGGTTGCTATGCCGTTCTAGAATGTGCTGCACTATACTTATTACTCTACGGTCCATGATGCGGACCCGACTCACTGTAGTCCTTTCGTCGTGTAGCTGATGTAATCTTTGTGAGCATTGTAAAAAGCATTTGGTGGGTCCCGCCAACTCTATCATTTTGCCAGGTACTTGCCATCAGGGGCACCGTATTTTTCCTTGTCACGATTCTTATTTTCATTGATTACGAGATAATTATTCAAAAAAAATCCTATATTGATTATATGGACGTCAATCCGATTTTAAAAATTTCAATCTGGAATAGGGTCATTCCATTCAATTTTGATCAGAATCCTTAACATCGCGATTCGGTCAGCCCCGATCATCTCACATGGCATGGCACGACCGGCGCTGACATGGACGATATTCATAAATTCAAAAATCAGTTGGCCAGATCGAAGAATTTAGTACTAAATTTCAATCCGTATAATAGGTTTTACGACGTTTTTGATATTTTTTTTTCGATAGATTAGAGTTTGAATCCATATCCAAACACGTGGTGCACCTGCTGGATGTGCATGCAATTCATTACCGTCGCTAGAATATGAGTGTGGAGTCGACGCAATCCGACATTTAATGATGCGTTGAGCTCAAATGGACATAGCGCACTCATCAATGGCTTCTCTTAATAGGCGGAAACTCTTGTATGATGGACTTAGATGACCCCTGTCGTTTATTAGAACATTATTTCTCGGTAAACAGGGTCCAAATATTGGACAACTTAAGCCATCCGGCTCGCTTGTAAGATTGTTTCTTTCAATGTCAATAGAGTGATTACATATTTAAATATAATTACGTGTAGAAATTCATCTTCAACATGCAAAGGAAATTAAGTATTCCTCCCCCTTCTCTTCTTTTCTCTTCACATCTCGCCTTTTGCACTGCTCATGACTAGGTGCCGGCCCATCGCCACCATGTCCGGGGCCATCCGTTGTCTGTCTTCAACCTCATTGATGTGGATCCCAACAATTCGACCCCCACCTCCACCTCCACCTCCCTCTCCCTCTCTAAGCCCCGACATTTTCCTCACAGCCATCTGTTTCGGCAGAGATCGTTTCAGCAGTATGATATCTTTCGAATTTCACGGTGCGAGCTACACATATCAATTATCAAGCACAAAGACAATTCGTGCCAGATATTTTATTACATGGAGCATCCAACCAGACTAAATTCGAGGAGAGGGATCGCCTCAAGACCCACTCAGGAACAGCCCCTGAAAAGATCAAAGATCGGCGAAAGAGATGGTCCGATTTGCTGTCCGGCGATCTTTTTTTTTATTTTATTTAGGCATGTCGATCAATAACCGATCGACAACGATTCATAATA
Organism: Rhodomyrtus psidioides; assembly: GCA_021437785.1. Classification (NCBI taxonomy): domain Eukaryota; kingdom Viridiplantae; phylum Streptophyta; class Magnoliopsida; order Myrtales; family Myrtaceae; genus Rhodomyrtus; species Rhodomyrtus psidioides. The sequence continues at coordinate 3,460,566 of JAILYB010000022.1, read as the reverse complement.
GTTCTTCAAGCCAATTTGCAATGATCAATCCAAGACCAATGGGATGATTCCGAGGTGTTATTGTTTTGACTCTTGTGCAAGTGGTTGGCCAAGCTTGGGCACTGGACACTTCGATTCGCGACCCGATTGATTAGAAAAAAAAAAATGTTTCGTCGGGCTTTCTTGACCGCACACGTGTCCAAAAACAAATGGGCAGCAGTTAGGAGATGAAAATTGGGAATTCTTTACATTTGGCTTTTATAAACAAGTGACCGTATGCTTCGGGATTCGCTCGATTGATAGAGTGAAGTGAACTGGAGGTCCGTCGGGTCTAACTTCACCGAATGCACATGTTAATGCCTGAATTTATTCGGTTTTTCCCTCCGCCGTCCATTCCCCGACAATCAGAGAGAGGCGGCCGGAGGAGGAAAAAAAAAGGAAAACAAGAAAAAATCAAAAATTTAAAAGTTACAAAGATTGACCACTTCAATATCCGGATCACGTCACATAGGACTGCCAATGCTGACTAGACTGCCCCCGTCAGCGATTTCCAGCCAAAACCGATCGGAATGACTAAATTGCAAATCGACAAAAGGTTTAGGATTAAATTAACAAATCATAAAAAAAAATAAGATTAAATTGGCACGATTAAAAGATTTAGGAAAAAATTTGACAATTTTTCAAAAGGTTTAAGATTAAATCAATACATTTTAAAGATTTGAAACTAAATCGACCACATATAATAGGTTTAGGGCTCTTTTCTTGAATTTTCTTTTTTTAAGTTGCGCAAAGTACCCTTGTCTCGATTATTTATGTAAATGTCCAATGTGTTGTGAGCAAACACATTTCAGTATTTCCGTTGCAAAAGTATTCATCACAAAAGTGCTATGTTCTTATCCAAGGGTACTTCTTTTAATCACCCTTATGATTAGCAGTTTACAATAAGGAACATACTCACCTTGATATTCAGTTAATTTTTCATAGTTCAATGGTCACGACCAGTAACTTATCAATAAAAAAACGATTAGAGAAAATTTCTTTCGATTTTATTCCCGTCACAATAGGAGGAAATACAGTTTATTCACGAAACTCCATTAAAATATTGCCCCTCTCAACCTACCCCTCTTGTGAAATTCTCATGTGCACTGATCGTACAGGATCGATCTCATGGAAAATTCAATCCCAAATAAATACTTTAGCACACAAAAATTCAACAATCAAATGAGGAATAGAACATAAAAAATTTGGGTAGAGGCTGAAGGATAGTGCCTTTGAATCACATGATCAAAGCCAAATCAAACGGACCCGAGAGAAGAAAACGAGAGGACAAGAATCCCCAAGGGCAAAGTCAAGAGCATAACAATAGAAAGCAAGACGCAATAAATTAACCCCCGAACGAACCGATTTGAGAAGTGGATGCATTCCAACCATCGAAATGCATGTTAAGAACTGGAACAAAAAAAAAAAAAAAAGGAGGAATGGACATGAACTTGCTGACAAAAATTCACGTGGTGTTTGCCTCTGGATTATAAAGAGATCAGGGACAGAGGCATAGAAAAAAGGAAGGCACGCGCGTGCTTGATTTCGTAGAGACAGCGACAAATACAGGGTAGATATCTCCTATCCCATCATCTGTACATTGATCAGGACAAGAAATTTCACAACCCGATTCAATGAGATAGCATCGATTTAGCAAGCTGTGGCGCCGCCGCCGCCGAGAAATTTGCTTGAGGTAAGGGTTTGAGACCGAGCACTCGAATTACTACTACCAAGTACCAATCCCAACATTCTTCATTCGAAACACCAGAGTTTGTCAGATTATCAACGGGCTTTCCTGAAAACAAAGGCATAGATGCAAAGGAGATGTCTCCAGTTAAATCGCGAATGTTTTATAGTAACTTTTCGTGCTCAACTGTGCGAGTGCCGCACTTCCATAACTCGGCTGGAATCCAGCCCTTAGGCGAGCTTGTCAGAGAATAACCCTCGTTCGGCACTGGTGAAGAAACTAGAGTTGTTCCGTTTCACCTCCGTGCAAGAACAAGGAGGCGAATTAGTAGTTACCCCCTTAGACATCTGAATGTCGACTGTTTAACCACAGTTGTTTCGAAAACAAAGGAAAGAGTGATTCCCACGGGTTCATGAATGTTGATTGCTGAGCACAAATGTTTTGAAACCCGGCCTTTCACTCAATCTGTATAGGTTAATATAGACGACATCACGATAATGAAAGGAAAAAGGAACATGGATTTCCCCTTTTAAGTAAGATTTCACCAAACCTATGTCCAAGACAACTTGCATTCAATTTATAGCACCCATTTTAATAAGTGCTCTCAACAAATTTTTCAAGACATGGTTTTTCTAGCAGACAAAATCTCTTTTGATGGTCATTCATGACCCCGAATTGCAAATTCAATTCCAAATCATTAAGAGAATTCCATAAGCTCAGCACATCAACAAGGAAAATCCAAACGATGCATGTTAAATCAGAGAAACAAGGATCACGCTCTAAAAAGTCTTAACACGACCATAAAAAGAACAGCAGAGTACAGCCACAACTGGAAGTGAGACGAAATCACAAAACATCTATGTGTTTGTAGCCCTTGTGTAGATCTGTTGGCTGGCATGAGCAGAAACCATCCTGATCAGACCTCTCGCCATCAGTTCTCTTATAGCCTTCCTTGCTAGAGAACCATTAACCTGGTGAGGCAAATCCAATAGCAGTTATTATGCATGCATTCTATGGCTTAACGAGAAAAGAGTGTCAAATTTCCCATTATAGAACAATGACATATTATATTACATTTTTAAATATCAGAACTAGCCACCATCAGATTAATTTAGATCTATAAGCTAAATTCTGGTCAGAACAGAGATATGAAAGCCCCTTGCATAGTTGCATGATCACTCGACAGGGCGCAATTCCAAATCAATCCAGCAAGTGAAAATGCCACGAGTCATAGAAAAGTTCACGCCAGATAAAAAAATTATATGATGAACCAAAAAGCATACAAAGAGTCAGCTGCTTGATGGAAAACATATGAATTGTTGACCAAATATTAACCATACTTCCATGCACAACGAATTCCCTAACATATGAGCCCCCAAAAGAGCTTACGCAGAGACAAACAGAAACCACTTAGCCTTAATAGTCAGCTGCTGCTCTTGAAGGATTATAAAGAAATATAGAGGTGCCCATTTAACCAAAACCAATCTAACTTTTCAACCCCAATAATCGTTCACTCCAGACATACCATTGAAGAGAACAGCAGCTCATTAGTTCCAATGGAACCAGTAACAACATGGGCACACCATTCAAGCTACTAGAAACACATTTATGGAATAAGAATACAGGAAAATTACCCTCAAGCGATCGGAGAGAATGGAAGGAGTGATGAGCTTGTACTTCGGCGCCTCGGAGAGAAGCTTGTCATAGGTCGCCTGGTCGAACAGCACCATGTTGTTCACCTTCTCCTTCTGCTTCCCCTTGCTCCATTTCTGCTCCCCCCAAAAACAAGAAAATTGTCACGTCCATGACCCCACAAAGCACAATCAATCTTTAGAGCCAGAAATGCACAGAGCACCAACATCCTCCGACCCATCTCGTTGTTCATTAACAAACTTACAATTCTAAACCAGCAATAGCGGCTACGACAAAGCAGAAAAATTACCCATCTTCACCATAAATCTATGTACATCGAGAACAACACTGGCAAATCATTTTGCAACCACAGTTCTACCTCCGACTGATGAAAAAACAAATAGCAGAGAGCAACTAAAACGAACCAAATTGAGCCAGACTCAAGACCAAACGAACAAAAGGAAATATTTTGTGAGCCTCTATGTCGTGAAAAGGCTAACCTTCTTCTTCTGCTTGCCACCGCCAGATTTGGCAGGCTTTGAAGATGGAGGAGGAGCTTTATCCTTCTTAGGAGCCTGTCGACAAACGCAAGATCAATTCAGATTCCCATGCACCAAAAAGGAGATCAGTCGTTGCGGATATTGTAAACATGGACCCAAAAACAAAACCACCAAGCGGACACGAGGAAAATGAGCAAAAAGAAGTGGCCAAGTGCGGTGGTGAATACCATGAATCCCGATCGACAGCGGCGGCGAAGAAGAGATGGCGCAAGCGGGGGTAGCTAGAAAAATCGTAAGACGGAGGCTTTTCTAGGGTTTCAGGTCATTCAAGAGTCGAGAGCAGCTCGCTGTGTCTCCAAAACCGACACCGTTTCAAACGCTTAATGGACTTCAAGAACAGCAAGCCCATGTCATTACCGGGCCGGTCACCACCTAAAGCCCAGACTTAAAACAAAAAACGATTTGTTGAACGGAAGTTGTGAAACTTGACATAAAAGTGCAATCGAGTCCTTAAACTTTCAGAAAGTGTAATTACGTTCTAAAACTTCTCAAGTTGATGCATCTAATCCTTCCGTTAATTCCGTCCAATTCGTCTTACCAAAAAAGCTGACATGGCATTTTTTGTTACTTCCTTTCTCCCACGTAGCGCCAATTTGGCTAAAACAAGAATGAAAAGTCTAAAACGACGTCGTTTTTGTCCAAATCTAACTTTTAATATTTATTAATTAAATTATTTTTTTTTTAAACATCAAAGGGCCCGAAGGCAAGCCCTCGCCGTCCCCCAAAACCATTGCCGAAAGGGCCGACAATGGTTGGGCGAGGGTCGGCGGGGGCCCGAGTGTACATTGCTAGATAAATGCAAGAACTAAAACTAATACAAAACAAAGAAAATGGTTGATTTATTTCTCCAGAATCGAACATATTTTCTAATAATTTAATCTCATTTGATTTTAGCCTATTGTTATGAACTATTGGAATCTGATAATTTTTGTTTTTTTGTTTTTTCTCAATTTGGCCTAGCGAGATTGGTGTAGAAAAGATTATTGACAGTTGACAGTTGACAGTTGACACGACATCCATAGAGCCTACTCTGCTTTTGACGTCCCATGTGACCATCAAATGCAACAGTCATTAGGAAATAATCTTTCACTTTTCATTTACTTAGTGAAGTCACTCTCTCTCATCTAGAGGTCCATGCCTTTTTCTCCAACTAGTTTTGAATTTCATTTGATTAAAAACATAATATAAAAGAGACATATAAAAGTATAATAAAAATAAAAATAAATTCAATAAGCATGCGACTCTGCCGATGAAAGGATTATGAGGTAAAAACGCTAATATACTATCGCTCTATGTATGGGATTCGGATCGCCTAATCTTTCCTCATAGATTGTCAATTTTTTTACGGATGGCCCAAATTTCCTATTTTTAAGAGGTAATTTTTTTGTATTTTTATATATATTTTTATTAGTAATAATATGGGCCGTCCATTCATAACACGGACGGCCCGACTTGCAAGGTTAGGGTCTAACCTTCTAAGGAAATGTTAGGCGATCTCTTTTCCTACGTAAATAGCAAAAATAAGATAGAGGGAAGTTATAAATAAGATAGATAAAAAAAAAAAATTGCCTTGCTTTTACCGAACTTCTAGGCCAAGGAGTGAACAGTGTGTCGTGCGCAATTATTTGTGCGCCTTTTGTTCTTGTCTTATATTCTTGTTTTTGCATGGGAATGAAGAATTAATGGAATCCGATTCAACAAGCACCGATTCCTACGTGTTCGGTTCGAGTGAATATCGCTTGAGTGGTGTTTCATTAATTTACTTTTATTTTTCTCCGGAATTAGATGATTTAATTTAGTCGAGGGCAAAAGTTCTAAGCATATTTAGCGCACGAGTTCGAAATTTTCCTAATTTTCTAATTTTGTACATTTCAGTGATATATTTATTTATTTTTGCGAAATCCCAATATCGTACTTCCAGCCAACTTCCACACGGGTGCGTACCACGTGGGACGGACAGCGACGAATGTATCGCTACGTCAGCGGCCTTTTTGGCAAAAATTGGCTAGAAAGACTGCGTCGAAATTTTGCCCGGAATTTAAGAAAGTTGTAGAGTTTATGATTAGATTAACGCGGGTACGATAAAGTTAGAATTAACGAATAATTTCCTCAATTGTGTTGTGGGGTTTGGTGAGCTCGAGAGTGCCTAATTTGGAGAACCTTCTTGTAAGTGGGAGAAATTAGGTAGGGTGTAGTTCCTGAGGGACCGGATCTTCGGATCTTTGTCCCACTTAGCGAGGTGGATTTATGATCTTTCGCACGATATAATTTAATTAGGTGAATATTGTTTGTGAAGAGTGGCGCTTTTGTGTCTTGCCGCCTGCCTTTGCCTATAATTTAATCCCCGGCCACAAGAAAGTTAGACAATCTATGGACGAAGGGAAAAGAGGATAAAATACTTTTGATTTGGATCGACGTCGGATTGATACCATCTGTCTCGGACATTCGTTGTTCGAAAAATAAGATTTCCCTGAAAAGTTCCGATTAAAATGCATTTTATGTGTAGCATTATCTTCGTGATTTAAAAAAAAAATCATAAATTTATTGTACTACAGCCGATTCGATCATGATATAAATTTTGTATTTTTTTTATCTTGTTTTCTTTATTTTTCACTTGATATGGGCGAGGGCGTCCTGCCTGTGCCCGGAGGAGGTCCGCTGACGACCTCACGGGTTCAGAGTTGGAAAAATTAAAAAAAAATTCACAAACTTAAAAAATTACAAAAATTATCTGCTCCAGCATCGACCGACTTCCGCGTCGGTACTTTCCGATCAAAATTAATCAAAATGATTAAATTGACAAATCGTGAAAATGTTTAAAATTAAATTAATCAAAATTGAAATATTTAGGACGAGAATTGCCGTCACACACGATGGATTTATGGCTTCTTCTTCTTCTTTTTTTAATTCTTCCCATGATCACCTTTCTCCTTATCACTTTCTATAGCGAGGCTTTTTATTTGGTACATGTACAAATCGTATTAGATCGAAGATATATATCGAACATGTGATGATGCAGATCGTGCATCTATTTACCAGTAGACAGTGTACAAAGAAAAAAATGGAATTATTCGAAACTTTATTTAATGGCATGAAAGAAAGCTGGAGAAAAGTTAGAAAGATCACACGCACATCGGACCGACTTGAAAGATGGGATAGAATGCCTTCTCGGACAAGACCTCTTCCAAGTGGGCCAGCTTCGTTCAATAATTGTTTGTTTTGTTTTGTTTTTTTTTTCTTTTTCTCTCTGGTCTCCCCTCGCTCACTCTCGCTCTCCCTCTCCCTCTCCTCCTTTTATTGCAAATTTTAGATAGGTAATCAAGATTAGTATTCTCCCCCACAATGGTCCTCCTCATTTGGCAACACAACCTCGTTTCATTTCAAGTGTTTTTCTGATAGTTGCTCATTAGCCGCATCATGTGAACATCATAGGTTATAGACCAAGTAAGAATTCATGGCTAGTTGGTGCGCTGATCTCGCGAGTTTGGGTCTAATTTATTAGCCGAGGGTCCAAGACTTACGACCCCATGCATAATTCGGCCAAAATGATGGGCAGTCCCAGCAAGAAGTGATCAATTTTAAGGTGGGCTGGTTCCCATCCTGAAATCGAGAACCGCCCACCGGATCTTGGGCCCACCTAGGTATTGGCCTACTGTTTTTGATTTGGTTCCTTAGTGGCTCCAGGAATCGGCCATGAGTCAACAAACTAACACGAAGCATTTCTGAATCGGGACATAAACCAAAGAACAAGTACGCTTATCGTGACTCTTGAATATTGCAACGAGTTGGAGACAAGGATATATGTAAGGGCTCATTGAACGTGACAAGCTCTTATATATATATACACACACACATAGAATGCCCTGATGGTGAAGCAATTTAGCAGCGGGAAGAAGTGTCGTTCTAAGATTCAGTTTGTCTAGTCGCCATTCGAAGATTCTCCCCGATTGATAAATTCCCTCGTTGCATCATATAATTGTCTACTAAACCACGGCTAAAGCCGATTTTGAAGCGAGTGGACTCATATGACTCTGTACTCTGGACAAACCTCGCAGTAGCATTAAAGAAAAGGCAAAAAAAAAAAAACGTGGGAAAAAAAAGGAAGGTGGGACCCGGATCCCCTACCTTGGTTTTTCCTAGGTAGGGGAATCCCCACCCTTGATATATGGGGGGAGAGCATATCAAGGGTGGGGATGGGGGTAAGTCACCTGCTTTTAAGGCAGGTGATCCCCACCCCTTAGACAACTATGTCTGGTGGGCCTTAGGGCACACAGTGATAACTGAAAGCCCGTTTCTCCAAAGTTCGAAAGCTCCTCCTGGTGAAACTCAAAAAGGCCAAAAGAGAGGGAAATCAAGGTGGGCGACAAGTGGCGATTTCTTAGAGAGTAAGAAATTGGAAATGGGGGGAATCCGACTGAAGGCGACTGGCAGGCTTGCACGTTTGCCACCTGTGTGGACCGTCAATCGCAGTTTTTAATCACTGTCAAAAGTCATGATCCACAAGTTTATTCTTGCTTACGAAGGCCATAGAGTGGAAAAATATCAATAAAGTAAGCCTGTTCATTTAGCGAAAATTTATAAAATTTTTAAAAAAGCATTTTGCAAAAAGTGACCTCTTACAATGTTTATAAAAATGCAAGAGCAGAAAAAAAATATTTCAATGTTTAGACACATATTGATGCTCGTCAATGCGAATATTTTCTATTAACTAATTATTTCAAGCGATACATATGATCACTTTTAAGAAGGTATTTCTAGGACCACTCTTTTCTTTTCTTTTTTTTTTTTTTTTCGCGAAACAAACCGAGCCTTAGCATTATTACTTTGTCCCAAATTGACCATGAGAATCAAGTTTATCAGGAGAAAGATCCGCCTTAGCATTTAGTGCTCCGATACTTAAGGAACAATTTATCCGACACTAACCTCATTTCGATTCTCGATCACGATATGTAGACACTTTGATTTTCACAGCTAGATCAAGATTGGGTATCCGACAAAGTCCGCTCCCGACGGTTGGCAAACGGATCGATCGTCACGTCTTTACAGACACAACCGTCGCGCGCGTACCTCACCGTTCTAGATGCTATTGCGTGCTCATTAAATATATCATCAGGACTTAGATTGTAAGCTCTGGTAATGGTAGGAATCTTCTTCCTAGGATGTGGCGCGGTCAGTTCAGTTACCCTTGTGAGAAGATGAACAGAGCTTGATTGATTCCAAGCTAGCTTTGAGAGGATAAGAATAATGGAACAACGTTTAGCTCAGATTGTCAACAAGCCTCATATTCTCCTCCACCATCTCATTATCTAACTGCAATTTTACATGGAAAATGTATCCTGAGGACAGATAAAGCATATTATGGTGCTGATCCCACAACGGGCAAGTTTCCGGTAAAGCAAAAGCACAAGAAAGAAAGAGGAAAAAAGAAAGAAAGAAAGGAAACAAGTGAAAATCTTTACTTTCTGGAGTCTATATAAAAGCTCATGCCTAAACATCAAGCATTTCCTCAAGAGAACACGTTGTAGAGAAGAACATTCTTACTCTCAAAGCGACTCTTCATACACTCTCCAACTCTGTTTGCTCAATACTTCTCCTTCAAGTGACTCTGATTATTCTCTTCAGCCTCTGTTTGTCACCAGTTTCTTCCATGAATAGCGGCAGTGGTATCTTCTCCATGAACACTTTGATCATGCTACTGTCTCTGCTCTCTCTGATCGGGGAAGGGGTCTCTGCCCAAGCTTTCCTTGTGTATCCCTTCTCTTGCGAGTGAGCGTGTGAGTTTTCAATCCCAGTGATACTTTTAGAGATCACTAGTTGTTCCCAAGCCACTGTTTCTGATGGATTCGCTTCACTTTAAAAACATCAAAGTTGAGAAAAGGGGTTACAGAGGTACTGGGAAGGGGTGCCCACTGAGAAAGATTGCGAGTTTGTTCAGGATCATGGAGATTTGTGTTCTGTTGGTGCTGCTCTCGAGGTTTTCCACTCAACTGCCGACGGCCGTCAAGAACTCGGGCGAGTATTTCCGGGGCTTGAAGGGGGTTCTGTTGAGCCCTCGGTTCGTGTTCATCCTTGGAAACGTGATAATCGTCACTCTGTTCGTGAAGTCCGGACAGTTCTCTGCTCGGGATTCCGCCATAAAGAACGATCTTTATGATGAATTCCTAGAGAAGAGCGAAAAGAGTCGGAACAGCTGCCAAACCGAAACCCAATTCCAGGACAAGCAAATTATACGTGAGGAAACTAGTGATGACAAGCATGTCGTTCATCGGGATGGGGCGGTGAAGACTTATAGGAGGAGCCAATCAGAGAACTTGCATCACGAGAACCGTGTGAAATTGCACCGAGTTCTAAGGCGTTCTGCGACAGAGAAATGCAGTGAGAGCGCTCCTTGTGCGGTGACCGGTAAACCGGAGAAGAGTTCCTTCCCTGAGGATTCTTTGAGCAATGAGGAATTCCGTCGCACGGTGGAGGCTTTCATCGCCCGGCAACAGAGGTCTCTGAGGGAAGAGGAGTAGTCTGTGTCGTAAAATGCTTGTCAGATCATAAGGTAGTAGTGCATAGTCTGTATTACTCTTCACATGGTTTTGGAATATATGTATATATCCAGAATCATATGCAATTTCCCCTTGTGCGTCTTCTCTTCTCTTCTTTTTTGTTTTGTTTTGTTTTTTTTCTATTTGTTTTGGTCTGCCATATGCTTCTGCCCAAGTTTTGTTTCATCAGGTAGGACACATCAAGCAACTGGCTTCCATCCGTCTAATCTGCTACTGATACAAAAATGTGAACAAGCCAAGTTCTTACTGAGTTCTTGGAATGTGAACAACTTTTTAAAGTATGCTTTCAGGCAGACTGTGATCCAATGAAGCAACTTTCAGAGCATCAGTTTCATTGACGTTGGATACAAAGATAAGATATTCGGATTCGCAACGATCGCTAGATTTTGCCTTTTCATTAATATGGATTAATAGGCAGGAATATATCCCAGGAATGTAATTCTCAGGAATAGTATGCTTTGATGCCGTGTGCTTATAAAATCATCCGTTTTTTCAGCACACGAGCAAAAAGTAAATCTAAGCCAAGAAAGCTGTTTGCTGTTTTAAAATTTTAATTTAAGATCGCACACAGGTCCATCCACAAAGTTAAAGCGGATGGAGCAATAAAACACGATCTTCATGTTGAACTTGGGTCACCAGTGGACTTGTCAATCGATCAAGAAAATTATTAGCTTTCTTTCTAGTGCTACACTAGCTAGTAACAAGTCACAACACTCCCAATAGAAAGATTAGCATTTTCCTTCGCCTCTTTTCCATCAGATTGCTGGCTTTTTTTTGCTGCATCTGAGCACTGAAATTGAGGACAAGTGACCAAAAGGGTCAGTTTTTATATGAAGCACATTAGACTTTACAGACCAACTTGGAGATCTAAGATTAGGTTTACTTTTTAGTTTGAAGTATGATTTGTTGTTTTCAATATGTGCAACTAGAGGTCTGGTGTTTGCTTTCTCAAGTGGATTTGCTTTCAATAATGACCAGCTAAACTTGTCGGGTCATGAGAAGTTCGTCGACGTGGATCCGATTGGGACTCTGGCAGGGTGGCCCTGCCCTGAGTCACGAGCAAAAGAATAGCATCAGAGAAAGTACTTGCATATGTTGCAGTTCTTGGAAGGTCTTGTAGGTAGGCGTGCAATTCATAGCCAATGCAAGGGTGGAATGTGTCGATGAAGCAAATTCGTCCTAAAATATGCTTGAATTTCTTAAATTCTTACCCCGTAATGTTTGATCCTTTTTCCCTCCTGATAATTTGCGTTCGCCATCATTCTACGTCACGGACTTAGTGTTGCCAGAGTTTTGGGGGCAAAAGTTATCATCAAAGCTGAAGCAGAAGAGAGCAAGAGAAGGGTTTCATTTCTGTTGTAGGAAGAACTTTAAATGATTAAGAGCTTTATTGGACATAATGCGGTGGGAACAGGCATTTCGTTCTCCAAATTCGGCTGCGAGGGCTAGAATCTCAACTAGGAACAGGATCAAAGAACCAGCCCAAATTAATCATATGATGTCCTACAAGAATTTCCCTCCTTGTAACTTGTAAGTATGTGCTGGCCAACTTTGTAAATACAAGTTTAGAAAGTTTGCTTGATATGTCTGGACAAGAAACGTCAACTTCAAAGTTGAAGCCGAAGCCGCGTTATGAGTTATGGACACCAACCCAAAATTTGACGAAGTATCTCTCTTTCCATATGCATTCATCACTAAAAACCAATGAAAGTATTAAACTTGCGAACCTGTCACTTGTCAGGCTGCCTTAAAACTGAAATAACTAAATGCACGAACCTCGTGAATGACATCATTGGGATGCAAAGCACTGCCAAATGCGCTTAGCCTCTGATGCTTTGTTAATGACAATATGAATTATTGCTTTGGCATGATCGGCCGAGACAGCACAACTTCCTTAGGGAGAATCGAACCCGAACTTGACCCCTAAGACAAGTAAGGACACAGCCGTCTCAGCCAAATGTTATTTCTTGTGCCTGCAGCTTGCTTTTTATTGTGATCTGGAGAACAATAAGTGCCCACAATCTTCTGCGAAATATCGATACCCTATTCTAAACTTTCAAATATCTTCCATCAGCCGAAACAATGTTTTCTGATGCTAACATGCCCTCTGCCAAAACTATTGTATCCACAGCAGCTTCCATCGCTGCTTCAACGATGGTCGTCCGGTCTTTACTTCGCGATCTCGTACCATATGAGCTGCAATATTACTTATTTAGGAGCATCCAGGGCTTCTTCAAGTCCTTTTCCTCTGAAGTGACTGTAGTCATTGAAGAATTCAATGGCCTAGCCGGCAACCAAATATACAAGGCCGCGGAACTTTACTTGGGTAGCAAAATATCTCCGACAACTCAGTCTTATAGAGTCTGTTTGCCGGTAAAAGGGACAAAGATGTCTGTTTTCATGGCAAGGAATCAAGAAGTAACAGATGTCTTCCAAGGAGTGAACTTCAAATGGAGACAGATTACCAGAGAAGTCGAATCGAAGCAGATGACGCACGAAGGCCGGCAATCCCAGCTGTCGGAAGTGAGGTATTATCAGCTGAAGTTTCACAAGAAAAACAAGGATTTGGTCTTCAATTCCTACTTCCCTTTCATACTAAAAGAAGGGTATAATGTGCAAGAAGCACGGAAAACCTTGAAACTGTATACTTTGCAAAGTGATTACTTTCGTGGATACCCTGCTTGGGAAGATTCATGGCTTTCCGTGAACCTTCACCATCCATCTACATTCGACACATTAGCGATGGATTCAAACCTCAAGAAGACAATAATGGAGGATCTTGATAGGTTCGTGAAGAGGAAGGACTATTATGGGAGAGTAGGGAAGGCATGGAAGAGGGGGTATTTACTGTATGGTCCGCCAGGCACGGGGAAATCGAGTTTGGTGGCTGCGATGGCCAATTATCTGAATTTCAGTATCTATGACCTAGAACTGACAAACATCTCCCATAACTCTCAGCTGCGTAAAGTATTGTTGGCAACTGAAGATAAATCAATACTTGTCGTCGAGGACATAGATTGCAGCCTCGAGTTGAAAGATCAACAAGCAGACAACGAAACACCAGCTCCAATTGGTAAACGCCCCTCACCTCGACAAAGCCAGGTAAATGCAAACCATAGATTACTCTTTCGACACATATTCCCTTAAGCTTCTTTGAAAATGCATTGAATGGTTGTTGAAAGGGCCTTATCACTTAATGATCTGCCTCTTCCTGGACATTTCCTCGTATAATGAGGTTTCTTCCTGCTCACAGGTGACATTGTCAGGACTTCTCAACTTCATAGATGGGTTATGGTCAAGCTGCGGCGATGCAAGAATCATAGTGTTCACGACCAATCACAAAGAAAAGCTCGACCCTGCTTTGTTGCGCCCGGGACGAATGGACATGCACATTCACATGTCATACTGCACCCCTTGTGGGTTCAAAACCCTGGCGGCTAATTATCTCAGCACAACTGACCACCCACTTTTTCCTGAAATAGAAGAGCTAATGAAGTGTGCGCTGGTCACCCCGGCCGAAGTCGGGGAGCAACTGCTGAAGAATGATGATCCTGACATGGCCCTCCAAGGACTGCTCGAATTTCTCTATACAAAGAGGAGGGAAAATTCCCACCAGGACCATAAAAGAGACAGCAAAGAGAAGTTAGAGAGCTAGTACAGACTAAACGAAAGTTGTTTATGAGACCATGTCAGATCGATTGTTTAGGACAAAAAAGGTATGTTTGCAGCTAATTCTTCGTCAATTTTGGAAGCCATCTTAAGTTTGATATTTGCATGGCGAACCCTCAGTTGTTTCGATAATATCCTACTGTTCCAATGCGGATTCAGACTCTTGAAAATCGTCAGACATTTCCAATGAGGATTCGGACTCTTGAAAATCGTCAGACATACTCGGAGAAGTAGGCATTGCTCATCTCTTTTGTATAGGCCGCAGAGTTTTCATCGTGTACAAAATGCTCGTTTCATGACTATATCCATCCAGCTTGTCTATGTTTGAGTCAGGACAGCAAATAGCAATTTAGACCAAAAGTTCGGAACTTTTATCAGATTTAGAAGGCCTCTTTGGCAATACATATCGGCCCAGTCATCGAGAATGAGCGGGCATAGCCATTTAGGAGAATTGAAGTCTGCGAGAAAACATTCAGAGGGCTTTAAGTTTACACACAGCCTAATCAGCCGATGTGATGTATGACAACATTCTTGATTGCCATATATGACATTCTTAATCTCTGTTAATTATATGCGGGATGAAAATTAAACAACACGCTATACGGACCTCTACGAATATCCATTGCTATCACAAGTTTACAAAGAATGTACCATGAATCGGTAAAATTTACATATTTATATGTAGCTATTTTGGTGGGAAGTTAAAAGATTATCGCGACAAACAATTGTGTTTTGTTATTATTTGGTGTATCTGATGATTTGTTACAAAGATTTTTTTTTTAATTATGCGAAGATGACATCGGTGCATTTTCTGCTAAGAGCAAGTATTTTTCTCTAAGTTAAGTTCAACAAATGTGCGAGAGATGAAAGTTTTATTCAAAATCATCGTGGTGCATGGTTTTTTTTTTTTTTTTAAGTACGAAATATTGGTCCTGGCAGATTATCATATATCACACCCCTTGTCAATTGATAACTCAATGACAATCATTCTCATGTTTTATCATAACTTCCCTATTATCCCTCCCTTTTTTTGCCCGTTCAATTCTATCTTTTATGAAACAAATTGAGACAGTCAAGAGGAGGCAGAGATTGGATGGAGTGAATCAAACATGTTGAAAGATCAACGTACCAATTCTTAGTGGAGCACCATAACTCAAAGCTGAGCACCTATTCAAATTCCCAGACAGGGCAAGGCAAAGTGAAACTTTCAACTCCAAGCATCAAGAAGTGTCCACAGGTCAACTGTATCAGATATTTTCTCCAACTGAGTTGGACAAAACCGCTGACTTATATTTGATGGGATCAGGCCAGGCCAACTAAGAGCGTGATTAGATCAGCCAAATTTGATTTCACTATGACGGTTTTCATGGGGATGTCTTTCCTCTTTTTGTGCTAATATCTCCTGAACTGGAATAAAGATTATTTTTTGACATCTGCTGAAGGTCAAGGGAGAGACCCGGTTTAGATTTTTTTGTTTTTTGCTCCTTTTTTCTAGTTTTGGAAACAAAAGAGTTGGTTTTGTTAGTTGGTGAATTTGCGTGGGAAGAGAGTACAGCAAACAAACCCTTCAACGGAGTGGCTTGCATTTCGCTCTCTCCCCCTCTCTCTGGACAGGTTGTCCCGGCCGTCCTCAGAATTTCAGAGATATATTCGGGATCATAGATAAACTCTCTCTTTCAGGCTCCCTAAATTCTTGTCCAGACAGGTATCTCTCTCTCTCTCTCTCTCTCTCTCTCTCTGTCTAAAAAAAGCATCTTCCTTTTGTGGTTTGTGTCTTTCAATCGATGTGCGTCTTCTTGATGGAGATAGTTCCTAGATATTTCATCATTTTTGGCAACCCTTTTGGAATTTTTTCAGCTGGTACGATTGCTTAGAACTCCCACTTGATCGTTTCATGGAAAAAGCTCGTCTCTTGGACAATCGTGTGCATGTGAGAAGGGGTGTGAGTAATCCGCAGTCAGTTTTGCGCTGGTTTGTCTAAAGTTCGTGTTTCCACATTACAAGGTAAATTTCTGGATTCTTTAGCTGTTTGATAGTGCTATGTAGGCAATTTGCATGTAAATGGTGATGACTTGACCCCCCCCCCCCCCCCCTCCTCTTGGTACAAACGATTGATTTATTGATTGATTGATAGATTAATCATGAGTGACAAAATGTCGGGACCTCTTGATCGCACTGCTAAACCAGGTACCGGTTTTCCTCTCCTCCTCCAATGTTTTCCTTGTAAATCTTTGATCTGACAATCATCTAAAATGGAGGCTTGAATGTCTTGATTGTACTGCAAGTTTGAATTAACTAAGAATGTTATGGACGTATAATTTCGCAAGCAAAATTTCTGAGAAAGTATCGAAGGAAGCAGTAAATATTCACGAAGTGAGGTTTTCCATCACTTTTGAATTCTGGATACTCGTAACTCGTTGCTGTAGCCATCAGAAGCTACATAATTGAGAGGAGGGTGTTTGATTTCTGGTTTCTATCTGTGCGAATAAATTGTGAGGCTACACAGGTTCGTTTTCTAGGTGATTGAAGATGAACAAGGAGAGATCATGTGGTTATAGGATGTGGCTATTCATCTAGTAGATAGGATTATAGATAGTGAATGGAAGGTTGGAATAACTGCATGCTTTACATATTAGAGGAAATGTCGAGAATTTCCCACCATATTTATCCAGCATGGTATACTGACAGTTGATCTCATAGTTGTCAAAATGCCAATCCTTCTCTTCACTTGATTTATTCAAAGATATACCTTCATTGTAGCAGCAGGAACTTGCTCTTCCAAGTTCCGTTATGTGCGTTTCTGTCTACACAATGGGAACATGTCATGAGGATAGAGGAAATTTTTTCCCATAGACTCTGATTGCTTCATAGCATATTGATTTTGCTGCAGCTTTAACAGTTCTGTCATTTCATTGTACAGTTCTTGAAAAGCCTGACTTGGAGAACTCTGAGGATGAGAGGAAGACCAGGCTCGGATCTCTTAAGAAGAAGGCAATTAATGCTTCAACCAAGTTTAGGCATTCTTGGACCAAGCGAGGTCGAAGAAGCAGTAAAGTCATGTCTGTCTCTTTCGACTCTGATATTGACACAGAAGAACTCCAGGCGGTTGATGCATTTCGCCAAGCTCTCATTCTTGACGAATTGTTACCATCTAGACATGATGACCCTCATATGATGCTCAGGTCCCTTCTTTGCTCTCGCACTGAATATTAGATGTGTCTAGTGCGTCTGCGTAGGATGTGAACACAATGGTATTAACATATGCAAGCTAAAACAGAGGCAATCAATCAAGCACTGACAGTTGACTTTGACACATTGAAGAAAGTGCTTTGTTTTGCCATGTTTATGTCACATACTTATTTTAGATTTCAGATAATTCTATAGATGCTCCAGTTTCTCTTGTATTTGAAATCTTAGCATGTATCTTCCTGTGTAATGTGTAATCCAACGCCTTATGGAGAGGGTGCAGCACTTCTCACCATGATCATCATTGCATTCTAATCTAGTGATGTAGATGTATCCTGGATGCAGTTTTTCCTTTTAATTCCCTCTTTGGGCCCATCCTGGATGGACTTTAGACAGTGTAATAGCAACTCTTGCTGTTTGACATAGATTTTTGAGGGCCAGAAAGTTCGACATAGAGAAGACAAAGCAAATGTGGGCTGACATGTTACAATGGAGAAAGGAGTTTGGTGCTGACACAATCATGGAGGTACCAATGGAAAACTCAATAACCTCTGTGTCAAATGCTTCTGCTTTAGTACATAATTTTGGTTATAAGATCATCATACCCGGTTCTTGGACTTCCTTTTTTCGGTTTCTTTGTTCAGGACTTCGATTTCAAGGAAATTGATGATGTCTTAGAGTATTATCCACAAGGACACCATGGTGTGGACAAGGATGGAAGACCTGTCTACATTGAGAGGCTGGGTAAAGTTGACCCTGCTAAACTGATGCAAGTGACGACAATGGATCGCTATGTTAAGTACCATGTGCGGGAGTTCGAGAGGACTTTTGGGGTTAAGTTCCCAGCTTGTTCTATAGCAGCCAAAAAGCATATAGATCAGAGCACAACCATATTGGATGTCCAAGGAGTGGTGCGTAAAATATTTCCTTTCTCAGTAGGAACTGTCCTTTTTAGTCCTTTTTCCCGTTTATATTTTTACTTTTATATAATTATTTATTTTTCCTCAATTGGTCATGCTTCTATTTTTTTTTTTTTTGGTTCATCGACTGCCGACCCCAACTAGTTTGGGATAAATGTGCCATTGATGTTGATGATGTTGAATTTTTCTCACTAGGGCACCCTTACAATGATTGGTTATCCAAAGAAAATTATCTCTTAGTGTTGTAAATGGTTGCTGTGAGCACCGACTCTGTATTTCCTAAACATTGGCGAAGAAAGATGTTGAGTAATTATGGAGGTCATTGAAGTAGAGCACCTTCTCAAGGAGGTGGTAACTGAGGCAGCATAGACTTTTAACACCGTCTATAGGATTAGGAGTACATGATTGGTTAAACTATTATACAGGGGGTCTTGATGAGAACTTAAATGTTAGCTTCATTGCATATGCAGGGGCTAAAAAATTTCAATAAAGCTGCAAGGGATCTTGTCTCGTGTCTTCAAAAAATAGATGGGGATAACTATCCTGAGGTACTTCGCAAACTCGAACTTCAACCCCTTCAAGCTATTTATTTCCCTTCTTGGCTCAATTCGTTTGTCATTATGATGCTCACGGGTGTCCGACCAATTTTAGACTCTTAACCGCATGTTCATCATCAATGCGGGCTCCGGATTCAGGCTTTTGTGGAACACGGTTAAATCCTTCCTTGACCCAAAGACTGCTGCAAAAATCCATGTGAGGACCTTTCCCAGATATGCTGCACAAGAGTGCTCTGTTTCTGCTTTAGCTGACCTTAGCATGTTGATGCTTTTTCTCTACTAGGTTCTGGGGAACAAATACCAGAGCAAGTTGCTTGAAATAATTGACGCAAGGTAGGTCCGACGTTCTTTAGTCTATTCTATATGCTGTTACTATGTCCTCTCGTGTTCTTGTGTATCCCTGTCGTACAATCAATAAAAAGCTGCGATTTACCAAATACTATGCTTTCAATTTGGCTTTGTCTAGTGAGCTGCCAGAGTTCCTTGGTGGTTCATGCACTTGTGCCGACAAAGGTGGTTGCATGCGTTCTGATAAGGGCCCATGGAACAATCCCGACATATTGAAGGTTCGCTGCTGCTTTTCTGTTCCTGCCATTTGTACCACTATCCATGTTGGTGCAAATAAATCTCATTATTTATCCATCTATATTCAGATGGTTCACAATGGCGATTCGAAATGTGTGAGAAAATTGCCAGACATCGATGAAAAGACGATCTCTCAAGAAGAGGTAACTAATGCCAGGGGAATCAGGCTCGATTTCTGAGTTCTATTTAGTAGTGGGCCTCTCTTCTTCTTGCATACGGAAACTTTTCCTACCTCGTGCCAACAAATTGGCCGACATTTCTTCCTCATAACATCAACATGCGTCCCCTAATGCAGAAGTGCGTTTCTTCCAACTCAACAGCAGTTCCCAACGCGAGTAATTTAGAACCTCCATGCGTGACAAAAGAGGAGGTGCGTTCAAAACTCTCTCATGTCTATGAAGTGAGTTCTATGGCATTTCATCTCATGAGGGTGACACTGGATTCTTCCTTTTGTGTAGATTTTCATCACAAAAAAGTGTGAAACCGAAAAGGCTTATGATTGCTTTGTACCTGTATTTGACAAGACAGTTGACAATAATTGGATCAACACATCAGCAACTTCCAAATCTGGACTGGAAAAAGGTATGTAATCTGATGCATGCTCCAAGAGTAATTCTATATAAACGCTTCTGAAACTTTTTATTTAAACAAGATCACAGACGCTTTATGCATTTAAGTGAGAGCAAAGTTTGTGAGCTTGTTCTTTACCAAAAAAAAGTTTGTGAGCTTGTTGTCTTTCAAGGCTGCCCGACTGCATCGGCTTTCAAAGTGGACATCATTATAATTCCAGAATCATATGTCACCTGTTAACCAGGTTGTTTTGTCCCGCCTGATCCTTGCAAATCTCCTGACGCTATAAGCAGCCAGATCTTCAATGGTGTCTTGGCCTTCGTCATGGGTATTTTCACTATGGTCCGCATGACCCGTGACATGCCAAGAAAGCTCACAGATGGTATCCTCTACTCTACTTCCTCTTATTATGTAGACCCAATGAAAAAGGGCCATCGGTTGCCGGAGCCTTCTATTTCCCGCGATGATTACCTGAACATGATGAAGCGCATGGCTGAACTAGAAGAGAAAGCGTCTGTTATCAGCATGAAACAAGTGTCCATGCCACCTGAGAAGGAGGAAATGCTTACGGCTGCAGTCGGTCGCATTGAAGCTCTAGAACAAGAGCTATCTTCAACCAAGAAGGTACATGCACATCGTGAGCTTACAAACACTAAGTCCTCTGCCTGTTGCCAAATGTATGCCTCCTAATACATCAAGTTACGAGGACAAAATCTGCGGTGACTGCTTGCCATTTTTGCTTGTTCAAAAATCATAGGATTGACAAATTTATTCTGAACATAATCCGCACTGACCACTGAATTCATGCAGGCACTGGAGGAATCCATTGCCCGACAAGAAGAGCTCTTGGCTTTCATCGAGAAAAAGAACAAGAAGAAGAAGAAGCTGGTGAGTCGAGAGACTCGTCCAATATGACTTTTCGAATCTATCCGATTTGTTCTCGTGCTTTCTACTGATGGTTTTTTCGGTCGTAATTGCAGAACATCTTCCGTTGGTAAGGGCGTGGATCGCGGGAGTCCAAGCTCCCATACTGAAATTAACTCGTCTGACCTTAGTTTGTTCCATATGCGTTCCCGATTCATGAAAAACGCAAGCTTTTTAATTTGTTCATATTTGTATCACCTGTAATCTATACTTTGTAAAGATAAGGCCGTGTCCTAGTTTTGACGCTTGAGCCTTTATAATACAGATTGTCTGTGATTGTCGATTGGGTTGTTCGCCTGCTCGGGTGACTCGATCAAGACTTTGCAACGAGTCGCAGCATGCGCCGCTATTCCTACCTTTGTGAATACTGTTCACCGCACCAGAACCGGGGAAAAGTAATGCTTTGGACGACGCCTGAGATATTTGCCTCAAAGCATTTTTATTGCTGGATTTGGTTAAGGAACTGTTTGTCAAAAGGAGTCCGTTAGGAAAAAGAGGTGTCTAGACTTCAGAAACTTGTGCCAACATGACTGGAAAATATCGGTTCCCGACGTATCTGAAACCACAAAAATCATTCGATCTTTCTCTTCATGCTACTACGAAAGGAAAAGAGATCCTTTTCACTGTGAACATGTCGATTGCCGCCTAATATGGTGTACGGAAACCAGTCGAGTTCGGTCATCAGTCCGTCATCTCACTCTTCCTCTCATTGTCCCCCCTTGAATCTTCCATTTCCATTGTCCACGAGATGGGCATAAGCCGGTGTAGAGCACGACATGACTTTTGTTTTCGCTCGTACGAATCCCTACTGGTGTCTGCTGGGGCTGTATTGCGAGAGTTGATAAAACTCGAGGCCTCAGACTCGAGCATTAGAGGCCGAAAAGTAAAGCCACTATGGGAAATGATGATTAGCTTACTCCGTCGTGTCACCTGTAATCTGTAAGCGAAAAACTGAATGGTTGACTCAAACGTATGATCATTCATGACATGCATTTGAATTACGCGCATGTATCGCCTCCTTAAAAGGAAAAACTAATGACGATTGCTAGTTGGAATCAAGAAATGGAGAAGAAGAAGAAGAAGAAGAAGAGAAGTGTGAAAGATAACGCTTTCGTTTTCCAGATTGTGCCCCATTATACTTTTCTTCTCTATATGTTTGGTGAGCACAGCAGAAGTTCAATACATTCGCCTAGAGGGAGGCCAAGTCCGAGCTCGTTAACATATGCAGTTGGACTCACTTTCACTCAAAAACTTAAGCCAATAAGTTATGGGCCAACTTAGATATATTAATTGCACCACATTAATTCTCCAATATGAGACTTCTTTAACACAACTCACACGTCATCCTAACACTGTGAAGGTAAGTTTCCCACTTAGGCATCACAAAAACACATGTTCTCGAAATATAATTCGCACTATACCCAGAATGCATGGGGGAGAGAGAGAGAGAAAGAGAGAGAGAGAGAGAGAGAGAGGTACTAAAGAAGTCATCCAGCAAGCTCTAGCAGAACGTAGAAGACTAATCAGCCCCAGATCTGTGATTATGATCTTAAACTCAGACTTCTTAACCTGGATAAATTGCAGCAACCAAGAATCAATCCCCATTGTAGTTTGATTAATCTGCCGTTTGACATTTCATGAGGCCATGCGTCCTGGTTTTGGCTCCTTGAACCTTTTGTGATACAGATGTTGCCTGCGACTGCAAACGGAGAAGAGTTTTGCATCCGTTCCGCAGCAACGTAGAAAAAGGATTTCTCATTCATAGTTAAAGTGTACACAAGCTATTTGACGGTTGTGGCGGAGCGGTTGGTGGCCCGATCGAGCAACTGCGCCGCTATTCCTACCTTTGTGAATGCTTTTTCTCTGCACTTAAACCCCGGGAAAAAGAAGGCTTCGCATGACGTCTGAATTATTCGCCGCAAAACATCTTTTCGTCGGAGCAAAAATTAGCATGTATAGAGCTGGATTGGGTGATTTGATCTACTCAAGTGCTGATTATTTTTGCACATGGGAAAACTGTCCACTAGGGATCTGGGGTGTCTAGACTTTAGAAACCTGTGGAACATGAATGGAAAACAGAGAGATTCACGACAGATCTGGAATTACAAGTCTTTTCTAAGCTTAGCTCTATAGGATGCACTACTGTGGTCACTCTGCGCCTCGCCCTGCCTAGTACGTCGAGACCCTGAAGGCATGTAAAAACAACATATGAAATGTCTCAAACCTGTATTCATGTTTTCATACGCTTTGCTGATAACTAAGAATTTCGATCTTCTGTACACGCTACGTCGAAATCAAAGAAACCCTTTCCGATTTGAAGATGCCGAGAGTTTTTCACACTATTTTCTCGGTCTGTAAAGATGAAATAAGTATCCACACTCCGCCTCTCTCCCTGTCTCGTTGCGAGGCAATATCGACCGATGGCTACACGCAACATCATCATCTACTAACTTGAACGGCAACCGATTAAATTTGGTCATCTACAGAATACCATCATCTCATCTTTCCTCTCCTTGTCCTGGTTGAATCTACCATTTCCATTTTCCTCAGGATGGCATAAGCCGATGAAGTTCACAACATGAGATGATAAATATACTAAGTACAGTATCAACAGAAGGACAGAGCTCACTTCACTGCGAGAGAGTGAGGTCTACTGGTGGGGTACTGCGAGAGTTGATAGGAGTAGGACTCCAGCCTCCAGGCCCCAAGCTCGAGCATTATGGACCGAAAATCACAGAGGCTCGCACTAGGCCGAGCAATTAGGTCGGTCCAAGTTACGTTCAGATCCTGATTACTGGAGCTTGAAGCTTTAAAGATGGCGAGTTAACAGATGGTGGACCAGCTGATGTCCCAAGTCACAGACCTCAACACTGCTGACAAGGAAAAAAGTTGGGGCTCTGCCAATGGTGAGGGAACTAGAAAGTCCTCATGAAAGAAACAGATTGGTGGGAAAAAAAGGAATGATGCTGTCATTTACCAAACTCCATGGCCTATCAACTTGCGTTTTGGCGTTTACTCGGACGGGGAAGTTCTGCCCAAAGTATTTGAAAAAGGAAGAGATTGCTAGTGGGCATTGCCAGAAAAACAGGGAGAAACGAGAAAAAGTCTCGAGGGATGACGCTTCCGTTTTCGTGATGGTGCCCCTTTATACTTTTCTTCACTGTGAAGGTAAGTTCCCCACCCAGGCATTTCCAGAATCACACCTTCTCCAAAATCCCATTCGCTCCATCCAGAAAGAGAGAGAGATGAAAACTTCATGTTGTGAGAATTCGCTCTCTGTCAACTGCAGATTCTCCAAGTTTTTCCCATTCTGCTTCCCGTGATGTTCGATTACTTCTGGTTCTGGTGCCAAAAACGAAATGGGGCTGTCCGCCTTTCCTGCACAAGGACGAAAGAGAAGTACGTAACGCGGATTTGCTCTAGATTCCTTCGCCATGACGATTGCTTAACCTTGGGTAAGAACAATAAACAAAAGGAGACGGAAAAAGAAGAACCTTTGAAGGGTGATGCTCATTTGATTTGACTAAAAATTTCTGTCGGGGGCAGCACCCGATCCCCGCGACCTTGTCCCACTTCTTCTTTTTCATCGTAGTTGCAAGCAATGACGTCACCTCCAAGCTAGGCGGAAAAAGGCAAGGGCGATGGCGCAGGCGCATCTCGAAAGCTGAAAGGTAGGCCTGTGTGGGCCCCAGAGGTCCCTTCGTGGGACCCTGCTGAATGGGCCAGGGCGAGGGCCCGCTCGCCTGGGCCCAGTCATCACCCGGCAACGATCGATCTTCGCACGCGCGCGCGGCATATTCTCTCCCTTTGGGATATCCCCTCTTTCGTTCTCTCGATATATTATCCGATCAAATTTTCTGCGGCTGGACATAATTTGCTTCGTTTCGAAAGCACGTTCCGACCAGATAGGTCTGATCGGCGACTCGCCTCGCGATATATCTTTTCTCGAAATTCGAATAAACCCTCGGGCACGATTCGATTCCATTTTAGATTATTCGATGAAACCGATGGTCAATTGGAATTTCAAGATCGGAAGGAGCCAAAGCAAGTGGTGGGCTTTGCGTCAACATCCAACTCGACTTGGCGTTTAAGAGCGATGCTCCAAAGAAGTAAACACGTTCGCCATACTTTTCGTCGCTCGTGGAAAAGGAGAAAAGGGGAAAAGATTACTTTTTCATCGCCGAATCACTTGGCATGAACGTATGCATGTCCTTTGCTTTTGTTTATTATGTGTCGAATTTCCAACGACGCACCCACGCTAGCCATCCTCATTAGTCAAGATACCTGCATGTCAAGTGAAGAAAACGATCGTCCGGATCAATGGATTATGTCACGAACTGGGGAGAAGTACAAGTCGTAAAACCTATTGCGTGGATATCAATTCGATCATAAACCTTTTGTTTGGACCAATTTAGTTCAAAATATTTTTTGCATTGGTGCCAATGGAGTCCATCCGACAAATTTTGGTGAAAAATCGCTACCATGGATGTCAACCGTTCTATGTGACGTGGGCGGCGCTTATATGGACATTTTTTTTTAAATAATGAATTTTAATAATTTTTTCCTTCATTTTGGTTGGCGATACTCAATGATCGCTGGGCAAGGGCCAACAAGCCCTCGCCACCTGCGAAGGCCTTGCCAAGATCTAGCGAGGGCTTGCTGGTCCTCATGCTGCGACTGGTGAGGGTAGCAAAAATAGAAAAAAAAATAATAATAATTAAAACTTCAATTTTAACAAAACATATTAAAGAACGTCCACATCAGCTATTTTTGGCTAAAATAGCTGGATGGATTGAATCAACATCAATGCAAAAGCATTCGGGATTAAATTAGTCCAATTAAAAGATTTAAGATAGAATTGATACAATTGTAATAGATTTATATATATATATATTACTCTTTCCTAAAAGTTTCGTAAGAAATAAGCTCATGACCCTAATTGTTAAAAAAAAAGGAGGGAGAGTAGACCGTAACGCGGCCGAAGCGTGAGGCAGAGGGACACGCGAAAACTGAGAACTGACAGCCTCAGCACCGGCCACTGCACCGAGGCGGCACGGTCCAATCCAGGTGAATCTGCACGTAAATGTTAAGGACACAGTAAATCTTTGTCAATTCATTTCTCAGAACAGGACACAAGCAACGTTAGTACACACAGTACTGAGTTTCTTTGGTTATTTGATTTTTCAAATGCCCCTCTGATCTTCGTTGTTTTTTCGAGATAATATCACGAAAAAAAAATTAAATTAATATGCATGTGATAAATTTATTCTAATCCGATTTCTTTACTACAAAAAATTCACAAACCAGCATACCTGAATTAATTTACCTTATGTTAGCTTCCATTAAATTTTACTGTTAAATTGCTGAGTGGATGACAAGTATCTATTGACGGGTATATTCATTTAAAGTTTTTACCTTATGTTAGCTTCCATTAAATTTTACTGTTAAATTGCTGAGTGGATGACAAGTATCTATTGACGGGTATATTCATTTAAAGTTTTTACCTTACGTTTGTTATAGATGTATCGATTTAAAATTTTTCGTGGTGTTAATCCAATTAAACGAAAATTAACGGATGGTAAATTTATCGCATGTGTACCGATTTAAGATTTTTTTGTAGTAAAAAAATTAGTTTGCATAATTTTTTCACAGGTGTACCAGTTTGAATTTTTTAAGTTTGGGGTAAATTTGTCACATGTTTATCGATTTAGAATTTTTCGTGATATTAATCATATTTTGTACTATGTCGATTTTATCAAAAATAGAAGTCGGATTTTTTACTCGAGCATTTGCTGAGCAATTAAATTGACACTTCTTGAATTTTCTCAATCTATTCGTGTTGTTCTTGTCACTGTGCGGTGACAGTGCTTGGGACGTCGAACCTAGGTGCGCATCCCCTTTTAGTAAAGCCGTAGCTACTAAAGAGGGATTTGTCTGTGTGTGTGTTTATTAATGATGATGATGATGCGATATTCGATGATCTACTATCAATTGTGCTTGGATGCTGCGACATATCGGTCCTTGAGGAATAAGTGTGTTTCTGCAATCTGTACCAAGTTAATTTACTTTTTTTATTTACTTATTCTGTGGGATTTTCATTTTTATTTCAAAGGGATGTACATCTTTTTTATACGAAATGACGATCTTTCTTTTGGAAAAAAAAAAAGAACTGGCTCGAATTCTGAAAAAAGAAAAGAAGAAAGGAAAATTTATAGCCGCGAGATAACGACACCCTCAATTTTCAGACGACCAAAAAATTTCTATTTGGAGACAAGATTTTCCGACCATCGATATTTTCTGTCAAAGCAAGATGGCGAATTCGCTCGATATCGTCGATATGGAACACGAACCCGATTCACGGGATCCGGATCCCCTGTCAAGGTGAAAACCTTGACAGGGTGCCAAGGTCCATCCGGCCGTCCGTTCAATCAACGGACGGCCCGGATTTTTTAAAATTGCGGCTGCAATTTTAAAAATAATAATAATAAAAAAATATTATTTTTTTTGTTTTTTATTCATATCAAATCCGGGTCGTCCGTTCAATCAACGGACGGCCCGGATGGGACCTTGGCACCCCTGTCAAGGTGTCACCTTGACAGGGGATCCAAATCCCGATTCACGAACCTTGACTCTTTATCGGTTTTGGGCTGCTCCTCTCTCCTTTTTCTCGCCGAAACAAACGAATTCTCATGTCCGAAGATCAAAGAGCGGCGCGTTTTAGTATCGAGAAAAGCGATGCCGTCTGGTCTGGCCTGGCCTTCCCAACATGCCATTTGTGCATGTCAACGTCGTTCACCACATCAACTTACATGGATGGACTCCTTTAAGTGCATATAAGGTCTGTTTGTTCCGCAAAAAATGTGATATTTACTGAAAAAAAAAATTGACAATACTTTTCGGTGTGCAGCTGAGACCTAAAGAACGATGATATTTTTGGATGTATGTTTCGTCGTTTGGTAAGGAAAATCTAATTTCATTCTCGCATTCGTATAGTCATAAATTTTGATGTGGATATCGGTTATCCTACGTGGCACGATCGACGCTAATGTGAATAATTTATTTAATGATCATTTTTTTAAGAGAAAATCATTTTCTTGAATTTAAGCTTTGATAAGGAAATATTTTTCATTGACTAGAAAAGTATTTTCCGTCGACTCATTTTCTTAATCAATCGGAACAAGGCAGATATTTTCTCAATAAATATTTCTCGCGAAATAAACAAAACAATCGTAATTTCATGCATTTTCTCGGGATGTGGCCACTAAAACTGCGCATGGTGACCATTCTGATTCTGAAAATTGATTATGATTAAAATGACTTTTGCTGATTCTGTTCCTGAATGAGTTTTAAAGAATCATAACGTGTTTAATAACTGCCCAAAATTTATGTTCCTGGGATAGAAACGTGTTTGATAACTGCTCAAAATTCCTATTTCGAAAAATTGTTTCTCTTCCTAATTTTTTTTCATTTAAGTCAAATAACTATGCAGTTACTTTGTAAAATTTCATCCAAAATTGAAGACTGATTTTCAATACACAATAAAATAATTTAAAATATATTATTTTTTTTAGCATGTCATAAATGAAACATAAATTTCAATATATGATGTTTGAAGTTCAATTGAAGCATGGGATAATTTTCATATTAAGAACTCATTTTTTTCTTTAAATGTTGCTTTGTCCAAAATACATACAAACATAGTAGCCGAATAACCAAATTATCCATTGATAAAAAAAAAAATCAAATTACCCTCCTTGATACGAAGTACGAGTCATTCACTATCATTTTGTAGTTTCTATCCTAAATCTAAGTGAGTGTATGTGGATAGCGGTTGCGAGTATATATATTATCATTCGCATATTGGATGCCCTCATCTTCTGCGATACTTTTTGCAAAAGAGTTTAAATTATGAAATTTAGAAAATTTAGGCCCAAATTTATGAAAATGAGGTCAAATTAGGGATTTTCTAATTTTTTGTGATTTCTTAAATATTTTTTTATTTTTATTTTTATTAGGTCGAGGGAAAAGTGAGAGATGTGAAGTTTTATTTTATTTTGTAATTCTCAAAAGTTGTTCTTTTTTTCCAGAATCTACTTTTTTTTTTGAATTTTGCTCTAAAACTGATTATGAGAATAAAATCAGAATTATTTACGT
The DNA here is from genome assembly GCA_021437785.1 of Rhodomyrtus psidioides. Lineage (NCBI taxonomy): Eukaryota > Viridiplantae > Streptophyta > Magnoliopsida > Myrtales > Myrtaceae > Rhodomyrtus > Rhodomyrtus psidioides. The sequence continues at coordinate 3,431,550 of JAILYB010000022.1, read as the reverse complement.
TAACAAACAGAGTTCTTATCCTTTGAGAATAATTATGGTTACCATGCCGACTCTGAACAAGCGCCGCGAAAATAATGGAGGGATGGGCGCGAATACTGGGGCGAGAAATTAGAAGGGGCCCCGACCCGACACGAACCTACGCACCGTCCCTACAATCCCATTAAATTTTGCTTTTCCCAAAGCGATCGCGTCGCGTCACTGATTTCAGTGTGTACGTCCTCTTTTCATTACCCAATTATTTTTACTCCAACCAAACAAACAGTGTGATCTCCGAATCTGCTGCAGTCGCGGGGAAACACAGGAATTGGAAGCCCTGCTGCTGGTAACCAACGTCCTTTTTCTCCTTTTACCCTCTATCCTATGCTGTTAAACTAATTTGAAAACCAAATCTTATTAACAAAAATGTCCTAAAATACATTTTATTAAATGATTAATACCTCCAAAATCCCCCCAAACTGATACGAAAAACCTCAAATTAATGCACATGTGATAGATTTATTCAAAATTATTATTTTTTACTATGCAAAACCTCAAACTAATACATATGTGATAAATTTATTCCAAACTGTTTTGTTAACCACAAAAAATCTCAAACCGGTACACTCGTGATAAATTTACCTCAAATTCTTTTACCATGAAAAATCTCAAATTTATACACTTGTGACAAATTTACCCTTTGTTAAATTGGATTAATACCATGACAAACCTCAAATAGATGCACATGTGACAAACAGAGTGTAAAAACCCAAAATCGATACATCCCGTGAACTGCCACTTAGTATTTAACTCAACAATTTGACGTTAGACGTAACGAAAATAAACAAATGATAAATTTGTCATGAGTGTGCTAATTTGAGAATTTTTTGCGATAGAAAAAATAGTTTAGGGTAAATTTGTTATAAGTGTATCAGTTTGGGGTTTTTCGTGATATTAACCATTTATCAAATGTCGGGCGAAAAGAATGTCATATTTCCCTGACATATTTTTGAAAAATGATACAAATGATTCCTAAACTTTGACCCAATATGCAATATGATCTATCAATTTTAATTTGATCAATAGGATCTCTGAACTTTAACCCAACGTGTGATGTGATCCATAAACTTTTCATTTGTTCATTATGATCCCCGAACTTTTGGAACATATACAACTTAGTCCCTGAACTAAAAAAAAAATCAAAGTTGTCCCCAACTTTGAATTAATAGAAGGACAACGCTAAACATTTTCATACAATTCAGTGACTACATTACACATGTTCTAAAAGTTCATGACCATGTTAGCCGAATTAAAAGTCAGGTATCATATTGTACATTGAGCTGAAATTTATGGATATTTCACATTGAATCAAAGTTCAACGACTATTTATACGATGATCCCTTTTTTCTCGTGTTGTAAACTGAATTGCAAGATTGGATCTATATATTAGTCAGCTCCAATTGGCAATTGGCATAAGATATTTTGCGTCTCGTTTCTATCTCGTAAAAGGCTGATTGGTCCTAATGACGTCAAAAAATTGCGCACGCAACGTAAATTCTGTATGATTCTTGACAGGCCCATGAGAGAATGTAGCATCTTAAAAGTGCTTAACAAGACCAAACGAAAATCACATGTTAACTGCACATTCCTATGCTTTATTATGAAAACATGCTGTTCGGTTAAATAAGTTAAGGGAGGTTTACGCAAGTTCAGCCAAAATTTTTAAGTACTTATCGACAAAAAGCTGCAGACCCATTAAAATGAATGTGCGCATCTGTGCCCGTGCCCTGCCCCTCCCCTAGGGGATCGGAAAGGTTGGGAATTATTCAGGCTTTTTTGAAATTATGCCAAAAAACATAAATATTTATCAAAATAGGTTTAAAAAAAAAATTATCAAACCAGATCCGGCTTGGCAGTCACACCGCCGAGCCGGCTGCAGGCGGGCACAAACAGTTCATTCATTTTTTTTTTTGTTTTGTGAATCATGCAACAGGGGCATTCAAAGACAAAGGTTGTTCTAACGAGGACTATACAACCGTCGCTTATTTGCGACAAAACTAGCGACGAACAAATTGTATCGCTAATTTTCGATGAAATAAACAATGCTTGGTCGCGACGAATTTTATCATTGCAAAATTCATCATTGTAAAACTCGTCTCGTGCCCGGTCGCAAAATCCATCGACAATATTTTAAAATTAACAAAATTTCGTCGCTTAAAAAAATGATTGGTCGCGACGAATTTTGTCATGAAAACTCTGGCAATGCGATGATTTTTGTGACGAAAAAACCCTCGTTGCAAATGTGCGACGAGGCGCAAATCTATGACGACATGTAATGAATCTATTTTCGTCGCAAATCTGCGATGAATTTACATTCGTCGCAAATCTGCGACAAAATTTAATATTTGTTGTCGTTATATTTACGACGCCTTTTAGCCACGAGGGTTTTTTCGTCACAAAATTCGTCGCATTGCCAGAGTTTTCATGACAAAATTCGTCGCGACCAAGCATTTTTTTTTAAGCAGGAAAAAACTGTTCACTGCAACACAGAGAGTCACTGCACTGGATAAACGTGAACAGTCAAATTCACCATTATCACTACTCATACCTTTAATAGCTGTGACATTACGGGCAAGAAGGGAAAAAAAATTACAACGCCTTTTTAGCCATGAGGGTTTTTTCGTCATAAAATTCGTCGCATTGCCAGAGTTTTCGTGACAAAATTTGTCGCGACCAAACATTTTTTTAAGCGACGAAATTTTGTTAATTTTAAAATATTGTCGATGGATTTTGCGACTGGGCACGAGATGAGTTTTATAATGACGAATTTTGCAATGAAAAAATTCGTCGCGACCAAGCATTGTTTATTTCGTCGGAAATTAGCGATAAAATTTGTTTGTCGCTAGTTTTGTCTCAAATAAGCGACGGTTATATAGTCCTCGTTAGAATAATCTTTGTCTTTGGATGCCCATGTTTCATGATTCACAAAACAAAAAAAAATGAATGAACAGTGCCGCTCGGCAGTATAGGCCCGCCGGCAGCCGGCTCGGCAGTGTGACTGCCGAGCTGGACCTGATTTGGTAAATTTTTTTTAAAACCTGTTTTGGTAAATAATTGTATTTTTTTTGCATAATTTGGAAAAAAGCCCGAATTATTCATGCCATAGATTTTTTTTCCGCAGGCGTTCACAAACAACGTAAGCGTAATTTCGAAACAGCTGAATTGCAGAAAAATTGCAGAGCGGGGTCACGCTTTAAAAAACGATGTCACTCGAAGTGACCATCTTTATGATTACTGTCGAGAAACCTTGGTAAGATAATTACTCCGAGTAGCTTAATTAGCATCGTCCTTGTCAGACCATCAGGAAGAGAGAGAGAGAGAGAGAGAGAGCGAGAGCGAGAGCGAGCTCTGCAATTTCAATGAGAACGACGCGGTCTGTCGTAAAAGATGAAAACTTTTATTGGCCAGTAGAGTGCCGTCGAGGCCTGGTCCCGGGTTTAGCATCCGTTCTCGACCAAGAATCGCGAGAAACATGGCGATGGAGATGGAGCTCTCGCAACTTTTATTGCAATTTGGCTTGTCCCTATCGACAGTTTTTTCTTTTTTTGGTCAGTGTCCCTATCGACAGTTAAAACTGATGCGAAGATCTTCTTCTTCTTCTTTTTTTTTTAACCCGAGCTGCCATGGTGATCTCAGATCTGTGCAGAAGGGGGCAGGGGGCGTTCGTTGTTGTTGGTGACCAGCTGGATCTGGACGGTTGTGGAGTCTTCTCACATGTGCCCATCACCTTTTGCCAACAACTTTTCCTTACCATTGATTCCAAACTTGCTTTTTTTTTTTTTTTTTCACCCCCATCATTTTCTCATTTTTTTCACAAAAGAATTCCTCCCCTCTCTATCTTTCTTTTTTCTCCCTCAATAATTTCATCCGAGCGACTCGTTGGCCTTGATGAACTCTCTATAAAATCCACGCTACACCCTGATGAACTCTCCCCCACTTTTCCCATTTCCCTAGTGATAAATCTGCAGCATCGTCCCTCTGTTCCTCTCTGCTGCTGCCCCCGCTCTGCCGAAGAGCCCCCCCATCTTCTTCTCTCTTTCGTCTTCTTCGTTGATCTCTCTGGTTCAGGGTCTCGATTCTGGTTTCTTGAATCAGATATCGGACTACCCGTTTGCTCCGTTAACCTGTTTAACCATTCTTGGTTTCCGGGCAGTTCCAGATTCTCGATTCGTAAAAGTTGAATCTTGAGCTGATTTTCCATGCTGGGTTGAGGATTCCGAGCCCAGTCCGTACGCCTACTACCCCACCTTTCTTTTTCTCGGGAAAAGTTGCGGTTCTTCTTCTTCTTCTGTCTTCATGCTTAATCTCTTGTTCTTGATGTTTGAGATCCATGTCTCCAGTTCTCCGTGAAATCCTCCTCTCAGGGTGTATGATAAGTTCCTTATTCAGGCGCAGGACCCACCTAGTTCAATCCTTCTCCGTCGTCTTCCTCTACTGGTTGTACTACGTTTCATAACGCCTGCAGAAATTCCCCGTTAATTTAGCCTCTATATCTATCTCCCTATTATATCACCATTTCAATTCCCCGAAGTAATCCGAATTATTTGCATAAGCACTAGCTGGGTCCTGCTATAGGCCTTATAGTTAATCTACTATCTGCTGGATATTGGGTCTCAAGCAATCTGCACAAAGCCACTTTCTATTGGCAATCAATCTCATGGGTTCCTCGAGCGGGACATCTTCAGGGTCAACCCTGATCCAGAACTCGGGATCGGAGGAGAACTTGCAAGCGTTGATGGATCAGAGGAAGAGGAAGAGGATGCTCTCCAACCGCGAATCGGCGAGGCGGTCCCGGATGAGGAAGCAGAAGCACCTGGACGAGCTGATGGACCAGGTGGCTCAGCTCAGGAAAGAGAACCACCAGCTGGGGAACAACGTGAACATCGTGAGCCAGCATTACCTGGGCCTGGAGACCGAGAACTCCATCTTGAGGGTCCAGATGAACGAGCTCACCCACAGGTTGGAGTCTCTGAACGAGATCCTCGGCTTCCAGAATGCAGGAAACGGTGGGTTCGGATCGTCTGAGGAAGTTGGTGGTGGCGTGGCAGATCAGCCCATCGATTGCTTCTTCAACCCAATGAGTTGTGCTTACGTGGTGAACCAGCCTATCTTGGCATCTGCAGACTTGTTTCAGTATTAAGCTCAGACGAGAGAGAGAGAGAGAGAAGTTGAGATCTGATCTATATTTCATGAAGCAGCTAGGCAGTGAATTTTAGTTTGTTTGGTAAGAAGAGTGTGGTAGGATAAATGGGTTTAGTACTGTAAATGGCGTCTGTTGCTCGCTGTTGATTGAAGAACTATATGCTCTGTAATTGGCCAGTTCAGTAATGATAACTACTAGATGTTAAATCTTAATTTTTCGTTTTCTCTTGCCAAACCAACACATCTAGTCCTTTTTTTTCCTTGCCCATATTTTACTACATCTAATTTTTTTTTTTTTGTGTTCTTTGACTCAGAATTCTTTTAAATCAAATCTTTTCTTTTTAATGAGAAGGGTGATTTGAAAAAGAAAAAGAAAAAGAAATGCAATTTAACTGCATCTTGAGAATCATAAGCTAACAGAAAATTCGAAGCTGATGCTGCTAAAATTAGGCTCCGCATCAAATCAATTTAGGGAAGGAGTGAAACCAACTTATATGGTTGTAGCATTATTAGCTCTTCTCAGTCTATCCAGCCTTCATCCGGGTGGGCGTTCACTCAAGTCAATTCTGAAATATAAGCCAAGAAAAGTCAAAAGTCAATGATCAACTCCATATAAGAGCTGAAATCATATTATGATGGTTATTTATGAAATACAATATAGAAGTCACTTAAAGTAATAACCCCAGCTGATAAAAAAAAAAAGCGCGGGTAATCTTTTTTTTTTTTTGGTCAAAGTGTAACCGATGAATTTGTCCATACGAAACGTGCAACAAGTGATCTCCCACTATGGTTCCTTTCCTTTCCTCTCTCTCTCTCTCTTTTTTTTTTTTTTTTCCGACCACGCTAATATTCCGTTTAATTCGTGAAAAAATAAAATATTTTTGAAAGTTATTTTTTTAAAAGTCAATTCTTTAAAAAATTTATAATCTTTTTTCTATGTATGGCTACAACATTAAAATGAATAGTAAAATATTTTATGTAGTTTGGTATGGAAAATGTGATTTGTTTTTTCTAGAGAAAACTACCATAAAATTCGAAATTTTGAATATTTTTTATAATATTATTAAAAGTTTCAATGTTAGCGCCGGCCAATCAAATGGAATGAATCGATACAATTACAAAAAATTTAGGAACGAGTCGGCAAAAAAAAAAAAAAGAGAGAGGATCGAATTGGTATACTTGTAATAGGGTTAGGATTTTTTTTTTTTTGGTAATTTTTTCGATTTTCACATAGTAAGGCTAAAAGCCGCGATTCGATAGGGATAATGAGTTTGTTATAACCTCATCTCAAGATAAACATTGCTTAATTAATGTCTAACGATGAAAGGAAAGCTCACCAGTTCATGTTAATCTCTCCCTCTCCTTCTCCCCTTTTCCTCAAGTCTTCCAATTCAACTTTTCAATGAGCAAAGAAAGGGCCTCATCAGTACATGATTGAAAAGTAAAAAAAAAAAGGTTCATGAAACTGTAAATTGAGATAGATGAGATGTCACTTTCTTGATATAATGTAGGACAGATGGCCTTTCATGTTGGACCCCACCAGCCTTCCATCCAAGTGGCCCGTCCTATCAAATGCAACTATTTACCCCCCCCCCCCCCCCCTTTTGTTACCCACGCAAACCTTACGACTTCATAGTATTAAAATCAGTCTTCTCATTTCCTCAAAGTTCAGAGCGATTAAGATTAAGCTCCTGAGCACGGCTAGGGCGCCGGTATGTCCAGTCGCGGCCGGGGGGGCTACCAATGCATCAGGAGGTGAAACTTTTCCCGTTCCATCGCCGGTCGAAAGAAGCAGGCGACGGGCGCCGATATCATCATTTCGGAACACGTCGACGGGGGGGCGTGGTCTCACCCATTTACCAATTAGATCTTTGCAATGCATCCTTAGGAGAACGGTCTCTTCCCCCCCCCAACATGCTCATCAGTGAAAAATGGGGACAGACAATTTGAAAGATGTGCTAAAAAAAACAAGCGATTTTGAAGAGAGAAAAAAAAAAAGGGGCAAAAGGACGCGAAGACAGAGAGCGCTAACACTTGGGTGCGGGAGTGACGAAAAAGCCAAAAGAGAGGGACATTGCAAATGGGCTCCAACTGGATATGATCACACGCACATCGGAGGCTCTTGGTCTTCCTTCAGATTCCCTCTATGCTTTTTGTTCTTCCCCAATCTCATGTGACCAAACAAAGGCCAAAATGACCACATACACACGTGTCGGATCCATATAAATAAGATTTTTTCGCTTTGCATTACTTTAAAATCAAAATGGTTTCTGGAAATCGAAAACCTCAAAAATGGGTTAACACCCATTTTTCGTTTTAGGTTCGCTTGTCCTTTTAACGCTGCTCTCTTTTCTCGCGTTAAAGATAATAATTTTGGATGGCTGTGAGGGTAACTGCATTTTATTATCTTTTCTCGCGTTAAAGATAATAATTTTTTAGGGAGTGGACACTCACAATAAATTTTAATTATTTTTTACTTATTTTGTGATCCACTCATAGGAAAAAAGAAGAAGAAGAAGAAGAAGAAGAAGATGATGATGATAACCACCGATCGCCGGGGGGGACGACGGGTGCCGTGTTGAGTCGCGATCGAAGAACAACACTTAAATTTTAGTTTCGTAAGCATTTAAAAGATGCCATTGCTCCTCGCTTTCCTCCCTCGTCTGAAGAGTCGAGAGTTCCATCAAGTGGATGGTCGCATAAAAGCAAAGTTGTCCTATCTTGCAATGACAAGTTTGCCCTCGTCGCTTTGATTTTGAAATTCGCGATGTGTAGCCTTTCTCGCACGTGCGACCGATATTCTTTGCCTCCTAAAATTTATCAAAGAAGAATCCTAATTCGATACTCTCTCTCTCTCTCTCTCTCCATCGATACAGACAAATCTTCTTAACTAAAGTTCGGTGAATGGGACTGACTAGTCCCTCCCCCCTTGAAGACAGATGAAGTGTCGAGCCAAGAATGGAACACACGCACACACACTATCTCTCTTTCTCTCTCTCAAAAAACAACCGAAAGAGACTTAATTAAGCCATTAGCATCGTCACAAGAATGAAAACCCCATTGCGTTTGTTTCTTCAGAATTCTATTAAAATGAGACTGGATAAAAAATTCAAAAGATTTTGTTATATCCTATTTACTGTTCAGCGAATTACGGATTTAGAGTCGAATAAGCAGACGAAAGAACACGGCTGAGATCGACTCTATTTTATTGAAACGTCGGAACGCTTTAGAAATATAAGTTATGATATATGAGTTATTTGTTGAGCAAAAGATTGTGCCATCTGAATTCGGGCATAAAGCCGAGATTACATATTGGAATCATTTCGAGATTTCAACATCCTATCTCGACAAGGACTTGCTTGATATATCGATAATTAGTCCCAATCCAACTTGCAATCGATACCGACACCACTAGGTGCTTACTGCGTTAAACAATTTAGAAGGGAATTGCAGCTTTGATGCCGTTCTTTTCTTGCCCCCCCCCCCCCCCCCCCCCCCCTTCGATGACTAATCAACCTTGTTTTCTCGGATATCCACATAAATGAAAATGATTGAATCATCCGATTAGAAATATAAGAATGGAAGGATCTCGTGCGCGCGTGTGTGTGTGTGTGTGTGAGAAGCACCAAGGGAAATTAGTTTAGGCATGTAAATAAAAGCATGTAATACAGTCAAAACTATTTTGACTGATGTTCAAGAAAAGAGTATTCTAGAAAAATTCATACAATTGGAAGGACTCTTACACTGACCGCGTGCATGTGCATGTTGAAGAATGAGCCGGCAACTCATAGGTAGCGACTTGTATTATCGATCGTTTTTTTGCGTATATGTATAGTAAATCTTGGGTCACGCTTTTTTCCACTCCTATTATAGCTAAAATACTCCCCACCACAATGTTTTGACAGCATTGACCTTCATGAATCCCGCCTTTTTTTTTAATTATTCTTTCTGTTTTCTTAGTTGTCTTTTCTCCTGGGTTTTATTTTCGTTCCTCTCCTTTACTTCTCTTCAATCCCTCTTAATTCTAATCATGGTTCAAACCTTGATAGTATCTATCAAAAAAATTAACGAGAATAGGGAGCGGATTCGGCAATCGAGATTGGCACAAAAACAGGAGAGATCGCAGAGGCGAGGAGGGGAAAATCCTCGCCGGTTTTGAGGATACGATTGTCGTTTTTTAAGGTGACATTTTTGGTTTGCGTAAATAACTTAGTGAGAGCATGGGCAGATTCGAGCCATGGTGATTCTTCGATGGCGAATTGGCGATGACGATGAAGATTAGGACCACGAAGACGAAGATGGAGAAGTAAACAGTGTTGATGAGGATTTGGATGAGGGCTTCGGTTCTAAAATGGAATATTTAATGGAGTTTTTTCTTGTCCTCGGGATCGATGGAAGAGTTTGATGCGAAATGGGACAAGAATAAGACAGAGCGAAAGGATGAAATGAGGGTGAAGAGTAAAGAGATATGAGATGGATTTTTTACTTACGATTAAGCTACGAGTTGAAGAAATGGAGATGGAAGATGACTAGTTGGGTGAGGAGGAGGTTTCTGCAAATTTGGATTTCAACTCAGTGGGTTGCTTGTGTCGGTGATTGATTTGTGTGTGTGTGTGTGTGTGTGTGTGTGTGTGTGTGTGACAGACGTAATTACGAGAAAATAATAGATTATCTCAAGGTTGAATTTGAACGGAGGGGTAAATTACAAAGCTTACACATACATCTCAACTCATGTATGAACCTAGCAAAGCCGATTGCAATATCAAATAATCTGTATTTATTGAGAAAAATAACAAGAAACAATCCAATTACGTGATGAGATAAAATGTAGTAGAGAAATTCTTTCGAAAATTTGCTGAAACTAAAGATCTCATCATCCCATGTCCAAACTTCAAGTTTAACGAACAAAGAAACCATAGTGCAGAAAATACATGCATGAGATGCACAGAAAATGTTAATGTCGAGCCTCACTTTCTCTTAGTAACGATCAAACTCTAAATGTGATTTCTAATTTTCAAGTCTGAATAAAAAAGAATGCACGGAGAAAAAAGTAACTGGACTCTGTTCAACTTGCATAGCTTACTACATAAAAAAAAACTTATCTAATGTTGTCACGAGATATGGTATTTTAGAAAGAAAGAGATAGAGAAATAAATGAGAAGAAAGAAAGTGGCATAGCAAGAAAGGAAAGAAGAAAAACAATTGAAAAAAAAGTGAGATTCATAAAGGTTAATATTGCCAAAACATTGTGATAAGGAGTGTTGTAGCCAAAGAGGGGGGGTGAAAAAAGTGTGATCCTAAACCTTTCTCATTATCATATCACAATGAATCCTAAAAAAAAAATAAAAATTATACAGACTGAATTGCTATCCGTAAATTCGATGATTCAACTAGTTGAACTCGGTTGATGTAAGGGGATAGAAGTACGGCAAAAAAAAAAAAACAATTGTTCAGTGTGGGATTTTCATGATTCGAAAGGATCAAGAAACTGCTCATGAGAAAAGTCCAAGAAAAAATAAAAATGGAAAATGTGATGCTGTATTCAAGATGTGCCCCAGCACAAAAGCACAAACAAGTACTAACACTCTTGACTAAAGTAAAAGGGTCGGCGCAATTAGGTATATGGTGGTTTCAAATCTATTTTATGGAAAACTTACAAAAAAAAAATAAATAAAAAATCAAAAAGCATTCTGCTCATTTTGGTAAAGGAATCATTACAAAAAAGGCCAACAATGATGACGAAATCACCCATCACACTTTTCTCTTTTCTTTTCCTTTTTTCAATTTTCTTTTTTTTTTCTTTTTGGATCCGATTGCATGCTGGTGAGATCATGTGGCCAGCCATGCTCTGTTCTGTTCCGTGAAAAGTGAGCCGTTGATTAGTATGTAAGTTATCTGCAAACTCTACAGCAATACAAAGTAGAAATCTAAATCTAATAAGTAAAGGTATGCTTTGAAGGTTTACGTCCTCAACATAGCCCACCACCTCTCTTTTTCCCATTGTATGCAGCGTTAATGGCGGAATGACTTGCATCTCCTTGGGGGCTCTCTGATGTTCACTTGATCTGAAGGTTGCAAAGACAAGGAGATAGAGCGTGCCTTCGCTCCGATCGATTTGAAATGACAGGTTGTGTCCGGTCGAATGAGTTCACAACATAACGGGCAGCGTGACCGACTCGGACGCAGGCAGGCTCGCTCTCATTTAGGAGGGAGGAAGCAATGTGTCATCTTGGATCACAATGCTCCTACGTCGCTTAGAAATGACTGGCTGGATTAAAGGTTGGATGATCATTGTACCATTGGTTTAGGAGCATTGTCACGGGGTAATTTGAGCGTGGGTCAACGGACAAATCAGGAGAATTTTCACCCAGATTTAATGGGCTAGAAATTGGGCTGCAAAACTGCTGCTGTTAGCTCGAGCCACGAACCGTTCTAATTAGGCAGTGAATATCAATACTGGGTCCGGCCGGACCTCGCAATAGCAAATTGTCAACTTTTCTTGGGCCCAGTAAGGTTCCCCAATTCATGGTCGTTAACCGACAATTCATGTCTGCAATGGAGAAAATGTTGTCAAAGAAGCAAGGAAAAGTTCTGTCAAATTCATGTTTCACCTGCTAAGCTTTGGTGATTGTATGCTCTTGAGGCTGCACTGCCAGTCTGCAACACATCTCTTAAAAATCTGAAAGCAATGGCAAAATTGTTGAAGAGGAGGAATTCAGGAGCAGTCATCTACATGTGGTAGCCCAAACTATCCACATTCTCGGCTGCAAATATTTCCAAATCTCCTCCATCTCTAGTCAGTGGTCACAGGAATACTCAAGATGGGTACTTCCATTCTTTCCACTTTCTGATGTAACGGAAACAATCTGTCGTTACCAGCAGTCGCCGCAAGAGCATTCCCCGTGCCTGAAATAGTGGAAGCGTACGCGATCCCTCATTATTATCTCCCTCTGGTAGATCTTGGACAACAATTTCATGACTGCATGGCAGTCCTCACAAGACCGCAAGTTCTTCACTATCCGTATTTCGGAGTCCAGATTGGTCTTAATCAACCCGAATGCAACGGCAAGCTTTTCGCTGTGATGGCGCAACTGAAACGCTTTATCCTCGTCATCTATCTCGAGCAGTACCTGCGAAAGCTTAGGACTATAACTTTCTGCGATCAATTTCTCTTCAATCTCATCCAATTTCTCGTATATCTTCTCCGCTTCAGGGTGACTTGAATCTCCGGCCACAAATTCATGAATTAACCCGTCGATCTCGATCCTACTGGATCCTGGTGGTTTCCTAAGTCCCTTCTTATCCATCAATTCCCTAACCCTCGCCTTATCACACCATTTTCCGGCTGACGCGTAGACATTGCTGATGAGCACATAGCTCCCGCAGTCATCAGCATTCGTCTCCAAGAGTTGGAGATGCTTCATTAAGCGTTCGCCTCTTTCTATGTCTCCATGAACATTACAAGCCCAAATCAAAGTTCTCCACATCACCGCATCTGGTTCAATAGGCATCTTCCTTACGAACTCCTCAGCTTCTTCCAATTGCCCTGCTCTGGCGAGAATGTCCACAATACATCCATAGTGATGAATTGTTGGTCTTATGCCGTATTTCCTTCTCATGTTCTTGAAGTACCGCAGACCTTCATTACCCAAGCCCTCATTTCGACAGGCTGATAAAACTGCAGTCATCGTCCTTTCATCTGGTTTTATGCTTATTTTCCTCATCTCGAGGAATAAATTGATAGCATCCATGCACTTCCCATGACTGGCCAGCCCTGATATCATCGCAGTCCAAGCAAAAGCATCCTTTTCTGCAATGTCATCAAAAACTCGCCTCGAGCTGTTTAAATCCCCGCACTTTGCGTACATATCGATGAGTCCGGTGCTGACATTAGCCTTCGAATCAATCCCTATCTCCTTAGCAATGACATGTACCTTCTTCCCCATTCCCAATGCCCCGGTGTCAGCACATGCTCTCAAAACCGAGACGACCGTCGCATCGTTAATCCCTACTCCTTCCTTTCTCATCCTCTCGAACAACCTGATCGCCTCGACAGGACTATCATCATCAACCATCCCATCGATCATGCAAGTCCACGAGATGACATCTCTCTGCGACATTCTATCGAACACCTTACACGCACAAGCCGACTGGCCGCAAGCAGAGTACATATGAATCAGGGCATGCTCTATATACTGATCTGAAGCGAGACCCGACTTGGCAACCAACCCGTGCACTTGCTTTCCCAGGCGAGTCGACCTCGAGCGAGCGCAGCACTTGAATATGAAAGGGTAAGTGAACTTGTCGGGTCCAGGGGTGAGGCATTCCGGGTCGTGGAGCATGGAGAGGAAGAGGGAGAGAGCACGGGGAGGGTGGTCGGGGTCGGGGCTCTGGGAGTAAGCGCGGATCATGGTGTTGAAGTAGTAGGAGTTTGGGGCGGAAAGCGAGTCGAGGATGAGGCGAGCGTAGCTGAGGTTGCCATGGGGAGAGAGAGCCGAGAAGGTGAAGAGCCTGGAGAGATTGAGGTCAGGGCTGGTGTTGGCGGGCGATTTGAGGATCTGTGCATGGAGTTGCATGACCTGCGGCATCGTGGTGATCTCCATTGCGCATCGGTGAACGAATTACTCGGTCGCCTTCTTCTGCTGCTGCTGCTGCTTCTTCCTTCATCCTTCTCTTCTTCTTGCAAGATCCGCTAAAACATATTCGGACAAGAAAAACATGGATATCTGCTAGCCCAGCCCACTAGTGTTAGTTTATTGAACTGGGCCATGGGCCACGGTGTTCTGAAATTGTGAATCGAATCTGAACCGTCAAAGGGGCGACTTTGTTCAATCTAAAACCGTCAAAGGATCCATCCATTCTAACGGATAAAGCCCATCATCACTTCTTAGTTAAACGCTCCGGGCGTTTCGCAGAAAATATAGTATTTCTAGAACAGAAAGTCCTTTTTCAGAAAAATAATAATTTTTTTTTTCCGATTGTTAGTCGAAATATGAAAATGAATTGAAAAATATTTTTCACAATTTGGTATAAAAATAGGATTTGATTTTCCCTTATGCTCTCCTTTAAGCATTTTTTTTTTAATTTTCCTTTCTTTTTAATTATTTCTTAATTTTCTCTTTTCTCTTTTAATTTCTTTTCTTTCTTTTTTGTTCTTCCTCCTTCCTCCATGGGGACTAGCTGGCGTTGGCTATTGGTAAGCTCGAGAATTGATCGGCGACGGCCACTAGTGAGCTTGAGGCTCACCGGGCTGAGGCTCACTGGGTTGCTAGTCGTAGCCAAGGTTCGACGATCGGCGGAGGGATTTTTTTTTTTAAATTTATAATAAAAAATAAAGAAATTATTAAAAAATTAGAAGCATATAGATATAGAGAAGATAGAGATTGGTCTTTATGGAGAATGATTTCCTCTTTTCAAAAAGAAAAAAAATCATTTTCTCCACTTTTTGAAGGTCTCTTTCATTAACAGAAAATATTTTTCTTGACTCATTTATTTTTTGTGAGCCTAACGTCGAAAAATTTGACAGTTATTTTTCTAAAAGTTATTTTCTGCTAAACGAACGGAGCCTAGAAAACAAAGAGAAATGAACGTCTTCATCTACAAATATAAGACAACCCAAGGTTGCGCGTGTGTTAATCTATTTCAAAATTCTCATTTCCCTTTCCATTTTAGATTTTTTTGACGTAATTTTTAAGGCCAAGTTTGAAAATGTGCGTCAGATGTATAATATAAGAGTTAATAAATGCGAAATTCTAGTAAGGTATTCAAATAAAAGTTAGCAAGTTAGAAAAATAATCCATCATTTACGAACTGTCTAGGAAAAGTTGATAATTTTGTAAAAGCGGTTTGAAGTACAAACAATTTATCTCTGGAAAAGAAGTCAGGTGTTGAGAGCAACAGAATGCTGCTCCGAAGAACGGGTTTTTTTTTTTCCCCGATTTAATTCATTTTTTTTTTTTACAAAATTAGGTTAGAAAAAATATATTTACCGATTTAGGTCTCGCGCGCTGGCCATACCAGCGCGCAAGTGCTGGTCCAAGCAAGCAAGCTTTTTTTTTTTTTTTTACACATAAAAAATTTGTTTTTATTATTAATTTTCGACGAATTTTATTAGCGACGAATTCTACGACGAACGTGTCGTTGGAAATATACACTATATATTTTGCGACGAAATTTGCAATAAATTAGATGTTTTGTTGCAAATTAGCGAGGAATTTTTTTTTCCGCTAATTTTCCGTAGCTAAAATCCTTTTTTATGTTTTTCAATTATTTTATATTTTAGACAAAATATTATTTTTTTGTATTTGTCCCCAGTATGCGATGAATTTCTAAGTTATATTTTTGCGACAAACGTACCGCAAATTTCTTCTTGCGACACGTTTATATTTTGCGACAGACTCATGTGACACATTTATCGCAATATATAAATCGTACATTTTCAACGACAAACGTGTGAGTTTGTTGCAAAATATAAACGTGTCGCAAGACGAAATTTGCGGCATGTTTGTCGCAAAATATATAGCTTAGTGTGTTTCACGGTGATGTCTAACGTGTCGTTGGAAATATACGCTATATTTTGCGACAAACTCACACATTTGTCGTTGAAAATGTATGCTTTAAATTTTGCGACAAACGTGTCCCATGAGTTTGTCGCAAAATATAAATGTGTCGCACGACGAAATTTGCGGTACGTTTGTCGCAAAAATATAGCTTAGAAATTCATCACATACTGGGGAAAAATACAAAAAAATAATATTTTGTCTAAAATATAAAATAATTGAAAAACATAAAAAAAGGATTTTAGCTACGGAAAATTAGCGGAAAAAAATTCCTCGCTAATTTGCAACAAAACATCTAATTTATTGCAAATTTCGTAGCAAAATATATAGCGTACATTTTCAACGACACGTTCGTCGTAGAATTCGTCGCTAATAAAATTCGTCGAAAATTAATAATAAAAATAATTTTTTTTTATGTGGAAAAAAAACAAAAAAAAAAATCTTGCATGCAAGCAAAAGCTTGCTTGCATGGACCAGCACTTGCGCGCTGGTATGACCAGCGCGTAAGTGCTGGCGCGCTGGTTCTACCAGCGCATAAGCGTTGTGTGCTGGTAAAACCAGCGAGCAAGCGCTGCGCGCTGGTTTGACTAGCGCGCGGGTCTCGCGCGCTGTTTTTACCGGCGCGCGAGACCTAAATCGATAAATATATTTTTTCTAACCTAATTTTGTAATTTGTTTTTGAATTAAATCAGAAAAAAAAAGCCGAAGAACGGCAGGAGTGCCGTTTCTCTTGGGCGTTTCAAGAGCAAATCTCGAAGAACGTCCTATACGCAAATGGTTACAGAAGGGTTTCATGTCCGTCAAGTGTTTGCGATTAGTCCAACGCGCATGACCTATCTGTTCTCCATTCATTTCCTACTCGTGTCCCGCAATTCATTGGCAAGAAGACCCTGCCTGCAGAGAAAAAGGATTGAAGAATGCTGAAGGCGGAGAGATAATAGAGGTTCCCCTTTTCCCTTTTTCATTCTGTTTTCTTTTTCATGCCTTTGTCTGCAAAAAGGTGGCCGTGTCGATAAACAAACACCCCGCCGCTTGACCTTTCTCTAAGCCAAAAGAGACGCCGGTATGAATAGTTTAAGTTTGGAGTTTCCATGGAAGTGCTCCTCTTTATTTCCCACCAATGTCCTTTCAGCGACGTTTGGTGCGTTGTCCTTGTCGTGGAAGGATTATTGGAAGCACCCAGGTCGTCCACATTGGGCTTTTAGGACGACCTAATCATCCCCTTTAACCAGCACGCCTCCCGGTGATTAATACTATATTAATGCTGATACATTCTTCTTGGAAATCTCCAATCTTCCCCCTTCGTTTTACAGTTGATATATGAATGAATTCCACATGAACTGTGATCTAAACCTAATCTCTCTCTCTCTCTCTCTCTCTCTCTGTTTGTGTTGAACATACTACTATTCCTTGGCAAGCATTTGGGTCATTGCAAAGACAAGCGCAAAAGTTCAGAAAAAATTCCACAGACACTTGCGCTCTTAGCTTGGTTCTTGAATAATCACCACGGGAGTGTCCCTAGGGTTCCTAATAGCATACCAATCTTTGGACCATGATCAGGAATTATGGGGGGGATGTGCTTAAACCAGAATAATGGCCCACTTTAGATATTTTTAGAGGGGTCATCACGCTCAAGACTAGCTTCACTATAAATTAATCATGTAAATCATTCCACTAACTTCTTAGACTTATAGTGCTGGTTTTCCAAGGGAAAAGTGGTCTCTTTTCACCTTTTCGCTTTTAAGTTATATATTCCAAAGCACAGACGACGACATTCGTAAAGGTAAATAAACTATTAATTTCCCGTTATCTCCATCCACTTCCACTAAGAGTTGTCTTAATGTTTCTCAAAGGATATAGAGGAAAAGAAACATATCTCTCTCTCTCTCTCTCTCTCGAGTGAGTTTATACACTTGTGAGTGCCAAAAAGACTTGGGAATTTCGCAAGAAGGGAACCATTAGACATGGGACTCGCGCTCCTGAAGAAGATTAGTCTTCTGTTTCTCCTCCTCTCAGCTTCTCTTTTATCAACTTCTCTGGCAGGTTCGTCTTTTTTAAGTCTCTTTTTTGCGGCTTTCTTCAGCCACAAACTACTTCATTCTGTCATTATTTGAGTTTAGTTATCAAATAAGGTGACCAACCACCATGAAAGTCAGGAGTTGGAAATTCTGCTAACATTCTGATAACTAGAGATGTTCATGTTCTACGTGTCTGCATGCATGGGAAGCGAAAGCTTTGAAGCTCATCTTCATAGTCTGCTTAGGGATCATTTTTTTTTTTATTGTGCATTCTTCAGGCCGACGGTCCAAGATCATGTTGGCCAAGGAAGTGAATCGAAATGCTGCTCCTTATGAGGTTATCATTTGTTACCTTCTGGTTAATTCTTATGCGCCGCCGCGATCATGATCATCACGCGTGGTTGCCTAGGTTTTTTCTACCATCTTCCGGCTTATTAATTTTCACTTGGCCATTTGAGATGGCATCACCAAGCTTATTTTCTTTTTCTTTCTTCTCACCGAAGTTCAGTTTGAAACTATATGCTGAATTGTTTGCTCCAAAAGCTCAAAATGTTAGATGAAGCATGTAGTTTTATATTATAGATTCAACGGGAAACGGAGAGTAATTTCGTGCAAGTTACACAGGTTTTCTTACTGATTTTCAGTTGATGGTTTAGTGGGTGATGTTATTGTTAGGAGGGATCACAGGATGAAGATGAGGCAACCGCTGTTCATGGAAGGATTCTGAAAGTGAGCACCAACGACTATGGCAAGTACGATACTGCGCCAGCTCTTGTTAGGCCCCCTTACAAGCTAATTCCCAACTGAGATCCGGCGCCTGTTTTTGTGCAAAATCAATATGTTGTGACGTGTAAGAATTTACCTAATTATGGATAATGTAAACCTTAATATCTATATATATATATATACACATGTAATAGAGAATCTTGTACTACTGTATAATATGGTCCTCATAATGAGTGCGCAGTTAAATTTTGAATCTTTATGACGTAGGGATCTGTATTGATTTTGAAGGCTTTATTTGTTTCGTGAAAATGAATTATTTGAAAAATATTATTCTTAAAATGACCGCTTGTATTACTTGAAATAATTAGTCAATAATCTTTTTTTTTTCATTATCAACCACAATTCATGTATATGCATTTTCATGGACGATGAAAATCATCTTCACAAAAAAATTATTTTTAAGAAAATATCTTTGAAATCGTTTATCTTCCTCGAAATAAATGGAGCCGAAGATGTGTGCTCTCTGTCTGCCGAGTTGATAAAGTCAAAAGTGCAGCCACCCACTTGTACTAAAAAAGAGCACAAAAGTTGCATGTCAAAAAGAAGAGGTGAAAAAAAGCGAGAGAATAAGATAGTATATAATTTGAATGATAAAACGAGATAATGACGTAATGCTTGACAAGTGTTTTGAATTTAAATTTAGGGTTCGTTTGTTTAGTGAAAGTATTTTTTGGGAATTGATTTTTCAGACTTCCATTCGTTTGGTTCATTGAGAAAGACATAATCAACAAAAAATATTTTCCAGTCAATGAAGAATAATTCATGCATAAAATTAGAAAAGTAAATTCATAAATATAGTTCGACCAAAAAAAAAATTCATAAATATAGCCAACAGACATGTTGCCCAACTCGTAAATGGATGAGAAAAATGTTGAAAAAGTCATAAATCAATTGCATTAGTGCTGAGTCAGTCATAAACCTTTTTTTTGTGTCGATTCAGTCTTAAAACTTTTATTGGTGCCAATTTACTCCAAAACCTTTTAAATTAGTACCAATTCGGCCATAAACCTTTTGCATTTATGCCAATTGAGTCAATCTGGCCAATTTGGAATACAAAAAATTTAGGACTGAATTAGCACTAATGTAAAGGGTTTAAGATTGAATTGGCACCAAGAAAAGGTTTGAAAACTGAATTGACACCAAAAAAGGTTTAGAACTGAATTGGAGTCATTACAATAGGTTTAGGACTTTTTCGACCTTTTTGGGGGTTGGGATTCTAGTATTATAGGCGTGGTGATTTCTGCGCTCTGCAAAGCGGCAAAGCAAAAGTCAAGGAGATGAGAGTTAGATATAGAACAGACAAAAAAAATCTTAAATATAAAATTTAATTATAAAATTTTATTTTTCACATTTCTAAATTTTTATTTATTATTAATTTTATTTTTCTTCTTCTTCTTCCTCCCGTCGAGCCTGAGCAGCTGGCCACAAGATGTGGCCCGGTGAGCTCATGGCTCACGAGATCCCAATGAGCTTTGCTTGAGGGTTACCAGTGACTGGCGAGCTCAAGCTCACCCGTGGCCGTCGCCAACTGGTCGTAATGGAGGGAGGGAAAAGGAAATAAAATACTTTAAAATTTTGATTTTTTAGCATGAGATAAAATCATGCTATTGAAATTATTTTCCAAATGATATCTAAACACCATAAAACGTTTTTGGTCACATATCACAAACATAGAAAAATTAACCATTTTTCTAGAAAAAAATATTTTTCTTTTTCATGAAGTTTTCCCCCAGCGAAACGTAGCCTTAGATGATAGTAATCCCCACTCTTATTACTTATTATTCAGCTAGATATAGTAAATTGCGATGTTATTCATGACCGTTTGCTTTCTCTTTACTTTTTTATTAGGCCAAAAATTAGGATACATTCTGAGAAAATAAAACTTCCATAAAAAAGAAGCAAATGAAAGGCTTCCATAAAAATTCTCGTAGAATCGAGAATGAGGTTTTCATTCTGTACATGTCATATCATGAATTAGTAACTGCATCCAATCTCCAAAATAATTCCAATTATTTCGAACTTTCTATTTTTGAAATGGAATATTTATGGAATCCCATGCCTAAAATCACAGACTTCGGGCTGGACTAGCCGATCTCCACTCTACTCTGTCATTAGTCGAGCACCTATACGCTTCAATAGTCTTTTCCTACGATTTTTTTCCCTATGATCTTTTGATTGGAACTTTTTAATTTAATATGCGAGACGTTAAAAAAACTCCAAAACACCACTTACTATTTAGCATCATTTTGTTCCGCGAAAAATGTGATATCTTAGAAAAATGAATTTCTATAAGTTATTTCCTAAAAAATTGACAATATTTAACGGGAAAATATTTTCCATGGTCTGGTAAGGAATTTGATTTTCTGCATCATCGTTTACCCAGAAATTGTTGACATGGATACCGGCTTTCCTATGTGGTATGATAGGCGCTAACATGGATAATTTTTGTAATATAAAAAATATTTTTTTAATAATTTTGTATTGTGTATATTATTCTTTTTCCTTCTTCCGCCGCTACGACTGCTCGGCAATAGCCACAGGTGAGCTCGAGCCTTGCCGGTCCTCATCTATAGCTGGTTGCCAGCCATTGTTGAGGCTCGATGACATGCAGAGGAAAAAGAAAAAAAAAAGAAAAGAGAAAAAATCAAAAGAAAAGAAAATTAAATATTTGATTTTTTTAACAAAAAATAGGGTTAATATCACCAAAAATCCCAAACTGGTATACTTGTGACAAATTTACCCCAAACTATTTTTTTGACCACAAAAAATCTAAACTGATACAAATGTGACAAATTTTTCATAAACAATTTTTTTTACCACAAAAAATTTCAAACTGGTACACATATAACAAATTCACCCTCTCTCAATTTTCAATGAGTTAATACCATAAAAAAGTTCAAATTGATACATTTGTAGCAAATATATGGTAACGTATACACTCGACAATTGCCATGTGTTATTAAACTCATCGATTTGATGGTAAAATTTAACGAAAAATAACGGAGGGTAAATTTGTCACAGTTGTACCAATTTTGGGTAAATTTGTCACATGTGTACCAGTTTGGGGTTTTGAGTGGTATTAACCCTAAAAAATAATTGGCCTCAATGGATCTGAGCACGGGCGTTTGTTTACGCCTAAATTTTGACTTTTCATTTTAATAATTTATTTTGCATATAAAATTAGGAATTAAATTTTAGTTCCTACAAAAAATAACTAAATCATTTGTCATATAGGATAGTTTATTTTATGCATTCATGCATTAGATTTTGCATTGGACTGGCCGTGGAAGCGGACCCAAAATTTGACGAGTAATCGATATAGCATGAGAAATTCGGCTAAGGCATGGGGCTTGCGTCAAAATTCAAAGCGGGTTTGGATTTATTTTCTTATTTGATTCAGCCCACTAAATCTTAACTACGAAAAGTACCTTTTTATTAAATTTTATTAATCGGAACAAGGCCAAAGCTTAAGCCCACGTTAGCAGAATTTGACCTACGTTTTCACTATATAAACACCTCTAGGTCACATTATAGAGGGAGGCCACCATATTGAATATAAGGCCATTGAGAAAGGTTCGCAAAAAAAAATCCTGCTGGACGCGTATCACTTACATAAAAGAAACGAGAGAGGAGTGTCGAGAGCTACAAGCAGAGAAGGAAGAAGAGTTGAGGCCGACTCCTGGTTGCACGTTGACCATCACCACTGAAAAGCAACATATAAACCTTTGACGTGTCCTCTCTTTTGTGCTCGACGGCCTTCATCATCAGTACGGATCGAGGTCAAATTGTGCCTTCCTCAGCAGCTTTGATTCATCCGTTTATTATATTGGCGTTGTCATGTCCCCTAGTTGATCGGCCAACCGATTCCTCAAGTTGGCGATCCTCTGATCAAATAGAGAAGCCCAAGCACGACCATCCAGTTTGGAGTCCAAAGAACGTTGCTGTATACGCTGGTGTTAACTACAGTTTTGGCCCAAACATCTCTACCGTTGTCCGAGATATATCGTTGTTCTAGGTGCTCACAGTCGGCACGTGTTGGGAATTTGACGTTGAAAAGATTCGAAGGCCACAGCATCTGACATACATCCGCAGTTTTGAGGCAAACGGCCATGAGAGGTTCAGAAGAATGGCTTGATGAGGAGAGAAGTTTGAGTCCATGGGGAAAAGTCCAAAAGATCTATTTCTTTTGCGCCATTGGAGAACCAATCGAGGAACAATAACCATCATCAGATTCAATGAGTTGGACAACGTGCATGAATTCTTGTGGAAGTCCACCACATCCGTTTGTCCGTTGCTTGGAGTTTCTTTGTGTTTACAGGTCTAGTCCGTAAAATTCACCGAGATCGCAAGCTTTACTTGACGAACCGAGTGCACACTCATTCGTGAACCTGTGAGCGGTCTAACCATCAAGCGAACCGCGGAGGACAGCCCTCATCATCGTCCAAGTGCATCCCACCCCAGGAGCTCCGTCCAGCCGCCGGCTGCCACAATCGGTTGAATCACCAAACCGTCGCCCAGGAGCTCACTATCCAGTCTGTTTGCGCCACAAATCAGCCTCGATTCTATGGTAAATCAGCCTTGTCGTTCATTGTTATTTGAGGTTTAACATCGCTACCATTTGGTGTTAGAACCTCGACAATTCCGGAGCTCGAGTCAAGCTCGAAAGTCGCAATCAAGTTTGCAGCTTGTGCACGTGTTGGAATTTTGGCTTGGAAAAGGCAAAATTCTATCTTCGGATATCAAGGTTATCTTGTTTTCCTAATTTGACTTGTTTGAATTATTTGAGCATATCTGAGGTTCTGATTGCCTAATTAAGATTGTAGAAATTTGATGCGAGTTGTGCATATATCACATATATATATTTTGAAAACTAAGGTCATCCGAAAATTTTAAGCAAATCCGGTGATATTGTGCATATTGGGCATTAAAAGTCCTAAATCTTGTTGGATCTAGCAATATCACCTAGAGGGGGGATGAATAGGTGATTTTTAAAACTAAGGTCATCCGAAAATTTTAAGCAAATCCGGTGATATTGTGCATATTGGGCATTAAAAGTCCTAAATCTTGTTGGATCTAGCAATATCACCTAGAGGGGGGATGAATAGGTGATTTTGAATCTAATTTAATTTTCTTGCGAAATTAAAAGCAATTTCAATACACTATTAGGATCAGGAACAACATGAACATCGTGTAGGAAAAAAACTAAACACAAGGATGGAGTTTAGAGAAGAGAAATGTGCACGCTGAGTTTATAGTGGTTCGGCTTGTTAGGCCTACGTCCACTCTCCCACGATGACAGCCGATTGGCTTGATTTCACTATGATGAATCGAAGAAGATTACAATCGATTGAATGCTCAGTTTCTCTCTTACAAATCCTCACAATGAATGAAATTTTGAGCACTCAGTATACTTTGGCGAATTTGAATAACTCTTGCACTTTGGATTGTTGTTCGCTGTTTCTTCGTAGATCACCATGGTTCTTCTTTAATACTTTTTTGCCTCCAAACTTAGCCGTTGGATACACGACCAAAGGATCGCTCTTCAATTTTTGATTGGACGTCATCAATCGTGATTGAATGAAACTGTATCTGAAAAGATATGATAACCGTTGAGGTAGAAATTGAACCCTTCCAATTTAGCCGTCCATACAACCAAATCTCCAGTTTCCATAAGTGGAGTAGATTCAAATAAGTTGCCAAGAATATTCTTGGAAGGTAATATTCGATTGTAGATTTTTCCTTGATTGATTAGAGAAAATATCTTGTTAATCAAATATAACAAACTTCCATAATAAAACTTGCATAGTTCGGAAACCTGTCATTCGTGGGTCTTCATCATTGCAGAAACTGATCAGTCTTCAGAAGCAGTCTTCAGAACGAAAGAACTCTCTGAATCTGAACGAGTATAATGGAAAGATAATCCTAAGCTTCAATAAGGTCCATCTGTTATTGCAAATAGCTTCTTAGAAGAAGTAACCAAGTTGGAGTACATATTGTATCTGACTTTAAGAGGCAACTCCATCTGACCAACGTCAGAAGCACTCGTCAGAAGCACTTCCATCTGACCCTCTCAGAAGCACTTCCATCTGGCCGCGTCAGAAGCACTTCCATCTGACAACGTCAGAACCACTTCCATCTGATCGCGTCAGAAGCACTCGATGGCTGGTCTTCCCTTGAGACTAAGAGACAGAAAAATGGATCGATACAAGCTTCTGCATACACATTCTTTCTGCAATAAACATTTCAACCATTACACAGATCCTGTGCATAGTTTTGTCAGAATCAAAATAGAAAGAAACTTTCCACAACAATCTCCTCCTTTTTGATGATGACAAAACTTTCGATATAACAAGTGTGTATAGGGAATTATATTGAATGGTAGATCTTTGAAAAATAACATGAGAAGGATGAAATATCACCCGATCACCAAGAATTTCAACGCAGGAATGGCACCGGCAAACATCTTAAATAGAAATAGAAATTCATGCACAATTTATAGAGATATAATAGAAAATAGAAATTCCTTGAATATGCTATTGAGATACTATAAAGTACTATAAAGAGACTCCTCTCCCCCTTTTTGTCATCAACAAAATGAAGAATGCATGAGAAAAAATTGTCAAAGGATAATAAATAAAAATTTAGTACAGAAAGTTGTCAGAATAGAATCAAGAAATGAAAAACTAGTACCGAAAATCTTTAAGTGGAAGAGGATGGAGGCATTTTGGAAGAGGATGGTATAGGTTCATGCTCTTTATCAGCCTCCATAGGTGACTCCTAGACATAGTCTGTCCCCACATGAAGTGCATGATCCATGACTGCTTGAGTGGTAGGAAGTCCTTGAGCTGGCTTGTCATCTCGAACGAGAGTATAGGTTGGCATTTTAGCTACCTCAGCACAGAACATCTTGCCATAGAGATCAATGGAATTCTTTAGTGTGTCCACCTTCTGTGCTAGGCCCTGCAACTGAACAACAACCTTCTTTTCAAAGCTGGATAGCTTTTGATCTATCATATTCTCCATAGCAGCCATGCTGTTAATGATAATCTGTTGAAGGTTTTCCACCTGCTTCTGAATTTCAAACTGAGAATAATCTGTTGAAGGTTTTCCACCTGCTTCTGAATTTCAAACTGAGAAGACTTGGTTTCACGAAGCTCACCAATGAAAGTATCAACAGAAGGTAACATCTTGGCAATGGAAGACTGTCCTTGTTTTGCAGTTTCAAGTATCTCTTGAGGCAAATTCTCCCCCTCAGATTGAGGCCTAAGAAAAGCTTGAGAAGCTAAAACTTCTGTCATAAAGATATCAGAGGTTGCTTGAAGAAGCTCCCCCTGAACCATAGCTATTTTTCCTTTAGACAAGTTTCTGGGCATAGTTGCTGCCTCCCCACTAATATCCATTGGTACTGATTGAGCACTTGAAACTTGGTCCTCTTGAGCAATTGCTGCCACTAACTCTAGAGCTACATTAGTAACAGTCAATTTGTTAGAAGAAATAGAATATGCTTCGTTTTCTTCAGTCTCTTCCAACTGCTCAGTTGAGACCATCTGTGCGCACCACTGCTCATAAAAGTTGATGAGAACTTCATCATATTCCTTCTCTATCCCTTCTCTTGCAGTTTCTTCCACAGTCCATACGTGAAGATATTCTTCCTGAGTTATTGTAACATCATACTCAGCAGTACTTGTGGGCTGTGTCCCATGTTGGTTCTCTCCCATTTCAATGGGAGTCTCCTGCTGACTATCAGCCTCTCCAGTTGGTTCAACTGCACCTGATTCACCTTGGGAGATAGGTGATTGTGTAGCTTTTGAGTCTGACTCATTTGTTGCATTTTCATCTTCTCTGGAGTCCTCATCATCTGAGGTGTCTGCTTGTTGTCCTTTGGTGGCCATGACTTTTCTCCTCTTAGGAGATCTCTGTTCTGACTTGTCCTTAAATTCCACAACTGGCTCAGAATTCTTATTCCTCCAACCGCTAGCAGTATGCTTAAACCCCATTTTCTTTATCATGTTTTCTCCAGCAACCATAAGTGGAACTTCATGTAAATTAATAGCTGCAGGTAGTGGGATCTAGAGGAAATTCATCATCCTCTAAATCAAACCTCCATAAGGAAGTTGTCCCTTGAGCTTTTGGATTGTCCTATACATGTGAAGTATGACAATGTGAGCAAAAGATATTTTCTTGCACTGTAGCATTCCCCACAACAACTTAGCCTCATATTTTGAGATGTCTATCTTGGAAGCTGCCTTTGGTCTAAGACTTTCAATGATGATCTTGTGCATCAATGTGTGCTTCAGTGGAAAGTCTGTATAGGCAATGTGAGACTTTGAATCCCTGAAAAAGGTGATTTTCCCAGTAAGAAAACAGAAGGCTTCCTCAGCAGTAACATCTAATGGTGTAAAATCTATCTTGTCAACACCCATAAAAAAAGCAATGTCATAAGCATGTAGATGATATTGTTGTCTTGCAATGGTGAAGAAGAGAGTATTGAAGTTGACAAAATGCAAGTTTGAGTAGAAGTAGGCAACAAAGTCAAGAAAAGTTTGTCTCCTCTGGATTACAAAGTTTTCAAGATTGATCTGTTGAAGGTGCTTCCGAAGAGGGATCTCAACCTTGTCACAAACACCCTATAAGGTATAACACCTCTCTGTTTCAAGGACTCAAACCTATCCTTGTGTGCTTTGTTTTGGAACAAGGGGTCGGAAAGCTTGAATCCACAACAAATCGTCCGACTTTCTCAAAATCTTTTAATAGAATTTGCTCCATAGGTGATGGTATGAATATTGCTAGGCCATCTTTCTTATGTAAGTCTAAATCTTATGTAAGTCTGAAATTTTTGCTCTTGAATGTACCTCTGAATCTTATGTACCTCTGATCTGAGAAAGTATTTTGACAAGGTTGAGATCCCTCTTCGGAAGCACCTTCAACAGATCAATCTTGAAAACTTTGTAATCCAGAGGAGACAAACTTTTCCTGACCTTGTTGCCAACTTCTACTCAAACTTGCATTTTGTCAACTTCAATACTCTCTTCTTCGCCATTGTAAGACAACAATATCATCTACATGCTTATGACATTGCCTTTTTATGGGTGTTGACAAGATGGGTTTTACACCATTAGATGTTACTGCTGAGGAAGCCTTATGTTTTCTTACTAGGAAAATCACCTTTTCCAGGGATTCAAAGTCTCACATTGCCTATACAGACTTTCCACTGAAGCACACATTGATGCACAAGATCGTCATTGAAAGTCTTAGACCAAAGGCAGCTTCTAAGATAGACATATCAAAATATGAGTCTAAGTTGTTGTGGGGAATGCTGCAGGGCAAGAAAATATCTTTTGCTCACACTGTCATAGTTCACATGTATAGGACAATCCAAAAGCTTAAGGGACAACTTCCTTATGGAGGTTTGATTTAGAGGATGATGAATTTCCTCTAGATCCCACTACCTGCAGCTATTAATTTACATGAAGTTCCACTTATGGTTGCTGGAGAAAACATGATAAAGAAAATGGGGTTTAAGCATACTGCTAGCGGTTGGAGGAATAAGAACTCTGAGCCAGTTCTTGTGAAATTTAAGGACAAGTCAGAACAGAGATCTCTTAAGAGGAGAAAAGTCATGGCCACCAAAGGACAACAAGTAGACACCTCAGATGATGAGGACTCCAGAGAAGATGAAAATGCAACAGATGAGTCAGACTCAAAAGCTACACAATCACCTCTCTCCCAAGGTGAATCAGGTGCAGTTGAACCAACTGGAGAGGCTAATAGAGGGTCAACAGGAGACTCCCACTGAAATGGGAGAGAACCAACATGGGACACAGCCCGCTGGTACTGTTGAGTATGATGTTACAATAACTCAGGAAGAATATCTTCACGTATGGACTGTGGAAGAAACTGCAAGAGAATGGATAGAGAAGGAATATGATGAAGTTCTCATCAACTTTTATGAGCAGTGGTGCGCCCAGATGGTCTCAACTGAGCAGTTGGAAGAGACTGAAGAAAACGAAGCATATTCTATTTCTTATAACAGATTAACTGTTACTAATGCAGCTCTAGAGTAAGTGGCAGCAATTGTTCAAGAGGACCAAGTTTCAAGTGCTCAATCAGTACCAATGGATATTAGTGGGGAGGCAGCTGTCGCGACCCTCTCCCGAGCGCGGAGGCGGGGAGCGGGCTAATGGGCCGCCCGATCAGCTGGCTGGATCGGACGCGGGCCTCTCCCAAGGTCCATTACCCAAATCGCAACTGCTGGATATACGTGGTCGACCTTCAGTGTGGTCTAGTGACATGTGATGAGTGTACATGTCAAGGAGTCGCCACCAATCGTTTCGTGGAGGGTACGATTGGAAACCCTATCGAATAGTTGGGAGTGATCTATTCGATTCTGCGGAAACCAGAGAAGTGGGTTCGGGGACTTAGTTACGCCAACTGTCAAAGTTGACGCCCTTTCGGTACCTAAGCTGAATGGTTTATCTGATCCTAGGATTTCATATAGACGAGTGGGGTACAGATCCTAAATCTAGGAGTTTATGCAGACGTGAAATACTACCCTATCACTCACAACCAATAGAAATAGGTGCGCAAATCGAGGATCCAGTACATGCGGATAAAGCACATGAAATCAGCGTGGTATCCCTAATGAGGCCCTATTAGCCTAGAGAAATATCAATCAAGGCTTAGGAGTGATTTGGACATGATTCGCCCATGAGGGGCAGAATCGTAATTTTGAATAATTCGGGGGAAATTTACCCTTAAAAGGGTAAATCTGTCATTTTAGACGAATTGGGAAGTCAAAAGACAGAGGAAATAGGATTGGCCATCAATCCAATCCATTTCCTATTTTTCGGGAATTTCCAGGATTTTTCTGGAATTTAGAAGTGATTTTACCCTTGGAGGGGTAAAATCGTCATTTTGGACAAAGATGAGAACTAAAAATCTCAAATATTAGGGTTGGTCGTCCACCTGACCTAAACCCTAACTTCAAGCAATTTTCGGAACTCGATTGAGACAAGAAAGACGATTTTCCCACTAAAGGGCAAAATCGTCATTTTGAGAAAAGAGGCGGGACTCGAAAACCCAAACCTAAGAATTGGTCGTCTAATCGACCCTAATTCTCACCTTGGCATTATCGGCCTTTTCTAGCATGCACAACAGAGGCGACTTACCCCTAAAGGGTAATGTCGTCAAGTCTCGGAAAATTGGATAAGAAACCCCAAAAATAGGGTTGACCAGTTGTCTGTGGTCAATCCTCGATTTTTGGGGATTTCTAGAGTGTCTAGGATTTTCCTACAATTTTTCCATATTTTTTTGAAATTTTCTGGAATTTTCTAGCATTTGTTTTTGGATTTTCTAAGAATTTTCTGATTTTTTTTATTATTTTTTTTTTATTTTTTAAATCATTTTCGGAATTTTTTTATTTTTAAAAATATTATTCGGGCCGGGTCGGGTGACCCGGCCCACGACCCGCGCGCGACCGGCCCGGACCCGGGTCCGCGCGACCCGCGCCTAAAACGACGCCATTTTGGATCTCCCGCTTGAATTTTCAAACTCCCGCCTATACTTGAATCGAGGGCTCTGATTGCGCCAAGTGGCGGGCTACGGACGGCCTGATCTCCATGATGAAACCGACGGCTGTGATTTCACCACGCGTTGATGTACGAGCGGCTTGATCTTCACGATGAATCAACGGACCAGATTGAAACGCTTGATCGAACTACAGCCGTCCGATCTAAGAGATTTTTAATTTCTGAAAATCATTTTTAATTTCCGAAAAAGCGAGATCGCGACACGTGGCGCGTCTACCACCGTCCGATCAATATTTTTTATTCGGTTTTAACAACCGAGCTGACGCGGCTGCCACGTGGGCGCCACGTCAGCGACACGTCAGCGTTGACTGGTCGACTTTCGTTGACCAGTCAACGGACTTGCCGAGGAAGACGATCGGCGCCGGCTCTGTTTCGCCGGCGCCTCGTCGGAGGCCATTTTCTTCACGCACAGACGACCGAAACTCGCGAAACCAACGCCATTCGAATCGTTTCGATCTCCTTTTCAACATGTCGAAGCCTTGATATAGCAGAATCAAAGTTGAACAACTCACCAACCTAGGCCGGAGCTAATTTCCGACGAAAGTCCGTTCTAGCTATTTCTAGCGATATCCGAGCCTATCAATCAATCAGGAAGCATCGTGGGAGATCGAGGAGACTTACCTGGCCATCAGGGAAGGTCGACGTAGCTCGAGGCGAGCTCTCGAGCTCATATCCAGTTGCGGATAGGTGGAGGTTGACACGAGGTTTTACACGATGAAAATGCGAAAAAAGAGTTGGAGAATTATCAGGGAGGTGCAGGGAGTAATTCCAGATCGATAACTCGTAAAATAAACAAGCAGAATCCGAGTTGCCATTAACGACCGAGAGGAAGTTCGAGAAAGAGTCTCACCTGTTTCAAGGGCGTCGGTGAATGTGAGTCGATCCGACGCGTTCTCCGGGTTGACACGAGGCTAATGGGAGTGGCGGCGTCGAACGACGTCGTCTAGGTCACCAAGGATCCGAGCTCGAATCTCTCGAGCTCGGAGCTTCAATGGCCGCCGCGTTCTCTCTCTCTCCTCTCTCTGTCTTCGTCTGTCTCTCTCTATTTCGCGAGCTTCCTCTCTCTCGCCTACTCTCTCTCTGCGCGAGCTCTCTCTCTCTCCCTCTCCTTCTCTGCGCGAGCTCTCTCTCTGCGCGAGCTCTCTCTCTCTCTCTCTCTTCGTCCGTTCTTTGCGCGAACAGAACTCTCCCTCCCACTCTCGCTCTCTCCCCTTTTTGTTCCTCCAACTAACCCCTCTCGCTAACTGACTCCCCCCGCTCAACTGATCGCCACTAACTGACTTCGTTCGTTCTCTTGCTTTTTTTGTTTTTGCGCGAACCCAACCCCGAACAAATAGTTGATCTGTTTGTTTTAGTTGACTTGGTCAACCGGGTTGACTGGGTTGGGTCAACCCGACCCAGTTGACCCGGTTCTACTTTCTTTGCCCGAATTGGACGCCCATATGTGCCAAGATCACAAAATTGACGCTAAAATTGGGTTCAATGGCACAGACTCCATCTAGAAATGTGGTTTTCGTGACAAATTCCTTTTGAATTGATTGAAAGCCCCAAATGTTGAATAAGATCCGAAATTGATTTTTGTCAAATTGGGGTTCCTAATGGACGAATCGGCCCCAATTGAGCCCATCATTTGATTCAGTGGGTCAAAAACTATAGGGAGGAAGCATTAGAGTTCTATGGGTGTCCCTCAGAAAATTTTAATTTTGGATTTGGTACTTTAGGGACTAAAATGAATAGAATCTTTATGCAATTAGGTCCCTAAAGCCAAAATTGATCAAATTAGCGCATAATTGAACCAAATTGAAATGTGGGGCAATCAATCTGAATGTCAAGATTCGGGAAATGCAAAATATTGCAAATAAAAAGACTCAGAACATATTTTTTTGACAAATTTAATCCCGTGTGTTACAAAGAAACACACAAAATTAGACTTGAATTTCGACTCTTGATGAGGCCAAAATGACAAGGGATTTAAAAGAAAAATATTGACTATTTTCCTATATTTTTGTGACCACAAATTCTATTTTTGTTGATTTTTCTAGTATTTTCCTATTTTCTAAAAATACTAAAAAATGTGAAAAATATGAAAAATTATTTTTTGGTCAAGAATGGTTCCTTGGGCTTGTCCAAGGCCACCAAAGTTGATTTTTTAATTTTTTTGACTTTTTATGAATTTTTTGTGATTTTTCGAAAATAAAACTGAAAAAGACTTGGTCAAAAATCAGGTGTCAACAGCTGCCCCTTTTTGAGAGGAATCTCGTGAGAGGTTTCTCTCAAAGACAAGTGACATCTGAATCTGGACCGACTCGACTGGGGAAAAGAAAAACGAATCCTGACATTCAATCTTTCTTGCTTTGCTGGTAAACGCTATGTTTGTTATGCTTTGGCTACTGTGAGAGAAAGACGGGATAGAGATGCTTACCTGTTGCTCACCTGTTGATCACCTGCCTGATGCTCGTGCGGCATGCGCGGTGTATAGCGGGTTCTAGTGAATACCTAGGGACTCGTCTTTTGAGTATCCTAGGGCTGTTAAACTCTAGCCTGTATGGTAGGCCGTACCAGGATGAGATTCCTATACTTGACAGGAACCTGTGAATGACGCACCCAGTCTCTTAGGGATTGTCGGGGTTTTGATCCGTATGGTGGATCAGACCATGAATAGGGATTTTGATCCGTTTGGTGGATCAGACCATGAATAGGACTCCTGCCTGTTAGGAACCTATGGATGACGCACCCGGTCTCTTAGGGATTGTCAGGGGTTTTGATCCGTATGGTGGATCAGACCATGAATAGGACTCCTGTCTGTTAGGAACCTATGGATGACGCACCTAGTCTCTTAGGGATTGTCAGGGGTTTTGATCCGTATGGTGGATCAGACCATGAATAGGGATTTTGATCCGTATGGTGGATCAGACCATGAATAGGACTCCTGTCTGTTAGGAACCTATGGATGACGCACCCAGTCTCTTAGGGATTGTCAGGGGTTTTGATCCGTATTGTGGATCAGACCATGAATAGGGATTTTGATCCGTATGGTGGATCAGACCATGAATAGGACTCCTGTCTGTTAGGAACCTATGGATGACGCACCCAGTCTCTTAGGGATTGTCAGGGGTTTTGATCCGTATGGTGGATCAGACCATGAATAGGGATTTTGATCCGTATGGTGGATCAGACCATGAATAGGACTCCTGTCTGTTAGGAACCTATGGATGACGCACCCAGTCTCTTAGGGATTGTCAGGGGTTTTGATCCGTATGGTGGATCAGACCATGAATATGGATTTTGATCTGTATGGTGGATCAGACCATGAATATGACTCCTGTCTGTTAGGAACCTATGGATGACGCACCCAGTCTCTTAGGGATTGTCAGGGGTTTTGATCCGTATGGTGGATCAGACCATGAATAGGACTCCTGTCTGTTAGGAACCTATGGATGACGCACCCAGTCTCTTAGGGATTGTCAGGGTTTTGATCCGTATGGTGGATCAGACCATGAATAGGACTCCTGTCTGTTAGGAACCTATGGATGACGCACCCAGTCTCTTAGGGATTGTCAGGGTTTTGATCCGTATGGTGGATCAGACCATGAATAGGACTCCTGTCTGTTAGGAACCTATGGATGACGCACCCAGTCTCTTAGGGATTGTCGAACATTTTAATCCGTCAGGGGATCAGGCCGAGAATAGGATTCCTTTCTGCTAGGAACCTATGGATGACGCACCCAGTCTCTTAGGGATTGTCGAACATTTTAATCCGTCAGGGGATCAGGCCGAGAATAGGATTCCTTTCTGCTAGGAACCTATGGATGACGCGCCCAGTCTCTTAGGGATTGTCGAACATTTTAATCCGTCAGGGGATCAGGCCGAGAATAGGATTCCTTTCTGCTAGGAACCTATGGATGACGCACCCAGTCTCTTAGGGATTGTCGAACATTTTAATCCGTCAGGGGATCAGGCCGAGAATAGGATTCCTTTCTGCTAGGAACCTACTGATGACGCACCCAGTCTCTTAGGGATTGTCGAACATTTTAATCCGTCAGGGGATAAGGCCGAGAATAGGATTCCTTTCTGCTAGGAACCTATGGATGACGCACCCAGTCTCTTAGGGATTGTCGAACATTTTGATCCTATATTCTAAGGAATTAACTAGGATTTATACAAATGAGGTGTGCCTGACCTTGAGGCTTTACCAAATGAGCTATTCTGGGTTTAGGGGTTACCTAGAACCTCACAGAAAGTTGATTCTGAAAATTGTCCTTTCGACACGCGAGGCGTTATTCTGGGATTTGGGGATTCCAAGTATCCTGCAGAAAACTTAAACCTGCAAAAACTTTGATAAGATTCTTCTGGGATCTAGGGGCTACCTGAAATCTCACAGAAAGACTATCTTGAATGTTGTCCTTTCGACATTGAATGTGACATTCTGGGACTTGGGAGCTCCAGGTATCCTGCAGAAAGTTCAAACCTGTAATATTGGAATCTCACATAGGGAGATAATTTCAAATATTATCCTTTTGACATGGGAGGTGACATTCTGGGATCTGGGGACTCCAGGTATCCTTCTAGGATCTGGGAGCTCCAGGTATCCTGCAGAAAGTTCCAACCTGTAAATTTGAAATCTCATAGAGGGATGATTTCGAAGATTGTCCTTTTGACATTTGAGGTGACATTCTGGGATCTGGGAGCTCCAAGTATCCTGCAGAAAGATCAAACCTACAAAATTGTTCACAAGAATGTGTTTTCCTGAGATATGGAATTACCAGGGATCTTGCAGGAAAATAAACTTGAAAGCTCTTCTTCGCAGAGCGAGGCATCCTTCTAGAATCTGGGGCTACCATGATTCCTATAGAAGTTTAACCAATAAAAATAGCGTTCTAGGATCTGGGGTTACCAAGAATCTGTCAGAAGC
The DNA here is from genome assembly GCA_021437785.1 of Rhodomyrtus psidioides. Lineage (NCBI taxonomy): Eukaryota > Viridiplantae > Streptophyta > Magnoliopsida > Myrtales > Myrtaceae > Rhodomyrtus > Rhodomyrtus psidioides. The sequence continues at coordinate 3,396,509 of JAILYB010000022.1, read as the reverse complement.
TCAGACATATAAACTCTCCTTCTTATAGAAATGTGTCATTCTGAGACCTGGGGTTATCAGGGGTCCTGCAGAAGTTTAAACTTGAAATATATTCTTCATAAAAGAAGTAGCATTCTGAGGTCTGGAGATACCAAGGGTCCTACAGAAGCTTGAACATGTAAACTCTTTCTTACCAAGAGAGGTTGTGTTCTTCTGAGATCTGGGCTTGCCAGGAATTCAAAGGCACATCAATGGTCTTTAAGTGATATCTGATGTCAAACTGACATCACTTTATGACTTATATCATAGTCATGAAAAAATTTCAATGAATGCATTACGATGCTGGAGGTTACCCAAAACACCTTGCAATACACGGAAGTGATCAAAAATTCCTTGTGGGGAAAGTTTGAATCTAACAATCTGAAATTACCAAAAAAGTTTGGTTAAAATGTCCAACGGAGTATTCTCATCAAAGAGGACTTCTCACCGTTTTGAGGTAATGGTCTTTTACCAAGAATGCACTCGAACTTCCTATCAAACCTGCGCCTAGGGTTCAGGATCATTCGCAGTGAATACACCTCGATCGATCAGGAGGACTTCCAAAGGACCGTAATGTTGGGCTTGGTCAACGGTTTTCAAAGGGGACTTGCGTGCAAGTCAAGGCTTTCGAAGAGAAGTCTTCAATATCTGCTCTAGGTTTACAAGTCAAGAAACCTGCAAAATGAGAGAGAAATAATCTTGCTCGAACTTCTTCGAGCTAAGCTTAGACATTAAACCATATGTCAATCCATGTGCCTTAATCAGAAAAGGCTTTTCAGGGTTGTAACGTAGGTAGAATTGGGGACCCAAAAAAGGATTGTTTTTGGCTCATAATACGCGAAGGGTTTATCATTGGTGATCACTGCAAGTTTTACTGCCATCTTGCCCCTTCTGGTTCAAAGAGCGTCTTCAGTCTTTGAAGTGCATATTTGTTTTTAGAGAACGTCTCTCTCATGTCAAGACGGCGTCAATACCTTGTCTATGCTTTTGTCATCTGAATGTGACATAATCTGGGAGTATCCTTTGCTGTCCAGCTCCCTTGGGATTTTCTTTTATAATCAGATCTCACTGGTGACCTATACAAAGGTATCATGCCATTTTTTGGCATTTACAAGATCAAACACATGATTCACAAGTGTACAAGTATTTGGATGGGCATCGGCCTTGCTTTTACCAGGCACTTTGCTTTTTCTTGGTGCCCAGGATCGAATTTTCCTCTTTTTTTTTTTTTTCATCTTTTGTCGAGATCCCACATTTTCTTTTCTTTTGGGGATCAGAATTTTCAAATGAGTGTGCTAGATGTACAACTTGAATCTCAGCACTCAAACATTAATCCAGGAATTTTTCACAAATCTTGTGTTTTGAACTCTTCCGCTCTTGAAGGGACGTTGCTTCCGTCTTGGAATATGCCATGATCACCAACGGGCTTGTGAAACGAACGTATAGGCTCAATTGGGCTGTACAAAGGGTAAAAGTGCATAGGATAGAGAAACGAATGCTTTTCGTCATCCTAAAGCACTTGAACTACCATAGAAGTTAAAATGACAAGCAACACACGAAGATTGATGCAAGTCTGAGCAAGAGAACTTCTAACCATTTACCTCCTGATATCGCTGGACGTACTTATAGTTTTCCCCACCGTGGGGTGGTTCTTGACAGGGGTATAAAATGAAACCGCCGTTCAAAGGGCTATCAACGGTCATCTGTAGTGTTTATGATAGAGAAACGAATGCTTCCGTCGTCTCGATTCATGTAATCACTGCGAATAACCCCTACTTCCGTAGGTCAAGGTCTTGCTATCCTTACCACTCCACTCATCTCTTAAGTGTGTATAGGACGTGTTTAGATTCAGGTTGCCTTTTATCTGAGGAAATATCCTCTTGAACGGTTTAAACAGCTTTTGCTGGAAAAGTTCATTTTGCTTTTTCAAAACTTGCCCTCAAAAAGGGATTTGTGATGCACAATGTATATTTCAACCATGTTTAGATAACCTCCAAATCTAAACATGAATGCTAATGTCACAACTGTGAGAATTCTGCATCTTTCTAGACATGAGCTTTGAATGCATGCTAGATTCCAAGTAGCCTTCAAATTCTAGAAATAAGGATTCTGACAGTCTTAAAAACCTAAAAGGCTGGGAAAGGAATACTTACCTGCCCTGCGCGGCTAGGGATCCCTGAAAACAATAAAAGGAATATGTCGGTGTACGCTCTCGAATTTCAGAAAATTAGAACGATACATCTTACCCTTGATCATGCACTCCAATGAAAGTGGATAGATTCGTGAAAATCTGCATTTTTCTTAACAATACAAGACGATTAAGTGTTCTAAAATTTCTTGAAATTTTCAGTCTTTTGAAAAGAAAGGACGTGCACCTGACCATCATAATAGTAAGTCTTCTTGATTATGCATTCCAATCTATCGCGACCCTGCTCCCTTGGGTCCTGCAATATTGAACACATGCTAATTTATGCATGGATGCATGACATGCTTATGCAAAGGCTATCATGAAGAGTAGGCTTAATTCGAGGCAGGGCATATGACCGGAATCTGATTTTATTTCAAGGGTAATATTTCTTCACAGCATCTGAATTCACAGGGTGCCCCAGTTCTTCTCCCTCGGAGTTTACAAGAATTAATGCTCCTCCCGTGAGGATCTTCTTAACAATGTAGGGGCCTTCGTAATTCGGAGTGAATTTTCCCCCGGGATGGGTAGTACTCGGCAAAACTTTTCTAATGACCAAGTCATTTACTTCGAAGTTTCTGGTCTTGACCTTTCGATTGAACGCCCTGGCTACTCTCTTCTGGTAAGTTTGTCCATGGCAAATGGCTTTAAGACGTTTCTCGTCTATTAAATTCAGCTGTTCATATCTATGCTTGAAATACTCTGACTCAGAGAGTTTATCTTCGGATAAGATTCTCAAAGAGGGAATCTTAACTTCTACTGGTAGAACTGCTTCCGTCCCATACACCAGACTATAGGGAGTTGCCCCTGTAGAAGTCCTGATCGACGTTCGGTAAGCCATCAAGGCGAAGGGCAGCCTTTCGTGCCAGTCCCTGTAGTTTTCTGCTGTTTTAGCCAAGATTCTCTTGATGTTTTTGTTGGCTGCTTCCACTGCCCCATTCATTTGTGGACGGTAAGGAGATGAGTTCAGATGTCGAATGCTAAAGTGATCCAGCAGATCATCGACAATTTTGTTGTTCAGGTTGGACCCATTATCTGTGATGATCGCTTGAGGGGTACCATACCGGGATATGATATCTCTTTTGACGAATCTTGCCACATTTCTTGCAGTGAGATTCTTGTAAGAGCTGGCTTCTACCCACTTTGTGAAGTAATCAATCGCTACCAAGATGAAGCGATGACCATTCGAAGCCACAGGATTAATAGGCCCTATCATGTCCATGCCCCACATAGAGAAAGGCCAAACTTCAGACATTTGGTGCAGTTCGCTTGGGGGTGCATTGATCTTATCCCCGTATATTTGGCATTGGTGGCATGACCGGACGTGCAGACAGCAGTCTGATTCGATGGTCATCCAATAATAGCCAAGCCGCATGATCTTCCGGGCGAGGAGGTGGCCGTTCATGTGTGGCCCACACACACCTTCATGGATCTCTTTCATGAGGACATTTGCTTCTCTGGCATCTACACATCTTAACAGAGTAGAATCAAACGATCTCTTATACATGATTTGTCCATTGAGGAAGAACTTGCTGGCCATCTTGGTTATGTATTTTCGGTCTCCTGACTGGCATCCTTCAGGGAATTCCCCTTTCAAGAGGTAATTCCTGATGTCATAGTACCATGGCTCTCCATCAGATTCTTCTTCGATTAGCATACAATAAGCCGGCTTTTCAACAATGCCGATCCTCAGAGGTTCTACATCCAACCCTTCAGTCTCTTGTAACATCGAGGCTAGGGTGGCTAACGCATCGGCAAATTGATTGTGAGACCTTGACAGGTATTCGAATGACACTTCTTCGAACTTGAGTATCAATTCTTCAAGGTATTCATGATAAGGGATGAGCTTTGCATCTTTCGTCTTCCACTCCCCCTGTGTCTGTAGAATAATGAGCATGGAGTCTCCAAAGACTTGTAACCTAAGTATCTCCATAGAAAGGGCCAGTCGTAGGCCCAGAATGCATGCCTCATATTCTGAAATGTTGTTAGTACAAGGAAAAGTTATCTTTGTCGCGACAGGGTAATGTTGACCATCCGGGGATATCAGTACTGCCCCAGTACCTGTCCCTGATAGATTGACAGCACCATCGAAATACATGATCCACTTGTCTTCTGCTAAGTTCAGAATTTGATCTCGAGTGTTTATTACTTCAGGGGATTCAACGCTTGACGGGTTTTCTGCCAGCATGTCTGCTATAGCTCTTCCTTTTACCGACTTCTGTGGAGAACACTTGATGTCAAATTCAGACAACATTACTTGCCATTTTGCCAATTTCCCAATTAAAGCGGGCTTCTCCAGGAGGTATTTGACAGGATCGTTCTCTGTTATGAGCTGGATATGGTGGTGTAGGGTATACTGCCTCAGTCTGCGAAGTATCCATACCGTTGCTACGCAGGCCCTTTCAATTGGTATATATTTTGCTTCAGATGGCGTGAATTTCTTACTCAGGTAATAAATGGCCCTCTCTTTTCCATCTATCGGGCTTGTTTGGGCAAGTAAGGCTCCCAAGGACTCTTATCGTATGGTCAAGTATAAGGTCAATGGGTGACCAGGGATTGGTGGTACAAGCACCGGTGGTGTGATCAAATAGTTTTTGATCATTTGGAATGCCTTGCTGCACTCGGCGTCCCATGTTATTTTCGCGCCTTTCTTAAGCAATTTGAAGATTGGCTTAGCCACATCAGACAGCTGATTGATGAACCTGGCAATATAGTTCAATCTCCCTAGAAGGCTTCTCACTTCTTTTACTGTGGATGGAGTTGATAAATCGTGGATGGCCTGGATTTTTGAGGGATCAATTTCAATGCCTCTGTTGCTGACTATAAACCCAAGGAGTTTCCCGGATCTTGCCCCAAACACGCATTTGTTAGGGTTCAGCTTTAACTTGTATTTGCGCAGGCGCTCGAATAGTTTTCTTAATACCTGTATGTGATCTTGTCCTTTCTTGGATTTAGCGATCATGTCATCAACATATACTTCAATCTCTTTGTGGATCATATCATGGAATAACGTGACCATAGCCTTCTGGTAGGTAGCCCCGGCGTTTTTCAATCCAAAGGGCATGACTTTGTAGCAAAAATTTCCCCACGGTGTGGTAAATGCAGTCTTGGGTTTGTCTTCTTGTTTCATGAAGATTTGGTTGTATCCCGAGAATCCATCCATGAATGAGAATAATTCGTAACCCGCCGTACTATCCACCAATACATCAATGTGGGGAAGTGGAAAATCATCTTTTGGGCTTGCTCTATTCAGATCTCGGTAATCTACGCAGATCCGAACTTTTTCGTCTTTCTTCATGACGGGGACTATATTTGCAATCCAGTCCGAGTATGGGATAGCTTCAATGAAGCCTACCCTAAGAAGTTTCATGACTTCTTCCTTAATCTTGTCTTCTAACTCGGCTTTCATCTGCCTGCTGCCTTGTTTGACTGGTTTGACGCCGGGATCTGTGGGCAATGCATGTTCCACGATTTTAGGATCAAGTCCTGGCATATCCGCGTAAGACCATGCGAAGATGTCTTGATATTCTTTTAGTAGCTTGGTGAATTCGAGCTTTTCATCTCGGGATAGGTGTCCGTCGATCTAGAGCTCTTTGACGTTCGCGGTGTCTTCCAAATTAATAACGACTGGTTCTTCTGAGGTAGGAGGCTTTGATTCTTCAAAGGTGTTCCAATCTCTTCGGATAGATGCATAATCACCGTCTTCCTCTTCCTCGATGTTATAGGAGTGGTTAATGGAGGGATCTGAATTTTGTAACAACCTGGTATGCATGTTTGAGATGATATGCCTGAAATGTCATGAGTATGGTTAGTTCGTGCTCAGTAAAAATGACATGCATGATCATGTAAAGTCTTTTCGAAAAAGTTTTCGAAACAGGTATCGGTACCCATGGGACTAGTCCTCATGTCATTGGACATCCCGGCCCCATGGAAATCTTTTGAAAATTAGGAAACATATGGCAAATCAGGCCTCAAGCTTCTGTATGGAAGACTATTATCATCATTGGGCTGATTCGTGGTTCCATATGTCCTTAACAAAACATGCATGGTTTTATTGAATGCGAAATGGGCCGCGTTACAAGATGTGCTATTTGGACCAACGGCCGGAGATCCAAAGGCGTTTTCCTATGCGCACAATAAGGAAAGAAAATACAATGAAATGCAGAAAGTTTTAAACGCAGTATTTAAAGATAAAGGAAGAGTTTCTTTACTCAGAGGAAGTGGCTTCATTATCCAACCACTCCACGATGACATTCACAGAGTCATCTTCAAGAAAAGGATTTGTCAGATCTGGTTCCATCGGCGAAGTGATATCCTCTTCAGATAGCCATTTTGAGTTCTGGTTGAAGTAGGCATTTAAGGGATTCCTGAACATCCGAAACCTGCCCTTCCAGGTGGGAGAACCGATGAATGAGTTATTCGGGCTGTTTTCGCCTCCACGGCGTCCCAGGCTTTTGCCTCGGCCTCGGCCTGTTGCTTTCGGGACAGAATCATTCATGGGATATTTCTGGTACCCCAAGCCCATTCTATGTGGATTAGCCTTCAACTGTAGTGGGGTATTTATACCCTGATTATGTTTGCCTAGGCCTTTTTCAGGATTGAACCCGTATGCCAGTAGCATCTTAGCTGGTAGAAGACTGGCTTCTGAGATGTAGGGAGTTCTCAACTTCGACCCTACTGGGGTATGAACTGTTGCCACCAATTCTAGGGAGTGATAGCTCGCTTCAGTTTTCTCTTCAGGCTCAATATAGGGAATGGCACTGTTCTGGTATGCCTGGAGGTCGACTTCCCCATGTACGGTAATCACCTTCCCATCTACAACGAAACGTACTTTTTGGTGCAGGCTCGAAGGGACAGCTCCTGCTGTATGGATCCAAGGTCTTCCTAGTAAGAATCCAAATGCACTGGGCAGATCCATTACTTGAAAGTTTATAGAGAACTTTGTTGGGCCGATAAATACGTCAAGCTCGATCTCACCCTCTACCGTCTTCTTCATGCCATCGAATGCTCTTACAGCTGTCTTGGATGCCTTGATCATCTCTTCATTGATTCCCAGCCTCCTTATGGTAGCCAAAGGGCAGATGTTAAAGGCTGATCCATTATCGATCAATACGTGTGCCACTCTTTTGCCGTTACATTGGGCGGAGATGTATAAGGCCTTATTGTGCCCTCTTCCTTCCATGGGGAAGTCCTCGTCAGAGAAGCTTAATTGGTCTTTCAAAAGAATTGCTCCTACAAAGTCCCCTAGTTGTACCTCATTAATTGTTTCAGGGACATGTACTTCGTTGAGCACCTTCAACAGCGCGTTCTTGTGCTTCTCTGAATTGATGAATAGGTTTAATAGGGATATCTGAGCGGGCATCTTTCTTAGCTGCTCTATTACTTCAAACTCGCTGGTTTTGATGATCGATATGAGCTTTTCGGCATCTTCCTTGGAGACTTCCCTTTTTTCAGGTTCATCCTCTCTGGGGGCGTAAAATCTTCCGGACCTCATTACTGCATCTACTTGTGTGGTCCCGTAGTCCCAATGGACTGCTTTAGGATCGTACTCTTCTGCTGGGGGGACTTTTATGGTTATAGTTGTCAGATGAGGTATCTCTGGTCCCGACATGCTGCTTTCTTCCTCCTGAGGCAATTGAATTACGACAGGCCTAACTGGGCAATCTTCCACCTTGTTCAGGTTATCCAGTTCATCCAATCTAATTACCACGGTCGTGACTATTTCGACCATTGATATAGTGTTGTCGAGTTCTTCTATGCCCTTCGAGGACTCTGGTTGAGAGAGATCATCCATATCTCCCCAACCGTCTGGTATGATGTCTTCAATCTTTTGATAAAAGCTGGGAGGAGCTGAATATTTCACTTTGAAATTGTACCCTCCAGAATCTTGACCCATATTGTCTATAATTTCACCTTTCTTCAGCGCATCGGCCATAAACTTGAGGTCTGCTAGACTTCGCCTCTTGGCTTCTAGTTCTTCCTCTTTGAATTCTTCCTCTGATTGGGTGACTGGCCCAAGACTGTTTGCCAGATTCTCATGTGAGGTACCACATGCGTTATTCTGCTCAGTTGGGATCAAGAAGTGGTTCCCTTCTAAAGATAGAGAAGCTTTAATCCCTTCGAATTCTTTATCAGTGATATCGGACATTATCCCCAAGCTTATCATCTTGGCAATACATAACTTCTTTTGGTCAGTTGAGATCTCCCCTGCTTTCGGGCATGATGAAGCGGTTGTTAGCAGGTCGGTCAGCTTGGGCACGTCTACCTTCAACTTCAGGTAGTCTTCTTCCACTTCAGAGAATATTGCCCCCACTGCTTGGTGATCTGGAAGTGGGTTTTCTTGTACATTTGGGGCCGCGTGGTCAAATTTTAGAATCTGACTATCAATCAGGGCTTGCACTTTCAGCTTAAGGGTATAGCAGTTATCCACATTATGCCCTCTTTCGCCCATATGATAGGTACATGTCTGGCTCTCATCAAAGCCAGGATACCTTGCCGGGTTTGTCCTAGGTGGTTCTTTCGCCACCAGGTGTTGCTCCAGCAGCATTGGGAGCAGCTCGGATAAAGGTCTTGGGAGCTGAGAGAATTGCCTCTGGGGTTGCTTTCTTCTAGGCTCTTGTACTTTCGGTGCCGACCAGGATGACCCTCCTTTGATCTGGTTAGAGTTGCTGAACGACTTGAGCTTATGGGGATCTGGTATGAATGCTATGTCGAGCCCGGCTTCCCTCCCTTTTTTAAAGGGATACTGTTTCCTAGTAGGTGCTTCGTGAGGCCTTCTTTCTCTCAAGGCCCACTCCAGCCTTTCAGCAACCTTTATCAGGTGTGCAAATGTTTGACATCCAGAAGTATTCAGCTTGTCAAAGTACTCATAGGGGAGTGCTTTCAGGAATAAGTCGATTAGCTCCTCTTCTGGGATTGAAGGCTTTACTTGGGTAGCCAAGGCTCGCCACCTCTGAGCATATGTCCTGATCGATTCACCCCTTGTTTTTGAAGTTCGTAGAAGGTCTTCTCTTGTTGGGGCTGTAGTCGTGTTAAATTTGTACTGCCTGAGGAAGTCTTCTGCGAGATCTTCCCATCCGTCGTAATCTTCCAAATCTAGTTCAATGAACCAGGCCAGAGCGGCGCCAGCCAAGCTCTCTTGGAATGTGTTCATTAACAGTGGAATGTAATCTGAATAGTGCGCCATCTTGCGCAGGTAGTACTTGAGGTGGGCACGGGGACAATCTGTCCCATTGTATTTCCTTACGAACTCTGGTTCTTTATAGTCAGGAGGAGTCTCCACTTTAGCAAAAGGAGATATCTTGTCGAAGCGGGCTAACTCGTAGCCTTGGCTGCTCAGGCATTCTTCGATCTTAGCCAATCTCTTAGCCTCTACCTCTGTTTTCATGGTCTGTTTTCCCTTCTCCTCTTTTTCAAGGTTGATAACAACAGGCGAGGCTTTTTGTTGTGACCGGCTATTTGGTTCATGAACGTCCTCCTCTGTACGCTGTGTATCTTTCGTCAACTCTTTATCTGTCGTATCAGGTATGAAAGAAGTACCAGCGTTGTTCTGGTTGTGAGTCGTCGTCTGTTTAGCTTGGGATGTCTCTAGCATGGTCTTAATGTCAGCCATCATAGTTGCTAGGGCAGTCATCTGAGATTCCAGCATGCCTACGCGCGGAGTTAACTCTTGCTGCTCCATTCATGTCTTTAGGCGAGTTCGGAAGCGATGTGTGGGAAATTCCGTGATGAGAGCGTACCTGTTTCAAAAGATCTATAGTGAGTGCTTCGCTTATTTTAGCAAAAAGAAGCAGTTAATTCTTTCAGTTGCATGCTTCTTGCCAGTAGATGAGTGTCGCGACCCGTCCGAAGGCGGACGTGGCTAATGGATTACCGATCGCGGGCCTTCCCCCGCACAAGGGTGCGGATCGCGGGCTTTGGATCGGCGCGGGCCCTCCCAGGCCCATACCAAATCGCGGCGGGAGTATTTTTCAAAGGAATTCGACGATAACAGTCGATCGCTTTCGACCTTAGTGTGGTCGTGGTGGCATGTGCAACTTGTGCATGCATTTGGAGTCGCCACCGGTCTTTCTTGGAGGGTAGACCGGAAACCTTATTGACCGATTGGGAGAGATCGATCAATTCTGCGGAACCAGAGATTTTGGGTTCGGGGACTTGGTTACGTTGATGTCATTACCAACGCCCTTTCGGTACCTAACGCGAGTGATTTTCCCTAACTAGGATTTCATGCAGGCGCAATTTTGGGTGAGGTAAGTCTGACTTTGCACATTAACCAGTTTAACATGCTCACGTAATCATAATAAATAAATAGATGCCAATCACATAAACATCTATCCTACGTGGTGATCATGGAATTATGATTTAATGGGTCTCGAGCCAATGAGACCACATTTAATCATTTTAATATTTTAATAACGGAGAGCCGCTCTTCGCTTCTTGGTTTCTTGAACTCTTCAAGAATTGGGCCCCAAAGAGCTCGCCGACTTAAAAGGCTCCTCCACGTAATCCTCGTAGCATTTACATCAACAATTGACTATGCTAAAAATAAAGATTACATGAAAAATAAAAGGAGTACGCAGTCTCCATTTAATAATTACAACCCCAAATATATAAATAATCATCATACATTCATATATACATCAATCACATTGATTATGGATTTTTCCATGATCACCACCCTTTCACGTAAGTAATAAATTCACAATTTAAAACTTAGGAAGGCACAATAAAAATTCTACGTTGAATCATATTAAGAATTTTTACGTAAAATAAGATAGCCATAAATTTTCGATTCAAAATTGATTTAGTCTCAATTTTTGCTACGTTGATTAATTTATCATATAAAATAATCAATCTCCATTAGCCATGTAAGACGAACAATTCGTTAATACATATTGGCCATAGTATTGCAAAAATTGCAAAAAATCAATTAAATGCACGAAAACAACTAAGGATTGGCTCTGATACCACTGTTGGGATCCACGTAACACGTAGCGGAAATAAATAACAACCCATACATGTATCTCCAGAGGCGTACTTCGTGCATTTCAATCGAAAAAAATCACAAAGTCTCAAAGGGAGTAAATAGATTACCTCTCGTAGCGTGCTTGAACGGAGGTGTCGGTTCGATGTTCTTCGATCTCAGCATCCACAAGTGTTAGGCATCTAATTCGGACGCACCACCAATTGACGAACGGGGAGACGACTAATAACTCCACAACAATTGTGCTAGCAATATGCGGAATCAATATTCCGAACTTAGTATATTTTGCTCTCTCAAGATTATGAGAATATAGAGAGTGTTTGTGTTCTTCTCTCTAAGCTCTCAAAAATTTGCACACTCTACAAAATGTCTCCCCCCTTCAACCTCAAAACTCTTGCCATCCTTTTATAGCCAAAAATACCTTCCAATAAATTGTATTTAAAAATAGCACTAACAATTATAAATTCTATCTAAAAATAGCACTCACAAATAAATGACATTTAAAAATAGCACTAACAATAGCACTCACAATTTATAATACAAAAATGCTATTTAAAAATAGCACTAACAATTATAAATTCTATCTAATAATAGCACTCACAATTTATGATAAATAAATGCCATTTAAAAATAGCACTAACAATAGCACTCACAATTTATGATAAATAAATGTCATTTAAAAATAGCACTAACAATAGCACTCACAATTTATAATACAAAAAATGCTATTTAAAAATAGCACTAGCAATAGCACTCACAATACAAAAATGCTAAAAAAAAGGCACTAACAAAGGTGTTAAAAATAATAACCATTATTATTATTACAAGAGTTAAAGAGGTTACCAAACAGTACAAATATGCATAACGTATAAATACGTATAACGTATAAATACGTAGAGCATACGTATACATCCGTGAAACCGGGGACTAATTGAAAGAAAAATGTACAATTAAGCCCTTTTGGTAAAAATTGATTAAATTGGAGGGCAAATTGACCTAATTGCACTTTAAGACTTTAGAATCCAATGTCATAGCTTATAAAAAGTGAGAATTGAAAACTAAAAGACTCGAAAATGATTTTTTTTAGGCTCGGTTCGGGTTTATGTTTGTGAAGGAACATAGTGACCCGAGCCGAATTTTTGAGATTTAAAGTGACACACTTGAAGAGGAAATTAAAACAAAATTATCGAATATTTTTGGGTATTTTTCTGACCACGAATGGTATTTTTCTGATTTTTTTGGGTATTTTTATAATTAAATAAACTCGAAAAATATTAAAAATACCGAAAAATATTTTTTGTTCAAAATTGGTTCCTAAGGTTAAACCAAGGCTTCCAAAGTTGATTTTGTGATTTTATGACCTTTTTTGATATTTTTAATTAATTTTAAAGAATAAAAATCACAATAATAAATGGTAAAAAAAATCAGGTGTCAACAGCTGCCCCTCTTTGAGAGGAATCTCGTTAGAGGTTTCTCTCAAAGATAAGGTGGCACCTGATTCCTAGCCGTCTCAACTGGGAAAATAAGAGAAGAAATGTTATGACATCGGATCCTTAAGCCTATTGATAAAAGCTCAAATCAATCCCCGGTTTGCTCTAACAATTTGAACATGGGCCGGAGTGAGAGAGGCTTACCTGAAGCTCACCTGTCGGATGCTGCCGGTTGCGACGACTTTCAAGAAGATGCCTAGGACTCGTCATTCAGAATATCCTAGGGAGATTAAGCTCTGACCTGTATGGTAGGTCATACAATGATGTGATTCCTAACTTGTAGGAACCTAAGGAAGGCGCATCCCACGCTTTGGGATTTGCCAAGGATTTTGATCCGTATGGTGGATCAGACCTTTGTGTTGATCCTTACTACGATATTTATCAATGAGTTGACCCTTATGCGGTTTCTACCAATGAATTGACCCTTATGGCGGTTTCTACCATATGTGACCCTTCAGGCGGTTTCTACCATTAATGTGATCCCTCAGGCGGTTTCTACCTTGGTTTGACCCTTCAGGCGGTTTCTACCTTGAGTTGACCCTTCAGGCGGTTTCTACCTTTGATTTGACCATTCAGGCGGTTTCTTCCTTGTGTTGACCCTTCAGGCGGTATCTACCATGTGTTGACCCTTCAGGCGGTATCTACCTTGTGTTGACCCTTCAAGCGGTATCTACCTTTGATTTTGACCCTTCAGGCGGTATCTACCTTTGATTTGACCCTTCAGGCGGTATCTACCATATTTTGACCATTCAGGCGGTATCTACCTTGATTTGACCCTTCAGGCGGTATCTACCTTTGAGTTGACCCTTCAAGCGGTATCTACCTTATTTTGACCCTTCAGGCGGTATCTGGCTTCATTTGACCCTTCAGGCGGTATCTACCTTTGTTTTGACCCTTCAGGCGGTTTCTACCTTGTGTTGACCCTTCAGGCGGTATCTACCATGTGTTGACCCTTCAGGCGGTATCTACCTTGTGTTGACCCTTCAGGCGGTATCTACCATGATTTGACCCTTCAGGCGGTGTCTACCTTGGGTTGATCCTTCAGGCGGTATCTACCTTGTGTTGACCCTTCAGGCGGTATCTACCATAGTTTTGACCCTTCAGGCGGTGTCTACCATCAGTTTTGACTTTGAAAAGGGGTCTCATGACGAGGGTTCTCCACGTCCGATGAGACTGCCTAAATTATGAAAAGGGGTCTCATGACGAGGGTTCTCCACGTCCGATGAGACTGTCTGATTTTTGAAAAGGGGTCTCATGACGAGGGTTCTCCACGTCCGATGAGACTGTTTAAATTATGAAAATGGGTCTCATGACGAGGGTTCTCCACGTCCGGTGAGACTGTCTGATTTTTGAAAAGGGGTCTCATGACGAGGGTTCTCCACGTCCGATGAGACTGCCTAAATTATGAAAAGGGGTCTCATGACGAGGGTTCTCCACGTCCGATGAGACTGTTTGATATTTTGAAAATGGGTCATGGGACGAGGGTTCTCCACGTCTGATAGGACTTTTCTTTTAAAAGGGTTTTTCTTCCCCCTTTTTTTTTGGAGACCCCGAAGTTTGTCGGGAATTCAGTTTTTTTGAAGTAGTGAAAGATTTTATTTTGACAAAACTTCACTTGAGTCTGTTGAAGCGACATTCTGGGAGCTGGGTTCTCCAGGTATCTTGCAGAAGTTTGAGCCTGAAAGATTTTTCTTCACCAAGAAAACGTTAGTAATCTTTGGGAAGACTACGGCTGTCCATTTTGACAAAACCGTATGATTTAAGTTTTAATCATGAAATGTGCATTTTGATGCTGGAGGTTATCCAAAGCATTCTTGCAACATGCAAATGTGATCACAAATCCCTTGCACGGAAAATCTGGATCAACAGTTTGAAAATTCCAAAAAGATTTTGTTCAAAACATCAATTGGAATATTTCTCGACAAGGAGGTCTTCTCACCTGTTTTGCGATAGTGGTTTTTTTATAGGGGATGCACTCAATTCCCTACTAACCTGTGCCTAGGTTTTAGGTTCATTCGCAGCGCGTACATTTTGATCGGTCGGGAGGTTTTCCACGGGACCGTAATGTTGGGCTTGGATATTGGTTTTCAAGGGGGACCCGCTTTGGAGTCGAGGCCATTGAATGAAATCCTTCACCATCTGCTCCGGGTTTACAAGTCAAGAACCCTGCAAAATGAGAAAGAAATAGTCTTGCTCGTACTTCTTCGAGCTAAGCAATATGTTAACCCAAGTGTCTTAGTCAGAGAAGACTGTTTCAGGGTTATGATGTTGGTAGGATTGGGGACTGAAAAAGGCTTGTTTTTGGCCCAGAATTTATGAGGGGATTGACATTGGTGATCATTGCAAATTTGTCACCTGTCTTTTCCATTCTGCATCTTCAGTTTTTGAGGTGTGCAACCGCTTTTGAGGTGTGCACAAGTCCTTTAGAGAGCATCTCTTGTTGCATTAAGAAGGTTGACAACTCTGTCTGCGCCTTTCCTCCGCGCTTGACATCATTTGGAGAGCAGTCTTTTTATCTGACTCCTTTAGGAATTTTCTCTTTTCCCATCCAAGTTTCACTGGGAATCAAGCAAACAGCTTGCACGAGCATCGGCCTCGCTTTTACCAGGCACTTTGCTTTTTCTTGATGCGGTGGATTTTTCTCATTCATTTTTGGAATCCCGCTTTTTTCTCATCTTCATGGGATCATGTTAGACATATAGTCTAAACATGCTTTAAATATCAGTCCGGGAATTCTCTTCGTAATCCCTGAGTCTTGAACTCTTCCATTTTTGAAGTGGTGTGGCATCCGTCTTGGAATGATCACCAATGGGTTCATGAAATGAATTTGCAGGCTCAAGTTGGCTGTGCAAAGGATTCGGTGTGTGGGATAGAGAAATAAATGCTTCTCGTCATCCTATGGCACTTGGATTACCATATAAACAATACACAAAGATTAATGTTAGTCCGAGCAAGAAAATTTCTAACCATTTTCTCCTGATGCTGCTGGACTCATCTCCATTCTGCCCCGATGTGGGGTGGTTCTTGACAGGGTTAAGAATGAAAATCGCCGTTCAAATGGGTTGTCAATGGTCACCTGTAGTGTTTGGGGATATGAAACGAATGCCTCCGTCGTCCCAATCCATGTAATCGCCGCGAATGGTCCCTACTTCCGTAGGTCCAGATTTTGCTGTCTGATCCGCTCCACTCCTCTCTCAAGTGTGTATAGGACGTGTTTGGATTTAGGCTTTGCCTCTCGTCTTTTGAGGAAGTGCCCTTTTGATTGTTTTGAACATTTTTTTATTGGAAAAATCTTTTTCATTTTCTCCAAAGATTTTACCCGTCAAAGGGGATTTTATGATGCCCCATGCATGTTTTTATTCATGTTCGGACAACCTCCTGTTTCAAAACATGAATGCCAATGAAATTTAAATTCTATGTCTTTTTCTAGACATTAGATTATGAAAGCTTTTCTTTTCTTGTCTATTTTTTATTCAACATCTTCAAGGGATTTTGGGAGAGGGATACTTACCTGTTCCTCGTGGCTGGAGATCCCTGAAAATGCAGAAGAAACATGTTATTGTTCGTTCATGAATTTTTCAAAGAAAATTAGAACGATACATTTTACCCTTGGTCATGTATTCCAACGGGTAATACATGGGATGTGAAAACCCGCTTTGCCTTGATGGTGAGCCCATGTCAAAAACAAACAATAAGTGTCAGTTTGCGTTCCAAAATTCAAGACAAATTGGAACGATACCGCCTTGTTCTTGCTTGGTGTTTTCATTTGAACACAAACGCGCGGCTTGCAGAAATTGGCCATCTATATTGCGGCCACGATTCCTCCGTTTGGTTGGCGATGAATCATTCTCGAGGATTTGCCCCAAAGGAGATCCATTTGTGTTTTTGGGCGCATTCCAGCGCCATTCTTCATAGTTCCTTTTATTCAAGAAAAATGAAATTTTTATCAGAATGTATGTCAAAGCATGAAGTGTGGAAGCGATACTTTTTACCATCCACTAGGTCTTATGATCAAAGACCATCTCTTGGAATTCTGACTTCTAGGGCCACTGATTCAATTCGCCTCCCTGTTAGCGCGCTCTTTTCATTTGGGGCTTTCAGCGCCAACGACTTCCTGCAAAATGAGTAAAAACTCATGTTAAGCCCGTGATCTTCGAAGATCAAATTGGAACGATACAAAGTTACCGTTCGCCCAAATTCGTATCTTGGGGTTTGATTCTGATGCGGACGACTCTGCTATTTGACTTTGCCGGAGAAGACACATCTTTCTTTGTCCAGCGCAAAATTAATTCACTTGCCCCAGTTAGGCGTGATTTATCACAGCTAGGTGACGCTTGTCTTGCTGTTTGTCATCTCTGGATTCGATGACCCTGGTCTGATGCGCTTTCATGGGGGATCATGAGAGTTTGCCCCCGGTTTGGCTCCTCAAAGCAAATGGGGGGAACCTGCTCCCATTGATTTTTGCAGATTCTGATCATCCATCTCGATTGTCAGAGTCCTTGATCAATTTAATCTGTCTCAAGACAGCTTGATATTCTTGGGATTCGTCATGTGGCGGTTTGGTGATTCTCTTGATCACAGTCGCCGTTTGAGGTATTTGACGTTCCCTGTTTGTTATTTGAAAGCATTACATCCTGCGTCTTCTACTCTTGATCATCATCTGAGAGGAAAAGGAAAGGAAGCATTATTCCCATATCAAGGAAATAATCATTTTGGAACGATACGTCCTTTTACACTTGATTTGCATTCCGTTTTGACGTTGCATATTGATATGAACAACATCTATCGAATTCCTCCATCCGTGCTTGAAGGTATTTGCAATGCCTACGGTTCATTTGCCCCAGCTGGGCGACGTCTGTTTTGTCATTTGAATGTATGAGCTTTTGGGTGCATTGTCTCTTTTATCACCTGAGATAAAAAAAAATGGAGAAGAACTTATCCTCAGATCTGATTAAAAATCAATTAGGAACGATACGTCCTTTCACCAAACGGGTGGCTCTGCGGCCAAATGCATTTTGCACTGAAGGGACGAATTTCACTATGCTCCACGGGTTTGGGGAATTTGCCCCTACCTTCGATATAAATGAGCCTTATCGAGATGTATACAATACAAATTGATCCCTAATACAATCAATCTAAGGGACGAGATAGAGAGGACCTCAGCAAAATTAGTCTTATTCAAGAGAACTAAAAATGCCAAACCAATCAAAGGAATGTGGTCCGAACACTCGGAGATGCCCCAGTTCCAGTCTTCGAGATGTGACTCCAGGATCGCCGATTTTTTTTTTTTAGGTGGTTTTAGATATATCAGCCATCTAAAGACATGCACATGAGACAAGTGAGGATAAAACTTCTAAAAATCAAAGGATTTGGCACCTAAGGTCAAGGTTCCCACCTCGAGTTCTAGAAAGAGCAGATTCCATTGCACAACTATCGTTGCATTGGGGCTCGATCCATAGCTCCAAATGAGCGGAATTGAAAAGTGGATTACCCCGTGTTTTTCCTCACGGAGATTCCATTTTCAATCCCTTCTATTGTTTTCCTATAGAAGGGCGCCCGGGGTTTTAGGCGCGATTGTGTGTGTTTTCGGTGTCGTGCTAAAGCGATAAACATGCATCTTATTTAACAATCACCACTTCAATATAAAACATACACACAATTGTCGCGACCCTCTCGAGGTTGTCGGGCTCTCGAGGGCTAATGGGCCGTCCAGTCTGGTCGGACGCGGGCCTCTCCCAAGGCCCATTACCCAAATCGCAACGGAGGTATGCGTAGTCGACCTTCAGTGTGGTCTAGTGACATGTGCTAAGTGTGCATGCCGAGGAGTCGCCACCAATCATTTTTTTGGAGGGTATGATTGGACCACCCTATTGAATAGTCGGGAGTTTCTATTCAATTCTGCGATAACCAGAGAACTGGGTTCGGGGACTTAGTTACGTCAACTGTCAGAGTTGACGCCCTTTCGGTACCTAAGTTGACTGAATTTTCTGACCAAAGATTTCATGCAGATGAGTGGGGTACGAGTTCTAAATCTAGGAGTTCATGCAGATAGGAATGACTATCATAGCAATCACAGTCAATAATAAAGTGCACAAATCGATGAATTCAAGTGTACAAATAAATCACATGGCATTCCTAATAAGGCCATATTGGCCTAGAGAAGCATCAATCAGGCTTAGGAATGATTTAGACATGATTTTGCCCATCAGGGGCAAAATCGTAATTTTGAGACAAGGGGGACAATTTGCCCAAAAAGGACAAAATCATCATTTCGGAATGAATCCGGAGTCAAAACAGGTTTGGTCACTCAATTGACCCATTTCCTATTTTTTGGCAATTTTCGTGATTTTCGGGAATTTTAGAAACCGATTTACCATTCGAAGGGTAAAATCGTCATTTTCTAAAAATGGAAATGAAATGTGGAAATCTTAGACATAAGGTTTAACCACCCATCTGGCCCATCACCAAATTCTAAGCAATTTCCACAATTTATCAGAATATCAAAGACGATTCACCCTTTGAGGGGTGAAATCGCCATTTTGGATTAAATGGGAGAAAATCCCAAAAATGAAAACAAATCGATTTTTTGTCATTTTCAGCCTTGGACAATTTTTAGAATTTTTCTGCAATTTTTCTCAATTTTTTTGTTTTTCTTTAATTTTTCCATTTTTTTGGCATTTTTGATTTATTAATATTTTTTTATATTTTCAGAAAATATTTTAACAAAAAGCATGTCTTTGACAATAGATAACACTCAACCAGATAAATAAGCTAACCACTAGACTGAAACAGATACATACAAATCAAGTCTATAAATGCAATATTTTAGAAAAATAATCCTGATATACGGATCGAGTACGTAAAACATACCGGATTGGACACCGGCCTTCAATCGCCCAGCCCCAGCCTGCGACCATCCCCATGCCCGTTACCTGTCGATCGCCATTAGAATGTCGATAGTCAATTTCACAAATTAAGACTAAAAAATAAAAAAATTAAAAAAAATTAAAAAAATTGGACACTGTTCATGCACTGTTCGGATTGGACACTGTTCATGCACACGGCTCGACACGTTCCGACACGTTCCGACACGCCGACACGCTCCGACACGCCGACACGCTCCGACACGCTCCGACACGTTCGACACGCTCCGACACGTTCGACACTCTCCGACACGGCTCGACACGCTCCGACACGCTCCGACACGTTCGACACGCTCCGACACGGCTCGACACGCTCCGACACGCTCCGACACGTTCGACACGCTCCGACACGGCTCGACACTCTCCGACACGGCTCGACACTCTCCGACACGGCTCGACACGCTCCGACACGCTCCGACACGTTCGACACGCTCCGACACGTTCGACACTCTCCGACACGGCTCGACACTCTCCGACACGGCTCGACACGCTCCGACACACTCCGACACGTTCGACACGCTCCGACACGTTCGACACTCTCCGACACGGCTCGACACTCTCCGACACGCTCCGACACGTTCGACACGCTCCGACACGTTCGACACTCTCCGACACGGCTCGACACTCTCCGACACGGCTCGACACGCTCCGACACGTTCTACACGCTCCGACACGTTCGACACTCTCCGACACGGCTCGACACTCTCCGACACGGCTCGACACGCTCCGACACGTTCCGACACGCCGACACGCTCCGACACGCCGACACGCTCCGACACGCCGACACGCTCCGACACGCCGACACGTTCCGACACGTTCCGACACGCCGACACGCCGACACGCTCCGACGACGGGGTGGTGACCCGAGGCCGTTTCTGAGCTCCACCAGCGGCGCGTAGGCTCCACAAGCTCCGAGGGAGGAGGTAGGACTCCGGGGCAGTCACCGGAGGCGATGGCGGTGACGGATTTGGCCCGATCCGAAACAAACCCGAACCAAACTCCGAAACGGGTGGAGGTCGCGGGTCTTGAGTTGTTCACGGCGGCTTTGAGGTACGACGGCTAGCGACGACGGCGGAAGGATCGAAGGCGAAGGCAAATAATGCACGAAGGTGAGGATTCCTTTTTTTTTTTTTTTTTAAGAAGAAGAAGAAGACAAGAAGAAGAAGAAGAGCTCTTGAAGAAGAGGAAGGAGAGGAAGAAGATGAAGTCGCGGGGGGGGAGAAGAAGCCAGCGACGGATGAGGGAAAAGGTGAGTGAATAATAATAAAAAATAAAATAATAATAAAATAATAATAAAATAAAATATTAAAAAGTAAGAATAATAATAAAATAATCAAAAGAAAAGACAAAATGATTAGTTTCCTTTTCCTTTTGAATGATGATGTTTTCACTCCTTTTCCTTTTAATCATTACTAATATTTTTGCCAGATTCAATTTTATGGTGATCAGAAAACACCTAAAATCAAACCTGAATTTTACTATTTATGAGGTTAGAAAATAGATAAAATAAAAATAAAAATACTGACTATTTTTATATATCTTTGTGACCTCAAATATTATTTTTCTTGATTTTCTTTTTATTTTTATATTTTTCGAAAATAATAATAATAAAAAATACGAAAAATATGAAAAAATATTTTTTTATCCAAAATGGTTCCTTTAGCTTGGCCAATGTTACCAAAGTTGATTTTGTAATTTTTCAGCTTTTTATGGATTTTCTGTGAATTTTTGAAAAATAAAGGAAACAAAAAGGTTGATCAAAATTTAGGTGTCAACAGCTGCCCCTCTTTGAGAGGAATCTCGTTAGAGGAATCTCTCAAAGATAAGGTGACACCTGAGTCCTGATCGACTCGACTTGGGAAACTAAAGGAAAAGGAGTCATGACATCCAATCTTCATGCTTGTCCATGTATGCTCTTTCTTGAAGGGGGAAACGTTCATTTGACATGAGAGAGTGAGATAGTAGAGAGACATACCTGCCACTTACCTGTTCGATGCTGCCGGTTGCGACGACTTTCAAGAGGATGCCTAGGACTCGTCATTCAGAATATCCTAGGGAGGTTAAGCTTTGACCTGTATGGTAGGTCATACCATTATGGGATTCCTAACGGCTAGGAATCTAAGGAAGGCGCATCCCACGCCCTGAGATTTGCCAAGGATTTTGATCCGTATGGTGGATCGGACATTTGTGTCGATGCTTATGGCGGTACTTACCAATGAGTTGACCCTTATGGCGGTTTCTACCATTGTTTGGCCCTTCAGGCGGTATCTACCTTTGTTTTGACCCTCCAGGCGGTTTCTACCTTTGTTTGACCCTTCAGGCGGTATCTACCTTGAGTTGACCCTTCAGGCGGTATCTACCTTTGTGTTGACCCTTCAGGCGGTTTCTACCTTTGTTTGACCCTTCAGGCGGTATCTACCTTGAGTTGACCCTTCAGGCGGTATCTACCTTTGTGTTGACCCTTCAGGCGGTTTCTACCTTGGTTTGACCCTTCAGGCGGTATCTACCTTGTGTTGATCCTTCAGGCGGTATCTACCTTTGTTTGCTTTGAAAAGGGGTCTCATGACGAGGGTTCTCCACGTCCGATGAGACTGTTTGATATTTTTGAAAAGGGGGTCTCATGACAAGGGTTCTCCATGTCCGATGAGACTGTTTGATATTTTGAAAAGGAATTTTTTTTTAAGGGTTTCTCTTCCCCAAGAAAATATTGGTAATCTTTGAGAAGACAGCAATTGTCCAATTGACAAAATTTTATGACTTAAGCTTTAGTCATGAGATGTGCATTTTGATGCTGGAGGTTATCCAAAACATTTTTGCAACGTGCAAATGTGATCACGAATCCCTTGCATGGAAAATCTGGATCCACAGTTTGAAAATTCCCAAAAAGAGTTTGCTCAAAACGTCAATTGGAATATTTCTCGACAATGAGGCCATCTCACCTGTTTTGAGGTGATGATTTTTAGGGGATGCACTCAATTCCCTACTGACCTGTGCCTAGGTTTTAGGCTCATTCGCAGCGCATACATTTTGATCGGTCGGGAGGTCTTCCACGGGACCGTAATGTTGGGCTTGGATATTGGTTTTCAAGGGGGACCCGCTTTGGAGTCGGGGCCATCGAATGAAAATCTTCACCATCTGCTCCGGGTTTACAAGTCAAGAACCCTGCAAAATGAGAAAGAAAGAGTCTTGCTCGTACTTCTTCGAGCTAATCTATATGTTAACCCAAGTATCTTAGTCAGAGAAGACTGTTTCAGGGTTGTAACATTGGTAGGATTGGGGACCGAAAAAGGCTTGTTTTTGGCCCAGAAATCACGAAGGATTCGACATTGGTGATCATTGCAAATTTGTCACATGTCTTTTCCATTCTGCATCTTCCATTTTTGAGGTGTGCAACCGCTTTTGAGGTGTGCACAAATCCTTTAGAGAACGTCTCTTGTGGTATTAAGAGATTGACAATTCTGTCCGTGTTTTTGCACCACGGCTGACATCGTTTGGGGAGCAGTCTTCTTGATCTGACTCCTTTATGGGTTTTTCTCTCTTCCCAACTAGGCTTTATTGGGGATCAATCAAACAGTTTTCACGAGCATCGGCCTTGCTTTTACCAGGCACTTTGCTTTTTCTTGATGCTGGGGATTTTTTGTTGAAATCCCGCCTTTTCTTTTCCTTTGGAACTACGATGTTCAGAAAATTGTGCTAGATATACAACTTGAATCATAGCACACTTAAACGCCGATATGAGATTTTTCTATAAATCCCATCTCTTGATTTCTTCCGTTCTTGGAGTGATACAGTTTCTATCTTGAAACATCCCATGATCACCAACAGGGGTTTATGAAATGAATTCGCAGGCTCAACTTGGCTGTGCAAAGGATATGGTGTGTGGGATAGAGAATGAATGCTTCTCGTCATCCTATGGCACTTGGATTACCATATAAACAACACACAAAGATTAATGTTAGTCCGAGCAAGAAAATTTCTAACCATTTTCTCCTGATGCTGCTGGACTTACTTCCTTTTTGCCCCGGTGTGGGGTGGTTCTTGACAGGGTTAAGAATGAAAACCGCCGTTCAAGTGGGTTGTCAACGGTCACCTGTAGTGTTTATGATATGAAACGAACGCCCCCGTCGTCCCAATCCATGTAATCGCTGCGAATGGTCCCTACCTCCGTAGGTCCAGATTTTAATATTTGATTCGCTCCACTCATCTCTCAAGTGTATGTAGGATGTGTTTGGATTTGAGCTTGCCTCTCTTTTGAGGAAACATCCTTTTGAGAGTTTTGAACAACTTTTGATTGGAAAAATCTCTTTCGTTTTCCCAAAAATTTTACCCGTCAAGGGGATTTTATGGTGCACAATGCGTGTTCAGACAACCTCATGTTTCAAAACATGAATGCCAATGAAGTTAGAATTCCATGTCTTTTCTAGACATCAGATTTTGAAAGCTTTTTCTTTTTCTCTCTGTGTTTTTTTTTGTTTAACATCTTCAATGGATTGGGGGAAAGGGATACCTACCTGTCCACCGTGGCTGGAGATCCCTGAAAATGTAAAAGAAGCATATCATTGTACGTTCACGAATTTTTCGAAAATCGAAACGATACATCCTACCCTCATGTACCCTAACAGGTAGTATGTGGGATGTAAAAACTTATTCGTCTCCAAGGCGATTCCCCTGTCAAGGATAAAAAATAAGTGTTAATTCATATTCCCAAATTCAAGACAAATTGGGACGATACAACTTTACTCTTGATTTTCATCCCATTCTGATGTTGCGTATTGATATGAACAACCTCTATCAAATCCGTCTATCCATGCTTGGAGTGTTTGTAACATCAATGGTTCATCTGCCCCCCCAGCTGGGCAACGTTTGTTTAGCCATTTGAATGCATGGCCTTTTAGGGCCTTGTCTCTTTTTATCACCTGAGAGGAAGAAGAGAGGAAACATTATCCCCTGATCTGATTGAAGATCAGCTAGGAACGATACGTCCTTTTACCAAACGGGTGGCTCCGCGGCCGAATGTATCTTGTATTGAAGGAATGGATTCCATTATGCTCTGCGGGTGATAATTATGGTTCATGGAACTTGCTCTACGGATTAAGTGATTAATCCACGGCCTTCGGCTTGAAGATGCTCAAAGGGTGATGTTGACACTCACGCGCAATTAGTTCTAGATATTAATGAAAGATGTTCCCGTGGGAACCTTACAGTGCGATCAACAACATATGCAATAGGAGTATTCAACCCCTTTTCTCGAAGCATTTTTCATCGAGTAGCCATGCCTTGCATCAGACGTTTGATCACCGGCCTCGCGTCACCACTGCGAGGGTCCTCCGGCTCCAAATTGATCGAGCCAAAGATTGAACTCATCGCCAAGGAAATTGCTCGGGTCTTCGAGCCATTGATGTTCAAGTTGGGTATCAACGATTGTTGGGGGCAGATTTCTTTCATTGCCTTCGTTGTGAGGGATTGGAGTCTTTGAGCTGGAACCTTCATCATTGCCCTGTTGGGGTTGAGACATACATTCCCGAAGAGTATTGATCCAAGTGTCCAGCTCCTCATCAAGGAAATCACCTGTTCTTTCTAGCCCTTGGTGCCCAGATTGGGTGTCGTCGACTGCAGGCGAGTGATTCCTCTCTTTGCTCTCGCCGTGAGCAATTTGACCCCTCGAATTGGAATTTCCTCCGATGACCGGCAGGTTCATATGTGCACTCTCTACCAATGCCAGATCCGCTTCAGGGACAGCATTAATGACTGATTCGCGCTCAAACTGAGGAATTTCTATGTGCTGGAACTGTGGCATATACTCCTGAGGAGTATTGAGATAGCTCGGCGGAGCATTCTGATTTGGGTTAGAGGAGTCGCTGACACGACTGTTAGTCCCGTCATTGCTGAAACACGGTTGGGTGCTCTTGGCTCTCCAATCATCATGGTTGTAACTCTGCCCAGCACTTGAGCTCCAACTGGCTTTATGATGGTTTAACGCTATCCTTCCATCCCTTAGCAATCTCCTATAGTACTTGAGGTGAGACTCAACGTTAATTCTAGAGAGCCCCGGCACATTCATAATCTCGAGTATGCGCAGTGGGCTAGCCGAATCAACTCCAAGTTCTCGAATTGCATCAACAAATTTGGTGTGAAGCTCATAGGTCCAGTAAAACCTTGTTCTCTTATCACCCAAAATATCGTCAATACTTCGGTAGCTATTCTCTACGGGATCTAGTCGTTTCAAAAGTTGTCCAGGGAGGGACTCACCGACTTTGGATTGGCTGGCTGCGACAGCGAGTTCGTCATTGAGAGAATTCCCCCTGTGATGATTCATATCCCATTTCTCAGAGGATGTTGGTGTTGATTCTATGGTGTTGACTTGCTCATGCAGATCTCCGGCGGTATCTGGCTGTGTCGGAAAATGCTGTGGAGAATACGGTAACAGCTGAGCGTTATTCGTCAACAGGGATGGTTCATCGAGGAACACCTCGCCGAGGACAATAGGATTACCACAATTAAGGCAGGTGGCCTTGGTCAGAGCTTCCTTATATCTCGCGCTTTCAGCTTGAAGCTTCTCATTCTCCTCCTTCAGGACCAGTAACTCATGGTCTGCGTATTGCTGTTTCACCCGGGTTCGTTTGTTGGCGAACCAAAACTTGACCTTCGAAAGCTCCAATCCTATTTTTCGGCTCAACTCCATTTTCTGTCGTTTGCTTGGAGCGGGGCATTCATTGAAGAAAGCTTCGAGCTCTCGGATTTGGCCTGGAGTGTGGCGTTGTAGTTGCTTCCTTTTCCGACTCCGGTCATCATTATATACTCCTTCTTCGTAGCTGAAACCTAGAATTTCATCGCTGGAGGAGTCAGTCTCTATGGCCTTCGAGCAGGATTCAGCTCCAGGATCTTCAAAGTCTCCCAGCAGTTCGTGCTCAGAAATGTCCAGGTCGGGCGTTTCTAGCATATGGGAATAACTTTTAAACATGATGGATCGGGGTATCTCGGGCTGATCTAGTTCACTCAGCTTTCTCAATTCGCTCTTACGTGTTTGCTCACTCTAGAAATTTTCTCAAGTGATTGTGCGTGTCCTGGAACCATCCTTCAGGCTGCATATGAAGACCAGCAAGCAAGCGCTCCTCCCGAGATCCTGCAATTACTCATCGTCTGTATTCCCCTTTCTTTTTCCTCGTGATAAGATCACAAACTCTCTTGCATTGATTCGGTTTCATCGAGTATTGCGCTCGTCCCCTAGTTCAGTCTTCAAAGTGGTGGGTCTACAATCTTTCGGCGCCTTTTATGATTTGCTAGGCCCGAGAACGTGGGGAGCAGCGGTGGACCCGCAATTAATGACTCCGTTTAATTCATTTAGCTCCATGGGAATTAACGCTATGATCTTCTCTCAACCCCTTTTCATCGTTCAAACGAAAGTGGCATTTTCCCTGTGCATGCTGTTACTCTTCATTTCAGCATCCCGGGCGCTTGGTGAGGAATGAGTTCATGGCCACTCAAAATTTTAAAGACCGTCTCTGGTTTCAGACTTAATCTAACAAGGGATCATCACAACTGAGCATGACGATGTTCGTCGATAGCGTTGGTTTTAATATAGAATTAACTATAGTCATTAAAGAAAAATGTTCCCGTAGGAACTTTACAACGGATAAAATGAGTGATCTACTCGTGGACATGTTCTTCTTTCTATGGGTGTTCGTAGTGACCGACCCAT
Source organism: Rhodomyrtus psidioides (assembly GCA_021437785.1). Taxonomy (NCBI): domain Eukaryota; kingdom Viridiplantae; phylum Streptophyta; class Magnoliopsida; order Myrtales; family Myrtaceae; genus Rhodomyrtus; species Rhodomyrtus psidioides. The sequence continues at coordinate 3,369,211 of JAILYB010000022.1, read as the reverse complement.
CGTGCCCCGAGTCAGGTGCTAGATCATGGATGTCCAAGCATGCCAGCTTCCCACTGATTGAACAAGGCATCGAGCCCCTCATCGAAGAAATCGTCTGTCGTGGGTTGACCAGCGGCAGGCAGAGCACCAGCCGACTGCTGCTCGAATGGAGGAGTGCGCACTCGCTGTACTTGTGACACGCGCTCTTGAGAAGTGTTGAAATGGCCTGGGAGGACATTCTGATCAGCTTTCAGTTTGCCGGTGGTCGGGTTACTAGCTTGATTGATGCTTAGATTTGGCCGGGTATCTCTTGATGCCTGAGCATTACAATGGCGGTCGCCCCTAGCTTTTGAGCTCGAGACGGATTCCTCCCGGTTTAGCTCCGCTCGACGTTGTCTTAATAGCTTTCTGTAGGCAGCAAGGTGATTCCTGACCAGCTCCTTACTAAGCCCCGGTACATTCATGGCCTTAAATATGCGCGTCGGAGTTGCTGAGTCGATCCCCATTTGGTGAACCACATCTAGGAATTTGGAATGCAGTTCAGGGGGCCAAGCGAACCTCCTCTTATCGTGGCCCAAAATTGCATCGATGGCTTGACGACTGATTAACTCATCTCCAGCAGGACCCGACCCTATCGAAAATTGTTGTGCATGAGGCTGATATGCTTTGAGCTGGTCGGCGGTAACATCCAGCTCCTTGAAACTGTAACTCCAATCAAAGCGATGCAAATCCCATCCCCCAGGAGGCATTTGTATCATCTTCGTAGGATCATCCTGCTCATGCGTGACTCCGGCAAAATCTGGTTGAGCAGGAGATGCCCCGAGGGAGTAGGGTGGTAAATGAACGTCTTCAATCATCGCGTGAGGCTTATCGGGGAATATCTTATCGAGGGCGACGAGGTTATCGCAATGAGGGCAAACGGTGATATTGAGAGCTTTTTCATACCTCATGTTTTCTGTTCGCAGCTTTTGGTTTTCTTCCTTTAAAATCTCGACCACCTGACGTTTGCGTTGAGCCCTCGATTTGGATCTCCTATTTTGAAACCAAAACTGGATCCTCGACTGATCAATCCCCAACTCCCGGCTCAATTCAATTCTCCACTTCTTTTTCATGTAATGGCTTTTACTGAAAAGGGTTTCCAGCATTTGGGTTTCCTCCTGAGAGTATTGGTGAGGACGTCTTCTTTTCCCGAGTTGAGCATTGTGGATGTCGTTGTCGTCGTCGCCGTGATCTTGATTTCCGTTGCCAGAAGTGTTGGGCTCCATGGTTTTGGCGTTAAACTTGATCTTGGAATCTTCGAGATCCCTCTGTGGTTCAATTTCTGAGATTTTTGAGTCAGTCGCCTCTAGCAGCTGACAGTAACCTCTTAAATATGTTGGATTGAGAAATGTTTGATTGGTTCTTGCCCACTCAGAGTTCTCCACTCTCTCCTGTATGCTCACTCCCTATAAAGTTTTCTTCGAGTGACTTTGCATGTTCAGGAGACGCTCTTCAAGCATCATTAGGCAAACGTTCCCCCTCAAGACCTTGAATTTCTCGCTTAGCTTTTCAACGTGATGGGACTGTCAAATCCTGTTAGGGCTCTCTTCGATAGTTGCGCTTACCTCCCACCTAACTCTAATAATGGTGATCCCGACAAATCTTTTACATCTTTTAATTGATGAGCCGGAAATCGCGGATCGAAACGAATCCATTGGTTCTCGTGAGGGGACCTCCTGCTTTACCCCCTAACTGGGCTCCACCAGCATTATTACTGAGACCCTTCATCATCCTCGAGTTGCTATAAAATGAGGAATTAATATATGGAAGGTTAACGTTCTCGCATAATCAGCCTCTTCCTTCTAATCTCTCTGTTAAACTCGTCTTATTCTCAAGCCAACCCAACGCAAATGGCCTCCTCTCCCGTACGCACTTTTTCAACTGATGTCTTGGCCCAGTGGGAAAAGCTTTATAACCTACTGGGTCGCGGTTACGCGCACATAACCGATCATTCTGCAACCGAGGATGCAATCTGTGTCCTGCTCGAGGACCTTGATACCACTTCTCTCGAAGGTACTACACTGGGGAGGGAATATAGAACTTTCCCGACTCTCTTTGCACACTCCTTAGAGGCCTATCGTGTTGCTAATCGGGAGATTCTGGTGGCTCGCGTCTTGCGGGCTCGTTATGAGGATCGATCTGATCATTTGGTGATGACCAACTATCTGGTTGATAGTTACAAAAAGGCCGTCGAGTTTGCTAATGAGCGGGTCGCGACGTTGCTTCGCGAGAGGAGAAATCTGGTGGATCAATTGGCCATATCCCTGACCACCGGCGAGCATGACCGCTGCAACGTCCTGTTAAGGCTTCAGAGCGACTGGCAGGAAGAACGGCTCGACAAGATAACCGAGGACATAGCTCGCGGGAATGGACTGGTTCGGGACCTGGAAGTAGTCACCGAAGAACACGAGGCCAAGGTCGCCGAAGTTAAGGGAGAATGCAGAAGTCTTCTCCTCAGGCTTGCCGACCACAACATGCGGAGCTGGGAGTATGAGCAGAGCATTAATAACATGGAGGGTCAGTTGGGATCCTTTGTGTCGTTAATTAGGGCTCACTTTGGCTTTACTTTTCCACCCCGACTTGTATGACATGCTTCTGAAAACCCTCCGCCGAGCAAAATAAATGAAAGTTCTTGTGTGTGTGTTTTAACTTCTGTATGGTTCATTTCTTCGAGCATCCAAACATCTTCAACTTGGGTGAACCGAACCATAATATCAATAAGCCGAGCAAATACGTCCTGATTTTATAACTCGCTCATGATCAGATGGAAGAATAGTTGCAGATTTGTCCAAGAGAAGATTTCTCTATACTACTTGTTTTTCACCTGCAAATGAAAAGACCGAGTCAGAAGGAATAATCTGAAAAAGAAAGCATAGACCCCTTTCAATCTTATGCTTGCTCGTGATTAATAAGGACAAGAACTTTTACAAGGGTTTTAATCTTGCGCGAAAAGTTTTTATCAATATTTCTCGAAAGAAAGCATACTATTGAAAGGAATGTAATTCACAATAATCGCTTTTGATCAATTTCGAGAGAAACGAATTACTCAAAAGTGCGAGGCATAATACCGTGTTTTAAATTTAATTGAAGATACGGCATCCAAATCAAGGCCGTTTTGTTAAGAACGAGAGTAATTTGGACATCTATCTCGTCATTAAATTCAAAACAACGTCGATATTCTCGATCAATTATCGTGGATTACCAGCAACGTAAAACATGCACGAAACAATTCAAGTGTATAATTCCTTCTAGAGAAATTGAGATTGGACTACTCTATACGACCAAAAGGTCGTGTAAGACTTCCAATTTTAATTTCCTCTAAAGGAATTATAAACTTGACTTGGGAGTATTCGGATGATTAGAGAAAATGCCACTATCACATTCCCATGACCCGTCAAAAGAAATACAACCAAGTTCCATCTGAATGTATACACCAATAGATCCCTAATACAATCACTCTAAGGGGTGGGATAGAAAAAGCCTCGATAAAAATAAACCCTATACAAGAGGACTAGTAATGGAAAATGAAACAAAGGAATGTGATCCTAACGTTTAAGGATGCCCCAAGTTCGATCTGTGGCTTCCGGATCACTTGCCCCAACTCGTCATCTTCATTGGACGATATCTCAATAAGGTCCATAGTAGGCTCTTTTGTTGCTCACTCGGTGTTCGCCATGGGATATCATCCTCCTCGTCTTCTATCAAGGACGTTTGGGAAAAACACACACATCTATCCTTGAAATGGCATTTAATCTAATCACCAGAATGCAATGAATGAAATGCCTATATTTATATGAACTGTAATAGATTTAAGGGATAGAGAGTCTTACCAACCAAACTCGTCGACTTATGTGCGGTTTTAGGTGTACCAACCGCCCAAAGACATGCGCATGAAACAAGTGATGGTAAACTTCTAAAAATCAGAGGATTTGGCACCTAAGGTTAAGGTTCCCACCTCGAGTTCTGGAAAGAGCAGATTCCATTGCACAACTATCGTTGCATTGGGGCTCGATCCATATTTCGAAATGAGCGGAATTGAAAAGTGGATTACCCCGTGTTTTTCCTCACGGAGATTCCATTTTCAATCCCTTCTATTGTTTTCCTATAGGCGGCGCCTGGGGTTTTAAGCGCGGTTGTGTGTATTTTCGGTGTCGTGCTAAAGCGATAAACATGCATCTCATTTTGCAAACACCGCTTCAATATAAACATCCACACAATCATACATCCTAAACTCCTACCTGCATAAGACAGAGTTAACAAACACTTCACCCCTTATTTCTCCAATCTGCAAAAACATTTAACACCTCAAGGGTTAAAGTACGTACCTCACCTTGAAGAGTATCTGCATAAAACATGTTAGAAAAATCAATCAACTTTTTAATCGGCTCAAGTTCTCTAAGTCCCCAGTGGAGTCGCCAGTCTGTCGCGACCCTCTCGAGGTTGTCGGGCTCTCGAGGGCTAATGGGCCGTCCAGTCTGGTCGGACGCGGGCCTCTCCCAAGGCCCATTACCCAAATCGCAACGGAGGTATGCGTAGTCGACCTTCAGTGTGGTCTAGTGACATGTGCTAAGTGTGCATGCCGAGGAGTCGCCACCAATCATTTTTTTGGAGGGTATGATTGGACCACCCTATTGAATAGTCGGGAGTTTCTATTCAATTCTGCGATAACCAGAGAACTGGGTTCGGGGACTTAGTTACGTCAACTGTCAGAGTTGACGCCCTTTCGGTACCTAAGTTGACTGAATTTTCTGACCAAAGATTTCATGCAGATGAGTGGGGTACGAGTTCTAAATCTAGGAGTTCATGCAGATAGGAATGACTATCATAGCAATCACAGTCAATAATAAAGTGCACAAATCGATGAATTCAAGTGTACAAATAAATCACATGGCATTCCTAATAAGGCCATATTGGCCTAGAGAAGCATCAATCAGGCTTAGGAATGATTTAGACATGATTTTGCCCATCAGGGGCAAAATCGTAATTTTGAGACAAGGGGGACAATTTGCCCAAAAAGGACAAAATCATCATTTCGGAATGAATCCGGAGTCAAAACAGGTTTGGTCACTCAATTGACCCATTTCCTATTTTTTGGCAATTTTCGTGATTTTCGGGAATTTTAGAAACCGATTTACCATTCGAAGGGTAAAATCGTCATTTTCTAAAAATGGAAATGAAATGTGGAAATCTTAGACATAAGGTTTAACCACCCATCTGGCCCATCACCAAATTCTAAGCAATTTCCACAATTTATCAGAATATCAAAGACGATTCACCCTTTGAGGGGTGAAATCGCCATTTTGGATTAAATGGGAGAAAATCCCAAAAATGAAAACAAATCGATTTTTTGTCATTTTCAGCCTTGGACAATTTTTAGAATTTTTCTGCAATTTTTCTCAATTTTTTTGTTTTTCTTTAATTTTTCCATTTTTTTGGCATTTTTGATTTATTAATATTTTTTTATATTTTCAGAAAATATTTTAACAAAAAGCATGTCTTTGACAATAGATAACACTCAACCAGATAAATAAGCTAACCACTAGACTGAAACAGATACATACAAATCAAGTCTATAAATGCAATATTTTAGAAAAATAATCCTGATATACGGATCGAGTACGTAAAACATACCGGATTGGACACCGGCCTTCAATCGCCCAGCCCCAGCCTGCGACCATCCCCATGCCCGTTACCTGTCGATCGCCATTAGAATGTCGATAGTCAATTTCACAAATTAAGACTAAAAAATAAAAAAATTAAAAAAATTAAAAAAATTGGACACTGTTCATGCACTGTTCATGCACTGTTCGGATTGGACACTGTTCATGCACACGGCTCGACACGTTCCGACACGCCGACACGCTCCGACACGCCGACACGTTCGACACGCTCCGACACGTTCGACACTCTCCGACACGGCTCGACACTCTCCGACACGCTCCGACACGTTCGACACGCTCCGACACGTTCGACACTCTCCGACACGGCTCGACACTCTCCGACACGGCTCGACACGCTCCGACACGTTCGACACGCTCCGACACGTTCGACACTCTCCGACACGGCTCGACACTCTCCGACACGGCTCGACACGCTCCGACACGTTCCGACACGCCGACACGTTCCGACACGCCGACACGCCGACACGCTCCGACACGCCGACACGCTCCGACACGCCGACACGTTCCGACACGCCGACACGCCGACACGCTCCGACGACGGGGTGGTGACCCGAGGCCGTTTCTGAGCTCCACCAGCGGCGCGTAGGCTCCACAAGCTCCGAGGGAGGAGGTAGGACTCCGGGGCAGTCACCGGAGGCGATGGCGGTGACGGATTTGGCCCGATCCGAAACAAACCCGAACCAAACTCCGAAACGGGTGGAGGTCGCGGGTCTTGAGTTGTTCACGGCGGCTTTGAGGTACGACGGCTAGCGACGACGGCGGAAGGATCGAAGGCGAAGGCAAATAATGCACGAAGGTGAGGATTCCTTTTTTTTTTTTTTTTTAAGAAGAAGAAGAAGACAAGAAGAAGAAGAAGAGCTCTTGAAGAAGAGGAAGGAGAGGAAGAAGATGAAGTCGCGGGGGGGGAGAAGAAGCCAGCGACGGATGAGGGAAAAGGTGAGTGAATAATAATAAAAAATAAAATAATAATAAAATAAAATATTAAAAAGTAAGAATAATAATAAAATAATCAAAAGAAAAGACAAAATGATTAGTTTCCTTTTCCTTTTGAATGATGATGTTTTCACTCCTTTTCCTTTTAATCATTACTAATATTTTTGCCAGATTCAATTTTATGGTGATCAGAAAACACCTAAAATCAAACCTGAATTTTACTATTTATGAGGTTAGAAAATAGATAAAATAAAAATAAAAATACTGACTATTTTTATATATCTTTGTGACCTCAAATATTATTTTTCTTGATTTTCTTTTTATTTTTATATTTTTCGAAAATAATAATAATAAAAAATACGAAAAATATGAAAAAATATTTTTTTTATCCAAAATGGTTCCTTTAGCTTGGCCAATGTTACCAAAGTTGATTTTGTAATTTTTCAGCTTTTTATGGATTTTCTGTGAATTTTTGAAAAATAAAGGAAACAAAAAGGTTGATCAAAATTTAGGTGTCAACAACAATCATTCATTCCTACGCCAACCTGCATAAAACAATGTTAATCACAGACTATCCCCCTTATCGCTCCAATCTGCAAAAACATATAACACCTATCATAAGCGGACTTACCTCACCTTCAAGAGGGCCTGCAGGGTTAGAAAAATCACTCAGCGTTTTAATTACGGCCTAAGTCCACTTGAGGTTTAGAACCATAGGTTCTAGAACAAAGGTCCCCAGCGGAGTCGCCAGCTGTCGCGACCCGTCCGAAGGCGGACGTGGCTAATGGATTACCGATCGCGGGCCTTCCCCCGCACAAGGGTGCGGATCGCGGGCTTTGGATCGGCGCGGGCCCTCCCAGGCCCATACCAAATCGCGGCGGGAGTATTTTTCAAAGGAATTCGACGATAACAGTCGATCGCTTTCGACCTTAGTGTGGTCGTGGTGGCATGTGCAACTTGTGCATGCATTTGGAGTCGCCACCGGTCTTTCTTGGAGGGTAGACCGGAAACCTTATTGACCGATTGGGAGAGATCGATCAATTCTGCGGAACCAGAGATTTTGGGTTCGGGGACTTGGTTACGTTGATGTCATTACCAACGCCCTTTCGGTACCTAACGCGAGTGATTTTCCCTAACTAGGATTTCATGCAGGCGCAATTTTGGGTGAGGTAAGTCTGACTTTGCACATTAACCAGTTTAACATGCTCACGTAATCATAATAAATAAATAGATGCCAATCACATAAACATCTATCCTACGTGGTGATCATGGAATTATGATTTAATGGGTCTCGAGCCAATGAGACCACATTTAATCATTTTAATATTTTAATAACGGAGAGCCGCTCTTCGCTTCTTGGTTTCTTGAACTCTTCAAGAATTGGGCCCCAAAGAGCTCGCCGACTTAAAAGGCTCCTCCACGTAATCCTCGTAGCATTTACATCAACAATTGACTATGCTAAAAATAAAGATTACATGAAAAATAAAAGGAGTACGCAGTCTCCATTTAATAATTACAACCCCAAATATATAAATAATCATCATACATTCATATATACATCAATCACATTGATTATGGATTTTTCCATGATCACCACCCTTTCACGTAAGTAATAAATTCACAATTTAAAACTTAGGAAGGCACAATAAAAATTCTACGTTGAATCATATTAAGAATTTTTACGTAAAATAAGATAGCCATAAATTTTCGATTCAAAATTGATTTAGTCTCAATTTTTGCTACGTTGATTAATTTATCATATAAAATAATCAATCTCCATTAGCCATGTAAGACGAACAATTCGTTAATACATATTGGCCATAGTATTGCAAAAATTGCAAAAAATCAATTAAATGCACGAAAACAACTAAGGATTGGCTCTGATACCACTGTTGGGATCCACGTAACACGTAGCGGAAATAAATAACAACCCATACATGTATCTCCAGAGGCGTACTTCGTGCATTTCAATCGAAAAAAATCACAAAGTCTCAAAGGGAGTAAATAGATTACCTCTCGTAGCGTGCTTGAACGGAGGTGTCGGTTCGATGTTCTTCGATCTCAGCATCCACAAGTGTTAGGCATCTAATTCGGACGCACCACCAATTGACGAACGGGGAGACGACTAATAACTCCACAACAATTGTGCTAGCAATATGCGGAATCAATATTCCGAACTTAGTATATTTTGCTCTCTCAAGATTATGAGAATATAGAGAGTGTTTGTGTTCTTCTCTCTAAGCTCTCAAAAATTTGCACACTCTACAAAATGTCTCCCCCCTTCAACCTCAAAACTCTTGCCATCCTTTTATAGCCAAAAATACCTTCCAATAAATTGTATTTAAAAATAGCACTAACAATTATAAATTCTATCTAAAAATAGCACTCACAAATAAATGACATTTAAAAATAGCACTAACAATAGCACTCACAATTTATAATACAAAAATGCTATTTAAAAATAGCACTAACAATTATAAATTCTATCTAATAATAGCACTCACAATTTATGATAAATAAATGCCATTTAAAAATAGCACTAACAATAGCACTCACAATTTATGATAAATAAATGTCATTTAAAAATAGCACTAACAATAGCACTCACAATTTATAATACAAAAAATGCTATTTAAAAATAGCACTAGCAATAGCACTCACAATACAAAAATGCTAAAAAAAAGGCACTAACAAAGGTGTTAAAAATAATAACCATTATTATTATTACAAGAGTTAAAGAGGTTACCAAACAGTACAAATATGCATAACGTATAAATACGTATAACGTATAAATACGTAGAGCATACGTATACATCCGTGAAACCGGGGACTAATTGAAAGAAAAATGTACAATTAAGCCCTTTTGGTAAAAATTGATTAAATTGGAGGGCAAATTGACCTAATTGCACTTTAAGACTTTAGAATCCAATGTCATAGCTTATAAAAAGTGAGAATTGAAAACTAAAAGACTCGAAAATGATTTTTTTTAGGCTCGGTTCGGGTTTATGTTTGTGAAGGAACATAGTGACCCGAGCCGAATTTTTGAGATTTAAAGTGACACACTTGAAGAGGAAATTAAAACAAAATTATCGAATATTTTTGGGTATTTTTCTGACCACGAATGGTATTTTTCTGATTTTTTTGGGTATTTTTATAATTAAATAAACTCGAAAAATATTAAAAATACCGAAAAATATTTTTTGTTCAAAATTGGTTCCTAAGGTTAAACCAAGGCTTCCAAAGTTGATTTTGTGATTTTATGACCTTTTTTGATATTTTTAATTAATTTTAAAGAATAAAAATCACAATAATAAATGGTAAAAAAAATCAGGTGTCAACAATGAGAAAAAGGGCTACCTTATGAGCCTTAGCCTCATGTAAGTAGTTCTTTTAATCATTTCCCGACAAGAACTCATGGAATTAAAAGAAGCGTAATTTCTTACGATAGTTTTTCTTTATGCATTTGCAAAACGTGTTTCACATTCATGCTCATGTGTCCAAAATGGTACTCCATAGAAATGAGAATGTATGAGAAAGCGTCACAATGTTTGCTTATTTTACACTTGACAGAATAGCCTATTCAAGTCTAGGACGTTTGAGGTTTAAGGCATCCTCATCATCCCAGCACGGATTCCCCTCTTCAACCTGGGGCTTCTCATCTTCTGAACACGACAGTGGTCCCATGTCTTCGGGTATGTAGGGCTCTATTCCCGGTACGTACGGCACGATGTATTCGGGTACGTAGGGCTCGACAAGGCTTCGTCGGATCACTTTGAAGTGTTGAATGTATTCAGTGGTAGCCCTATGGATGTTCTCTTCACGAGTCATGTCTTCTGGCCAACTTATTCCTTCAGCCTGGGAATTCTTCAAAGAGCGTGTGATGGATGCCACCTTGGCTTCAAACTGTCTCTTCTCATCTTCTGTGAGGGTCTTGCTCGGTATGTCAAATGAGAAGATATCAGGTTGCGGTGGAGAAAGGGATCTCTTGTAGTGCTCCAAACTGCCGAATCACCCTCCTTGGATAGTATGCAGTTGCGCCCGTGAACCCTAGCAGGGGGACTGGACTCCTGTCATCGCAGGTCAATCTGACCTTGTTCAGCGTCGGCAACCTTAGCCACCATCGGAGTTGTTCGGGTTTTAGGACTTTGAGGAAGTTCTTCCATTCTATAAAGTTGAACTTAGGAACACGTGTATGGGTTCTAGCAAATGTTTTAAGAGGATGTGCATTGGGGCTGATTTCAGTGAAACCCATGCGGATGTGGAATTGTCTGATATGGGATGTAAACCACAGATACAGAAGATCACTAGAAGCTCTAAAGATTCCCTTTTTGTTTTTCTTGAAACGATTTAAGGAGAGGAAAGTTTCGGCAAGGAGGATGTTTGAGTAATCCCACCCACAACAGACTTGCCTAGCTACTATAGCCATGATAGGGTTGAAGGTGACAGTTGAGATTGGGAATAGCACAAAGCTAAAGAATGCCAAGATAAAGGCTCTACCAGATTTGGTTCCCTTAGAAGCAGGAAGGAGGGAAAATCGGTCTATAAGGAAAGACAGGGAGACTCGTCCAGAATTGCTTTTTGCATCTGCCGTGACTTCATTCAGGTTTGTGTCAAGGAATTCAGCCACTTGGCTCAGGGGTTCAAGTCCTATAGGGGGTCGGACGAGCGTAGGGGTGAATTCAACTCCGATGACGGCGCTATATTCCTCGATAGTGGGAGTGATCTCTAGTCCTTCCATACAAAATGTAGCGGTGGTAGGATCCCAGTAGAGCGCCATGGCTTGAATGAAGGCAGGTGGACTCTCAATCTTCAGCAAGTCCAATAGGTATCCTAGTCGTGATTCCGCATACTTCTGGCTGGCTTCGCCCATGCCATCCCACCATGATTGGAGTTCAGCTCGGGGGATCTTGAACACTTGAATATCATTCTTTCCCATCAAGTCTAAAATATGCAAATGATTTTAAAAGGTCAATCGCCAGAAATTACTTTAAATGTATGAATATGCAGATGTCATGAAGCATGCATGAGCTAACATGATTGCATAGTTCAATTTGAAGAAATGGAGACTATGACCCTTTTTCAGGTCTTGAAAGCCTGACTCAAAGCCTAATTTGCATTTCAGGGAAGTGAATTATGCAATTTAGTCAGGTTTACTCAGTGACTAAAGGGAACAGCAATGTCACATTCCATTGGTCAATACATCAAAGGAACAAAGTGGGATGTACTTTTATTACAGTCAAGATGTCTAATAGAAGAACGGTAAAGAAAGGTTTTTCAAACAAGAAAGCCATAAAAGCCAATGGAACGTGAGGATCTAAATCACTCTTTTTCAGAAGTCTACCCAAATGACAGTCGATCAGGAACTCTCCCTTAATCTAGGGTAGGGGAGTTATCTTCAGTGGTTTGGTCGAGAGGTTGTAGTTCCTCCGGCCACTCTCTAGTCCAGGGTACGATGACTTCGGAAGCCTTATCGGGTTCCACTTTCTTGATTGTGATACGCCTTGGCTTGGTCTTGATCGCAGGGCGTCTCTTCCTACCCCAAGAAGTAATCATGGGTATGTTCTCTTTGGCCAGCAATTCAGCCTTCCTGCGGGCGTACGCTTCCCTAGCTAGCTGGTTGCGACGTTGTCTCTTCATCTCCAGATAATCCTTCATCATTTCGTTTGATTGTCGCTTGAATCTGAGATTATCAGCGTAGTAGCGGGTTTGACAGTCCTCAGCATACCCCAGCTTACGTCCAGTCAGTTCCCGACCATACACGAATCTAGTAAAGTGTAGCCTCGTGTTTGGTCCGGGGCGAGTAACTTTTCTCAAGTACTCGAAGGTCACCAACTCCGTCGAGCTCTTAGGGAACAGCGACATCCTACCCCATAATCATTGTTGTTCTCATTAGTCACTTGAGTAATCTTTATGATGCTAATGCATATGGGTGTATGCAATGTATGAGTCATGTCATGGAGCAGGAAATAAAGTACATTTAGAAATAAATGTCTTACCAACCACACTTTGGGGGATGTTGAATGCCCCATGTATCAATGGGTGGTTTTAGGTATACCAACCATCCATAGACATGCGCATGCGACAAGTGGGTATACTCTAAAAAAGAATCGAAAGTCAGGTGAGGAACCTACGGCTCAGGCTCCCACGATCCACACGAGGCAGATTCCTCCCCAAGGGTACCTACCCAAGAGGGCTAGATATCGCCAATGCAGATGATAGGCGGGAATGAATACGAAAGTCTCAAGTGCCATCAAACACAAGATCCTTTTCGCATCCTTTCCCTATCTAAGGTAACCTAAGGGTGGTTGCAGTCGGGGTTTGACCGCCAGTGTGTGCGATGTGTCGTGATCATCACAATGCAAAATCATGCACAATAGTTGGTATCAAAACACTGCTTCAGTATGTGCATAAAAATAAACATACATTCCCAACTCCAACCTGCAGGAAAAAAAATGTCAACAATCACTCCACCCCTTATTTCTCCAATCTGCAAAAACATCTAACACAATGGTTAGTGTACGTACCTCACCTTCGAGAGCATCTGCAGAAAACAATGTCAGATAAACCAAACAACTTTTTAATCGGCTCAAGTCCTCTAGAATTCGTAACAAGAGATTCTGGTTTTAGAAGAGGACGTCCCCAGCGGAGTCGCCAGTCTGTCGCGACCCTCTCCCGAGCGCGGAGGCGGGGAGCGGGCTAATGGGCCGCCCGATCAGCTGGCTGGATCGGACGCGGGCCTCTCCCAAGGTCCATTACCCAAATCGCAACTGCTGGATATACGTGGTCGACCTTCAGTGTGGTCTAGTGACATGTGATGAGTGTACATGTCAAGGAGTCGCCACCAATCGTTTCGTGGAGGGTACGATCGGAAACCCTATCGAATAGTTGGGAGTGATCTATTCGATTCTGCGGAAACCAGAGAAGTGGGTTCGGGGACTTAGTTACGCCAACTGTCAAAGTTGACGCCCTTTCGGTACCTAAGCTGAATGGTTTATCTGATCCTAGGATTTCATATAGACGAGTGGGGTACAGATCCTAAATCTAGGAGTTTATGCAGACGGGAAATACTACCCTATCACTCACAACCAATAGAAATAAGTGCGCAAATCGAGGATCCAGTACATGCGGATAAAGCACATGAAATCAGCGTGGTATCCCTAATGAGGCCCTATTAGCCTAGAGAAATATCAATCAAGGCTTAGGAGTGATTTGGACATGATTCGCCCATGAGGGGCAGAATCGTAATTTTGAATAATTCGGGGGAAATTTACCCTTAAAAGGGTAAATCTGTCATTTTAGACGAATTGGGAAGTCAAAAGACAGAGGAAATAGGATTGGCCATCAATCCAATCCATTTCCTATTTTTCGGGAATTTCCAGGATTTTTCTGGAATTTAGAAGTGATTTTACCCTTGGAGGGGTAAAATCGTCATTTTGGACAAAGATGAGAACTAAAAATCTCAAATATTAGGGTTGGTCGTCCACCTGACCCAAACCCTAACTTCAAGCAATTTTCGGAACTCGATTGAGACAAGAAAGACGATTTTCCCACTAAAGGGCAAAATCGTCATTTTGAGAAAAGAGGCGGGACTCGAAAACCCAAACCTAAGAATTGGTCGTCTAATCGACCCTAATTCTTACCTTGGCATTATCGGTCTTTTCTAGCATGCACAACAGAGGCGACTTACCCCTAAAGGGTAGTGTCGTCAAGTTTCGGAAAATTGGATAAGAAACCCTAAAAATAGGGTTGACCAGTTGTCTGTGGTCAATCCTCGATTTTTGGGGATTTCTAGAGTGTCTAGGATTTTCCTACAATTTTTCCATATTTTTTTGAAATTTTCTGGAATTTTCTAGCATTTTTTTTTGGATTTTCTAAGAATTTTCTGATTTTTTTTTTATTTTTTTATTTTTTTTAAAATCATTTTCGGAATTTTTTTATTTTTAAAAATATTATTCGGGCCGGGTCGGGTGACCTAGCCCACGACCCGCGCGCGACCGGCCCGGACCCGGGTCCGCGCGACCCGCGCCTAAAACGACGCCATTTTGGATCTCCCGCTCGAATTTTCAAACTCCCGCCTATACTTGAATCGAGGGCTCTGATTGCGCCAAGTGGCGGGCTACGGACGGCCTGATCTCCATGATGAAACCGACGGCTGTGATTTCACCACGCGTTGATGTACGAGCGGCTTGATCTTCACGATGAATCAACGGACCAGATTGAAACGCTTGATCGAACTACAGCCGTCCGATCTAAGAGATTTTTAATTTCTGAAAATCATTTTTAATTTCCGAAAAAAGCGAGATCGCGACACGTGGCGCGTCTACCACCGTCCGATCAATATTTTTTATTCGGTTTTAACAACCGAGCTGACGCGGCTGCCACGTGGGCGCCACGTCAGCGAAACGTCAGCGTTGACTGGTCGACTTTCATTGACCAGTCAACGGACTTGCCGAGGAAGACGATCGGCGCCGGCTCTGTTTCGCCGGCGCCTCGTCGGAGGCCCTTTTCTTCACGCACAGACGACCAAAACTCGCGAAACCAACGCCATTCGAATCGTTTCGATCTCCTTTTCAACATGTCGAAGCCTTGATATAGCAGAATCAAAGTTGAACAACTCACCAACCTAGACCGGAGCTAATTTCCGACGAAAGTCCGTTCTAGCCATTTCTAGCGATATCCGAGCCTATCAATCAATCAGGAAGCATCGTGGGAGATCGAGGAGACTTACCTGGCCATCAGGGAAGGTCGACGTAGCTTGAGGCGAGCTCTCGAGCTCATATCCAGTTGCGGATAGGTGGAGGTCGACACGAGGTTTTACACGATGAAAATGCGAAAAAAGAGTTGGAGAATTATCAGGGAGGTGCAGGGAGTAATTCCAGATCGATAACTCGTAAAATAAACAAGCAGAATCCGAGTTGCCATTAACGACCGAGAGGAAGTTCGAGAAAGAGTCTCACCTGTTTCAAGGGCGTCGGTGAATGTGAGTCGATCCGACGCGTTCTCCGGGTTGACACGAGGCTAATGGGAGTGGCGGCGTCGAACGACGTCGTCTAGGTCGCCAAGGATCCGAGCTCGAATCTCTCGAGCTCGGAGCTTCAATGGCCGCCGCGTTCTCTCTCTCTCCTCTCTCTGTCTTCGTCTGTCTCTCTCTATTTCGCGAGCTTCCTCTCTCTCGCCTACTCTCTCTCTGCGCGAGCTCTCTCTCTCTCCCTCTCCTTCTCTGCGCGAGCTCTCTCTCTGCGCGAGCTCTCTCTCTCTCTTCGTCCGTTCTTTGCGCGAACAGAACTCTCCCTCCCACTCTCGCTCTCTCGCCTTTTTGTTCCTCCAACTAACCCCTCTCGCTAACTGACTCCCCCCGCTCAACTGATCGCCACTAACTGACTTCGTTCGTTCTCTTGCTTTTTTTTTGTTTTTGCGCGAACCCAACCCCGAACAAATAGTTAATCTGTTTGTTTTAGTTGACTTGGTCAACCGGGTTGACTGGGTTGGGTCAACCCGACCCAGTTGACCCGGTTCTACTTTCTTTGCCCGAATTGGACGCCCATATGTGCCAAGATCACAAAATTGACGCTAAAATTGGGTTCCATGGCACAGACTCCATCTAGAAATGTGGTTTTCGTGACAAATTCCTTTTGAATTGATTGAAAGCCCCAAATGTTGAATAAGATCCGAAATTGATTTTTGTCAAATTGGGGTTCCTAATGGACGAATCGGCCCCAATTGAGCCCATCATTTGATTCATTGGGTCAAAAACTATAGGGAGGAAGCATTAGAGTTCTATGGGTGTCCCTCAGAAAATTTTAATTTTGGATTTGGTACTTTAGGGACTAAAATGAATAGAATCTTTATGCAATTAGGTCCCTAAAGCCAAAATTGATCACATTAGCGCACAATTGAACCAAATTGAAATGTGGGGCAATCAAGCTGAATGTCAAGATTCGGGAAATGCAAAATATTACAAATAAAAAGACTCAGAACATATTTTTTTTGACAAATTTAACCCCGTGTGTTACAAAGAAACACACAAAATTAGACTTGAATTTCGACTCTTGATGAGGCCAAAATGACAAGGGATTTAAAAGAAAAATATTGACTATTTTCCTATATTTTTGTGACCACAAATTCTATTTTTGTTGATTTTTCTAGTATTTTCCTATTTTCTAAAAATACTAAAAAATGTGAAAAATATGAAAAATTATTTTTTGGTCAAGAATGGTTCCTTGGGCTTGGCCAAGGCCACCAAAGTTGATTTTGTAATTTTTTTGACTTTTTATGAATTTTTTGTGATTTTTCGAAAATAAAACTGAAAAAGACTTGGTCAAAAATCAGGTGTCAACAGCAGCAACTGTGCCCAGAAACTTGTCTAAAGGAAAAACAGCTATGGTTCAGGGGGGGCTTCTTCAAGCAACCTCTGATGTCTTTATGACAGAAGTTCTAGCTTCTCAAGCTTTTCTTAGGCCTCAATCTGAGAGGGAGAATTTGCCTCAAGAGATACTTGAAACTGCAAAACAATGACAGTCTTCCACTGCCAAGATGTTGCCCTCTGTTGATACTTTCATTGGTGAGTTTCGTGAAACCAAGTCTTCTCAGTTTGAAATTCAAAAGCAGGTGGAAAACCTTCAACAGATTATCATTAATAGCATAGCTGCTATGAAGATTATGATAGATCAGAAGCTGTCCAGCTTTGAAAAGAAGGTTGCTGTTCAGTTGCAGGGCCTAGCATATAAGGTGGACACACTAGAGAATTCCATTGATCTCTATGGCAGGATGTTCTGTGCTGAGGTAGCTAAAATGCCAACCTATACTCTCGTTCGAGATGACAAGCCAGCTCAAGGACTTCCTACCACTCAAGCAGTCAGGGATCATGCACGTCATGTGGGAACATACAATGTTCATGAGTCACCTATGGAGGCTGATAAAGAGCATGAACATATACCATCCTCTTCCAAAATGCCTCCATCCTCTTCCACTTAAAGATTTTCGGCACTAGTTTTTCATTTCTTGAATCTATTCTTACAACTTTCTGTACTGAATTTTTATTTATTATCCTTTGACAATTTATTCCCATGCATTCTTCATTTTGTTGATGACAAAAAGGGGGAGAGGAGTCTCTTTATAGTACTTTATAGTATCTCAATAGCATATTCAAGGAATTTCTATTTTCTATTATATCTCTATAAATTGTGCAGGAATTTCTATTTCTATTTAAGATGTTTACAGGTGCCACTCCTTTCTATTTAAGATGTTTGCAGGTGCCATTCCTGCGTTGAAATTCCTGGTGATCGGGTGATATTTCATCATTCTCATGTTATTTTTCAAAGATCTTCCATTCAATATAATTCCCTATACACACTTGTTATTTCGAAAGTTTTGTCATCATCAAAAAGGGAGAGATTGTTGTGGAAAGTTTCCTTCTATTTTGATTCTGACAAAACTATACACAGGATCTGTGTAATGGTTGAAATGTTTATTGCAGAAAGAATGTGTAAGCAGAAGCTTGTATCGATCCATTTTTCTATCTCTTAGTCTCAAGAGAAGAGTAGTCATTGAGTGCTTTTGACGCGGTCAGATGGAAGTGGTTCTGACGTGGTCAGATGGAAGTGCTTCTACCGCGGTCAGATGGAAGTGCTTCTGAGAGGGTAAGATGGAAGTGCTTCTGACGAGATCAGATGGAAGTGCTTCTAACGTTGGTCAGATGGAGTGCATCTGAAGACCTTCAGATAGAGTTGCCTCTGAAGGTCAGATACAATATGTACTCCAACTTGGTTACTTCTTCTAAGAAGCTATTTGCAATGACAGATGGACCTTATTGAAGTTCGGGATTATCATTCCATTATACTATTTCAGATTCAGAGAGTTCTTTCGTTCTGAAGACTGCTTCTGAAGACTGATCAGTTTCTGCAATGATGAAGACCCATGAAGACCCACGAATGACAGGTTTCCGAACTAGGCAAGTTTTATTATGGAAGTTTGTTATATTTGATTAACAAGATATTTTCTCTAATCAATCAAGGGAAAATCTACGATCGAATATTACCTTCCAAGAATATTCTTGGCAACTTATTTGAATCTACTCCACTTATGAAAATTGGAGATTTGGTTGTATGGGAAGCTAAATCAGAAGGGTTCAATTTCTACCTCAACGGTTATCATATCTTCTCAGATACAGTTTCGTTCAATCACGATTGATGACGTCCAATCGAAGATTGAAGAGCGATCCTTTGGTCCGTGTATCCAACGGCTAAGTTTGGAGGCAAATGGGTATTAAAGAAGAACCATGGTGATCTACGAAGAAACAGCGAACAACAATTCAAAGTGAAAAAGTTATTCAAATTCGCCAAAGTATTTTGAGTGCTCAAAATTTCATTCATTGTGAGGATTTGTAAGAGAGAAACTGAGCATTCAATCGATTGTAATCTTCTTCGATTCATCATAGTGAAATCCAGCCAATCGACTGTCATCGTGGGAGAGTGGACGTAGGCCTAACAAGCCGAACTACTATAAACTCAGCGTGCACATTTCTCTTCTCTAAACTCCATCCTTGTGTTTAGTTTTTTTCCTGCACGCTATTCATATTGTTCCTGATCCTAATAGTATATTGAAATTGCTTTTAATTCCGCAAGAAATTTAAATTAGATTCAGAATCACCTATTCACCCCCTCTAGATGATATTACTAGATCCAACAATTAGTATCAGAGCTTTGTTACTCTTATTTAAGAAGTTTTTGTAACTTCTGAGTTAACGATTTACTATGTCTAGCAACTACTCTTCAAGAACAAGTGACTCGCGCTTTGCCAACAAGCCAACTTACTTTGATTTGAAGGATTACAATATGTTGAGCAACAAAATGAAATAGTTCTTCAAGGCTTGTGATGATTTGATGTGGGATGTTGTCACAAATGGCGTTGTACCTGATGCTGCTGCAAGTGCAACTTCTGGAAATGGAGCAAATCCTACCACAACAATGACTGAGAATGAAAAAGCCAAAAGACGAGGCTTGGACTCCAAAGCTGTCAGTGCGTTATTTTATGCATTATAAACTCCTCTTTATAACCGTGTCTCAGAGGAAGAATCTGCTAAAGCAATTCGGGATAGGCTGCATATTACTTTTCAAGGGACCAATAGAGTAAAAGAAACAAAGCTCACTATTTTACTAAATGATTACGAAGCATTTCAGATGAAATCTGATGAATCTATTGATGCTATGATAGACATGTTTCAAAGTCTAGCAAGTGGACTTGCAAGACAAGTTGCACCCATTGCTGAGCCGATGTAAGTCAGGAAAATACTTAAATGACTCACAGACGAGTGGCACTACATCAAACCTTCTATACAAGAATGTTAAACGATCAGACCACTTTTAGCGGATGAGCTAGTTGGGACACTGCAATCCTATGAAACAGAACGAGTCAACAAAAATGGAGATAAAAAAGGTAAGAAATCAATTGCCTTAAAAATTGAAATTGTTCAATGTTTGTCTGATACAGATGATGAAGATGAGGATGATGAAGAACTAGCACTTATGGTGAAGAAATTTAGAAAGATGGCCCGAAAAGCCAGAAACTTCAAGGGAAAGAAACCATTGAGGAAAAGTGATCAGAAATTTTCAAACAATGATTCTCAAGAAAGCAAAGATGTGATATGCTTCAATTGTTAGAGATATGCCCTAAAGCATTTGTGTAATAGTCACATATTGGGTATATCCGTTGCACTTCTGATTTCTTATCAGTGGCAAAGACGTATTTATTCATTTGTCCAAATATAAATGAATAAAATCCATAAGATCAGTTGTAACCGAACCTATTCTTAAGACGTTGAGAATAGGTGTGACAGGTTTACTGTTAGACTGAATCTTTAAAACAGTTCCCGATCAATGGATTATTGAATGGATATCAATTGTCCTGTTGAGGTCGGTATGTTCTTAACTTCATAATTAAGTATCAGATACTTAAGGGAATGACGAGTCACAAGTCATTGGGTATTGCGATATCCGAGTTAGAACATAGGTGCTTGTATCGGACAAGTTCACTGAACGTGACACATATTGAATGATTAGCGACATGGAAGCTTTTTGCGTGGTCAATGTCTAATCGTTCATGCTTTGGTCTTGTGTAAATAATCCTTAGACCTGAGGTACAGAGTTGACTTGTGTGATAAATGGCTATGGTTCACAAGTGCGCATATTGGCGGGCGTTGATTCGTCTCTGTACTTGATGGTCGTAGTTCAGGCACATACGAAGTCACATGTGTACGCAATATGGAATCTGTCTCCTTATTAATAAAGGTATGATGTCCTATGTGATCTAATTGTAACAATGCATTGAAATCCTCGGCCGGGGTTATGATTGAGAATGAAATGTTCATGTCTCATATAAATGCATGTCAAGTTAGATTTGTACATATGATCGAATTGGTGGCTTGACAAATATTCCATGGCCTTTGTTCGATCGGGACATAGTTAGACAGAAGGATTGAATTACACTGTAGCCAAAGCTGACAGGTTCATAATGTTCTTAAAAAGAATTCACACTGTCTGGGTAGCCATGACATATTGCTAGATGTCACTCATGGCTTGTAGGACCTAGAGGATGATCGGGACAATCAATTCTCTTGGAAGTACTAATGTGTTAGTGCATGTCTTACTGCCAGCTCGGTGATGAACCTAGGAATGTCACACACCATAACCAATACATGACAACGCATTGTGGAAAGACGACATTGCAAATTTGTTTGCAATTATACCAATTAGTTGGGTTGAAATTAAATTAAATGAGATTTAATTTTATTTCTCTTTTTGGTCACTTGCACGTGTATATACGATGTACACGTATGCTCTACGTATTTGTACGTTATATGTATTTTACTGTTTGGTAACCTCTTTAACTCCGGTAATAATAATAATGGTTATTATTATTTTTAACACCTTTGTTAGTCCTATTTTTAAATAGCATTTTTGTATTGTAAAATGTGAGTGCTAATTATAAATTATGAGTGCTATTGTTAGATAGCATTTATAATTGTTAGTGCTAATTTTAAATGGCATTTATTTATGATAAATTGTGAGTGCTATTGTTAGATAGCATTTATATTTGTTAGTGCTAATTTTAAATGGCATTTATTTATGATAAATTGTGAGTGCTATTTTTAGATAGCATTTATAATTATTAGTGCTATTTTTAAATAGCATTTTTGTATTATAAGATGTGAGTGCTATTTATAAATTGTGAGTGCTATTGTTAGTGCTATTTTTATATGGCATTTATTTATCATAAATTGTGAGTGCTATTTTTAGAAAGCATTTATTATTTGTTAGTGCTATTTTATAATACAATTTATTGGAAGGTGTTTTTGGCTATAAAAGGATGGCAAGAGTTTTGAGGTTGAGGTTAGCACATTTGTAGAGTGAGCAGATTTTTGAGAGCTTTGAGAGAAGAACACAAACACTCTCTATATTCTCATAATTTTGAGTGACCAAAATATACCAAGTTCGGAATATTGATTCCGTAAATTTGTTTGGAATATTGATTCCGCAAATTGCTAGCACAATTGTTGTGGAATTATTAGTCGTCTCCCGTTCGTCAATTGGTGGTGTGTCTGAACTAGAGGCCCGACACTTGTGGGGCTGAGATCGAAGAACATCGAACCGACACCTCCGTTTCAAGCACGCTACAAGAGGTAGTCTATTTACTCCCTTTAGTGCTTTGTGATTTTTCGATTGAAATGCACGAAGTACGCCTCTGGAGATACATGTATGGGTTGTTATTTATTTCCGCTGCATTTACTAATTTTTATTTGCCCGTACGTGTTACGTGAATCCCAACATCAATTGCAAGAAAGCAGGACACATCAAGCCGAATTGTCCAATTCTGAATAAAGATAAGAACAAGTATGAGAAGTATAAGAAGACTCTAAAAGCATAAACATTAAGTGATTCTGATGACAGTGAAGATGACTATGCAAACATTTGCTTGATGGCTAAGTCAGATTCTGAATCAGATTCAAGCTCAGATTCATAAACAGATGTATGTCTATCTGAACTCCTTGATGAAATTCAGAATATATTGATGAACTTTGCAAAAGTTTTAAAGAAACTCTTGAAAGAGTTTCTGTTTTGAAAAAGGAAAATTGTTCTCTAAAACAACAAAAAACTTCTCAAAGAGAAAAAAATTGAATTTCTACAACACGAACTTCATCAGTTGAAAGAAAGCCATGATTTCATTTTAAAAGAGAAAATTGATGATATTTCAAAAAGGTTTTCACAAAGTTCAAAAACTTT
Source organism: Rhodomyrtus psidioides (assembly GCA_021437785.1). NCBI lineage: Eukaryota > Viridiplantae > Streptophyta > Magnoliopsida > Myrtales > Myrtaceae > Rhodomyrtus > Rhodomyrtus psidioides. The sequence goes on along the minus strand of JAILYB010000022.1, from coordinate 3,346,302 downwards.
GGACAATATTGTTGACACCTGATTTTTGACCATTTATTATTGTGATTTTTATTCTTTTAAATTAATTAAAAATATCAAAAAAGGTCATAAAATCACAAAATCAACTTTGGAAGCCTTGGCCTAGCCTTAGGAACCAATTTTGAACAAAAAATATTTTTCATAATTTTTAATAATTTTTTGAATTTATTTAATTATTAAAATTACCCAAAAAAATCAGAAAAATACCATTCGTGGTCAGAAAAATACCCAAAATATTCGATAATTTTGTTTTAATTTGTTCTTCAAGTGTGTTACTTTAAATCTCAAAAATTCGGCTTGGGTCACTATGTTACTTCACAAACATAAACCCGAATCGGGCATAAAAAAATTATTTTCGAGTCTTTTAATTTTCAATTCCCACTTTTTATAAGCTATGACACTGGATTCTAAAGTCTTGAAGTGCAATTAGGTCAATTTACCCTCCAATTCGATCAATTTTAACCAAAAGGGCCTAATTGGATAAAAATCTTTCAATTTAGTCCCCGGTTTCACAATTTTTGAAATTAAATTTCATACGGGCATACCCACCAAAATTAAACACCTCTACCCAATAGTTTTCATCATGAGGAATCCATTGGTGGCGTCAATTTTGACAAATTGGTTTGTTCGGACCTTCAATTAAGCAAAAATCAATTTCGGATCCTAAGGGCAATTTGGGGTTTTCACTAAATTTCAACCAATTGATTCACGAAAATACCCATATTTGATAGAAAACGAGCCAATGAGTCCGATTTTGACATCAATTTCAGGATTATAGGACGATTGGTTGCCTAATTCGACGAAAGCCCGTTGGATCGGGTTGACTGGGTCGGGTTGACCGACCCGGTCAACCCGTTGACCAACCTTTGGCATAGAAAACGCAGAGCAAAGTGCAGAGCATCGGGTTCTGGCATTTTTTTTGGGCAAGAACGCGGCGGGCAAAGAATCCACTAAAGACGAGGGCCAGCAGAGAGCGCAAAAGAAAAAGGTGGTCGGCCATGAGGAGAGGAATGGACATAAAATAAATCGAGAGAGAGGAACGGCAGTTTTTTGGGAGGACCGGCGACCGAGCATGGGAGGACCTTCGAAGCCCGCGTCACCCTCGGCCAAGCAAAAGCAGAGCCGGTAAACCATTCCCCGAGTCCGGCAGCGCCACGAGGAAGCTCTCCATGCCCATCAGGCTCGCCGGAGACCGCCGAAAGGGTGAGATACGCATTCGAGCTCCTCCACGGCCTTTAATGGCATCTCGAGTTCCATTGATTGGTTTTGCGATTTATTGATATGGAATGGACCCTTATACCTCACTGACCATTTTCGCTTTTGGCTGCATGCCATTTCATGGCTAAAAACGACGAGCCGGCCCCCAACTCCCCCCGTTCGGTCATGAGCTCGGGAGCTCGTTTCGGCCCAAACCGAACCTCATCGGCGATCAAGTAGGTATTCTCAACCCCCTAGTATGCTTCCCGATAGCCCAGATCAACCATGTTACGTGTAGAATAGCTACGGCGGTCTCTCGCCGGAGAATAGGTTCGGCCGGAGTTGCAGGTGGACCAAATGAAATTCTGCTATGTCGCTGTTAATATATGTGGTAGATCTTGTCGAGTAGGTTCGAATGCCGTTGATTTGGTGCAATTTGGACGTCGGAAGGCCGAGTTATGGCCTTCCGACGAGGCGCCGGCGAGATGGCGCCGGCGCCGGTCGTCTTCCCCGACGAGGCGTTGACCGGTCAACGTTTGTTGACTTGGTCAACGCCGACGTGGCGCTGACGTGGCAGCCGCGTGGCGGCCACGTCAGCGCGCAGTGTTAATGAAATAAAAAAAAAAAAAGAAATGATCCGACGGTCCAGGAGGCGCCACGTGGCCCAATCTGATCCGTCCGTTCGAAACTCGTGGAACGGCGCCGTTTTGATCATAGAGGAAGCGGGCCGGGCCTGGATCGTGGATCTGGGCGTGGGTCGGGTCATCCGACCCGGTCCGTATAATTTATATATATATTATTATTTTTAATAAAAAAATAATTTTAAATAATAAAAAAAAAATTCAAAAATCAATAAAAAAAATAGAAAATCATAAAAAAAATCGGGAAAAATTCTAAAAAATTCTAAAAAATTCTGAAAAATAGGAAATGGCTAAATTCAATTGGCCATGGTCTGATTCGGGTCATTTGACCCCCGGTCTTTCCAGAAATGACGGTTTTGCCCTTTTGGCAAACCGTCTTCCAAAAAAATCCTAAAAATTCTAGAAAAATCCCAAAAAATAGGAAATGGCCACAATCAACTGGCCAAGGGTCACCCCGGGTGTTTTGAACCCAATCCTTCTTAAGATGACGATTTCGCCCTTCGGGCTAATTGTCCCCAAATCTTTCCATTTTACCCCTGGTCTGAAATCACACATTCCCTAAAGCCCTTATGGCTATACTAGAAGTCGTTGATTTGAATTGATATGCCTTGGTGTGATTTATTTATGTATTTGATTGCGCTTTCATTAAAATTGATTGTGATTGATATGAATAGTCTTCCAATCTGCATGAAACCTTGAATCAAGCCTACCTCATTTAAAATTGCCCATGCATGAAATCTTAAATAGGAAAATCACTCGCGTTAGGTACCGAAAGGGCGTTGGTAATGACACCGACGTAACCAAGTCCCCGGACCCAAAATCTCTGGTTCCGCAGAACTGATCGATCTCTCCCAATCGATCAGTAAGGTTTCCGGTCTACCCTCCAAGAAAGATCGGTGGCGACTCCAAAAGCATGCACACATTGCACATGCCACCACGACCACACTGAAGGTCGAAAGCGATCGACTCCTATCGTCGAGCTCATTAAAAGAAAACTCCCGCCGCGATTTGGTATGGGCCTGGGAGGGCCCGCGCCGATCCAAAGCCCACGAGGCCTGCGATCGGTAATCCATTAGCCGCGTCCGCTTCCGGACGGGTCGCGACAGCTGGCGACTCCACTGGGGACTTTGTTCTAGAACCAATGGTCCTAGACCTCAAGTGGACTTAGGACGTAATTAAAATGTTGAGTGATTTTTCTAACCCTTGAGATGTTAAATGTTTTTGCAGATTGGAGAAATAAGGGGTGTGGTCTGTGATTAACATTGTCTTATGCAGGTTGGGCGTAGGAATGTATGTTGTGGATGATTTGAAGTGCTGATTGATAAATTGTTGTGCATGACTCGCATCGTAATGATCACGACGCATGGACACACACAATCGCGCCTAAAACCCCGGGCGCCGCCTTTAGAAACACAATAGAAGGAATTGAAAATGGAATCTCCGTGAGGAAAAACACGGGGTAATCCACTTTTCAATTCCGCTCGCTTCGAACTATGGATCGAGTCCCAATGCAACGATAGCTGTGCAATGGAATCGGCTCTTTCCAGAACTCGAGGTGGGAACCTTAACCTTAGGTGCCAAACCCTCTGATTTTTAGAAGTTCACCATCACTTGTCTCATGCGTATGTCTTTGGGCGGTTGATACACCTAAAACCGCACATATGTCGACGTGTTTGGTTGGTAAGACTCTCTATCCCTCAAATCTATTACAGTTCATATAAATATAGGCATTTCATTCATTGCATTCTGGTGATTAGATTAAATGTCATTTCGAGGATAGATATGTGCGTTTGTCCCTAACGTCCTTGATAGAAGACGAGGAGGGTGATATCCCACGACGAACACCGAGTGTGCGATAAGGAGCATACTATGGACATTATTGAGGTATCATCCAATGAAGATGACGAGTTGGGGCAAGTGATCCTGAAGGCACAGATCAAAACTGGGGCATCCTTAAACGTTAGGATCACATTCCTTATGTCATTTTCCATTACTAGTCCTCTTGTATAGGGTTTATTTTTACTGAGGTTTTCTCTATCTCACCCCTTAGAGCGATTGTATCAGGGATCTATTGGTGTATACATTCAGATGGAACTTGGTTGTATTTCTTTTAACGGGTCATTGGAATGTGATAGTGGCATTTCTTCTAATCATCCGAATACTCCCAAGTCAAGTTTATAATTCCTTTAGAGGAAATTAAAATTGGAAGTCTTACACGACCTTTTGGTCGTGTGAGGTAATCCAACCCCAATTTCGCTAGAAGGAATTATACACTTGAATTGGTCCATGCATGTTTTACGTCGCTGGTAATCCACGATAATTGATCGAGAACATCGGCGTTGTTTTGAATTTAATGACGAGATAGATGTCCAAATTACTCTCGTTCTTAACAAAACGGCCTTGATTTGGATGCCGTATCTTCAATTAAATTTAAAACACGTTATTATGCCTCGCACTTTTGAGTAATTCGTTCCTCTCGAAATTGATCAAAAGCGATTATTGTGAATTACATTCCTTTCAATAGTATGCTTTCTTTCGAGGAATATTGATAAAAACTTTTCGCGCAAGATTAAAACCCTTGTAAAAGTTCTTGTCCCTATTAATCATGGGCAAGCATAGGATTGAAAGGGGTTTTTGACTTCTTTTTCAAATTATTCCTTCTGATTCTGTCTTTTTATTTGCAGGTAAAAAAATAGGTAATAGAGAGAAATCTTTTCCTGGACAAGTCTAAGGCTATTATCTCATCTGATCATGAGCGAGTTATAAAATCAGGACATATTTGCTCGGCTTATTGATATTATGGTTCGGCTCACCCAAGTTGAAGATGTTCGGATGCTCGAAGAAATGAACCATACAGAAGTTAAAACACACACACAAGAGTTCTCATTTATTTTGCTCAGTGGAGGGTTTTCAAAAGCAGGTCATACAATTCGAGGTAGAAAAGTAAAGCCGAAGTGAGCCCTAATTAACGACACGAAGGAGCCCAACTGACCCTCCATGTTATTAATGCTCTGCTCATACTCCCAACTCCGCATGTCGTGGTCGGCAAGCCTGAGGAGAAGACTTTTGCATTCTCCCTTAACTTCGGCGACCTTGGCCTCATGTTCTTCGGCGATTGTTTCCAGGTCTCGAACCAGTCCATTCCTGCGAGCTATGTCCGCGGTTATTTTGTCGAGCCGTTCTTCCTGCCAGTCGCTCTGAAGCCTCAACAGGACATTGCGGCGGTCATGCTCGCCGGTGGTCAGGGATAGGGCCAATTGCTCCACCAGATTTCTCCTATCTCGAAGCAACGTCGCGACCCGCTCATTAGCAAACTCGACGGCCTTTTTGTAACTATCGGCCAGATAGTTGGTCAGCACCAAATGATCAGATCGATCCTCATAACGAGCTCGCAAGACGCGAGCCACGAGAACCTCCCGATTAGCAGCACGGTAGGCCTCTAAGGAGTGTGCAAAGAGAGTCGGGAAAATTCTATATTCCCTCCCTAGTGTGGTACCTTCGAGAAAAATGGTATCAAGGTCCTCGAGCAGGACAAGGATTTCATCCTCGGTCGCAGAATGATCGGTTATGTGTGCGTAACCGCGACCCAGTAGGTTATAAAGCTTTTCCCACTGGGCCAAGACATCAGTTGAAAAAGTGCGTACGGGGGAGGAGGCCATTTGCGTTGGGTTGGCTTGAGAATAAGACGAGGCTAACAGAGAGTTTAGAAGGAAGAAGCTGATTATGCGAGAACGTTAACCTTCCATACATTAATTCCTCATTTTATAGCAACTCGAGGATGATGAAGGGTCTCAGTAATAATGCTGGTAGAGCCCAGTTAGGGGGTAAAGCAGGAGGTCCCCTCACGTGAACCATTGGATTCGTCTCGGTCCGCGATTTCCGGCTTATCAATTAAAATATGTAAAAGATTTGTCGGGATCACCATTATTAGAGTTAGGTGGGAGGTAAGCGCAACTATCAAAAAAAGCCCTAACAGGATTCAGCACTCACATCACGTTGAAAAGCTAAGCGAGAAATTCAAGGTCTTGACGGGGAGCGTTTGCCTAATGATTTTTTTTCATGCTTGAAGAGCGCCTCCTAAACATACAAAGTCACTCGAAGAAAAATTTATAGGGAGTGAGCATACATGAGAGAGTAGAGAACTCTGAGTGGGCAAGAACCAATCAAACATTTCTCAATCCAACATATTTAAGAGGTTACTGTCAGCTGCTAGAGGCGGCTGACTCAAAAATCTCAGAAATTGAACTACTGAGTGATCTCGAAGATTCCAAGACCAAGTCTAACACCAAAACCATGGAGCCCAACACTTCTGGCAACGGAAATCAAAATCACGGCGACGACGACAACGACATCCACGATGCTCAACTCGGGAAAAGAAGACGTCCTCACCAATACTCTCAGGAGGAAACCCAAATGCTGGAAACCCTCTTCAGTAAAAGCCCTCACATGAAAAAGAAGTGGAGAATTGAATTGAGCCGAGAGTTGGGGATTAATCAGTCGAGGATCCAGTTTTGGTTTCAAAATAGGAGATCCAAATCGAAGGCTCAACGCAAACGTCAGGTGGTCGAGATTTTAAAGGAAGAAAACCAAAAGCTGCGAACAGAAAACATGAGGTATGAAGAAGCTCTCAATATTACCGTTTGCCCTCATTGCGATAACCCCATCGCCCTCGGTAAGATATTCCCCGATAAGCCTCACGCAATGATTGAAGACGTTCATTTACCACCCTACTCCCTCGGGGCATCTCCTGCTCAACCAGATTTTGCTGGAGTCACGCATGAGCAGGATGATCCTACGAAGACGATACAAATGCCTCCTGGGGGATGGGATTTGCATCGCTTTGATTGGAGCTACAGTTTCAAAGAGCTGGATGTTACCGCCGACCAGCTCAAAGCATATCAGCCTCATGCACAACAATTTTCGATAGGGTCGGATCCTGCTAGAGATGAGTTAATCAGTCGTCAAGCCATCGATGCAATTTTGGGCCATGATAGAAAGAGGTTCGCTTGGCCCCCTGAACTGCATTTCAGATTCCTAGACGTGGTTCACCAAATGGGGATCGATTCAGCAACTCCGACACGCATATTTAAGGCCATGAGTGTACCGGGGCTTAGTAAGGAACTGGTCAGGAATCACCTTGCTGCCTACAGAAAGCTATTAAAACAGCGTCGAGCAGAGCTAAGCCGAGAGGAATCCGTCTCGAGCTCAAAAGCTAGGGGGGACCGCCATTGTAATGCTCAGGCATCAGGAGGTACCCGGCCAAATTTAAGCATCAATCAAGCTAGCAACCCGACCACCGACAAACTGAAAGCTGATCAGAATGCCCTTCCGGGCCATTTCAACACTTTTCAAGAGCACGTGTCACAAGTACAGCGAGTGCGCACTCCTCCATTCGAGCAGCAGTCGGCTGGTGCTCTGCCTGCCGCTGGTCAACCCACGACAGACAATTTCTTTGATGATGGGCTCGATGCCTTGTTCAATCAATGGGAAGCTGGTATGCTTGGACAACCATGATCCAGCACCTGACTCGGGGCACGATGGGTTGGTCGCTACGATCACCCATAGAAAGAAGAACATGTTCACGAGTGGATCACTCTTTTTATCCATTGTAAAGTTCCTATGGGAACATTTTTCTTTAATGGCTATAGTTAATTATGTATGAAAACCAACGCTATCGACGAACATCGTCATACTCGGTTGCGATGATCCCTTGTTAGATTAAGTCTGAAACCAGATACGGTCTTTAAAATTTTGAGTGGCCACGAACTCATTCCTCACCAAGCGCCCGGGATGCTGAAATGAAGAGTAACAACATGCACAGGGAAAATGCCACTTTCGTTTGAACGATGAAAAAGGGGTTGAGAGAAGATCATAGCGTTAATTCCCTTGGAGCTAAATGAATTAAAAGGAGTCATTAATTGCGGGTCCATGTCGCGACCCGTCCGAAAGCGGACGCGGCTAATGGATTACCGATCGCGGGCTTTGGATCGGCGCGGGCCCTCCCAAGCCCATACCAAATCGCGGCGGGAGTATTTTTCAAAGGATTCGACGATAAGAGTCGATCGCTTTCGACCTTCAGTGTGGTCGTGGTGGTATGTGCAAATTGTGCATGTATTTGGAGTCGCCACCGGTCTTTCTTGGAGGGTAGACCGGAAACTTTATTGACCGATTGGGAGAGATCGATCAATTCTGCGGAACTAGAGATTTTGGGTTCGGGGACTTGGTTACGCTGGTGTCATTACCAACGCCCTTTCGGTACCTAACGCGAGTGATTTTCCTAACTAAGAATTCATGCGGGCGCAATTTTAGGTGAGATAGGCTTGATTCAAGGTTTCATGCAGATTGGAAGACTGTTCCTATCAATCACAATTAATTTTAATGAAAGCACAATTAAATACATAAATAAATCACATCAATGTATATCAATTCAAATCAACAGCTTCCTAATATAGCCATAAGGGCTTTGGGGAGGCGTGATTTAGGACCAGGGGTAAAATGGGAAGATTTGGAGGCGATTTAGCCCGAAGGGCAAAATCGTCAATTTTTGGAAGGTTTGGATACCGAATTACCCAAAATATTCCATGGCCAGTAGTTTGTGGCCATTTCCCAGCTTTGAGAATTTTTTGGAATTTCTAGATTTTTCTTCAATTTTCTGGAGGACAATTCGCCCAAAGGGCGAAATCGTCATTTTAGAGGGATCGGGGTTCAAAACACCCGGGATGAGCCTTGGCCAGTTGATTGTGGCCATTTCCTATTTTTGGGGATTTTCTTGGATTTTTTTAGAATTTGTTTTGGAAGACGGTTTGCCGGAAGGGCAAAACCGTCATTTCTGGAAAGATCGGGGGTCAAATGACCCGAAACAGGTCGCGGCCAGTTGAATGTGGCCATTTTCTATTTTCTGGAATTTTTTAGAATTTTTCTGAATTTTCCAAATTTTTTTGAATTTTTTTATGATTTTCCATTTTTTTTATTGATTTTTGAATTTTTTATTATTATTATTATTTATTATTATTTATTATTATTATTATTCTAATTTTCCGGGCCGGGTCAGATCCGGCCCCCGACCCGGACCCGCGACCCAGGCCCGGCCCGCTTCCCCCATGATCAAAACGACGCCGTTCCGAAGCTTCGAACGGACGTCTCAGATCGAGACACGTGGCGCGTCCCGGACCGTCGGATTTTTTTGACCGTTGACCGTTGACCGTTGACTGTTGACCGTTGACAGTTGACCGTTGACCGTTGACCGCCGGCGACTTCGCCGGAGAAGACGATGAATAGTGAAATTTCCGGCGATGTCGCCGGAAATCTTGCCGGAAAAAGCAAAACAGCCCCGAAGCTTAGTATTTTTAACCCATTCTTTTGGCGTCCGACTCCCTAGGACTTTGGCATCAACATGAAACTAAGAACGACGCCATGCGCACGTCAAAAACAGCGGACCGGATCTCCTCAGTTCCCTCTCCGGCGAAAAATATGCAGAAAAATTTTGCTACTTGAAGCTTGATTCTAATCATTCAGGGAACATCTATGGGGGGTCAGAAGACTTACCTGAGATCACCCATTCCTCGGTGATGGCTCGAAGCTGCCCGTCGAGCTTGCGGTCCGGAACCTCGGCCGGCGAAGCTTGGGTTCGCGTCCTCGGCGTTTCTCGACGCGAAATAAAGACCATCCCGAGATTGAGGATGGTAGCTGAAGCTTTGACGATGCTCTACTGAAGATCCAAGACGCCGGTTCCGCCTCGCTTCTCGCCGCCCCGCCAAGATCTCCTCCCCCCTGTTTTTCTTCCTCTCGGCCCCCCCCTCTTCATTCAACCGAGCCTTCCTTTTCCCGCCGTGGCCGACCGGCTTTTTCTTCCTCCTCGACCACTCGCCTTTTGTCGCCCACGATCGACGTTTCTTTTCTTAAAAAAATCCCGCCGATCTCCCCTTCTTTCCTTCTTTTTCTTTTCTGCTTTGGCACCGCACGGGTCTGCAACACTGAGTTGCAGACCCGGTCCGGACCGGGTCGGGTCGGGCCTGACCCGACCGGCCCGGTTCGGTCACTTTCGTCAAATTGGGCCTCAAATTAACCCATTTTCATGCAATTGACACCAAAATCGGACTCCTTGACATGTTTTCTATCAAATATGGGTATTTTCTAGAATCAATTGATTCGAATTTAGTGAAAACCCCAAATTGTCCCTAGGATCCGAAAATGATTCTTGCTCAATCGAGGGCCTAAATGACCAAATTAGTCAAAATTGAGGCCACCAATGTATTCAGCACGATGAAAAATATTGGGTAGAGGTGTTTAATTTTAATGGGTGTGCCCGTGTGAAATTTAATTTCACAAATTGTAAAACCGGGGACTAAATTGCAAGATTTTTATGCAATTAAGCCCTTTTGGCTAAAATTGATCAAATTGGAGGGTAAATTGACCCAATTGCATTTCAATACTTTAGAGTCCAATGTCATAGCTTATGAAAACCAAGAATTGAAAATTAAAAGACTCGAAAGGGATTTTTTAGGCTCGTTTCAGTTTTCGGTTTGTGAAGGAACTCCATGAATCGAGCCAAATTTCCCTGATAAAAAGTGAAAATATTGAATATTAAATTAAAATAAAATTTCTGAATATTTTTGTGTAATTTTCTGACCGCGAATGGTATTTTTTCTGATTTTTTGGGTATTTTTATAATTAAATAAATTCCAAAAAATATTAAAAAATTCAAAAAATATTTTTTGTTCGAAATTGGTTCCTGAGGCTAGGCTAAGGCTTCCAAAGTTGATTTTGTAATTTTTTGACCTTTTTTGATATTTTTAATTAATTTTAGAAATAAAAACTAAAATAAAAGGTGGTAAAAAATCAGGTGTCAACAGCTGCCCCTCTTTGAGAGTGAGCTCGTCAGAGGTTGCTTTCAAAGACAAAATGACACCTGAATATTAACCGACTCGATCGGGGAAAGGAAATGCTATGACATCGGACCCTTAAGTCTTTTGATGAATGCTCAAATTAATCACCAGTTTACTCTTGCAATTCGAACATGGGCCGGAGTGAGAGAGGCTTACCTGAAGCTCACCTGTCGGATGCCGCCGGTTGCGAGGACTTTCAAGAAAATACCTAGGACTCGTCATTCAGAATATCCTAGGGAGATTAAGCTCTGACCTGTATGGTAGGTCATACCATTATTGGATTCCTAACTGGCAAGAACCCTAGGAAGACGCATCCCACGCTTGAGGATTCGCCAGGGATTTTAATCCGTACGGTGGATCGGACCTTTGTGTTGACCCTTCAGGCGGTATCTACCTTTGAATTGACCCTTCAGGCGGTTTCTACCTTGAGTTGATCCTTCAGGCGGTTTCTACCTTGTGTTGACCCTTCAGGCGGTATCTACCTTTGTTTTTCTTTGAAAATGGGTCTCTTGACGAGGGTTCTCCACGTCCGATGAGACTGCCTAAATTTGGAAAAGGGGTCTCATGACGATGGTTCTCCACGTCCAATGAGACTGCCTAAATTTGGAAAGGGGTCTCATGACGATGGTTCTCCACGTCCAATGAGACTGCCTAAATTTGGAAAGGGGTCTCATGACGATGGTTCTCCACGTCTGATAGGGCCGCTTGATTTTGAAAAAGGGTCCCGAGACGAGGGTTTTCCACGTCTATTGGGATTGCTCGATTTTTTCTGAAAAAGGTTTTATCCTTACTCCTTCTTTTGAAAGATCCCGAAATTTGTCGGGAATTCAGTTTTGAAGCAGAGAAAGATTTTATTTTGACAAAGCTTCATTCGATCCTGTTGAGGCGACATTCTGGGAGCTGGGTTCTCCAGGTATCCTGCAGAAAGTTCAAACCTGAAAGATTTTTCTTCACCAAGAAAATGTTAATAATCTTTGGGAAGACAATAATTGTCCAATTGAAAAAATTGTATGACTTAAGTTTTAGTCATGAGATGTGCATTTTGATGCTGGAGGTTATCCAAAACATTCTTGCAACATGCAAACGTGATCACAAATCCCTTGTACGGAAAATCTGGATCCAACAATTTGAAGATTCCAAAAAGAGTTTGTTCAAAACATCAATTGGAATATTTCTCGACAATGAGGTCTTCTCACCTGTTTTGAGATATTTGTTTTTATAGGGGATACACTCAATTCCCTACTAACCTGTGCCTAGGTTTTAGGCTCATTCGCAGCGCATACATTTTGATCGGTCGGGAGGTCTTCCACGGGACCGTAATGTTGGGCTTGGATATTGGCTTTCAAGGGGGACCCGCCTTGGAGTCGAGGCCATTGAATAAAAATCTTCACCATCTGCTCCGGGTTTACAAGTCAAGAACCCTGCAAAATGAGAAAGAAAGAGTCTTGCTCGTACTTCTTCGAGCTAAGCTATATGTTAACCCAAGTGTCTTAGTCAGAGAAGACTGTTTCAGGGTTGTAACATTGGTAGGATTGGGGACCGAAAAAGGCTTGTTTTTGGCCCAGAAATCACGAAGGATTTGACATTGGTGATCATTGCAAATTTGTCACATGTCTTTTCCATTCTGCATCTTTAGCCTTTGAGGCGCGCAACCTATCTTGCGGCGTGCACCAGCTCTTTAAAGAGCGTCTCTTGTTGCATTCAGATACTGACTTTCTCTATGTCTTTGTTCTGCGCTTGATAGCATTTTGGGGAGCAGCCCTTTCAGATTTGGCTCCTTTAGGGATTTCTCTTTTCCCATCCGGCTTCATTGTGGATCAATCAAACAACTTACACGAGTATCGGCCTTGCTTTTACCAGGCACTTTGCTTTTTCTCGATGTCGTGGATTCTTTTCTCATTTTCATCCCTTTTTTTTTTTGAAATCCCTTAGTCTTGAGCTCTTCCGTTTCTAAAGTGATGCTGCATCCATCTTGAAATGTGCAATGATCACCAACGGGCTCATGAAACGAATTTGCAGGCTCGACTTGGCTATGCAAAGGATTCGGTGTGTGGGATAGAGAAATGAATGCTTCTCATCATCCTATGGCACTTGGATTACCATATAAACAACACACAAAGATTAATGTTAGTCCGAGCAAGAAAATTTCTAACCATTTTCTCCTGATGCTGCTGGGCTCATCTTCATTTTGCCCCGATGTGGGGTGGTTCTCGACAGGGCTAAGAATGAAAACCGCCGTCAAAGGGGTTATCAACGGTCACCTGTAGTGTTTAGGGGATATGAAACGAATGCCTCCGTCGTCCCAACCCATGTAATCGCTGCGAATGGTCCATACTTCCGTAGGTCCAGATTTTGCTATCTGATCCGCTCCACTTCTCTCTTAAATGTGTATAGGACGTGTTTTGACTAGGCTTGCCTCTCTTTTGAGTAAACTTCCTTTTGAATGATTTGACAAATAATCATATTTGGAAAAATTCATTTCTTTCTTTCCCAAAATTTATCCATTGAGGGGATTTTGTGATGTATCGTGCATGTCTTATTCATGCTTTGGGCAACCTCCCGATTTAAATCATGAACATCGATGCATTGGATAATTTTCATGACGGCTGAAAGTATTTTAACATTTTTTGTCTCCAGCTAACTGGGAAAGGGATACTTACCTACCTGTCGTGGCTACAGACCCCTGAAAATGTAAAAGAAGCATATCATTGCATGTTCACGAATTTTTCAAAAATCGAAACGATACATCCTACCCTTGGTCATGTACTCTAACGAGTAATACATGGGATGTAAAAACCTGTTCGTCTGTAAGGCGATTCCCCTGTCAAGGATAAATAACGAGTATCAATTCATATTCTCAAATTCAAGACAAATTGGAACGATACAACTTTACTCTTGGTTCTCATCCCGTTCTGATGTTGCGTATTGATATGAACAACATCTATCAAATCCGCCTATCCATTCTTGGAGTGTTTGCAACATCAATGGTTCATCTGCCCCCCAGTTAGGCAACGTCTGTTCTGTTATTCGAACAAATGGCTCCTTGAGTGATTTATCCACGTTTATCACCTGAGAAGGGAAAGAAAGGAGACATTACTTCGGTATTCGATTGAAGATCGTTTAGGAACGATACATCGTTTTACCAAATAGGTGGCTTCGCAGCCAAACGTATTTCGTATTGCAGGGGTAGATCTCATTATACTCCGCGGGTGATAGTCATTGTTCGGGGAACTTGCTCCACGGATTAAGCGATTAATCCACGGCCCTCGGCTTGAAGATGCTCAAAGGGTGATGTTGACACTCACGCGCAATTAGTTCTAGACATTAATGAAAGATGTTCCCGTGGGAACCTTACAGTGCGATCAACAACATATTCAATAGGAGTGTTCCACCCCTTTCGTCTAAGCATTTTTCATCGAGTAATCATGCCTTGCATCAGACGTTTGGTCATCTGCCTTGCGTCACCACTGTGATGGCCCTCCGGCTCCAAATTGATCGAGCCAAAGATTGAACTCATCGCCAAGGAAATTGCTCGGGTCTTCGGGCCATTGATGTTCAAGTTGGGTATCAACAATTGTTGGGAGCAGATTTCTTTCATCGCCTTCATTGTGAGGGACTGGAGTCTTTGAGCTGGAACCTTCATCATTGCCATGTTGGGGTCGAGACATACATTCCTGAAGAGTATTGATCCAAGTGTCCAGCTCCTTATCAAGGAAATCGCCTGTTCTTTCTAGCCCTTGGTGCCCATATTGGGTGTCGTCGACTGCAGGTGAGGGATTCCTCTCTTTGCTCTCGCCGTGAGCAATTTGATCCCTCGAATTGGGACTTCCTCCGATGACCGGCAGGTTTATATGTGCACTTTCTACCGATGCCAGATCTGCTTCAGGGACAGCATAATGACTGATTCGCGCTCAAACTGAGGAATCTCTATGTGCTGGAACTGTGGCATATACTCTTGAGGAGTATTGAGATAGCTCGGCGGAGCATTCTGATTTGGGTTAGAGGAGTCGCTGACACGACTGCTAGTCCCGTCATTGCTGAAACACGGTTGGGTGCTCTTGGCTCTCCAATCATCATGGTTGTAACTCTGCCCAGCACTTGAGCTCCAACTGGCTTTATGATGGTTTAACGCTATCCTTCCATCCCTTAGCAATCTCCTATAGTACTTGAGGTGAGACTCAACGTTAATTCTAGAGAGCCCCGGCACATTCATAATCTCGAGTATGCGTAGTGGGCTAGCCGAATCAACTCCCAGTTCTCGAATTGCATCAACAAATTTGGTGTGAAGTTCATAGGTCCAGTAAAACCTTGTTCTCTTATCACCCAAAATATCGTCAATACTTCGGTAGCTATTCTCTACGGGATCTAGTCGTTTCAAAAGTTGTCCAGGGAGGGACTCACCGACTTTGGATTGGCTGGCTGCGACAGCGAGTTCGTCATTGAGAGAACTCCCCCTGTGATGATTCATATCCCATTTCTCAGAGGATGTTGGTGTTGATCCTATGGTGTTGACTTGCTCATGCAGATCTCCGGCGGTATCTGGCTGTGTCGGAAAATGTTGTGGAGAATACGGTAACAGCTGAGTGTTATTCGTCAACGGAGATGGTTCATCGAGGAACACCTCGCCGAGGACAACAGGATTACCACAATTAAGGCAGATGGCCTTGGTCAGAGCTTCCTTATATCTCGCGCTTTCAGCTTGAAGCTTCTCATTCTCCTCCTTCAGGACCAGTAACTCATGGTCTGCGTATTGCTGTTTCACCCGGGTTCGTTTGTTGGCGAACCAAAACTTGACCTTCGAAAGCTCCAATCCTATCTTTCGGCTCAATTCCATTTTCTGTTGTCTGCTTGGAGTGGGGCATTCATTGAAGAAAGCTTCGAGCTCTCGGATTTGGCCTGGAGTGTGGCGTTGTAGTTGCTTCCTTTTCCGACTCCGGTCATCATTGTATACTCCTTCTTCGTAGCTGAAACCTAGAATTTCATCGCTAGAGGAGTCAGTCTCCATGGCTTTCTGGTAGTATTCAGCTCCAGGATCTTCAAAGTCTCCCAGCAGTTCGTGCTCAGAAATGTCCAGGTCGGGCGTTTCTAGCAGATGGGAATAGCTTTTAAACATGATGGATCGGAGTATCTCGGGCTGATCTAGTTCACTCAGCTTTCTCTATTTGCTCTTACGTGTTCGCTCACTCTAGAAATTTTCTCAAGTGATTGTGCGTGTCCTAGAACCCTCCTTCAGGCTGCATATGAAGGCCAGCAAGCAAGCGTTCCTCCCGAGACCTTGTAATTACTCATCGTCTGTATTCCCCTTTCTTTTTCCTCGTGATAGGATCACAAACTCTTTTGCATTGATTCGGTTTCATCAAGTATTGCGCTCATCCCCTAGTTCAGTCTTCAAAGTGGTGGGTCTACAATCTTTCGGCGCCTTTTATGATTTGCTAGGCCCGAGAACGTGGGGAGCAGCGGTGGACCCGCAATTAATGACTCCGTTTAATTCATTTAGCTCCATTAACGCTATGATCTTCTCTCAAGCCCTTTTCATCGTTCAAACGAAAGTGGCATTTTCCCTGTGCATGCTATTACTCTTCATTTCAGCATCCCGGGCGCTTGGTGAGGAATGAGTCCGTGGCCACTCAAAATTTTAAAGACCGTCTCTGGTTTCAGACTTAATCTAACAAGGGATCATCACAACTGAGCATGACGATGTTCGTCGATAGCGTTGGTTTTAATATAGAATTAACTATAGTCATTAAAGAAAAATGTTCCCGTAGGAACTTTACAACGGATAAAACGAGTGATCTACTCGTGAACATGTTCTTCTTTCTAGGGGTGTTCGTGGTGACCGACCCATCGTGCCCCGAGTCAAGTGCTAGATCATGGCTGTCGAAGCATGCCAGCTTCCCACTGATTGAACAAGGCATCGAGCCCCTCATCAAAGAAATCGTCTGTCGTGGGTTGACCAGCGGCAGGCAGAGCACCAGCCGACTGCTGCTCGAATGGAGGAGTGCGCACTCGCTGTACTTGTGACACGCGCTCTTGAGAAGCGTTGAAATGGCCCGGGAGGACATTCTGATCAGCTTTCAGTTTGCCGGTGGTCGGGTTGCTAGCTTGATTGATGCTTAGATTTGGCCGGGTATCTCTTGATGCCTGAGCATTACAATGGCGGTCGCTCCTAGCTTTTGAGCTCGAGACGGATTCCTCCCGGTTTAGCTCCGCTCGACGTTGTCTTAATAGCTTTCTGTAGGCGGCAAGGTGATTCCTGACCAGCTCCTTACTAAGCCCCGGTACATTCATGGCCTTAAATATGCGCGTCGGAGTTGCTGAGTCGATCCCCATTTGGTGAACCACGTCTAGGAATCTGGAATGCAGTTCAGGGGGCCAAGCGAACCTCCTCTTATCGTGGCCCAAAATCGCATCGATGGCTTGACGACTGATTAACTCATCTCCAGCAGGACCCGACCCTATCGAAAATTGTTGTGCATGAGGCTGATATGCTTTGAGCTGGTCGGCGGTAACATCTAGCTCCTTGAAACTATAACTCCAATCAAAGCAATGCAAATCCCATCCCCCAGGAGGCATTTGTATCATCTTCGTAGGATCATCCTGCTCATGCGTGACTCCGGCAAAATCTGGTTGAGCAGGAGATGCCCCGAGGGAGTAAGGTGGTAAATGAACGTCTTCAATCATCGCGTGAGGCTTATCGGGGAACATCTTACCGAGGGCGACGAGGTTATCGCAATGAGGGCAAACGGTAATATTGAGAGCTTTTTCATACCTCATGTTTTCTGTTCGCAGCTTTTGGTTTTCTTCCTTTAAAATCTCGACCACCTGACGTTTGCGTTGAGCCCTCGATTTGGATCTCCTATTTTGAAACCAAAACTGGATCCTCGACTGATTAATCCCCAACTCCCGGCTCAATTCAATTCTCCACTTCTTTTTCATGTAATGGCTTTTACTGAAAAGGGTTTCCAGCATTTGGGTTTCCTCCTGAGAGTATTGGTGAGGACGTCTTCTTTTCCCGAGTTGAGCATTGTGGATGTCGTTGTCGTCGTCGCCGTGATCTTGATTTCCGTTGCCAGAAGTGTTGGGCTCCATGGTTTTGGCGTTAGACTTGATCTTGGAATCTTCGAGATCCCTCTGTGGTTCAATTTCTGAGATTTTTGAGTCAGTCGCCTCTAGCAGCTGACAGTAACCTCTTAAATATGTTGGATTGAGAAATGTTTGATTGGTTCTTGCCCACTCAGAGTTCTCCACTCTCTCCTGTATGCTCACTCCCTATAAAGTTTTCTTCGAGTGACTCTACATGTTCAGGAGACGCTCTTCAAGCATCATTAGGCAAACGTTCCCCCTCAAGACCTTGAATTTCTCGCTTAGCTTTTCAACGTGATGGGACTGCCAAACCCTGTTAGGGCTCTCTTCGATAGTTGCGCTTTCCTCCCACCTAACTCTAATAATGGTGATCCCGACAAATCTTTTACATCTTTTAATTGATGAGCCGGAAATCGCGGACCGAAACGAATCCAATGGTTCTCGTGAGGGGACCTCCTGCTTTACCCCCTAACTGGGCTCCACCAGCATTATTACTGAGACCCTTCATCATCCTCGAGTTGCTATAAAATGAGGAATTAATGTATGGAAGGTTAACGTTCTCACATAATCAGCTTCTTCCTTCTAATCTCTCTGTTAAACTCGTCTTATTCTCAAGCCAACCCAACGCAAATGGCCTCCTCTCCCGTACGCACTTTTTCAACTGATGTCTTGGCCCAGTGGGAAAAGCTTTATAACCTACTGGGTCGCGGTTACGCGCACATAACCGATCATTCTGCAACCGAGGATGCAATCTGTGTCCTGCTCGAGGACCTTGATACCACTTCTCTCGAAGGTACTACACTGGGGAGGGAATATAGAACTTTCCCGACTCTCTTTGCACACTCCTTAGAGGCCTATCGTGTTGCTAGTCGGGAGGTTCTGGTGGCTCGCGTCTTGCGGGCTCGTTATGAGGATCGATCTGATCATTTGGTGCTGACCAACTATCTGGTTGATAGTTACAAAAA
Source organism: Rhodomyrtus psidioides (assembly GCA_021437785.1). Classification (NCBI taxonomy): domain Eukaryota; kingdom Viridiplantae; phylum Streptophyta; class Magnoliopsida; order Myrtales; family Myrtaceae; genus Rhodomyrtus; species Rhodomyrtus psidioides. The sequence goes on along the minus strand of JAILYB010000022.1, from coordinate 3,327,513 downwards.
GGCCGTCGAGTTTGCTAATGAGCGGGTCGCGACGTTGCTTCGCGAGAGGAGAAATCTGGTGGATCAATTGGCCATATCCCTTACCACCGGCGAACATGACCGCCGCAACGTCCTGTTGAGGCTTCAGAGCGACTGGCAGGAAGAACGGCTCGACAAGATAACCGAGGACATAGCTCGCGGGAATGGACTGGTTCGGGACCTGGAAGTAGTCACCGAAGAACACGAGGCCAAGGTCGCCGAAGTTAAGGGAGAATGCAGAAGTCTTCTCCTCAGGCTTGCCGACCACAACATGCGGAGCTGGGAGTATGAGCAGAGCATTAACAACATGGAGGGTCAGTTGGGCTCCTTTGTGTCGTTAATTAGGGCTCACTTTGGCTTTACTTTTCCACCCCGAATTGTATGACCTGCTTCTGAAAACCCTCCGCTGAGCAAAATAAATGAAAGTTCTCGTGTGTGTTTTAACTTCTGCATGGTTCCTTTCTTCGAGCGTTCGAACATCTTCAACTTAGGTGAGCCGAACCATAATATCAATAAGTCGAGCAAATATGGATTTTATAACTCGCTCATGATCAGATGAAAGAATAGCCTCAGACTTATCCAGGAAAAGATTTCTCTCTATTACCTATTTTTTACCTGCAAATAGAAAGACAGAATCAGAAGGAATAATCTGAAAAAGAAAGCATAGACCCCTTTCAATCTTATGCTTGCTCGTGATTAATAAGGACAAGAACTTTTACAAGGGTTTTAATCTTGCGCGAAAAGTTTTTATCAATATTCCTCGAAAGAAAGCATACTATTGAAAGGAATGTAATTCACAATAATCGCTTTTGATCAATTTCGAGAGAAACGAATTACTCAAAAGTGCGAGGCATAATAACGTGTTTTAAATTTAATTGAAGATACGGCATCCAAATCAAGGCCGTTTTGTTAAGAACGAGAGTAATTTGGACATCTATCTCGTCATTAAATTCAAAACAACATCGATATTCTCGATCAATTATCGTGGATTACCAGCGACGTAAAACATGCACGAAACAATTCAAGTGTATAATTCCTTCTAGAGAAATTGAGATTGGACTACTCTATACGACCAAAAGGTCGTGTAAGACTTCCAATTTTAATTTCCTCTAAAGGAATTATAAACTTGACTTGGGAGTATTCGGATGATTAGAGAAAATGCCACTATCACATTCCCATGACCCGTCAAAAGAAATACAACCAAGTTCCATCTGAATGTATACACCAATAGATCCCTAATACAATCACTCTAAGGGGTGGGATAGAAAAAGCCTCGATAAAAATAAACCCTATACAAGAGGACTAGTAATGGAAAATGAAACAAAGGAATGTGATCCTAACGTTTAAGGATGCCCCAAGTTCGATCTGTGGCTTCCGGATCACTTGCCCCAACTCGTCATCTTCATTGGACGATATCTCAATAAGGTCCATAGTAGGCTCTTTTGTTGCTCACTCGGTGTTCGCCATGGGATATCATCCTCCTCGTCTTCTATCAAGGACGTTTGGGAAAAACACACACATCTATCCTTGAAATGGCATTTAATCTAATCACCAGAATGCAATGAATGAAATGCCTATATTTATATGAACTGTAATAGATTTGAGGGATAGAGAGTCTTACCAACCAAACTCGTCGACTTATGTGCGGTTTTAGGTGTACCAACCGCCCAAAGACATGCGCATGAGACAAGTGATGGTGAACTTCTAAAAATCAGAGGGTTTGGCACCTAAGGTTAAGGTTCCCACTTCGAGTTCTAGAAAGAGCCGATTCCATTGCACAGCTATCGTTGCATTGGGACTCGATCCATAGTTCGAAGCGAGCGGAATTGAAAAGTGGATTACCCCGCGTTTTTCCTCACGGAGATTCCATTCTCAATTCCTTCTATTGTGTTCCTAAAGGCGGCGCCCGGGGTTTTAGGCGCGGTTGTGTGTGTCCACGTGTTGTGATCATCATAATGCAATTCATGCACAGCAGTTTATCAATCAGCACTTCAAATCATCCACACAACATACATTCCTACGCCCAACCTGCATAAGACAATGTTAATCACGGACTACACCCATTATTTCTCCAATCTGCCAAAAACATATAACACCTACCATAAGCGGACTTACCTCACCTTCGAGAGCGCCTGCAAAGTTAGAAAAATCACTCAGCGTTTTAATTACGGCCTAAGTCCACTTGAGGTCTAGAATCATATGTTCTAGAGCAAGAGTCCCCAGTGGAGTCGCCAGCTGTCGCGACCCGTCCGAAAGCGGACGCGGCTAATGGATTACCGATCGCGGGCTTTGGATCGGCGCGGGCCCTCCCAAGCCCATACCAAATCGCGGCGGGAGTATTTTTCAAAGGATTCGACGATAAGAGTCGATCGCTTTCGACCTTCAGTGTGGTCGTGGTGGTATGTGCAAATTGTGCATGTATTTGGAGTCGCCACCGGTCTTTCTTGGAGGGTAGACCGGAAACTTTATTGACCGATTGGGAGAGATCGATCAATTCTGCGGAACTAGAGATTTTGGGTTCGGGGACTTGGTTACGCTGGTGTCATTACCAACGCCCTTTCGGTACCTAACGCGAGTGATTTTCCTAACTAAGAATTCATGCGGGCGCAATTTTAGGTGAGATAGGCTTGATTCAGGGTTTCATGCAGATTGGAAGACTGTTCCTATCAATCACAATTAATTTTAATGAAAGCACAATCAAATACATAAATAAATCACATCAATGTATATCAATTCAAATCAACAGCTTCCTAATATAGCCATAAGGGCTTTGGGGAGGCGTGATTTAGGACCAGGGGTAAAATGGGAAGATTTGGAGGCGATTTAGCCCGAAGGGCAAAATCGTCAATTTTTGGAAGGTTTGGATACCGAATTACCCAAAATATTCCATGGCCAGTAGTTTGTGGCCATTTCCCAGCTTTGAGAATTTTTTGGAATTTCTAGATTTTTCTTCAATTTTCTGGAGGACAATTCGCCCAAAGGGCGAAATCGTCATTTTAGAGGGATCGGGGTTCAAAACACCCGGGATGAGCCTTGGCCAGTTGATTGTGGCCATTTCCTATTTTTGGGGATTTTCTTGGATTTTTTTAGAATTTGTTTTGGAAGACGGTTTGCCGGAAGGGCAAAACCGTCATTTCTGGAAAGATCGGGGGTCAAATGACCCGAAACAGGTCGCGGCCAGTTGAATGTGGCCATTTTCTATTTTCTGGAATTTTTTAGAATTTTTCTGAATTTTCCAAATTTTTTTGAATTTTTTTATGATTTTCCATTTTTTTTATTGATTTTTGAATTTTTTATTATTATTATTATTTATTATTATTTATTATTATTATTATTCTAATTTTCCGGGCCGGGTCAGATCCGGCCCCCGACCCGGACCCGCGACCCAGGCCCGACCCGCTTCCCCCATGATCAAAACGACGCCGTTCCGAAGCTTCGAACGGACGTCTCAGATCGAGACACGTGGCGCGTCCCGGACCGTCGGATTTTTTTGACCGTTGACCGTTGACCGTTGACTGTTGACCGTTGACAATTGACCGTTGACCGTTGACCGCCGGCGACTTCGCCGGAGAAGACGATGAATAGTGAAATTTCCGGCGATGTCGCCGGAAATCTTGCCGGAAAAAGCAAAACAGCCCCGAAGCTTAGTATTTTTAACCCATTCTTTTGGCGTCCGACTCCCTAGGACTTTGGCATCAACATGAAACTAAGAACGACGCCATGCGCACGTCAAAAACAGCGGACCGGATCTCCTCAGTTCCCTCTCCGGCGAAAAATATGCAGAAAAATTTTGCTACTTGAAGCTTGATTCTAATCGTTCAGGGAACATCTATGGGGGGTCAGAAGACTTACCTGAGATCACCCATTCCTCGGTGATGGCTCGAAGCTGCCCGTCGAGCTTGCGGTCCGGAACCTCGGCCGGCGAAGCTTGGGTTCGCGTCCTCGGCGTTTCTCGACGCGAAATAAAGACCATCCCGAGATTGAGGATGGTAGCTGAAGCTTTGACGATGCTCTACTGAAGATCCAAGACGCCGGTTCCGCCTCGCTTCTCGCCGCCCCGCCAAGATCTCCTCCCCCCTGTTTTTCTTCCTCTCGGCCCCCCCCTCTTCATTCAACCGAGCCTTCCTTTTCCCGCCGTGGCCGACCGGCTTTTTCTTCCTCCTCGACCACTCGCCTTTTGTCGCCCACGATCGACGTTTCTTTTCTTAAAAAAATCCCGCCGATCTCCCCTTCTTTCCTTCTTTTTCTTTTCTGCTTTGGCACCGCACGGGTCTGCAACACTGAGTTGCAGACCCGGTCCGGACCGGGTCGGGTCGGGCCTGACCCGACCGGCCCGGTTCGGTCACTTTCGTCAAATTGGGCCTCAAATTAACCCATTTTCATGCAATTGACACCAAAATCGGACTCCTTGACATGTTTTCTATCAAATATGGGTATTTTCTAGAATCAATTGATTCGAATTTAGTGAAAACCCCAAATTGTCCCTAGGATCCGAAAATGATTCTTGCTCAATCGAGGGCCTAAATGACCAAATTAGTCAAAATTGAGGCCACCAATGTATTCAGCACGATGAAAAATATTGGGTAGAGGTGTTTAATTTTAATGGGTGTGCCCGTGTGAAATTTAATTTCACAAATTGTAAAACCGGGGACTAAATTGCAAGATTTTTATGCAATTAAGCCCTTTTGGCTAAAATTGATCAAATTGGAGGGTAAATTGACCCAATTGCATTTCAATACTTTAGAGTCCAATGTCATAGCTTATGAAAACCAAGAATTGAAAATTAAAAGACTCGAAAGGGATTTTTTAGGCTCGTTTCAGTTTTCGGTTTGTGAAGGAACTCCATGAATCGAGCCAAATTTCCCTGATAAAAAGTGAAAATATTGAATATTAAATTAAAATAAAATTTCTGAATATTTTTGTGTAATTTTCTGACCGCGAATGGTATTTTTTCTGATTTTTTGGGTATTTTTATAATTAAATAAATTCCAAAAAATATTAAAAAATTCAAAAAATATTTTTTGTTCGAAATTGGTTCCTGAGGCTAGGCTAAGGCTTCCAAAGTTGATTTTGTAATTTTTTGACCTTTTTTGATATTTTTAATTAATTTTAGAAATAAAAACTAAAATAAAAGGTGGTCAAAAATCATGTGTCAACAGTCCACTGTTGTTCCCCACGTTCTCGGGCCTAGCAAATCATAAAAGGGCGCCGAAAGATTGTAGACCCACCACTTTGAAGACTGAACTAGGGGACAAGCGCAATACTCGATGAAACCGAATCAATGCAAGAGAGTTTGTGATCCTATCACGAGGAAAAAGAAAGGGGGAATACAGACGAGGAGTAATTGCAGGGTCTCGGGAGGAGTGCTTGCTTGCTGGCCTTCATATGCAGCCTGAAGGATGGTTCTAGGACACGCACAATCACTTGAGAAAATTTCTAGAGTGAACAAACACGTAAGAGCGAATAGAGAAAGCTGAGTGAACTAGATCAGCCCGAGATACTCCGATCCATCATGTTTAAAAGCTATTCCCATCTGCTAGAAACGCCCGACCTGGACATTTCCGAGCACGAACTGCTGGGAGACTTTGAAGATCCTGGAGCTGAATCCTGCCCGAAGGCCATAGAGACTGACTCCTCCAGCGATGAAATTCTAGGTTTCAGCTACGAAGAAGGAGTATACAATGATGACCGGAGTCGGAAAAGGAAGCAACTACAACGCCACACTCCAGGCCAAATCCGAGAGCTCGAAGCTTTCTTCAATGAATGCCCCACTCCAAGCAGACAACAGAAAATGGAGTTGAGCCGAAAGATAGGATTGGAGCTTTCGAAGGTCAAGTTTTGGTTCGCCAACAAACGAACCCGGGTGAAACAGCAATACGCAGACCATGAGTTACTGGCCCTGAAGGAGGAGAATGAGAAGCTTCAAGCTGAAAGCACGAGATATAAGGAAGCTCTGACCAAGGCCACCTGCCTTAATTGTGGTAATCCTGTTGTCCTCGGCGAGGTGTTCCTCGATGAACCATCCATGTTGACGAATAACGCTCAGCTGTTACCGTATTCTCCACAACATTTTCCGACACAGCCAGATACCGTTGGAGATCTGCATGAGCAAGTCAACACCATAGGGTCAACACCAACACCCTCTGAGAAATGGGACCTGAATCATCACAGGTGGAGTTCTCCCAATGACGAACTCGCTGTCGCAGCCAGCCAATCCAAAGTCGGTGAGTCCCTCCCTGGACAACTTTTGAAACGACTAGATCCCGTAGAGAATAGCTACCGAAGTATTGACGATATTTTGGGTGATAAGAGAACAAGGTTTTACTGGACCTATGAGCTTCACACCAAATTTGTTGATGCGATTCGAGAGCTGGGAGTTGATTCGGCTAGCCCATTACGCATACTCGAGATTATGAATGTGCCGGGGCTCTCTAGAATTAACGTTGAGTCTCACCTCAAGTACTATAGGAGATTGCTAAGGGATGGAAGGATAGCGTTAAACCATCATAAAGCCGGTTGGAGCTCAAGTGCTGGGCAGAATTACAACCACGATGATTGGAAAGCCGAGAGCACCCAACCGTGTTTCAGCAATGACGGGACTGGCAGTCGTGTCAGCGACTCTTCTAACCCAGATCAGAATGCTCCGCCGAGCTATCTCAATACTCCTCAAGAGTATATGCCACAGTTCCAGCTCATAGGGATTCCTCAGTTTGAGCGCGAATCAGTCATTAATGCTATCCCTGAAGCGGATCTGGCATTGGTAGAGAGTGCACATATGAACCTGCCGGTCATCGGAGGAAGTTCCAATTCGAGGGGTCAAATTGCTCACGGCGAGAGCAAAGAGAGGAATCCCTCGCCTGCAGTCGACGACACCCAATCTGGGCACCAAGGGCTAAAAAGGACAGGTGATTTCCTTGATGAGGAGCTGGACACTTGGATCAATACTCTTCGGGAATGTATGTCTCAACCCCAACAGGGCAATGATGAAGGTTCCAGCTCAAAGACTCCAATCCCTCACAACGAAGGCAATGAAAGAAATCTGCCCCCAACAATCGTTGATACCCAACTTGAGCATCAATGGCTCGAAGACCCGAGCAATTTCCTTGGCGATGAGTTCAATCTTTGGCTCGATCAATTTGGAGCCGAAGGACCACCGCAGTGGTGACGCAAGGCCGGTGATCAAACGTCTGATGCAAGGCATGGCTACTCGATGAAAAATGCTTAGAGGAAAGGGGTTGAATACTCCTATTGAATATGTTGTTGATCGTACTGTAAGGTTCCCACGGAAACATCTTTCATTAATATCTAGAACTAATTGCGCGTGAGTGTCAACATCACCCTTTGAGCATCTTCAAGCCGAGGGCCGTGGATTAATCACTTAATCCGTGGAGCAAGTTGTTGACACCTAAATTTTGATCAACTTTATTATTATTATTATTATTATTATTATTATTATTATTATTATTATTATTATTATTATTCATAGAAAATCCATAAAAAGTTGAAAAATTGAAAAATCAATTTTGGTGACATTGGCCAAGCTGAATGAACCATCTTGACAAACAAATAATAATTTTCATAATTTTTATTTCTAGTTAATATTTTCGAAAATTAAAAAAAAAGGGGAAAAACATAATCATTTAAAAGAGAAAGCAAAAGAAAAGAGATTTTGACCAAATAATCTGGTCTTTGCCCTTTTAGTGTTACTTTTTATTATTCTATTTGATTTTATTTCTCTCTCTCTCTCGGTGTGTGTGCGTGTGTGTCGGAAGAGTTTCTAAAAAAGAAGGTTTTCAACAAAGAGCTGAGGGAGGAGGACGGGCGTGGATTCCTGGCTTCTGGGTTTGAGTCTCTATGGGGATTTGTCTCGCGGGCATAGGCGTGTGTTGGTTTGAGAGGCTGAAGCTGCCAACATAATCTGGGCATCTTGCTGCTTCAACGTTGACCAACGAAAAAGGGACTCCTCGTTCAGTGGCATGTCTCTCCCATTGCTTACCCCAACACCTCCACAGCTCAACCATAGCCATCACCGAACAAACCCAGCCTTCAACCACCATCCCCGGCTGTCCCTCATTGTCATCGCAGCGTTCCTCGCCGCCAGCAGCCCCAGATCCAGGGTGCCCTGTTTCTGCCGCTACTGCTTGCTGCCATTTCTGCTCGGCTTCAGCTGCTGCTGCAGCTTCTATTCTGCGTCGCGCTTGCTTCGGCGACCTCTAGAGACCTCTAGCCTCCACCATCGATAGACCCTCGCCATCGCCAGCCACCACCGATTAGCAGAACATCCCCGAAGCCCAGTCTTCCATGCTCTATTTTTCGACTCTGTTTCTGCTCTCCCACTTCTGTTCGAGCTTCTCAGCTCGGTTCCGCCGTCCAACGACCACCACCGGCCTTTCCTGCACCTGTCCGAACACCTTCAGCCGTGCCTCAGCCCTCATCGAACCCCGAACAGCCTCAAACCCGAAGCCTCTGCTCTACTCCCCCGTCTTCGTCTGCCTATTCTACTTCTGAGGCTGCTGTCGCGCCCTTCTCCAACTCCCTCCGGCCAGCTCCGCCAGCCCCAACGACCACGTAGCCTTCCTAGCCGTCGTCCGCCAGCTTGTTACCGCTTGCCTCAGTCGTTCGCCACCCTAGAAGCCGCTAACAGCCCCAGCCGGTGCTCCGTTCCTCGTCGAGTGCCCTTTTTTGGGCCTTTTCGCGGGCCAGTTTTGTGGGTCACGGCCCATTTTGATCTGGGCCGTGTCCTAGTCAAGCACTGGCTGTGGGCCGAGAATTCAGTCGTGAGTCCGAGCCGCATTTGACGTTCGTGCTCGAGGATTTTCAAGGATTTCCGTTGTATTCGCCTCGTGTAATTGACTATGACGCACATAGAGATGGCGGCACGCTGGGGCTGGGCAATTGAAGACTAGTGTCGAATCAGGTATATTTTGTGTATCCGATTATATATCAGATTTATTTTTCTAAAATATTGTCATTATAGATTTGATCTGCATGTATTTATTTCAATCCAGTGATTAGTTTAGCTTATTTATTTGGTTAAGTGTGGTATGTTGTCAAAGAAAATATTTTCAGAAAATATTAATAATAAAAAAAGAAGAAGAAAAATCATAAAAATTCCAGAAAATCTCAAAAAATAGGAAATGGCCACAATCAACTGGCCGTGGAATATTTTGGGTAATTCGGTATCCAAACCTTTCAAAAATGACGATTTTGCCCTTCGGGCTAATCGTCCCCCAAATCTTCCCATTTTACCCCTAGTCCCAAATCATCCCTCACCTAAGCCCCTATGGCTGTACTAGGAAACCGTTGGTTTGAATTGATGTGCATTAGTGTGATTTATCTATGTATTTGATTACGCCTTCATTTAAATTGATTGTGGTTGATAGGAATAGTCTTCCAATTTGCATGAAACCCTGAATCAACCCTACCTCACCTAAAATTGCGCTTGCATGAACTCTTAGTTAGGAAAATCACTCACGTTAGGTACCGAAAGGGCGTTAGTAATGACACCGGCGTAACCAAGTCCCCGAACCCAAAATCTCTGGTTCCGCAGAACTGATCGACCTCTCCCAATCGATCAGTGGGGTTTCCGGTCTACCCTCCAAAAAAACCGGTGGCGACTCCAAATGCATGCACAAGTTGCACATGCCACCACGACCACACTGAAGGTCGAAAGCGATCGACTCTTATCGTCGAATCCTTAAAAGAAAACTCCCGCCGCGATTTGGTATGGGCCTGGGAGGGCCCGCGCCGATCCAAAGCCCACGAGGCCCGCGATCGGTAATCCATTAGCCGCGTCCGCTTCCGGACGGGTCGCGACACAAGTTCCATGAACAATGACTATCACCCGCGGAGCATAATGGGATCTACCCCTTCAATACGAAATACGTTTGGCCGCGAAGCCACCTATTTGGTAAAACGATGTATCGTTCCTAAACGATCTTCAATCGAATACCGAAGTAATGTCTCCTTTCTTTCCCTTCTCAGATGATAAACGTGGATAAATCACTCAAGGAGCCATTTGTTCGAATAACAGAACAGACGTTGCCCAACTGGGGGCAGATGAACCATTGATGTTGCAAACACTCCAAGAATGGATAGGCGGATTTGATAGATGTTGTTCATATCAATACGCAACATCAGAACGGGATGAGAACCAAGAGTAAAGTTGTATCGTCCCAATTTGTCTTGAATTTGAGAATGTGAATTGATACTCGTTATTTATCCTTGACAGGGGAATCGCCTTACAGACGAACAGGTTTTTACATCCCATGTACTACTCGTTAGAGTACATGACCAAGGGTAGGATGTATCGTTTCGATTTTTGAAAAATTCGTGAACATGCAATGATATGCTTCTTTTACATTTTCAGGGGTCTGCAGCCACGACAGGTAGGTAAGTATCCCTTTCCCAGTTAGCTGGAGATAAAAAAAATGTTAAAATACTTTCAGCCGTCATGAAAATTATCCAATGCATCGATGTTCATGATTTAAATCGGGAGGTTGCCCAAAGCATGAATAAGACATGCACGATACATCACAAAATCCCCTCGATGGATAAATTTTGGGAAAGAAAGAAATGAATTTTTCCAAATATGATTATTTGTCAAATCATTCAAAAGGAAGTTTACTCAAAAGAGAGGCAAGCCTAGTCAAAACACGTCCTATACACATTTAAGAATGAAGTGGAGCGAATCAGACAGCAAAATCTGTACCTAATCCGTCAAACCCGTCACGAATTCTGGGCCAAAAACAAGCCTTTTTCGGTCCCCAATCCTACCAATGTTACAACCCTGAAACAGTCTTCTCTGACTAAGACACTTGGGTTAACATATAGCTTAGCTCGAAGAGGTACGAGCAAGATTATTTCTTTCTCATTTTGCAGGGTTCTTGACTTATAAACCCGGAGCAGATGGTGAGAACATTCATTCAATGGCCTCGACTCCAAAGCGGGTCCCCCTTGAGAACCATTATCCAAGCCCAACATTACGGTCCCGTGGAAGACCTCCCGATCGATCGAAATGTATGCGCTGCGAATGATCCTAAAACCTAGGCACAGGTTAGTAGGAAGTTAAGCGCATTCCTTACAAAAGACCATTATCACAGAGCGGTGAGGAGCCCTCTTGGATGAGAAATTCTCCAATAGATGTTTTGAATAAACACTTTTTGGAAATTTCAAATTGTTTGATCCAGATTTTCCGTGCAAGGGATTTGTGATCACATTTGCATGTTGCAAGAATGCTTGGGATAACCTTCAGCATCAAAATGCACATTTCACGATTAAAACTTAAGTCATACGATTTTTGTCAAATGGACAGCCGTGGTCTTCCCAAAGATTACTAACGTTTTCTTGGTGAAGAAAATTTTCAGGCTCAAACTTCTGCAGGATACCTGGAGAACCCAGCTCCCAGAATGTCGCCTCAACAGACTAAAGTGAGGCTTTGTCAAAATAAAATCTTTCACTGCTTCAAAACTGAATTCCCGACAAATTTCGGGATCTTTCAAAAGAAGGGGTGAGGATGTGACCCCTTTTCAAAAATCAAGCAATCCTAGCTTGACGTGGAGAACCCTCGTCCTAGGATCCCTTTTCAAAAATATCAAACAGTCTCATCGGACGTGGAGGACCCTCGTCATGAGACCCCTTTTCAAAGCAAAACAAAGATAGATACCGCCTGAAGGGTCAAAACCAAGGTAGATACCGCCTGAAGGGTCAAACAAAGGTAGATACCGCCTGAAGGGTCAAAACAAAGGTAGATACCGCCTGAAAGGTCAAATCAAGGTAGAAACCGCCTGAAGGGTCAAATCAAAGGTAGAAACCGCCTGAAGGGTCAACTCATTGGTAGAAACCGCCATAAGGATCAAACTAAACTCAACGGTAGATACCGTCTGAAGGGTCAAATATGGTAGAAACCGCCATAAGGGTCAACTCATTGGTAAGTACCCGCCATAAGCATCCGACAGGTGAGCTTCAGGTAAGTCTCTCTCATCCCGGCCCATGTTCAAATTGTTAGAGCAAACCAGGGATTAATTGGAGCTTTCATCAAAGAGCCTTAAGAATTCAGTATCATAGCATTTCTTCTCTCGTTTTCCCAGTTGAGTCGGTTAAGAATCAGGTGCCACCTTATCTTTGAGAGAAACCTCTAACGAGATTCCTCTCAAAGAGGGGCAACTGTTGACACCTGATTTTTGACCATTTATTATTGTGATTTTTATTCTTTTAAATTAATTAAAAATATCAAAAAAGGTCATAAAATCACAAAATCAACTTTGGAAGCCTTGGCCTAGCCTTAGGAACCAATTTTGAACAAAAAATATTTTTCATAATTTTTAATAATTTTTTGAATTTATTTAATTATTAAAATTACCCAAAAAAATCAGAAAAATACCATTCGTGGTCAGAAAAATACCCAAAATATTCGATAATTTTGTTTTAATTTGTTCTTCAAGTGTGTTACTTTAAATCTCAAAAATTCGGCTTGGGTCACTATGTTACTTCACAAACATAAACCCGAATCGGGCATAAAAAAATTATTTTCGAGTCTTTTAATTTTCAATTCCCACTTTTTATAAGCTATGACACTGGATTCTAAAGTCTTGAAGTGCAATTAGGTCAATTTACCCTCCAATTCGATCAATTTTAACCAAAAGGGCCTAATTGGATAAAAATCTTTCAATTTAGTCCCCGGTTTCACAATTTTTGAAATTAAATTTCATACGGGCATACCCACCAAAATTAAACACCTCTACCCAATAGTTTTCATCATGAGGAATCCATTGGTGGCGTCAATTTTGACAAATTGGTTTGTTCGGACCTTCAATTAAGCAAAAATCAATTTCGGATCCTAAGGGCAATTTGGGGTTTTCACTAAATTTCAACCAATTGATTCACGAAAATACCCATATTTGATAGAAAACGAGCCAATGAGTCCGATTTTGACATCAATTTCAGGATTATAGGATGATTGGTTGCCTAATTCGACGAAAGCCCGTTGGATCGGGTTGACTGGGTCGGGTTGACCGACCCGGTCAACCCGTTGACCAACCTTTGGCATAGAAAACGCAGAGCAAAGTGCAGAGCATCGGGTTCTGGCATTTTTTTTGGGCAAGAACGCGGCGGGCAAAGAATCCACTAAAGACGAGGGCCAGCAGAGAGCGCAAAAGAAAAAGGTGGTCGGCCATGAGGAGAGGAATGGACATAAAATAAATCGAGAGAGAGGAACGGCAGTTTTTTGGGAGGACCGGCGACCGAGCATGGGAGGACCTTCGAAGCCCGCGTCACCCTCGGCCAAGCAAAAGCAGAGCCGGTAAACCATTCCCCGAGTCCGGCAGCGCCACGAGGAAGCTCTCCATGCCCATCAGGCTCGCCGGAGACCGCCGAAAGGGTGAGATACGCATTCGAGCTCCTCCACGGCCTTTAATGGCATCTCGAGTTCCATTGATTGGTTTTGCGATTTATTGATATGGAATGGACCCTTATACCTCACTGACCATTTTCGCTTTTGGCTGCATGCCATTTCATGGCTAAAAACGACGAGCCGGCCCCCAACTCCCCCCGTTCGGTCATGAGCTCGGGAGCTCGTTTCGGCCCAAACCGAACCTCATCGGCGATCAAGTAGGTATTCTCAACCCCCTAGTATGCTTCCCGATAGCCCAGATCAACCATGTTACGTGTAGAATAGCTACGGCGGTCTCTCGCCGGAGAATAGGTTCGGCCGGAGTTGCAGGTGGACCAAATGAAATTCTGCTATGTCGCTGTTAATATATGTGGTAGATCTTGTCGAGTAGGTTCGAATGCCGTTGATTTGGTGCAATTTGGACGTCGGAAGGCCGAGTTATGGCCTTCCGACGAGGCGCCGGCGAGATGGCGCCGGCGCCGGTCGTCTTCCCCGACGAGGCGTTGACCGGTCAACGTTTGTTGACTTGGTCAACGCCGACGTGGCGCTGACGTGGCAGCCGCGTGGCGGCCACGTCAGCGCGCAGTGTTAATGAAATAAAAAAAAAAAAGAGAAATGATCCGACGGTCCAGGAGGCGCCACGTGGCCCAATCTGATCCGTCCGTTCGAAACTCATGGAACGGCGCCGTTTTGATCATAGAGGAAGCGGGCCGGGCCTGGATCGTGGATCTGGGCGTGGGTCGGGTCATCCGACCCGGTCCGTATAATTTATATATATATTATTATTTTTAATAAAAAAATAATTTTAAATAATAAAAAAAACTCAAAAATCAATAAAAAAAAATAGAAAATCATAAAAAAAATCGGGAAAAATTCTAAAAAATTCTAAAAAATTCTGAAAAATAGGAAATGGCTATATTCAATTGGCCATGGTCTGATTCGGGTCATTTGACCCCCGGTCTTTCCAGAAATGACGGTTTTGCCCTTTTGGCAAACCGTCTTCCAAAAAAATCCTAAAAATTCTAGAAAAATCCCAAAAAATAGGAAATGGCCACAATCAACTGGCCAAGGCTCACCCCGGGTGTTTTGAACCCAATCCTTCTTAAGATGACGATTTCGCCCTTCGGGCTAATTGTCCCCAAATCTTTCCATTTTACCCCTAGTCTGAAATCAGACATTCCCTAAAGCCCTTATGGCTATACTAGAAGTCGTTGATTTGAATTGATATGCCTTGGTGTGATTTATTTATGTATTTGATTGCGCTTTCATTAAAATTGATTGTGATTGATATGAATAGTCTTCCAATCTGCATGAAACCTTGAATCAAGCCTACCTCATTTAAAATTGCCCATGCATGAAATCTTAAATAGGAAAATCACTCGCGTTAGGTACCGAAAGGGCGTTGGTAATGACACCGACGTAACCAAGTCCCCGGACCCAAAATCTCTGGTTCCGCAGAACTGATCGATCTCTCCCAATCGATCAGTAAGGTTTCCGGTCTACCCTCCAAGAAAGATCGGTGGCGACTCCAAAAGCATGCACACATTGCACATGCCACCACGACCACACTGAAGGTCGAAAGCGATCGACTCCTATCGTCGAGCTCATTAAAAGAAAACTCCCGCCGCGATTTGGTATGGGCCTGGGAGGGCCCGCGCCGATCCAAAGCCCACGATGCCCGCGATCGGTAATCCATTAGCCGCGTCCGCTTCCGGACGGGTCGCGACAAATATCATTTCAAAATAAATACATTTTAATGATAGATCAGGCTTGGGTTTTAAAAATGAAAGTGTTCTAAAAAATTATTTTACTAAAATAAATTTCCATAAACCTACTATTACTATTTATAGAAAGCATTTTTACAAACAGTTTACTAAATCTTACATACACCAGCCTTGTGTGAATTGTGGCGATCCTAGCCACAGTAAGAATTGTTGCAAGAAAGTCTGGAGACCTATTAATAGAAGGTCATTAAGTTTTACTAACACAGAAGGACCCAAGAAAGCATGGGTACCAAAGAAACAGTGAGCTATTTACTCCTTGCAGTTACCAAAGATACGAAGAACAAATGGTTTCTGGATAGTGGATGCTCGATTCACATGACTAGAAATCCAGATATATTTGTATCTCTATCAAAATACAATGGTAGAAGTGTATCTTTTGGAGGAAAAAATAAAGGAAAGGTCATTGGAAAAGGAATTGTCAAGATTGGAAATCTGACAGTGAACGATGTTTCTTTAGTCGAAGGACTGAACTACAATCTAATCTCTGTAAGTCAACTCTATGACTCTGGTTATGAAATCTGCTTTCAAGATTTAAAATGCACAGGTATGAGCAAAGACAAGAAGCAAAGCTTTACTGGTCGAAGGCATGGAAACATTTATCTTCTAGACATTGATTCTGATTCTGAAAATGCAAAATGTCTTATTTCTATTAAGGATGAATCTGAGTTGTGGCACAGAAAATTAGGGCATATTAGTATAAAGCATATTTCAAAGCTCTCTAAAAAGGGACTTGTTCGAGGATTACCTCAAACAAAGTTTGAAAAAGGATGACTCTGTCATGCATGCACACTAGGCAAGCAGGTAAGAAGCACTTTCAAGTCCATAAATCAAGTTTCTTCTAAGCAAAGTTTGCAGCTGCTTCATATGGATATCTTTGGACCAAACAGAACCTTAAGCCTTGGAGGTAAGAAATATTGTCTTGTTATTGTTGATGACTTCTCAAGATTTATATAGGTATTATTTCTTGCTCACAAAAGTGATGCCTTTATATCTTTTTCAAAATTTGCAAAGAGAATCTAAAATGAAAAAGGCTATATCATTTCCTGCTTAAGAACATATCATGGGGGAGAATTTGATAATCAAAGTTTTTCTGATTTTTGTGATGAGTATGGAATTCAACACAATTTTTCTGCTCCTTATACTCCTCAATAGAATGGGGTGGTTGAAAGGAAAAATCGATCTTTGCAAGAAATGGCTAGAACTCTTTCGATTGAAAGTAAGATTGCCTCTCATTTTTGGGCTGAAGCTATTTCTACAGCCTGTTACATTTTGAATCGAATTTCTCTCAGGCCTCTTATTGAGAAAACTCCCTACGAACTTTTTAAAGAAAGAAAGCCTGATGTTGCATACTTTCGTGTATTTGGTTGTAAGTGTTTTATTTTAAAAAATGCTAATGATCGTAGTGGAAAATTTGATGAGAGATCAGATGAAGGCATTTTCCTAGGATATTCAACAACAAGCAAGGCTTACAGAGTCTACAATTGGAACTCTCGTGTTGTTGAAGAATCAATGAACATCAAGTTTGATGAAAGCACTCATAATGATGAATCTGAACCTAGTCATGCTTCTATTTTACCTCAAATCTCAGATTCATAGAAAGAACCTGAAGAGAAGCAAGACTCAGATACAAATAATGATTCTGGAACTACTCAGATTGAGATTCACTCAAATGAAGAAAGCTCAGAAGCTGTGCAGAATGAACCTACAAAATCTTCAAATGATTGCTTCAACAAAAACTGAAAACACAAATCAAGTCATCCAAATGAGCTCATCATGGGAAATATAGGTTATGGTATCAAGACATTATCCAAGTTCAAACAAGCAATGAGTAGCATAGCACTAGTGTCTGAATTATAGCTAAAAGGAATTGAAGAAGCACTAACAGATGAGAACTGGATCAATGCAATGCAAGAAGAGCTACATCAGTTCAAGGTCAATAATGTTTGGGAATTAGTCACCAGAACCAAAAATCGTCCAGTGATTAGAACAAAATGAGTATTCAGAAATAAATTGGATGATAAAGGGAAGGTAGTAAGAAACAAAGCAAGACTTGTGGCAAAAAGTTATTCTCAAGAAGAAGGAATAGACTATAATGAGACTTATGCACTTGTTGCCAGCCTAGAAGCCATTAGGCATAGTACCATGATATAAGCATATTTCCCATGAGTTGACAAGTTCCAGAGGTACTCTTCTTGTCAATTTTACAACCTGCAAGATCTGCATCTGAATAGCCTCTTAGAGTAAAATCAGAATTTTGAGAGTACCATAAACCAAAGCTGGGATAAGTCCCAATGTATTTGATTATCTTTTTGATAGCTGAGGGATGTAATTCTTTTGGATTAGACTGAAATCTGGCGGATAAGCAGACACTAAATAAAATGTCTAGTCTTGAGGCTGTAAGATATAGTAGTGATCCAATCATACTGCGATATAACTTAGGATCAACTTCTTTTCCATCTTCATTTTTATCAAGTTTGGAGGAATGAGTCATAGGAGTTTTTGTCTTTTTACAGTTCTCCAAACCAAACTTCTTCACAATTTCCAACGCGTATTTCTCTCGATGGATAAATGTTCCTTTCTGTGATTGATGAATTTGAAGTTCAAGAAAGAATCGTAATTCTCCCATCATACTCATTTCGAATTCATCTTGCATCACTTTAGAGAAATTCTTGCAAAGAAGCTCATTAGAGGAACCAAAGATTATATCGTCAACATAAATTTGACTAGTAGAATGTCCTTACCTTGTTTTTGAATAAAGAGTGTAGTGTCTACATTACCTTTAATGAACTTTTGTTTGGATAAAAAATTGCTCAATCTTTCATACCAAGCACGAGGTGCTTGTTTCAGCCCATAAAGTGCTTTTCTTAGAGCATAGACCAAATCCTTTCTTCTAAGTTCTTCGAAACCGGGGGGTACTCAACATAAACTTCTTCTTTGATGTAGCCATTTAGAAATGCAATTTTCACGTCCATCTGTAAAAGTTTAAAGTTATTGTAACAAACATAAGCAAGTAGTAGCCTGATGGCTTTTAACCTGGCAACAGGTGCATAAGTCTCATCATAGTCTATTCCTTCTTCTTGAGATTAACCTTTTGCCACAAGTTTTGCTTTGTTTCTTACTACCTTCCCTTTATCATCCAATTTATTTCTGAATACTTATTTTGTTACAATCACTGGATGATTTTTGGGTCTGGTGACTAATTCCCAGACATTATTGACCTTGAACTGATGTAGCTCTTCTTACATTGCATTGATCCAGTTCTCATCTGTTAGTGCTTCTTCAATTCCTTTTGGCTCTAATTCAGACACTAGTGCTATGCTACTCATTGCTTGTTTGAACTTGGATCTTGTCTTGATACCATCACCTATATTTCCCATGATAAACTCATTTGGATGACTTGATTTGTGTTTTCAGTTTTTGTTGAAGCAATCATTTGAAGATTTTGTAGATTCATTCTGCACAGCTTCTGAGCTTTCTTCATTTGAGTGAATCTCAATCTGAGTAGTTCCAGAATCATTATTTGTATCTGAGTCTTGCTTCTCTTCAGGTTCTTTCTATGAATCTGAGATTTGAGGTAAAGTAGAAGCATGACTAGGTTCAGATTCATCATTATGAGTGCTTTCATCAAACTTGATGTTCATTGATTCTTCAACAACACGAGAGTTCCAATTGTAGACTCTGTAAGCCTTGCTTGTTGTTGAATATCGTAGGAAAATGCCTTCATCTGATCTCTCATCAAATTTTCCACTACGATCATTAGCATTTTTTTAAAATAAAACACTTACAACCAAATACACGAAAGTATGCAACATCAGGCTTTCTTTCTTTAAAAAGTTCGTAGGGAGTTTTCTCAATAAGAGGCATGAGAGAAATTCGATTCAAAATGTAACAGGCTATGGAAACAGCTTCAGCCCAAAAATGAGAGGCAATCTTACTTTCAATCAAAAGAGTTCTAGCCATTTCTTACAAAGATCGATTTTTCCTTTCAACCACCCCATTCTGTTGAGGAGTATAAGGAGCAGAAAAATTATGTTGAATTCCAAATTCATCACAAAAATCAAAAAAACTTTGATTATCAAATTCTCCCCCATGATCTGTTCTTAAGCAGGAAATGGTATAGCCTTTTTCATTTTGGATTCTCTTTGCAAATTTTGAAAAAGATATAAAGGCATCACTTTTGTGAGTAAGAAATAATACCCATGTAAATCTTGAGAAGTCATCAACAATAACAAGATAATATTTCTTACCTCCAAGACTTAAGGTTCTGTTTGGTCCAAAGATATCCATATGAAGCAGCTGCAAACTTTGCTTAGAAGAAACTTGATTTATGGACTTGAAAGTGCTTCTTACCTGCTTGCCTAGTGTGCATGCATGACAGAGTCCTCCTTTTTCAAACTTTATTTGAGATAACCCTCGAACAAGTCCCTTTTTAGAGAGCTTTGAAATATGCTTTAGACTAATATGCCCTAATTTTCTGTGCCACAACTCAGATTCATCCTTAATAGAAATAAGACATTTTGCATTTTCAGAATCAGAATCAATGTCTACAAGATAAATGTTTCATGCCTTCGACCAGTAAAGCTTTGCTTCTTGTCCTTGCTCATACCTGTGCATTTTAAATCTTGAAAGCAGATTTCATAACTAGAGTCACAGAGTTGACTTACAGAGATTAGATTGTAGTTCAGCCCTTTGACTAAAGAAACATCGTTCACTGTCAGATTTTCAATCTTGACAATTCATTTTCCAATGACCTTTCCTTTATTTTTTCCTCCAAAAGATACACTTCTACCATTGTATTTTGATAGAGATACAAATATATCTGGATTTCCAGTCATGTGACTCGAGCATCCACTATCCAGAAACCATTTGTTCTTCTTATCTTTGGTAACTGCAAGGAGTAAATAGCTCATTGTTTCTTTGGTACCCATGCTTTCTTGAGTCCTTCTGTGTTAGTAAAACTTAATGACCTTCTATTAATAGGTCTCCAGACTTTCTTGCAACAACCCTTAGTGTGGCTAGGATCGCCACAATTCACACAAGGCTGGCCACAATTCACACAAGGCTGGCGTATGTAAGATTTAGTAAACTGTTTGTAAAAATGCTTTCTATAAACAGTAATAGTAGGTTTATGAAAATTTATTTTAGTAAAATAATTTTTTAGAACACTTTCCTTTTTAAAACCCAAGCCTGATCTAACATTAAAATGTATTTGTTTTGAAATGATATTGTCCAAAGTTTTTGAACTTTGTGAAAACCTTTTTGAAATATCATCAATTTTCTCTTTTAAAGAACTATTCTCTTTTGAAATGAAATCATGGCTTTCTTTCAACTGATGAAATTCGTGTTGTAGAAATTCAATTTTTTCTCTTTGAGAAGTATTTTGTTGTTTTAGAGAACAATTTTCCTTTTTCAAAACAGAAACTCTTTCAAGAGTTTCTTTATAACTTTTGCAAAGTTCATCAATATATTCTGAATTTCATCAGGGAGTTCAGATAGACATACATCTGTTTATGAATCTGATTCAGAATCTGACTTAGCCATCAAGCAAATGTTTGCATAGTCATCTTCACTGTCATCAGAATCACTTAATGTTTTTGCTTTTAGAGCCTTCTTGTACTTCTCATACTTGTTCTTATCTTTCTTCAGAATTGGACAATTCGGCTTGATGTGTCCTGCTTTCTTGCAATTGAAGCATATCACATCTTTGCTTTCTTGAGAATCATTGTTTAAAAATTTCTGATCACTTTTCCTCAATGGTTTCTTTCCCTTGAAGTTTCTGGCTTTTCAGGCCATCTTTCTAAATTTCTTCACCATAAGTGCTAGTTCTTCATCATCCTCATCTTCATCATCTGTATCAGACAAACATTGAACAATTTCAGTTTTTAAGGCAATTGATTTCTTACCTTTTTTATCTCCCTTTTTGTTGACTCGTTTTGTTTCATAGGATTGCAGTGTCCCAACTAGCTCATCCGCTAAAAGTGGTCTAATCGTTTAACATTCTTGTATAGAAGGTTTGATGTAGTTCCACTCGTCCGTGAGTCCTCTAAGTATTTTCCTGACTTGCATCGGCTCAGCAATGGGTGCACCTTGTCTTGCAAGTCCACTTGCTAGACTTTGAAACATGTCTATCATATCAGCAATAGATTCATCAGATTTCATCTGAAATGCTTCATAATCACTCAATAAAATACTGAGCTTTGTTTCTTTTACTCTATTGGTCCCTTGAAAAGTAATATGAAGCCTATCCCGAATTGCTTTAGCAGATTCTTCCTCTGAGACACGGTTATAAAGAGGAGTTGATAAAACATAAAATAACGCATTGACAGCTTTGGAGTCCAAGCCTCATCTTTTGGCTTTTTCATTCTCAGTCATTGTTGTGGTAGGATTTGCTCCATTACTTGCAGCAGCATCAGGTACAACGCCATTTGTGACAACATCCCACATCAAATCATCATAAGCCTTGAAGAACCATTTCATTTTGTTGCTCCACATATTGTAATCCTTCAAATCAAAGTAAGTTGGCTTGTTGGCAAAGTGCGAGTCACTTGTTCTTTAAGAGTAGTTGCTAGACATAGTAAATCGTTAACTCAGAAGTTACAAAAACTTCTTAAATAAGAGTAACAAAGCTCTGATACTAATTGTTGGATCTAGTAATATCATCTAGAGGGGGGGTGAATTGGTGATTCTGAATCTAATTTAAATTTCTTGTGGAATTAAAAGCAATTTCAATATACTATTAGGATCAGGAACAATATGAAGAGCGTGCAGGAAAAAAAACTAAACACAAGGATGGAGTTTAGAGAAGAGAAATGTGCACGCTGAGTTTATAGTAGTTCGGCTTGTTAGGCCTACGTCCACTCTCCCACGATGACAGCCGATTGGCTGGATTTCACTATGATGAATCGAAGAAGATTACAATCGATTGAATGCTCAGTTTCTCTCTTACAAATCCTCACAATGAATGAAATTTTGAGCACTCAAAATACTTTGGCGAATTTGAATAACTCTTGCACTTTGAATTGTTGTTCGCTGTTTCTTCGTAGATCACCATGGTTCTTCTTTAATACTCATTTACCTCCAAACTTAGCCGTTGGATACACGACCAAAGGATCGCTCTTCAATCTTTGATTGGACGTCATCAATCGTGATTGAACGAAACTGTATCTGAGAAGATATGATAACCATTGAGGTACAAATTGAACCCTTCTGATTTAGCCGCCCATACAACCAAATCTCCAGTTTCCATAAGTGGAGTAGATTCAAATAAGTTGCCAAGAATATTCTTGGAAGGTAATATTCGATTGTAGATTTTCCCTTGATTGATTAGAGAAAATATCTTGTTAATCAAATATAACAAACTTCCATAATAAAACTTGCCTAGTTCGAAAACCTGTCATTCGTGGGTCTTCATCATTGCAGAAACTGATCAGTCTTCAGAAGCAGTCTTCAGAACGAAAGAACTCTCTAAATCTGAACGAGTATAATGGAATGATAATCCTAGCTTCAATAAGGTCCATCTGTCATTGCAAATAGCTTCTTAGAAGAAGTAATCAAGTTGGAGTACATATTGTATCTGACCTTCAGAGGCAACTCCATCTAAAGGTCTTCAGATGCACTCCATCTGACCAACGTCAGAAGCACTTCCATCTGACCCTCTCAGAAGCACTTCCATCTGACCGCGTCAAAAGCACTTCCATCTAACCACGTTAGAAGCACTTCCATCTGATCGCGTCAGAAGCACTCGATGGCTACTCTTCCCTTGAGACTAAGAGACAGAAAAATAGATCGATACAAGCTTATGCTTACACATTCTTTCTGCAATAAACATTTCAACCATTACACAAATTCTGTGCATAGTTTTGTCAGAATCAAAATAGAAGGAAACTTTCCACAACAAATCTAAATTAGGAAAATCTTTTTCCTAATAGCCAACGTCTATGTTTAGTTGGACAATCTTACTCGTTGCCATTCAGGTACGGCCTTTCCAACTCAGTAAAGACGGGAAGTTAGCTAATTTGATCTATCACAATTTAGATCTGATACGCTATCTTCATGAGCCGATTTTAGATTTTGGGTATTATAATTTTTGAAAGGATGAAGTCGAAAATCCATGATTTCTTGCTACTGATTGTTATCTTTTCGTGGACAGGGATTTTCTTTGATCTCGAATGATATCTTTATTTTCGATTGAATCCCATGAATGTTAAAATTCCCTAAAATATTTAGTAAGATATGGTTTTCTTAGAAAGCCCTATCTATTGATTTTTTTTTTAGGAAAATAATGATTCTTCGAAGCCTTATCTTATTTGATAATGTGGGGTAAAATTGAATAACGAAATCCTTCGTGCATATATTGTCTTGGCCGAAAATTCAAAGGAAAAAGAATGAAAAATCAGCTCACGATATATCGTGTGATTCCATGCATATCTTGAATATCTCAAGTCATCATCAAGCATATTTTCAAATTTTATGTTTGATTCACTTCGTGTTTTCGAGTATCATATCTTGCATTCCATGTTTTCAAAACATCTTTTGCATATCTATCCTTGATCTCATGCATCTTTTATTGCCAAAAACATTTAAAAAAAAAAAGATAAGATACGAATCATTTCTGTCAACTTGCATATCTCATCTTATTCACGAAAAAAATAAAAAATCTCATTGCATATCTCATGTTTTCCATTCATATCTTCTGCATATTTTGTGCCATCTTATGTTTGCTCTTCACAACTTGCCATGTCGCATGTCATAATATTATAGTATATCTACGTTTGCCTATTTCTTTGCATGCATTTTGTTAATCATTGTTCCTTGTATGCCATGCTACTTGTCATGTTATCATTGCGTCTTTATATAGTTACTTACATGTCATACCTTGCCATGTCATTTGCTTGTACGCCACACTTTTGCATTGCATACACATGTTTTGCATATCATCACATCATTTAGGTAAAATTCATGCATTCCATGTCATTGCATTAGCTTTTGTTCATCTATGCTTGCATATTCATCTAAAAAGCGAAAACATTAAGAACACCTCATTTGAATTCAAAAATAAATTCAATCTGAGTCGTTAATTTAGGACATCCCATTTGGAATTAAGGTACCGAAAGGGCATTAGTTTTAATTAACTAGTGTAATCAAGTCCCCGAATCCACAATCTCTGGTTCATAGAAATAAAATAGTTCTCCCGCTATTTTATTTAGGTTTCTAACCAACCTACCAAAAATGATTAGTGGCGACTCCAAATTCTAAATCATTCTGATTAATTTAAGTTGCGATTTGGTAGGGCTTGGGAGAGTTCGTATTGTGTTAGTCAATAAAATTAACCTGATAATTCATTAGTATAATTTTTTAGGTCGCGACAGCCTTGAAGACCCAAGGCTTTTCCTCGATACTACCGAGCCTAGCATCATTCTGGGCACAAGCATTGATGTCCCTGGCCCGGCCTCGTTGGACCACGACGTGGCTGCTGGGGTCTTGAGAGTGGCCTAGACGGACCCGGGCCAGGGCACCAGAGTCCCATAATCGGGTCTCGAGGACTTGGCCACATTGCCATGGGTCTGAGAATGAGCGTTGGGATTCCCGTGCCCAAGCACAGACTTTTTGGTCCAAGACCATAAAATTATTTTCATTTTTTAAAAGAAAAAATCAAATTTCTTAATGTAAGCTTGGATAGGAAGATATTTTTCGTTGACTCATTTTTCTAAGCAATCCAAATGCTAAAAAATGAGGAATATTTTTCGTAAAACAAAAGGCGCCTTAAGTTCCGTTCGTTTTGGGGAAAATAATTTCCAGGAAAATCTTTTCTTGCGATTTTCGGCATTCCATTCACGGCAAATAAACTACTCAAGGAATTTGACAAAAAAAAAAACTACTCAAGGAAGACATTATCCGTCAATGGAAAAAATACCTTCAAAAGTAGGGAAAATGAATTCATCTTTTCGCATTCCTTTTCTTTTTAAGCATCTTTATTTAATTTCATTTTTCCCGTGCTGGTCGCCAACAACGATGAGGCTGGTGAGGCCAATTCGCGCTTGCGGCTAGTTTCTGTGGTGGGTAGAGGAGGAAATAAATGGAAAAAAAAAAAGAGTAGAAAAATTTTAAAAAATAAAAATTTAAAAAACACAAAAAATATATGTTAACTAGAAGTCCTAAAACTTATGATGAAAGTGCAATTGAATCATAAAACTTACAAAAATTGTAATCGAGTCTTAAAACTTATCAAATCGATGCAATCGAGTGCTTGTGTTAACTTTGTCTAGTTTGACTAATGAAAATTATTGACGTGACTTTTGGTGGTATTCTCTCTCCAACATGACAATGACATGGCTAAAACAACGTTGTTTTGGTTCAAGTTTAATTTTTAATAAAATTTTTATTTACAATGATTTAAAAAAATAAGGTTAAAAGAAAATAGGACCAAGATTCGAACCAGCGACAAGGTCTTTGACGCCGCTTCAAAGCCATCCCCGCCGCCACCCAACCACCGCCGAAAAGGGTCAATGATGGAGGGGAAGTGGACAATGGGGATTGTTAGACTCCAGCCATGGGCCGGCAACCCTTGCCCAATCTGGGAGAGGCCGCAATCCTCACCTAGATCTAGACAAGGGCCAATTGGCCTCGCCTGTGGTCAGTGACCCTCCCCGACCCCTTCCCTGTCATCCTTATCGACGATGGTGGGGCGGCGGCGACGAGCACTGCTAGTTCTGTGTTGTTGTTGTTATTATTATTATTATCATTATTATTATTATTATTATTATTATTATTATATAAATTTGGGCACAGTGGAACTATAGGTACATTTGTTGCACTTTGTGTCTTGAGACGAAGTTTCCGAGACATGTTTATGTTAGAATAATAAATAATGAATCGTGTATTAATCAAATAGTTTAAACTTTTGAAATAATTAATACTAATTCTACAAAATCTATCATGTTATGAGGTAATAAGGTCATGAGTTCAAGTCAACCCTCACTTGCCTCCCTAGTTGAATATTTCTACGCTTAATAGCAAAAACGACCGGACTAGCGAGGAATTAAATCACGTTTTCATCCAATAATTTAAATTATAAAAACAATTGGCAATTCATCGCATCCGTTCCGATGGGATGACTCTGAAACGTCTGCCATATCTCATCATCGTGATCTGGTAGCTCGGCACCCCAGAGCTGGAAGAGAAGAAGAAACATACGAACAAGTCCGGTTCAGAGGAACTCGTGACTCAGTGAACCGGACGGACACGGAAATGCGCCACGAACCCACGGTACTGCCACGTGGCGGGATGTCATTTTGTCGCTTTCATCCCCCTCGACGACACGCGTGTAGTTTTGCATGTATCCACCGTCGCTGCATCTTCCTATTAATGGCAGGGGGCGTCTGATGAAGAGTTTCTTGCGAGAGCTTGGCTTTTATTAGCTTCTGGTTTTGGCGGAGTGGGAGAAAGGGAAATGGCTGATTTGAGAGACGAGTATGGGAATCCGATACAGCTCACCGACGAACGTGGCAACCCCGTGGAGCTGACGGACGAGATCGGCAACCCCGTGCGCCTCTCCGGCGTAGTCGGGGGCGAGCGCCCCCCGCATGAGCAGCAGGAACGCCAGGGCGAGGGCGAGGCCGGAGAGCACCGCCGCTCTAGCAGTTCTAGCTCCAGCTCGGTGAGTGTTGGGTCGCCCTTTTTCCACCCTTCCTTTCTCACGAGCCGCCCCTTCTTCACTCTCGATTTTTAGGAAATTTTTGTGTGTGTTTTTCATGATCCTGCTTAGTGCTTCCGTTAAGGAAAATGCTTAATCGAACTACATGGCTTGAATATGGATTGTCTCTGTACATATAAAAAGCCATGAGAAGAGAATGATAAACAAATCAAACTGATAATATTCAAATGATTTGCAATTTTTTAGAACAGCGAATATTAGTCTTGGGCTAAAAAACAAAGTTGGTAAATAGCCTTTCGAAATAAAGGTTTCGTACGTATCTTGTTTATTTTTTTAACTTTCAATTACTGCAGGGTTTTGTAATCGATTAAAGTCGAGAAAGATTCGTTTATTTTTGGCTCATTTGATCTCAAGAAAGTGAGAGATATCCATTGTCGTATTTACATATTTTAGATATACCATATTCATTTTTTTTTTAATCTTGTTTAGATGGATGGAGTTCATAGTGAAAATCATGGTCACAATGAAGAAGAGATGAACAATATTCATGGTATTTGTTGCGAAGTCAACAATTCGAGTGTTAGGACTGAATTGCTTAATTGCAATATGACTTTTTTTTAAGCAATTTTTTTCTCTATTCTTTTCAGATGTAATTATTTATATTGTAGTCGAGTCTGTAGGCCCTCCTCTGGTTTTGTCTCTAATATAGAAGTGGAAAAAAAGGAGAGTTGAAATCAAACTGTAAATGTCCTCTGAACACATTAATCAAATAAATTCCCACTAAAGTCTTGGCGAGTTCAGCTTTAAGAGTAAATAACTGCACGTTCAACTTTGAGTCCAATGCCTTTGGATCAAATCGAAATCCAAGGGTTCGTGCACCGCATTGGACCTACATTAATGTTTTCTCAATGCTTGCAGTCGGAGGACGATGGGCAAGGCGGGAGGAGGAGGAAGAAGAAAGGCATAAAAGACAAGCTTAAGGAGAAAATCGCCGGAGGGAAGCACAGGGACGAGCACTCGGAGGGCGCCACGGAGTCTGCCCCCGCCGCCGCCACCGAGGGCGAGCAGCAGCAGCAGCTGCAGCACGAGAAGAAAAGCATGATGGAGAAGATCAAAGAGAAGCTGCCTGGCCACCATAGCCATTAAGAAGATTTGGCCTTCCGTCTTAAAAGATATGTCACATAACATATATATGCATAGATATGCTTTGCTTGCATTTATGTCATGGAGGTTTGATTTGTCGCTTTGCTGCCCATAGCGTCTGGGGATAAACTTGGATTTTATGTAAGTAAGACGGTCTTGAGAGGTTTGGTGGTGTGTGCTGTAATAAAGGGTGTGTTCGTTTTTTGGAGAGTGGTTTTCAGGAATTCGTGATTTTTTGAAAATTACTCTCTCGAAAAATGATTTTTTTTCTTTGTTTGGTAATATTTTATCGAAAATATTTTTCGATCTTTAGTTCTCATTTGAAAAACGATTTCAATCTCACGAATCTCAAAAAAAAAAACGATTTAATTAGCACTGGTTTATACTATTTTTTATATTATATTATTAAATTTGGTGCGTTTTTGCCCTTGTGTACCGAAGAGATTCTTTTTTTATTTTTTTCCCCGTTTCGGTGATTGTATTAGCGATGTTAGCCTAATACGTAGCTCGTTCTCTAGGCTTCAGAAATTTGTTATCCTCGTAGAAAATAATTTCAATTTACAAAGGAAAATATTTTTCATGAAAACAATATCTGAAGTGAGAAAATTTCTCCTTTCAGACAAAGATGGAATCAATTTTTTTTTATCATTTCTTCCTCCACTTCTTTACTTCTCTTTTATTTTCAATTACTTAAAGAGTACAAAGTGTTTAAATATTGTTTATTTTTATTTTCAGCCACGCATGAAGGAGGGGAAAAATGAAAGAAAAGAGAAAAAGAAAAAAAATTAAAACTGTAAATAGAAAAATAAAAAAGATTATTGAAAGGAGTACATAAAAGAAAAATCAAAATCGATTTTTTTAGACGGTGGAGAATATTGTCCAATTTACTTTTAGATTTCAGATCTCAGTCAATCACCAAAAAATACTATTATTTTTTTAAATAACTTCATAGAAAATATTTTTTCAAAAACATGAAATGAACCAACCTTTGTTAATATTTTTTCCATCATTGGTAAGTGACTGAAAATATTTTTTTAATATTTTTTATTTATTGTCTTTTCTCTTTTTTTTTCTTTTTTCTTTTTTCTTTTCATCCGGCGAGGAAAAAGAAAATAAATAAATATTTAAAAATTTCAGATGAGATTCTAAAAAGTATTTTCACCTCTTTAAATTTAAGAATTTATTTTTTAAAAAATTATGCATGAATTTTTCGTTAAACGCAAATAACTTTTTGTTGACTAAGTCATTTTCGACGAATTGAAAAGTTAAAAATTTAGTAAAATCATTGATTAGGAATAAAATGATTTCCCACAGTAGTGTAAAGAGCCTAATAACGAGAGGAAACTAGTATAAAGGGAAGGCTGCCCTCTCTCAGCTAGCCTACTACGAGGATTTGTGGAAGGGGTGCCGGGCAAGGTTTCGGATAATTACGTGCCATTGACAATTTTTCGACCCTTGGGGAAATGCACCATGTGCCGTAGCTAGTCTTTTGCTCTTGTGCAATGATTGGCATATTATAGACTCCGTAACTTTCTGGCATAAATCGTATATCTCAGAGAGGTCGTATTTCTTTGGGTTGGTAGTTAGTCAGTCTATAGTCTATCAGTCAGTTAGTGGCTGGGGCTTGGCTTCGTGTCCGAGAAGAATTGACTTCTTTTTGGAAGAGACCGCACCTTTTCCTCGAAATGAGAAAGAAACCGCACCTTTTCCTCGAAATGAGAAAGAAGCGGGGGCTCTCTATTTGCTTGCGATGCCGTTAATTTTCAAAAAAACACTTTTTATTCGAAACAAAATCAAACGCACAGCAGGAAATTCTTGCGCCGGTGAAGCTACGGAGTCCATGATCGATCCATTCTAATATATCCGGCAATGACTGCCCACATTGCTCCCCCACGAATTGGCCGGAATTTGGACAAAACCGTTCGAACCACAAAAGTTCGGTTTCCAGAGTTCAGGAGGACGCATTCGTCATGCCCATTACAAGGAGAAAGATCCTTAAGTTTCAACCCCAACATACCCCTTTTTTTTTTTTCATTATTTCTCTACTAAGCTTGGCTTTGATTGGCCCTAATTATACAATTCCCAGTTCACACATTTAACAAACAGTATGTGAAAATCTTTAATCTTTACAGATTTCACTAACTCTTCCACAAAAAAAAATAAAGGACAATATCATACAGACTTGTGTGCTGGTGCCACAATTATATATGTCATTTCCTAAGTTTCACGCCACGAAATCGTGTAACAAATGCGTGGAGCCGAACCTCTGCTGTTGGTTCCCGATGTTGATGCTTTCGAACTCCGTTGTCTCGGGGCCTATAGAGGAAGACGCCTGGTTGTACAGATCATCCCCTCTCATGGCCAGGAAGCCGCCGTGGGGCCCAGCAGAGCCGGGCAAGGCCCCCCCCTCGCAATGCTGCAGCCCCAGAGTCAGGGACACCCCGCTTCCTCCCCCGAACCTCCCCAGCTCGGCCATTTGGTAGGCGGCGGCGGCAGCCATGAACCTGTCGTTGTTGCTGCCGCCGCCGGACTGGACCATGGGATTCTGGAAGAGACCGCAATTGTCGACGCCGGGCGCTTGCTCTCCATCTAGCTTGATGTGGCCATATTCGGCTTCGACGTCTCCGTGTCTCCCGTTTAGGTAGTTGAATCCCACGGGGTGGCCCGCCATCTCGACATCCGGAGTCCGGTCGAACGTTGAGTCCATGAGCTGGCCCGAGCTGCATCTCTGCGTAGCTGTTGAACTCTGTTGCACTTCTTCCACCCGATCCTCCATGGAGGACTTGACATCGCCTATTTTCGGCTTGGCTGTGTCAGAGGATGAGTTGGAGTCCATTTCCGCATCCCCAGTCTCTTCTTTGTACATTTCTTCGACCATGGGTTTCCAGAGGCGCACTCTTGCATTGATGAACCAATTCGAGACCTGTGGCACACAGCAAAACCCGGTTGATCAGTTAAATACACGACATTTCAACAATAAGCAGCTACCGTATCTGGTACAAGTATCCTACACTATGCAAAGAAACTAATGTCATTCCGGCGTTGTAAATTCTAGAATATAGTTGTTCCTCAATGCATAGGAGAAACTAATGTCTACTTTAATCGGAGAATCTGCAGATCTTTTCCTCTAAATGACAGGCTATGATACAATCAACAAAGCAAGCAACGCCATGGTTAATGAATAATGATAACAACGGGCATGGCATGGCGAAGATGACTGTTCTCCTATAAAAACAGCCTCATCCATTTGCTACACTCTTAGCCTTTCGTTCAAGCCTTTCCTTGTGAACAAGTGGTTTCATAACCGTTGCTCCTTGAGTCCAATTTTTTTTTTTAATGTTAAACCACCCTCACATCCCAACCTAATCATTCTGAACTGTCATAACATAATCAATGATATCGAACCGCTGGTTTGCCTCCAGCAATGGTTTTTAATAGCTCCAGGAATTAAGATGTCTCGATTAGCCCATGCTTCACCCAGTTCATGTTCGCTCTCTGATTAAGCTCGAGTTCGTTTCTCACCTGACTTCTTGTCAACCCTGTCTGCCTTGCGAGCAGGATTTTGTCCGAGTCCTTTGGGTAACTACAAAAGGCCGAGACTTAAATAAGAAATACATGGCATGGAAAATACTCAATGACAAACGATGGGAAAAAAGAAAAGACATATGAAGACATAATGGCAGTCGCCTTACGGATGAAGAAAATGCTCAAAAAGCCAGGCCCGAAGAATAGAAACAGAACTCTCAGGGAGTCCTCTTTGCGGCCTCCACGCATGCTGTTGCATCATCCCAAGCTGCTGTAGGGCCCGTTGCTGCCTGAGCTGCTGGTCCAAATAGCGAAGCCGAGGTATCCCCACTCCTTTACTGCTTCCAGAAGCATCTTGCTCCCCAAGACTCTTACGGGTTGCTTGAAGTTGGGCAGTGATTGCATCTCGCAAGCATCGAAAGTGGCGCGATATCGTCTGAAGGGCGAGGGCAGTGTATGGTTTAGCAGCACCAGGTCCCGCTATCATGTCGAAGGACGACACTACAATCTGCATCTGATAGTAATACTGTTTGTACCTTCTATCAACCTGCATCCGTGAACGGTTCATTGATTCCAAGATTGTGAAAAGAAGAGTTGCTCGTTGCACTATAACAGAAGATAAGGTTCAACAAAACAATGCTATTAATGTCCCAAGATGTAGAAAGGAAAGCATCAGAGTTACAGTAGCTCTGTGTAATTATTTTTCAGCTCCTTATTTTATCATTTAAGTGAAGAAGAAATTCTACAAAAGGAAACAGGTCCTGTCCAGAAAGAAAACAACCATGTGCAGCACATTAATGAAAGAAGACAGCAGGATATGGCACAATGATTACCAGTCCCCACAAGATCACTATGAATATTTGCCGGTCGTATACTAGCATGGAAGCTCAACATGCATACAACATGTTTTTAACTTGTTACACAAGAGGCACATAAGCATGTCAATCAACAATTTATTTTAAATGGATACTAGATGACAACTTTAAAGTTAAATATTGGCGTAAGTCCTATGACAGAAAACAGCGGGCATTATATCTGCTCCCCCAAGTTTTTCTGTCACCGCAAAGAACTTCTACCAATGCATGAGAGGAAGATAATCGACTTAGCATTTTGACGAGAAAGAGGGGTGCTTCACAGAAATCAACAGGATTTTGCATTAATCTCGCTAAATTTACTAAGTGAGTAAAATCTCTATGTACTTCCATCTCAAATCAGCAAGCAGACCAAAGTCCCATGTTTCATTAACAACAAATTTCACCCTCTGCTACCTTTGATTACCTTTTAAGTTCCTTGAGTAGTCAAGTCTATTTTGCAATGCTAGATATCTCTTCTGATCTAACATTCTTTATTTGGCTGTAATGGGGTCTATTCTTAATTCAAGATGACACCTCCATCTAATATTATAGTAACATAATAAAGTGAAAGAAAGCAATAAACACATAGAAAGTGAACTCGAAGTTCTTCAGAGCAGAAACCACAGTTCAAGAGACATGGAATGAGGAAACAGATCTAATGATAAGACAAACTTAGATTAACTAAAATGAGAGTATAAGCAATACCAACAAACATACCGCATCCAACATTGACGAAAGTTTGGCCAACTTGCTCTGCAATTCTTGTCTTTCAGCCTGTGAAAGGTCGCCAGCGGAATTACCATCCGACTCTTGAGGATTTGAAGCAGCGTCTTTCTTGGAATCCTCATCTCCCTCTTCAGACCTCTTAATTTTCTCACTATCAGATTGCTTCAAAGCTTTCCGGACATTAACAACTTCATCAAGCAGCTGTTGAGCTGCCCTTAGGTATCTAGAATTCGGAATCATTCTTGACATTGTCGACATTCCATTTACAGAAAAGTTCGCTGTGTTCGGGTCTTGATTGGCTCCCACTAGACTCTGAGGGAAGAACTCGGCACTTCTTGGTTGTTCATCTACATTGGAGCCATTTCTGCTATTGCTTTCAGCCGATTTCGACGAATTAGGACTTAAGAACGCAGTTAAACCCAAGTTCTGACTCCGATATTGACTCGAAGGAATGTGGATGCCTGAGGGAATATGCGTCCCGAGACTAAGTGAAAGTCCCTGTCCCTGCAAGTTCTGACCATCTTGAAGGACTGCTGAGTGGCTGGCCAATGGCTGCATAAAGAGCATCTCATTCCTCCCATCTCTCCACCCAGTCAAACCATGATCGCTCATTTGGGACCCACCAAGGCCAGAAAACATGGCTTGGTGCTGCGGCATAGAGTCCAGACCTCCAACGGGCGACATATCCATGCCATTACTTTGCTGCTGAGGATTCCCGGCCAATGCACTCGAGAAGGATCCGGAACTTACGTACATCATATTGTGGCCAGGAAGAAGAGGTTCCTCAGCATGCGATGTGGGGGCGTGTTCTCGTAAGTATAGAACAGGCGCAGCATCTCTTTGATCGCTGGAACTGGTATAGTAAGTCGACATGCTACTTGCACCTGGTTATCCGAGTAAGCCTTTCATAATCATTGAGAGGGCTGAAAAATGGGAAAAAGAACAATTAGTCGAGCTTATGTAGATGGGCTAGGAACCCGAGATTCAATTCCTAAAGTTTTTGTATCACTATCGGCTATGTAGCTAATTGACAATATAACTACTCAAGACGAGTGATCAACCCTGCCGTCTCCGATTGCATAATGACTACTGCAGCAATTTACCATATGCTAACTACGTTTAGCTTTGGATGATTTGTTGGAGATGCCATCGCAAGAGTAGCTTAAAGTTTTTGGGAAAATTGAAGGTCACTCCTTACGAAGCAAATACGCAGCTCAACATAGAAGCTAATCAATCAGAAGACAACCTCCAGGCATGGGATGCAAACAGTGAAAAAATCAAATACTTAAGGACGATCATTTGATAAATTTTAGACAAGTCCCGTTTCGCCGATCAAACTAAGTAAGAAGAGAAGTCAAATCCAGCAAATAAACACGCCAAAACACCAACAAAATAAATCAGATGAGACAATCCAATCAAGTACGAGAAGACATGCTATGTTGGACACAACAATCTCGAGAACAAGCCTGGTAGCAGCAGGCAAGTAAGAGGTCTGCTTGGTTAGCCTCATAGGATGAAGTAGCTCGCTCAATAAGGACTTGCTAGAACGGAAGGACAATTACAAGAGAAGTATAATAAGTTGTTAGCTTCACGAAGTCTCCATTCCAGAGTTGGAGAAGCATATGCAGAGATGAATAAAACAAGAAAAGGAAAGAAAATTCCCCTCATCCACGGAAGAGGATGGAGAAAAACAAGTGAAGAAGAAGAAAAGCCAAGATCATTGGAAACAAAGAGAACCTCTGAATCCTGCATCAGTAGAGGGTTTGCAACAGAACGGGCTAAAAACTCTTCCAACAGACCAAAACTCCCTCCGATCCCAAGAATTCAGCAGAAAGAAAGACTCCAATTTGCATTGAGCTATCGAAGAGACCAGTCCACGCCTACAAGAACCCCAAAACCCAGATGAGTTAAAAGCTAGAAGAGAGGAAGAAGAAGAAGAAGAAGAAGAAGAAGAAGAGAGAAATAACTTCTTCATCGTTCAGAGGAACGGCAAAGTTTGAACTTTTTGTTGCCTGTAGAAATCATTCTAGCATGCAACAATCATATCGAGCAATCCCCACCTTAGAACCACACAAGACTCTCTCTCTCTCTCCGCAAAGGTTGGTTCTTTCTTCCTTGACCCACACAAACACTCTCTCTTTCCGAAACGGTCGCTGCTTTTAAAGCTCCGAGGATTGCTTAGCTTTGGGTTCTTGCTTGAAACAGAGCAAGGCTGAACAGTAGTAGTTGGTGTTTAACCTGCAATGTTGCTTCTCCTCCTCCTCCCTCCCTCTAAATTCTTGGCTGGTGTTTGGTTAAGGTGCTCAATCTCTAACCACCAGTTGGTAGACCTAAACCCTCTCTTAAACCCCCCCTTCTCTCTCTCACACCATCTCTCTCGCTCTCTACCTGTGGCTGTCTCTCTCATCCATGAGCATGGAAGTTCTGTTCTCTCTCTCTCTCTCTCTCTCTCTTTCTCTGTGGTTGCTTCAATATCCACCATATAAACCCATGAGCATATTCTATTCCCTTTTATCTATTCGTTTTATTTGTTTGTTGTGGTTAGTTGCCCCATTTTTTATTTCCCATTTGAAAATGTTTTTGTTCGTGGAGGAAGCGCAACAGCAGGTGTCCATTTGGCTCCATATTTCTCATTTTTTGCTCAATTTCCCCCTTCCCAACCCCCCCCCCCCCCCCTTTTTTTTTCAAGAGAATGAGTCTGGGATCAGACAGAAGGAGTGTCAAAAAAGTCATAAATCTATTATATTTGTGCAAATTAAGTCTTAAATCTTTTTTGTGTCAATTCAGTCATAAACCTTTTTTGTGCTAATTCAGTCCTAAATATTTTGTATTTATTCCAATTGAGTTAATCAGAAAAAATTTGATCGAAAGTCGCTGACGTGGACGTCGATTGTCCTATGTGGCACAGTTGGCGCTGACTTTGACATTTTAATTATTTTTAAGCATTTTTAAATTTTTTTAAAATTATTTAAAATATAAAAAATATATATATATATCTACGTTAGTGCTAATCGTGCCACGTAGGACAATTGACGTCCACACCAGTTATTTTTTGCTAAAACTGATCGAATTAACTTAATTGGCATAAATACAAAATATTTATGATTAAATTAGCACTAATATATAAAATTTAGGACTAAATTGACATCAATAAAATGTTTAGGACTTAATTGACACTAATGTAATAAGTTTATGGCTTTTTTGACACTTTTCTCGAGATCAGGTCGAAAGGCGTGGTCGATTAATAACTCATCTGCACTACCCCTGATTGGTCCCGAGGGACCGAGGTGCTTATTTGTGCATTTGCACTTTCATTTAATCGTAACAAGAATTTTCGTGCGTTGATGTTAATGGACCTAAAGTTGCTGTAAATATTACGGCTCGGGCGTCAGCATCAAGCATCAAACTCTTCCTTTTTTTGGCATTTTGAGCAACCCGCTGAGTCGGTGTCGTGCTTATGCTCTTCAAGTACGCAGTTTCCTGTCGTCGTACCGGATGGATTTGGAGCTGCTTGCTCCATAGGACAACCCTGTGAATAGAGATTAGGATCCGACATTTATTAGCTGCGCAGTGCCCGAAAAAAAAAAACAAAAAAGAAGGAAAGAAGGAAGAAAGAAATCCACCGTTTTCCTTAGATAGATGACGTAGTTGGGAAGATAATACGAATGTTCTTGAATATTGACTTAATATGTAATATGATTTCTGAATTTTTAACTTGTCTAATGTGATCTCTGAACTTTAATTCAATGTGCAATGTAGTCCATAAAATTTTGATACATATTTGACCTAGTCTCTGACCTGTATACAGTTCAGGTCTAAGTTGAACATGTGCCAAAAATCCATAAACAACGTTGAGTGAATCAAAAACTCAAGGACCACACTGAGCAAAAGTTCATGGGCCATATTGAACAAATTAAAAGTTCATGGATCACAAATGAACATTGAGTCAAATTTCAGAGACCATTCGCATCATTTTCACGACATCATCAATTCAATTTAAATACATTTTTCTGGCGTCCGATAAAATACGTGCGTCGGATAACTTTTCAATGGGTAATGAGGTACAAATTGAAGTCATGCAACTGAAGAGGCCTGGCTTATTTAAAAATCCCATCTTTCGCATTGGTAATACAACAAAGTTGATTTAATCGCTTCCGCAATCGAGCAAGAATAATCACAGTCCCGTCTTTTCTTTTCTTTTTGTGAACTGTATTTTTTTCTCATCTGCGAAAGAGAGAGGCGCGACGCCGGCCACGTTTTCATTGATACGACGAAGCATTTTAAACGACCTGGGTGTCCGGGAAAAAAAAAAAAAAAAAAAGCTCTCCTTCAAATTCGCCGGTGATCGTCTGCTTCTTCCTCATGTTCAACTGAACCGTGTTGAGAAATAGGGACGACGACCGTTTTCATGTCGATGAACGTGAAATTTCCACGGATGCTCTGATGATTGCTGAGCCAGCCATGATGGCAGTCCTTTTCTTTGCTTTTTTACACCTTCCCGTTCTAAAGTTCCAGGGTG
Organism: Rhodomyrtus psidioides; assembly: GCA_021437785.1. NCBI lineage: Eukaryota > Viridiplantae > Streptophyta > Magnoliopsida > Myrtales > Myrtaceae > Rhodomyrtus > Rhodomyrtus psidioides. Next base: position 3,289,901 of record JAILYB010000022.1, on the reverse strand, counting down.
CTTCAAGTGAAAAAAGGAGCGTGGCGTGGGCCCCAAAATTTCCCCCCTTCCAAAAAAGAAAAATTACTTACCCAGTTTGGGGAGGGGGTAATTAAATGGGGTTTTGAGAAGATGGAGTAAAAAATTGTCCTTTTTTTTTTTTTCAAAGTGAAAAAGTTATTGGCACGTGCGGATACGTGCTTTCTTTTTTAATGGGGCACGTGCCGGATTTAGTAGGTAAACAAAAGGCTTCTTAGGGTATGGATGGTGGCTGGGGAAACTGTTTCTGTTCCAAAAGTGTTCCCGGAACACTTTTGGAGCAGAAACGCGTATGGTTCAAAAATGTTCCCAAAGTGTTCCGCGGAACACTTTTGTGCCAGGGAACACTTTTGAATGAACAAAAAAAACTTGCTTCTGAGATTTTGGAACACTTTTTGGAACACTTTTGAAACCACCATCCATCGTCACCGACGCGATTACCACTCGCCGCCTCGATAAAAGCCGGCCGTCGATGGTCCCCGGCCCGGTCGCAGTCAGCCGTCGCCGGCCGTCGATGGTCCCCGGCCCGGTCGCAGTCAGCCGTCGCCGGCCGCCCGATGCCGCCAGCCGCCGCCGGCCACGGTCGTCGCCGCCTGTCGCCGGCCGCCGCCACCGGTTGACGGCCGCAGGCGCCGGTCGCCGCCGCCGCCGATAGCCGGCCGCCCCCCGCCACCATCGGTCGCCGGCCGCCGCCGGTCGCAGCCGTCGCCGCCGCGGTCGCCGGTCGGCGACTGAAAAAAGTGTTTTTTTTTAAATTACCAAACGCGTTTTTTTCCTAAAAATCGTAATTTTGAACAGAAAAACAAAAAAATGTTTCTGTTCAAAAAATGCTCCCTGGAACAGAAACGCTACCATACGCAGCCTTAATCGCGGAGGAAACCTGGATTCTTCAGCTCGGTAGCCATCTTTAGCCAAAATGGATACATTAACCCTAGCCAGGTTTTGCGGTTCACAACCATAGTAGACCGTGTTCTACCATTAAATCAGGAGAAGAATGAAATAGTCAATCGTGTTAGCCGCCGAAGTAGCGACGATTTCACCTAACTCGAAGCCGTTCAAACTAGAGATTAACTCCGAAGTTGTAACTAGCATGCGGCCAACATTAGGGTATAGAATAAGCACGTCGCGTTTTCGGTATCCGGTCACGCTAAGAGAAGCTTTTAGGACCAATTAATCTTACGAAGGCACTTCCTTCTCCTCGTTTGAAAGATGAAAAGCTCTCATTCTAAAGACATCAACATCCGCTGCTTCCTTGGTATAATGAGAGGGGGCAGTACGGTACGCTGTTCCTGCTTCCCCAAACGACATGCTTTTGATGTGAAGTGTTGATTTAAGACTAATCTTTTGGATCCATGGACTCAACCCCAAAAAAAGGTGGCGCCAGGTTTTATTGGACGACGGCGACTTAGGGTGCGCATGAAATCACTTTTGGAAATGAATTTCCCTGCCATAAGTCGATTTGGCCGGGAAATTCGTTTGGTAAAACCAAATTTGAAGTAGAAACGCGTTTAGTAAAAAAATTGACTTATGGTAAGATTTTCTACTTTTGACAAGATTTTCTACCTCTGGCAAGATTTTTGACCAACATCCAGAAGTAAATTTTTTTTACTTCTTCGACCCATTAGTCATTCTCGGCGTCCTCGGTCGCCGCCGCCATCGAACATTTTTTCAATAGTGTTTCGAACGTTATCTTTTTTAATAGTTATCAAACGCATTTCTCTATCAGAAATCAACTTCAAAATTCAACTTTTACTCAAAAGCAAAAACTGAAAAATCAAGGTCTGTTTGGCAGTGTTCCCATTTCTCTGTTTTTGTTCCCGGGAACAATAAAGAACAGAAACATGTTTGGTAATACAAATAATTATGATTCTGATTCTGTTCCCGAGAATACTTTTGGACCATTTTTCAGAAAAAAAAAAATTGGTTCTTGTGTTTCAGAACATATTTGAAAATCATTATTTTCCACAATAGACTTCTATGAATTTTTCCTCGATACTTTCAGTTCTTGTTGAAACCTAATTTATATTTATATTTATATTTATATTTATATTTATATTTAATTTAAAAATAACAAAAAGTCATAAAAATTGCAAAATCGACTTTGAAAACCTTGGCCTAGCCTTAAGAACCAATTTTGAATTAAAAATATTTATCATTTTTTAAAATTATTTAATTATAAAATACCCAAAAAAACTAGAAAAATATCATTCGTGGTCAGAAAAATACACAAAGATAGTTGATATTTTTATTTCAATTTCCTCTTCAATATGATATTTTTAAATCTAAAAAAGATTAAATTTCTTTTTCGCAACTCTCTTTTACTTTTTCGTTTCTTTTTCTTATTCACTATTTGTTTTAATATTTTCTCTTTTCTTTGTCATCAAATATGATTATATAATTATTTAATTTAAATGCAAATTGAGAACGAAAATTTTTTGCAGTTACCAAATGCGTTTCTGTTCCTAGAACAAAAATTTTAGCAGTTACCAAACGTGTTCTGATTCTCAAAAAATCATCCATGAACAATAACAAGAAACGAGAACACTGCCATGCAGACCCTCAATTTCCTTGCCAGAAGTCATTCTCCTACTAGAAGTGACTTCATGCGCACCCTTCAAATCTATCCGTCATATCAATTTTTCATTTTTTTAAACTTAAAATTTATCCTTATAACCTGAACCATATCCTATCATAGATTTCATGATCCAAATTTTACATGTATTATTAATTGAATAATCAGAGTAATTATTATCCCTAATGACTATCGTTTGCTATTATTTGTTGCTACAGTCCATTGACCATGACTCATGTTTAGACACATGAAAAATAAAAAACATTAACGAAGTAAAAATCTCAATCACGAATATCACTAAAAACGGAAGTTCGGACTAATAGTTTCATATTACACATTCATTATCAAATATATGAAATATCTTAGGATCACGCAAAAACATAAAATCAGGAAAAAAAACACCAAAAAAAAATTTCTAGATTCCACCTCCTGAAAATTGGAACCTAATACCTACCCGTCGCACGGTTTCCCAAATTTTAAAATCTCAAACTTATCCTGCATAATCTGATATTTGAAAGAGGAAAGCTCCAAGAATAGATGCGAGTTGAGTAGTTGTCGATGATGTTCACTAGGCACGGTGGATGTCCCAGGTTTTGTCTCTCTTTTTTTTTGCTCTAAGAAGATCGTGCATGATTACTTCGATAGGGACATTTGTGATTTGCTGTTCCTACCGCTTCTTGTTGCGTTGCTTTCCGGTGGTTAGGTTAGTCCTTTTTATTTATTTTTTAAATTAAATCGGTCCGTGAAGTATTTCTAATTACCCCGGAAATGATTTGATTTTTTACGAAATGCATAGCCAAATTGATCAAATAATAAATACGATTGATTCATGTATCGTGAATATGTCGAACATAATCGTCCGAGGATGCATTAATTACGGGAAATTTTTGAACCTTCTAATCACTTGAAGAGTTTATCGGAGGGATTTGTCCGGAGATCAAAGTCGCAAAAAAAAATACCCGAAAGTTTATTACCCTTTCGATAAAGAAGATTAGGCATCTTCCTCTTTTTCTTTTACTTTGCACCACGTGTTATAGATGCCTTCAATTTACTTTTCAAAAAGATATTGTAGGTGAAGATGACCATCAATTATGTGGTTATAGCTACCCTTAATCACACTCCAACGATACCAAGTACCTAGAAAAGCTAATTTCCTAAATACAATTCAGCTACCCTTAAACACGAACGACTATCTAACTCGCTCAAATACGCTTACATCGCACAATCATCGAAACTCTTCTTATATATTTCGCAAGTCATCAATATTTGTTACGATTATTTGGCCTACCAATTGCTTTTCATCCTCTATAGACAAACATCATGTTTTATTTCCCTTTCCCATTCATGGAATTGCAAGAGTCGCATTTTGCACAGGTTGTCTTAAAAAAAAAACAGAAATAAATTAGGTGCGGCAACCTAATACATGGCATTTGTCCTAATTGAGTTGCTTAAACGACAAACGGAAGGTCCAATAATTGCAACTTAATCGGGAATTCGTTTGCGGTTGGGGGCAATATCGGTAAATAACGGCGGAAACGAAGGGCCAAAAAGAAACGTCAAAAAAGCTGCCTAGGATCAGAGGAACAGAACAGGAACAGGGGAGCGAAATCTATCTACGTTTGCAGAGGAGGAGTGCGGTGGGGGGAAAAGACGACACGGGGATTCGCGAAAAGGACAAATTTCGACGGCTTGGATTTAATCGGAACGCGCTGCGATTGGTGGATGGGGATGGAAAAGCAAAAAGAGCGAATTTAAGGATATTTCCTTTTTAATAAAAAAAAAGGAGGGAGGAGGGGGGAAATAGGAAAAAATGTTTCTGACACGACAGACCTGAGACCTGCTCTGACTAGGCTAAGGGTACTGTCGTTAGGATTATGATTATCCCCGGGATCAGGTGGGTCATCTCATCTGGCTCTTAATGATCCATAATTAATTGTGATAATCTTGTTTATGTGCGTCTCTTCCATGACTTCCACAAGTCATTCGATCCTCCCCCCCTTCCTCTGTTTCGTAGGAAATCTCATGTTTTGTTTTTGACTTTTTCAGCAAGAAAACGCACCTCGGCTCCTTCTTACCTTGTAATATATTTGAAGCTTTCACCATATATGATCTCCACGAGTTAACACGCGACACGCTACTTTTTTCGAAATTTGGATGGTTTCATTTTTAAAATTCCGAAGAAAGGAAAAACAAAAAAGCGATTCTTTTTCTTTTTTCTTTTTTCTCGGGCATAGATAAACATGTCCTCAATAATCTGTTTGGGGAGTGTCGTTATTTCTGTTTTATTTTGGATTTGACGGGGTTTTTCTTTCAATATTTTGCTCGTTCTTGTGAATTATTGTATTTTTTTTTCACTTTTATCAAGGGTTTTCCGTAAAAATCAACCATCGCAGTAGACGCAAGAAAAAAATAATAATGAGCATCCATCCAATCCACGAGCTAATATCAAGGCAATTTCGTCAATTTTGGACAACGTTGGAGTTAAAAGTCAAAAGAACCTAAGTTTTGCAAATTCTCGTCATCTTCATTGGCTAGTAAAAAAACAAGTATGTGCAGTAAAACAAGAAGCGCCATTGAGTAAAAAAAGACTAAAAGGCATCCTTAAATTGTCGCCACTGACAGTAGAAAATGATAATAAAAAGTGCTATGGAGTTCCGTGAATTTTCAGGAAGCGAGGTTTTTCACCGGCGAAACAAAGTAATAAACATGACAACCGGGATATTGATCGAAATAGTCAAACTCTTCTCGAAAGTCGTTATGCCCCGCAAAAGAGAACAAACCGAGAAGAAGTCCAGGGAAGCAACGTTGTCCATAATATTATACAACCCCACATCAATATCAACCATTTTCATACGTTTGAAAAAAAAATATGTTAGTTGAGCCTGTTAACTCCAAACTCTCTTAAATTAATTGCCCATGGGGGCCCATTAGGTGCGCCCGGGCCGGCATTTAGAATTAAGACAAAGTAAGACCAACAATATCCTCGAAATACCATTTATTATTCAATTATTATCTATTGGCTTGAAATTATAAGCGCACAACAAATCAGAATAAAACATATTATAAGTGCGACGAGGCTGCCAGCTGTGAGTTAATACGCGTAGGCAGTCGGTAATCAGAAGATTAATAATTGATTAGGGATCGATAAATCTTTTTCCTAATCTCGTCCAATGGATTAGCAACGCATGACGGAGGCCGGGAGACACGTGGCGAGAGGTGATTGCTGGGATCGCGAAGGTTGGGTGTTTCGAGACCTAACGAACAAAAAAATAGAGTTTTTTTTTTTGCCCCTACGTGCGATTAATCAAACTTTGGCGGGACCCACACGTTGCGCTGAGGAAGATTTCAGGAACCAGCGATGGTCGTTCTCGTCTGGGATCGGCTCCGCTCCACTCCACTCCACCGGTTCCTTCCGGTCGTGTCATCGTGACGTGGGACGAGGAGGCGGCGGGCCCCACAAGGGCATCGCGGTTCGTGACGCTGGATCCGCCTTGTGCAGAAACATGCCTTCTCAGTTCTCGCGGAGAGGGGAATATTTATGCAGACGTCAGGTAAGCGCTTTGATATTAATTTTCGAAAACATTTGAATATCAATACACTCTCAACTCTCAAGTATGTTGAAATTTAAAAATACTACTTATTTATTCGACATTATTCATTTAAAAAACAGTTAACAAGGCTTTGTTTTATTACTCGACGTGTTGAAAGGGCCTAACCCTAACATATTACTTGATAAAGCTTCGATTACGTATGTTGTCTTTAATACTCAACATCTTCCCAAATAAAATAAAATAATAATCTGCACTACGAAATCAAGTCTGTCCTCAATCCTAGCAAAGGTAATTTTCTTAAGACCATTGTTAATCGTGTTGGATTTATGTTTCGTTCGATTCTTTTACCCATCCAAGTCGGAATATAATTCTAGCGTCGTTATAAGTTCTTTTATGTTTGGCTGAAAAAAAAAAAAAAGGTTGGGATAGAATTAGGATCGACTAAAGATGGGATTTATTTTAAGGGAATTGGTTTAAATTATCACGTAGAGTCGGATTCATATAGCTCGGATGGATCTCAATCGTCAATCGATCAAGTCCCGCCTAATCTCGCTGATCCAACGATCGGACGGCTCTGATCAGAACAGCCCACCTAAGTTTTGGTTCAGGCTATTCTTTTTCCCCAGGAGGGTTTCCAACGAGACGCCCGTGCTCACGGTCGTTTGTTATTATTACAATGCAAAACACTTGTCCCATTTTGGGCCCTGCAGCCATTTGCCGTACGGCGCAGGCTTTTTCATATTTTTGGAGAAGGAAAAAGGACACTCAGACAATGCTGCTAGGCATATGTCTTACGTTCCTGTTCTTTTTGACCGAGTTCCGTCCTCGCAGGCCTGGATTCACTCGCAGATGATTCAGGGAAAAAAGAAAAAAAAGGGGCAAAACCATCAGAGCACCCCTAGAATTCATTTCTTGCGCAGAGAGTTTGTTGGTGGATGGAGCAAAAACCCGATATCTATGGTCAAGGGAGATCGCCAAGGAAAAGTTTTATTCCGAGCCGGTCGACGAATTCAGCTATGCCTGATTTTAATCGAAGGTTTAAGCCTTTGTAAGATAATTAAATCATATCAATCGTTCCACAACGCTCAACAGATCCAACGCGAAATTTCTTAACCGGTATCCCAACACATCCAATTGTCTTTCCGCGAACCAAACAAGCTTACCCATTTCTTGTTTCTCCTCCTATTGATCGAGCTTTGGCTGTCGCAGGTTCGCCACATCGTTCTCCTAAGCCAGTTCTCTACTTTTAGGAAATTACCCGGCCTAGAATCCAGCATACCCGTGTTTAAACCATTAAATAAGCACCCGTCCACGAAGTGAAATCATCCGAAAGGGTAGGTTACATAATCCCAACATCCATTTGAAATCATCAAACCGCCGAAGGCTACTTCACACATGTAACGCAAATTGAATTGATCTGATCGAACCCCGCAGAGGCCCTATTGGCACACGACACTCAATTCCCAGATCTCTCACCGAAGAAGGACAAAATCTCTGCCGTGACTAGCTCTGCCCTCTCCTCCTGGATAAAATGGTGGCCATCAATGACCAGAACCTGAAGACCAGGCACGAGACCCTTGAGGAATTCACTCTCTATGTAACTTTTGGTCCCGAATGATTGGAACCCGACATCCTTGTCCCCGGTAATGAGTTTCGCGGGGACGGTTATCTTTGCCCCCTGCCACGGCCCAAGCAGCTCCCAGTTCCTGCATTCGATGCACGCGTGAGTTTCCCGATTCGCAAGGAGTGAATTTGAAGGAGGGAAATTGGAAAAGAAACTCCGGGAAAGTGAGACCGTCGCAAAAATGTGCCTGCCAGTTCTTGCCGGAATTGATCGTGCTTGTCTTCACAGTCCGTAGGGCATGTTCAATCGTTCAGCCAAAGCAGATGAATGCATTTACTTGGCAATGGAATTTTCATAAATGAGAGAAACAACATGGTTCTGGCAGAGCAGACGCGTATTGTGAAGGACCACAAATGAGGCATGAATGTGAAAATGTTTATCCTAGGACATGATCATTGGGTTTTCAATACGGTCGAAGTGAACCGTGGTTTTGAGCCGACTTACCTGTCCATGGCGCGGTAGTAGTTCAATGCACCGGTGAAACCAGAGCTCCGGAACTTATCTGTCTTGTACTGGAGCTCCTCTTCGGTGGTCCATGGCGGCAATGAATCTGGGGTCTCCAGGAAATCGATGATCTCGACTCCTGGTGGAGCAGCCAGAAGATCGGGACCATTCACCAGTAAGAACTTCTTCAATACCGTCAAACAGTCGTACTTGGCAAACGATTTCTCGGCTCTTCCTGGTTCCTGCATTAGCCGCAACAACGAAAACAAGAAATGCAAACTCTTTGAGTGCTGTACAACTTGTCAAAACCACGCTTTAATAACCGGCGACTCCCTAATTCAGATACCTTAGCGAGGCTCAATTTTAGACATTTCTACCTACCTGAAACTGAGTAATGTAGAACCCGTCGCCAAACTTTTCAGCCATGTATTCGACCGGCTTTGATTGCGGGGACCGTGGTCGATAAGGCACGCTCAAGTTAACGAGCGCTTTGACTTTATCCGGCCTGAGGAGGCAGAGATGCCATGCTACTTCTGCGCCCCAGTCATGACCCACCACATACGCCTATTGACCAAAACCAGTTCTTATTTCATCAGCTCTTTTTGATTAGAAGTATGAACACACCATAGAAGCATCAGCGTACATGTTCAGAACCAAACGATTTAGGTTATGTATGCATTTGCTGTGGCAAAAAAAAAAAAAAAAATAGCATGTACTTGTAAACCTTATCAGTAAACCTTCCGCAAACAAGAAGCTTTCCTGGCAGGAAATACCCTGCAGAATCATAATTACCTCGCTCTCTAGCAAATCACATGAAGAGTACAAATACTAATCCTCACAGGATTATTACACAGGAAGCCAGATGCACACGCAGCACGCGGCGATCGGGATGCACCTGATCTTGACCGAGCGCGTCGATGAGGCCAACCAAGTCGCCGACCAGGTGGAGGATGGTGTACGATGCCGGGTCGGCGGGGCAGTCCGAGTCCCCGTAGCCCCTCATGTCGGGCGCAACGACGCGGTACCCGTGTTCGGCCAAGCGATGGATCTGGTGCTTCCATGTGGACCAGATCTCGGGGAAGCCATGGATGAGCAGAACCATGGGCCCATCTCCTTTCTCCGCTATGTGCATCCATATTCCATTCGTTCGGACTCTTCTGTGAGTTATGTCAGCCATGTCTGTCCGTGGCTTTGTGCTTTCTTTCCTGTGACTGGTTTCTTGACATATGCACATCGTTTAAAGCGGTCAACTCTGATGTTCGAAAATGTTTGTTCACCAGTAGGTAAAATTCAACGCACCAAGTTGGACTTTTCCTCCTGGTACAAAAACGCAATATTTCATCTTCTTTCAGGCTGGGCCAGAAAAGATTTTTTCACTACCAATTGGTTAAGCCCAACCCAAACTTCTAATTCTTCTCTCCATCTATATCCGGGTCGAATCGGCCCAAATCCAAACTGCATAAAACCCGAACCCGCCTCGTTCATAACAATAACAAGGACACATAACCCTCCCTCCCTCCCTCCCTTCCTCCATGTCTGGACGTTAAACCCTGGCACTTCGGGCGGGTTTGGTTTCCGCAACGACGGAGAGAGATGGGGAAGAACAAGCGAACCAAAGATGGAGCTCCCGGCGCTCACTCTCCTTCCACCGTCTTCGTCTCCAACTTACCTTACTCCTTCGCCAACGCTCAGGTAATCCCTCTCTCCTCCCCGCCTCTCTGTTTTGATCTTTGAGTGAGGAACGTTTTTGATCCCGGCTCTCTGCTTCGATCTTTCAGCTCGAGGAGACATTCAGCGATGTCGGTCCGGTCAGGCGCTGTTTCATGGTGACCAAGAAAGGTGAGGGAATGTTATGTTTGCTTCGGGGCGTGCTTGCGTGAGCTCTTTCGTTTTTCGCTTGTTGAGTGTGTACTAGAGAGAGGATTTGGTGACTCGTTTCTCATTGCAGGTTCCGATGAGCATCGAGGTTTCGGTTTTGTTCAATTGTAAGTCCCCGGAGCGGCCTTCCTTAGAAAGAGTTGATATATTTGATTATTGGATGTTGATTGCGACGTAGTATGATAGCTGAATCTTCATGCCCTAGAATCTGTTGTGTTTCTTCAATTTATTCACGTGCTCTGTTGTCATCCTGTCATTTCCTTTATATTTCTCCTGGTCGTGGAAAGGATGCAGAGGAGCATGATTTAGCAAGCTAACATGGTGCGGTAGCTTAGTTGAATACGAGGAATTCAAGATCCATTCTAATGCAATTACTGCATCGTTTTCTGTATTTCTGCATATTCACATAGCTCTTGTGATTCTAGATGCTGATGAGCTCTCATTCTAATTTAGTTACTCTTCCAGTCTGGGTTGCCAATTTACCACTTTCTTCCCTATAAAGTGCGGTTCACAGATGTGAAAGAATAATATCGGCTGATCTAAAGTTAAAAATTTTGAGAGAAATTATCCACGATTTTCTCGAACTTTAAAACTGGTTAGTGATTTGTGCTTGGTAGATTTTTGTATGATTTTGGCTGTCATACTATGATTGGCAACATGAATTGGGAACAAGAGAGATAGTTATTCTAAGGTTCAAATGAGAATCATGATGTGTATATCAACTTTGTAAAGTCCAAACATAACAAAGTGATGAGACTTGGCTGCTATAATTGAAGAAAATGTATGTCGATATATTCATGTTTGAATAAGAACTGAACAAAACTTGCCTAATGTGTCTAGACCAGACAGTTTCCAGTTTTCTTTCATGAATGTATAGATAGCCCTGATTTGAGTACAAACTGAACATACCTTAAATAATGATGTGACAAGACATTTTGCAGTTTTAGTGCTCTTTGATGCACTTTGATAGTTTCTGATGCAGATTTGAATATCTAAATGATAAAAATGTTAATGCAAAAATTATACTGCTTTACCATTTGCCAAATTGCCGTTGTCATGTCGTTGCTATAGACACATCTATTACGATATAGCAGTGGTCATTATACCGATGGGCTATTTAGAGTCTAAATTATTTCTTCTTTGTTTTAACTTTTGTGTACGTGATTAATCAATTATTGTTCTATTTCCGTGCTTACTATTTTGCGAAGGCTCACATTCTCTAGATGTATTATATGTTTATCAATGCCTTATTATAGTGCTGTTGCTGAAGACGCAAACCGTGCTATTGAGAGCAAGAATGGTTTGTTGGTTGGGGGTCGTAAAATCGGAGTAAAACATGCTATGCATCGGGCTCCCCTTGAACAGCGTCGAGCGCAAGTCAATCAAGGTTGATGTGCTGCTGCCCTTATTGTAATATAAGCACCCTGCATTGATGTGCTCATTCCTATTCGTTGGTTTTCTCAGATGATTCTGTGGAATCAAAAAAAGCCAAGGATAGTAAATCTCACAGGACAATCGAGCCTGCTTTGGAGTTGCAGGAAAAAGGTTTCATTCTCAGATTATTCATTATTTACTGTATGCCATGTAAAACACATTATCATAGTTTCGATTAACCATATATTTTCCCTTGAACTCAGATAGACCTGTTGTATCTCAAAAAGCAGCTACATTGTGCCGTAATTTGTCTGATAGTGAGAAATGCTCAGAAAAGCAAAGGTAATGATTCTCATGTTAAGCTTCTTGACCTTCTGTTGGATAAGATAGTGGTCTGTGTAGCTTTTCAGATCATTGATCATGTAGGAGAGGGACAAATTTGACTCACTAATCTGGGTCAATTTCATAAAATATTCCTTCCCTGGAATTTTGTGCAAAGAAATACTGTAATGATTATCAAGTTGCTAGATATTTTTTTTTTGGACAAATTCTGATGAATGCTACTTGTCCCGAAGGCAATTATTAGTGTCCCTCCATTAGTTCACTGGCATCCAACATCACATTTTTCTGGGCGAGTCACAGTTGTGAGTGCTTTCTGATACTTGTGAAAAGGTAGTGAGCTGGGTTGACCTTTGTTGTGATAACATCTACCAGAAGTTCAAGATGGAGATCAGCCATTGGTTATGCGTAAAGAACTTGAATATAGGTAGATCTTATGTTTGAATTAGGGTGTGACCCATTCATTTGTACTGGGGAAGGCTATGTTATTTTTACTCGATTGTACTGGTGCATTGGTCTTATGCAACTTCTCTCAAGTTATTGGTACATATGATCTTTCTGATAGTTTGTGTAGAGGAAACTTTATTCACTGTGTGAGAAATACTTTTAGGCTCTTTCATTTTATGTAATTACCGATCCAGAGAATTCTAGAATGTTGTGTGTTAATGTGAATGCAATGACATCAGTTTGTATGTTGGTGTTCTGAAGGGTTGCAAGGACCGTCATATTTGGTGGTCTTGTAAGTGCTGAAATGGCGGACCAGGTTCATAGTGAGGCAAAAGAGATCGGGACAGTGTGTTCTGTGTCTTATCCACTTCCTGAAAAGGATCTTGAACAACATGGTAAGTGCACCTTTGCTGTTGCACACTCTTTCTTGTTGTTGTGGTCTTACTCTTCATATCTCTCGATGGTTGGTTTTCTCTCACCTTCTGGCCTTTTCCTTTTGTATATTTCAGTTAAAACATGTTGAATAGCAATAATTTAATGGGCTGGATGAGATCTCACACCTCGTCTGTACAGCTTTGAAGGAATGTCATCAATCAATGTGTCATCAACTAACTTAGAAGAGTGAAATAACTTGACAACTAAGTCCACATGATATTCCGACCAAAAAAAAAAAGAGTCCACATGATATTTAAAAACTATTTGCCTGGTTTTCCTGATGGACACAAATATAGGAGAGTCATTCACAACAAGCAATGTGCCGAATATGTGTAGTGTTGTAAGTGCTCGCTATTATTTCATCATTGCAATCCATCAGAACCATCCCTGCAACCCCTCTGTTGTCAGCACTTCCCACACCAGCAAGAATATCTCTTGTTTTGCCCCAACCTTGCTGGCAGTACCCACTAGTGCTGGCACTCTAACCACAACTTAACAATGAACTGTGGCGCCACGGAGACCAGTTAGAACAATCATCTTGACATAATGCCAATATTTACTACGGTGACAAAATGATAGATATGTCCCTTCAAGAATGATAAAGCCAATGAACTTTGTTGGGGAAGAGGGGAGTCGTGAATATTACCTTGGGGCTCTGTTATTTGCACGTTCATTATGATGTGAAGTGCATTCAGCAAGGAAATGCTGGATTTACATTCGCTATTCTAGACTTAATAAGAATGAGTTTTTTTTTTTTTTTTTTACAGTTTTTATACTTCGTGTTATAGGTTGTCTTGAAAGGGCATACCTCTGAGAAGTATGGGCTATGTTGCCGGTGGGATTGACAATGTTTCTTGTCAAAGACACCTAACTAATTGAAGTTGTGTTATGTTGTAGTTTGGAAAAATAACTTTTTTGAGTTGAGGTTGTAAACCGGTCGTTTGTAATATACTAGGCCTTGCACAAGATGGATGTAGAATGGATGCTTCTGCTGTTCTTTTTACAAGTGTTAAATCAGCTCGAAGTGTTGTTGCGATGTTACATCAAAAAGAGATGAATGGAGTTTCTGTATGGGCACGACAGCTGGGTGGGGAGGTAAAGGCATAACCTTATATTTTTCTATTGTTCGTAGTTTGCCAAATGTACACACTGGAGAAAATTTTGTTTATAATTCTTATTGATGCTGCAGCAATGTATTTGTTTTTATGTTTTAAAGAAATTTTTTGTGGTCAAAATGTTGTAAATAATTGGCCGAGGCTTTTCCGATCTCTTTCTTTTTCATGAAGATGTGAGTCTTGTCTATTTGTTTGGCAGGGCTCAAAAACTCAGAAATGGAAGCTCATTATTAGAAATCTTCCATTCAAGGTGATATTATATACATTATCCTAGCCCTGCTGCTGCTTTTCTGTTGGGCGGAGCTTGTCCTCTGAGCAAATCTCTATTGGTCAGTGCAGGTCAAAGACAATGACATAAAAGAGATGTTTTCAGCAGCAGGGTTCGTTTGGGATGTCTTTATCCCTCTAAATTCTGAGACGGGGTAAAGTCTGATCACTTGTTATCAAATATAACTAGGACTATGGTCCTTTGGTTGACTATGATTGGCCTTTGCAGGTTGTCTAAGGGTTTTGCGTTTGTGAAATTCACGTGCAAAAGTGACGCAGAAAATGTATGGCTTCATGTTACCTCTTCTAGAATTTTTGAGGCTGACATTATACAATTGACATCCATTCTTTTTGTCAGGCCATCCTAAAGTTCAATGGGAATATGTTTGGTAAAAGAACTATAGCGGTTGATTGGGCTGTTCCAAAGAAGGTATATCATGGTGTCAGTGCTGTTGTCGCTGCCCCTGTGGATGGTAAGTCAGCATTTGCTTATATAAAATTTGGTTAGCAGATTTTTCTGTGCCTCATATGAGACGATGGAACTAGTCTGGGATAAATTTCTTTTCAGCATTGTAAATAATGAATTATGCAATTAGGCATTGCTTTGTCTGGCCAATAAACTGTTAACCTTTTTTTTTTTTTTGGCTGTATATTCTGGTTATTCCTCAAAGTCATGGGAATTCTACGTAATTGTTGCAGATGTCAATTTAAGTTCATGTAGGATCCCCTTGTTCTCAATGTGTCTCAGAAGTTGTGACATGGAGGTGCTTCTGAATTGTTTTGTGAAGGCGTTGATATCATGGTGGACATCCAAGAGCATGAAAATGTTCCATGGTAGAATTACGTATGCTTGGTTTGCTTCGTGTATTGAGGAAACTGGCGATAACTTTAATTTGACTGATGAGCATTTTTCCTTTACTTTTTGTCCACGTTATTCTTTGAGAAAACAAATTCAGAAAACTGGAACTTACAGAAATCTTTTTCTTAATATGTCTATTCAATGGCTCATTCTTATGCGACCTTATGTTTTTACTTTCCCACAGTTTAATGCGGTTGCTGGATTTTGCAGGTCAGGAAAGAGAAACAGAAGAGGAAGGTGGTGGTAGTAGTAGTGAAGATCTCGAGGATGATGTTGCTGATGAAGGAAAAGGAACCTTGCCAGATGAGGATGATGTTCTAGTTGAGAATTCGGATGCAACTGGAAAAGAAGATATTCAGGCTGAGTTAAATTTTGATGACGAAGCTGATATTGCAAGGAAAGTTCTTAAGAACTTGATGTCATCTTCTGGTAGAGGAAGTCACCCTGACAGCGAGAGTTTGGATCAGGTTGAAAGAGAGGAAAATAGAAGCTCTAATGAGACCAGTGATGTTGCAACTAAGGCTGTCAATTGGTCATCTGTTGGTGAAGGTAAAAGTTCTGGTAAAAATAAAGTGAAAGATGCGGAGCAAACGGACACGGATGATGATTTGCTGAGAACAATTTTCATAAGCAACCTGCCTTTCGATGTTGACGCTGAAGAAGTGAAGCAACGTTTTTCTGGATTTGGGGATGTGCAATCGTTTATTCCGGTTCTTCACAAAATTACCCAGTATGACTATAATTTTCTTCAATTTACTTCTATTTCTTGTTTGTCTGTGGTTTCACCTAATTCTTTGCGGCAGGCGGCCGAAAGGCACGGGTTTTCTCAAATTTAAAACAGTGGATGCAGCTAATGGTGCAATATCAGCAGCCAGTGTAACATCTGGAGTGGGGATATTTCTGAGGGGTAGACAATTAACTATTTTGAGAGCCTTGGATAAGAAGTCAGCCCATCAGAAGGAGTTGGACAAGGCCAAAACTGAGGATCACGACCACCGCAACCTTTACCTGGCAAAGGTAGACAGCTCAACCAATTGTCCAACCCCCCTATCTTGGTGTGCCCGTGTGTTAAAATTCTCATGCACCATTTTCGAGAAGCTTGGCTAACAGAGTGTTGTCAATTTGTAAACAGGAAGGACTTGTTGTTGAAGGAACGGCCGCAGCTGAAGGTGTTTCAGAGAGTGATATGGCGAAACGTAAAGCGTATGCGTCTTCCCTTCTGAATCATGACTGCAGCTTTATTCTTTCTTTTGCTCGTCATATTTTCTGTTAAGGAGATGCTTGACTGTACTTTGGACCTTCACCTCCAACTTGTCTCTTTACCTAGCCTTCTTATTCCTCTTTTGTTTCTTCTTTCTTGAGTACATGGTTGATTACCAATTTGTGCAAACCATTATTTGTTGGAAGCGTCTCATAACTATCATAGTGACAATTTGACATATTTTCTTCAGCAAAGTTATTCCTTGATGATTGGATTCGACTGGAACATCTTTTATCACGGTACTCAAAGATCTCCAAAAGTTAGGCTCTGAGTTTATTCTCATTGAAACTTGGATCTTCATTTGCATCATTTTGCTAGAGGATCTTCCACTGTGTTTCTAGTAACTGGTTCGTGATTTTTATTATGGGGTGCGAGAATACATATTACGGATTTGAATGCATGAAGACAGGTGATTGCACCCATTTGACGTCTTTCTGGTGTTAGTTGAATCTGTCACATGCAACATCCATTTTAATATACCCTATGTTGTTTCATGCCATTATTTCCTGAAGTATGTGTAAAAGAAGATGCTATGATGGTGAAACAATGCACTTCTTGGTATATGCTAATGATGGTGACTGTTGTAGTATGTCTCTTCATCGATTTTGTTAGTGATATTCTGGTCCTTTCCAGGCTGGAGAGGGAGAAGATGACTAAGCTGCAATCTCCAAATTTTCACGTTGCAAGGAACAGACTTGTTATTTATAACTTACCAAAGTCAATGACTGAAAAAGAACTTAAAAAGCTGTGCTTGGAAGCAGTTATCTCACGAGCTACAAAGCAAAAGCCAGACATTAGACAGGTCAGTAAGGTCTGATTATTAGTGTTTCGCTTCGTTTGGCAAAACAACAAATAAATAGTTAAATAAGGACAGTTAGTCTGCTGTTGACATTTCTCGTCTATTAAATGTAGTTTGTATTCATATTTCTCATGCAGATAAAGTTCCTGAAGAACATCAAGAAAGGTAAAGTTGTCACGAAGGATCACTCACGTGGAGTTGCTTTTGTTGAATTTACGGAACACCAACACGCACTTGTGGCCTTGAGAGTATTGAATAATAATCCAGGTAAGATCATCTTTAACTCCGATTTCGTTTGTAGGTTTCTGGATGTGTGGGGGTGCGGGTGTGAGTGGGTGAGAGAGAGAGAGGGGTGGCATCGACAACCTGTAATGTTTCTTCACTGATTTCTTATGCTCTAGATCTGATGTTATTACCTAATGTGACATGATTCCTTCAGAAACTTTCGGACCCCAACATCGGCCAATTGTTGCATTCGCCCTTGAAAATGTGCAAACACTAAAGCAAAGGAAAGCTAAACTACAAGCTTTCCGACAAAGCTTCCCGACTGATCCTGAAGGCATGGGTGCAGAGGATAATGAGAGTGCCCCTCCACCTAGGAAGTCTTGGAAACGGAAGTTGAGGGAAGATAGATCACAGAAAGATCCGCAAGGGGCTTATCGGGATGAAAGTTTGCAACCTAGTGAAGCTACTGCTAAAGTACGTACCGCTAGTAAGAAGCGGAATCGTAATATGGCAAATAAGATGGAAAAGGCCATTCCATCCGAAGAAAAATTGGAGAATTCAAATGAGAATCGAGTGCAAGGATCAAAAAGGAAACTGAGGAGTAAACTGGAACTGAAGCGAACTGATGGTAGACGATTGTTCAAAGGTGAGGTCCCACCCGGAGGGAACAGCACACAGGAATGGCTTGAATCAAAGGCGGCACAAAGAAAGAGAAAGCTGCAAGATCAAATGGACGATCAAAATGGCAATACAAATTTGAAGACAGGTAGAAGGCTGAAGAAAATCAAGGAACCGCCTGGGAGAGAGGCGGTAGACAAACTTGATCGGTTAATTGAGCAATATAGAGCTAAGTTTTCGCAGCAAAGATCTGGTAAAGGTGGCAGTTTGAAGGATGCTTCTAAGAAGCGAAGTAGGTGGTTCGAATCTTAATTTTGTTTGAGGCTTTGTTAGCGATTTATGTATTCTTTTCGTGTATTAGCGTTCTCCTTTTTGCACGAAACTTTGTGCGGTAGAGTTGGTTCTACAAGTGTGATAGTTGAGAGGATCTGATGACTGTCATTGTCCCTGGAAGACTCCTGTTATTTCATATCTACGGAAACCTCGCTTGTCTGTACTCGGACTGCCATGTCAACTCCGACGAAACATGGGGATATAGGTTGAGTAAACTATAATTGAACTTAAACAACGTTGGATTCGTTGATGCATGGCGGTCACCACGCGCAATCGAAATACAAGGACCTCCAGAATTCGTCACTTTGATCAATCTCTTCTCCCTATTGGAATCTAAGAGGTCGCAGCAGCTTGAGATCAGCAGTTAGATCCGTCATGGGACATTCTTGACCTAATTGAGGAGGAATTAATCATTCGACGGATACTTTCTCTCTATTACGAATCTCTTTAACCACCTCAATTGCAGTAGATTCTCTCTATTACGAATCCGTTAGCGGCGATGCTTCGGGTCCTCTTCCTGCGTTCAGTGCTGAGGGCGTGCCTCTAATCGTGTTGTCAAAGTTTGATGATGATATTTCCCTTTTTGTTCTTGGATTTTCTTTCCTCCACGGGTAATTTCCTTCTTGGTAATTTGCGCGATGAGATGGAATTCAATAAAAGTGTATGTCCATGTCATCAAGGGAATCCGAGGATGTTACTTCCTCGTGACTCGTCCCTGCAAAGGATATTGCTTTAACTCGAGAACGTTTTTGTTGTTCTGAATTAGATGGAGTGTCTGAAAATCCTTGGTGAATCCTAAAATTGCACAGCGGACCTCCCGTACATTTTTTTTTTTTAAATTTAGGTGAAAGTTACAACGACTCTCTTCCCGGGCAAAAACTTGCGTCAATGCTTTTGAATTAGAATGGTCCATGAATTGCAGGCTCAGCCTTCAAAATTGGAAGGAAAAAAAAAGAGAGAAAGAATTAAAGAGGGTGTCCTACCATCGGCAGAAAAAAGAGACTGCTCTTTTCTGTACGTTCCATCGATCTTTGTAGCCGCGCAGGACCAACCAAGGCACTCCGTTTTCAAATGTTACATGCGAACTCCGTTCTCCACCCGGAAGCTTCCCATCAAATTAGGCTCACACTCCCTTTTGTACGGAGCCACCGCTTCACTCCGAATCTCTCGTCGGCAGAGATTAGTGAAAGATTTTGTGGGACCACAGCCAACTGCTCTAAAAGCTTAAGCTGTCAGAAGAAGGCGTGGTTTAATATTTATATATTTCAACAGTTAGGACCAACCAAGGCACTCCGTTTTCAAATGTCACATACGAACTCCATTCTCCACCCGGAAGCTTCCCATCAAATTAGGCTCACACCCACTTTTGTATGGAGCCACCGCTTCACTCCGATTCTCTCGTCGGCAGGGGATTCAACCTCCCCGGCTTCACTCCTAATGTCGACGACCGTCGTAAGCGACTCGTGGGAAGCCTGAGCGAGGAGATCGCGGAGCAAGTGCCGTGGAAGGATTTGATGGAGACTATACAAGAGCATACCGCGAGGGGAGTAGTGACCAGTAGATTTGATCAATTGAATTGTTGTTGTTGTTGCTGCTGTTGTTGTTGTTGTTGTTGTTGTTGTTATTATTATTATTATTATTTTGGGTAAGAAAAATGAGGGCGAAGCTCAAATGTGAGACCGTTACTCTCCTAATACAACTCAATCTATTCCGATATCCTCCGTTCCTTAAAAGTACGTACGGTTTGAAAAATACTCTAATAGCTTCCCGATTTGAGAAAGGAGGACGTTACCAAAATCAAGAGATGAAATTGTTGATTTCTAAAGAAGAGAAATTGCCCGCCCATCGAGTCCACCTCCATGATGAATTTCTGAACATTTCAGGATTGCCTAATCTTGTCCATTAGATCATCTGTTCTTTGGGGGTACTCCCTGCCTACTTTCCGCACGAGATTTTGGAAAGATACCGAACCAAAAAAAAAAACAAGGGAAGGTCAACAAATTCGATTCTCGGTTGGCTCCATGGTGGTCCCGGCCGCTGGCACTAACCTGCTAATTTCTAGACGTTGGCATAGAAGGAAAGAAAGAGATTCCACTCTCTACGGTTGCTCCTCTCCAATTACCACGCGGCCCCTCGTCTTGTTCCGTACAAGACCAATGCCACCGGATAAGCTTCCAAGAGGCGGTCGAGAAGATTCGAACATGAGACCTTATCAATTTAACTGTTTAAGGCTAATGAATCTCATCAATTCAGCCAACGAAATGATCATCCCTTTTATTTTTTAAATTCTATTTATTCACGCTTCTTTATCTCTTATTTGCTTTTTACGATAGTTTTGAGAATGGGAAATTTGGAGAGACAGAGCCCTCCATTACCTTTTGATTTCTTCCATCAAATTTCCATTTAATGAAGTTACGCTTGTCTCTTAGCCTCTCACTCTTCTTCATTCTCCAATCTTTTTAATTCAATTCAGTCATTCTCACTCAAGGTTCGTCATTTTTATATAAGTGCACGCGCTCGAACAATTTTTTTTTTTTGCGATCAAGTGAATAAATAGAATTTAAAAAATAAAAAAAAATCTTCAATGATTTTAAAAGAGAGATTGTATCAGATTTTGAACTTCGTTTGTTTTGCGAAAAATAAATGATTTATAAAACATCTTCTTAAAAATAATCGCTTATATTGCTTTAGAAAATTAGTTGGATTACCAGCTACGATTTATATTTAAACGATTTTTATGGATAATGATAATATTTTTTAGTGATTAAGTATTTTAAATAATATGATTAATTTTTCTTATTTTTTTTCCAAATGATTCATTATTGGCGGAGCCTGAACAATTAAAATTTTAATGAAGAGTTACGAGAAAAAAAAATCAGACATTATAGAAGAAGTAAGACTCTCGTGGACTCTCATGTCTCATCCCTCTCTCCTTATTCATACGGGCCAGGAGCAACCTCGCAGCGTCATCCCGTCCAATCGTTTCCTTCCACGTAATCAGAGCGCGATTTGAAAATCCCAATCGTGAACGTTGATTGAATCAACACTACCTCCCACCGACCTTACGCGTCGCACCGTATCACAGCCCAATCGTCAACATGAGACCAGCTATTTCCTTAAAAAAAAAAAATAGAAAACTGGAAAAAACGCGAAATATGTTTTTTTTAGCCCCCCTCTCTCTTTCTCTCTCCCGCAGTCCCTCTCTCTTTGTCCTGTACCGTAATCCATGGCCAAGGCCAAAGCTCCGAGGCGCACTCTCGACTCCTACACAGTCAAGTCCATCAACAAAACCATCCGAGGTAAGCTTTTCTCCTTCCCCTCCCTTTCCCGAGGAAATTTCGGTGTCCTTCCGAGAAAGCACTCGCCGGACCTCCCTCCCTCATTGTTTTCCTGTTCGCCGATCAGCCGGCGACTGCGTCCTGATGCGGCCGTCGGATCCCTCGAAGCCTTCCTACGTCGCGAGGGTCGAGCGCATCGAGTCGGACGGCCGCGGGACCAACGTCAAGGTGCACGTGAGGTGGTATTACCGGCCCGAGGAATCGATCGGGGGGAGGAGGCAGTTTCACGGCTCGAAGGAAGTGTTCCTCTCCGATCACTACGATATACAGAGCGCCGACACGATCGAGGGCAAGTGCACGGTGCACACCTTCAAGAGCTACACCAAGCTCGACGCCGTCGGGAACGAGGACTTCTTTTGCCGTTTCGAGTATAATTCATCTACTGGAGCATTTAATCCCGACAGAGTAGCCGTGTAAGTTGCTGTGAATGATTTCTTCAAGTAAAAATTTTGGTTTTTGAGCTTATGGGTCGTGTTTTATTTTCCCCATCTGGTTGAATGAGTTTAGGTTTGCTTTTTCTTCGAATTGGTTTGGCGTTACCGTGGAAAGCAAAAATGTGCCGTCTTTTTCAACGATTTTCCCTTATCGGTTTATGCTGAAATGGTTAAGCAAATATTGATCTTGTTGCAGATTACAGAAATGCTTGGTTTTTGTGTTTTATTATCTTCAGTGAAGGAAATGACTTTACCCGAGATATATATGTTCATCAATCGAGTTCTCTTTAGTGATTCGAGTGTTAGTGCTGGACTTAGATGCGACCTTAAATTCTTGTTCATGTTGACTTGGCAGGTATTGCAAGTGTGAAATGCCTTATAATCCTGACGATCTTATGGTTCAGTGTGAGGGCTGTACTGATTGGTAAGCTGGAAGCTTTTGGACATGTTTCTTGATCCATTGTAGATAGAACCAATAATTTTTTATGAGGCTACTAGAGATATAGGGTTGATTTGGTTTTTCTCAATCGCTCAAGTTGGTGGTACTATTTGCTTAGTCGATGAGGGCAGCGTTATATTAACACTGAGACTAATGACCCGTAAAAAGGAAAAAAGGAGAAAAATAAGCACTGGGTGCTTGTATAATGGTATTGGCTTTTTGTCCTCGACAACTTTGCTCGAAAGTCTATTTGGGAATGATTCTTCTCGTATTCTACCTCCTGCATCTGGAAACTTTCCTCAGCTAGTATTAGCTTAGCAAACACGAATTCAGAAGTTCGTCACGTGAACAAATTTGTCCACGATCTATCTGTGGCGGATATTGGAGAGCGTACTTCGTATAAAGAACGATGAATCTATCTTTCTTTTGTTTTTGGTGAGTCTGGAATGGAATGTTGCTGAAACGTCTTGCATATCCTTGGGCAGGTTATGTTGGAACCAGGCAAATATCAGTTCATTGGAAATGTATTCCTCTTTGGTGAAAAGACAGTTGTTAGAAAATCTAGTTATTCTATAACAATGCAAAAGACTTTAAGAGTAGGAGATTATCATAATGATTGGGTACTACGGGTGCCACCTGACCTGGTTATAAGGTCTCATTAATGCCGTTTGTCAATCATCTAGATTGATAACCTAATAAAGCACGCCTCCCAAGGCATAAAAGGGAATTGACATTTTGGTATACGGGCTATATTTCCGAGGCATTTCCATGAAGCTTCAGGGTTATATCATGGATCATAGCACTTTGATTTTTTTTTTTTTTTGAGTGCAAGGCGAGATTACAAAACCAGCATGTACTAATGTAAAGTCCTACTTTGTCTCCGAATAAACCATAAGACAATTTTTGCGGCAGTCAAGGAACTGTGACTGCGTTTTGGCGGTTTCAGCAGTTATTTATAGCATGGGTTGATGAAGATTAATATATACTCTGCCCACCTTGACGCTCTCTTGCACAACATCCGGTGACATCTATGAATGCTTACGATTGCCAAAAGAAAGAAAGAAAAGAAAAAGAACTTTAGATTTCTGCTTTTCACTTACTTTAGTACATAACAGTGGGCTTCTCCAGAGGATATCAATTGTGCCTTTATATTGACATTATCCCCACGAGCCCATGTTCTCCTTTTATTTTGCACAACATTATATACAGTCGGGATAGATGCTACAAGCTGGCAATATGCATCTTTTTGCATGTGCAATTGTTGCATTATCCATGCAAGGGGAAAGGAAGGATTAGTTGGAGGAATCTAAGGACAATGGATGCTAGCTTTAGTGGTTGTTCTTGTTACTACTAGACTTTTTGGTCATTCTCACAGCATGTTTTAAAGTTTGTCATGATGTCACCCTGACTGAGCTGCTCTATGGGTAAGTATTAATCTTTACTTGTGCATATGCAATGTACGTTTTGGAAGGTTGAATGGGTGGACAATGTTTCCCTTAATAAGGATTATGTTAAGGTCTTGGATAAGACTGTTTATGCAAAGGTTTATGGATGGAGAAATGTTTATTAAGCATGCTATTTCTAGTTTTTAATGTGGCGTCCTACTCTTCTGTGGTTCAATACTTTTACAAAAATTGTTTCACTTTGTGGTATTGCCCTCAGTTGCTATTTCTAAAAGTTAATCATATAGATAAGTTCAGAACATCCACATATCTCTGTGGTAGTTGGAATGTGTGGATTCTTTTTTATTATATAGGAGAAGCTCATGTTGGTGTAATTATGGGGAATTTTGGCACGATGAGTGACTAAGTGTTCCGAATATTGTATTTCTCGTGAAGGTTCAATGGGAGGAGGAAAAAGATACAGTTTTTTTGAGCAAGTCTTAATGGTAATTTGTACTGATATTCAATATATTGCTGGTGATTCTACTATTAGAAGTTCAGTTTTTTATTCGGTCACTTTCCAATTTATAGCTAAGTAATTCAGCACCCATGTTGAAATGACTGACCTCCCAATATCGCTGGAACCGGAATTGGTGTATAATCTCTTGATTTTTGTTAGTTTGTCAGTGCCAGAGTGGACACTGCGATCATCTACTCGCAGTCATTAGAGTTCCGCAGACATTAGCAGATGAGATTGGAATATTGTCTTTAGTGTTATCGTTGTTCCTTTATAACAAGCAGTCAATACATAAACCACTTCCCTATTAAGTGCGCAGGTTAAGAGCCTTTAGCGGCGTTACCTTTTATAGTGAAAAATGTCTTAGGATCCGATCCAAATAGGCATCATTCATAGAATCGGTCTTGGAAGGACTCATATGTAAATTGTTTTCCCACTGGTCCAATAGATATTCATGTGAGCAGTTATAGTCTCTTGATACGGTTCAGAAGACAATACTGATAATGGATTTAATAGCTGGAGCCAAGTGAAATAGACAAAATGTGGAGTAGTGAGGTTAGCTGTAGTAGCATGCTGCATATGTTTCCAACACCACACCCCCCCCCCCCCCCCCCCCCCCCCCCCCCCCCTCTTCTCCTCTTTTCCCCAGTTTGGATCCGGATTCTCGTCCTTGAACACCCCTCCACTGCTGCACCATAAGAGTAAGCAAAGAAAGAAAGCCAAGTGGCTGCATAACTATTATCACACAAAGCACTCACGGTGAATTAGCAATTTCATGAAAAGGACATGTCAAGATGAAGTATGCATGTGACATTAAGAAAATGATCGGTGCAAACTTTAGCATGGTCTTCTTTTGATTCAGGTTTCATCCTACTTGTATAGACATGTCAGTAGACGAAGCCAAAAGACTTGACCACTTCTTCTGTGAAAGTTGCTCAGCAGAAGGAAAGAAGCTGCAAAATTCTCACTCTGCTTCCAGGCTTGTGGCTGATACAAAGGTTAGCTGAGTTATTTCTGCAATGGTCTGTTTACTTATTTGGTTCATTATACCCCGAACTAGTTGACTTCAGTGTCCTCCTGAACAAGTGATACCCTAGAATAGATTGATAATTGAGATATTCTCCTATCATTTGTATTATCCTTGTGTGCCTATAATGAAGTTCTATTATGCTTGGTGTTCAATGCATCCAAGGCAAAGTCCATTTTAGTCCCCCTAATTGACATCATAATTTTATTTCTGCTGCTGATTTTCAGGTGGATACGAAACGTCGGCGGAGGTGACGACTGTATAGAATGGGTAGATATCTGCAAGATTGGATACTAAAGTTCCCCATGACAAAATCTGCCGTTTTAGTTTGGAGTCTGTAGGAGGATAAACTGGTGTGAAAATCGGTGGTCTGTACTTGGTTTGATTGGGAGTCAACCCTGTTTTGCTTAGGTCAAGAAAACGTGTTAATCATCTGTAATTATTTAGATTCCTTTTCTTCTGGTTTTCTTGTTTATATCTCACCTCGTAGCTCATGTGTATTCTGACAAGTAGACTTATCTCTATGTAAGAAACATCTGGGTTATAGAGGTAATTGATGCCTCTGAAGTTTGAGTCACTCTTGGACTAAGGAATTCATGATATAATTATTGATTTGGTGAGAATGCTAAGTCATAAATGCACAGTGTATCATTACTGAAAAATTGCTGCAGTAGTTCATTTTGTCCCTTTCTAGTTTTCGAATTAGGACCGTGATGAATATCATGATTCTCATACAAGTAACATTCTGTGAAATGAATAAGATTTGATAACTTTCTAGTTACGAAAAGGAATATGCGCAACACAGATAGGTAATCGCTGACAGTTCGGTCTCATTTTAAGGACAAACTCGAGAATCACCTACTGATGAAAGATCTAACAGGAAGATGTAGGTTTGTTCTTCTCAAGGCCTTTGGTGGGATAATACATCCAAGAATTTGCTCCTTTTTCTTACAGCCCTTGAGCTAACATCTTTGTTCACTAATTGCAAGCTTAGGTTTCACATTGAGTATTTGTTCTTCACTGGTCTATGAAGCAGTTCTCGTTTCTCACTTGTACTGTGAACTTCACCTATCAAATGTGGGTACAGGGTAAGGGAGATTTATAAATTGAAAGCTTAGTTTGAGCAAAAGAGAAGGCAATAAATTGCGCTGTGTTGGACTTGGTTCAATGCAAGGGCAATACGATTGCGTCGACCTCAAGATAAGATTAAGCTCACACGGTTCTTTCCCACCCCCCCCCCCCCCCCCCCCCCCCAAATTTGTATTGAACTCACTCTCATGGAGCAAAAAGCATAGATAGGTGATCGATCTCTTGAATTTAAATCTTGTTGTAGGCGGGCATTCCTGGAACAAAGCTGTGTAAAGACGTTCCATCTCGCAAATTGTAGACAAGTAAATTTGTGAATATATCAGTGGTCGAGGCATGAGATTGTCTTGCGCTAACACTCGGAGAGAAACTTGTATCTAGGAAATACAGAAAACTGAAAGTGGCAATATAGAAAACTGAAAGATTAAAGGAAAATGTGGCGTTTATTCTAACAAAAACGAACCTGAAAAAGATGATTTACATGTAGGAAGAGCTAACAAATAAAAGAGGAATTGAGCCAGAGAGAAACTTGAACTGGCCACTAAAAAGAAACCTGAATGACTAGAGTAAAAAAAAAAGTAGTCATTATTCTAACAAAAAGCTGCCCGGAAAGATATGATGATTCGGATATCAGAGCAGCATAGAGGAATTGACGCCATATTTAAATCCAAACATAAGAAGCCAATGCAAGAACGGAGCTCAGCTAGATTCTTTGACCGGATCCCAATACCGGTTGTGGAACCATAAAGAGTCGGCCTCTTCAGCAATTCCATCATTGTTGCGGTTCCAAGCATAGTACGCATGCGTACGGTTCTTGATGTCGAAAATGCCGTGCCCGAAACTTGCTTCACGGTAGGCAGAGTACTCTGGTTGTGGCCATGTCATGCTGCTCCACACAAAATCATACATTCAGTTTTTCCCGAGCACAAAATGCAGGCAAATAATATACTTTGGAATAGGGTGATTCTGTTACTTGTTTGCTATGCCTTCTATGTTCCCTCCGTCGCCAATGGTTACGTAGACAGGTGCGTTTGGATCAGACACTGGAGTAGCCAGACCATTTGTAATGTTGTATGCTATGTTCGATATGCGTTGCTGCGGGTAGACAACGCGCATCGTCATATGAAATGACAAGGTAAAATCATTACTTTAACGCTATAATGAAATGAAACTTACTGTTCTTTCATAAGCATGCACATGACCAGCAAACACGACGTCGACCTTGTGTTCAATAAACCACGGCTCGAAAACTACTCTCATTGCTTCTCCTTCCATGTAGTGGTAATTGTAGCTGTTGTACTATGGAGTGTGCATGAGAACGATCAGCCATGGCGTCTCGCTTCTGTTCACTTTTGGCAGCTCGTCCTTAAGCCATTGGTACTGAGGAGTGTATATAGCTGAAAGGACACGACATGGTGCATTAAAGTGGCAAGCAATTGAGTGCAATATACAATCGCTAAAACTTCATCATCATAATCAACATGATAGAGGCTTTCTTCTCATAAGTCATGAAAATATTCCGATATCACTAAGAGAAAGATCCTTACCAAATGCCGAATAAGAAGACAATACTATGATATAAGCAGAAGCCCTCTTTATTGAGTACCACAAGGGGCTGGTGCTGTTTGCCTCCTTGTATGGGACTTCATACCGGTGTAGATATGGTTTAAATGGCGTATATTCTCCCTGAAACACAATAACCTCTTAAGTGATTATTCAGAATCCAACAGTTGACAATGTTAAAAAAAGTGGGAGAATGAGAAACAATAGAGATGTCTGCTTTTCGATTAAGGTTAGGACTTTTATGAAAAACTTACAATTTCAGGGCAATAATCAATCTCATGATTTCCCGAACACCAGATCCACTGCTGATAAGCCAAGTTTCTCTCGACGAACCTCCCCCAACTATCCCACCTCAAATTGTTGTGCAATGGATGATCATCTGCATAAGAGAGATCCCCCATGTACAACAAAGCCTTTGGATTATACGGACTTTTCTCATAATGAGAAAGCGTGATATTCGAATCGTGTGTCTGACCCAGATCTCCTGCAAGAAAATGAATAGGTAAATGAGATAGACATAAGATAAGAGCTGATATCAAATTTCCAAAGGGGATCCTGAGAAGTGCCTATGAGCTACTTAGCTCTAGACCAGGAATTTAGTGTAACGTTGCGCCTTGTACAGTAATCTGACTGAAATTTTCCTTTTTCACTCGAAAAAATCATAATGTCTGGACTTCAAATATCGACATTTGACACGAGAGCCAACTCTTCAACCCATACTGTAGAGAACCTTACCGATTAGACCGAAAGTGTACGGGACATCAGGGCCAACTTCAGGAGGGGTCACAAGCCAAAATTGTCGTCGTACGTGTCCAGACCCGACCACATAGTAATACTTCGTGTCATGCTGCAATCATGTAGATGGACATGCAGGGAGATTAAAAAGGAGCCGCCAAAGCTGGTATCGCTTCACTCAAACAAAAGTAGTGGAACGACAAGATCTATTATTCTAATTAACAAATCCCAAGAGAAGTTATTATTCACCTCTAAATCTTGGATAGTACAATGGTGAATGTAACCAGAAGTGTAGTTGTAGTACTTGTAAGAAGTGACTACAGTGTTCTCCGAGTGCTTCTTCTTCTGGGGGGTCTTCTCGCTCCAGTAATGCACTTTATTAGAGCCGGGTTCATCTGGAGTCACCCACGACACAATCACTCCCTTGCCGACATGATCTCCTTGTGTTATGTGAACCTGAAACATATTGCTCGACGTGAGGTTCAACGTAATCACCGACCCCGCGGAACGTAGGGGATTAGTGAAAAATCGAAATCTCACCTGTTGCGGCGCATTGTGTCCGGGAGGCGCAGCAAAGACATCACTGTCAAAAGACATAGCCACAGACGGCCACTTTTTCCTAACAAATGGACTTGTATCTCCATCGCAGAACACAGCAACAACCAGGACACATGTAAGAACCGCCAAACAGTGCTTGAAGGCGGATGAGCCAGGGGCGAACGAGTGCGAAATCATCACTTTTCAGCCTGTGATTATTGGTTAATTTTTAGTCAAGACTCAAGTGCTCTTATATAGGTGATGAGTTCAGCTGAATATGGGGGGAATATTCTAACCTTGCCAGGAATTTCAGGGATATTTAGCTCACCTAAACTCTGGTTCGTGTTGACTTGGCAGGTATATCATGGATTGTACCACTCTGATTTTCTCTTTTCTTGAGTGAAAAAGGGTGCAAGGCGAGATTACAAAACCAGCATGTACTAACAGAAAATCCTACTTTGTCTCCAAATGAAGCGTAAGACATTTTTTACGGCAGTCAAGGAACTGCGACGCCGTTTTTGTCGGTTTCAGTAGTTACATCTATGAATGCTTACGATTCGCCAAAAATAATGATAAAAAAGTAAAAAAGCAAAGGAGATAGATTGAGATGGAGATGTGTGTTGACTGTTGAGTCAAAAGAGTAACAAAGAAAAACAACATGCGACGTAGATTTCTTCTTTTCGGAATATGCATATGTTGGCATGCTATATCTCTTTTATAGCAAAGACTTATGGAGGGAGAAATGGTTATTAAGCATGCTATATCTAGTTTTTAGCGTAGCGTCCTACTCTTATGTGGTCCACTACTTGTCCATAAATTGTTTCGGTTTGTGGTATTGCCCACCGTTGCTATTTTTAAAAAGTTAAGGACCGCGCTATTTTCACCGTTTATATGGCTGAATCCACTCAACTTTCACCAAAAAGACAAAACTGCCATTGATCATTCAATTACAATTTAAAGTGGCGGCCCAAACTTATTTAATTTTTTTTTTGAGTTTTTCTATTTCTGTGTATGATCTAGTTGCCATAATTAATTAAGGTTTCATATGCTTTACCTTTTTCCTTGTGGGAATCCCATGTATATTAAAGGTGCTATGTTTGCAATTTATTGTTAGATTTAACTTATGCAAAAATTAGTTTTGACAAAAAACTTTTTTTTTCAAGACACCCAATTCTTTTCAACCTTGTCTAACAAAGTTGTGGATTAATTGACAGCAAAATCTAGAAAAAAGCTTTGCATCATCACCTATTTTAAGTCAAGCACTTATTCATAAAATTTCTATCCTCTTATTGGCTTCTCACACCTCCTATCCCATTAGATTGACCACATTATCCCTTGTGGGTGCCATTCGCGATATATGATTATTTCTTACCTTTTTTTTCTTCTTTCTTTTTTAGTTTGAATAAAAGAAAAACTTATCATGTCCCTTCCCAATAACTTTGTTTTTTTTTTCACCCGAGCCGCCTTTTCCAGAAGCATTATATTTCAACATTTGCTTCAAGTTTGTCTTATTCTAAATTTATTCTCCATTATTATAGTCCATGCAAGCATTAATCATGTACTAGAGTATAGAAATGTTAGTTTTATTTGCAAATTGTTTACATGATTTCCTTAGGTTATTCTCATGCTCGTGATTTTTTTTTTTACTTTGATTTTTGAATCAAATTTAGGGGAATCTGCTCAAAAATGAAATACCATGGTTTTTTTTTTTTGGTAACGCAAATGAAATAAAATGATTGAAGTATGCATTATACAATGTACTCGTAGATTATGTCTTGTGCTTAAGTTATTTTTTCAATAATAGTTTCCTAGTACAAAAAATAAGGAAATATGCAAATAACAATTAATTTTTTTTTTTGTCAAAAATACTATAATAGTTAGTCATCTACCAAATAAACTATTTTTTGGAAAAGAGGTAGGTATAAAATTTTTGTTCCAAATGGAGAAAGAAAAGGCAAAAGTTAAAAAAAGAAAAGAAAGAAGAAAGAAAGAAGGCAAGCATCAGTCTTAAATCAAGAGTATACCCCACATTTAACCTTAATAAATGTTGTTTGAGAAAAAGCATGAATAGTTTCGTCTCTAGTAAAATTGAGACAATTGAAAAAGAAGAAAAAAGGATAAGAGAAAATATTAAAAATCAAGAGCATGACCAGCAAGGGATAATGTAGTCAATTTAATGTAAAAGGGATTGTCAAGAGCCAATTAGGGAGTCAAAATAACGCGAGCCTATGTATAATGGTCTGATCAACCCTAAAAAAAAATTCTATAATTTTTTTTAATTAAAATCATGGTAGCATCCTCCAATGTGAAACTTTTAAAGATGAAATGTAATTACATCATAACATTCATTAAAAAAAAGATTTTTTTTTTTTAAATTCCAGTGAGATCACATCATTTGTATTTAAAAAAAATTAGCACTTTCCATGTCGTGTTTTCAAAAAAATATCAACATAAGTGGGTTTGATGGTGATATGCACAACTAAAGCAAAAGTTTATAAAGATAAGATTGTTTTTTACAAGATTGTTTATGTTTACTTGACTATTAAAACATAAATTTGCTCGACCACGTTAAAGAGAATTAGGTTTCTGAATTGGATGTAAAATCTAAAAATAAAAAGAATACATAATGTCTTTAGTATACACGGGATAGCCATATTAAACTAACATAAAACATGTGAAATGCTTAATTACGACAACTATTTTCTAAATAAAAACAGAAAAAGAATAAAACGAAGGAAAGTGAATAAATTTGGGGCTACCACTTTAAATTGCAATCAAATGATTGAGGGTAATTTTGCCTTTTTATTTAAAAATGGGATGCATTTAGCTATATAAGGGGTCGAATTAGTGCGACCCAAAGTTGATTATACAGATAAGTTCAGAACATCCAAATATCTCTGTGGTAGTTGGAATGCGTTCATTCTTTTTGTTATGTAGGAGAAGCTCATGCTGGGGTGATTATGGTCATTCAGGTTTACAACAAAACAGCAATATCATAGAAGAAGTAATTGATCTCCACGTACAAAGATTAGCTCTTCAAGTCCTTGGTTGGTTTTTCGTTCCTTCTAACTCTGCTTGTTAAACATTCCTTCCTATCCTAAATCTCCTAGCGTTATATTAGCATAAGTAGTAATAGAGGGGAGTGAGAAAGAAATTGATTTTCGGATCGTCTAAGTCAATAGCTCAAAAATAGGTGGAGTTTGCTCTTTCCTTTGAAGCACAGTTAAGTGTCGCAACAGGGGGTTGTAGTAAGTTGCTGTTTGCCTGGCCCCTTGCTCTGGGGACATCTAGAGAATCTTTATCTATCTTTCTTTTTGGGACTTTTTCACCTTATTGAACAAAAAAGAAGACCTTAAGAGACAGACCCTCCTGGTCCTTAAAGTGGTGAGGGCACTGAGTTTGAGTTCCTGTCATTCCATCAGGTGTTGTTGGGAAAGAAGCTACTCGACTAATTCGGGAGGCTACTACCCGCGAAGCTCGCTTGCTTTGGAGGTTCCTACTGACTGAATTACTTGAATCAGTTGAAGGACTGTATGGTTGAGTAACCTGTCGTGCTGGGCTAGATCCAATCTTTCCATATTTTTTAGAATTGTTGAGGCCACGTCCTGCAGATTTCGACAGATCTGGGTGGGGCCTTCGGAGAATAGAGCAGCATTTGCTTTTATTCCCCTTTAAGAAAGAAAGTTAAACGGCGTAGATCTTAGGTTGTAACTTGATCATGAGCGAATTTGTTGATGTTGCAGTCACGAAGTATGGAAAGTGCCAAATATTGGTAACAACCTGAGGACGACTAGAATGATCGAATCGGTTCCACTTTTCACTTTGTCGAGATTGGCTTGGTCTTCATTGTACCAAAGTACAAGATCGAATCGAACCCTATAGGCACCGCTCTTTGAGAACTTCGTTACCCGTAGGAGTAAAGGTCCGGACAGCGATTAAGTGCCGTGAATATTGTGTTTCTCGAGCAAGTGTCAGTCGTGATTTGTATGGAAATTTGGTACATCGACTGGTGATTCTTCCATTAAAGTTCCGCAGGTATTAGTGGATGAGAAAATTTTCATACAAAGCACTCGCGGTGAATTATCAATTTCTCAAAAAGAACATGTCAAGATGAAGTATGCACTTTAAATTAAGAAAATGGTCGGTGCAAACTTTAGCGTGGTCTTCTTTTGATTCAGGTTTCATCCTACTTGTAAAGACATGTCAGTAGACGGAGCCAAAAGACTTGACCACTTCTTCCGTGGAAGTTGCTCAGCAGAAGGAAAGAAGCTGCAAAATTCTCACTCTGCTTCCAGGCTTGTGCCAGATACAAAGGTTCGCTGACTCGTTTCTTGCAATGTCTGTTTACTTCTTTGGTTCGTTATCGCCCGAACTAGTTGACTTCAGGTGCCCTTCTGAGCAAGTGACACCCTAGGATAGATTGATATTTGAGATTGGCTTTCTCCTATAATTTGTCCAATCCCTCGTGTGTCTATAATGAAGTTCGATTTTGCTCGGTGTTCAATGCAGCCAAGCCGAAGTCCATTTCATTCAATTTCTGTTGCTGATTTTCAGGTGGATACGAAACTGTCGGCGGAGGTGACGAATGTATAGAATGGGTACAGATGTCCGCTAAATTTGGATTCTAAAGTACCCCCATGACAAAATCTTCCGTTTTAGTTTGGGGTTTGTAGGAGTATGAACTGGTGTGAAACTCTGTGGTCTGTACTTGGTTTGATTGGGAATCAACCCTGTTTTGCCTGTGTCTAGGTTAAGGAAACGTGTTTCTCTCGGACTAAGGAAGTCATGATATAATCATTTGATTAGATAAGAGTGCAAAGTGATTAAATTTATGCACAGAGTACCATCACTGAGGAATTGCTGCAGTAGTTCATTTTGTCCCTTTCTAGTTTTCTGGTTAGGAGCCGTGGTTAGTGTCATGATTCTCATACAAGTAACGGAACGGAAAGATCGATATTTGTTCTGTAAAATGGATAGGATTTGAGGACTTTCTAGTTCCGAAAGAAATCATAGCTGACAGTTCGGTCTCATTAAAGGAAAATGTAGGTTTGTTCTTCTCAAGGGCTTTGGTGGGATGGTACATCCAGAATTGCTCCTCTCTTGTAACCCCTGAGTCCTAACATCTTTGTTCACTAACTGCAATCGTAGATTTCAGATTGAGCATTAGTTTTAGCTGGTCTATGACGCAATTCTCGGTTTGTCACTTATACTGTGAACTTCACCTATCAAATACAGGGTGAGGGAGATTTACTAAAAGCAAAAATTCGCGCTGTGTCGGACTTGGTTCAAAACTCTCCATTTTTGTATTAACACACGCTCTCATGGAGCAAAAAGCACAGATAGGTGCTGATCTCTTGAATCTAAATCTTGCTGTAGGCGTGCATTGATGGGCAAAGCGTGTAAAGGCGTTCCATCCAGCAATTGTAGACGAGTAAATTGGCAAATATAGAAAACTGAAAGATTAGAGGAAAATGTGGCGTTTATTCTAACCGAGAGAGATGATGATTTACATATGAGAAGAGCCAAAAAAAGATTATTCTAACAAAAATAAGCTGCCCTGAAAGAGATGGATGATTCACAGATGAGAGAGCACAGAGGAATTGACTTGACGCCACATGTAACTCCAAATCATAAGAGTCGGCCAATGCAGCCCGGAAGCAAGTTCAAGAGAACCGAGCTCAGCTAGATTCCTTGACCGGATTCCAATACCGGTTATGGAACCATAAAGAGTCGGCCTCTTCAGCGATTCCATCATTGTTACGGTTCCAAGCATAGTACGCATGCGTACGGTTCTTGATGTCGAAAATGCCGTGCCCGAAACTTGCTTCACGGTAGGCAGAGTACTCTGGCTGTGGCCATGTCATGCTGCTCCACGCAAAATCATACATTCAGTTTTTCCCGGGCACGCAAATTGCAGGCAAATAAACTTTGGATTGGGAAAAAAAAATAGGGCGATTCTATTACTTGTTTGCTAAGCCCTCTATGTTCCCTCCGTCGCCAATGGTTACATAGATAGGTGCGTTTGGATCAGACACGGGAGTAGCCAGACCATTTGTAACATTGTATGCTATGTTTGATATGCGTTGCTGCGGGTAAATGCATCATATTTCAAGAAGCCACAAGGATAAAAATATTACTTTACGAAAAGATAAAATGAAGCTTACGGTTCTTTCATAAGCATGCACATGACCGGCAAACACGACGTCAACCTTGTGCTCAACAAACCACGGCTCGAAAACTACTCTCATGGCTTCTCCCTCCATGTAGTGGTAATTGTAGCTATTGTACAATGGAGTGTGCATGAGAACGATCAGCCACGGTGTCTCGCTCCTGTTCACTTTTGGTAGCTCGTCCTTAAGCCAGTGATACTGAGGAGTGTATATAGCTGAAAGGACGCGGCATGGAGCATTAAAGCAACAAGCAATTGAGCGCAATATACAATTGTTAAACACTCCATCATCATAACCATAAAGATAGAGGTTTTCTTCTCATAAGTGACGAAAATATTCCGTTATCATAATACAACCAATAAAGATTCTTACCAAATGCCGAATAAGAAGACAATACTATGATATAAGCAGAAGCTCTTTTTATTGAGTACCACAAGGGGCTGGTGCTGTTTGACTCCCTGTATGGGACGTCATACCGGTGTCGATACGGTTTAAATGGTGTATATTCCCCCTAAAACACAATTAGCCCTCCAATGTGATGATTCAGAATCCAATGGTTCACAATTTTAAAATAATGAGAGAATGAGAAACAACAGAGATATCTGCTTTTCGATTAAGGTTCGGACTTCTTTGAAAAAGCTTACAATTTCAGGGCAATAATCAATCTCATGATTTCCTGAACACCAGATCCACTGCTGATAAGCCAGGTTTCTCTCGACGAACCTCCCCCAACTATCCCACCTCAAATTGTTGTGCAATGGATGATCATCTGCGTAAGAGAGGTCCCCCATGAACAACAAAGCCTTTGGATTATATGGGTTTTTCTCATAATGAGAAAGCGTGACATTCGAATCATGTGTCTGACCCAGATCTCCTGCAAGAAATACGAGATGGACAGAAGTTAAGAGCTGATATTGAATTTCCAAAGAGAATCTTGGAAAGTGCCTATAGACCTACTTAGCCTTAAACAGGAATTATTGTAGCGTTGCGTTTTGGACAATAGTCTGACAGGAATTTTCCTTTACCAAATCATCATAATGTCTTGCTTCAAATATTGACATTCGACACGAAAACCAACTCTTTAACCCATACTACAGAGAAATTTACCGATTAGACCGAAAGTGTACGGCACATCGGGGCCAACTTCGGGAGGGGTCGCAAACCAAAATTGTCGCCGTACGCGTCCAGACCCGACCACATAGTAATACTTGGTATCATACTGCAATCATGTAGATGGACATGTAGATGCATGGATTAAAAAGAAGCCGTCAAAGCTGGTATCGCTTTCACTCAAACAAAGGTAGTGGGACGACAAGCTCTAATTAAGCAAATCCCAAAAGAAGCTACCATTCACCTCTAAATCTTGGATAGTGCAATGGTGAATGTAACCAGAAGTGTAGTTATAGTACTTGTAAGAAGTGACTACAGTGTTCTCCGAGTGCTTCTTCTTCTGGGGGGTCTTTTCGCTCCAGTAATGCACTTTATTAGAGCCGGGTTCATCTGGGGTCACCCACGACACAATCACTCCCTTGCCAACATGATCTCCTTGTGTTATGTGAAC
This sequence comes from Rhodomyrtus psidioides, assembly GCA_021437785.1. Classification (NCBI taxonomy): domain Eukaryota; kingdom Viridiplantae; phylum Streptophyta; class Magnoliopsida; order Myrtales; family Myrtaceae; genus Rhodomyrtus; species Rhodomyrtus psidioides. Next base: position 3,252,953 of record JAILYB010000022.1, on the reverse strand, counting down.
CTGAAACACATTGCTCGACGTGAGGTTCAACGTAATCACCGACCCAGCGGAACGCAGGGGATTAGTGAAAAATCAAAATCTCGCCTGTTGCGGCGCATTACGTCCGGGAGGCGCAGCAAAGACATCACTGTCGAAAGGCATATCCACAGACGGCCACTTTATCCTAATAAAGGGACTTGTGTCTCCATCGCAGAACACGGCAACAATCAGGACACATGCAAGAACCGCCAAACAATGGGTCAAGCCGGATGAGCCAGGGGCGAACGAGTGTGAACCCATCATTCCTCAGTCTGTGATTCTTCGTTAACTTTTCACTCCAAGACTTGAGTGCTCTTATACTGGTGATGAGTTCACCTGATCATATGGGGAATATTCTAACCTCCCAGGAATTCCAGGGATATTCAGTTCACCTCAGTTTGAAAACTTGGAAACCGGATCCTATTCAACAGTGAACTTTAACAGAAAGGTATATATATATATATATATATATATATATATATATATATATATATATATATATATATATATATATATATATTATTTGGTTTGTCCAGTTTTTCGTGCATCTCTCTCCTCAAGAAACAGAAAGCTAATGGATATCAACTCCAAGTAGCTGTAACCTTAAAACTAAATGAAATTTCTGTGTATGGTTACGTTCTGCGATGGAGTACAAATCCACTATCTCATATTGATAAACACGACAACTATCACTCACGTATTGTACCGCACGAACTCTAGGATAAACAAAACATACTTGTTTTCAGCCGAGCTCAACCCGACTGTGTCTTAAATGATAGTTTTTGTAAACTAAAGTTCTCAATTTGATCTGAAACTACACACACTCCTGCTCAGGAAGACCTAACAGGTTCTTTGTTTTTTAATCTAAAAAAAAATATTATGATTATGACCTCAAAAGTATGTCCTTCACGCGTATCTTTCTAGATATGACACGTGCTCATCGTCGCAACATGGGAATTGTATTGAGAAATCAAAATTATCATTTTTTGGCAAAATTCTACAGACACGCTTATTAGGAAATTTTTTTTTTGGTCGGACGTTTATTAGGAATTTCAGCAATCAAAGAAGTGCAGTCTACTGAAATTCCAGTATGAATCTTTCATTAAGATTCAAAAAAAGAAAAAAAGATACTGGTACAAAAACATGGACAGCAGACTCGGATAAGTCTAATTGCAGAACTTCTATTTGCTTGGAAATGTATTGAGGAAATCCAAAGAGAAAACTTGTCATGTCCTGTGATAACCATTAAACGCTTGTGGAATCGTCAACTGGATGCCAGATTCTATTGAAGAACCACATTGAATCCGCTTCCACCGCGTATCCATCCTGATTTCTGTGCCAATTATAATATGCGTGCGTTCGGCTCTTAATATCGAAAATCGCATGGCCAAAGCTGGCTTCGCGGTAAGCCGAGTATTTGGGCTGGGGTTCCGTCATGCTGCATAAAAAAATCACATATTTACACGATCCAACGGCAACCCAGAATAGGCATGAATAAGTAAAGAAGTGTTTTGTGAGGTAGTCCTCCTTACTTGGTGGCCAAACCTTCAAGATTGCCTCCGTCGCCAATTGTTATGTACACTGGAGCTGATTGATCATCAACAGGGATGCACAAGCCGTTCACAATGTTGTACGCAATGTTGGATACACGTTCCTGTGACGCTCATCAATCAGCCAGCGAGTTCTTACATTCAAACTAGACTAACAAATAAACAGAACTTCTGGTTTCCTGCTCATCCTCACAACAGTTCGTTCATGGAAAAAAAAATTGTGCATTTTGGTTTCCTTGGACAGAAATCACTATTGCTGTCGATGTGCTGATTTCATCTCCCCGGAGAACATTGAAATTGATAGTTTGATTGGACTAACTCATCAGAGTTGGCTTTATGCGTCTTCCTATGGAAATGCTATGAGCCAAAATAAAGCTGATAAATTAGATGATAAGGAAAAGGAAGCATTTCGACTTACAGATCGTTCATAGGCATGGACATGCCCTGCAAACACCACATCTACTTTGTATGTCACGAACCAGTGTTCATACATCACTCTCATGGTTTCACCTTCCATGTAGTGATAGTTGTAGCTATTGTACCATGGAGCGTGCATCAAAACAATCAGCCACGGTGTCTCAGTCCTGTTAACTTTTGGTAGCTCATGTTCAAGCCATTTGTACTGGGGAGTATATTTACCTTAGGAGCGAAAAGAGGTAAAGAGTAAATAAGCAGAAGTGAGCTGCGACATTTAAGAAGAATTGGCATTCTGAGAGACCTGCCTCTATTGTACTTCTTGGCATAACCATGCATGTCATAATAACATGAAAAAATGATTGTAATGCCTAACGAAGTTTCATTTCCGTTACTGAATATTTGAGTTTATCGATGAAATATTTGCTCCTCCGAGTATGAGCAGTCTACTACATCTAATAAAATCTTGAAGAAGGGAACCATTTTCATCCGCATATATCAAAATAGAATTTCTTCTATCTTCCACCTTGCACATAATTATTATTGTGGTTATGCCAACAAAATTTTCTCGAAAACATGGGAGGTTCCGTAGAGTAGCATCTCATTCTCATATGTTGGCAGGATAGTCAAGGATGTAGAAATCATACCATATGCAGAGTATGAAGATAAGACTATTATGTAGGCCGAAGCTCTCTTGATTGAGTACCAAAAAGGGGCGGTGCTGTTTGATGCTCTATAAGGGACATGGTATCGGTTCGTAAAGGGCTTGAATGGTTTACTTTCACCCTGCAGAAAAAAAAAAAACAACGTAGAACATCATAAATCGTGTCATTATATGACCTCATACATCGTGAGCCTCAGGATAAGAATGAAAAGGCGAGGACTCCATCCCCTGCGTATTTCCTGTAACACCATAAACACTGATATTGAAAAGCGTCCACATGTTTTGTGAAATTACACTGGGTGACAGTATAAGTTCTACTGTCGTCTTGCCTTATGTAAACCTCAAGAACTGAATTTATTGCTTCCTTCGGTTCCCAACCTCCTGATGAAGATGAATGATGCAATATAACGACATCTAATAGAATTCTTAGCTATCAAAAGCAGCAGAGTATTGTTTGATCTAACAATCAGTATCAACGAAAATTACCAATTGATCAAATAGTAGAGATTTTATGCTGCAACAAGTTATCACAGAAATTAAGGGTTATGTCTCTGATTGTGAAATAGATATGTCTTGGTGGTAGTATAACGCTAGCACTCACAATTTCAGGAGCGAAGTCAATTTCGTGATTTCCTGCTGTCCATATCCATGGTTGATAAGCTACACTTCTTTCGACAAACCTTCCCCATGTATCCCACCTCGCATTGTCGTGGTTGGGATAGTTATCGGCGTAAGATAAGTCTCCAACAAACAATACAGTCTGTCCTTTCTGTGGATTATTCTCGTAATGGGTGAGCGTTCGGTTTGAATCAAAACTCTGACCAAGATCCCCTGCAATGTTCATCAGCATGCTGAGCATAGAAAGGAGTATTTAACCACAGATGCATGTAAATTAACTGCAGAACTAAATTTGCTGCGACTCGCTCATGAACTTGATTATCAAAACCAACTGATTCTGCAAAGATCGATTGTCCATACACAGGAATGAGCTTCCGGAGTTACTCTTAGCCATTGACTGCGTATGCATGATAACACGATTTAATTACCTATGAGACCAAAAGTGTATGGAACATCGGGGCCAACCTCCGGAGGAGTAATGAACCAGAACTGTCGGACAGTGTGTCCAATTCCGACCTCATAATAGTATTTGGTGTTGTACTGCCGGTAAACGAAACAAACATCAGCAACATTTTATCCAATTTTACAGACCAAGCACCGAAAAGTCAACATTTTGGGGGGAATAGAGAGATTTACCATCAAGTTGTGGAGGGTGCAATGGTGGATGTAACCGGAAGTATAATTGTAGAACTTGTAAGTATTAACTTTGCCCTTTGCCGTTTTCTTGTGCTGGCTGTTTTCGCTCCAGTAGAGCACTACACTGGACCCAGGTTCATCCTGAGTCACCCATGACACGATCACTCCTTTTCCCACATGATCCCCTTGTGTTATATGTACCTAAAGACTCGCGCCAAACCCAAAACCCAAATCAGAAACCGCAAAGAAAAGAACGAAATCAACAGCATTAACCTCTAACATTAAATCACATCGGATCCGAAACCGAATTAACTCGATTCAAGCTCGTCCCGGCGTGTCTCTACATGCATGTGTCAACCATTTGACGAGTCACAAAAGAACAGAAGGAAAAGCTTGTGCTATACTGAGAAAAAGAGCAAGAACACAAGCTCAGTAGAGACCTGTTGAGGGGCATTATAGCCAGGAGGCACTTGGAATACATCGCTATCCAGAGGCATGTCCACAGTTTTCTCCACTTTACGGACGAAAGTGCTGGTCTTCCCTCCATTGCACAAATCAGCCCCATTCAAAACCAAAACAAGAACAAGAACAGCCCCAACAACGGCAACTGAACAAGAAGAAGAGGATCCCAGAGCAACCATGTTGGTCTTATTCTGGGATACGGAAGAGCACGAGAACCTACGAGTAGAACGCACACCCCCCACAGAGTCTCACATCAATCGCACTACCCCTTATGTAGGTGAACGTAATACTGAGGAACACGCCCCTTCAAGACAGAAAGAAGGAGGGTTTTGCGTAAAACTCAGGGAATATCCTCTGGACTATACGCATATACAGGGTCAATGTCAACTCTTTCGAACGCTAAAATAAGGACTTCGCAGCTCCGCAAACGATTCTGTCTCTTCATTACCTTCCCTTCAAGATGAGGACGATTCAAAGTATGCAGTTGACGTAGAAACCATGGGAGATTTCGTAATAATAGCGGCGCATCGTTTGACTCTTCTTCGGACAAGGAGAGGAAGGCAATAATGTTTTAGACAAGAATTGGGTGTCGCCACTACCAGTTGCTTTCGCGTGCAACTGGTTTGGACCATCGATAGATGCTGGGAAGAATCGGCCACTGCTAAGTTGTGTAAAGAATCCATCTTTTAATTTTGAGTACATCCCGACAATTTTGATTGAAATTCGCTTGACGTGAAAATTAGCTATTTTTTTTCTTTTTTTGTTATTTCTCTTCTAATTTTGATTGAAAATCACTGTCGTGAAAATTAGCTATTTTTTTCTTTTTTGTTATTTCCCTTAAAGTGGATGGCAAGAGACCGGTGATCCTTGCCGGCCACAGTAAGAAAAAAATAAAAAAAATGAAATGAAAGGAAATGAATAAAGAATTTAAAAAATTATCTGATCAACATCGGCCATGTCATGTAGGACAGTCGGAGTTCACATCAACAATTTTCATCCAAAATTGGCAGGATGGACTCGATTTGCAAAATGTAAAAAAGTTTAGGGCTCAATTGACAAAATTAAAAGGGTTGGGATTGAATACAAGAATAAATAGGTTTAAGAATTTTTGGGTAATTTTTTACATGAAAATCAATAATTTGTGATACTTATGTCATTGTTTCTCCAAACAAATCACTAAGAGATTTTGAATTTCTTCTCTGACTACGCTCGAGCCCATTTTTAATCTTAAACAGACGCCCCGAATGATCACATTGATACAAGAAAAAGTATTAAAAGTGTCATAAACCTATTGCATTGACACAAATTGAGTCATAGATTGTTTTGCATTGATACCAATTCAATCCATCCATCAATTTTGGCTGGAGATAGCTCACGTGGATGCTAACCATTATATGTGATACGATTGATGGTGGCGTGAACAATTTATTTTATAACTTTTATAATTTTTTTTTCCTTTTTTCTTTTTTCGGCCCGTGGCCATCGGCCATGACGGGCAAGGATTGGCCTCGCTGGGCTGTGCTTAGGTGAGGCCGACCGGCCGACCCTTGCCCAGATCTGGGCGGCATCGTTGGGCCTCGCAGTAGAGGTGCGAAGCCGCTGATTCACAAGACAACAAAGTAAAGATCGAGCACTCGCTCGTAGACAGTGGACGAGGATTTGTGATCATCCACAACCGACCACGAGGAATCTCGGTACCGAATGAATGAAGTGGAATTGTCAATGAGAATCGTGTGAATGCCTTGAGAGTTGACTGACGTAAAACTCTCCAATCATCAGTGCTCGTACTAGCCCTAGCCCACGCCCACCCACCCAACCCCACACCCCCCATATATTGTAGTCCCCACCCTTTCCTCTCTCTTTTTCCCCTCTCAGTAGGCTTTTTATTTATTTATTTTAGGTTCCTTTTACTTTGCGAAAGGAAAATTGAATAATTTAGATGATAATTTCTTAAAAAATGACCGCTTGTATAATTTGAAATAATTAATCAATATTTTTTTTCATATTCGATAATAATTTATGTTCAAACATTTACCTAAATCATAAAAATATTATGAGCAATATACGTGATTATTTTAAGAAAAATAAAAAAGATTATTTAATTTTTTTGCGAAATAAACCGTCCTTAATTGATAAACGATTAATTTATGCGCGGTGTCATCCCGAAAGTAGGTTGGTGCAATACGCGGCCGACTGCTTAAGAAGGCAAATCCTAACGTTGTCTAAGCACATAGACGCGATGGCGTTCCTTGACTTCTCTCAGATTAGGAAATGAAAGTGGTCCACAATTTACGGCTTACTTTAAAGTTTAAACAAGCAACGTCATCCGGGAAATTCTTACATGAAATTAGTAAACGTGGTAAACTGAATCTTGGCCAATGAAAATGATGGGACCAAATTCATTTCATTCTTACATGTGCTAAGTTTATCGAATAATATTGTCCTAAGAAGTTGGGCGACCATTCTTGTGTCGCATATCGTTCATGATGAAAATATCGTGCGTCTAGATTTTTAATACTATTTATAGGTAGAGTGGTAGAATAATTAATTATTAAATTATGATTTTATCTAATAACTTGAGTTTTTGGAACAGTTGACAGTGATCCTATAAAATCTCATAAGGAGAGAGGGAGAGAAAAAAAAATCTTTGCACAATGACCATCTGAAGTTAAATCAATTGCAAATGGCAATGCCATGTAAGTATTCCAGCCTATTATTCGTATAATTAGAGAAGTTTTCAAAATTAGGACTTTAAATTCGAACTTTTGTGAAGTCCGGGTCCTAATTTCAACAACTTCTCCAATTAAACGAATATTATTAAGCTTGAATACTTACCCAGCATAGCAATTCGCTTTCGCTCATTCATCTTCGAATCTTGAACGGATTTTTCTCTTTCCTCTTTTCCCCCACTGTCCTCTTCACGAGCGAGCCCTACTTTTCTTGAAGGGATCGTCTGCCCTTCCCTCAGAAGGGCGAGCCTGCCCTTTGAATCTGGGCCATCCGTGTTATGAATGGACGGCCCAGATTATTACTAAAAAAATAAAAAATAAAAAACCCAAAAAGTTGCTCCCTAAAAATAGGAGATCTGGGCCATCCGTCTAAAAACGAACTGCCCAGATTCCAAGAGTAGGCGCCTGCCCTTCTAAGGAAAGGGCGGACGATCTGGATCCTTTCTTCTCCTCGTTTTTTGTCGCCGCTTGCTGCTTCTCCTTTTCCCTTTCTACGCTTCAATTGGGTCGAAGCTGTCGGAAGAAGAAAGAGAAAAATGGATTGGGCTTTGGGCTCTGAGAGGCATGGGCTGGAAAGTGGCTTTATTTTCTAGTTCTGGTCTTGCTTTTTGGGCCTGTGCATTGATCTCAGTCCCAGCATCAACTTGCATCTTGTTGGCTTCCCCTGCCCACTCTTGATAAAGTCTAATTGGAGCCATTTCGCTCACATGTGAGATGAACTCTATTCGGAGCTGCTCAATTTTAGATTTGGCCCTTACTTTCGCATATCTTAAGATAAGCATTACGCATCTGTCTAGTGTTAAAAATAGTGTTGAGACTATGATTTGAGTCCAAGCATAATGCATGTACTCCGGGAAAAACTTTGATCTTCAGCCCTAGTTTTATAATCATGTGATTACTATGATGTTTATTCTCACGTCCTAAAATCCTTATCTATTGTGAAATCGGCTCAACTCTCCGCGTCACGAACTAAATCTCAATTTTTTCCCCACTTTTGGGCCGCACAAAAAAATATATCGGGTCGGGTGACGAACCGGACCGAGTACATGAAATTCAAGACATATTTAACAGAGATCACAGGAGAATTGGGAAAAATTAGGGTGCTTCATTCTCTTGTTTGCTATGCCTTCTAGGTTCCTTCCGTCACCGATGGTTATATAGACAGGCGCATTTGGATTAGAGACGGGAGTAGCCAGACCATTTGTAATATTGTAGGCTATGTTCGATATGCGTTTCTGCAAATAGCCAATGCATCATATTTCAACAAACCAGGCTAAAATAATTACTTTACAGCAATCAAAGACGTGCAGTCTACTGAAATTCCAGTATGAATCTTTCATTAAGATTAAAAAAAAAAAGCTACTGGTACAAAAACATAGACAGCAGACTCGGATAAGTCTAATTGCAGGAGTTCTATTTGCTTGGAAATGTATTGAGGAAATCCAAAGAGAAAACTTGTCCTATCCTGTGATAACCATTAAACGCTTGTGGAATCGTCAACTGGATGCCAGATTCTATTGAAGAACCACATTGAATCCGCTTCCACCGCGTATCCATCCTGATTTCTGTGCCAATTATAATATGCGTGCGTTCGGTTCTTAATATCGAAAATCGCATGGCCAAAGCTGGCTTCGCGGTAGGCCGAGTATTTGGGCTGGGGTTCCGTCATGCTGCATAAAAAAATCACATATTTACACGATCCAACGGCAACCCAGAATAGGCATGAATAAGTAAAGAAGTGTTTTGTGAGGTAGTCCTCCTTACTTGGTGACCAAACCTTCAAGATTGCCTCCGTCGCCAATAGTTATGTACACTGGAGCTGATTGATCATCAACAGGGATGCACAAGCCGTTCACAATGTTGTACGCAATGTTGGATACACGTTCCTGTGACGCTCATCAATCAGCCAGCGAGTTCTTACATTCAAACTAGACTAACAAATAAACAGAACTTCTGGTTTCCTGCTCATCCTCACAACAGTTCGTTCATGGAAAAAAAAAATTGTGTATTTTGATTTCCTTGGACAGAAATCACTATTGCTGTCGATGTGCTGATTTCATCTCCCCGGAGAACATTGAAATTGATAGTTTGATTGGACTAACTCATCAGACTTGGCTTTACGCGTCTTCCTATGGAAATGCTATAAGCCAAAATAAAGCTGATAAATTAGATGATAAGTAAAAGGAAGCATTTCGACTTACAGATCGTTCATAGGCATGGACATGCCCTGCAAACACCACATCTACTTTGTATGTCACGAACCACCTTTCATACATCACTCTCATGGTTTCACCTTCCATGTAGTGATGGTTGTAGCTATTGTACCATGGAGCGTGCATCAAAACAATCAGCCACGGTGTCTCGGTCCTGTTAACTTTTAGCAGCTCTTGCTCAAGCCATGTGTACTGGGGAGTATATGTACCTTAGGAGCGAACAGAGGTAAAAAGTAAATAAGCAGAAGTGAGCCGCGACATTTAAGAAGAATTGGCATTCTGAGAGACCTGCCTCTATTGTACTTCTTGGTATAACCATGCATGTCATAATAACATAAAAAATGATTGTAATGCCTAACGAAGTTTCATTTCCATTACTGGATGTTTGAGTTTATCGATGAAACATTTGCTCCTCCGAGTATGAGCAGTCTACTACATCAAATAAAATCTTGAAGAAGGGAACAATTTTCATCCGCAGATATCAAAATAGAATTTCTTTTATCTTCCACCTTGCACATAATTATTATTGTGGTTATGCCAACAAAATTTTCTCGAAAACATGGGAGGTTCCGTTGAGTAGCATCTCATTCTCCTATGTTGGCAGGATAGTCAAGGATGTAGAAATCATACCATATGCAGAGTATGAAGATAAGACTATTATGTAGGCCGAAGCTCTCTTGATTGAGTACCAAAAAGGCGCGGTGCTGTTTGATGCTCTATAAGGGACATGGTATCTGTTCGTAAAGGGCTTGAATGGTTTACTTTCGCCCTGCAGAAAAAAAAAAAAAAACAACGTAGAACATCATAAATCGTGTCATTATATGACCTCATACATCCTGAGCCTCAGGATAAGAATGAAAAGGCGAGGACTCCGTCCCCTGCGTATTTCCTGTAACACCATAAACACTGATATTGAAAAGCGTCCATATGTTTTGTGAAATTACACTGGGTGACAGTATAAGTTCTACTGCCGTCTTGCCTTATGTAAACCTCAAGAACTGAATTTATTGCTTCCTTCGGTTCCCAACTTCCTGATGAAGATGAATGATGCAATATAACGACATCTAATAGAATTCTTAGCCATCAAAAGCAGCAGAGAATTGTTTGATCTAACAATCAGTATCAACGAAAATTACCAATTGACCAAATAGTAGAGATTTTATGCTGCAACAAGTTATCACAGAAATTAAGGGTTATGTCTCTGATTGTGAAATAGATATGTCTTGGTGGTAGTATAACGCTAGCACTCACAATTTCAGGAGCGAAGTCAATTTCGTGATTTCCTGCTGTCCATATCCATGGTTGATAAGCTACACTTCTTTCGACAAACCTTCCCCACGTATCCCACCTCACATTGTCGTGGTTGGGATAGTTATCGGCGTAAGATAAGTCTCCAACAAACAATACGGTCTGTCCTTTCTGTGGATTATTCTCGTAATGGGTGAGCGTTCGGTTTGAATCAAAACTCTGACCAAGATCCCCTGCAATGTTCATCAGCATGCTGAGCATAGAAAGGAGTATTTAACCACAGATGCATGTAAATTAACTGCAGAACTAAATTTGCTGCGACTCGCTCATGAACTTGATTATCAAAAGCAACTGATTGTGCAAAGATCGGTTGTCCATACACAGGAATGAGCTTCCGGAGTTACTCTGAGCCATTGACTGCGTATGCATGATAACACGATTTAATTACCTATGAGACCGAAAGTGTATGGAACATCAGGGCCAACCTCCGGAGGAGTAATGAACCAGAACTTTCGGACAGTGTGTCCAATTCCGACCTCATAATAGTATTTGGCGTTGTACTGCCAGTAAAGGAAACAAACATCAGCAACATTTTATCCAATTTGACAGACCAAGCACCGAAAAGTCAACATTTTGGGAGGAATAGAGAGATTTACCATCAAGTTGTGGAGGGTGCAATGGTGGATGTAACCGGAAGTATAATTGTAGAACTTGTAAGTATTGACTTTGCCCTTTGCCGTTTTCTTGTGCTGGCTGTTTTCGCTCCAGTAGAGCACTACACTGGACCCAGGTTCATCCTGAGTCACCCATGACACGATCACTCCTTTTCCCACATGATCCCCTTGTGTTATATGTACCTAAAGACTCGCGCCAAACCCAAAACCCATATCAGAAACCGCAAAGAAAAGAACGAAATCAACAGCATTAACCTCTAACATTAAATCACATCGGATCCGAAACCGAATTAACTCGATTCAAGCTCGTCCCGGCGTGTCTCTACATGCATGTGTCAACCATTTGACGAGTCACAAAAGAACAGAAGGAAAAGCTTGTGCTATACTGAGAAAAAGAGCAAGAACACAAGCTCAGTTGAGACCTGTTGAGGGGCATTATAGCCAGGAGGCACTCGGAATACATCGCTATCCAGAGGCATGTCCACAGTTTTCTCCACTTTACGGACGAAAGTGCTGGTCTTCCCTCCATTGCACAAATCAGCCCCATTCAAAACCAAAACAAGAACAAGAACAGCCCCAACAACGGCAACTGAACAAGAAGAAGAGGATCCCAGAGCAACCATGTTGGTCTTATTCTGGGATACGGAAGAGCACGAGAACCTACGAGTAGAACGCACACCCCCCACAGAGTCTCACATCAATCGCACTACCCCTTATGTAGGTGAACGTAATACTGAGGAACACGCCCCTTCAAGACAGAAAGGAGGAGGGTTTTGCGTAAAACTCAGGGAATATCCTCTGGACTATACGCATATACAGGGTCAATGTCAACTCTTTCGAACGCTAAAATAAGGATTTCGCAGCTCCGCAAACGATTCTGTCTCTTCATTACCTTCCCTTCAAGATGAGGACGATTCAAAGTATGCAGTTGACGTAGAAACCATGGGAGATTTCGTAATAATAACGGCGAAAAAGCGCATCTTTTGACTCTTCTTCGGACAAGGAGAGGAAGGCAATAATGTTTTGGACAAGAATTGGGTGTCGCCACTACCAGTTGCTTTAGCGTGCAACTGGTTTGGACCATCGACGGATGCTGGGAAGAATCGGCCACTGCTAAGTTGTGTAAAGAAACAAAATAACGACAAATGACTGCGAAATTCGAATGGTTGGTAGTGAGTCGTGACGTTAATGGGAATTTGGGGCTTCGTCTGAAGGAGGACGAGGAGTTGGGTCCGTGATCTTAGCTTTGATGTGACCAACTGTTTAATCAACGATAAACACTCCCACGCAGCAAGAAAGCATATGCTTTCCGAAAGGAAATTGCTCCAAAAAAGTCCAAAGGTTCGTGCGTCTCTTCTTCCCACCACGAGGAACTTTCGACATGTTTCTTAATCAGATCAAACTTCTTATCATGCCAAAGGGCAAATTGTTTATTTTACCTGCATTAATTGCGCCACATGTCCATGTTCCTATTCTCTACTCGGACAAACAGCTTATCAGCGACTGAAAATCCTGAACTAGTCACCAAAGAATAATTAAGTCCTAAAACTTTCAGAAAGCGCAATTACGTCCTAATATTCGACTAATTAGTGCAATCTAATCTTTCCGTTAACTTCGTCCAATTCCATCAATAAAAAATATTGACGTGACGGTTTTTATCTCCTAGAGTAATATGATGAATATGATATTAGCTAGGACAAGAGGCCGGCCAAATGTGTGAAAGTGGAGACGAAGCAACAATGAGAATCCAAATAACAATAAAAGATCAAGTAGCACCAGTCCAATTCCGTTCCAGTTGGTGCACAGGATGTGCCCAAGGGATGAATTTTTCCTTTTTGATAAAGTCAAAAGCTACCGATAGAAGCTCCCCTAGTTATGTTCACAGCCATTTTTATGTCAATATCAAATCATGTGAATCCTATTTATCTAATCCGCTAAACACCAGATGAGAACACAACCTTGTGAATGTGATAACTTTTTGGCCCGACCTTTGAAAATGTTTTCACAAAGCACAACCTTACTTTAAAACGTCGCCAAGAACGTAGATCCTTTTATACACTTAAAAAAAAAAAACACTTTTAACACGACATATCAAATATCTTTAATAAAAAAAAGTACTATTTTATACTCGTGGGAAATGAAAGGAAATTTTTATCTGACCAAAAAAAAATTGTCAACCCCCATTGAATTTCCCGTGAAAGTTTGCCTTCGGCGATCCTACGTGGATGATAATTTGCAACATGTTTGACGTTTCATGACCTCGGTAGATTGTTGAATTGCTAATTTTACATCATTGATATCATGAAAGTCGGGAAGACTATCCAAATAGCACTAAATATGTTGCACTTTTGTCAATTTATTTTTAAACCTTTTAATTTTGCCAATTGAGTACATCCGGCCAATTTTGGTTGGAAATCGCTGACATGAAAGCTAGCTATTTTTTTAGTATTTTTTTAAATTTTTTTGTTATTTCTTTTCTTTTCTTTTTTTTCCCCCTTAAAGTGAATGGCAAGAGACCGGTGACCCTCGCCAGCCACAGTAAGAAAAAAATAAAAAAATAAAATGAAAGGAAATGAATAAAGAATTTAAAAATTTGACTGATCAACATCGGCCATGTCACGTAGGACAGTCAGAGTTCACGTCAGTAATTTTCATCCAAATTTAGCAGAATGGACTCGATTTGCAAAACGTGAAAATGTTTATGACTCAATTGACAAAATTAAAAGGGTTAGGATTGAATTAAAAAATAAATAGGTTTAAGAATTTTTGGGTAATTTTTTACATGAAAATCAATAATTTGTGATACTTATGTCATTGTTTCTCCAAACAAATCACTAAGAGATTTCGAATTTCTTTTCTCACTACGCTTGAGCCCATTTTTAATCATAAACAGATGCCCTGAATGATCACATGGATACAAGAAAAAGTATTAAAAGTGTTATAAACCTATTGCATTGATGCAAATTGAGTCATAGATTATTTTGCATTGATACCAATTCAATCCATCCATCAATTTTGGCTGGAGATAGCTCATGTGGATGCTAGCCATCGTATGTGATACGATTAGTGCTGATGTGAACAATTTATTTTATAATTTTTTATAATTTTTTTCCTTCCTCTTTTTTTTTTGGGCCAGTGGCCATTGGCCATGACGGGCAAGGATTGGCCTCGCTGGGCTGTGCTTAGGTGAGGCCGACCTTTGCCCAGGCCTGGGCGGCATCGCTGGGCCTCGCAATAGAGGCACGAAGCCGCTGATTCACAAGACAACAAAGTAAAGATCGAGCACTGGCTAGTAGGCTGTGGATGAGGATTTGCGATCATCCACAACCACAACCACAACCGACCACGAGGAATCTCGGTACCGAACGAATGAAGTGGAATTGTCAATGAGAATCGTGTGAATGCCTTGAGAGATTTTTTTTTTTTTTTTTGTCGAAAGAAAGTTTCATTCATTTCCTCAAAGTATATGAGATACAACGATCCATGTTGAATATCCACAATAGAACAAGATCCAAAAACAGAAGCTTACTCATAAGAACATCGCTAAAGATCACTTGTTCAGAAAGCTGAACTATAATTTCTTCAAGCTGAAATCGGCGGCCGATCACCGGATCCGTCTTCGGTAATGAGCACACACCGATATCATCAGGTTTCGCAACGGTTTTGCCTTTCGGCGGTGCGCGCCTAGGTTCGGCGTCCCCATCACCATCACCGTGCAGAGAAACAAGGCTAAACGAGTATCGATCCTTGACGAAACTCTTTCGATCTTCATCGAATCTGGATTTGTTCAGCAACAAAACCTGAGGAAAGCGAAACGCAGCAAACATACTAGCAAAAACTCCCAAATCTAAGTCAGATTGGGAGAGACATCTCCCCAAAATGGGAGAAGAGAAACTTCCAGATCTAGAAAAGATCGAAAGAGGAAGGAAAAGAAAAAAAACTAAAAAGATAGTAAAGAAAAACATAAAAAAGTGAAGAACGAAGGGGAGAGAGAGAGATTCTCCCGAATGCCTTGAGAGTTGACTGACCTAAAACTCTCCAATCCATCATCTGTGCTCGTACTAGTCCCCGCGCCCTTATATATATATAGTCCCCACCCTTTCCTTTTTTTTTCCCTTTCAGTTGGCTTTTTATTTATTTATTTTAGGTTCTTTTTATTTCGCGAAAGTAAAAATGAATAATTTAGATGATATTTTCTTAAAAAAATGATCACTTGTATAACTTGAAATAATTGATAAATATTTTTTTTTCATATTCGATAATAATTTATGTTCAAATATTTACCTAAATCATAAAAATATTATGAGCAATATACGTGATTATTTTAAGAAAAATAAAAAAAAAGGTTTTTTTTTTTTGCGAAATAAACTGTCCTTAATTGATAAACGATTAATTTATGCGCGGTATCATCCCGAAAGTAGGTTGGTGCAATACGCGGCCGACTGCTAGGAAGGCAGATCCTAACGTTGTCCAAGCATAGACGCAACGGCCTTCCTTGACTTTTCTCAGATTAGGAAATGAAAGCGGTCCACAATTTACGGCTTACTTTAAAGTTTAAACAAGCAACGTCATCCGGGAAATTCTTACATGAAATTAGTAAACGTGGTAAACTGAATCTTGGCTTCGACCCAAAAAAAAAAAAAATTGAATCTTGGCCAATGAAAATGATGGGACCAAATTCATTTCATTCTTACATGTATTAAGTTCATCGAATAATATTGTCCTAAGAAGTTGGGCCCCCATTCTCGTGTCGCATATCGTTCATGATGAAAATATCGTGCGTCTAGATTTTTAATACTGTTTATAGGTAGAGTGGTAGAATAATTAATTATTAAATTATGATTTTATCTAATAACTTAAATTTTTGGAACAGTTAACAGTGATCATATAAAATCTCATAAGAAGAGAGGGAGAGAAAAAAAAATCTTTGCACATTGATCATATGAAGTTAAATCAATTGCAAATTGCAACGCCATGTAAATATTCCAGCCTATTATTCGTATAATCAGAGAAGTTTTCAAAATTAGGACTTAAATTCGAAGTTTTGTGAAGTCTGAGTCCTAATTTCAACAACTTTTCCAATTAAACGAATATTATTAAGCTTGAATACTTACATGACGTAGCAATTCGCTCATTCGTCTTCGAATGTTGAACATATTTTTATCTCTCCTCTTTCCCCCACTTTAGTTTTCAACCAGCGAGCCCCACTTTTCTTCTCCTCGTTTTTGGCTATGAAGCCCCAACACGGCGAATTCGAATCTCCTAACATTTCCTCAAAAAGTTAGGTACCTAACCTTGCAATCCAGGCTGTCCATTTTTTGGAAGGACGGCCTAGATCTCCTATTTTTATGGAGCAATTTTTTGATTTTTTATATATTTTTTGTTAGTAAT
This sequence comes from Rhodomyrtus psidioides, assembly GCA_021437785.1. NCBI lineage: Eukaryota > Viridiplantae > Streptophyta > Magnoliopsida > Myrtales > Myrtaceae > Rhodomyrtus > Rhodomyrtus psidioides. The sequence continues at coordinate 3,236,336 of JAILYB010000022.1, read as the reverse complement.
AATCTGGATCATCCATTCATAACACCGGATTGCAAGGTTAGGGCCTAACCTTCTAAGAAAAGGTTAGACGATCTCTTTCCCGACACGGTGAGGGAGTTGCCACGTCGGTGTCAGACACCGACACGCGTATGACACGTGGTCAACGTGTGTCGGAGGTTTGATACGTGATCAGCGCCAACGACACGCCGGAGACGCGTGTCGATGAGGAAGGGGGCAGGGATGCCGGAGATCTGGATTGGTGGCAGAGATCGGAGGAGAGGGGGTGGAGTTATCTACATCTTGGGCCATGAGAGAGATGAGGAGAGAGCTGGCGTTGCACGGCAGGCGCCCGAGCATAGAATGGGCTTTGGGTGCGTCGGAGCGGAGAGCGAAAACTGTCGGAGGATAGAGCGAGAGCGCGCCGAAAGCGAGATGAGGCAGCCATGGCGGTCGTGCTTCCTTTGCGACACACTTAGAGAGGAGGGGGAGAGAGATGAGGAGAGGACCGTGAACCTTGAGATAGAGATTTTTTAAAAAAGTATAATACAGAGCGGGTGGATAAGGCGTCGAGTTTAAAAAAAAAAAAGAGTAAAAGAGAGGAGAGAGAGGGTCTACCGTGCAGTGCACAGGAGGGCTAGTGCAGAGTTCAAATCTTTTTAATTATGGTTAATATCACAGAAAATCCTAAATTGGTACACATGTGATAAATTTACCATAAACTATTTTTTTAACCTCAAAAAATCTCAAACTAATACACTTATGATAATTTTATCACAAACTGGTACATTTGTGATAAACTTACCTTCCGTTAGTTTTCGTTAAAGCTGATCGTTAAAGTGCTAATTTTACGACATGTGGTAATAGACGAGTATACCAGCTTCGCATTTTTACCCTATGTTTGTCATATGCGTATCAATTGAAAATTTTTCGTGATATTAACACAATTTAACGAGGGTAAATTTGTCGCAGGTAAATCAATTTGGGATTTTTCGTGGTTAAAAAAATTAATTTAGGGTAAATCTGTCACAGGTGTACCGGTTTAGGATTTTTGGTGGTCAAAAAAATAGTTTAGGGTAAATTTATCATAGATGTACCAGTTTGGAGTTTTTCGTGGCAAAAAAAATAATTTGAGGGTAAATTTATCACAGATGTATAAGTTTAAGGTTTTTCATGGTATTAACCCTTTTAATTAATAGGAGAGAAAAAGGCAGATTTTCGTAAATCTGCTTCGGCTTCGGTGCAAGAGGTTTTTTCAAAAAGTAAAGGGAGGGGGTTCGTCAAGTGTAGAGACTTTAGGTCAAACTACGAGAGTAAGAAATTTATTGTCTATTTTTGTGAAAATTATAGAAATAAATATATATAACGTGTTCCTAGCGTGTCAAAAATCTATATTTTTTTTAAAAAATGACATGTCGACATGTCGTGTCGTGTCATGTCATGTCGTGTCGTGTGTCACGTATCACGTATCGATGTCGGTGCTACTTAGGTTTTGGTCGCCGCTTGCTGCTTCTCCTTTTACCTTTCTGCGCTTCAATTGGGTCGAAGCTGTCGGAAGAATGAAGAGAAAAATGGGTTGGGCTTTGGGCTCTAAGAGGCATGGGCTGGAAAGTGGCTTTATTTTCTAGTTCTGGTCATGCCTTTTGGGCAGTGTGCATAGATCTCAGTCCCCTGCATCAACTGGATTGGGATCGTCTGCCCTGGTAGAGAAAGGGCAGGCGTGCCCTTCGTTAAATTCCAGCCGTCCGTTCTCATCGGACGGCTGGGATGAAGCCACGTCAGCCGAAAGTGTGGAAGACCAAATTTGAGCGCCATTTACTTAAAAAAAAAAAAATCCAACCGTCCGTTTTCATCCTACGTCCACCAATCCACCACGTCTTCGGAGGCAAAAATTAAACGAGATTTCCTATTTTGAAACCTGGATTCCCTCAAATCTGTTTCTCTCTCCTCAATTCCTCGCCCAAATTTACTCTGCCCGGATCTCCTCTGCTCTCTCCTAAAATCCATCTTCGTACCTTCGCGCTCTGTGCCACCCCGCGTCTGTCGGCCTCCCTCGCATTCGCCGCCCTTCGACGTGTCGAAGCTCTCCACTTCGAGAGGAATCGCTTCGTATCAGCTTGCCCTCTCGCTCGCAACGGTGGTGCTGGGGGTGCAGAGGAGAGAGGCGGAGGTGGCGGCGGCTGCGGCGACGGTGGTGCTGGGGGTGGGGATTCGGTTCCCTTCCGGATGACTGCTCTGTGCGCTCATATTTTCTCAGCAAGGTCTCTTCTCTTCCTCTTTCTTTCTTCAAAAAAACCTCCAACACCCCTCACCTCTCTCTCTCTCAAAAAGCGAACGACGACAGCCGTCGCCATGATCCTGCGACGGTCACAGCCGACCACCTTCAAGATCGGTCTGGTTCAAGCCTTCGATCAACTCGCGTTTGCCTCCCTTCGACGCGTCGAAGGGAGGACAAGGTTTAATGATTATCGACGCGTCGAAAGGAGGCCGACAGACGGCAGAGGTGTATATGAGCACGGACCAGCACCTGCAACAAGCGAGGACTCTTGGAGGATTGTTGCCGCCGATGAGGCTCCTTAGAGGGAAGCTTGTGCGATCGAACCGTCCGACCCCGACTCTAGGGCTTGAACGAGTTGCTCGAAGGCTTGAACCAGACCGATCTTGAAGGTGGTCGGCTGTGACAGTCGCAGGATCGCGGTGACGGCTGTTGTCGTTCGCTTTTTGAGAGAGAGAGAGAGAGAGAGAGAGAGAGAGAGAGAGAGAGAGAGAGAGAGAGAGAGAGAGAGAGAGAGGTGACGGGTGTTGGAGGTTTTTTTGAAGAAAGAAAGAGGAAGAGACAGAGACCTTGCTGAGAAAATATGAGCGCGCAGAGCAGTCATCCGGAAGGGAACCGGATCCCCACCCCCAGCACCACCGTCGCGAGCGAGAGGGCAAGCTAAGACGAAGCGATTCCTCTCGAAGTGGAGAGCTTTGACGCGTCGAAGGGAGGTGAATGCGAGGGAGGCCGACAGAAGCGAGGCGGCACAGAGCGCGAAGGTGCGAAGATGGATTTGAGGAGACAGTAGAGGAGATCCAGGCAGAGTTGGGCGAGGAATTGAGGAGAGAGAAACAGATTTGAGGGAATCCAGGTTTCAGAATAGGAAATCCCGCTTAATTTTTGCCTCCGAAGACGTGGCGGATTGGTGGGCGTAGGATGAAAACGGACGGTTGGATTTTTATTTTTTTTTATGTAAATGGCTCTCAAATTTGGTCCTCCACCCTTTCGGCTGACGTAGCTTCATCCCAGCCGTCCGATGAGAACGGACGGCTGGAATTTAACGAAGGGCACGCCTGCCCTTTCTCCACCAGGGCAGACGATCCCAATCCGCATCAACTTGCATCTTTCTGGCTTCTGCCGCCCCCCTTAATGAAGTCTATTTGGAGCCGTCTCATCTCATTTGGAGCTGCTCAATTTTAGATTTGGGACTTACTTTCGTTGATCTTAAGATTCTGTCTAGTGTTAAAAATAGTGTTGAGACTATGATTTGAGTCCAAGCATAATGCATGTACTCCGGGAAAAACTTTGATCTTCAGTCCAAGTTTTATAATCATGTGATTACTATGCTATTTATTCTCACGTCCTAAAATCCTTATCTATTGTGAAAATGGGCCTGTCTATCCTATCTTTTGTTTAATTTCATGAAGTGTTTTGACATCTCTTGAATAAATGCAATAGAATAACTTTCCTAAGCTATGGTCTTTATACATGGAAAGATAAAAATCATATATATATATAAAGAAAGATAGAATGGGTTTGTCAGTTTGCCAAGAGTACAAGAATTGCTTGACTGAATTGAGAGCAGTTTTTGTGATTCCTTTGATGTAGAGAGATATTTTTTCCAATACGCCCTGCAAGAGAGGCGTGTCATCGCGAATGCCGATCTTGGACCGTAAATGAATAAACTGCTGTGGTGGAAGAAGGTAATGGTCATCGATTAAAAAAAAAATCAAGAATACCTTTGGTAGCGTGTTCGCGAGTTGAACATGAGTGGACGTATGACACACTCGTAACAGACATTTGTTAACGATGTTGATAATCAATGACAATGTGTTTCATCTTGGAGTGAAAAACAAGATTAGCGCACACATATATGACACCAATGTAATCTCCATATTGGACCAAAAAAAAATGTAATCTCCGTAAATGCTAGGTGTAGTCGAAGAAGACGCTCCAAGTTGATGCATGAGAGATTGAATCCATGTGAGCTCGGGAGCTGTAGCAATAATGGGATACTTAGCTTCGGTTGATCGTTACTTTCGAGAACACCACAATACGGTCTAATCAATAAAAACCATTTTTTTTTCAGTCGAGCAATATAAACTATGTTTAAGTAGGGAAGGTTTTGTTTCGCTTTTATTAAACTTTTGATGTTGATTTTGAAATTTCCAATTATATTCTGTTGTTATGCTCATAAGGTCAACGTATCAAGCTAAGTAGCTAACATGTCAATGGAATATCAGGAGATGAGTCAAATCACGAGAGTGCGACCAACGACAAACAAGACAAAATACCATTTGTAATATGCATTTGAAGGAGAAACAGGTCTTGGAATGTTTTAAGTATGGAAGTTTGTTTCGCTCTTTTTAAATGTTTGATCTTTATTTTGAAATTTTCGATTGTATTATGTTGTGGTTATGTTAAATGAAGTCGATGTATCAAGCTAACGTGTCAATGGAATATGATGAGATGAATCCTCATTCACTGGAACAAAATAATAATAATGATTATTCTAACAAAAGCTGCCCTGCACATATGAGAGAGCATAGGAGAATTGTCGATCAGCTGGAATCTTCGACCGAATACCGTTTGTAATATTGTAGGCTATGTTGGATATGCATTTCTGCAAATAGACAATGCATCATATTTCAACAAATCACAAGACTAAAATAATTACTTTACACAAAGATGGAGTGAAACTTAACAGATCTTCATAAGTATGTACATGACCGGCAATCACATGTTAGAATATATTCTAATTTGGATATATTCAATTGTGGCTTTATTAATTATTTATGTAATTATTAATTGGTCTAATAAAGGTAAGATATATACAGTTTCCTATTCTAGTCAGAGATGGCGCTGGATAGTATGGGCCGAGATAAATCTAATCTTTGATGAGGGGATATATTTCATTCTCTATAAATAGAGCTCAAGTCCCTCTTTTATACCCTGATGTCCGCATAATCTCACATAAGGAGCCGTCAGACACGACGCGTGAGGGGGCCGTCTCATTGAAGCCAGCGATAAAGGGGGTTCATAGAGGAGAAGATCTTGAGCACAGGATCGTCGCAATTCCGCATCAAGAACGACGAATCCGAAATAGGTGTGTCAATTCTTTGACTTTATGGACTGGTGATTCGTGTATCTATACGTGAGATTTTGGGTTGCTTCATACAGATTAGGATCGCAGCTTACATGTGGTATCAGAGCCAACGCGTTTTAGATCTCAAATCACATTTTGGTGTTTTTTCCATTTTTTTTTCTTCGGAAACAAGAATGTCTTCAACGGTTTGCTCGGCAATTTTTCATTCTACGGTCGTGGCTTCTTCGTTAAAGCATTAAAAAAAAAATCTCGTCATTTGCGTGGGCAAATTCAAGAACAGATTTAGAGGCCTCTTGCTCGTGTCGATGTGGTCCTATAAAGCATGCATGTTTTATAGTTTAAAGATATATAAACATATATTCCGTATCAACCATTAAAGTACTGGACTGCATCCATGTGCAATTGTGGTTTCATTGGCTTCGGTTGGAGCACTACAGATGAGGACGAGAAATTACAAAAAAAAAAAAAAAGGGGGAATGCGTCAGTTTTCCTAAATCTGTGATTGTGGGTTCTTGTTGACCGATTTCCTACGGTTTGCTGGTTTGCCGATTTCTCTCGAAACAAGAGAATAATATGCATGGAGGTTTTGAAAGTTTTAAATAACCTCTTCGTCCGAAATAGTTCCAATCTCAATGAAATCAGATTGTTATTTCATTCCAAGCTAAGCTATATTACGACTTGATGCTTATCCGGTTGCTTGTTTTCTGACTCGGTTAAATTGAGGAAATTCCTTTGGTGACCACACGCATGAAGAAGAACCACGCGTAGAGAGAATAAGGCGCGCGTGACAACTTGGATCGACAAATTTCAGATATCGACATGCTTGTATACTCATGCTCTACCAGGTATTTCTTTGTGGTTTAATGAAATACGGGTACAAGTTTATATGAAAGTACCACATGCAGTTATGTTGAGCATGATTTATCGTTTACATGTTTATGGTTTGACATGTATTGTTGGTTGTATCGATGATAATTAGCAAGGCATATAATTTTGAGGAAAATTGCCCTTAATTTCTGAAATTACATGTATACAGTAAATGTGAAATATAAAGTTATATCCCAATTTCAGGTAAATTCAATTGTGTTGTGACCGCCAAAGCGGCACACTTAGTTGAGTTTAATAAAGAACATTATACAAAGTATTGGGATGTCTCCTGTTTTAATGCGTAGTTATACTCCCAAAGGAGGTAATTGCGTATTCTTGCATGGAAGGTTACATGTACAGCATATGGTTGAGGATTGATTGGTCTAAGTGCTGTCATACACCCAAAGGTGGTGATTAACGAAGATTGAAATAAATTCTCATGGCCGCTGTAATGTAGGGAGTATACAACTGCATGTCATGTTTTCTGCCTAAAGGTGATTATATGATAATGTATGTATCTCTCAAGGTGAAATTTCACTTTATGCTAATTAAAAACATTGATTGTTTTTAGTCACCGTTTCTGTGAACGGCAACTCTGTTAACATTGAGAATTGAGATTCATTAAGAACTGAATGAGGATTATCTGTTTACAAGGATTGTCAAATATTTGTATTACTCTTGTCAAGAAAGGCCCCGTAGTTCTCACTTTCATTAGTGAGAACTTTCAAAAGCATTATGTGCTTATTGGGTAAAGAGTGATCGGATTCGCTTATTTGATATGAAGCGATCCATTAAAGAACACTTGAAAAGTATTTTCTGCCAGTTAACTGCACTGCTAAGTAAATAAAGAAGTCTTGAAGGCTTTGAAATTATATCTCATTTATTACTAAGAGTGGTAAATAGACTCCTCAATATCAGATGTAATGGTTCTATTAAGATTGAAGATTACGTCTTAAAGTTGGTGGAATTGTATTTTAAGCAGTTCTAAAATCATACTCATAAAGTATTATAGTAAATCATCGGTCATTGTGGTGATTTGGATCCATGAGAAAAGCATTCTTTGAGAAGGATGGTGATTGCTACTTCTTTTATAAGAAGAACGATCACATAAAAAAAAAGACTACAGTTAGTACAAAGACTTGGTTATCTAAGTATGAGCATAAAGTAATGATTCTTTGGTGTTGGAATGTGAATTTATTCTATCTAAGGCCTCATCTAGTTTGTGATGGCTAGATAGCGGTACGATAGATAATGTTGCGTTTACCATATAGGAATTCATAAACTAAAAGGTACCAAATCGGGTTGAATCAAGCTCGTTAAGGAAACAACTATAAAGTTGACGTTGAATTGATGTGAATGTCATTCCGGATTCTGGTTTTATTGTGACATTAAGAAACATATTTTATGTACTCTCCTTAAAGACGAAATTTATTTTCCGTATCAAGTTTGGACATGTGTAGTTACTCTTTTTGAAATTTCAAATAAAACAATTATTATTTCTTTTAATTAAAATAAAATTGGGTACTACTCTATGTCCAGTAGATTGTACAGATTATATTTATCTCCCAATAAATTATACGTCGCTTATTCAGCTGAAAAGTTATTTGCAAAAGATCTCTGCCTAAGGAACAATCATGCGTATTATGGAATAAATTTCTTGGTCACATCAGTAAAGAAAGAGTGAAAATACTGATAAAGGCAAGCATTCTGCTCACTCTTAAAAGTGATCTAGATATGCGTAGATTGAAGCAGAAGTAAGATAACTAAGATAAATGATGAAATTGTAGTAGACAGTTATGACCTATTGAATGTCATTTATACTAGTATAAGTGGATCTTATATGGTAACATTGTGTAGAGTTTTTATCACATTTAAATGATGATTTTTCTCTATATGTTTTCATACTTGGTTAAAGAAGAGTTTAATTTCCATGATAAGTTCAACACATTTCTGACTATAGTCGATAAATTTATTTAAAAAAAATGTGTCAGTTTTGATTAAGGTGATGAGTATCATGGTTGACATGGCAATGCTGAATAGCTTAAAGAAGCCATTTATCGAAAACTTAAAAAGGATCCTGTGATAGTGACTTAGTTTGCTATTCTTGATGTTCTTGAATCAAAAGGGGTGGCTGAAAGGCACGATCACACCCATAAGGATATTATGATGAGTATGATTAATGAAACCAACATATATGATTTTTGTGGGGTAAAACCTTGAAAATAATCCATTATGTTTCTACAAAAAATATTTCATTGAATTCTTTTTAGACATAGATTGAATGTTAATCTAGTTTGAACCACATTAAGGTTTGAGGTGTTCATGCAGAAATAAAGTTACATAATCCAACATTGAAAAGTTGGATTCTAGAACCACTCAGTTTTATTTCGTACCTTACCTAGTTCATCTAAAGGGGCATTGATTTATCATCCCAAAAGAAGAATAAGAATTGTGGAATTACAGATAACTAAATTGCTGGAGCTTGATATAGCTGAATAAGGGTAGTTGCTCACATGCTATTAAAGGTACTGGTGTGGTAGGCACCACTGTGTCGTTCTTCCTGCCTATACAGATGATCATGGAGCATTCTAAGTTATGACATGATTCTGTTGGGGTTCAGGTTCTTGCTAGTAAGACAGTTCCTGATGAAATTTATCAAACCCCACAATCACAGAATAAAGGTTAAAGTAGCTCTTCCTAATAGATCTATCAGGCAGAGATTATCAGTTGTACCATCACACTAAATAGTCTATCCAGAAGAGCATGACTACAAAATCGACTATGTCATTGATCTAGTAATTTATACAGTTGTTATTTCTTGTTCTTAATTATAATTGTGATTGGGTGCATGGTAGATGAGATACAGACTGTGAAACATACGGTGTTTGAAAGCTTATTAGCATGCCTCAAGGTCACAAGTCCATCTGCTGCAATTGGGTGTGTAAAAATTAAAGGGACTCCAGATGAAAGTTTTTGTCTACTTTATTATATCCAATTATATTTTGATTAGTGTTTCATTTGAGAAGTTAAAGACAGATTGGTAGCCAAATTTTTTCACTTGTAAAGAATGAGTAGACTTAAAATAATTTTTATTCAGTCTCTCATAAAGAGTTTTTCATAGTGATTAATGAATTAATAGCTCATTATTGTAAGAAGCTTTATCATACAGATATTAAAACTTCTTTTTAATTGGATACTTCGAGGAAGTCTATATTATGTAACCCGAAGGTTTTGCAGCAGATGATTCAGATAAGCTTGTGCGTACAGAAAGAGGAATCCCATATAATGCCATGGAATAAAGTTTGATCATGTTCATGGGTATTCTAGACTGAAAGCCCTGTTTATGGGTTTAAGTAAGCTTTTAGACAATTGTTGCTTGAAGTTTCATAGTATTATTGTTATATTCTGTTCTGTCAAGAATGAAGTAAATTAGTATATATACTGTAAGATCAGTGGGAGGAATTTATTTTCCTTGTGTCTTATACAGACGATATCTTGTTTGAAAATGATTTTCTTGGATTACTGCTATGAAAGTTTTGAGGTACTTAAAAAGGACAAAAGACTATATGCTAATTCACAAACATATTCTGGACCTACAGCTAGTAGGGCATTCAGATTTAGGCTTTGTTAGCTGTCAGGATGATGTGAAGTTGACAAATGCAGACATTTGTATGTCTGAAGAGAAGTGCAGTATTACAGAAAAGCGTAAACAGAAATCTATGTAATCCTCGATCAAGAAAACAGAGTTTACGGTATGCTTTTCAAGTGCCATTCAGATTATTTGGCTCCGAAATCTCATTGAAGAGTTGACCATATTTAATTTTGTGGATAGGCCCATACAATTGTATTGTGACTATAATTCTGCAGTATTGTTCATTAACAACAGCAGAGTCCTAAAGGGTCTGAACATCTGGCGGTCAAGTTTTTGACCATAAAGGTAACAGATGAAAGAGTGACACTACAGTAGAGTTTATTACACAAATGATAAGGCTGCAGACTCACTAACTTAAGGACTCTTCTCATACACATTTAGATGACACGTCACAAATATAAAAGCATCGTGGGATGCTGATATGACGTGTTAATTGATGGGTTGAGTAAGCATCATGAGATGCTGTAATTCAGTGGGAGCTGCATTCGATATTTGCTCTAATAAAGTTCACATCTGTGTTTGTTACATTTTGTAACATCTAGATATGTATCAACTCCATTGCATGTGATAAAGCTATACTGATTAGGAGGAGTTGAATACATATATCAGTTGAAAATCTCAAGGCATCGTGTAAACCTTGAGTGATGGCTGTGGCATTTATTTATTTTAGCCAAAAGCATATGTCTTGTTACACGTAAAGTATAGTTAACTGTAAAGGTAAGACATATGATGGTTCGTTGGAACCGTAAAGATGTTCTCTCGTGACACATCCGGTTTAGTGACACATAAGGTGAGAGAATGGTGACTGACAATGATGATAACATATAAGGTGTCTCTGTTATTTGAGATGTTATCCGTTTGCCATACTACCATATCAAATCCATATCAGTAAAGTTAAGAGTATTTGTAATCGTGGATGGCTCTGTGTCTTCTGATGCAGTTACTGGCATGGTTCAGTGCTTAAGACTTTATGGGATCGGATTGACTATTGGGAATTATCTCTAGACCAATATAAAGATGCGCATATATAGTACAGTTACAATTAATTTCGCCAAAGTGGGAGAATGTTAGAATATATTCTAATTTGGATATATTCAATTGTGGGCTTTATTAATTGTCTCTGTAATTATTAATTGGTTTAATAAAGGTAAGATATATACAATTTCCTATTCTAGTCAGATATGGCGCTGGATAGTATGGGTCGAGATAAATCTAATCTTTGATGAGGGAATAGATTTCATTCTCTATAAATAGAGCTCAAGTCCCTCCTCTAAACCCTGATGTCCGCATAATCTCACATAAGGAGCCGTCAGACACGACGCGTGAGGGGGCCGTCTCATTGAAGCCAGCGATAAAGGGGGTTTAGAGGAGAAGATCTTAAGCACAGGATCGTCGCAATTCCGCATCAAGAACGACAAATCCGAAACAGGTGTGTCAATTCTTTGACTTTATGGACTGGTGATTCGTGTATCTATACGTGAGATTTTGGGTTGCTGCATACGGATTAGGATCGCTGCTTACATCACAACGTCAACCTTATGCTCAACAAACCACGGCTCGAGAACTACTCGCATGGATTCACCTTCCATGTAGTGGTAATTGTAGCTGTTGTACAGTGGAGCGTGCATGAGAACGATCACTCATGCATGGCGTCTCGCTCATGTTCACTTTTGGAAGCTCTTCCTTAAGCCGGAAGCCATTAGTACTGAGGAGTGTGTATAGCTGAAAGGACGAGGCATGGAGTAATTGCAATAAGCTGCTAATACCTTTCTTCTTAGAATTTCACAACGTGCCAATAATACGACCTGTAAAGATCCTTACCATATGCCGAATAAGAAGATAATACTATGATATAAGCAGAAGCTCTCTTTATTGAGCACTGTTTGACTCCTTGTACGGGACATCGTATTGGTGCATAAATGGTTTTAATGGTGTGTATTCCCCCTAAAACACAAATAACAAGTGATCATTCAGAATCAAGCAATTCACAATAATCAAGTTCAGAGTTTTCTATTAAAAAGCTTACAATTTCAGGACAATAATCAGTCTCATGATTTCCTACAATCCAGATCCAATGCTGATAAGCCGCGCTTCTCTCAGTGAGCATCCCTCAAACTATCCCACCTCAAACTGTTGTGGTGGGGAGTGGATGATCATCTGCGTAAGAGAGGTCCTCGATGAACCTTAATTTGGATTATTTGGATTTTGCTCATAATGAGTCAGTACTATATGAGAATCATGAGCGTTATATGCGAATCATGTGTCAGATCCAAATCTCCAATAAGAAAAATCGATGAACAAAGTTAAGAGTTAGATCTTGAATTTATAAATAGAATTTTGGGAATTGCGTAGACTGCTGCTTAGCCTTAAATCGGAGATTTATTGTAGCATTCGAGGGAGTTATGTAATTTAGTCCGACTTGATTTTCTTTTCCACGAATGACTTGAAAGTGACACTGGACGCCAGAACACCAACTCCTTAACCCATCTATTAGAAATTCTACAGAAAAACTTGATCGATAAGCCTGAACGCGAACCCATCTATCAGATATTCTACAGAAAGTGTAGGGGACATCAGGGCCAACTTCAGGAGGGGTCACAAACCAGAATTGTCGCCGTACGTGTCCAGACCCGACTACATAGTGATACTTCGTATCGGGCTACAATCATGTAGATGAATTAAAAAGAAACTGACCAAATCCAAAAAACTCACCTCTAATTCTTGGATAGTGCAATGGTGAATGTAACCAGAAGTGTAGTTGTAGTACTTGTGACAACGGTATCTTTCGACTGCTTCTTCTTCTGGCTCTTTTCGCTCCAGTAATATAATGCACTTTATTAGAGCCGGGTTCATCAGGTGCTACCCACGACACAATCACTGCCTTGCCGACATGATCTCCTCGTGCAATGTGAACCTGAAACACAATGTTCGAGACGAGGTTGTTCCAAACGTAAGCCCCACCCCCATTCTGCAGGACGTGAACTTTTTTTTGGCGCATTATATCCAGGAGGGTAGCAAAAAATCACCGCGAAAAGGCATGGCCACTGACAGCCAAAGTTCCCTAATAAAAGGATTCGTCGTTCCTCCATCGCAGAACACAGCATAAACTAGTATGCACGGAAAAACCGCCAAGGCGGATGAGCCAGACGCGAATGAATGCGAACCCATCACTTCTTAGTCTGAATTTTTAATTGAGTCAAGAACTCTGATCGGTTCACCTAAATATAAGAGGAAATTTAGTTCACCTGTGGGTCTATCCAGATTTTCCATGAATTCAAAAATCTGCATTTGGATAATGTTGAAGTGGAAGGTTTATGGGAAAAGAGGAAGTTAATGGACATCAACTACAAGCGTAACCTTAAAACTAATTTTAATCAACTTTCTTATTATATCAATCTACAATGTCACGTTGATCAACATGACAACTGTTACAGATTTGATAAACACGGCAACTATCACGCATGCATCGGTCTCTTGGATAAACGAAACACACTCATTCTTACCCTAGAGCTCAACCTGATTCTGTCTTCAATTTGACTTTTGGTTCAGCGAACCATAGATATCTGTTTACTGGGGCTGGTAAAAGCATATATCTTTGTCCATTCTAAGGATTTTACTCGAAGATTATTTGCATGTTAATCTGAAATACTGGATTATGATTATGACCTGAGAAGGACATGCTCAAAGATTATTTGCATGTTAATCTGAAAAACTGGATTATGATTATGACCTGAGAAGTATGTCCTTCTCGTGCATCTCATTAGATATGAAAAACACTCATCACCGCAATATAGGAATTGTATTGAGAAAACAAAACTATTGTTTATCAGCAAAAGTATTACAGACAAGTTTATCAGGAACTTCAGCAATCAAAATAACATCTACTGAAATTCCAGTATGAATCTTTCAACATCAACATCATCTTTATCCCAAACTAGTTGGGATCGGCGGTCGATGAACGCAAAAATAAATAAAATAGAGGCAAGACAGTATGAATCTTTCTCTCTTAAAAAAAAAATGACACCTTGTTACAGAAACATAGTACAATAAATTCAAATGAGCCTAATCTCAGAACTTTTATTTGCTTGTGAATGTATTGAGGAAATCAAAAGAGAACTTGTCCTGTCCTGTTATAACCACTAAACACTTGTAGAATCATCAACTGGATGCCATATTCTATTGAAGAACCACATGGAATCAGCTTCCACTGCGTAGCCATCCTGATTTCTGTGCCAATTATAATATGCATGTGTTCGATTCTTAATATCGAACATCGCGTGGCCAAAGCTGGCTTCTCGATACGCTGAGTATTTTGGCTGGGGTTCTGTCATGCTGCATGACAAAATCAGATTATTTACATGATGAGACATCAACCAGAATAGTCATATATAAATTAGGCAGTGGTTTGTGAAGTAATTCATCTTACTTGGTAGCCAAACCTTCAAGATTGCCTCCATCGCCAATCGTTATGTACACTGGAGCTGATTGATCATGAACGGGGATGCACATGCCATTCACGATGTTGTATGCAATGTTGGAAACACGTTCCTGTGACACTCATCAATCAGCCAGCCGTTCTTACATTCAAACTAGACAAACAAACAAAAAGAATTTCTGGTTTCCTGTCCATCCTCGCAACACTTTGTACGTGCGAAAAATAAATTGTGTACTATAATTCCGTTGGACACAAATCGCCGTTGCTGTAGACATGCTGATTTCATCTCCTCGAGTACATTGAAATTGATAGTTTGATTAGACAAACTCATCAGAGTTGGCTTTATGCATCTTCCGATAACCGAAATAAAGCTGGTAAATAAGTTAATAAAGAAAAGGAAACATTTTGACTTACACATCGTTCATAGGCATGGACATGCCCAGCAAACACAACATCGACTTTGTATTTCACAAACCACGCTTCGAACATCACTCTCATGGTTTCACCTTCCATGTAGTGATAGTTGTAGCTATTGTACCACGGAGAGTGCATCATAACAATCAGCCACGGTGTCTCGCTCCTGTTAACTTTCGGTAGCTCTTGTTCAAGCCATTTGTACTGGGGAGTATATTTACCTTAGAAGCGAACAGCGGTAAAAGGAAATAAGCAGTAAGTGAGCTGCGACATCCACTAAGAATCGGAATTCTTAGAGACATGCCTCTATATTACCTCTTGACATAACTGTACGTGTCATGATTACATCAAATCCAAACGATTTTAAAGCCTAAGGAACTTTCATCTCCATTACTTGACGTATCGAGGCCGTTTCCTCCCATGAGTATGAGAAGTGTATTACATGAAAAGAAATCTTAAAAGAAGGGATCTGTTTTCATCCACAGATTTTAAAACAAATTTTCCTAAAAATTCTTCATCTAATTTCCACTCTGCAGATAAATCAATATCTTGTTATGTCATCAAACTTTTCTCAAAAACATGGAGGTTCCACAGAGTAGCATCTCATTCTCATCTATGTTAGCAGGACAGTCAAGGACGTAGAAATCATACCATATGCAGAGTATGACGACAAGACTATAATGTAAGCCGAAGCTCTCTTGATCGAGTACCAAAAAGGCGCAGTGCTGTTTGATGCTCTATAAGGGGTGTGGTATCTGTTTGTAAAGGGCTTGAAGGGTTTATTTTCACCCTGCAGAAGAAAAGAATGTTCAACATCATCAGTTCATACATCCTCAAACTTCCTCGGTAGAAAACGAAAGGGCATGGACTTCCATCCCCTGCATATTTCTTGTAACACCATAAACACTGATATTGTAAAGCATCCATTTGTTTTGTGAAACTACACTTGGTGACAATCTAAGTTCTGCCAATGTCTCGCCTCATATAAACCTCCGGATTAAATTTATTGCTTCCTTCAGTACCCCAAGTTTCTGATGAAGAGGAATAATGCAATATGAAGACTTGGAACTTGGTTAGAGTTCTTAGCTACCAAAAGCGGCAGAGAATCGTTTGATCTAACAACCAGTATCAAAGCAAATTAACAATTAGCCGGATTGTAGAGGTTCTGTTTCTGTACCATGTTATCACAGAAATAAAGTTATTAAGGCTTGTGCGACTCTGAATGTGAAATAGTTATGTCTTGTGGATGTATAATGCTAGCACTCACGATTTCAGGAGCGAAGTCGAGTTCGTGATTTCCTGCTGTCCATATCCAAGGTTGATAAGCTACACTTCTTTCGGCAAACCTTCCCCATGTATCCCACCTCTCATTGTCGTGGTTGGGATATTGATCCGCGTAACACAAGTCTCCAACAAACAATACAGTCTGTCCTTTCTGTGGATTATTTTCGTAATGGGTGAGCGTTGAGTTTGAATCAAAACTCTGACCAAGATCCCCTGCAATGTTCATCAGCATTCTGAGCATAGAAAGGAGTAGAACCACAGATGCATGTAAATTAACTGCAGAAATAAATTTGCTGCGACTCGCTGATGAACTTGACTATCAAAACTAAATGACTCTGCAAAGACCAATAGGACATAGGCAGGAATGAACTTTTGAAGTTACTCTTGAGTCATTGACTCAGGGACGAATGATAATATGATTTACTTACCTATGAGACCGAAAGTGTATGGAACATCAGGGCCAACCTCTGGAGGGGTAGTGAACCAGAACTTTCGGACTGTTTGTCCAATCCCAACCTCGTAATAGTATTTGGTGTTGTACTGCCATTAAACGGTACAAACATCAGTTACATTTGCCAAACTTTACGCACCAAGCCCAAAAAATTAAAGTTTGCGGAGGAATCAAGAGATCTACCATCAAGTTGTTGATGGTGCAATGGTGGATGTAACCAGAAGTATAATTGTAGAACTTATAACGATTAACTTTGCCCTTTGCCTTTTGCTTGTGCTCGCTGTTTTCGCTCCAGTAGAGCACTTCGCTGGACCCAGGTTCGTCCGGAGTCACCCATGACACGATCACTCCTTTTCCCACGTGATCTCCTTGTGTTATGTGTACCTAAAAGACGCGCGCCGAAACCCAAAACCCAAATCAGAAACCCCAAAGACTAGGACGAAATCAACAGCAGTAACCTCTACCGAAACCGAATCAACTTGATTCAAGCTCGTCTCAGCGTCCCTCTACATGCAGACGTCAACCATTTCAAGTCACAAATGAACAGAAGGAAGAGGTTGTGCAATGCTAAGAGAAAGAGCAAGAACACAAGCTCAGTTGAGACCTGTTGAGGGGCATTACAGCCGGGAGGCACTCGGAAAACGTCGCTATCCAGAGGCATGTCCACAGTTTTCTCCACTTTACGGACGAAAGCGCTCGTCTTCCCTCCATTGCACAAGTCAGCCCCATTCAAGACCAGAACAATGACAAGAACAGCCCCGACAACAGCAACGGAACAAGAAGAAGAAGAAGAAGAACATCCCAGAACAGCCATCTTGGTCTTTATCCTGGGATAATTAGAGGAAGAGCACAAGAACCTGCGCGACACACACCCCCACAACATCTCGCGTCAACCACACTTCCCCTTATATAGCGTGATTGTAATACCCGAGGAGCACGCCCCTTCAAGATAGAAAGGACTAGGAGGAGGGATTTGCATAAAACTCGGGGAATATCCACGGGACTGTACGCATATACAGGGCAGATGCCCAATCTTTCGCAAGCTAAAATAAGAATTTCGTATCTCCTCAATTAAGGAAAGAGGCTTAGCCTTTTTTTGACGTAAAATGCAAATGATTCTGTCTGTTTCTTTCCTTCCCTTCTCGACGAGGACTATTCTCGATTATAAGCTCCTGAATTGATAACTGATTATTAATAAGTTGGGCTTGCGCTATATCCGGTCCACCCCTCTCCAAACACCTTCTAACATATTGATTTGATTACATTAATCCTTGAGGCTTGAGGGCCCCACTCTTAGCTTAAGATTATTTCTTTCCTTTTTCTTTCCTCTTTTTTTTTTTTTGGTTCCAATTTTGCTAGAGGCGAAATTACTCATGCTCCTCTCAAACGTTATTTGTTAAGGTTCATTGTGGGGCCTGCTCTTGATTTAATATTATTTCTCGCCTTCTTTTCTTCTTCCTTTTGATTTTTGTTTTCCTTTTCTTCTTCTTAGAATCAGCGTCCTCATATTCCAAAAGAAATAGCTAATGAATTATTGTGTTAATGAGTTCATATTTCTCTTTTTTTTTTTCGTACTAAGAAACTACAAAAACAACCTAAGCATAAGTAAGAGTGAAAAGAACCATTTATCAATTTTTGTATGCATTTCATCCAATTATAACATTAATAAGTACCGTTACGTTGTAATCCGTGTACTTTAATTTCTCAACTTTCATTTTATTAGGTGAATGTAGTAGGTCCTATAACCATTTATTTTTCATGCATCATTGCGTGATGTTTTAAAAAAATTAAAAATATGACAAAGTTAAGCACATAAAAAAAATTCTAAACATCCATTGTCATCATACAAATGCATAAGAAAATACTCCCTAAACATTGTTACATAGAATACTATATTTGCCTTTATTACTGGTATAATTAGATGTTGACAAGAAATTATAGCAATTGTAATCACATTCTAAGACAACCCCCGTTCATGCCTTTTGCAAGTATATATTTTTTGTCAATTCTAAATGCATCAGGATTTTATATAACCATCCGTGAAAAGAAAAGAAAAAACAATAGAATGAAAGATGGATAAATTGTATAAAACGCATGCATCAACCATAATATCAAAACAAAATATTCACAATCATGAGGATAATCTGTGAAAATAAAGTTTTTACTTTATAGATAAAACTAACATTTCTTTGCTCTCATGTATGATCAGTGCTTGCTCAAATTACAATAATGGAGAATAAGTTAAGAAGAAAACAAGCATGAAAGAAGCTTGAAATGTTACAGGTGCAGGAGAAGTTCTTGGGGTGAAAAAAAGTTACTTGAAATAAAAGAAAACGAATGAAAAAGGAAAGAAATAACTTAAATTAAGACCGGATCCGTAAGGAATAATGCAGTCAAATCAACAAGATAAGGGACTGGAGGAAAATTATCATGAGAAGGACCTTGAAATTGCAACGGGCTCCCAAGGAGAGTAGGCAAAGACAAGCCGAATGCAGATATTGTCCATAGGCATGCAGAGGCACACATGCTTGCTCGTGCACAGTGCACGGACACACAGTAACTGATGGAAGGAGAAAGAGGATGAGAACAGGCGATCAGATGAGTCAAGTACCGAGGCCAGATGTTCCGAGCCAAAATTTTCGTTAAGTGGAAAATTATTATTCTGATGTACACTACAGCGGATGTCACACGCAAAGGCGAGGATAGCCGGCAAAGTAATGATGGCGTTGATTAAATAATAAAGTTAAAGCGATGAGAAGCGTGATGGCCAATCTTAAAATAAGTAGAAGCTGGGAAGAGTGGGGTGTACCAGGCTGAAGATCCTGTTATATAATTCTACAATCAAATGCAAAAAGAGTTTGAGAAGATTATTGGCTTTTGTTTTTCTCAATGAAAAGCAAAAGTAATCTCGTTTTGTAGTGAAAAATATTAAAATACGTATGAAAATAATAAGATAAAAATAATTTCGACAGATTAAACACGAGATCGACATAGAGATACAATGCCTTAAAGATTTGTATTAGCATGAATTTGAAGATTTTCACAACCCTCATTAATTCTACAATCAAATGCAAAAAGAGTTCGAGAAGATTATTGGCTTTTGTTTTTCTCAATAAAAAGCAAAAGCAATCTCGTTTTGTCATGAAAAATATTAAAATACGTACGAAAATAATAAGATAAAAATCATTTCAACACATTAAACACGAGATCGACATAAAGATACAGTACCTTAAAGATTTGTATTAGCATGAATTTGAAGATTTTCACAACCCTAATTAAAGGGTATATTAGAATTGATCAAGAAAAAGGTGAATGCATTAAAATTTTATGTTACTCCAAGGACGAGAAGATTATTGGCTTTTGTTTTTCTCAATAAAAAGCAAAAGCAATCTCGTTTTGTCATGAAAAATATTAAAATACGTACGAAAATAATAAGATAAAAATCATTTCGACACATTAAACACGAGATCGACATAAAGATACAGTACCTTAAAGATTTGTATTGGCATGAATTTGAAGATTTTCACAACCCTAATTAAAGGGTATATTAGAATTGATCAAGAAAAACGTGAATGCATTAAAATTTTATGTTACTCCAAGGACGAGAAGATTATTGGCTTTTGTTTTTCTCAATAAAAAGCAAAAGCAATCTCGTTTTGTCATGAAAAATATTAAAATACATACGAAAATAATAAGATAAAAATCATTTTGACACATTAAACACGAGATCGACATAGAGATACAGTACCTTAAAGATTTGTATTAGCATGAATTTGAAGATTTTCACAACCCTAATTAAAGGGTATATTAGAATTGATCAAGAAAAAGGTGAATGCCTTAAAATTTTATGTTACTCCAAGGATGCGAAAAAAAAATTATTGGAAAAAAGTACAAAAAAATTTGGATCATTTCTCGATTTGTGCGTGTCATCCTTGCGCAGGGGCCATGCTAATCTTCTCTGTATCGTTTCAATTTTATCGGATGTCTCCGAAGAGACAATCTCTCTTGTCCCCTTTGGCAATATATCCTGAGTTGCATGTGTGTTTGTGGTCGATGTGGGACTGTTCCCGAGAAAATATTCAGGGCTCGTGGAGCGCCAGCTCGTTTATGCGCGAAACCATACAAAATTTAACACGTGTCATATGGGGCCCGCATTTTAATTTTTGCAGATTGCCCTTTTTCACTCACTTTCTCTATTCCCTAAATACCCTCGTCTTCAACCTTTTTCTCTCTCCACCTCTCTGTAACCCACGGAAAGAAAGCTCTGGAGACTGGCGCCCTCCTCCTGCTCTCCGCCCTCCACGACCCGCTCTTCCATGGCCGTCGGCACTGAGCCGCCGTCGCTCGCCGCCATGGGTCAAACGAGCCTTCTTCTTGATCGGCTCGTCAGCTCCTTCACCCATGTTTCCCACCAGATCTGGGTTCAACCATCCTCTTGGCCACTCTTCAGATCTGGCTTCCATGGCCACCGGCGCCAACGACTTTTGTTGCTCGTGGCCATGGCCGTCAGCAGCATGACGGTCGGGCCTCGCAACGGCCTCCGGCCCTTTCTGCTTCTGCTGCTTCCAGCCGACATGCGAGAGTCGCTATCACTGAATCCGACGAGGACCGCTCCCGCCGTATCTAGACGAGGGCTCACCTCGTCGGATTTGGCGCGGCGTCGACCCTCGCTGCCTAGACGAGGGCGGGCGGACCTCGCCGGATCTGGCGACGCGTCGACCCTCGCGGCTTGGGCGAGGGCCGACCTCGCCGGACCTGACGAGGCCTCGACGGAGTGGTCGACGTGTCCATGGGGCCACCTCGTCGGGGTGTCGTGGGGAGGAAGACAGAGGAAGGAGAGAGAAGATGGAAGGGCTCTCGGCTCTTGAAATCCGATCTCTTGAACGCCTTCGCCGAGCTCAAGAGACAGAACGAGGTCGATTTGGCCCTCAAGGTATCGCCTTTTTGGAGTTTGTGGTTCCTGGGTCTTTGCTTTCTTTGCTTTTCTTGTTGGTTTTCGAATTCTCTCTTTGTAACTTTTCTGTTTGATGTGAAAGATCTCTGCCTTTCTAGATAGGAATTGCAAGTTTAGAAGGCCATTTCTGGTCTCTGCGTAAGTTGCATTCTTTGATTGTGGCGGATCCTCCAACTGGTATGAGCAGAGCAAGTGATCTGGCAATTGAGTTTTGCTCTGAAGTTTGGTAAATTCGTTTTTCACATTGGTTTGTCGGTGATTCAATCGATACATCGAGCTAGTGAGTGGCATGGGCGATTTGTAGAAAATGGCGATTGTTGATTGATGAGATTGGCTTACCTTGCAACAATGATTCTTGTAGGTTTTTATGGCCTTGTAAATTTTATCCATGTTTAGGAGTTTCTGAGTTCGGGATTGGGCACTCTTTCTAATCTTCTACATTGGACATTCACAAAGAAAGGAGAATCTCTATGCAGATTAATTTCAAATTAACAGTTAAAAATAGTTTTTTTTTGGGGGGGGGGGGGGGGGGGGGAAAGAAACAGATAACAATAGTTACCTTGGGCAGAAATGCAGGTTTTGCATGTTTCATCAAGGAAAACAACAATGCGCATATTCAAACTACTTTTCTCATTAGTGTTTTGAGAAAAAAGAGAACCAAAGGAATAACCTCGCTGGATCACATGGGTGGTGTGAATTCTGGATGCACTATTTCTATATTTCCTTCGTACTATTCTCATTCTATCTAAAAGATTCCAGTTGTAGGTCTTTGAGTACGTGTGCAAGGAGGAATGGTACCAAACTGATCTTGCTTTGCGTTGCGACGTGATCCAACTATTGGGAAAGAACAAAATGGTTGCTCTCGCCGAAATTGTTTTCTCCGGACTTCTGAAAGAAGGGATCGAAGGTGACACAAGGGCATATGCCTAGATGATTGGAACATATCTAACAGCGGACATGATTGAAAAGGCAATGCAGACTTATGAGAAGATGAAAGCGACTGGTCGTACCCCAAATGAATTTACCCTGATGATCCTCATAAGAAATCTAGAGAAGGCCGGAGAAAGAGAACTGGTAGAGTTTGTGAAGAGAGATTGTATTGAATATTTGGATTCTCCTAGAAAGTTCCTAGAAGAAGTTGAAAGAAAATATGTATGAATTCACTCTTCCGCACTCATTCCAGCATTATGTTCCATATATAAATGCTCATGCCTCTTGGATGTTATCTGGAGATGAATTTTCTTTAAGGCCAGTCATCATTGCTCAAAAATGATTGTTTGACGCAACGGGAACTAGAGCTTTATACTATTGGCTTGTTCAAGTAGGAGTAGCGGTCAGTGGTCCGATTTTGTTCTTTGCGTTTTAAGAGTTATTTTGCTTCCACGCATGTTCTACGTTTATACTAGAACGTATTCCTTCTTTCCATTGGTAGCTGCTTATAATAAATTTTTGTGATTTATGACCTAATTCTGTCGTTTGAGTGCCAATTTTCCATGACAGCTTATGGAGGCCTGGAGAAGTATTGTGGTGGCTTTAGTTTTTATTATCCTTTCCCTTTCTTGATGCTTGAACTTTACTTTGTGACATGTGTTAGTGTGAAACTTGGCATCTTGAAGATGAAGTTCTTAACTTCTGTTCTTATTCTTTTCCAGCCGAAGAGGAGATCGGTTGAACTTGTTTGAGGACTTACAGCTATGCAAGCATGAGCAGCTAGAAGTTCTCCTCCAGCAATGAGAAGACGCACCACTTTTGCCGACTTCGATCAAAATCATTGCACATGGTTTGCAGCAGGATCTTGAATTTTTTTCATTGAAATAGAAACACGGGTAATCGCTGTCAAAATGTTATAGGCATTGGTGCGTAGCTAGGTCTCTAATCCAGAGGAGCTTAGGCCGGATGAAGCAGACTCGGGATGTTTATAGCAGGTGCTGTTGGCGTATTTTCTCATGTTGCAGTGTAACTGTTGCTTAGGTTATATGGAAAAGGTTTTCTAATTAATCAGAAAATGCATATGTTCTATTTGTTTGTGGATGGACCTCATTTGTTATGGTCACAAGTTGCTTCTAGTTGAGTTCTTCCTTGATAGATCAGTCAATAGACATTACTGTCGATAATCCCGAGTGTACAATTTTATTGTCCTTTTAAGGATGCCTCGATGCATTTGATCCTCTGTATCAGATTGTTTGTTGATGATGTTACCTTGTTTTCATTTATTCTCGTGTATTGGGCTCACTATAAGCGCAAGGAAAGGCAGGAAAATTGCATGTTCTGTTGAATTTAGGTTGTGGCAAAAGAAAATCTTTAGGATATGTTTGCATGTGAAATCTTCAAAAGCTCTTTTTTATTTCCCGGATGAGATGTAATGGATGATGTGGAACATAGTGTTTCTGCTAGTTATGTGCTAAAAAACAGATACAATCCATGGCCCAGTTACCGGCTATGTAGGTAGGTACTACCTCGGTTAAAAATTACTAACGTGTATTAACAGTTACTTTTTGCGTGGTAATAATTCGAAGGGATGTTGAAGGAAACTCTATAGTTTGAAAGTACCGACTATCTCGTGTTATGTGAATTCACCGTTTTCATAAGTGAATTATTGCACATTTACTATGCTTAACTAGGGCGAAGAGGATACTCATTAACAGGACCTTAAGAAATCACTTTGCGTACAACAAATGTGAAAATGGATACTCATTAACTTTACTTTTTGACAGTATATCCATTCCTTTCTTGTAGCTCCCATGAACAGTATATCTACAGGTCCAGAAATAGAGGAAGGAACAGTATGACCAATACAGAACAAGAACATCGAAAATCTTGACTGAGAAGCTAGCAAAAAGTACTACTTCTTAAGATAATTAAACACTGCAAGGATTTGGAGAGGGGAAAATGCACATGAAATAGGAAAATAAGTCGAGGGGAAAAAAAAATCAACATCCCTTCGAAGAGCATGAATGCGATTGCACTCTCTTCAGCTAGCCAAGTGACTCGGTGAGCTATTGAACATACTATGCCACATGAATGCTCTAGAAAGCACCATCTCCAACTCCAAGTGAGTCCAATTTTCCGTAGGAAGGTGTTGAAGAAACATCACCATTTTTTGGAATTCAAGCTTCTGAAGTTTATCCGACCACTGAACACAGCACAAGGAACAGAAAAATAGTGATCATCCCACGGGTTACGTACTTTTTTTTTTTTTGGGCTATAATTTACGTACTTTTTTTTTTGGTTGGATTTTTACGTACTTGTTTGTGCTATTTTTTTGTCCTGTTCATTGATGTTTGAAGGTATTGCATGTGCTCATGTTTATTGATTAACGAATGTTGCAATTTTATGGGTTGTTGTTTTACTACATGGCACTTCCGATAAAACTTCACGCAAACTTTGGCAAAAAGTTCGATTGATACGAATGTTTACTCTTTTCTAATTTTTACTGTTCCTTGTGAAAATTTATGCCGATACCATCATCTAGAGTAATACAGTAAATATGATATTAGCTAGGACAAGAGGCCAGCCAAATGTGTGAAAACGGAGACAAAGGGCGTGAATAGTAATTATTCTGTTTTTTTTTTCTGTTCCCAAGAACAGATTTAGAACAGAAATCCGTCTGGTGAAATAAATTCATTTTTCTATTTTCACAACATATATTAAGCCCAGAAATAGGTTTGGAACGTAAATGAGAAGTAGAAATTTTTAATGTTCAGGTTTCTGTTCTAGAAATAAGAATTCTTCTCATCGCTGACACATTCTCTCTGACGTGCACTCTTCTTCTCTCTCGCATCCATATCACTGGCTATCGATCGCCATCCGCCAGTCATTGGCCACCGATCACCACCCGCCGGTCATTGGCCGCCGATCAAGGCTCGACGGTTGGCAACCATAGAAATATTATGTTGTTATCAGACAATTTTTTGTTCGTGTACATTAATTTTATGTCAATGTCAAAAGCGTTTCTCTGCTCAAAAACTCGTCCGGAGAATAAAAATAGAAAAGTCTATTTCTAGCTGGAAATAACTCCTGCGAATGTAATCATTTTCATTGGTGCTCGGCAACAATAAGGGTCTGTTTGGTAACGTGTATGTTCATCTGTTTCTGTTCCCAAGAACAAAAAAGAATTAGAAATATGTTGGGTAACGCAAATGATTCTGATTTTGATTCTGCTCCCAGGAACACTTTTGGACCACTTTTGAGAAGCAAAAACAAAAAAATTATTTCTCAAGAAATTGAACACTTTTGAGAGTCTTCTTTCATTCTTGTCGAGCACTCACGAGGGTTGAGTTGGGTCAACCCAACCCGATATGCATAATTTTTTTAATAAATATTTTGAAAATTAATAAAAATAAAAAATAATTAAAAATTCAAAAAAGGAAAATTCATTAAAAAAATCTTAAAAATTGGAAAAAAAAATAGAGAATTTCCAGAAAAAAAACTAACCAATCCTCTTTTTGACGATTTTGTCTTTTGATTTTCCTAAATGACGATTTTTTCCCTCATGAGCAAATTGTTCTAAAAAAATCCCGAAAATTCCAAGAAAAATCTCAAAAAATAGGAAATAAGTCCATTCAATTGGCCAATCCTGTTTTTTTTTTTTTGTGTGTGTGATTTTACCTTTTGATTTTTCCCAAGCCTTGCATGATTTGTTTTCGGATTTTATTCATTCTGAGCAATAAAAAATAATCAAATTTACCTCTTTCATCTTTGGCATATGCATAGAATCAAGATAAGCGTGGAAAAATAAAAAAAATTAGCATATTATCCTTTCAATAAACAAATCTGAAGCATCCATATTTTAGCCAAAAAGATATCAAGGTGCAAGAGAATCGCACTTGTTGGGTCTGAAGAAAGTGATCAAATGTGATTATGCAATTATTTGATTTACATTATAAATTGGGAAGAGAAATTATTTTTCAGAACAAATTTTTTTTGTAGTTACAAACGCGGTCTGATTGTCTAAAACTCATCTAGGGAACAAAATTACAAAAAGTGAATTTAATCAGAAATACTTTTTGGGAACAAAAACGTTACCAAACAGGCCCTAAGAATTCAAATAACAATAAAGAGATAACAATAAAGAGCCAACGTCATCGTTATAATCCATATGGTACACGGGATGTGCCCAAGGGACCAGATTTTTTTCAGTATAGCCAAAAGCCACCAATACAAGCTCCTCTAGATTTTTTCATCATTAACCACCATTTTTATGTCAGCATCAAATAATTTGAATTCGAATATTTAATCCCTTTTCAACATAATACCAGATAAGAAACACAAAAGCCCGACCTTTGAAATGTTTTAAAAAAGTACAACCATACATTAAAAAGTCTCAAAGAAAGTATAGCCTTTTATATATAAAAAGACACACTCAACACCACATTTGCGACAAAAAAAAAAAATACACATATTAGGTATCTTTAGAAAAAAAAAATCTATTTTATATTTGTGGCCGAATTTGATGATAATTTGTGACGCTTTGTTGCGTCCTTTCATAACCCGCCCTGGTTAAGGTAACTGAATTGGTAATTTTACACAGCTTGACACAATCAAACTCAATAAGGCGCGATACTCATGTCATTATTTCTCAAAGAAAGAAAGGGGGGTAGGAGAAAAAAAGATCCGGTCGGGAGCGCAAACTTTCAAAATGTCAAAGAATAATGTAGAAAAGGAAGATCCACTCGATAATTTATGATCATGATTCACTTCGAACTGTTAACTAAAACTCAATTTTAACTCGATCACATTACTACATTGCTTCCACGCTCTATTAAGAAAGCATGCAAAACAACAGTAACTCCTCACCCTTGTCCTTGTTAAACGTGTCTCGAGTTTTAAGCCTGTTAAACGAAGTCGACTCGAATTGAATAAAATTCTGATATGCGGAATTTCAAGAAAAAAAAAACGAATCTTGAAGAGTATGGAATTCATTGCGTGTTGAAGTCGCAAATCAACGAAGGAAAGTGCGTCTTTGCGGTGGACGACTTCGTGCATGGGATATTTATCATATTGCACGTGGATTCTGTTTTGTGACTTCATCCAAGAAGATGATCAAATATATGGGTATGCATGAGTCAGACCAAAAAGGAAAGTGAATCGTGGAGCTTTCTTCTTTGACCGAAATTACTACAGATCTCCTATGGCGGTGGATATATATTAATGTATCTAAAGTTTCTTCAGAGCGTGGCTTTTGCATGGGCATTGCAAAAAGGCACCGCAGTTGGTGTAGAGTGAACTCTTCTGTGTTATGCACCGTGGTTAGTTGCATGCGAGGGACTTCGTAGTAGAGCTGTTGTTGATCCGGAAAGAAGTTTTTGAAGCGCCAATTTTGTACGAGTGCTTGATGTGCCAAAAGAAAGGGGCGTCGTAGTTGACGTGAAGACTTCTTTGAAGCGCCGGATATTGAGTGCTTGCTCGTGGAGTTTATTCCGCGGAATTACATCAAGAATTCAAGTGTCGAAGCAGATTAAATCTTGAGGTTAAATTTATGTTTTAATTTCTTTGCGAGATTGAGAGATTATTTCGCTAGGAATTGGGGGCTAAACACTGTATGAGTTCTTGGATGTAATTGGGGCTGGGAAACACCAAGAGTGTGTCTGTATAACTCGGGTGTGGTTTGTAATCTCCGTGTATCGCTTGTTCTATAGTGGAATCGTTGCTGCTCTCCCCGTGGACGTAGGTCTTTACGATTGAACCACGTACATCTGGTGTCCAATTTACTTTACTCTTTCTATCTATTTTATTGTTCGATTGCTTGTTCTGCGCAACAATTGGTATCAAAGCCAGGCTTGCTTGAATTGAAGTGATTCGATAGTGACAGAAGAAGCTAAAGGGAAAATTGACAGATTTGAGGGGAAGGACTTTGGTTTCTGGAAGATGCAGATAGAAGATTATTTATATCAGATGAAGCTACACGAGCCCTTGTCTGGGAAGAAACCAGAAACGATGAAGCAAACCGATTGGGAATTGCTGGATAGACGAGCGACGTGTGTTATTTGGTTGACGTTGGCTCGTAATGTCGCGTTTAACATCGTCAAGGAGAAGACCACTGCGGGTTTGATAAAGCCTTGTCGAACATGTACAAGAAGCCCTCTGCGATCAACAAGGTTTATTTGACGCGACGTCTATTCAATTTGAAGATGAGCGAAGGTGCGTCAATTACTAATCATATTAATAAATTCAATGTGATCGTTAGTCAATTGAATTCAGTTGAGATTGACTTTGAAGATGAGGTACGTGCTTAAATTCTATTATCCTCACTGCCTAATAGTTGGAATACTGATGTTACTGTCGTTAGTAATTCCTCTGGATTAACAAGTTTGACTTTTGATGGGATTTGAGATTTAATTCTAAGTGAGGATATCTGTAAAAGAGAATCTGATGAATCGGTATCTACTGCTTTAGTAGGTGAAAGAGGAAGAGCTAGTACTCGTATTAGCAGAAGTAGTATGAACATGAATAACGCAGTCAGTCTAAGATTGGCGGTGCTGTCTGTTGGAATTGTGGCAGGAGGGGGCATACTCGAAGGAATTGTTTTAAGCTGAAAAACGAAAGAGCTAAGGGAATTAGAGTTGAATCTGTGGATGACATTGCAGTTGTAGCTGAAAATTCTAATGGTGTCGATAGTGTCTTGTCTGTCACTGATAATTCGTCGTTTGACGGATGGATTATGGATTATGGTTGTTCGTTTCATGCTACATCAAACAAGAACTGGTTTGCTACTTATCAGTGCATAGATAGTAGTAAAGTACAGTTGGGAAACAACAATGAATGCGATGTTATGGGTATTGGTGATGTTACAATCAGAATGCGTGATGGTATTGTGAGGACATTGACTGGAGTAAGACATGTTCCAGAATTGAAAGAGAACTTAATTTCCTTAGGTGCCATAGATTCAACTGGATGCAGGTATTCTTCATGAGGTGGAGTTCTGAAGATTGTTCGAGATGTCCTGGTGATAATGAAAGGAATCAAGCATGGTGGCCTATATAAACTTCAAGGTAAGACATTGATAAGTTTCGCTCTTGAGACGTCGACATCTATTCGAGATTCTAATGGCTGCTCGAGGAAGGCCTAGGTGTTTGTACGGAAGCACAAGTTTGATGCTGCTGTCAGGAATACGCGATCGAGAGCTTTGATCGGAACAGAGACTGGTAAGTTGATCAAGCATGTGCGAACTGACAATAGCATGGAGTCCTGCTCGAAGCTGGTAAATAAATTCTACATGAAAAAGGCATAGTGAAACACCGCACTAGTTCTGGTAAGCCACAACGCTTTGCAGAATTAATGAGCAGAACGTTACTAGAGATGGCCCGTCAAAAGATCTCTAATGCTGGTATGGCTAGGAGAATTCCAGCGGATGCGCTTACTATGGCGAGCTACCTGATGAATAGATCCCTATCGAATGCGATTGGATATCGGACTCCCGAAGAAGTGTAGTCAGGTAATGTTGCTGATGATTCTACTTTTAGAATGTTTGGTTGCCCGTTGTCGCGACCCGTCCGAAAGCGGACGCGGCTAATGGATTACCGATCGCGGGCCTTGGATCGGCGCGGGCCCTCCCAGGCCCATACCAAATCACGGCGGGAGTATTTTTTTAGAAGGATTCGACGATAAGAGTCGATCGCTTTCGACCTTCAGTGTGGTCGTGGTGGCATGTGCAACTTGTGCATGCATTTGGAGTCGCCACCGGTCTTTCTTGGAGGGTAGACCGGAAACCTTACTGATCGATTGGGAGAGATCGATCAGTTCTGCTGAACCAGAGATTTTGGGTTCGGGGACTTGGTTACGCTGGTGTCATTACCAACGCCCTTTCGGTACCTAACGCGAGTGATTTTCCTAGCTAAGAGTTCATGCAGGCGTAATTTTAGGTGAGGTAGGTTTGATTCAAGGTTTCATGCAGATTGGAAGACTATTCCTATCAATCACAATCAACTTTAATGAAAGCGCAATCAAGTGCATAAATAAATCACATCAATGCACATCAATTCAAATCAACGGCTTCCTAATATAGCCATAAGGGCTTTGGGGAGGCGTGATTTGGGACCAGGGGTAAAATGGGAAGATTTTGGAGGCGATTTAGCCCGAAGGGCAAAATCGTCAATTTTTGGAAGGTTTGGATACCGAATTACCCAAAATATTCCATGGCCAGTAGTTTATGGCCATTTCCCAATTTTGAGAATTTTTTGGAATTTCTAGATTTTTCTTCAATTTTCTGGAGGACAATTCGCCCAAAGGGCGAAATCGTCATTTTAGAGGGATCAGGGTTCAAAACACCCGGGATGAGCCTTGGCCAGTTGATTGTGGCCATTTCCTATTTTTGGGGGATTTTCTTGGATTTTTTAGAATTTTTTTGGAAGACGGTTTGCCGGAAGGGCAAAACCGTCATTTCTGGAAAGATCAGGGGGTCCAATGACCCGAAACAGGTCGTGGCCAGTTGAATGTGGCCATTTCCTATTTTCTGGAATTTTTTAGAATTTTTCTGAATTTTTCGAATTTTTTTGAATTTCTTTATGATTTTCCATTTTTTTATTGATTTTTGAATTTATTATTATTATTATTATTATTATTATTATTCTATTAAAAATAATATTAAAAATTATTCGGACCGGGTCGGGTGACCCGGCCCATGACCCAAACCCGCAAACCCCGACCCGGCCTGCTTCCTCCACAACCAAAACGACGCCGCTTCAAGGATTTTGAATGGACGCCTAAGATCGCGACACGTGTCACGTTTATAACCGTCGGATCAAATTTTTTTGTTTTCTGTTATTAAGCCGCGCTGACGTGGCCGCCACGTGGCGCCACGTCAGCGCCACGTCGGCGTTGACCGGTCAACATGCGTTGACCGGTCAACCTTTGGCCGGAGAAGACGACCGGCGCCGGCGTTCTCTCGCCGGCGCCTCGTCGGAGGGCGATATCTCGGCCCTCCGACGTCCGAATCGCGCGAAACTAACGGCATTAGACTCGTACTGACCTCCTCTATCACATGTATGAATCTCGACGCAGCAGATCACCCACTGACTAGCCCGCCATCTCTGACCGAAGCTATCTCCGGCGAGGCCTGGTTTTGGCCGTTCTACACGTTATACGACTAACATGAGTTGTTGATAAGCATCCTAGGAGCTGCAGAGGACTTACCTGACCATCACAGGGCTTCGGTTTAGCGTGGAATGAGCCATGGAGCTTGCGACCGGTAGGGGGACGTCGGGAGTCGACTCGAGCATGTACCCAATAAAATCACATACAGTCAATGGCGAAAATGAGCAGTGAAGTATATGGATCAATTCTAGATCAATAAATCACGAAACGAATGAGTGGAGCTTGAGACGCCATTGAAGGCCGGGATGAAGCTCAAGGGACTCAACTCGCGTTTCTGGGTGGTCTCCGGCGAGTCCGACGGGTACACGGGCTTCCTCATGATGTCGTCGAGCTCGGGGGGTGGTCTGCCAGCTTCGGTTTTTCTCCGGGCGTGACGACGAGAATTCGGGAGCCTCGGCCAAGCTTGGTGGCCATGGCGGCGCAGCGGTGGCGTGAAGGGCGGATGATGGTCCAAGAGGATGAAGGCTGATGGTGATCATCGTGAGCCGGCGGGAGGAGGAGGTCTTGTTCGGCTCAGGAGGATTCCCCCGGCTCCTCGTCGTCCTTGAAGTTCGTTGAAGCTTAAAGATCACCATGCATGGGAGCTCTCGGGTGACGGCGGGACAGCGACGAGCCGACGTGCTGACGACGGCTGGATGACGGACTTGGGCCGTCGATGGCGTCGTTGGGCCGAACAGCAGCTGGAGTGGTCGGGACCGGCTGTAGATGACGGTGCGGCTGAACTGAAGCTTCAATGGGGGTTGTCACAACAGTTCGGGAACGCGGAACTCAATTGTGCGGTGGCGGAGGAAGCGACTGCAGGTGACTGGCGGGGTTCATCATGGCTGGAGTCTGACTGGTTTGGCTCGGATTCGGGCTGAGGACCACGGTTGGCCGAGGCGGGTGGAGCTGACGTGAGAAGTGGTCGCAGACCTGCTCGCGGCTCAAGCTCGCGTCGGCTCTGGCGATATTGACTGGGGTGCGGCAGCTGAGCGACGGGGTTGACTCGGCTCGAGTCCAGTAGTTTTCAGCGTTGGCTCGCGGTAGGCGAAGAGGTTGGCGACTGAGGACGTCGTTGGGGCGGGGCACGACGCGACTGGAGGTGATCGGGGTGGAAGGTGTCGGACGAGTTTGGGAGCGTCAGACACGATCGGGAACGGAGAGATATTCGTCGAGGTGGGAGGCGGTTGCCGCCAAGCAGCGATGTCGGAACGGGCGCGGCGACGCGAGCCGCGTTGGCCCTCAGTCCAATGTTCTCCTGCGGCGGTTCACGGGACGGCTGGGCCGAAGTTCCCGAGATATGCGGTGGTGTCGGAGAAGAGCTCCGCGACGGTTGGTGGTGGAAGGCCAGGATCCCTTCGTTGGTCCCCCGTGAACGAACTTCAGTCGTGCCTTTTTCAGAAGCTTTCTGTGGTGGCCTTCAAGCTCGTTGGACATCTACCCCAAAGCCTCATGCTTAGTCCCTCGCGCAGATGAAAAGAATTCGGATCTCCCAGCCACTTTAGCTTTCTCTCTCTTTTAATAATAATCCCACTTCTTTGTCCCTTTTCAATGTCTCCTCTTTTCAAAACAATGGCGCCGTTTCCCCTTTCTTTTGGCGATATTCTGTCCACTTGGCCTTTAGGGATCCAGCTCCCCTTGGACAATCCCGGTCCTTCGTTTCTTTCTAATTAGGTGAAGCATTAGTAACAACTAAAAGGGACGTTAGATTTGTATGTCAAGACTCAAAAAATGAAAAATTATCAAATTAAAAGACTCAAAAAGAATTTTTTTTTTTTAGCTCGGTTCGGGTCTATATTTGTGAAGGAACATAGTGACCCGAGCCGAATTTTTGAGATTTAAAGTAACAAACTTGAAGAGGAAATTAAAAAAAATATTTAATATTTTTGTGTATTTTTCTGACCACGAATGGTATTTTTCTGATTTTTTGGGTATTTTTATAATTAAATAAATTCGAAAAATATTATAAAATACCAAAAAATATTTTTTGTTCAAAATTGATCCCCGAGGCTAGGCCAAGGCTTCCAAAGTTGATTTTGTGATTTTATGACCTTTTTTGATATTTTTAATTAATTTTAAAGAATAAAAATCACAATAATAAATTGTCAAAAATCAGGTGTCAACAGCTGCCCCTCTTTGAGAGGAATCTCGTTAGAGGTTTCTCTCAAAGATAAGGTGGCACCTGATTTCTAACCGACTCAACTGGAAAAATGAGAGAAGTAATGCTACGACATTGGATCGCTTAAGGCTCATGATAAAAACTCAAATTAATCCCTGGTTTGCTCTAACCATTGGAACATGGGCCGTAGTGAGAGAGGCTTACCTGAAGCTCACCTGTCGGATGCTGCCGGTTGCGACAACTTTCAAGCGGATACCTAGGACTCGTCATTCAGAATATCCTAGGGAGATTAAGCTCTGACCTGTATGGTAGGTCATACCATTATCGGATTCCTAACTGGCAGGAACCCAGGAAGGCGCATCCCACACTTTGGGATTTGCCAAGGATTTTGATCCGTATGGTGGATCGAACCAGAAATGGTTCACCTACTGTAAGGTTTACCTAGGGAAACGACTCTTTCCGTGTCTGGAATTTGTCAAGGTTTTGATCCGTATGGTGGATCGGACCATTGGGTTGACCCTTCAGGCGGTCTCTACCAGTCCTTTGACCCTTCAGGCGGTTTCTACCATGGGTTGACCCTTCAGGCGGTATCTACCTTGAGTTGACCCTTCAGGCGGTTTCTACCATGAGTTGACCCTTCAGGCGGTTTCTACCATGAGTTGACCCTTCAGGCGGTTTCTACCTTATTTTGACCCTTCAGGCGGTTTCTACCTTGTGTTGACCCTTCAGGCGGTATCTACCTTATTTTGACCCTTCAGGCGGTTTCTACCTTTGATTTGACCCTTCAGGCGGTATCTACCGTTGAGTTGACCCTTCAGGCGGTTTCTACCTTTGAGTTGACCCTTCAGGCGGTTTCTACCTTTGTTTGCTTTGAAAAGGGGTCTCACGACGAGGGTTCTCCATGTCCGATGAGACTGCCTAAATTTTG
Source organism: Rhodomyrtus psidioides (assembly GCA_021437785.1). Lineage (NCBI taxonomy): Eukaryota > Viridiplantae > Streptophyta > Magnoliopsida > Myrtales > Myrtaceae > Rhodomyrtus > Rhodomyrtus psidioides. The sequence goes on along the minus strand of JAILYB010000022.1, from coordinate 3,201,822 downwards.
AAAAGGGGTCTCATGACGAGGGTTCTCCATGTCCGATGAGACTGTTTGATATTTTGAAAAGGATTTTTTTTTTTTTTTTTTTTTTTTTTTTTAGGGTTTCTCTTCCCCAAGAAAATATTGGTAATCTTTGAGAAGACAGCAATTGTCCAATTGATAAAATTTTATGACTTAAGCTTTATGAGATGTGCATTTTGATGCTGGAGGTTATCCAAAACATTTTTGCAACATGCAAATGTGATCACAAATCCCTTGCATGGAAAATCTGGATCAACAGTTTGAAAATTCCCAAAAAGAGTTTGCTCAAAACGTCAATTGGAATATTTCTCGACAAGGAGGCCATCTCACCTGTTTTGAGGTGATGATTTTTAGGGGATGCACTCAATTCCCTACTGACCTGTGCCTAGGTTTTAGGCTCATTCGCAGCGCATACATTTTGATCGGTCGGGAGGTCTTCCACGGGACCGTAATGTTGGGCTTGGATATTGGTTTTCAAGGGGGGACCCGCTTTGGAGTCGGGGCCATCGAATGAAAATCTTCACCATCTGCTCCGGGTTTACAAGTCAAGAACCCTGCAAAATGAGAAAGAAAGAGTCTTGCTCGTACTTCTTCGAGCTAAGCTATATGTTAACCCAAGTGTCCTAGTCAGAGAAGACGGTTTCAGGGTTGTAACATTGGTAGGATTGGGGACCGAAAAAGGCTTGTTTTTGGCCCAGAAATTACGAAGGGTTTGACATTGGTGATCATTGCAAATTTACCACCTGCCATTTTTCTCTCTGCACCTTCAGCTTTTGGGATGCGCAACCGATTTTGAGGTGTGCACCAGCTCTTCAGAGAGCGTTTCTTGTGGTATTAAGAGGTTGACAACTCTTTCTGTGTTTTTGCTCCACGGTTGACATCATTTGGGGAGCGGTCTTCTTGATCTGACTCCATTAGGGGTTTTTCCCTCTTCTTTTCCCTACCAGGTTTCTTTAGGGATCGATCAAATTGTTCACCCGAGCGTCGGCCTCGCTTTTACCAGGCGCTTTGCTTTTTCTTGATGTTCGGGATTTCTTTAATCCCTTGTCGCAAGTGGGATGCTTGGCAATTGTGCTAGATATATGACTTGGCTCGTAGCATGCTTGAGTATCAACTTAGTAGTTTCTTCGTAAACCCTAAGTCTTGAACTTCTCCGTTCCTGAAGTGATTTGCCTTTGTTTTGAAACTTGCAATGATCACCAATGGGTTTATGAAATGAATTTGCAGGCTCAACTTGGCTGTGCAAATGATACAGTGTGTGGGATAGAGAAATGAACGCTTCTCGTCATCCGATGGCACTTGGATTATCATATAAACAACACACAAAGATTGATGTTAGTCCGAGCAAGAAAATTTCTAACCATTTTCTCCTGATGCTGTCGGACTCACCTCCATTTTGCCCCGATTGTGGGGTGGTTCTTGACAGGGTTAAGAATGAAAACCGCCGTTCAAAGGGGTTATCAACGGTCACCTGTAGTGTTTGGGGGATATGAAACGAATGCCTCCGTCGTCCCAACCCATGTAATCGCTGCGAATGGTCCCTACTTCCGTAGGTCCAGATTTTGCTGTCTGATTCGCTTCACTTCTCTCTTAAGTGTGTATAGGACGTGTTTGGACTAGGCTTTGCCTCTCGTCTTTTGAGAAAACGTCCTTTTGAGAGTTTTGAACAACTTTTGATTGGAAAAATCTCTTTCGTTTTCCCAAAAATTTTACCAGTCAAGGGGATTTTATGGTGCACAATGCATGTTCAGACAACCTCATGTTTCAAAACATGAATGCCAATGAAGTTAGAATTCTATGTCTTTTCTAGACATCAGATTCTGAAAGCTTTTTCATTTTCTCTCTGTTTTTTTTGTTTAACATCTTCAATGGATTGGGGAAAGGGATACCTACCTGTCCACCGTGGCTGGAGATCCCTGAAAATGTAAAAGAAATATGTTATTGTATGTTCACGAATTTTTCAAAAAATTGGAACGATACATCTTACCCTTGGTCATGTGTTCCAGTGGGTAATACATGGGATGTGAAAACCTGTTTCGCCTTGATGGCGATTCCCCTGTGTCGCGACCCGTCCGGAAGCGGACGCGGCTAATGGATTACCGATCGCGGGTCTTGGATCGGCGCGGGCCCTCCCAGGCCCATACCAAATCGCGGCGGGAGTATTTTTCAGAAGGATTCGACGATAAGAGTCGATCGCTTTCGACCTTAGTGTGGTCGTGGTGGCATGTGCAACTTGTGCATGCATTTGGAGTCGCCACCGGTCTTTCTTGGAGGGTAGACCGGAAACCTTACTGATCGATTGGGAGAGATCGATCAGTTCTACGGAACCAGAGTTTTTGGGTTCGGGGACTTGGTTACGCTGGTGTCGTTACCAACGCCCTTTCGGTACCTAACGCGAGTGATTTTCCTAACTAGGATTTCATGCAGGCGCAATTTTGGGTGAGGTAAGTCTGACTTTGCACATTAACCAGTTTAACATGCTCACGTAATCATAATAAATAAATAGATGTCAATCACATAAACATCTATCCTACGTGGTGATCATGGAATTATGATTTAATGGGTCTCGAGCCAATGAGACCACATTTAATCATTTTAATATTTTAATAACGGAGAGCCGCTCTTCGCTTCTTCTTGGTTTCTTGAACTCTTCAAGAATTGGGCCCCAAAGAGCTCGCCGACTTAAAAGGCTCCCCCACGTAATCCTCGTAGCATTTACATCAACAATTGACTATGCTAAAAATAAAGATTACATGAAAAATAAAAGGAGTACGCAGCCTCCATTTAATAATTACAACCCCAAATATATAAATAATCATCATACATTCATATATACATCAATCACATTGATTAGGGATTTTTCCATGATCACCACCCTTCCTCGTAAGTAATAAATTCACAATTTAAAACTTAGGAAGGCACAATAAAAATTCTACGTTGAATCATATTCAGAATTTTTACGTAAAATAAGATAGCCATAAATTTTCGATTCAAAATTGATTTAGTCTCAATTTTTGCTACGTTGATTAATTTATCATATAAAAACAATCAACATCCATTAGCCATGTAAGACGAACAATTCGTTAATACATATTGGCCATAGTATTGCAAAAATTGCAAAAATCAATTAAATGCACGAAAACGCCTAAGGATTGGCTCTGATACCACTGTTGGGATCCACGTAACACGTAGCGGAAATAAATAACAACCCATACATGTATCTCCAGAGGCGTACTTCGTGCATTTCAATCGAAAAAAAAATCACAAAGCCTCAAAGGGAGTAAATAGATTACCTCTCGTAGCGTGCTTGAACGGAGGTGTCGGTTCGATGTTCTTCGATCTTAGCCTCCGCAAGTGTTAGGCATCTAGTTCGGACGCACCACCAATTGACGAACGGGGAGACGACTAATAACTCCACAACAATTGTGCTAGCAATATGCGGAATCAATATTCCGAACTTAGTATATTTTGCTCACTCAAGATGATGAGAATATAGAGAGTGTTTGTGTTCTTCTCTCTAAGCTCTCAAAAATTTGCACACTCTACAAAATGTCTCCCCCCTTCAACCTCAAAACTCTTGCCATCCTTTTATAGCCAAAAATACCTTCCAATAAATTGTATTTAAAAATAGCACTAACAATTATAAATTCTATCTAAAAATAGCACTCACAAATAAATGACATTTAAAAATAGCACTAACAATAGCACTCACAATTTATAATACAAAAATGCTATTTAAAAATAGCACTAACAATAGCACTCACAATTTATAATACAAAAATTCTATTTAAAAATAGCACTAACAATTATAAATTCTATCTAATAATAGCACTCACAAATAAATGACATTTAAAAATAGCACTAACAATAGCACTCACAATTTATAATACAAAAATGCTATTTAAAAATAGCACTAACAATAGCACTCACAATTTATAATACAAAAATTCTATTTAAAAATAGCACTAACAATTATAAATTCTATCTAATAATAGCACTCACAATTTATGATAAATAAATGCCATTTAAAAATAGCACTAACAATAGCACTTACAATTTATGATAAATAAATGTCATTTAAAAATAGCACTAACAATAGCACTCACAATTTATAATACAAAAAATGCTATTTAAAAATAGCACTCACAATACAAAAATGCTAAAAAAGGCACTAACAAAGGTGTTAAAAATAATAACCATTATTATTATTACAAGAGTTAAAGAGGTTACCAAACAATACAAATATGCATAACGTATAAATACGTATGATGTATAAATACATAGAGCATACGTATACATCCGTGAAACCGGGGACTAATTGAAAGAAAAATGTGCAATTAAGCCCTTTTGGTAAAAATTGATTAAATTGGAGGGCAAATTGACCTAATTGCACTTTAAGACTTTAGAATCCAATGTCATAGCTTATAAAAAGTGAGAATTGAAAACTAAAAGACTCGAAAATGATTTTTTTTTAGGCTCGGTTCGGGTTTATGTTTGTGAAGGAACATAGTGACCCGAGCCGAATTTTTGAGATTTAAAGTGACACACTTGAAGAGGAAATTAAAACAAAATTATCGAATATTTTTGGGTATTTTTCTGACCACGAATGGTATTTTTCTGATTTTTTGGGTATTTTTATAATTAAATAAACTCGAAAAATATTAAAAATACCGAAAAATATTTTTTGTTCAAAATTGGTTCCTAAGGTTAAACCAAGGCTTCCAAAGTTGATTTTGTGATTTTATGACCTTTTTTGATATTTTTAATTAATTTTAAAGAATAAAAATCACAATAATAAATGGTAAAAAAAATCAGGTGTCAACAGCTGCCCCTCTTTGAAATGAATCTCGTTAGAGGTTTCTCTCAAAGATAAGGTGGCACCTGATTCCTAACCGACTCAACTGGGAAAATAAGAGAAGAAATGTTATGACATCGGATCCTTAAGCCTATTGATAAAAGCTCAAATCAATCTCCGGTTTGCTCTAACAATTTGAACATGGGCCGAAGTGAGAGAGGCTTACCTGAAGCTCACCTGTCGGATGCTGCCGATTGCGACGACTTTCAAGAAGATGCCTAGGACTCGTCATTCAGAATATCCCAGGGAGATTAAGCTCTGACCTGTATGGTAGGTCATACCATGATGGGATTCCTAACTTGTAGGAACCTAAGGAAGGCGTATCCCACGCTTTGGGATTTGCCAAGAATTTTGATCCGTATGGTGGATCAGACCTTTGTGTTGATCCTTACTGCGATATTTATCAATGAGTGGACCCTTATGCGGTTTCTACCATATGTGACCCTTCAGGCGGTTTCTACCATTAATGTGATCCCTCAGGCGGTTTCTACCTTGGTTTGACCATTCAGGCGGTTTCTACCTTGAGTTGACCCTTCAGGCGGTTTCTACCTTTGATTTGACCCTTCAGGCGGTTTCTACCTTGTGTTGACCCTTCAGGCGGTATCTACCATGTGTTGACCCTTCAGGCGGTATCTACCTTGTGTTGACCCTTCAAGCGGTATCTACCTTTGATTTTGACCATTCAGGCGGTATCTACCTTTGATTTGACCCTTCAGGCGGTATCTACCATGAGTTGACCCTTCAGGCGGTTTCTACCTTGTGTTGACCCTTCAGGCGGTATCTACCATGTTTGAAAAGGGGTCTCATGACGAGGGTTCTCCACGTCCGATGAGACTGTTTGATATTTTGAAAATGGGTCCTGGGACGAGGGTTCTCCACGTCTGATAGGACTTTTTCTTTTAAAAGGATTTTTCTTCCCTTTTTTTTGAGACCCCGAAGTTTGTCGGGAATTCAGTTTTTTGAAGCAGTGAAAGATTTTATTTTGACAAAACTTCACTTGAGTCTGTTGAGGCGACATTCTGGGAGTTGGGTCCTCCAAGTATCCTGCATAAGTTTGAGCCTGAAAGATTTTTCTTCACCAAGAAAACGTTAGTAATCTTTGGGAAGACCACGGCTGTCCATTTTGACAAAACCGTATGATTTAAGTTTTAATCATGAAATGTGCATTTTGATGCTGGGGGTTATCCAAAGCATTCTTGCAACATGCAAATGTGATCACAAATCCCTTGCACGGAAAATCTGGATCAACAGTTTGAAAATTCCAAAAAGAGTTTGTTCAAAACATCAATTGGAATATTTCTCGACAATGAGGTCTTCTCACCTGTTTTGCGATCGTGTTTTTTTATAGGGGATACACTCGATTCCCTACTAACCCGTGCCTAGGTTTTAGGCTCATTCGCAGCGCATACATTTTGATCGGTCGGGAGGTCTTCCACGGGACCGTAATGTTGGGCTTGGATATTGGTCTTCAAGGGGGACTCACTTTTGAGTCAAGGTCATTGAATGAAAGTTTTCACCATCTGCTCCGGGTTTACAAGTCAAGAACCCTGCAAAATGAGAAAGAAATAGTCTTGCTCGTACTTCTTCGAGCTGAGCTGTATGTTAACCCAAGTGTCTTAGTCAGAGAATACTGTTTCAGGGTTATGATGTTGGTAGGATTGGGGACCGAAAAAGGCTTGTTTTTGGCCCAGAATTCATGACGAGTTTGACATTGGTGATCATTGCTGATTTACCTCCTGTCTTTTCCTTTCTGCATCTTTAGTTTTTGAGGTGTACAACCGATTTTGAGGTGTGCACCAGCTCTTTAGAGAGCGTCCCTTGTTGCATTCAGAGACCGACTCTCTCCATGTCTTTGTTCTGTGCTTGGCAGCATTTGGGGAGCAGCTTTTTTTATTTGACTCCTTTAAGAATTTTTTTTTTTTCATCCAAGTTTCACTGGGGATCAAGCAAACAGCTTTCATGAGCATCGGCCTTGCTTTTACCAGGCACTTTGCTTTTTCTCGATGCCGTGGATTTTTCTCATTGATTTTTGAAATCCCACTTTTTCTCATCTTCATAGGATCGCGTTAGACCTATGATCAAAGGTCTAACAAGGTTAAACATTAACTTAGGAATTCTTTTGCAAACCCTAAGTCTTGAACTTCTTCGTTTCTGAAGTGATGCTGCATCCGTCTTGGAATGTGCAATGATCACCAACGGGTTTATGAAATGATTCTGCAGGCTCAACTTGGCTATGCAAAGGATTCGGTGTGTGGGATAGAGAAATGAATGCTTCTCATCATCCTATGGCACTTGGATTACCATATAAACAACACACAAAGATTAATGTTAGTCCGAGCAAGAAAATTTCTAACCATTTTCTCTTGATGCTGCTGGACTCACCTCCATTTTGCCCCGATGTGGGGTGGTTCTTGACAGGGTTAAGAATGAAAACCGCCGTTCAAAGGGGTTATCAACGGTCACCTGTAGTGTTTTTGGGATATGAAACGAATGCCTCCGTCGTCCCAACCCATGTAATCGCTGCGAATGGTCCCTACTTCCGTAGGTCCAGATTCTGCTGTCTTATCCGCTCCATTTCTCTCTTAAGTGTGTATAGGACGTGTTTGGACTAGGCTTTGCCTCTCGTCTTTTGAGAAAACGTCCTTTTGAAAGTTTTGAACAACTTTTGATTGGAAAAATCTCTTTCGTTTTCTCCAAAAATTTTACCCGTCAATGGGATTTTATGATGCCCAATGCATGTTCAGATAACCTCATGTTTCAAAACATGAATGCCAATGAAGTTAGAATCCTATGTCTTTTCTAGACATCAGATTCTAAAAGCTTTTCTTTTCTTCTCTATTTTTTATTCAACATTTTCAATGGATTGGGGAAAGGGATACTTACCTGTCCCCCGCGGCTGGAGATCCCTGAAAATGCGGAAGAAACATGTTATTGTTCGTTCATGAATTTTTCAAAAAATTAGAACGATACATCTTACCCTCGGTCGTGTGCCCCTGCGAGTGCACACAGGTTGTCAAAATTTGTCCTCCTTGATGGTGAGTCCCTATCAAGGATAAATAGCAAGTGTTAACTCATATTCCCAAATTGAAGACAAATTGGGACAATACAACTTTACTCTTGGTTCTCATCCCGTTCTGACGTCGCGTATTGATATGAACCACGTCTATCAAATCCGCTTATCCATGCTTGGAATATTTACAATATCAATGGTTCAGCTGCCCCCGGTTGGGCAACGTCTGTTTTGTTATTTGAACAGATGGCTCCTTGGGTGATTTATCCACGTTTAACACCTGAGAAGGGAAAGAAATGAGACATTACTTTGGTATGCGATAGAAGATCGTTTAGGAACGATACATCGTTTTACCAAATAGGTGGCTTCGCGGCCAAACGTATTTCGTGTTGAAGGGGTAGATCCCATTATGCTCAGCGGGTGATAATTATGGTTCATGGAACTTGCTCCACGGATTAAGTGATTAATCCACGGCCTTCGGCTTGAAGATGCTCAAAGGGTGATGTTGACACTCACGTGCAATTAGTTCTAGATATTAATGAAAGATGTTCCCGTGGGAACCTTACAGTGCGATCAACAACATATGCAATAGGAGTATTCAACCCCTTTTCTCGAAGCATTTTTCATCGAGTAGCCATGCCTTGCATCAGACGTTTGATCACCGGCCTCGCGTCACCACTGCGATGGTCCTCCGGCTCCAAATTGATCGAGCCAAAGATTGAACTCATCGCCAAGGAAATTGCTCGGGTCTTCGAGCCATTGATGTTCAAGTTGGGTATCAACGATTGTTGGGGGCAGATTTCTTTCATTGCCTTCGTTGTGAGGGATTGGAGTTTTTGAGCTGGAACCTTCATCATTGCCCTGTTGGGGTTGAGACATACATTCCTGAAAAGTATTGATCCAAGTGTCCAGCTCCTCATCAAGGAGATCACCTGTTCTTTCTAGCCCTTGGTGCCCAGATTGGGTGTCGTCGACTGCAGGCGAGGGATTCCTCTCTTTGCTCTCGCCGTGAGCAATTTGACCCCTCGAATTGGAACTTCCTCCAATGACCGGCAGGTTCATATGTGCACTCTCTACCAATGCCAGATCCACTTCAAGGACAGCATTAATGACTGATTCGCGCTCAAACTGAGGAATCTCTATGTGCTGGAACTGTGGCATATACTCCTGAGGAGTATTGAGATAGCTCGGCGGAGCATTCTGATTTGGGTTAGAGGAGTCGCTGACACGACTGCTAATCCCGTCATTGCTGAAACACGGTTGGGTGCTCTTGGCTCTCCAATCATCATGGTTGTAACTCTGCCCAGCACTTGAGCTCCAACTGGCTTTATGATGGTTTAACGCTATCCTTCCATCCCTTAGCAATCTCCTATAGTACTTGAGGTGAGACTCAACGTTAATTCTAGAGAGCCCCGGCACATTCATAATCTCGAGTATGCGCAGTGGGCTAGCCGAATCAACTCCCAGCTCTCGAATTGCATCAACAAATTTGGTGTGAAGCTCATAGGTCCAGTAAAACCTTGTTCTCTTATCACCCAAAATATCGTCAATACTTCGGTAGCTATTCTCTACGGGATCTAGTCGTTTCAAAAGTTGTCCAGGGAGGGACTCACCGACTTTGGATTGGCTGGCTGCGACAGCGAGTTCGTCATTAAGAGAATTCCCCCTGTGATGATTCATATCCCATTTCTCAGAGGATGTTGGTGTTGATCCTATGGTGTTGACTTGCTCATGCAGATCTCCGGCGGTATCTGGCTGTGTCGGAAAATGCTGTGGAGAATACGGTAACAGCTGAGCGTTATTCGTCAACAGGGATGGTTCATCGAGGAACACTTCGCCGAGGACAACATGATTACCACAATTAAGGCAGGTGGCCTTGGTCAGAGCTTCCTTATATCTCGCGCTTTCAGCTTGAAGCTTCTCATTCTCCTCCTTCAGGACCAGTAACTCATGGTCTGCGTATTGCTGTTTCACCCGGGTTCGTTTGTTGGCGAACCAAAACTTGACCTTCGAAAGCTCCAATCCTATCTTTCGGCTCAACTCCATTTTCTGTTGTCTGCTTGGAGTGGGGCATTCATTGAAGAAAGCTTCGAGCTCTCGGATTTGGCCTGGAGTGTGGCGTTGTAGTTGCTTCCTTTTCCGACTCCGGTCATCATTGTATACTCCTTCTTCGTAGCTGAAACCTAGAATTTCATCGCTGGAGGAGTCAGTCTCTATGGCCTTCGGGCAGGATTCAGCTCCAGGATCTTCAAAGTCTCCCAGCAGTTCGTGCTCAGAAATGTCCAGGTCGGGCGTTTCTAGCAGATGGGAATAACTTTTAAACATGATGGATCGGGGTATCTCGGGCTGATCTAGTTCACTCAGCTTTCTCAATTCGCTCTTACGTGTTTGCTCACTCTAGAAATTTTCTCAAGTGATTGTGCGTGTCCTGGAACCATCCTTCAGGCTGCATATGAAGACCAGCAAGCAAGCGCTCCTCCCGAGATCCTGCAATTACTCATCGTCTGTATTCCCCTTTCTTTTTCCTCGTGATAGGATCACAAACTCACTTGCATTGATTCGATTTCATCGAGTAATGCGCTCGTCCCCTAGTTCAGTCTTCAAAGTGGTGGGTCTACAATCTTTCGGCGCCTTTTATGATTTGCTAGGCCCGAGAACGTGGGGAGCAGCGGTGTACCCGCAATTAATGACTCTGTTTAATTCATTTAGCTCCATGGGAATTAACGCCATGATCTTCTCTCAACCCCTTTTCATCGTTCAAACGAAAGTGGCATTTTCCCTGTGCATGCTGTTACTCTTCATTTCAGCATCCCGGGCGCTTGGTGAGGAATGAGTTCGTAGCCACTCAAAATTTTAAAGACCGTCTCTGGTTTCAGACTTAATCTAACAAGGGATCATCACAACTGAGCATGACGATGTTCGTCGATAGCGTTGGTTTTCATACATAATTAACTATAGCCATTAAAGAAAAATGTTCCCATAGGAACTTTACAATGGATAAAAAGAGTGATCCACTCGTGAACATGCTCTTCTTCCTATGGGTGTTCGTAGTGACCGACCCATCGTGCCCCGAGCTAGGTGCTAGATCATGGCTGTCCAAGCATGCCAGCTTCCCACTGATTGAACAAGGCATCGAGCCCCTCATCGAAGAAATCGTCTGTCGTGGGTTGACCAGCGGCAGGCAGAGCACCAGCCGACTGTTGCTCGAATGGAGGAGTGCGCACTCGCTGTACTTGTGACACGCGCTCTTGAGAAGTGTTGAAATGGCCTGGGAGGACATTCTGATCAGCTTTCAGTTTGCCGGTGGTCGGGTTGCTAGCTTGATTGATGCTTAGATTTGGCCGGGTATCTCTTGATGCCTGAGCATTACAATGGCGGTCGCCTCTAGCTTTTGGGCTCGAGACGGATTCCTCCCGGTTTAGCTCCGCTCGACGTTGTTTTAATAGCTTTCTGTAGGCAGCAAGGTGATTCCTGACCAGCTCCTTACTAAGCCCCGGTACATTCATGGCCTTAAATATGCGCGTCGGAGTTGCTGAGTCGATCCCCATTTGGTGAACCACATCTAGGAATCTGGAATGCAGTTCAGGGGGCCAAGCGAACCTCCTCTTATCGTGGCCCAAAATCGCATCGATGGCTTGACGACTGATTAACTCATCTCCAACAGGACCCGACCCTATCGAAAATTGTTGTGCATGAGGCTGATATGCTTTGAGCTGGTCGGCGGTAACATCCAGCTCCTTGAAACTATAACTCCAATCAAAGCGATGCAAATCCCATCCCCCATGAGGCATTTGTATCACCTTCGTAGGATCATCCTGCTCATGCGTGACTCCGGCAAAATCTGGTTGAGCAGGAGATGCCCCGAGGGAGTAAGGTGGTAAATGAACGTCTTCAATCATCGCGTGAGGCTTATCGGGGAACATCTTACCGAGGGCGACGAGGTTATCGCAATGAGGGCAAACGGTAATATTGAGAGCTTTTTCATACCTCATGTTTTCTGTTCGCAGCTTTTGGTTTTCTTCCTTTAAAATCTCGACCACCTGACGTTTGCGTTGAGCCCTCGATTTGGATCTCCTATTTTGAAACCAAAACTGGATCCTCGACTGATTAATCCCCAACTCCCGGCTCAATTCAATTCTCCACTTCTTTTTCATGTAATGGCTTTTACTGAAAAGGGTTTCCAGCATTTGGGTTTCCTCCTGAGAGTATTGGTGAGGACGTCTTCTTTTCCCGAGTTGAGCATTGTGGATGTCGTTGTCGTCGTCGTCGTGATCTTGATTTCTGTTGCCAGAAGTGTTGGGCTCCATGGTTTTGGCGTTAGACTTGATCTTGGAATCTTCGAGATCCCTCTGTGGTTCAATTTCTGAGATTTTTGAGTCAGTCGCCTCTAGCAGCTGACAGTAACCTCTTAAATATGTTGGATTGAGAAATGTTTGATTGGTTCTTGCCCACTCAGAGTTCTCCACTCTCTCATGTATGCTCACTCCCTATAAAGTTTTCTTCGAGTGACTCTGCATGTTCAGGAGACGCTCTTCAAGCATCATTAAGCAAACGTTCCCCCTCAAGACCTTGAATTTCTCGCTTAGCTTTTCAACGTGATGGGACTGCCAAACCCTGTTAGGGCTCTCTTCGATAGTTGCGCTTTCCTCCCACCTAACTCTAATAATGGTGATCCCGACAAATCTTTTACATCTTTTAATTGATGAGCCGGAAATCGCGGACCGAAACGAATCCAATGGTTCTCGTGAGGGGACCTCCTGCTTTACCCCCTAACTGGGCTCCACTAGCATTATTACTGAGACCCTTCATCATCCTCGAGTTGCTATAAAATGAGGAATTAATGTATGGAAGGTTAACGTTCTCGCATAATCAGCTTCTTCCTTCTAATCTCTTTGTTAAACTCGTCTTATTCTCAAGCCAACCCAACGCAAATGGCCTCCTCTCCCGTACGCACTTTTTCAACTGATGTCTTGGCCCAGTGGGAAAAGCTTTATAACCTACTGGGTCGCGGTTACGCGCACATAACCGATCATTCTGCAACCGAGGATGCAATCTGTGTCCTGCTCGAGGACCTTGATACCACTTCTCTCGAAGGTACTACACTGGGGAGGGAATATAGAACTTTCCCGACTCTCTTTGCACACTCCTTAGAGGCCTATCGTGTTGCTAGTCGGGAGGTTCTGGTGGCTCGCGTCTTGCGGGCTCGTTATGAGGATCGATCTGATCATTTGGTGCTGACCAACTATCTGGTTGATAGTTACAAAAAGGCCGTCGAGTTTGCTAATGAGCGGGTCGCGACGTTGCTTCGCGAGAGGAGAAATCTGGTGGATCAATTGGCCATATCCCTGACCACCGGCGAGCATGACCGCCGCAACGTCCTGTTGAGGCTTCAGAGCGACTGGCAGGAAGAACGGCTCGACAAGATAACCGAGGACATAGCTCGCGGGAATGGACTGGTTCGGGACCTGGAAGTAGTCACCGAAGAACACGAGGCCAAGGTCGCCGAAGTTAAGGGAGAATGCAGAAGTCTTCTCCTCAGGCTTGCCGACCACAACATGCGGAGCTGGGAGTATGAGCAGAGCATTAACAACATGGAGGGTCAGTTGGGCTCCTTTGTGTCGTTAATTAGGGCTCACTTTGGCTTTACTTTTCCACCCCGAATTGTATGACATGCTTCTGAAAACCCTCCGCTGAGCAAAATAAATGAAAGTTCTCGTGTGTGTTTTAACTTCTGCATGGTTCCTTTCTTCGAGCGTTCGAACATCTTCAACTTAGGTGAGCCGAACCATAATATCAATAAGTCGAGCAAATATGGATTTTATAACTCGCTCATGATCAGATGAAAGAATAGCCTCAGACTTATCCAGGAAAAGATTTCTCTCTATTACCTATTTTTTACCTGCAAATAGAAAGACAGAATCAGAAGGAATAATCTGAAAAAGAAAGCATAGACCCCTTTCAATCTTATGCTTGCTCGTGATTAATAAGGACAAGAACTTTTACAAGGGTTTTAATCTTGCGCGAAAAGTTTTTATCAATATTCCTCGAAAGAAAGCATACTATTGAAAGGAATGTAATTCACAATAATCGACTTTGATCAATTTCGAGAGGAACGAATTACTCAAAAGTGCGAGGCATAATAACGTGTTTTAAATTTAATTGAAGATACGGCATCCAAATCAAGGCCGTTTTGTTAAGAACGAGAGTAATTTGGACATCTATCTCGTCATTAAATTCAAAACAACATCGATATTCTCGATCAATTATCGTGGATTACCAGCGACGTAAAACATGCACGAAACAATTCAAGTGTATAATTCCTTCTAGAGAAATTGAGATTGGACTACTCTATACGACCAAAAGGTCGTGTAAGACTTCCAATTTTAATTTCCTCTAAAGGAATTATAAACTTGACTTGGGAGTATTCGGATGATTAGAGAAAATGCCACTATCACATTCCCATGACCCGTCAAAAGAAATACAACCAAGTTCCATCTGAATGTATACACCAATAGATCCCTAATACAATCACTCTAAGGGGTGGGATAGAAAAAGCCTCGATAAAAATAAACCCTATACAAGAGGACTAGTAATGGAAAATGAAACAAAGGAATGTGATCCTAACGTTTAAGGATGCCCCAAGTTCGATCTGTGGCTTCCGGATCACTTGCCCCAACTCGTCATCTTCTTTGGACGATATCTCAATAAGGTCCATAGTAGGCTCTTTTGTTGCTCACTCGGTGTTCGCCATGGGATATCATCCTCCTCGTCTTCTATCAAGGACGTTTGGGAAAAACACACACATCTATCCTTGAAATGGCATTTAATCTAATCACCAGAATGCAATGAATGAAATGCCTATATTTATATGAACTGTAATAGATTTGAGGGATAGAGAGTCTTACCAACCAAACTCGTCGACTTATGTGCGGTTTTAGGTGTACCAACCGCCCAAAGACATGCGCATGAGACAAGTGATGGTGAACTTCTAAAAATCAGAGGGTTTGGCACCTAAGGTTAAGGTTCCCACTTCGAGTTCTAGAAAGAGCCGATTCCATTGCACAGCTATCGTTGCATTGGGACTCGATCCATAGTTCGAAGCGAGCGGAATTGAAAAGTGGATTACCCCGCGTTTTTCCTCACGGAGATTCCATTCTCAATTCCTTCTATTGTGTTCCTAAAGGCGGCGCCCGGGGTTTTAGGCGCGGTTGTGTGTGTCCACGTGTTGTGATCATCATAATGCAATTCATGCACAGCAGTTTATCAATCAGCACTTCAAATCATCCACACAACATACATTCCTACGCCCAACCTGCATAAGACAATGTTAATCACGGACTACACCCCTTATTTCTCCAATCTGCCAAAAACATATAACACCTACCATAAGCGGACTTACCTCACCTTCGAGAGCGCCTGCAAAGTTAGAAAAATCACTCAGCGTTTTAATTACGGCCTAAGTCCACTTGAGGTCTAGAATCATATGTTCTAGAGCAAGAGTCCCCAGCGGAGTCGCCAGCTGTCGCGACCCGTCCGGAAGCGGACGCGGCTAATGGATTACCGATCGCGGGTCTTGGATCGGCGCGGGCCCTCCCAGGCCCATACCAAATCGCGGCGGGAGTATTTTTCAGAAGGATTCGACGATAAGAGTCGATCGCTTTCGACCTTAGTGTGGTCGTGGTGGCATGTGCAACTTGTGCATGCATTTGGAGTCGCCACCGGTCTTTCTTGGAGGGTAGACCGGAAACCTTACTGATCGATTGGGAGAGATCGATCAGTTCTACGGAACCAGAGTTTTTGGGTTCGGGGACTTGGTTACGCTGGTGTCGTTACCAACGCCCTTTCGGTACCTAACGCGAGTGATTTTCCTAACTAGGATTTCATGCAGGCGCAATTTTGGGTGAGGTAAGTCTGACTTTGCACATTAACCAGTTTAACATGCTCACGTAATCATAATAAATAAATAGATGTCAATCACATAAACATCTATCCTACGTGGTGATCATGGAATTATGATTTAATGGGTCTCGAGCCAATGAGACCACATTTAATCATTTTAATATTTTAATAACGGAGAGCCGCTCTTCGCTTCTTCTTGGTTTCTTGAACTCTTCAAGAATTGGGCCCCAAAGAGCTCGCCGACTTAAAAGGCTCCCCCACGTAATCCTCGTAGCATTTACATCAACAATTGACTATGCTAAAAATAAAGATTACATGAAAAATAAAAGGAGTACGCAGCCTCCATTTAATAATTACAACCCCAAATATATAAATAATCATCATACATTCATATATACATCAATCACATTGATTAGGGATTTTTCCATGATCACCACCCTTCCTCGTAAGTAATAAATTCACAATTTAAAACTTAGGAAGGCACAATAAAAATTCTACGTTGAATCATATTCAGAATTTTTACGTAAAATAAGATAGCCATAAATTTTCGATTCAAAATTGATTTAGTCTCAATTTTTGCTACGTTGATTAATTTATCATATAAAAACAATCAACATCCATTAGCCATGTAAGACGAACAATTCGTTAATACATATTGGCCATAGTATTGCAAAAATTGCAAAAATCAATTAAATGCACGAAAACGCCTAAGGATTGGCTCTGATACCACTGTTGGGATCCACGTAACACGTAGCGGAAATAAATAACAACCCATACATGTATCTCCAGAGGCGTACTTCGTGCATTTCAATCGAAAAAAAAATCACAAAGCCTCAAAGGGAGTAAATAGATTACCTCTCGTAGCGTGCTTGAACGGAGGTGTCGGTTCGATGTTCTTCGATCTTAGCCTCCGCAAGTGTTAGGCATCTAGTTCGGACGCACCACCAATTGACGAACGGGGAGACGACTAATAACTCCACAACAATTGTGCTAGCAATATGCGGAATCAATATTCCGAACTTAGTATATTTTGCTCACTCAAGATGATGAGAATATAGAGAGTGTTTGTGTTCTTCTCTCTAAGCTCTCAAAAATTTGCACACTCTACAAAATGTCTCCCCCCTTCAACCTCAAAACTCTTGCCATCCTTTTATAGCCAAAAATACCTTCCAATAAATTGTATTTAAAAATAGCACTAACAATTATAAATTCTATCTAAAAATAGCACTCACAAATAAATGACATTTAAAAATAGCACTAACAATAGCACTCACAATTTATAATACAAAAATGCTATTTAAAAATAGCACTAACAATAGCACTCACAATTTATAATACAAAAATTCTATTTAAAAATAGCACTAACAATTATAAATTCTATCTAATAATAGCACTCACAAATAAATGACATTTAAAAATAGCACTAACAATAGCACTCACAATTTATAATACAAAAATGCTATTTAAAAATAGCACTAACAATAGCACTCACAATTTATAATACAAAAATTCTATTTAAAAATAGCACTAACAATTATAAATTCTATCTAATAATAGCACTCACAATTTATGATAAATAAATGCCATTTAAAAATAGCACTAACAATAGCACTTACAATTTATGATAAATAAATGTCATTTAAAAATAGCACTAACAATAGCACTCACAATTTATAATACAAAAAATGCTATTTAAAAATAGCACTCACAATACAAAAATGCTAAAAAAGGCACTAACAAAGGTGTTAAAAATAATAACCATTATTATTATTACAAGAGTTAAAGAGGTTACCAAACAATACAAATATGCATAACGTATAAATACGTATGATGTATAAATACATAGAGCATACGTATACATCCGTGAAACCGGGGACTAATTGAAAGAAAAATGTGCAATTAAGCCCTTTTGGTAAAAATTGATTAAATTGGAGGGCAAATTGACCTAATTGCACTTTAAGACTTTAGAATCCAATGTCATAGCTTATAAAAAGTGAGAATTGAAAACTAAAAGACTCGAAAATGATTTTTTTTTAGGCTCGGTTCGGGTTTATGTTTGTGAAGGAACATAGTGACCCGAGCCGAATTTTTGAGATTTAAAGTGACACACTTGAAGAGGAAATTAAAACAAAATTATCGAATATTTTTGGGTATTTTTCTGACCACGAATGGTATTTTTCTGATTTTTTGGGTATTTTTATAATTAAATAAACTCGAAAAATATTAAAAATACCGAAAAATATTTTTTGTTCAAAATTGGTTCCTAAGGTTAAACCAAGGCTTCCAAAGTTGATTTTGTGATTTTATGACCTTTTTTGATATTTTTAATTAATTTTAAAGAATAAAAATCACAATAATAAATGGTAAAAAAAATCAGGTGTCAACACCCTGTCAAGGATAAATAACGAGTATCAATTCATATTCTCAAATTCAAGACAAATTGGAACGATACAACTTTACTCTTGGTTCTCATCCCGTTCTGATATTGCGTATTGATACGAACAATATCTATCAAATCCGCCTATCCATTCTTGGAGTGTTTGCAACATCAATGGTTCATCTGCCCCCAGTTAGGCGACGTCTGTTCTGTTATTCGAACAAATGGCTCCTTGGGTGATTTATCCACGTTTATCACCTGAGAAGGGAAAGAAAGGAGACATTACTTCGGTATTCGATTGAAGATCGTTTAGGAACGATACATCGTTTTACCAAATAGGTGGCTTCGCGGCCAAACGTATTTCGTATTGAAGGGGTAGATCCCATTATACTCCACGGGTGATAGTCATTGTTCGGGGAGATCCCATTATACTCCACGGGTGATAGTCATTGTTCGGGGAACTTGCTCCACGGATTAAGCGATTAATCCACGGCCCTCGGCTTGAAGATGCTCAAAGGGTGATGTTGACACTCACGCGCAATTAGTTCTAGACATTAATGAAAGATGTTCCCGTGGGAACCTTACAGTGCGATCAACAACATATTCAATAGGAGTGTTCCACCCCTTTCGTCTAAGCATTTTTCATCGAGTAACCATGCCTTGCATCAGACGTTTGGTCACCTGCCTTGCGTCACCACTGCGATGGCCCTCCGGCTCCAAATTGATCGAGCCAAAGATTGAACTCATCGCCAAGGAAATTGCTCGGGTCTTCGAGCCATTGATGCTCAAGTTGGGTATCAACAATTGTTGGGGGCAGATTTCCTTCATCGCCTTCATTGTGAGGAACTGGAGTCTTTGAGCTGGAACCTTCATCATTGCCCTGTTGGGGTCGAGACATACATTCCTGAAGAGTATTGATCCAAGTGTCCAGCTCCTCCTCAAGGAAATCGCCTGTTCTTTCTAGCCCTTGGTGCCCAGATTGGCTGTCGTCGACTACAGGCGAGGGATTCCTCTCTTTGCTCTCGCCGTGAGCAACTTGACCCCTCGAATTGGAACTTCCTCCAATGACCGGCAGGTTTATATGTGCACTCTCTACCAATGCCAGATCCGCTTCAGGGACAGCATTAATGACCGAATTGCGCTCAAACTGAGGAATCCCTATGTGCTGGAACTGTGGTATATACTCTTGAGGAGTATTGAGATAGCTCGGCGTAGCATTCTGATTTGGGTTAGAGGAGTCGCTGACACGACTGCTGGTCCCGTCATTGCTGAAACGCGGTTGGGTGCTCTCGGCCCTCCAACCATCGTGGTTGTAACTCTGCCCGGCACTTGAGCTCCCACTGGCTTTATGATGGTTTAACGCTATCCTTCCATCCCTTAGCAATCTCCTATAGTACTTGAGGTGAGACTCGACGTTAATTCTAGAGAGCCCCGGCACATTCATAATCTCGAGTATGCGTAGTGGGCTAGCCGAATCAACTCCCAGCTCTCGAATTGCATCAACAAATTTGGTGTGAAGTTCATAGGTCCAGTAAAACCTTGTTCTCTTATCACCCAAAATATCGTCAATACTTCGGTAGCTATTCTCTACGGGATCTAGTCGTTTCAAAAGTTGTCCAGGGAGGGACTCACCGACTTTGGATTGGCTGGCTGCGACAGCGAGCTCGTCATTGAGAGAACTCCCCCTGTGATGATTCATATCCCATTTCTCAGAGGATGTTGGTGTTGATCCTATGGTGTTGACTTGCTCATGCAGATCTCCGGCGGTATCTGGCTGTGTCGGAAAATGCTGTGGAGAATACGGTAACAGCTGAGCGTTATTCGTCAACAGGGATGGTTCATCGAGGAACACCTCGCCGAGGACAACAGGATTACCACAATTAAGGCAGGTGGCCTTGGTCAGAGCTTCCTTATATCTCGCGCTTTCAGCTTGAAGCTTCTCATTCTCCTCCTTCAGGACCAGTAACTCATGGTCTGCGTATTGCTGTTTCACCCGGGTTCGTTTGTTGGCGAACCAAAACTTGACCTTCGAAAGCTCCAATCCTATTTTTCGGCTCAACTCCATTTTCTGTTGTCTGCTTGGAGTGGGGCATTCATTGAAGAAAGCTTCGAGCTCTCGGATTTGGCCTGGAGTGTGGCGTTGAAGTTGCTTCCTTTTCCGACTCCGGTCATCATTGTATACTCCTTCTTCGTAGCTGAAACCTAGAATTTCATCGCTGGAGGAGTCAGTCTCCATGGTCTTCGGGCAGGATTCAGCTCCAGGATCTTCAAAGTCTCCCAGCAGTTCGTGCTCAGAAATGTCCAGGTCGGGCGTTTCTAGCAGATGGGAATAGCTTTTAAACATGATGGATCGGAGTATCTCGGGCTGATCTAGTTCCCTCAGCTTTCTCTATTCGCTCTTACGTGTTTGCTCACTCTAGAAATTTTCTCAAGTGATTGTGTGTGTCCTAGAACCATCCTTCAGGCTGCATATGAAGGCCAGCAAGCAAGCGCTCCTCCCGAGACCCTGTAATTACTCATCGTCTGTATTCCCCTTTCTTTTTCCTCGTGATAGGATCACAAACTCTTTTGCATTGATTCGGTTTCATCGAGTATTGCGCTCGTCCCCTAGTTCAGTCTTCAAAGTGGTGGGTCTACAATCTTTCGGCGCCTTTTATGACTTGCTAGGCCCGAGAACGTGGGGAGCAGCGGTGGACCCGCAATTAATGACTCCGTTTAATTCATTTAGCTCCATGGGAATTAACGCTATGATCTTCTCTCAACCCCTTTTCATCGTTCAAACGAAAGTGGCATTTTCCCTGTGCATGCTGTTACTCTTCATTTCAGCATCCCGGGCGCTTGGTGAGGAATGAGTTCGTGGCCACTCAAAATTTTAAAGACCGTCTCTGGTTTCAGACTTAATCTAACAAGGGATCATCACAACTGAGCATGACGATGTTCGTCGATAGCGTTGGTTTTAATATAGAATTAACTATAGTCATTAAAGAAAAATGTTCCCGTAGGAACTTCACAACGGATAAAATGAGTGATCTACTCGTGAACATGTTCTTCTTCCTATGGGTGTTCGTAGTGACCGACCCATCGTGCCCCGAGCCAGGTGCTAGATCATGGCTGTCCAAGCATGCCAGCTTCCCACTGATTGAATAAGGCATCGAGCCCCTCATCGAAGAAATCGTCTGTCGTGGGTTGACCATCGGCAGGCAGAGCACCAGCCGACTGTTGCTCGAATGGAGGAGTGCGCACTCGCTGTACTTGTGACACGCGCTCTTGAGAAGTGTTGAAATGGCCTGGGAGGACATTCTGGTCAGCTTTCAGTTTGCCGGTGGTCGGGCTGCTAGTTTGATTGATGCTTAGATTTGGCCGGGTATCTCTTGATGCCTGAGCATTACAATGGCGGTCGCCCCTAGCTTTTGAGCTCGAGACGGATTCCTCCCGGTTTAGCTCCGCTCGACGTTGTTTTAATAGCTTTCTGTAGGCAGCAAGGTGATTCCTGACCAGTTCCTTACTAAGCCCCGGTACATTCATGGCCTTAAATATGCGCGTCGGAGTTGCTGAATCGATCCCCATTTGGTGAACCACGTCTAGGAATCTGGAATGCAGTTCAGGGGGCCAAGCGAACCTCCTCTTATCGTGGCCCAAAATTGCATCGATGGCTTGACGACTGATTAACTCATCTCCAGCGGGACCCGACCCTATCGAAAATTGTTGTGCATGAGGATGATATGCTTTGAGCTGGTCGGCGGTAACATCCAGCTCCTTGAAACTGTAACTCCAATCAAAGCGATGCAAATCCCATCCCCCAGGAGGCATTTGTATCATCTTCGTGGGATCATCCTGCTCATGCGTGACTCCGGCAAAATCTGGTTGAGCAGGAGATGCCCCGAGGGAGTAGGGTGGTAAATGAACGTCTTCAATCATCGCGTGAGGCTTATCGGGGAATATCTTACCGAGGGCGACGAGGTTATCGCAATGAGGGCAAACGGTAATATTGAGAGCTTTTTCATACCTCATGTTTTCTGTTCGCAGTTTTTGGTTTTCTTCCTTTAAAATCTCGACCACCTGACGTTTGCGTTGAGCCCTCGATTTGGATCTCCTATTTTGAAACCAAAACTGGATCTTCGACTGATTAATCCCCAACTCCCGGCTCAATTCAATTCTCCATTTCTTTTTCATGTAATGGCTTTTACTGAAAAGGGTTTCCAGCATTTGGGTTTCCTCCTGAGAGTATTGGTGAGGACGTCTTCTTTTCCCGAGTTGAGCATCGTGGATGTCGTTGTCGTCGTCGCCGTGATCTTGATTTCCATTGCCAGAAGTGTTGGGCTCCATGGTTTTGGCGTTAGACTTGATCTTGGAATCTTCGAGATCCCTCTGTGGTTCAATTTCTGAGATTTTTGAGTCAGTCGCCTCTAGCAGCTGACAGTAACCTCTTAAATATGTTGGATTGAGAAATGTTTGATTGGTTCTTGCCCACTCAGAGTTCTCCACTCTCTCCTGTATGCTTACTCCCTATAAAGTTTTCTTCAAGTGACTTTGCATGCTCAGGAGACGCTCTTCAAGCATCATTAGGCAAGCGTTCCCCCTCAAGACCTTGAATTTCTCGCTTAGCTTTTCAACGTGATGGGACTGCCAAACCCTGTTAGGGCTCTCTTCGATAGTTGCGCTTTCCTCCCACCTAACTCTAATAATGGTGATCCCGACAAATCTTTTACATCTTTTAATTGATGAGCCGGAAATCGCGGACCTAAACGAATCCAATGGTTCTCGTGAGGGGACCTCCTGCTTTACCCCCTAACTGGGCTCCACCAGCATTATTACTGAGACCCTTCATCATCCTTGAGTTGCTATAAAATGAGGGATTAACGTATGGTAGATTAGCGTTCTCGCATAATCAGCTTCTTCCTTCTAATCTCTCTATTAGCCTCGTCTTATTCTCAAGCCAACCCAACGCAAATGGCCTCTTCTCCCGTGCGCACTTTTTCGACTGATGTCTTGGCCCAGTGGGAAACGCTTTATAACCTATTGGGTCGCGGTTACGCGCACATAACCGATCATTCTGCAACCGCGGATGAAATCCGTGTCCTACTCGAGGACTTAGATACCACTTCCCTCGAAGGTACTACGCTGGGGAGGGAATATAGAACTTTCCCGACCCTCTTTGCACACTCCTTAGAGGCCTACCGTGTTGCTGATCGGGAGGTTCTCGTGGCTCGCGTCTTGCGGGCTCGTTACCAGGATCGGTCTGATCATTTGGTGCTGACCAACTATCTGGCCGATAGTCACAAAAAGGCCGTCGAGTTTGCCAATGAGAGGGTCGCGACGTTGCTTCGCGAGAGGAGAAAACTGGTGGATCAATTGGCCCTATCCCTGACCGCTGGCGAGCACGACCGCCACAATGTCCTATTGAGGCTGCAAAGCGACTGGCAGGAAGAACGACTCGACAAAATAACCGCAGACATAGCTCACGGGAATGGATTAGTTCGGGACTTGGAAATAATCACTGAAGAACACGAGGTCAAGGTCACTGAGGTTAAGGGAGAATGCAGAAACCTTTTCCTCAAGCTCGCGGACCAGGACATGCGAAGTCGTGAGTACGGGCAGAGCATTAACAACATGGAGGGTCAGTTGGGCTCCTTTGTGTCGTTAATTAGGGCTCACTTTGGCTTTACTTTTCCACCCCGAATTGTATGACCTGCTTCTGAAAACCCTCCGCTGAGCAAAATAAATGAAAGTTCTCGTGTGTGTTTTAACTTCTGCATGGTTCCTTTCTCCGAGCGTTCGAACATCTTCAACTTAGGTGAGCCGAACCGTAATATCAATAAGTTGAGCAAATATGGATTTTATAACTCGCTCATGATCAGATGAAAGAATAGCCTCAGACTTATCCAGGAAAAGATTTCTCTATGTTACCTATTTTTTACCTGCAAATGAAAAGACAGAATCAGAAGGAATAATTTGAAAAAGAAAGCAAAAACCCCTTTCAATCTTATGCTTACCCATGATTAATAAGGACAAGAACTTTTACAAGGGTTTTAATCTTGCGCGAAAAGTTTTTTTATCAATATTCTTCGAAAGCAAGCATACTATTGAAAGGAATGTAATTCACAACAATTGCTTTTGATCAATTTCGAGAGGAACGAATTACTCAAAAGTACGAGGCATAATAACGTGTTTTAAATTTAATTGAAGATACGACATCCAAATCAAGGCCGTTTTGTTAAGAACGAGAGTAATTTGGACATCTATCTCGTCATTAAATTCAAAACAACGCCGATATTCTCGGTCAATTATCGTGGATTACCAGCGGCGCACAATCACGCATGAACCAATTCAAGTGTATAATTCCTTCTAGCGAAATTGGGGTTGGATTACCCTATACGACCAAAAAGGTCATGCGAGATTTCCAATTTTGATTTCCTCTAAAGGAATTATAAACTTGACTTGGGAGTATTCGGATGATTAGAGAAAATGCCACTATCACATTCCCATGTCCCGTCAAAAGAAATACAACCAAGTTCCATCTGAATGTATACACCAATAGGTCCCTAATACAATCAACTCTAAGGGGTGAGATAGAGAAAGCCTCGATAAAAATAAACCCTATACAAGAGGACTAGTAATGGAAAATGAAACAAAGGAATGTGATCCTAACGTTTAGGGATGCCCCAAGTTCGATCTGTGACCTCCGGATCACTTGCCCCAACTCGTCATCTTCATTGGACGATATCTCAATAATGTCCATAGTAGGCTCCTTTGTTGCTCACTCGGTGTTTGTCATGGGATATCATCCTTTTCGTCTTCTATCAAGGACGTTTGGGAAAAACACACACATCTATCCTTGAAATGGCATTTAATCTAATCACCAGAATGCAATGAATGAAATGCCTATATTTATATGAACTGTAATAGATCTGAGGGATAGAGAGTCTTACCAACCAAACTCGTCGACTTATGTGTGGTTTTAGGTGTACCAACCGCCCAAAGACATGCGCATGAGACAAGTGATGGTGAACTTCTAAAAATCAGAGGGTTTGGCACCTAAGGTTAAGGTTCCCACTTCGAGTTCTAGAAAGAGCCGATTCCATTGCACAGCTATCGTTGCATTGGGACTCGATCCATAGTTCGAAGCGAGCGGAATTGAAAAGTGGATTACCCCGCGTTTTTCCTCACGGAGATTCCATTCTCAATTCCTTCTATTGTGTTCCTAAAGGCGGCGCCCGGGGTTTTAGGCGCGGTTGTGTGTGTCCACGTGTTGTGATCATCATAATGCAATTCATGCACAACAGTTTATCAATCAGCACTTCAAATCATCCACACAACATACATTCCTACGCCCAACCTGCATAAGACAATGTTAATCACGGACTACACCCCTTATTTCTCCAATCTACCAAAAACATATAACACCTACCATAAGCGGACTTACCTTACCTTCGAGAGCGCCTGCAAGGTTAGAAAAATCACTCAGCGTTTTAATTACGGCCTAAGTCCACTTGAGGTCTAGAATCATATGTTCTAGAGCAAGAGGTCCCCAGCGGAGTCGCCAGCTGTCGCGACCCGTCCGAAAGCGGACGCGGCTAATGGATTACCGATCGCGGGCCTTGGATCGGCGCGGGCCCTCCCAGGCCCATACCAAATCGCGGCGGGAGTATTTTTTTAGAAGGATTCGACGATAAGAGTCGATCGCTTTCGACCTTCAGTGTGGTCGTGGTGGCATGTGCAACTTGTGCATGCATTTGGAGTCGCCACCGGTCTTTCTTGGAGGGTAGACCGGAAACCTTACTGATCGATTGGGAGAGATCGATCAGTTCTGCTGAACCAGAGATTTTGGGTTCGGGGACTTGGTTACGCTGGTGTCATTACCAACGCCCTTTCGGTACCTAACGCGAGTGATTTTCCTAGCTAAGAGTTCATGCAGGCGTAATTTTAGGTGAGGTAGGTTTGATTCAAGGTTTCATGCAGATTGGAAGACTATTCCTATCAATCACAATCAACTTTAATGAAAGCGCAATCAAGTGCATAAATAAATCACATCAATGCACATCAATTCAAATCAACGGCTTCCTAATATAGCCATAAGGGCTTTGGGGAGGCGTGATTTGGGACCAGGGGTAAAATGGGAAGATTTTGGAGGCGATTTAGCCCGAAGGGCAAAATCGTCAATTTTTGGAAGGTTTGGATACCGAATTACCCAAAATATTCCATGGCCAGTAGTTTATGGCCATTTCCCAATTTTGAGAATTTTTTGGAATTTCTAGATTTTTCTTCAATTTTCTGGAGGACAATTCGCCCAAAGGGCGAAATCGTCATTTTAGAGGGATCAGGGTTCAAAACACCCGGGATGAGCCTTGGCCAGTTGATTGTGGCCATTTCCTATTTTTGGGGGATTTTCTTGGATTTTTTAGAATTTTTTTGGAAGACGGTTTGCCGGAAGGGCAAAACCGTCATTTCTGGAAAGATCAGGGGGTCCAATGACCCGAAACAGGTCGTGGCCAGTTGAATGTGGCCATTTCCTATTTTCTGGAATTTTTTAGAATTTTTATGAATTTTTCGAATTTTTTTGAATTTCTTTATGATTTTCCATTTTTTTATTGATTTTTGAATTTATTATTATTATTATTATTA
The DNA here is from genome assembly GCA_021437785.1 of Rhodomyrtus psidioides. Classification (NCBI taxonomy): domain Eukaryota; kingdom Viridiplantae; phylum Streptophyta; class Magnoliopsida; order Myrtales; family Myrtaceae; genus Rhodomyrtus; species Rhodomyrtus psidioides. The sequence continues at coordinate 3,175,044 of JAILYB010000022.1, read as the reverse complement.
TTATTCTATTAAAAATAATATTAAAAATTATTCGGACCGGGTCGGGTGACCCGGCCCATGACCCAAACCCGCAAACCCCGACCCGGCCTGCTTCCTCCACAACCAAAACGACGCCGCTTCAAGGATTTTGAATGGACGCCTAAGATCGCGACACGTGTCACGTTTATAACCGTCGGATCAAATTTTTTTGTTTTCTGTTATTAAGCCGCGCTGACGTGGCCGCCACGTGGCGCCACGTCAGCGCCACGTCGGCGTTGACCGGTCAACATGCGTTGACCGGTCAACCTTTGGCCGGAGAAGACGACCGGCGCCGGCGTTCTCTCGCCGGCGCCTCGTCGGAGGGCGATATCTCGGCCCTCCGACGTCCGAATCGCGCGAAACTAACGGCATTAGACTCGTACTGACCTCCTCTATCACATGTATGAATCTCGACGCAGCAGATCACCCACTGACTAGCCCGCCATCTCTGACCGAAGCTATCTCCGGCGAGGCCTGGTTTTGGCCGTTCTACACGTTATACGACTAACATGAGTTGTTGATAAGCATCCTAGGAGCTGCAGAGGACTTACCTGACCATCACAGGGCTTCGGTTTAGCGTGGAATGAGCCATGGAGCTTGCGACCGGTAGGGGGACGTCGGGAGTCGACTCGAGCATGTACCCAATAAAATCACATACAGTCAATGGCGAAAATGAGCAGTGAAGTATATGGATCAATTCTAGATCAATAAATCACGAAACGAATGAGTGGAGCTTGAGACGCCATTGAAGGCCGGGATGAAGCTCAAGGGACTCAACTCGCGTTTCTGGGTGGTCTCCGGCGAGTCCGACGGGTACACGGGCTTCCTCATGATGTCGTCGAGCTCGGGGGGTGGTCTGCCAGCTTCGGTTTTTCTCCGGGCGTGACGACGAGAATTCGGGAGCCTCGGCCAAGCTTGGTGGCCATGGCGGCGCAGCGGTGGCGTGAAGGGCGGATGATGGTCCAAGAGGATGAAGGCTGATGGTGATCATCGTGAGCCGGCGGGAGGAGGAGGTCTTGTTCGGCTCAGGAGGATTCCCCCGGCTCCTCGTCGTCCTTGAAGTTCGTTGAAGCTTAAAGATCACCATGCATGGGAGCTCTCGGGTGACGGCGGGACAGCGACGAGCCGACGTGCTGACGACGGCTGGATGACGGACTTGGGCCGTCGATGGCGTCGTTGGGCCGAACAGCAGCTGGAGTGGTCGGGACCGGCTGTAGATGACGGTGCGGCTGAACTGAAGCTTCAATGGGGGTTGTCACAACAGTTCGGGAACGCGGAACTCAATTGTGCGGTGGCGGAGGAAGCGACTGCAGGTGACTGGCGGGGTTCATCATGGCTGGAGTCTGACTGGTTTGGCTCGGATTCGGGCTGAGGACCACGGTTGGCCGAGGCGGGTGGAGCTGACGTGAGAAGTGGTCGCAGACCTGCTCGCGGCTCAAGCTCGCGTCGGCTCTGGCGATATTGACTGGGGTGCGGCAGCTGAGCGACGGGGTTGACTCGGCTCGAGTCCAGTAGTTTTCAGCGTTGGCTCGCGGTAGGCGAAGAGGTTGGCGACTGAGGACGTCGTTGGGGCGGGGCACGACGCGACTGGAGGTGATCGGGGTGGAAGGTGTCGGACGAGTTTGGGAGCGTCAGACACGATCGGGAACGGAGAGATATTCGTCGAGGTGGGAGGCGGTTGCCGCCAAGCAGCGATGTCGGAACGGGCGCGGCGACGCGAGCCGCGTTGGCCCTCAGTCCAATGTTCTCCTGCGGCGGTTCACGGGACGGCTGGGCCGAAGTTCCCGAGATATGCGGTGGTGTCGGAGAAGAGCTCCGCGACGGTTGGTGGTGGAAGGCCAGGATCCCTTCGTTGGTCCCCCGTGAACGAACTTCAGTCGTGCCTTTTTCAGAAGCTTTCTGTGGTGGCCTTCAAGCTCGTTGGACATCTACCCCAAAGCCTCATGCTTAGTCCCTCGCGCAGATGAAAAGAATTCGGATCTCCCAGCCACTTTAGCTTTCTCTCTCTTTTAATAATAATCCCACTTCTTTGTCCCTTTTCAATGTCTCCTCTTTTCAAAACAATGGCGCCGTTTCCCCTTTCTTTTGGCGATATTCTGTCCACTTGGCCTTTAGGGATCCAGCTCCCCTTGGACAATCCCGGTCCTTCGTTTCTTTCTAATTAGGTGAAGCATTAGTAACAACTAAAAGGGACGTTAGATTTGTACGTCAAGACTCAAAAAATGAAAAATTATCAAATTAAAAGACTCAAAAAGAATTTTTTTTTTTTAGCTCGGTTCGGGTCTATATTTGTGAAGGAACATAGTGACCCGAGCCGAATTTTTGAGATTTAAAGTAACAAACTTGAAGAGGAAATTAAAAAAAATATTTAATATTTTTGTGTATTTTTCTGACCACGAATGGTATTTTTCTGATTTTTTGGGTATTTTTATAATTAAATAAATTCGAAAAATATTATAAAATACCAAAAAATATTTTTTGTTCAAAATTGATCCCCGAGGCTAGGCCAAGGCTTCCAAAGTTGATTTTGTGATTTTATGACCTTTTTTGATATTTTTAATTAATTTTAAAGAATAAAAATCACAATAATAAATTGTCAAAAATCAGGTGTCAACACCCGTGTTATTATCGAGTAAGTTATGGTAAGCTCGATGTGAGGGCAAGGTGCATATTCCATGGTTATGCATGAGGTGAGTGTGGCGATCAGTTGTGGTGCCCGATTATAAATTCACATGTTTGCAGTAGAGAAGTTACATTTGACGAGTCTCCAGTACTTCTAGCTAGGAGTGATTATGGTAGTGTTAATACGGATCTAGACGGTGTTCAACTTGAGGTGGAGTTGCAACCAGAAACTCCTGAGGTAGCAGATACTAGCGAAATTATCGACACAGATGGTGCTTTTAGCGAGGTGGAGCCTACAGAGCCAACAGTTGTTGTAATTGCTGATATTGACAAGGTACATGTTCGATCTCCTAACAAATATGGATGCAATAGTAGTTTTGTTTTATCTGTTATTAAGGAGCTTGTATCAGAAAGTCCTTGTGGAGAAATTAAAGATACATGTTCAGTTGGTATTCTGATGAGGTCCTCAGTTATGGTAAAGTTCAAACGCGACTTGGACTTGGAAGACGTCTGTGGCGGTTGAGCCCATTAGGGCTGTGGGAGAGTAGCAGGTGGAATTCGGATTATCAGCGAAGCGATTGTGATATGGCTCAAACATCGAGCCAATGTGGAGATTGTTAAACGCGTCTCGAGTTTTAAGCCTATTAAACGAAGTCGACTCGTTGAATAAAATTTTGATATGCGGAATTTCAAGAAAAAAACGAATCTTGATGAGTATGGAATTCATTGCGTGTTGAAGTCGCAAATCAACGAAGGAAAGTGCATATTGGCGGTGGACGACTTTGTGCATGGGATATTTATCATATTGCACGTGGATTCTGTTTTGTGACTTCATCCAAGAAAATTATCAAATATATGGGTATGCATGAGTCAGACCAAAAAGGAAAGTGAATTGTGGAGCTTTCTTCTTTGACCGAAATTACTACAGATCTCTTCTGGCGGTGGATATATATTAGTATATCTAAAGTTTCTTCAGAGCGTGGCTTTTGCATGGGCATTGCAAAAAGGCGCCGCAGTTGGTGCAGAGTGAATTCTTCTGTGTTATGCACCGTGGTTAGTCGCATGCGAGGGACTTCGTCGTTGAGCCGTTGTTGATCCAAAAAGAAGTTTTTGAAGCGCCGGTTTTGTACGAGTGCTTGATGTGCCGAAAGAAAGGGGCGTCGTAGTTGATGTGAAGACTTCTTTGAAGCGCCAGATATTGAGTGCTTGCTCATGGAGTTTATTCCGCGGAATTACATCAAGAATTTAAGTGTCGAAGCCGATTAAATATTGAGGTTAGATTTGTGTTTTAATTCCTTTGCGAGATTGAGAGATTATTTCGTTAGGAATTGGGGGCTAAACACTGTGTACGTTCTTGGATGTATTGGGGCTGGGAAACACACCAAGAGTGTGTTTGTGTAACTCGAGTGTGGTTTGTAATCTCTGTGTATCGCTCATTCTATAATGAAACTGTTGCTGCTCTCCCCGTGGATGTAAGTCTTTACGACCGAACCACGTATATCTGGTGTCCGATTTACTTTACTCGTTCTATCTATTTTATTGTTCGATCGATTGTTCCGCGCAACAGTCCTAACAATAGAAACCACATAGGGAGTTATGATTGCTTGTTAAAAGTGATTATTCCATGATGATTCAAAATGGATGAGAGAATTGGCCAAAGCAAAGAAACATAGAGATTTCGAATTCCTCATCCGAATCAAACACAACCTGATAAACTTGCAAAGGTTGTATAAAAAAAATCCTCTCGATTATCACGTCCTTCCATTCTGCTCACATGCAACAGAAGCTTTGTTTGGACTTGGAGCTGCTTAGTTTTGGATTTGAACCGAACTTTCGATAATCTTAAGACAAACATTACGGGCCTGTTTGGTTCAGCATTTGGCCAAGGGACTTTGAGAAAATGCAAATACCTTTAGGCTAAAGATCTTTTCCCAAATGCAAGTAGTGTTTGGCAAAATATTTTTTAGAAATGCATTTGAAAGCAACTTTGGCGTAAATGCCGTTTGGTGAAAAATATACTTTGTAAAATATTTTTACATTTTTTATAATAAAAAAAAAAGCGGCGGCAGCGGCGGCGACCAGTGACCTTCGACGACGACGGCGGCGAAGGCGGCGACGTCCGGCGACCGTCGTCCGGCGATCGACGGCGGCTGGCGAATGGCGGTCGCCGACCGGTGTCCAGCAACCGGCGACCGGCGTCCCGCAACTGGCGATCGGCGGCGACGACGGTCGGCGTCCGACGATCGACGTCCGGCGGCGGCGTCCGGCGACTGGCGGCGGCGTCCGGCGACTGGGGCGGCGGTGGCATCCGGCGATCGGCGACCGGCAGCGGCGGCGTCCTGCGGCGGCCGCGTCCGAAGTCTGGCGGCGGTGGCTGCGTCTGGCGGCGGCGTTCGGCAACCGGCGGTGGCCGCGACCGGCGGCGGCGTCCGGCGACCGGTGGCGGCGGCGTTCGGCGGCGTCAGGGCGACCGGCGGCGGCGGCGTCAGGGCGATCGGCGGCGGCGACCGGCGGCGGCGGCGGCGGCCGGCGACCGGCGGCGGCGTCCGGCGACCGGCGGCGGCGTCCGGCGACCGGCGGCGGCGGGGGCGTCCGGCGTCGGCGTCCGGCGACCGGCGGCGGCGTCCTGCGGCGGCGTTCGGCGGCGGCGGCGTCGTCCGGGGACCGACGGCGGCGGCGGCGTCCGGCGACCGTCGTCCGGCGATCGACGGCGGCCGGAGGCGGCAAGTGATTGTGATAAAGTTTAAAAAAAAATTAGTTGCATTTGAGATGCAACTTCCCAAAGTACCTCCAGAGGTACTTTGGCCTAAAGGCCTTTAGAGAGCATTTGAGATGCAATTGCATCTGTACAAAGTGAGCCAAAAAATGAACCAAACAGCATTTGCATTTGGCCAAGGGACTTTAGAGCCCCAATGCTCATCTCAAATGCTGAACCAAACAGGCCCTACCTATCCGGCGGTTCAAACATCACTAAGGCTATGATTTGAATCCGAGCACGAGTGCATGTGATCCGGCAAAGATCTGATCGTGATTCCGAGGCATGTCGGTGCGACTACTCCAAACATTAACCCTTGCATGTCTCAAAATTCGGAAAAATTGTCAAAAAAGTCCTAAACCTATTGCACTTTTGCCAATTCAGTCCTAAACATTTTACTTTTGCGTCAATTCAATCCTAAACTTTTTTTTTGTGCCGATTCATTCCTAAACTTTTTACATTTATGTCAATTCGGTCCATCCGGCCAACTTTAACCTGTCGGCGCTGACGTGGACGTCGGCAAACGCTGATGGGGCAATATTTAATATTTTGTTCATTTTTTAATTTATTTTCGTTGGTCTTCTTCCTGCTCGTTCTCTTTGACCTCTCATCATCATGCAATTTTTTTATAAAAAAAAATTGCTCTTCTTCTTCCGCCTAGATCTTCTTCCTCCAGCTTCTCTTTTTGACCTCCCATCATCACGCCGGTGCAGATGGTGAGGAGCTCGCGTGTGGTGGGAATAACTGGACTCTCATTCACATCTGCAGCTCACGTATTTCTTTCCAATTGAATTTAGCCCTAATTTTTTCAAGCGTTTCAATCCCGTCATTCCCGAGCGTCCTAGTCAATTGTAAAGAGGAGAGATGAACAGCTTTGTTGTGGAGCCTAAGCCCTAAAGTGCTCGAAAAGATCGTGCACCTTTAGTATTTTCCCCAATCGACAACCAGCCGGAGGCGAGGGCCGGCGAGATCACTGGAGCCGCCGCTGCTCTGGAGCCGCCTATGCTAGGCGAACTCGGCTTCGCCCAACTATGGCAACGCCATGATCGGGCGAGATCGAGCTCACCCAGGCGTCGCCTCGCTATTGCGTGCCAGATCTGGCGACGCCACGGCTAGGCGAGCTCGACTTCGCCTGTCCATGGTGTCCCTGTCGCTGGGCTTGCTTAATCAACGATCGCGTGGCCATTGTTTGGCGAGTTCAGCCTCGCCCTGTTGCTGGAGAGGTCGAGCCTCGTCTGCCTTCGCCTTCCGGTCGTCCGATGGAAGAAGAGGAGAAAAAAAATGGCGTGATGATGGGAGGTCAAAAAGACCTTCGCCTTCGCGGGCAGGAAGAAGATCAACGAAAATAAAATCAAAAATAAAATCAAAAAAATATTAAAATATTATTAAATATTGCCCATTCAGCATTTGTCGGCCTTCACGTCAGCGCCGGTAGGTTAAAGTTGGCCGGATGGACCGAATTGGCATAAATGCAAAAGGTTTAGGACTGAATCGGCACAAAAAAAAGGTTTAGGACTGAATTGGAGCAAAAGCAAAAGGTTTAGGACTGAATTGACAAAATTAAAATGTTTAAGACTGAATTGACAAAAGTGCAATAGGTTTAGGACTTTTTTGACAATTTTCCCCTCAAAATTCTTATTTTTTTTGTGAAAATATGTTTGGCTATCCTTTCTTCTTCTTCTTTCTTAATTCCAAAAGTTTTTTGAGGTTCATTGCAATAAGTATTTTATTGATATGAGAAAATAATGGATCACTGCAAAATAAGTTGACTGTGCGCTGTAGAAAAAAAAAAAGATAATGTATTTTCAATAAGTTCGTATCATAGACGAAAAATAAAAGAAAAATTACGACGAGTGACGACGATTCTCTCGCCCAGGCAAATGACATAAGAGTAGAGGACAAAAGACGCTCAAAACTAGGAAGCAACCCAACCCAATCACCACTCAAAAAACCTTGCCACTTGTCATTCGTTGATTGGCTCGTCCTTTCCCCTTCACTGCAAGCAATCCCCACTCTCTCTCGCTTGAAGGAACCATCTACACTCACACACGTGTATATAACAAACCGCGCCTCTGCTTCTCTCTATCACTCCCAAATTCCCAATCTTCTTCTTCTTTTTCGCTGCTCTCCTTCCCTCCCTCAAATATGAATCGCTTTCTCTCTCTCCTCGCTCTCTTCCCTCTCGTCTTCGTCTTGACCTTCGCTTCCACGGAGGTCGACGACGATCCGTTGATCAGGCAGGTCGTAGGCGCCGCAGATGGCGACCTCTCGGCCGATCATCGCCACTTCTCTCTCTTCAAGAGACGTTTCGACAAGTCGTACTCCTCTCAGGAGGAGCACGATCACCGGTTCAAGGTGTTTAGGGCTAATCTGCGTCGGGCGAGGAGGCACCAGCAGCTCGATCCTTCGGCGATCCACGGCGTTACTCAGTTCTCCGATCTGACGCCATCCGAGTTCAAGAGGAGTTATTTGGGCTTTAGAAGTGGGCTTAGGTTGCCGAAGGATGCGAATCAGGCTCCGCTTCTGCCGACCGATGATCTGCCCGAGGATTTCGACTGGAGAGATCACGGAGCTGTCACTGCTGTAAAAAATCAAGTGAGTTTTTTTTTTCCGAATTTGTTGGATCGTCGACGTCAATTGGAGTTATAATACGGTGGTTTGTTCGTAACTCGTAAGACCAATGCATCTATATAGGTTTTCTAAGAAGTAACCTAGGCAATGCTAGTCGATAGTTGTTTTCATTTTGTTTGATTGATTAGGTATGTTGGATCGCTCTATTCTCCGTATCCTCAATGATTTTGCTTATAATATTCATTCATTGGTTCTCCTCTCATAAAGCGCCGACTCTGCTGTTTATTTTGCTGATATCAGGGCATGTGTGGATCATGCTGGAGTTTCAGCACGACAGGAGCACTGGAAGGTGCGCACTACCTTGCTACTGGAGAACTAGTTAGCCTCAGCGAGCAACAACTTGTGGATTGTGATCATGAGGTAATGTCATTGTGTCTTCTTTTGGTTGCTTTAGTTGCATTTGGTATTGCACTGGTTATTGATTTTATTTCATCAATGAGAAGGATTAAATAATTTATATGGAAAAACCTTGTACGGAGTCACAAAAAAAGAAGAAGAGGTATATTAGGGAATAATCTTGTGGAATTAAAAGAGGACGTGCATTCCTTCCCTCATGGAAGGGGATGAGCATTTTGTAGAATTCTGCTCCACTGTAAAAAGTGGGACCAGGCATAGGAATGTGAGTGGGAGCTGGAACTGGATTTTGATTTAATCTATTCCTAACATGGCATCATCTGCATCCTGAGTGATCATGTGTAGAGATGCTTTAATCCATAGAGTTATTTTTCAGATAGGCAATTTGATTCTTCCTTTAAGCCAGAAGTTCTATTTGTTACGTATGTCATCACTCAGATTCCGTGCAATTCGTTGTTCTCGTGTTTAGGATATGAACACTAAAGTTTTGTGACCTTAGGGTAATTCCAAGGGGGAAATAGATACAAGTTAGATTCATTGGAAACCATAATTATCGCGCTATATTTTCACAACTACTAAGGCAACTCTTCATCTCATTCATTAGGTAAGTTGGACTAGAACAGTGGTGACCCATGTTAGTTATTTTAAATGCTTCATAGCCCTGACAACATAGTGTAGCATCCGTGATAAATGAGTTTGGTTAACAGACAATTTAGATCCCGTGGATATCAATGTACTGGTATGGCGGATCCAGGATTCAGAGGGAGCGGAGAGCATTTTTTTCAGAGATAATTAAAGATCTTGAATGGAAATATTGGACTTACTGAGTAATCAAAAGCTTTCAAGTACGTACATACTGAATATATCTTTTTTAAGCTTTTCCAATTGAACAACTATTGTCCAACTACTGTTAAATATTTGCAGTGATGAATCAGTTACTCTTTTTTTTTGGCAGTTGATAAACCACTTACTTATTTGGAAATTATTATCTTCATGAACAAAAGAAAGAGAGAAAAAGACTTATAGGTCTCACGTATGCTTTTATGTAACTCAACAAGGAGTTGTATATGTGTACATACATTTATGGAACTGGCAAGAGAACTGATGCCATATAAATAGCTATGGAGCTGTTGATCTTTTTAACTACAGAATAGATTTCTGCTTGGATTCTTTGTATCCATAGGCCCTTTCATGAGGTTTCAAATTCTTAGATTCATCTTGGATGGTAAGATTGGTCTTGATTATGATTTCTTTTTCTTTTTCTTTTTCTTTTTTAAGTTATTATGATTTCAAGATGGAGGTATTAGGTTGAAAAATCCATTGATTTTGATTGACCATAGGTGATAATCAATTAGGAGGGTAATCAACTTGAGTCACATAATTCACTACGTGAGGTCGTTCATCACCTCAACTTGATTACCAAAACTCATTATAAAAATGTTAAAAGAATCATACACTAGTAAATTGTTTGTATGTATAGTGTGTCTATTGTAATGTATGAAAATTCGCTGTGAAACGTGTGAATGTTTTATTTCTCAATATACTTGTGAGCTATTTGAGTCGAATGTTGTTTTAAGCTTGAATCAGTTTGGGTCTACTTGAATTAATTTGATGCTTGAATTGTTTGCAACCATGCAAGCTCCAAAATTCTGTGGACAGAAAATTTTGTCAATTGATTAGTGAAATAAGGAGTATCTAGATAAGTTTCCAATATATGAAAATAATCATAAGTGAAAGATCATAAATTCCTAATCTCATACCCACTAGTAAAAGAGTGACTATCAATCCCAAAACCAACCAAGTTATGTGGGAAATATGGATGCAGCCAAGCTTCCACAAATGAGAGACTTGAAGTATTCATCAGTAGGATATAAAGCTAGCAGAGGGTGAGTAAAAATGGAACTGGCAATTAAGTTTCCTAAAGTGAACTGAGGATTAGAGGTTTTGTCCTATTCCATTTCCACGTTTCTCTGCAATTATTTCTTTTGCGAGAAGAGTTTCCTCTGCAAATGTGAAGAGCAATAGATCTCTCACCATCCCTAAGAGCATGTGAGGGGGATTGGGGAAACTTCCGTGACCTCCACTCTCTGTGTCTGCCATTGGAGTAGTATGTATAGTGTTGTGTTCTATCTCTCCACTCCCTCTTGGATTGTATGAAACTGTAAGTTGACATATTATGTGCTCCGAGTTATGAAACCTTTCTAATAGCACTAGTAATATGGTTCTGTCATGAAAGCTGAAAAGGTATGATTTGTACTCCTGTGAAATTGGTTTTTCTCTAGCCTATTATATTTGCCTCGTAAGAGTACCTTATTCTTCCCCAGCATCAAAACGCCTAATACTCTGTTCAGTGTGCATGACTTCTTAAATCACTTGTCAATTTTTCTTATGTTTTTCTTGTGTACATATACCAAATTGAGGGAGGTTCTACTTTTGTGCAGTGTGATCCAGATGAACCCGGTTCATGCGACTCTGGGTGCAATGGTGGATTGATGAACAGTGCTTTTGAGTACACTCTTAAAGCAGGTGGGCTCATGCGAGAGGGTGACTACCCCTATACTGGCACCGATCGTGGAACTTGCAAATTCGACAAGTCCAAGATTGCTGCATCAGTGGCCAACTTCAGCGTTGTTTCCCTTGATGAAGATCAAATTGCAGCAAATCTTGTGAAGAATGGGCCTCTTGCCGGTACATGTCTATCATTTTCGACTCGCATAATCTTCGTGCTGCTACTATTATGATTATAGTAATTGACGTAACTCTTCCTTGCTCGAAACAGTGGCCATCAACGCCGTGTTCATGCAGACATACATTGGAGGGGTTTCATGCCCATTCATATGCTCCAAGCGATTGGACCATGGCGTGCTGTTGGTTGGGTATGGTTCTGCAGGTTATGCTCCTATTAGGATGAAGGATAAGCCGTACTGGATCATAAAGAACTCATGGGGAGAGAAGTGGGGAGAGAATGGATACTATAAAATCTGCCAGGGCCGCAATATCTGTGGAGTAGACTCAATGGTCTCTACAGTGGCTGCTGTTCAGACCACCCCTGGCTCCCACTAGGCTGAGCTAGAGGTAATTGTCTTGTATATAAGGGTGCCAAATACTACATTCGTCAAGCTGTAGTACTTTTTTAGTGTGCCAATCTGATGTTGTCTAGGAAATAGAAAATATTGCTTTATGCTTCTAGGGTTGGTCTGATCTGAAGTTCTGAATGTGTGCGTGTCAAAATGTTGAAACATTTAGCTTGTCCTGCTCTGGCAAATCTGTATTGGACGGGATTGGATACCTCTCAGCAATCCCGCCCGATTAGGTCCCTAGGTATTGTTGTTTTACATTGTAAAGCAAGCATGGAATTACAAAGATTCTAAGTCCAATTGCTGAACTGGAGTGATTTCTTAAAGCCTCAATCAACCCACTCTAAACCAGTTAGAAATAAGCAACGCAAATGGGACTTGTTGCTTCTGGGATCTGGTTATCATATCCTATTCTATTAGACAAGTCATACTGTGTGCAGTGCTCTTTATAGGTTGCGAGACCTTGCTACCTCACTCTCTCGTCACCACCCCCCTAAGAAGGTGGGGAATTGAACTCCCCACCTCTCCCTTTCCAAGTGAGAAGGGTGGCTACTGAGACAACCCCAGTGGTTACACGCAAATGGGACTTTGGGAAGCGAAAATATGGTGAAGGAAACATAAAATAACAGGAAAAATCTACGTCGACACTTAAACGCCTGAAATCTTCAACAAAAGTAGCCTGGGACTTGCGGCAAAAAATGTGGATAAAAAGGCCCGGATTGTCTTGTTGGGCCACAAAAATGGGCCGAAATGAGTGCTAATAAGCTGAATGTTGGGCCTCGTAACGGGTCACTCTTTGGGTTTAGGCCTGCATAAAAGGGCCCAGATTGTCTTGTTGGGCCACTAAAATGGGCCGCAATGAGTGCTAATAAGCCCAGATGGGCCTACTGATGGGCCACACTTTGACCTTAATGGATCGGAAATTGGCCGCCAAATGGGCCTTGTATTTGCTTGGGCTGCATAAATGGGCCCTGTTTTTACCTTGGGTCCATTATGGGCCAAATTAATACGAAGGTCTATGGAATTGGACCTCAAATGGGCCATGTCTTGAGCATGGACCTGTATCAATGGGCCATTATTGGCCACCACCAACATTTTAGGCGCGATTTGATCTCTACGGCACAGGACCATAAAAAGCGGGGCACCTCCTTACGAGCATGGGCCTTAGTCACCACGAGGCCCCGCTAGGTAGGAATACTTAGCCGATAGATCGACATACATGAGGTTCAGCCGACCCGACCGTTGGGTCTTTTGAGCCACAGGCCCAGATTAGGCTGCGGCCGCTGCCTCAGATATTCGTTCAGCCGTCTGTACTACATATCTAAACGAGCTCGGCCATGACTTCCCCGCCTGACAAAAGCTAATACTACACCAACACCAAGTACATTCCAGATTTCTGAGTGTCTAAAATAAATACATACATCAATAATTTACCTGACAGCGATGACAATCATCATTATACTAATCAACCCGATTACAACTTATTTCTTTAATAACATATGAACCAAGGGGAAGGCCCGTGATATAAAGGTGGTTCCAGGTGAAACTCGACGATGGCCTCCCATCTCTTTCAATAAAAGAATCGATGCAGACCCAACTGAACTCGCACAATGCATGTGACGCCAATCCATCATTTATATTGGGTAAAATATACAGTAGGAATCAGAAATCATCCTCGTCACTGGCCAATGCAAAGGAGAATGGATGAAACTTATAACCATTTCCCTCGTAAAACTTGTTTTGGAACTCCACCCAGTGAAGTCTCAGGGCATGCAAGAAAGCACTGAGGGTCTCCATCACCAGCAACACGCCGACAGTCGCAAAGATAAAGATGATGATGCCAACAATGAGAATGATCACATTGTTGAACCTGCAACACATCATATCAGTTTCCAAATATCACGACTCTGATGCAATAACTCATAACAGAAACTCTTCATTCAAGCACCCGTTATTTCAGCTACAGCTACTGCTTTCGTTGCATGTAGCAACGTTATCCCCTTGTGTTCCAAGAGCATAGATGGTCTCTTCCAATGTAATTAATGCCCGCAAGATCTTAAAAATACCATATATAGAGTTTACCGGTCCAAAAAAATATATATATCTTAAAGACCAGTGCAGAAAGTCGAATGGGCAGGAACAAGTCAACAAGCAGGCATACCATGTCACTCGCCTATGTTTTCCGTAAATATCCCAAGTGAACCTCATAACAAACTATACCTAGCAAGATGAGATGGCAAAACAAATAAATAAGCTTACCCCCAAGCAAGCAGCAGAACCTTCTCATAGAACACGCTTGACAACTCCGAGTGGGCGAGACTGAACAAATATTGTAAAGTAAGATGTCAAATTAGCTACAATTTTGTCTGCACGAAAACACACATTAATACGACAGAACACACAAAGGCTCAGAGTATTGCAAGATGGAGACTGAGAATTGACACGGGTCCAAGCAGCATACCTAAGTGCCCACAGACGAAGATATGAAGCTGTATTGGAGACTGCCCCGAGTACAAATTCAATGGTATGTATAAGCTGGTGGACAAAGACTTCACTAAATTCGAATTCTTCATGATCCCCATGGGCATCATGGGTTGTTTCCAACTGAAAGCTGTGCTCTGTGGTCTCCAGTGGCATGTACGAATTGCCTCGGTGCCTCTGCAAAATGAAAATCAGGACCAGTTAGAATATGTGCAGAGTCCAAAAATCAAATAAATAAAATTAGTTGGCTAAGGTGAAAAGAAAAAAAAACCTCTTCATGTTGCTTTTTCAAAAGAAAGGGCTTTGGAAGCAGCATCCATGGCACGGAAATGAGTGCCAGCAATAGTAGCGCAAGCTGGCAATAAACCAATATAAATGAGGATATTCACATCTGATAAATCTGATAGGTCAACTATTGTGAAATGAAAGGTGCCAGTCGGAACAAAGATTACCTGCACCGTTTTCTGGGAAGGGAAAAGCTGATTCTCACCCAGGTCATCAGTAGGGCTTAGGAACATGTAAATCATTATGTGGTATAGATCAGCTTGTGAACCAGTGCACCATTTCACAATGATTAGGATGGACAGGTACCCAAACAAACTATTTAGAAATATCATCTGGGGAATAAATTGAAACCTGAGACAATGCATTAACAAAGCATCATTTCTTTTGTACCCAAAAATTTAAAGAGAAAGATGTATCAGAGCTAAAATAACTCAAAAGATTTTAAAAAGAGATCAAGTTTGAAGCTTCAAATATCAAAGATTACCAGATATTCACGCAATTGCTAAAAAATTTAGCATTGAAATAGCTCAATATGATTCCAAGATTCATTTGGGCCACACCAAGCAGAATCGACATTTTCATCTTCAAAGAATTAAGAAATGGAAGCTCGCTTCTTGTGCCATGCCAGGCAGGATCCACACCAAACGGGTATGTGTCACGAACTTTAATTAAGCCCACTGTCGTAGCATCCCTGTGAAACAACACTAGATGTGAAAAAGCAAAAATGCTGTAGAAGCAAAACGATCAATTTATGATATTACTGGGTGTCAAAAGATACTCCACGAACCTACAAGACAAATCACGGCATGCATATGCCGACGGACCAAATAGTTCAAATGGAACTGAAAAGAACTCATTGTAGATCAAGCCGGTGTAGATTGAGAAGATTGCCATCATCAGAATAACATAACGGCCACCGAAGGTCATCTCTGTGATGTCTCCAAGTTTCTGTTATTGCCAACGAGTGAAATTATTAACTATCATGCAATACAATTAACAACAAGTATCAACTGGAACACAAAAAGCACCACTTCAGCTGCTATTTCACAATTTGAATGGCATCCTTGATAGGCAAACTAATGAAGGCTTAATTTGATATGAAATAACAAATTTGGACATCTCCTTTCAACATTGTATTCTTATGGAAAGCATGAAGTTTGTGTTTTTTTTTTTTTTTTTGGGGGGGGTGGGGCGCATATTTAACAAAATAGGTGAACACGAGAAAAGTATCATTTGGGATTTTGTTCTGAGATTTTCTCAATACCAATTAATTTAACACTAATTAGCGGCTCTATCCAAAAAGGCAACAATGCATATAGATAAACGACTCTGACATAAGCTTTAAAAACTAGTGGACCTCAGAATAGAAGACACAAAGTTCACAAAAGAAAGTTTTCAATTCATCTACTGTTGGGCTCATCACTAACAAGTGTATAGTCCCTAAATCTGAAAATTTTAATTATATTTTCCATTACATGTAAACAGACAATATTGAAAATGAACATTAATCCCAGGTCACATGAAGACATTATGCTCACCACAGGATGATTTAACCAAACAGACAGTCCTTGAGCAAGTATAAATTATCAGACAATCAAGCTTAAGGATTTTATCTCAAATTTAAGGAATCTGCCTCGCCATTGTTGATAAAGGATTCAACGAATTCCCACACGAGGAATCTTTCTATACTACTCCAGAAAAGCAAAGACAAGGAACATTTTGAACATTTGTTGGAACTAAAATACAACATATAATTTGAATTTGAATATTACCTGACCAGAAAGCTTCTTTTCCCTAAAAATGAACATTAATGATGCAAGCAACAGGCATATTCCATGTCCCCAATCACCAAACATGACAGCAAATAGAAAAGGGAATGTAACTATTGTATACACTCCAGGATTTGCTTCCTGATATCTGGCCACCCTGCATAATCAAGAGAAGAAGTAACCTTATCAGCATGCAACTGAATTTCACAGAGCATATTAGACAAAGAGCATATTAGACAAATGGAGAGACACAAGACTTCAACTAGCAAAAAACAACACATGAGAATACTACCACACAATTCTATAAGTCAGCTAACATTTAAAACTTCAGAAATGCCATAAGTTAATCTCTGTGCAGTTCGAAGTTTTTGAAAACTCACCCATATGCGTCAACAATTTCCTGGAATGCTGAAGTAAATTTGTTCGTCCGGAAGTATGTTGGCGGCAACTCCTTCGTCTGCAAAACCTGGAAAATGGCTCCAACTTGAGCATTGGAGTCAAATGCAGCTCGCTGCAACGCATCCTGAATCTGCAACAAGTCCAAAGTTTTCCCAGCACCAATATTAAGATGATTACCCTGTTTATCACCACTACTAATAGACATATTGGAGGGCCACAAAAACCTGTTTTGTCGCAAATACAGGACACCAACCCTCTGCAACAAGACATTTCTTTGTCACATCAAGGCTAAGCATATTTAATGTGTGATAGATAGCCTTCTCCTTCCGCACCTTCAGGATTAAAAAGAAATATTAGGTAACATACCCATCTGTCCATCCTAAAGAACAAAACCTTTCTTTAAAGATCTGAAATATTTGTGCCAATGTAAAATTGGAAGATAAATCAAAATAGAAATTGTCAGTCAGTAAACTGTGACCCATTTATAACAAGATACTTTCGATACAATACTATTAAGCTTGCTAATAACATAACTAAGCATATCCTTGTAGTAATTATTATGCCTACCAAGCGGCTCCACTGCTCATATTGATCTCCAATGGTCTGCAACAAGTTGCCACGATGTGCAAGTCCAGCATCAATAGTGGTCTTCAGTTCTGAAAGTCTCCCCATAACCTAATCAATATCACACTTGAATGTGAACAATTGTATGCTTGGAGCTAATGCTCAAGAAGGACAGGATGTTTCAATCTTCAACTCTCACAAAGCAATATTTACAACACAAAATCAATCAACAGATGGCATGAGACAACCATCAAAAATAGAAAAATTATCATTAGCAAGATGGATGTCATTCTGGCAGTAGCGCCCTAGTAAAACTGACCATAAATGGCAGTGCAGAGAATAGGACAACATGAAGGAAAGATAGGAGAAGATAATTCTAATTAATAAATATATAGAACAATATGAGCACTCAGAATACCTCTGTAATCATTTGAGCTTGTTTTCCCAGGTCCTCATTGAAAGGGTAGCGATTAGCTCCGAAAGCTTCACATATTTTCAGGATCTTATTCTTTGCTCTTTCTCCAGAATAGAAAACCAAAAAAACATTCTTCTCAACCTGAAAATTGACATCTCGAGTCAGGGGAAAGAAGCGCCATCAAACCAGAAGATATGCCCATAGGGACATGACTAAATCGTCCATTAATTCAATATAACATGGACACAGCATCATGCAAGCACATAAAGGAAAATCATCCCGAACATTGTAAAAACTAAGTTTGAAACAAAAGCCTACACTACATGCCATAAGATACAGGAACATGTCTCTACTCCACAGTCCACAAACCCCCAACACCCAAACCACATTAAATGTTCAGAGATTTATTTATCTAACTGATCGACCAGTAAATCAATCGCTTCAAAATGCAATCAAACATTTACCCTCAATTGGAGTGAAAAGCAAGCCATTACCATCCTCAAGCAAGGCATGGTTCTCCCTTCGTAGATATATGCTATGGACAACCAATAATTATACACAATAGAAGTAGAAAATCAACACACTAGCACTTGATACTAACATCCGAATAGTTCTATGTTTGGGAAGAACGCAAATTGATTGTAAATCTTCAGTTGTTTTTTCTTCATTTTCGTCTCTTAGGAATCTTCCAAAGATAGCTCGAAGGTTTTGGGAATCAGATGGCATAATCTCAGTTTACAACCAGCTTCTGCAACATCCAGAATCCTATTATGTCATCCCTCTCTCTCTTCCTCCCCCCCCCCCCCCCCCCCCCGGCGTTTTTCTCTCTCTCTCTCTCTCCCCCCAACAGCCAACAAAAAGGCAATATGAAGCAACAGAACGCAAAAAATGAACGGCTTACAGAAATTAGCGGAGAAAATGGTAATGTGAGAACCAGAAACATGGAATAATACTACTGCTGCCCATAGTTGACATCTCACAGATCAATAGAAGATTGCAAGCAAGGAGTCAACCAATCAAAACCTCACCTTTTCACCTGAAGCAGGATCTATAATGGGCTCTTCAATCTCTGCCTGCTTCAAGAACACATTACCCCTGGTAGCACGAAATAAGATCCTCTCAAATGCCAGGGATTTTTCTCGAGGGACAAGTCCACAGAGAAACCCCAACTTCATTTGCTTCGACGCATCGGTTGCCATTTCCTTCAAAACAGTTTAATGAAACATTAAAGGAAAAGTAAGTTTAATTATTTAGATGGCTCCAAGAACTCCTAACTGAGCTTTATATACCTGATCACGTAGTAAAGGTGTGTCTACAGATGCTTCACCAGTATGCTGCGATTCTATCTCTCTATGCTGTGCTGTGGCAACGCTTTGAGCTGAGTGAAAAAATTCACCAACCTAGAAGAAAGAGAATTACAACTCTTGTAATTTCAGATTAATATCAATTTCATACGCACACATATCAAAAAATAGACCCTAATCTCCATATATAGTCAGGAAAGGATCTACAGAAATGAAAAGAATTTGACACCATATCTACGTCCACGCAAGCATGCTTGTCATGCAGGCAGCTTTAAAATATGAATGTGGTAGGAGAAGTCAGGACAGGTTGATAGTTTCTCCTCCATCCACATTACTAAGGAACACTAAACTATGCAAGATTCATCAGTAAATCTGCACAATTTGCATCTTCTCTTAGGAGGGGAAACTCAAAATTCACAAGTAACAGCACAAACACAGTCTGGCTTTTATAGTAGGACGAAGCAATACCTTCTGCAGGACAAGCTTATACTCCACCATCTCACTATAAGCACGTTGCAGCTTTTCACCATTTGCATTAATTTCAACCAGTTCTGCCTCAAGTTCTCCAAGTTTTGTCTACCGAAAACAAACAACCATTGTGAGTAATAATGGCAGATTCATAGTTAACCACACTAAGGAAAATCCAATATACCTCCAGGTCATCCACATTGCTATCAGCTAGGGTAGTAGATTTGATAGAAGGTGCCACACCTGCCTTTGACATTTGCTCTTTGAAAAAGCGTAATTTGCGCGCCATCTCTCCACATCTTTTAATCTTCATGGATGTAAACAATTAGTTATATGTGTCCTCAAAACCAGAGAACATTTTGTGAACAACAAACAACTTGCCGTGAGAGAAAGGAGTACACAAATCTTACACCGAAATTAATATGTAGTATCAGAATCTTAGACCAAAGTTTCTAATAGCTTAAACCAGAACTTTTACATTTGACAGATGGCAATCGCTAGAAAACAGAAGACGAAGTGAAGGAAATCAGAGTTGGCAACAATGATATTAAGCTGAAATGACGAAGGCTTCTGTACCTGAGCAGCGTAAGTCCTTTGGAAGGGGCTTTTGTCTGCATTGAGCTGAAAAGGACAATTTTATCAAAATAATCAGCTACAGATGATTATTATCAAATACATCTAACTGAAAGTTGCAAATAGAACATCAAAAGGAGAGATCATATGTCTTCCCTAAACATTGTGATGACATTTGCTTATTCGGCACTATAATAACTAGAAGAATCAAAGATGACAGTTGATGCATAACTCATGTAACATAAGCTTGATATGGCATACATCTGACAAGTAAAGGAAATAATTCTTCGGCAGATTTCTCCATTTTCGAAAATTTGGCGCCACATGATATAAAATAACCTCGGCATAATGATCAATAGTTAAATACCAGAGCTCATGTGATATCCCCAACGTTCATTGTTTAATATCATCATTTCCGAATCACACGTGGATGATGTACCAACTTCTCTAGCTTCCATTTGTTTTCTTTGTTCTCCCTCACTTACAAAGTAAGTACCAGATACGCATCTCCATTTCAAGTAGTCCGCCATCCAGAAACTCTTTACAAAGTCCCAGAAAACTCTACACATCCAAGATGCCGATACTCACATATTACTCTAATAGTTTCTCTGAGTACGACTAGATTACTACCAGCAGAAGGAATTCCTAGAACAGCACAATTAAACGGCCTCAACCACACAAAAGATACCACAGCAAATGAACTAACAATTCAATTGCAGCAAATCAAGCGCATCTATTCGACTCCAAACAAACAATTAGCAATCCCTGAAAGGAATCAAGTGAAGTGTCCGAAAGCCTAAAATTCACCTCGAAACCTAACATGTCCACAAATGACAGAAAGCGACAGCAAAAACCCTCGCCGATCGCGAAAACCATCAGCAGCAAGGACGGGGAAAGACAAATAGAATCCAAATGGCGGGGAAGCGAGAAAAGGAGCGAACGAGCAATCCCAAAGAGAACAAACAATCGAATCGGAGACGAGGAATAGGAGCAGGAGGAAGAAGAAGGAGAAGAAGAGGAGTACGGACATCCTTCAATTGGAGGAGGCCGAGGTCGCCGAGGTAGGAGACGGTGAGGTGAGCGGACTCCATGGGGATGATGACCTGGACCAGCTGCATCGGCTCCGACCTGAACAGATCCATCGGAGGACAACATCCTCCGCCGCCGCGGCCGCGCCTCTCTCCCATTACCGCGAATCCTCAACCCTCGGTCCTTCTCGATTCCTCTCTCGCCTCAATCTACGGCTCTCTACGCACACAGCGCCAGCGTAAATATCAACCCCGTCCCTGTACACAAGCAGGCAGGCAGGCAGAGAGAGAGAGAGAGAGACAGGGAGAGGGAGGGAATGGATCGATCTCAGTGTCACGAGGAACTGAGATGGCTTTGGAGTTTAGCACCACACCACGTTTCTTCTCTGGCTCTCTCCTTGATTCATATCTTATTATTTTTCTCGTTCCTCGGAATTTTTTTTTCTAGAAAAATAATATAAATTATCCATGAATTTTAGCTTAACGTAATATAATCCCTAAATTTTTAATTTATTCAATATAATATCTTAAATTAATAAAAGCACTACATTGAATATTTTCATATGATCCATGGACTTTATTGAACATGTAGCACAAGTTGAGGACCAAGCTAAAAGTTGAAAAATCATATTGAATAAATTTAAAATTCAGAGATGATAATACACGTTAGGTTATTTATGTCATTATCCTTTTTTTTTCCCCATTTTTCCTTCTTTATTGTCCGCTCTTACGTGTTGTTTTTCTCTTTGGTCTTTGGATTGGGCCGTATCGTGTTGTCCGGGGCTGGAAAATTGCGTGTCCCCATTATCATCATTCGGCCATGGGCTTCGCATCCTGGGTAAGTAATTACGACGACGTTTTAACCTCGGTCGTGTCTATAAAGAAATTAAGCTATAATTTTTTTCCCTAATTTTATCGCATCGTAAATAATTTTTTCTTTATTTTGACCAGAAACAATTTTTTCCTTAACGAGGGCGTTTTAGGCTGCGTTTGGTAACGTTTCTGTTCCTGAAAACATATTTGGAACATAAACATTTTTTTGTGTTTCTGTTCCCGGTTTTGGAAACAGAAACGCGTTTGGTAAGTTAAAAAAAAAACTTTTCTCGCCAAAAGGAAGGATTGACGATGGCGGCGCCCGTCCGGCCGGCGATCGGCGGCGGCGACCGGCCGGCCGGCGACCGGTGGCGACCAGAGAGCGTTAGGACCAAAAGTGTTCCAGAAACAAAAAAAAAGCATGTTTTTTTTGTTTCTTTTTTTAGGACCGGAACACTTTTGGAACATTTTTTTGCCAAACGCGTTTCTGTTCTAAAAGTGTTCCCAGAACACTTTTGAAACAGAAACATATTTCAGGGAGCGTTACCAAACGCAGCCTTATGTACCGAAGCTGAAAATGTGCTTTGTTTATGAACGAATAATAGGATTAATCTTAAATACTCGGCTTGCGTAATTTTTCTGTACACAACCCACATCCATCCATGGCATATAATTACTTAAGGCAAATCCCCTACTATCCTTTTTATAGGTGGTGAGTAGCGGTAATTACAAGGCTAAGGATGGCAAGAAAAAAAGGGGCTCCTAACCCAATAATTCACGGAAAATGTCTTCTTTTTTTTCAAACCCCAAAAAAAATCATGCCCAATTTTCTTCCTCTCTCTCAACTAATGACATCGGACATTCTTGGTCGTCCATTTTCATTTGGACGGCCTGATTTGAGTAATTGTAAGCATGTCACGGAAATCTCAATGCCAGATGATTCAGATCCCAAATCGAGGCACCTCAATTTACAAAAAAAAAAAGGGAAAAAAAGGAGATTTGATTGGAATTATGAAATGGGTATAAAGGATCTCTAGAATTGGATGCGAAGTGGGTTTATGGAAAATTTGTCCGTAGTGAATTGAATCCAGAGTAATTAAAAAGGATGGAATCCATTCGGGTGTCTCGATTGTCCCATATTGAATTTAGGTCATGCATTGATATCACCAGCTTTGAGCAGCACCGGCCTTATCTTCCCGCGGACAAAAAAGCGAAGCGGCTGGAAAGTTCAAATGACGAAGACATGTCGGGAATATGAATGGCCTCTAGGAAATTACCCCGCCGCCCCCATCTCTTGTTTTACTTCTTTACCCTTTTGTCTTTTTCGCTATAAGGTTATTGCTTCTCGTTTTGAGACTCTTGAAACAATGTAATGCCAATTTAACATCAACTAGATACGTTTGTTTTACGATTAATAAAAAATATTTTTATGAACGAATAAGAGGCCTCATAAGTGTCGGGAGGGAAGTCCAATATCTTCGATCGGAGAGATTACCAAAAAAAATCTAGGTCCAATAAATTACGGGCCAATTGAGATATATTAACTAATTTGCACTATATTAATTATTCGATGTGAGATTTTTCTGCTATACGTGTACCTCGACAATAATTTGGAATGTGAATATGTAAAGGCAAGACCACGGTCAATCCAGACTTCCACGCTGGGCTTGTGAATCTATCATGCATTGTCACTTTTTCTATTGGCCAAAAACGATAAAAACCTATTCTTAGCTGCAATAAGATAAGATCAAAAGCGTTCTTGCTCCCCTTGCACCGAGAGGAGATCACTTATCCAGTCAATCAGATTAATTGTTGGAGGAAAGCATTAAGCAACACAAGCGGTACTAGATTCCGCAATCACCATGACTCGTTAGCCTTCTTCGCTCTAGCTAGTAAGGGCTCTCGAAAACGTAGAATCGAAGAGAGGGGCGAAAAAATGTGTAAGGGTCTTGTTAACGACCGTTTGTGGGAGTTTGATGATCTATAAACCGTCCCGTGTCTCGAGTGCATTGGTGAAAAGTGCCAAAAGAAAATGGAAATTGCAGCAATTCTCTAACTATTCAAAGGGTCTTGTTAACGAATGTCTCGAGTACATTGGTGAAATGTGCACAAGAAAAAGGAAACTGCAGCATTTCCCTAATCATTCGCTTAACGATAATTGTCCTACAAGCGGCACTGGGGCACTAGTTAAGAGATTCCATCTTACACGGCTTGCATACTCTTTTTTGCACATAGCCTACGTTTGATATGGACATGGTCGTGTACAAAAACAAAAGAATACACAATCGATGACAATGTCCTGATCAACAAGTGGAGAAGCAAATGCATACCATCTTTCCATGATACTGGGCAAATTAGCAAATATTTCGTTCGGATTACTTGGGCGTTCTAGTATTTTGCATAACAATGTCCTGATCAACACAGCTCAAAATCAGCGTCGCTGTCCCAAAACGTTACAGCAAGAGTCAATAAATATGATTATCAGATATCTTTTAGGGAATACGAAATTCAAGAGACCGACAATTGTATTAATTAGGCAAAAAAAAAAAGGAGGAAAAATATGCACAAGCACACGGATCAAAGCCTATTGGACTCCAGCAAAGTAGCACCTCGCATCCGAGCCAAACACCGGTAACTACTCAAAAATATAAAATTTTCAAACACTTTCATAGTAATCTCACATCTGTCCCTATTAAAATCGCCACTCGTTTCTTTAAAATTATCAATATTAGGATCACTTAAAGATTCATTTTTAGAACCTTGCGTCGTCGTCAACGCTCTTGCATTCGTATGGAATAACATCAGCCTTCTAATGTTGACGATTTCTAAGAAACCAGTGGCGATTTTTGGACAGAGGCAAGTTATTTTCAGACAAATCCAAATTCGGCTCAGAAAATTCGACTTAAAGGTTGAAGTTTTTAAATTGAATTAGGCCCCTCAATTTATTGCATGGATTTCTCAAGGGGCAACCCCTTTTCCCACTAGATGTAGTAGAAAGAATAGAACAGCTGCAAACAATGGCTTTTGTACTTGGTATATTTCTTTCAAGTACAGGGTATATATTCCAGCTAGTTCAATTTTCATACTTGGAGCATCTACCTTTTTTTCTATTTTAGCATGCACGTCTCTTTATCGACAAAAGGGACCAGAAAACTATGAATTATATGCAGTAGCTTTTCGTTTAATGTAATCATCATGTAAAAATCCACAAGATGCCCACCTGCCTAAGGTTCTCTCTCTATTCCAATTTCCAATTAAACTAATCAGGTTTAGGGTTTTAGCTTCTGCTTTATAGTCATAGGGTGATTCCCCTTGGCTTCTCAACACTCTAATTAAATATTTCTGGTATAGTTCTATCGACACACATATACTGCTAAAAGATGCGAAAAGAGAAGCTTTGCATTTGCATGAGAAGAAAGTGTGTCAACCCATAAAATATAATAAGCAACAAAACAGGTTTCCTCTTTTCTTCTATTCGAGTCGGCAAAGCGACTAATTTGAATCTTTGTCCTGTTCAGACAAAGTTCATGTCCTGGAAATCGATGCAGGCAACTTGGCGACAAGCAAAGATGTGTCTTCCTTAAGTAATGGGGTTTCGGTAGAGACAACGTAGCTATTGATTCGCCTACAGAAGCAGGAGCAACCCTGAGGCGCTCATGTTAGGTGAGTTTATGATTAAACTAGTTTGCATTTTTCAAGCCCGAGCAGGCAAAGGAGCGGATTATAGGGAACAAAGCAGCTTCGAAGTTCATAAACAACAAGAACTTAGAAGCGAAATTGAAGTTAAACTCACGACACAAGATCATTAAAATATGGACAGTGGGACAAATTATGGAACTTATCTAAAACATGCGCGGCATCTGAATGGATATATACGTGTATCAGAATAGCAAATGAGTTGATGAAAGAGAAGTCCAGCTTTTTTTCTTTCGAGGCGCGAGAAAGATGTAGAGATTACACTCTGTCTACAACGACGATGCGCACGAGAGATATCAAGAGATGTTCTACTGACATCCTTCAATGCTTCTCTAATGAAAATCAGCCAATCATGAGCGCATTGATCACCGAAGCAACTTCCAGGCCCGTTACTTCTGTCTCCGCTCTCCCTCTCCAAGAATTTAGCTGCACGAGGGCTAAGATTTCGGGAAAATGTAGTGCGTACCCGAGAGAGGAAACGGATACGAGCAAGGATAGATCGATTCCGCCGGAGCTGTAGATGAAGTCAAAGTGCATATGGCGGGGTTATTATCATCGTTGCTGGCAGGTAGGGCGGCGGGTTCACCACAAGAGCTCTCGCCAGCGGCGGTGCCGTAACGGCTCTCGGGACCTTGATCATAGAGAATGCCCTTGAAAACATGCCCTCCGATGTTCACGGATGTCTGATACGCATAATGCTCGGCTGCATCGTCATCTTCAGTGCTCACCCTAACGCACCGGAATGTGGCTGTTGCGCTCACCGCCGCAGGAAAGTTCCCTTCAGCTTCCAACCCTAGATTTTCGAAAGATGAAAATCTAAAAAAATTAGAAACAAATTCAGATTAAATGCTATTTTCGCCGCAGTAATAAGTAAAAGCTGCTAGGCTGCTATTAGAAAATAAACGTTCATCACACGCAAGCGATTCGTTCGCCGTGTGATGCTAAGATTTCGAGCAGTGCTTTTGTTTGTACTCTCCAAGAAAAGGGAGATTCTACCTGGGAATGTGGAAGTGTCTCTGTGCCTTTTAGGGTTTTGGGGTTGGAGGAAACGCTGTTGGTGAACAGGAACGTTGTTTAGGAAATGTTGATGTTGCTGTTGTTGTGGCTGTTGATGTCTCTGGTGTCTCCTGTAGGCAGGAACCCAAGTGCTTTTGATGTGAGTTTGGCAGTGAAAGCCTTTGCTTTTGCAACAAGTCCTGCACCTCCTGTGCACACAGTCCCTCTTGGCTTGGTTCCCACAGTCTTGACACCTTGACGAGCTCGTGCTCATCCCAGATTGCCCTCCTCTCGTCATCATCATCTTCTCCCACCCGGGGATGAGACTAAGTTCTATATACAATAGGGGGAAAAAACAGACACTAAACTAAAACCACAGTCCACAGAAACTCTATTGATGTGTTCCTTGTTCTTGCTCTTCTTGGTTCAGATCTTTATCGTGTGCGCCGTGGGTGGAGAAGAGTTACGATTCCCTGAGTCGGGCACCGGAAAAAACAAGAACGCAAGCTGAGTACCAAGAAGAAGAAAGTACATGTGATTGAGAGTGGGGAGGTGCGTGTTAAGGATACGATCTAGCTTTTAAAAGATTTGGGCTATTGAGGGGTTGATCTGCTTGTTATGGCAAGTGACTCCATTATTGGGTTGGTGTTATATTAATGTTCTTTCCTCAAAGAAAGGTTCTCTTCTCTCTTCTCTTCCCTTCCCTTCCCTTCCCTTCTCTCCCACCTTTTTTCTTTTTTTATCTTCTTTGCTTCCAGAGGATCGTGATGCACCTGAGGCAAGCGGAGATCTTCCCCATCCCCGATCATGCTGGAGATCATGGCGGCATTTCGTTTCCCATCTTGCAGAGCAGAGAGCGCCGCCCAGAATTCAGCATGGAGTCCGTAACGGGGAATTTGCACTTCTCTCGCGTTCGTTCATCAACTCTGTGACCCCACCCCAACCTGGCGATAGCTTAAGAAGGCGAAGTGAACCCGATTGGCTGATCAGATCAGCTTGTTTACTACACAAACTGTAGAGAACGGGATCCGCCTAACCTTGCAATCCGGGCCGCCTATTTTTTTTTACGGACGGCCCAAATCTTCTATTTTTAGGGAGTAATTTTTTGAAATTTTTATATATATTATTATTAGTAATAATTTGGACCATCCATTCATAATATAAAATGTTCATGTTACAAGATTATGATCTAACATTTGAAAAGAAAAGGAAAAAGAGAGGAGCAAAAGAGAAAAGTTAAGATAAGGAGGTGGTCAATAATTCACATCAATGCCCTCACACCGCGAAAATTTTACAGCGAAGCCCGTAAATGCGTTCTCTGACAGCCTCTCTTTATTCGTCCTTGTGCCGAAAGACCCGCGCTTCTTTCTCCCACCATCCCTCCTTTCTTTCGGACGTCAAGTGGGGTTTGGGATTATTAACCGTCGCATTCTATCTTTTCTTTAATGATGTGATCCCTCCCACTTGATTCGCCACGGGAAAAAAAAAAAAAAAAAAAACTCCGATGGCTGCCATTGAGCTCGCTCGATAGGGGATTGACAATCAAAGCCACCTTGACCATCCAGTCCATTCATGCGAGTCAATCCACTTGCTGTCGTGTCGAGCCCATCTTGAAACTCTTCTTATTATCAAGGATAGGGAAAGTTGTCCAAGAGCCCTAAAATTATTACGTTTTTGTCAATTCAATCTTAAATTTATTAATTTTTTTTTTCAATTGAGTCCCTGATGTATTTACGTTTTTCCAATTGAATTGATCCGGTTAATTTTGGCTAAAAATCGCAGACATAGATCTTAGTCATCCTATGTGTCACGATTGGCACTGATGTGGTCATTTTTAAAAATATTTTAATACTTTTTTCCAAAAGGAATTATCATTTTTCTTTTCTTAAAGTGGCTGGCAAGGACGACCCTCGCTGGCCAAGACCATGATGGTCTATGTGAGGCAGGGCGAGGGCCGCAACCCTCGCTAGCCACTTGAAAGAAAAAAATAAAGAAAGAAAGGAAAAAAAGGAAAACGAAAAGATAAGTAAATAAGATTAAAAAAATATTAAAATGTCATTAACAATTGTCTATGACAATATCGGTCATATCATGTAGGATGATCAACGTCCATCATAGTATTTTCGGCCAAAATTGGCCGAATGAGCACAATTGACAAAATATGAAAATATTTATGCCTCATTTAAAATTAGAAAATTTGGGACTGAATTGGCAAATGTATAATAGGTTAAATATTTTTGTAGACGATAAAAATATTTTTCAATATTCATCTTTGTAAGCAATGACGATATTTATTTTTTAGAAAATATATTTTAAAATCGTTCATTTTTCGCGAAACATTATTTAAATGTGTCATTTGTTTAGTTATCATAGAGATGCTTGTAACATCATTTCATTGGTTACATTCATTTGTTTAGTTATCATAGAGATGCTTGTAACATCATTTCATTGGTTACATCGATTGCAAATCCATGTTCATTGCACCCATAAAAGTTTTGTCTTTTTTTGGGAGACAGACGCTTGGAACAATATACGCACGCCCGATTGGTGTGAATCTATGAACATGATGATTGTCACATGAGATCGATATGACTATTTTCCTGAATGGAATATCTCTGCGTATAAATCGTAAATGTAATAGAGACTTCACGATAAAGTTGTAAGCTTCGCCAGCGACTCTGTAGAGTTGGGAGCTTTTCCGATGACTATGTGGAATCTTATATATCCACCCTCAAAATTCAATTAACTTAGATAGATTGCGAATGGCAGATGGTAGGCCTGCTCGCGAACTTGTGTCCACATGCTTGTATATCGAAACTTTCCGACCGAGGATCGTTCCAACAGAGTCTATCTGGATTTGCACTTGTACAGCCCGACCACGTGAAGTTTTCCTATCTCCAGCCCTTAGACGAGAAAAGGGGAAAAAGAGAAGGCAGCGGATTTCATCCGACGGCGATCATGCAACATATAAAGAACCGGACGACTTCGAGAAGTTCTGCTGGGAAAAGGAAGAAGCAAACTCCTTTCAACCAAATGAGAGAAGCCTCGCAACATACCTCCCCGAAGGAACTCCTCAGTTGTCCTTAGAAGATACGGGAGCTCGAATTATGTCCTTATAAGCAAAGTCTTGCACAATCAATCACCAAATTATAGTAATGAGCAGATATCTGCGGACCAGAAGTATCTCAAACCATAAATCTTTCCTACAAGCGAGTGGGCCCATACTGTCATCAATTCGTTTTTATTATAACTCACGAAGCATCCAAACAGCTCTTTGCGACATGACTGCCAAATCCAGAAGTTAGCTAACGAAGCATCACTTGGAACAAGGAAGCAGATCCTCTTCCTTAATCGAAGTCTCGCAGTGAAAGCTTCACGCTACATGCATTACCCACATATTTGCAGGACACAAATATGAGGAGTGAGGAGGGGGGGTTGGAAAAGAGATCATGGCCAAAACGAGGCTGTTAAAAATCTATATTGTCATAAACAAATCCCAGGTTTTGAGAAAGGTAAGGCAGCAAG
The DNA here is from genome assembly GCA_021437785.1 of Rhodomyrtus psidioides. Taxonomy (NCBI): domain Eukaryota; kingdom Viridiplantae; phylum Streptophyta; class Magnoliopsida; order Myrtales; family Myrtaceae; genus Rhodomyrtus; species Rhodomyrtus psidioides. Next base: position 3,145,271 of record JAILYB010000022.1, on the reverse strand, counting down.
CAGAAAAAACAGCTCTCTTCTCAATCTGTACAGGGGAGCAGACCATAATGTTGCATTTCTACGGAACAATCAAACAATATGGAAGGCAAACCACAAATGTGTCTGCTTTGATCCCACTAACTATAAAAATGGAAAAATTAAGGCAACGATAAAAGTTGCGGATGTTCTATAAACCTCCTCCACATTGACTAAGTTATACTGAGAAAAGGGGCCACTTGATGTTCAAGAAACCAACACTCCCACTACTGATGTTCAAGCTATCTAATTAACCGACATTGGATCCATTCTTTGGAAGTTTGCCATACAGGGTAAAACTCAAAACAATGATAGAAGACAATATGAAATTAATCTAACCAGAGATCCCCTATAGCACACATTTCTTTCAATTTTTTATCAACATTTTCCGTTGAAAACAAGATTTCATATGCAACCAGGAAACTCCATGGGAGTCAGGTTTTAGAGCTTCAAGGGCCTCTGTCAACAGAATGAGCCCTGTGACCGAGTAATGTCCCTCTTAAAGGCCAACACGCAATGTGAATTGCAAAAGCGAGGCACAGTGATCGACCTGCTTCATTCTAATGCTCCCATTCCTACATTGTGCACCATTTACCCCACTTCCAAGAGCAGCCACACTCAATTTACTTTTCACCACAAATCAAGATCAAAGAAACCAATTGGATCAGTCTTAAAAGATATATTAACAAGATATCAACAAGTAAAACTAGCCCCAATCTACTATTACCGGAGCGCCAAATCCACCCTGATCAATCAAAGTACTTACATTCTAACCCAAACCCAACAAGCGACCACCTCTTTAGATCTCCCAAAGTTACCTCCAATCAAAGACTGTGTTTTAACCCCAACCCGTGCTTCCCATGCAGACAGCCAGGCTTCACAAAAAGATGAGGCGACCTCTTCGAGTAATTCATCTTCGAGCAGGCTCTCTTCCCCAACTTCCTTATTCTCTGCCTTCCAAACTTGCCGCTCAGGTGACGAGGCACAAGCTCGTCGTCCAGCCCGTCGTCGTCGTCAATTTCTTCTTCTTCATCGTCGTCTTCATCATCATCAGGATCAACCCGGCGCCAATCGCCCCCGACGTTCGCTTTCACGACGTAATGGTCCGCACGTAATTCTAGGGTTTCAGGAAGGGGAATCGGACAAGAAACGCGAGAGTCGCCATCGCGGCTCGAACCCGGCGAGTCAAGATCATCTACGCAAGCGATCCCGCTTTGAAGTCCGAGGTTATCCACAGACCCATCGAAGACGGGGCTATCAGGAGCATCGGGATCGGAGTGATCCCAGTCGGAATCGGAGGCATTGACGAGCTCCCAGTGAGCGGAAATGGTGTCTTCAACCTCCGACTCGACGTGGAAGAAACCGAAGTCGAGTTCTTCTTCGACGTACAAGAGCGATTCCATCTTCATCTCCGTGTGATCAAACGATTCGAATTCCTTCCTCTCTCCCTCCCTCCCTCTCTCTCTCTCTCTCTCTCTCTCTCTGTGTTTCGCAGGAACTCGGTTATGCAGTTTTCCTTCGGATGAGGGGTTACGATGATCGTGATGCGTGTCACTCGAGAAGAAGTTTGCTCCACGTGAATTGCTCCAATCTGTTCGCGACACGTCCGCATCTCGTATTTTGTCCGTACTATGCTCCTTTGTTTTTTGGTTTTGGTCGAAATCTTTTTGTCACGCCTTTAATGCCAGCCAATTCGCTTTCCTTTTCCCATTTTTCGTTTTTCTTTCAGCCCACCTTGGTTTTGGCTGTAGCGTGTAGATGCGGGGCAAGAATCTTGGCTATTTCGATTCGCGATATTACTAAACATACAATCTCTCTCAAATTTTCAAAATTAATTAAGAACGATATTTATTTTCCCAACTAACAAAGAAATTATCATTTTTAAAATTTTAATTTAGCAGGCGCACTGTCAATATGAAATATATTTCGCGCTTTCACTAATTAAATACATGATATATATGGAAGGATTTGGTTCAAAAGACAAACTCCATAACAATGCCACGTGTACACGTCACCTATTCCATGGCGATCGAGATTTTCTTCTTCTTTTTACGCCGCTGATGATGGACCTAATAATAATCTCTAAAGAATGATTTACTTGACCATTTTACATTGATACAACACGTTGTGACATGTACAAACGATTCAGGAAAAGTTATCAAGAAAAATTCCCAAATCTATTGTAGTTGTGTCTATTCAATCCTAAATCTTTTTTTTTGTCGATTCAATTCGAAACCATGGCACAATTGCAAAAGGTTTAACCGGATGGGCTAAATTGGCAAAGGTTTATGACTAAATTAACATAAGTACAATAAGTTCATGACTTTTTGGTAATTCTCCCCGCGATTCATGAAGCAAATTAGCGTGAGAATGCTATCTAAAAAACTTAAGAATACAATCTACCAATAACTTAAAGAATATATTATATACAACACTAATTATCAATGAAATTAAATAATAAAAAATGTAAACTTATCGAAAATCGGGCCTGAATTTGAATCTCGAGTTTCTGATTTGGTTATTACCATCTGGAATTCATCTTGAATGACAAATCTACTCATTTTAACCACACCACCCCCTTTTTCTGTAAGCGGATCCCCAAAAAATCCTTTGATATGTCCATACGCTTTTTCTCCGACCAACAGAATCTCTCTCACCTTCACCAACTTTGTCATCATCAGCATATCTCGGGTATCATTTTTCTCTCAAAATTTCCAAAACTCTTTCAGTCTAATTTTGACATTTTTCTTCTTCGCCCATTCAAGCATCAATTTCACATCAACCCAAGCCCAATTGTCCTTTTGTTTCCCCTCTTCGTCCGATTATGCATACAAGGTAGTGGGCTTCGCACCGATTCCAGTCAACCGGCACGACGACAAGAATATTTAAAATTGAGCGGTTCAAGCGATATCGCGATGCCTTTAGAGGTTTTCGCGAGGTCTATTTCTTGAATGGAAACAAAAAAACGAACAAGCAAACGTGAAACGAGTTATGGTAGAATATGATAGGATGGAATCAGACAAAAAAAAAGTGAAATGAGCTAATGGAATTAAGATATTTAAGGGATTTAAAGAAGTGAGAATTAAAAATCCATATATACGCCGCAACCCAAGCAAACAAAGCCCCTCACCCCCGATCGTAAATTTCTTACGGGGGAGTATCCATGGACTGGTTTTTGGGCTCTGTCTATATTGGAGTTTAGGCCTGACCCTCCAAATTAGTCATGATTCGGAGATTGATAGGCCTGTGGATTAGACCATCTAATCACATTAACCAAAGCAACTGACAGTAAACAGTAACCTATGCTTAACCATTGGAAAGAGAGAAGTGAGAAGTTCGAATCCCCGCCTTCGAGAGAAATGTGGTGAGAACACATGAGGTGAGGGCAAAGTTTCGCAACCTGCACACGGCATATAGCACATAAAAAGAAAACAACCTAAGCTTGCTGCTGAGACCGCCCACTAACAAGAAGAAAGGGGAAAAAAGGAAATTTTGAAAGATTTAAGAAAATGTAAATGGAAGAAACGCCCTTGATCGGTCTAAAGATTCGGCTGGCTAGCGAGTTCATGATTTTCTTTGACTGACATGGCCAATTTAGGTCGAAAATCGCTGACATAGAAGTCGTCCATCCTACGTTGCACGATCGGTCCACGTCAGCAATTATCGATCAATATTGACTGGATGGACTTAATTGGCAAAACGTGAAAGGTTTATGTTTCAATTAGCAAAACTAAAAGGTTTAGAACTGAATTTGCAAAAACGCAATAAATTTATGATTTTTTGGACAATTTTTCCGAACTTAGGGATGATGTTCAAACTTGAATCATTTGATGTCACTCCATCCTTTGTTTCACGCCATTTCACGTTTTGAAAACGCATATGGGATGCATTAGTATTGAACCACTTTTCTAATTCCCTTGTATCATTGCACGACTTAGCAGCACAGAATTGGTGATGACTTTTGAGCGGCAAACCAAAAAAGAATGAAGTGCTTAAATAATTTACAATGCTTAAGCAGAATCAAATTGTAGGGGAGAAATGGCTCTAATTATAGTTCGTCAAATTATCTAGAAGATAATCAAACTCCTACTCGCTATGTTGTTGACACCTGATTTTTAATCATATTTTATGTCGATTTTATTTCTAAAATTAATTAAAAATAGCAAAAAAACATAAAATTGCAAAATCAACTTTGGAAGCATTGACCTAGCCTGAGAAACCAATTTCGAACAAAAAATATTTTTTGTAATTTTTAATATTTTTTTGAATTTATTTAATTATAAAATAACCAAAAAATCAGGAAAAAAATACCATTTGTGGTCAGAAAAAATGCACAAAAATAGTAAATAATTTTATTTTAATTCCCTCTTCAATTTGGTATATTTAAATCCCGAAAATTAGACTTGGGTCACTATGTTCCTTCATAAACATAAACTCGAATCGAGCACGAAAATTGCCTTTTGAGTTCTTTAATTTTCAATTTTTGCTTTCAACAAGCCATGGCATTGGTATCAAGAACTTTGAAGTGAAATTGTGTCGATTCACCCTCCAATTTGATTGATTTTAACCAAAAGGGCTTGATCGCACAATTTTCTTTCAATTTAGTCCTTAGTTTCACAAATCTCAAAATTAAATTCTCTCTAGGGACACCCATGAAAATCAAACACTTCTACCCTATAGTTTTCATCATCTCGAACTTATTGGTGACCTCAGTTTGGACTGATTTGATCGTTTGAGCCCTCGATTAATTAAAAATTATTTTCGGATCCTAAATACAATTTGGGGTTTTCGCTAAATTCCAATTCAATTGTTCGCAAAAATACCCATTCTAGATGGAAAACATGTTGAGGAGTCCGATTTTGACATCAATTTCATGAAAAATGATCAATTAGAGGCTCGATTGGGCAAAAATTAGGAACCAGGTTGGTCGGGTCGGACCCGACCCGACCGAACCGAGTCTGCACCTTGTCCTCCCTCACGTACAGAACAGGGTATAGGCAGAAACAGAGAAGTTGCAGGGGTGCATGGCAGCGTCACGCGACAAAACTGAGGGCGACAGTCCTTTTCTTCAGGCGTGAGGGAGTGCGTGGTTGTCCTCTCGAGGGATCTCAGGCGGCCTTCGACTATAAGGGTCTGCCATGAGAGAGTTGAGGGAGAGACTCGGTTTTTTCGGACGAGAGCTGTGGAGGTGGATTCGGGCTACGACAAAGCTCGAGCAGACGTCGTGAGGCTTTAGGTTAACGATCTCACCACCACCAAAGCCCTAATCGTCCCCGGTATCGCGAGAAAAGGTCAGTAACTCCCCGATCGTGGACTCCCCTGTTTTTCCCTGTTTCCTGTACCATTTGATCTACTGTAAGTTTGGTTCGGTTTCATTTTCGGTGAAACCGGGACAAACCGAGCGCATACCGACATCGTTTTAAGTCCTTCTAGCGATGCCTAAGTGTTGGTTGGCTTCGGTTTAGCTCGTGTGGCCCTCGGTCCCCGTTTGAATGTCGGTTTTCTCGCGTATGCCAACTGTTCGACGAAAGGCCAGAGTGAATGTTAATTTTTTTGGGTCCCGGCCGTGCCCTCCCCGAGTGTTATTTGTGCGAGTCCGGCTTTAAAATCCCACTAGAACAATCTCTAAGCATCCTGTTATCTTTGTTTTGCATTGAACACCGCCGGAAAACAATGGCCGGAGCTCCCCGGGGTATACCCGAGCCGAGACCTCACGCCGGCGTGAACGGTGGTTGCCAAGCTCTAAAGGAGCTCAGGTAAGTCTCTAAACCTTCTTGGGATGCTATGTGAATGATTGGAACTGAGTTTATTTGTGAAAATTTTTTCGCAAATTTTTTTTTCTCTAAACCTTCACGGATCCGGTACTGTTCACGGTCGGCCGAGGGTTTTCGGGTGTCTTTTATCATGGTTTTCGTGTTGAATGTGCTGATGTGTTGATGGGAGATCGTTTGGATGAATTTGGGTAAAAATTTCGAAAGTTTCAGGCTCGGTCTCATTTTTCCGGCGGAAATTCCGGCGAACTCGCCGGAATAATCACTGTCCCGGCAATTCGTCGGTCATCTTCTCCGGCCAGAGGTCTGACCGGTTAGCGCCGATGTGGCGCGCCACGTATGCAGCCACGTTGACAAGTGGGACCGATTCCTTAAAAACAAAACCCTAGATCCGGCGGTGTGTATTAAGCCACGTGTCGTGATCTAGATTTTCAAAAAAAAAATTTAAAAAAAGAATTTAAGAATAAAAAATGGTTTTCGGTAATATAAGTAAAAAAACGATCGAATGACCATGAGCGTGCCAAGTGGCGCTTCTTGGACCGTCTGATCAAAATTTTTAATTGATCTCAATTGGACGGACCAGGAGGAGCCACGTGGCACATCCTGAAACGTCCGATGGGGTTAATTATCAGAAATTCGAAAAATCATTAAAAGTTGTTAAAAAAATAGAAAAATGTTTTAAAAAAAATCAATACGGCGTCGTTTAGACCATCTCGACCCTTATGGTTGGGTCGGGCGCCCGAGAGGCGCGGGCCAGGTCTGACCCGGTCCGGAAAATATTTTTCATAATAAAAAAATTCAAAAAATAAATAAAAAAAATTATAAAATCCGAAAAAAATTCAGAAAAATTGGAAAAAATAAACAAAAAAAATCCTTAAAAAAATCCTAAAAAAATAGGAAATGGCCACAATCAACTGGTCATGACCTATTTTGGATCTTTCGAACCCCGATTTTTTTCGAAATGACGATTTCGCCATTTTGGCAAATCATCTTCCTAAGTTGGAGAAACTCAGAAAAATCCAAAAAAAAAAAATCCAGAAAATAGGAAATGGCCACAATCAACTGGTCGTGACCTATTTTGGGTATTTCGAACCCCGATCCTTCCGGAAATGACGATTTTGCTCTTTGGGCAAATCGTCTCCCAAAAGATCGAAGAAATTCTGAAATTCCCAAAAAAATTCAAAAAATAGGAAATGACTACAATCAATTGGCCATGACCTATTTTGGGTCTTTCGAACCCCGATCCTTCTGAAAATGATGATTTTGCCCTTTAGGCAAATCGTCTCCCAAAAGATCGAAGAAATTCAAAAAAATCCAAAAAATTCCAAAAAAAAGGAAATGACTACAATCAACTAGCTATGACCTATTTTTGGTCTTTCGAACCCTGATCCTTCCGAAAATGACGATTTTGCCCTTTAGGAAAATCATCCCCCAAAAGATTGAAAAAATTCAAAAAAATCCAAAAATTTTCAGAAAATAAAAAATGGTCACAATCAACTGGCCACGACCTATTTTGGATCTCTTGAACCCCGATCGTTACAAAAATGGCCATTTTGCCATTTTGGAAAATCGTTTCCTAGAAATTTCTAAAAATCCCCCAAAATAGGAAATGACCACAATCAACCGGTCATGACCTATTTTGGGGTCGTTCGACCCCCGATATTTTTCAAAATGACGATTTTGCCCTTCCGGCAAGTCGTCCCTCAAAAATTCCAAAAAATAGGAAATGGCCACAATCAACTGGCCATGACCTATTTTGGGTCTCTCGAACCTTGATCTTTTCGAAAATGACGATTTTGCCCTTTTGGCAAGTCGTTTCCCAAAAATTCCGAAAAAATCTCAAAAAATAGGAAATGATCACAATCAACTGGCCAAGATCCATTCTGGGTGTTTTGACCCCCGATCATCCCGAAAAAGGACGATTTCGTCCTTTGGGCGAATCGTCTTCCAAAAATCGTGAAAATTCAGGACATTCCAAAAAAAAATTCCAAAAATAGAAAATGGTCATGATCAACTGGCCATGGTCTATTTTGATTAATTCGACACCCGAACCTTCCAAAAATGAAGATTTCGCCATTCGAGCGATTCGTCCCCAAATCTTCCTATGTTACCCATAGTCCCAAATCATACATTCCTTAAGCACTTAAGGCTGCACTAGGAGACCCTTGATTTGAATTGATGTGCATTGACGTGGTTCACTTATGCACTTGATTGCACTTTCCTTATATTGATTGTGATTGATAGGACTAGTCTTCCAATCTGCATGAATCCTTGAATCAGACTTACCTCATCCAAAATTGCGCCTACATGAAATCTTAGTCAGGAAAATCACTCACGTTAGGTACCAAAAAGGCGTTGGTAATGGCACCAATGTAATCAAGTCTTCGAACCCAAAATCTCTGGTTCCGCATAACTGATCGATCTCTCCCAATCGATTAGTGAGGTTTCTGGTCCACCTTCCAAGAAGAACCAGTGGCGACTCCAAATGCATGCATACATAGCACATGCCACCACGACCACACTAAGGTCAAAAGCGATCGACTCTTATCGTCAAAATCCTTAAATTTACTCCCGTCGCGATTTGGTATGGGCTTGGGAGGGCCCGCACCGAGAAGGCCTGCGATCCACATTTCAGAGAGGGGGCCCATTCGGCAATCCATTAACCCGATCGAAAAAACGAGTCGCGACACATGTGCATATGAATACAAATATCACGGTAAAGAGTCTATGTTATGTTCAAATGTCAAAAACCATTAAATTCTTGTGGTAAAAATTTATGTATAATTCCTTTGTGAAATTGAGAGAGTATTTCGTGAGAGTTTGAAGCCTAAACACTGGGTGTGTTATTGATGTAATTGGAGGTTAGGAAACACTGAGAGTGTTTCAGTAACTCGAATGTGATTTATAATGTCCGATCTATAATAAAATTCGTTACTGCTCTCTTTGTGGACGTAGGTTTTTACAACCGAACCATATACATCTGATGTTTGATTTATTTTCTTGTTTTGCCTATTTATTATTCGATCGCTTATTCGGAACAACATGCCTCTAAGATTGCTACTTTTTTTTTGTCGGAATGAACATCTTCATTTCATATGAAAAGAGGAGTACATAACTTCAAGACAAATATGCGAATCCCACAAAGCAAATAAAACAAGAAAATCTGTAAAGTGAAACAACTTGATATTGCTTGCAAGGACTAACATATTCCACAAAGACAGATTTGTTATAGCATCAAAGCTCATATGGTGGTCGATTACCAAATCTTGTATCATCATTAGTGATTGGCACACGTCGATAAATTCTTCTCTAGTAACTATAATTGTTCCAAAAGGCGATGCGCTTAGGTACGACGTCCCTAGCACTATCATCGTATAAATATCATAACAATACCCAAAGGTTGAAAGAAAATAGAAAACGTATTGTAAATCCCAGATCTATCTCTAGATTGGGATAGAAGAGCACCCAAATCTATATATATAGCTCTAGATTAGGAGAGAAAGGCTACACAATAGATAGCAGTTGATCACAAAATCACTTTCAAACAAGTTGACCGCTGAAAATAGCAGCAAACAAACCTCAAAGACTTGTGAAGCGCTTGACTATCTAGAGCAAGCACCCGGAGCCGGAGTGAGCTAGCAGATTCTTTCGAAACACTCACACGTAGATCTTCACAGCTTGCTTCAGTGAAAAATGTCAATCGCGTCCACAAAATCGACGGAGAAACCGAAAATATAGAGAAATAGGAAACAAAAAAGTAAAGAAAACAGGAGATGAAGGGGGAGGGAACATGAGCTAGGATGGGTAGGGTTAGAGGGAGAAAGAAACACACACACACACACACACACACACACTCTCTCTCTCTCTCTCTCTCTCTCTCTCTCTCTCTCTCTCTCTCTCTCTCTCTCTCAAGGAGATCTGCTCAGTAGAGGATTGGTAGCGGCAGAGGCAAGAGAAACCCTAGAAATAGACTGCTACTTCATTTTCTTCTTTCTTTACAGTGGCTTCTTTCGTTGTCAAGAGTCCATCTCTTTTGGAATTTCAGGGCATTGCATGAAGAGGAGGTCAGGCCAAAAGAGGATGAGGCTGCAGAGAGGAGATCTGCTCAGTAGAGGATTGGTAGCGACAGAGGTAAGAGAAACCCTAGGAATAGACTGGTACTTCATTTTCTTCTTTCTTTACAGTGGCTTCTTTCGTTGTCAAGAGTCCATCTCTTTTGGAATTTCAGGGCATTGCACGAGGAGGAGGTCAGGCCAAAAGAGGATGAGGCTGCAGACTGCAGTTCTTCCTCGTAGTCCTCATATCAAGTTTCACCTATTATGTCGTTCCAAACTATATGTTTTCATCCATAACTGCCATATCCTTTGTATGTTGGATATGGAAGCACTCGGTCATAGTGCAACAAATCAGGTCTAGACGCCATGATCTCGACATTGGCTCATTTGCCTTGACTGAGCTACTGTTGCTGCCTTCAATTTTTCGCCATTAGCCTACCCGGGGTTTGCAATTATAAACATAAAGCATTGGTTTCTTTCTCACCTTCTACATGTTGATTCCTATTGCCTATTGGACCAACGCATTTGAAGCCAAGCGGTTGCCTATTATCTCGTCGAACGTGTTTGATACTAATGGAGGCAAATATGATGTGACTTCTTTCATTGTCAAGAGTCCATCTCTTTTAGAATTTCACGGCATTGCATGAGGAGGAGGTTAAGCCGAAAAGACGATGAGGGTGCAGTTCTTCCTCGTAGTCCTCATATCGAGTTTCACCTATTATGTCATTCCAAACTATCTGTTTCTATCCATAATTGCCCTATCCTTTGTATGTTGGATATGGAAGCACTTGGTCACAGTGCAACAAATCAGGTCTGGACGTCATGATCTCGATATTGGCTCCTTTGCCCTGACTGGGCCATTGTTGCTGCATTCAATTTTTCGCCATTAGCCTACCCGAGGTTTGCAATTATAAACATAAGCAAGGATATGATGATTAAGTAAAGTTCACCTCAGTATCTTATTCGCTTTTGCTTATGGATTGAGCTTTGCGACCTTGGCAGCTACGTTATCTCATGTTGCTCGTTTCCATGGCAGGTGAATGCTATTTACTCCCCTTTCCATCACCCAGTTACAGTTAGGACATTATCCATATAGTAAGCCGCCCTACCACATTTTTATGATGCGATAATGCAATATTCCACCGATTTATAAGCTTTGTTAAATAACTATTCTAAGATAATATTTCAACCTACGTATGCACAATGGATTCAAGATAATTTGGCGAATAGATAAACTTTTAAACCAGAAGAAACTAACACTTCTTTATTGCCACAATCAATCTTATTCATAGAACATGTAGCAAAGTTTCACTCGCCCTAGGAAGAAAAGAATAGAGTAAGCAGACATAAATAGCAGGTCTCATGTTATGCTGATATTGGGAGTTTCACACAGAATGCATAAATGTTAAAATGCTTGTATGTACCAAAACATTGCAAAAAAAAAAAAAACATACTTGTTCCGACAAAAGCTTATACAATAGAAGGAGAAGAGTACTATGATCTAGAGGAAGATGGCGAAGTATCTAGACGGTGGTAAAGTGACCAAGGAATGGATGAAAGAGTCCAAGAAGAAATGGAAAATAACTGCACATAAGGTGCACAGGAGTTGTACAGCTCTCAATTGGGATTGTGACTTTTGGTTTTGTTGGGTATGTGTGTGAAGCCTAAATTTACTGTATTTAAGGGAATCAATCTCTTCATTGTTGCAGCCTTACCGTGTTTTCTTGTATCTCGTAATACATATCTTGGATTCTTTCTGTATATTATTGATTTTTGGTTCCAAAAAAAAAAAGTCAATCTTGAGATTTTTATAATTACAAATATTTAGAATTGTAACGTTTCTCTTCGTTCCAATTTGATGTGATGTTAAACTTTTCTTGTAGCAGGGCACCTTCAAGATGCTCTCTGCGATCAAGTTATTAGTGCAAAGAAACTGTGTATGCTGGTTAAATTGTTGGGGTAGGGAAATTGCACATGCAGAATATACATGCAAGGATCGTGCATCATCACTGGTGTCATAGCCCTACTCATAACCCATATCTATATCTTTATATCACCACTATCTATATCTTTGTATCACCAATACTTCAAATCCTTATCTATAGCCCTACTTCTAACCCCTATCTATATCTTTATATCACCATCTGTATCTTTGTATCACCAATACTTCAAATCCTTCATCAAGACAAACATATTTCTGACCTTATAGGGAAGTACTCCGTATAGGTAATTCCATAATTATATACTTATGCCTTAAACTTTCATCTTCAAAAGTTTATGCAATATCAAAATAAGTTTGGGTCATGACCATCATCCCCTTAGTGGCTCTGGCATTACATGGTCTTTTGGCTTCAATATGGCCTTTTAGGTGCTCCGCTGAAAATATATCATGGTGTCTTGATCGTGGCTCAAACACGGTGGTTACTTCCTAGTGGCGTGGACTGGTTTCTCTATGCTTGCTTTCAAGTCGCTAGCTAATTTTGTAAACATGTCGTTGGCGTCAGGCAAAGTGTTCTGTGGGGGTAATTCCACAATTATATGTTTTTTCTTTCTTGTTTTATAATCTCTCTAAGCTATTACTTTGCTTTAGAAATGAGAAATTATAGGCAACCTTTTCTTCTTTATCTCGCTCTTGTGCCTCGTTAAGAATAATACAGAAAAGAAAGTTAAGCAATTTCTGTGTCATCAGATATGTATATTAATGAACAATAGAATGGAAATATTCGTGCAATATAGATGCAGTTTTGAGATATATGGTATCAAAAGTATCTCTAACATAGGAATTTATATTAGAAAAATCCCTAATTATCTCTAACATTCACTCAAACTCAAGGTGGCCAATTTGAGTTTGTAATAAGTCAAACTCAAGTCGAAGATGGTGTTATCGGGTGCATTACTTTTCGAAGAGGCCGAGAGAGGACGAAAAAGAAAAGTCAATCCTTCTTGTATATGTTGACACCTAAATTTTAATTTTTTCTTAATCATGCATTTTTCATAAAAATGAGAATTAACTTTAGTTCTCGCAAAAATATATAGATAATTTTCATGCCTAATATTTTTTTGTGACGTATGCATTGCATTTGCATCGGTCCACCTTGGATGCGAGCATGAACTTAATTTATCAGCAAGTTTGGACTTAAATGGACGGTCAAATTTTTTTGGCAATTCATGGACGTACGTGCCAAAATTAATACCTATTTTGGAGCTTATAACTTAGGCAAAAAGGCTTTATTTAAAAGGCAAATTACTTGAAAAAAATCCTACGTAAACCCACAATGGACACGAAAAATTCGATTAGCCCATCTATATGGCTAAGCCGAAATTTTCAGCTCATTCAAGCATCAATTTCGTGCAATTAAATCCTCCGGGACTTAATTCAAGTTATATTTTGAGCCTGGGTTTATTTTGCAAAAGTTAAGAAACTTTAGGCCCTTGATTTAGAACACTTTTATCTATAAATACAAGTGTTATGCCTAGGGTTTTAGGGGGGCCTCATTCACATACACGGTCGAGGGAGCACGTGAAGAGAGAGGATGAAGGAGCATCAATTTTCTCTTCCTTTTGGCAGGTTCTAAAGACTGCATGAGTGTCCATGAAACACCAAAAAGTGAAACGCGTTATGCGCGTATTGATTGACGACCACAAGGAGTCCCTCCTCAAGCCTTGCGAAAGAGATCCCATGAAGTCATTGGCATTCGGTCACTGCGGGAAGAGGAGAATATAAGAATAAAAGGAGAGGGATCCCTCATCATTATGCGGATTTCCCTTTTGTTCTTTTCTACACTTTTATTTTCTTTTACTGGTTGTTCTCAAGGCGTGCATGGTGGTAGAGAGAGCAGGAATCACGCTTTGCAGAGATCACTCACGAATCCCTCTCCGATAGTCGCCTAATTCAGCTCCAAATACCCTAGGTGATCCGCCACAGCCTCGTTCCTCGCCATCAAAACTGGCAGTCAAAAGTGCACCTCCCTGTTCAGCTTTGCACCGCCACTGTTCAACCTTGGTTCGAAGTTGATTCATTACTGTTTTGACGTTATTTGAAGCTTTGATTCTTTTACTATTTGTGCTTAGTCATTGGAAGAAATTTGGCAGCAAAACGAGCCTGAAAAGTGCTATTTTGAACAGAGTTGCGGCTTGTGCACGATCTGGAAATTACTCCAAAGAAGGTACAAATTTCACCACTTTGATTGCAGTTCATGATTAGCTCACGTGGCAATTTGCATAAGTGTTTTTTTGCACTATAATGAAAAGTGAAAGTTAGATCTTTCACATGTCAAGTTCACGATAGCCCAGGGAGTTGAATGGATGATGCAAAAGCTTCAATTTTTTCGAATAGGTTTGGTGTGGTCAAGAGTTGACTAAATCTCATGTTTAACTTTGAGATGTAATGAAATCGGAATCAGTCTTATCTCGAAGTATTGGGTGAATTCAATAACTCTTTCCAAGGGCTAGTTGAGTTAGTCAAGAAGATGAAAACTTTTAATGAAATCTGAAGATTCTGCTTCACAATTATCCCATGCCCGAATTGCCAGGTGGTTGATGTTCATCATGTGTAATTTATCGTGTATCATGGATATGCAGTATGCTTAATTGGATGACGTTTAATTTTGCTCTGGATCTTGGTCGAACATGCAAGTTGATTAGATCGAATGCTTAATCGTTACCCTGTCTTGGTTCTCATGAATTATCTGGAATATCTTTGGATAGAGATAGGATTGCAATTCGTCTGGGTTATATCCGAAACTTGGAAGATTATCTAAAATTATCTTTCAAACCTTAAAGATAATCTTCTAAAAAACTTTGGGAATTTCGGATACGACTTTAAACCAATCAAGAATCCTAAGCACATATCTAAAATTTAGGAAGTTATCTAAAATCTTTCCAAACTTTGCAGATAATTTTCTAAAAAAAAATATGAAGATTAAAGATAGGATTCTCATCCAAGATAAGATATCTTTTAAAATTTTGAAGATTATCTAAAATTCCTCGAATATCTTAAGAGATAATCTTTCTTAATTTAAAAGGTATGGATCCTTTGTGGATAGGGGATTAGCTCCTTTAAATTTTCGACCACCCTAGGTGGTTTCCGAAATTTTCAAAGCTCGATTGACTCATTTTGTTAATTTAAAATATTTGCACATTTTTAAACAAGCATGCCTATAATATATGCTCCCCTCGTGCCTAGTCCCTTGGGAAAATTAAGTCATATGCCTTACCCATGATCTTATGGGGTGGGATAATGACTTAGTATAAGACCAATCCGAATCTTCGGAAATGAGTGAATTATCGGAAATTCGGAATTAAATGTATATTATGGGCATTCTTGTTTAATTTTGTTCAAATTCTTTTTTTAAGAAGAAAATCGAAAACTCCAAAAAAAGAGAGGAAAAAACCGAAAACACAAAAAAAAAAAACATTGCAAGTCACATAAACCAATGAGAAAAGACATCGTCATGAAATTGGTACCGAAAGGGCGTTAATTTTTAATTAACGTAATCAAGTCTCCGAACTCAATTTCTCTTGTTTGTAGAGATAAAATAGTTCTCCCGCTATTTTATTTAGGTTTCTAATCGACCTACCAAGAACGATTAGTGGTGGCTCCAATTTAATACATTCTTCATAAATAAACCTATGTTGCGATTTGGTAAGACTTTGGAGAGTATGAGTTAGGTTAGTTAATTTAATTGACCTAATAATCTATTAACCTAATTTTTAGGTCGCGACAGTATACTATTGAGAGAAAAAAGCCTAAATTTATCGTCTTTGAGAGAATTAGTTTCTTCGTTGCTACAACCTTATCGTGTCAACGTGTATCTCATCATACATGTACTGAATCCTTCTTGCATACTACTGATTTTTTACCCAAAAAAGTCAGTACCGAGATTTCAATCATTATAAATAGACCCAAAAGAAAGTCAATAAGATTCCAACAAAATTATAATTACTCATAAATCGAGATTCCAATAATTGTAAATACTCATAATTACAACGTTTCTCTTCGTCCCAATTATAAATACTCATAAATCGAGATTCCAAGGATGGCAAGTGCCCTCGAGACGCTCTGCGATCAAATTGTTAATGGATGGAAACTGCACATGTTATGTATCTACGTGCAAAGATCATGCATCATTACGTCACATGTCATTACTGTCGCCGCTCTGCGATCAAGTTGTTAATGGATGAAAACTCTTGTCTATATATTGGTATCACCAATACTTCAAATCTTTCATCAAGACAAGCATATTTCTGACCTTGCAGGGTACTAAGTTTCTACAATCTCAAAGTAACGTTTAGGTCATGAACATCATCTTCTTAGTGGCTCTGGCATTACATGGCCTTCTAAATTGGGTATTCATGTCAAAGCTTCAATATGGCCTTTTAGGTATTGTCGTAGCTGAAAATGTATCATGGTGGCTTTTGGTAGTGGCTCAAACAAATATATGTAGCCGGTGGTTGCTTCCTAGTGGCATGGACTAGTTTCTCTATGCTTGCTTTCAAGTCACTAGCTAGCGTCACGAGCTACCCCTTTTCTTCTTTACCTCATTCTTTTACCTTATTTAGAATAATGTGAAAACAAAGTTAGGAAATTTCTATATCATTCGATATGTATATTAATGAACAATATATCAAATTATTTTTAGATTTTAAGATATGACTAATCTAAGATAATAAATCAATTGAGTTATGCACAATAGAATGGAAATATACATGCAATATAGGTGCAATTTTGGGAGATACGGTATCAAAGTATATCTAACATAAGAAATTATATTAGAAAAATCCCTAATTTTCTCTAACATTCCCTCAAACTCAAGGTGACCAGTTTGAGTTTGTAATCAAGTCAAACTTAAGTCGAAGAGGGTGTTCTCGGATGCGCTAATTTTCAAAGGGGCCGAGAGAAGACGAAAAGAAAATTCTCGTATACTATTAGGAGAAGAAAGCCTAAATTTACTGTTTTTGAGAGAATTGGTTTCTTCATTGCTGCAACCTTGTCATGTCAACTTGTATCTCATCATACATGTACTGGATCCTTCTTGTATACTATTTATTTTTTCGCCCAAAAAAAAGTCAATACCGAGATTCCTATAATTATAAATCCATAATTGCGACGTTTCTCTTCATCCCAATTTGGTGTGCTATTGAACTTCTCTTGTAGCTAGGGATGGCAAGCACCTCGAGACGCTCTACGGTCAAGTTGTTGGTGGAGGGAAACTGCACATGTTGGGATACATGGAAAGATTGTGCATCATCACCCTCACACATCATTACCGTCAAAACCTTGCGTCTAACCCCGTTTATAACTTTATATCGCCAATACTTCAAATTCTTCATTAATGCAAGCATATTTATGACCTTGCAAGGTACTAAGTTTCTACAATCTCAAAGTAAAGTTTGAGTTATCTCCTTAGTGGCTCTGGCATTACTTGGTCTTTTGAAATGAGTGTTTATGTCAAAGCTTCAATATGGCATTTTAGGTGCTACCATTGCTAGAAATATATCATGGTAGTTCTTAATCGTGGCCTTTTAGGTGCTGCCATAGCTAGAAATATATCATGATAGTTCTTGATCGTGGCTCAAACAATATATGTGGCCGGTGGTTACTTCCTAGTGGCGTGGATTGGTTTCTCTATACTTTCTTTCAAGTCGCTAGCTAGCGTCATGAGCTGACCCTTTTCTTTTTTATCTCCCTTTTTCCTTGTTAGGAATAATGCGGAAAAGAAAGTTAGGGAATTTCTGCATATTCGATGTGTATATTAATAAACACTGCATCAACTTATTTATAGACTTTATTATATTATTAATCTAAGATAATATCTTAATCGCACAATAAAAGAAAAATATAGGTGCAATTTTGAGAGATATGATATCAAAATATCTCTAACATAAAAAATTGTATTAGAAAAGTTCCTAATTATCCATAACATCGCCTCAAACTCAAGGTGAATAGTTTGACTTTGCAGTCTAGTCAAACTCACCGAAGAGGGTGTTGTCAGGTGTGTTAGAAAGTCCAACCCAATAACTTAAGCTATTAGGTGGAGGGAGACCTCAAGTATATAAAGAGCACCAAAGACCCATTCTAAAGCAATGTGGGACTTACAAAGTCAAGAGCCCCTCTCACGTGCAAGCCGGGAAAGAGCCGCACGTGGAATTTGGGTAAACACACATTGCGAAAGGGCAAACACTGGCTCTGATACCATGTTAGAAAGTCCAACCCGATAACTTAAGCTATTAGGTGGAGGGAGACCTCAAGTATATAAAGAGCACCAAAGACTCATTCTAAAGCAATGTGGGACTTACAAAGTCAAGAAGGTGCACTCATTTTCCAGCGAATAGGTCAAGAGAAAACGAAAAGAAAAGTCAATTCTTTTTGTATACTATTACAACAAGAAAGCCTATGTTTACTATTTTTTAGAGAATTAATCTATGTATGACTGCAGCCTTATCGTGTCTGCTTGTATCTTATCATGCGTATTTGTGACATCCCGAATTTTCCCGCCTAATTAATAGGTAAATATATTAGAATTAAATTACGTGACTTAGAATTGACTAATGTCACGTAATTTTCAATAATATGCAATATGAGTTCAATTTCTCAGACAAAAAATTATGGGCAACTATTGTACGAAGGGGACAACCTAAAAATGTAATATTGTCATATGAGTACGGTTATGATATGAATTAAATTTTCATTTTTACTAACTCAATTATATTGAGAAACCAATTAAAAGGACATTAGTATACATTGATCTCTAAGAAAATTTGCAAGAGCATAATATAAGATATTAGAATCAAGTGAGTATTCTAATAATTCGTATATGTCACATGACTAATTATATGATAATAAAGTTACTAATATCATGCTAATTGAATTGCTAATTAAAACTATAGTCTAAGTTAAGGTTTAAAGGATATAATGTGCATAATTAAGTTTATGGGGGCAACAAAATGGACATTTCACCCCACTTATGGCCAAAAAAAATTCATGGGATTTGTGCCCAATTTTCACCATTCATAAACACTATTCATCTTATGATACTATTCATAATCACTATTCATGCCACCCATAGGAACCAATGAGATTTTACGACAAAATTGAAGTTTTTACTCAATCATTATTTCATTTCTCTCTTATTTACCCCTCTTGCACGAAAATCACTCTCTCCCTCTCACTTTTTCACCCAAGATTTCGCTTATTATTTAACAAAAAAACACTCTCAAGAAGTTGCAAGAAGAAAGGGTTGTTCTTGTCGTTGTTCTTGAAGGTTTAAGGCAAGTTCAACATCTCCTTGTTACATTTTGTGATTTAAAATTGCTAGACCTAATTTATGTGAAGTATAAGATGTCTATATATATATATATATATGTGTGTGTGTGTGTGTGTGGTAGATTTCGTGCTCATGTGGGAAAAATTGACCAAAAGGTTGAACATTGTAAACTGTTCAGTTTTGAGACTATTCTGAACTACTATTCTTTTTATTTTTGTACGAATTTTTGTGGACCTCAAATATCCTGAGATAAAAAATAAAAGTTAAATATAACACCTTAAACTATGGCATATGTTAATTTGAGAATTTTTGGAGTTCATATAGTCGGCTAAAAGCTCTCATCTTTTCATGATTCTAATTTGTGTATGAACTAGAACCCCACTGACCTTCCAACTTTTCCCTTTTTATACCACCCTTTGTGAACTTCAAGTGACTCCTTGCCAAACATGAACGTTACTCCTACGTCCTAAACTATGACATAAATTAAATGGAATATTTGAAGCACAGGAGACCTAGATTTTTATTTTACTTCCTCTCGGGTCTGCATGTCCTGTTTTGAGTCTGATATAATCCCCGAGAATAATTATTTTTGTATCTCTTCTTGCGGACATGTACGACTTCCAAACCAAACAGAAAAGTTTGAGCTAAATCCTAAGCTAACACATATATTAAATTGAGAATTTAAATTGAAGTTATGACCATAACTCTAACTAACTGAGTTCTGTTTTTGGGTCTGAAAGTTGGGGCTATTTCTACGATTTTTCATGAAAAAATGTAAAAAGATCTAATTCTGAAGCTGGTCAAGTTGTAGTTCTAGGTCTTAAATACAACATACTAAAATTTGATGATTTATGAAACTAATTTACTTGGGTTAAAGTATAAAATCCCTTCAGTGTGTAAGACTGTCCCTAAAGATGCAGATCACGAAAGTTGGGCAAAAACACCTTAATCTGTGGGTCTAATGTCCTATGACCTTAAACGAGAGTTGATCTTCACTGAATGAACTGTAGTCCTGTGAATTTTGAGAATTTTTCGAACTTGTTTATTATATTAATCATGCTGGTCAATTGGAGTCTAAAATCTGCCCTGATTTCAATTTTGGAATAAGGGATGTTGCTATATGAGATATGGTCACCATGAATGACGTTTGTGGTAATTTGATTGAATTACATGTGGCATGATCATATGACATTTTATTTAAATATATGTGTGCATGGATTATGAAGTAAAATGGTTGTAAAGAAATTCTCATCGGATTGAGTCGGGACGGAGCCGCAGGTGTTTGGGAAGCCTCTGCTGTGTGATATGAGTTGCCCCCTGCTCTGTGATGAGGGAAGCCTCCGAAATTGCAGATGCCCAAGTGCGGTAAGTTTGGTAATTGCCATGTGCGAATGTCGGAGAGGAGTCTGTGGGTTCTTGGCAAGGAATACTGTGAAATGTGAATGGAAAAATGGTTAGAGTTGAGATAAATGCATATTTGCATGTCCGTGAATGCATTGCATAATCATCTGTGTGAAACTCATTCGCACTGTGATTACCTATTTGATTTAATAAACTGTCACGTATTAGGTATTAAATAAAAAGAAAAGGGTGTCATTTAACACCTCCAATGCCTTGCCGTGATGGTATGAGAATGTAAAAGGTCCGAAGACAACCAGAGATCGAATTCTAGAAGTCGTCGTTGTAATATTAATAAATAAAAACCTTTTGGGTCAAAATGAAAGTATATTTTACTAAATTACCAATTTTGCTTCCTTCCATAAACTTATTAAAAATGCACGCCTATGCATAAATTGGTGTCGTGCATATTTAAATTATGAATTGTAATATTTAGATGTTTTTCTTGCTGGGCGATAACTCATTCTTGCTATATTTTCAGACCGTTAGTCATGGATCTTTCACCACATCACCGCTACAGAGCTCCGGTTAGTTTCGAGTCTCAGACTGAGGACGTCGTCTTTCTCTGGTCTGATTCTGTGTTTGTTAAGCAGAAATCAGTGGCTTGGGTCCACGCGGGGCAAGTGATATTCTGTCCACGTGGGGCAAGTGATACTAGTCACATATAGGTTTACTGCTTGGTACATTAGGCAGTGGGATCGTGTGCTGGGACCGTTGTACATTCCGGACCTTGGGGGTAATGGTGGTGATGATAGTGGAGCCGATGCAGACGACGAAGGTGGCACAAGCCTGAGGAGAAGAGTAATTTAGATATAGTGGACAATTAGGTTGCTGAGGAGAAGAGTAATTTGCATATAGTGGATAATTATGCTGTTGACGGGATCGTATCTATCTATGGGTGGCAAGATTTTTGTGTAGTTCTATTATGTTACGTTGTCTGTCGTATTGTGATTGTCAGTTGCATCGTGCTAGTTGTGATGACCTCGTTTGAACTTTCAATGTATCAGATGTGTTTTAATTAATGAAGACCATATTTTGTTATGTGCTTTTAATTCCGCTTGAGATAATTATAATAATAAAAAGGGGGTGGGGGGTCGGGTCGTCACAATGTACTGGATCCTTCTCGTATATTATTGATTTTTGGCCCAAAAGAAAAGTCAATCATGAGATTCCGTTAAATACAAAGCCAATTCTAATAGACTTATTGTAGGGGTCCATTGACTCCGGTAGGAATTGAACCTACGAATTATGAGTTGGGCACTTTAACCATTCAATCATGGATGTTTAGCGGGGATCCTCGTACACGGTGAATAACCAAATTCCATTTGAAATGAAATCTTTAGGAACTACGAGTACACCTATTGTGATTCCCAATACAAGAGTTTCAGGCTCTATAATTTTTTATATTTTCAAAAAAAAAGATATAGGATAGATCGTTAATTTAAGGAGTCAAATGGTCTAAGTCATACAAGTAAAGAGATCTATTCATTGATAAGAAAAAAGAAAAAATGTGAACGGTGATTGGATTGATGATGAAATCGAATCTTGGGTAGCGAACAGTGATTCGATTGATGATAAAGAAAGAGAAGCAATGACGGTATCTAGGGAATAAGCATCGGCTAACTTTGTGCCAGCAGCTGCAGTAATATAGAGGATGCAAGCGTTATCCAAAATGATTGGGCAGAAATTCTTCGATTTTTTTCGGAAGCAGATGATTCTTCATCTCCTTCTCACGTTCCGTGAATAGCCGGAATATAAGAGATTTTAAGTTTTTTCTTGATCAGGCGACACCTGGATTTGAACTGGAGAAAAAGGATTTGCAGTCCCTCGCCTTACCGCAAAAAAAATGTATGATACCCTACAAAATAGCTGAAAAAATCTCCCTTTGTTTGCGTCGAGGGGGATTCCTAGACTTCTTTTTTAGGTGTATGAAGTTTCACATTTGGTTCTTTAAGCAAGGCGATAGGGACTCCATTTAACTTAGGTTAATCTCGGTAAGAAGCAGACCTACATCAAGATAACCCTTCTTTGAAACACTTTAGTAGTGCTCCTGAGTTGAAACCAAAAGAATGAGTCAGAGCACATGGAGCCATCTCCTTATTGGCAAGAAAAAAGATGGCGGACTAACTGATATTTCGATCAGTTAATAAAATGGCCCCGATCAGTGCAATGGGATGTGTCTATTTATCTATCTCTTGACTCAAAATGGGAGCAGGTTTCCATTCGACAGGGAGATTCTGAAATTGCAGAGGCTTGGTTCAATCAAGCCGCGGAGTATTAGAAACAAGCTATAGCTCTCACTTCTGGTAATTATAATGAAGCGCATAATTGGTTGAAAATCACGAGGCATTTCGAATAAGAGCATTCTTTTATTATTTGCTAAGTTGATTTTTTTTATATTGAATTGTTTGTTAGCTTCATCAGTCAAATAAAAAGGATCATTTATCTGGTAAAAACAATCAAAGAATTTCATCATATCCTTTCCAAGATCATTTTCTATTTCATTTGGTATTTCTCGGGTATAAACGATACGCAGATAAAGTAGAGAATATATATTTCTTTTTCTGCTATTAACACTAACTTCCGAATAACTAAATTTAATCCTTTACCTCTCAACGAAAGAGTTGAGGAAGAATATAAATTCTCATGATTTGTATCCAAGTATCAATTAAAAATTGAAAAATTGGATTATTTAATTGCGAAACATAATTTTTTTATTGAATTAATACTTTCAATTTAATAAGTATTAGTAAAGGATCCATGGATAAAGATAGAAAAGCGCATTTCTAATCGTAACTAAATCTTTCATTTTTTTTCTTTTCGATAGAAAAGATTGAAGCAAAATAGCTATAAATTAATAAGCGTAATGATCACACGTCTGTAATGCATTGTATTATTCATAGCTTTTACCTTACACGAAAGAAGAGTTCGACCCAATGCTTTATTTCTGTCCCAGTTGATCCTGATTCGACATTAAAAGTATATTGATTTTTCCCCAATAACTGAATACTTTTGTCTGTAAATACTGCATATTTGATTCCATCCATAAATAGATTTTCTTCTCAATAAGAATTGGAGTTCTTACTGTTTTTCATATGTTATGATAAGAATATACCACATCAATTCGTTATATATGGATGATCAGATTTCATTGATACAGAGCCAATTCCAATAGACTTATTGTAGGGTCTCATTGGCGTGCATCCAGTAGGAATTGAACCTACGAATTCGCCAATTATGAGTTGGGCGCTTTAACCATTCAGCCATGGATGCTTAGCAGGATCCTCGTACATGGTGAATAACCAAATTTCAATTGAAATGAAATCTTTAGGAGAAATAATGCAATTTAGGGAATCATGAATTAAACAATAATGTAATTCTTTATGCAGAAATTTTAAATTGAAGAATCTTGGATCTTCATGATCTATTCACGATAAGAGGGATGAAGACATACATTTATCCACAATAATAACCCACTCTTTCTTAATGGACTTTTAAGATAAAATACAACTTTTCATTATATTGGGTGGAGAGAGGACCGGAATGGTGCGATTTCTTATAAGGGATATTGTGAAAATTTTGATACGCTGCTGCATGTTATTAACTTTGAGAAGATATAATTGGAAAGGACTCATGTCATAGGTGACGTTCTAAAGCGTCACGCCGGCAGCCACCTTCTCGGGGTCGTCCGCCTCGGCACGGGCGAGCGTCACTGCTATGACCACTAGAGCAAGAGCAACCACCACCATTTTCGTTAAACCTGACTTTGACATCTTTCTCTTACAATAAGAAATTGTTGGGAAAATGGATAATTTTGGAAGGGGAAAAGTAAACTAAAAAATGGGACTTATAAAGAAGACATAGCAACAAAAGTTATCGAAATCAATCACTATCTCTCCGTTTGTTTCATGAAAAATGTAACATTTCTGGAAAATACTTTCCAGAAAGTCATTTTTCTATGTTTGATTGAAACCTAAAATTGAACTAGGAAATACTTTCGCCATTTAGTATGGAAAATATGATTTTATTTTCCACAGAATGCTCCTTTTAATACATTTTATTTTTATATTTTATTTTTTGAAAAATAAAAATCTTTAATTGTTTTTTATGTTTTTTTCTTTCTTTTTCTTTCTCCCTCTTCTTCACTCATTAGCCGGCCTATGGCAACACGAAGAAGAAGAAAAGAGAAAAAGAAAAAGGAAAGAAATTAAAAAAAAATAATTAAAATTTTGAATTAAAAGAAAAAGAAAACAAAACTAATTAATCGGTCACAGGACCAAATAATTTAAAAATAAAAAGCTTCAGGTGGGACCACTGGGTCAATCTCGCATTAGTACCGACTCTGCATCGTCTTTGCGGTTTTTGATTTGGTAGTTGACAGTTGACACTAATCATCTCTTTATCAGATGTAAAAAGGGCATGTTTTGCACGAAAGAACATGTTAAAAAAGGTATATAAAGGCAAACTTGAATGTAGGGGAAGGATTTATGTGAGCATATGACATCCCTTAGAAATCGCAGCGCTTACCCAATATAAACAAAACTTTCTATCCAAGAAGTTATCGTACGATACAACTGTGTACGTATGAATTATGTGCGCCTCTGCGATGTTTATATAACAATAGATGCAAATTTACAAGTCCACCGTCGTCGTCTACGTACACCACATATATGGAAAACCGATTTATAATCTACTTTATCTTTATCTAATTTTATTTTATTCTATTCTATTTGGCAGAGAAACTACATTGGAAGTAGAAACGCCTGTGTTAACCAAACCGGCATTGGTCTACTATTAGTGCCTGGGGTAGTTTCGTCAATTTTCGCAATCGTCCTTATCAGCAATATTAGGATATTTAGTTGGTTTAGTATATCTTTAAGGATTATGCATAAATCTCCTTCGACAATTTATATTTTTGATTGATTTTATTGGATATTATGTTTATCTTATAGTGGAAGGCAAAAGAGAGGACCGAACTTTACCCAAAAAAAAAAAAAAAAAGAGAGGACCGAAAGTTGAGCTTTGTCAATTGGCGCTTCATGTCATGCAGTTCTCTCTTATTTTGTCGAGATATAGAGGAAGTGGCGAAGTGTTTGGGCGGTGGTGAGGTGACCAAGCCGTGCATGAAAGAATCCAAGAAGACATGGGAAATAGCAGCACCTGCTATTCTCACGACAGTTGCGCAATTCTCAATTGGGATTGTGACTGCTGCTTTTGTTGGGTATGTGGGTAATGTGGAGCTTGCTGCCGTCTCTGTTGTTGAGAACGTGCTCGAAGGCTTTGTCTATGGACTCATGGTGAGTCACTTCTTCTCTTGCTTTTTATGCATACTCAGACATGACGCGGTTTGAGGTAACATCGGAGAAAATTTTGCCTTTTGATCTTGATATTGTGGTGTTTTTCAGCATATATGATCTGTTACGATATCCATAACATTGTGTTATGATCTCCAATGTTATTTGTTTTGAGGCAACATCGAAGAAAGCTTGCTTTTTTATCTTGACATTGTGGTGTTTTTCAGCATATATGATCTGTTACCGATGCGTTACAATCTCCGATGTTATTTGTTTTGAGGCAACATCGGAGAAAGTTTGCTTTTTGATCTTGGCATTGTGGTGTTTTTCAGCATATATGATCTGTTATGATATCCATGTTAATTGTTTTGATTATTCGGTTTCACTTTAAAATTTTGATCGCAAATTGCTTGCTTTTACAGAGTTCTTGTGCACTTGACAAACTTGGAATTCCTGCTAGTAAGACTATGAAGCATATATTTGCTGTATAATCAATCGTGTTAGCTTGTATCTCATCATAAATGCACTGGACCAATACTCCAAATTTGATGTTCTGCTGAACTGTTCCTGTAGCTTGGGATGGCAAGCGCTCTCGAGACGCTCTGTGGTCAAGTTGTTGGTGCAGGGAAACTGCACATGCTGGGTATCTACATGCAAAGATCATGCATCATTACCAGCGTCACAGCGTTGCTTCTAACCCCTATCTATATCTTTATATCACCAATACTTCAAATCCTTCGTCAAGAGAAGCACATTTCTATCTATATCTTTATATCACCAATACTTCAAATCCTTCGTCAAGAGAAGCACATTTCTGACCTTGCAGGGAAGTACTCTTTATGGGTAATTCCACAATTGTATGCTTATGCCTTAAACTTTCCTGTTCAAAAGTTTTTGCAATCTCAAAGTAAAGTTTGGGTTATGACCATCATCTCGTTAGTGGCGCATTACATGGTTTTTTGAATTGGATATTCCTGTCAAAGCTTCAATATGGCCTTTTAGGTGCTGCCATAGCTGGAAATATATCATGGTGGTTCTTGGTCGTGGCTCAAACAATATATGTGATCGGTGGTTACTTCCCATTGGCCTGGACTGGTTTCTCTATGCTTGCTTTCAGGTCGCTAGCTAGCTTCGTGAAGCTGTCGCTGGCGTCAGGCATTATGTTATGGTTAGATGTTGCACAGCAAAATTTGTAGACTCACATATTCAGTACTATTTTTTTTTCTTATTCTATTGTGAGAAGCATTTTACCATGCTGATAGAATTTACGTGCTTATTGGGGCAGCTTGGAGCTATAGTATTACACAGCTGTTATTCTCATGGTAGGAAGCTTGAAGAATCCAGAGATTGCAGTTGACGCCGTATCGATCTGGTTAGACATTTATTCTTGCTTTTTTACTGAGATCATACAGTGTATTTCTCTCTCTTAAGAATGTTTTGTACTTAATTTGATTCCTTCTTATGATAGCATGAATTTGCAAAGCTGGGCTCTGATGATTGCCCTAGGCTTCAATGCTTCTGTGAGGTTAGCTTCTTCACTTCCCAATCTACCTTTTTTTCCCCGAACATGGGACTTAACATTTAGACCAGAAAATTATGAATGTTTTCCTAAAGCAGCATGTGTTTTAGATAACAGGTATTCTTCACTTACTCCAGTTAGCTTCACCCATGCTTTTGCATTCCTGTAGTGTGCGAGTGTCCAATGAACTCGGTGCCGGAGATGCCAAAGCAGCAAAGTTCTCGGTACTGATCAATGTTTTCACATCCACAGCAGTAGGGATTCTCTTCACAGCAGTAGTAGCTGCAACAACGAGGGAGTTCCCCAAGATATTTACTAACCAAAAAGAAGTCATAACAGAGACGTCGAAACTCGGTTACTATCTCTCGGTCGAAACTCGGTTACTATCTCTCGGCTACAGTCTTCCTCAATAGTATCCAAACAGTTCTTTATGGTACTCTTTCGTTATGCCAACATATATAACCTGACTGTCACAATTGTAAGATTTGTCTATGTAGATCTTGATCAAGCATTTGATCGAACCATGAATACTTGTCCAGGGGTGGCGGTTGGCGCAGGATGGCAATTCTTCATTGCCATATTGAACATTGTATCATACTATGCTTTGGGGCTTCCAATCGGAGCCTTGCTTGGATACAAGTTCAAGCTTGGTGCACGTGGCATTTGGATCGGGATGCTGATTGGCTCTCTAATCCAGACTGTCCTGCTTCACTTTATCATCGTTCGAGCGGATTGGCGAAAGGAGGTATTGTGTGCATTATCTTATTCTGCTACCTGATCACTTTGGCGTTCCTTAGTTCCAATGTACGTAAAAGTCTCTGAAAAATGTTGTGCAGGCACTGAAGGCCGAGAAACGGATGAGAACATTGGACGGACTATCAGAACCTCTAGAGGCTACATCAGAACCCGATGGTGCGGACCGTCCTCGCAGTTAAAGATCCATCCCTTCCTTTCCATCAATTTCTAAACCCGATCTACTTGTGATATTCTCTGTTCTCCATCTGGTTTAGGATCTTTATCTGAAACCGTTCAATATGCAGAGATGAATTCCTAACTTTTAGTTGTTATGGGATGCGCCCAACCTGACTGTGTCGCATGAGTTTATAAGCAACTGGATTGTTTCCATTCTCCATCTAGACCATCACCAGTCTAGAAAGTGATTCCCACCAAAACCAATATTGCAAACTCGTCTCAATCCTTCCAGGATATTGCCAGATTTAGTAAATTTTCTTTCTTCTATTTGTTACTAAAATCATCCAACGATAACAGGTGCTTCATCAATCGAACCTGGTGATTTGCAGGTAATTCAGCTGATTCGGGTCGTTCATCACATTGATTTGAGCATCTTGACATTTTTAAGGCAGGAATCTGAGCTCGAGAAGGAGGCTTATCGCGGTCAGTAGGAATCATTGTCCTAAAAACTGTCTTTCAAGGTTTAGAAACTAATTCCCTACAGGAAATACCCTGAAAAAACAAGGACAAGTCTAGGACAACTCAAAAAAGCAGAAGGGATCATCTAAGTTGAGGCACTCGTCCCGAGATTCGGAAAACAAATTGACATATAGAAAGACTGCTTTAAATTGAAGTGTAACTGACATTTTGGTACATTCCAACGCTATTGAAAACAAACTGTCCATATCTCTGGGGACGAAGAAGAATCTGTAATATCAACCACCAAGTGTACGAAAGTGAACCCGAGACGCATGGAAATCAGCTTCACAGAGAGAACTGAAACACAAAAATGGTACTTTTTAGTTTTTAGGCTTTCCCTTCAATCCTGGCAGATGTAAGGCCAATGCAAGCATCTGCGAAATCTCCATCTATGAAGTCTGTCGAGAAGATCTGCAACCTATCAGCTAGCTCTTTAGAGGAGCACTGACATATATATAGCCTAGCATATCCATGAATGCGATTATTGACCGGCTTGAAACACACAACCGGATTGTCCGCTTGCGGCGTTACTGTGTTCTCAACCCTGAGTATTTCTTCATGGAATCTGGCGGCTGCTCACCCAAATGCTTCATATTGCTATCAAACTTGGTCG
The DNA here is from genome assembly GCA_021437785.1 of Rhodomyrtus psidioides. Lineage (NCBI taxonomy): Eukaryota > Viridiplantae > Streptophyta > Magnoliopsida > Myrtales > Myrtaceae > Rhodomyrtus > Rhodomyrtus psidioides. The sequence goes on along the minus strand of JAILYB010000022.1, from coordinate 3,115,909 downwards.
ATGGTAACTCGGTATTCATCCAGTCATCCTTCAGATAGCCCTCACTCCACAATGGGCCACCCGACTGTGGTTTGGGCGAGTTCCTAGGCTTCCAGACACAAATCACTCTCTTCGGCAACAAATCCACAATCGTCTTGCCAAATACACCTTCATCCTGGCCGATCGGGTACTCCCCAAGTTGATCCACCAAGTACTGATCAAACTCAGGCGGGTCCTGATGACCAAACTCAGTTCGGACTTATAGTATTGTGATCTCGGACCTCGTCTCACCCAAAAACTTCTTGATGTTGTTCCGGGACAACATCTACACAATAAGTCGCTAAAATCCCATGGCCATACCCGGCAATCCTCCTGGACTCGAACATCAAATATTTGTTCCGGCTTTTAAATATTCTATTCTGATTGCTCAAAGATTTCTCATGTATGTTGACAAACAATTGCTCTCTCTCCCTTGGCCTTTACCACAATTTCATTCTTCATCCTGAATAAAAACAAAAGTACACGCAAAGTACAAAAGAAATACTTACATTCTCCATAAATTCCATGTCATCACGAAAAAAGAAAAAGAAAAACACGTCTTTACTCGGTTTCATACCGTAGGGTGCATTCTAATGGTCTGCTGTGCATGTGGAATCCCCCCAAGAGTGTTCCAGAGGAAATGCAGATTTATAAACAAGGCATTAATCAGAAAAAGAGCCGACCTCCAAGGGGTTAGACCAGGCGTACTCCGGTTCAGTATGCACATTGCACAGGCAGTCAAATGATAGAGACCCTGCGATCTTTAGTAAAGGCCAATGACACTTCTAATTGCATCAAGTTACAAACGGAAAAAGATATGCGGTTGTATTCTTGCATAAGGCTGAGATATCCCATCGAACTTAGCTGAGCAGAATGGCAAAATACAACGTAATTGCTCATTCTGCTTTAAGCAAACATAGATTCAAGAAAGGAAAGCTCGAGCTTTCAATGACTCGAGCACAAATCAGTGAAGTTTTTGTTGAACATACTTGAGGACATGGCCAGTGATCAGAATCTCAACTTTGTACTTCTGATCTACAAATAAATGATAGTTTACCATGCATTTGCAGATAATCAGAGCACCAGTAGCCTCTTTGTTTTCAGAATAGTAATTACACTTGGAAGGGTGGAAATTTTTTTGACAGAGGCTTACACCATTTGTATATTGTAACCCAATTCCACAGAAGTTTCAGAACTTTGAACATGTTGCAAGTTTCAGAACTTCAAACATGTTGCAACATTCTGCTACATGTTCAATGACGGAGCAACATCTTGCCCCGGAAACTCGAAATCGAATAGTTCTCTTGACAAGTTTCGCTTCTTTTTTCTGAACTTTTCCCTGTTTATTTTACATCTCTTTGGGAACAGAAAAGAAAACGGCTGATATATCATTGCAGGAGCTACGTACAGAAGAAAGTAATAAAAGAATGCACCCGCCATTGGAAGCAAAATAGCTACCAATAGTAAGAAAACCCTGCAAATAAAGTAGACAAATGTATAAGACCATGCAAGCACTCTACAAAATCATGCAGCATCAATAACAATGTCCAACTTATATATACACAGCCTCCGTATAGTCTCTTGCTCACACTTTGCTTGGCTGTCTCACGGATCATGTCTCAAAACAACCAGTTAGCATATACTTAAGAAGGAAGTATGTAGATGGAGTCAATTTCCATACCTTTAGGAGGAAATAAATGGCAGAGTCAAGAAGTAAATGCGAATAGCCTATCTCCAATTTTTGTACGGCAAATAGGACACTCAGAACAAGCAAGAGAACAGGATTTACACACTGCAAAAGAGATGGGAAGCACAGTAATTTGTCAAAAAAATATCAGTAGAACTATGGAATTTCAAGCGGCAAAAAAAAGGTGGCAAAATCTTCAAATACTTACAACAAAAATGCCTGCAGGGTAGAAGGATAGCTGCAGTAGGTGATTCAAAACAAACTTTACACATATGCGAGTTTCCATCTCCGTTCCCGGCGGATTTGAGTTCCTTTTCTCTCATTTCTTGCATTCGCGCCTGGAAAATTAAACAGCTCAAACCCAGATATATTTCAAACAACAGTGAGCGATAAAAAAAGAAAATTTTGCCAACTCGATTGGAAAACTCAATGGATCCCAAGTATACTTTGGAAAAATATTCAGCAGAAACGTTTGTTTCTCCAATAAACTTACAGAAGCACAAGCGTTGTTGCTGAAAGAACATCCGCAGACATTACCTTCAAGCGAACGACAAGAGGCTCCTCCTTGACAAGCTCCTCAGTTGGTTTTGAGACATCAGGAATTTGCCTATCTTTTAGGACGCCATTGCTATCACTGTCAGTAGGCTTCAATTCATCAATGTTGTTTGCTTCGGAAGATCTGTCATCCGAGTTCAGCTCAGTTATGCCTCCCCCGTCCTTCTTCAATTTAGCAACAAGGACCCACATATTGGCCAAGTCATTTTCTAAAGCTTCTTCTCTCTTCTTTGCCTCGTCAACTTTTTTCCTGTAATCATCTTCTAGAAACTCCTTTTCGGCTAATGCAGCTTCAAGAGCTGCTTCACGTTGCTTTCTCGCCTGTAGTTCCATTTTCAAATCATCTGGTTCAAGACTCCAGGCGTCAAACTCATCAGAGGCAGATCCCATGTCATGGGAACGACCAGATACCCGCCCTTTCCTAGCCGCCCTTACACCATCACCGAACTTGCGGTTTAAACCATTAGCTCTTGATTGTGCCAATTCTCGCGCAGCCAAGAGTTCTTTTTCTAGCTTTGAGTTCTGCAGGGAAAGCTTAGTAACTTCCCCAGCCAAATTTTTCAGCTCAACAGCAGCAGCAGATGCAAGCTCTTTTGCATATGAAGCTTCCTCTGCCAGTTTCTGATTTTGGACACGCAAGCCACTGTTTTCTTCTGAAAGCTGGACATGTTCGAGCTTCAATTTCTCATTCTCAATCTCCTGCCGAGAAGGCACAGAGAAATCTTACAAACTGAAGAACATTGCAGAACATATACACAATAAACGCACTTGACCATCTTAAATCCGTTGCTGTGCGTGACATTTCTCATTATGCGTTCAGTGTTTACTTATCAACTACAAGGTTCTAACTCCATTATGCTTCTTGTCTATACATTCAAAAGAAAGAAAGAAAGAAAGAACAAGTAATCACCTGAGTTTGAATTTTCCTTTTCAGCTCGTCACTATTACCATCAGAAGCAACTGATGTCTTAAGAGACTTATCACTGTTAATTGAAGTCATCTGCTGCTCCAACACGTTCACTCTTTCCTGTAGTTCCCTGTTCTCTACACACTGCAAGGCACAACATAAAAAAAATACTAAGCAAAGAGAACTCAGCAGAAGCAAGCATACATTGTCGCACAAAAATTATATATGGTAAAATGCCGCCAGTACTTTATTCTGCAACTGTTCCTGCAAGATCCGATTGTCTGCTGATTTTATCTGCATTTGTGATGAATAAAATATCAATCCATTGGAACGTCACTGTCATCTACATAAGGATGGCAGGATAAATGGACAGTCCAATTGATAGTGCAACTCAAGTAGCAGGAAACAAGAATACGAAATCATTGTCATCCTTTCGATTAATCTAGCACGCAAGAAACTCACCTCCAACTCAAAGCCTTTCTCATTGCATTGCGCCATCAATCTCATGACAGTCTGTCACAATATATTAATGGAGTCAAAAACTATTGTGATATGGCACATGATGGATATGACTAGTGAGTGAGTGAGTGTGTGTGTGTGTTTTTTTTGGTGTGGGGTGGGGGGGTGGGGGCAAGGGAAGAGGTAGTACCTGCTGCATTTCAACTATGGATGCATTAGCAATAGAAGCTTCGCCACTTTCAATAATGCGCTGTTCTAGTGCCGTCATCTGCCTCCTCTTATCTTGAATCTCACGTTCCAAATTCTCAATCTATGTCAGAAAAAACATGATTACAAATCACCAAGTGAATATTCATTAGGAAATCTTGTGCACAAGAAGACATGTTGGTAAACCAAGTTGCTGAAGCTGCAATGCAATCACCTCATCTTCAATTTCGTAATCTACACATGAAAATGTTGAAAGGCATATGTGGATAATAAACACATAAATACACAGCTGCTAAAACCCAAGAATTAATAATTCTTGATCTTAGCATGCTACATGAATAATCACATTAGCACTGGTTAATTCAAAAGAAAAATGAAGATTTGAGGAGCACTTTCTGGTCATTATTAGCTTCTTCAATTGTGAGAACAATAACAGTTCTCTCGAAAGTTATGCAGACAGAATCTTCCTTACTATAAATTAGAACACTTTGGGACAGTATATATAAAAACGGAAAGGAAAATGAGCATAAGACAGTGAAATGTACCAGAGCTTTGGAATTCTCAGGATCGTCCACAGACTGGTCTACCAAGCGCTTCAGAGTACTCGTGCTGAACGCAATCTCCCCAGCAAGCATCTTTACTTGCTCAACAAGAAGATCCATCTGATCTGACATTGACATCCCACCCTAATGCCAAGAAAATAGGATGAGATCAATTATTCTGGGACTAACAAATGACAAGCAGAACAATCAAATAGTTTATGTATGCACTTCATATGTGATGGTCAACTAAGGATCTTTAGATACAAATAGTTTACTCAGGCACAACTCATCTGCAAGTAAAATAAAAGTCTGACAAGTAAATCCTACATCAAGTATAAAAAAAAAACTCCAGTCAGTCTCTGGCCAAGAGAATGTTACCGCCATTTTCATACTGTGCAATATAATCTGATAATGCATTTTCAAGGATATCATATTAATGCATTTTCAAGAAAATGATAAGTTGGAGGAAGAACGCACCATTGTCAGTTTGTTTGCACTTATTAGTTCGCCAGCCTGAGTTATTTCTGTAACTGCACTGCCAGCAGGTGAGAATTCATCACTCCATTTGCTACAAGATCTTTTATGAGTGGGATCATAAGATGGATCTGACATAGTAACAGATGAAGAACGTTGCAGCTCCTTCTGATTCTCTCCATCACTAAGCAGAGAACAATCTCGCAGCCCATCTGATTTCTGACAAACATGAGACAAATCAAATTATCACTTGCTGAACTATTATGAAGAGGTTTTGACTACATGATGTCCTGGAAAATTCTTTACGAATGTCGGTATTCTTTTGTGGTGGCAAATGTTTTAGCAAGTGACATGAAGACCATAACAAAGGGAAATTGCAAAGAGGACTTAAAACGTTTTCAACAATGGGATACAGTAACTAATATCACAAAAAACATGGTAGCACGTAGAATTTTACGATGTCCTATGCATTTCAGAGATGGTTCTCTTAAATGCTTGCACAATTGCCCCAGAGTGGAGAAAGGGAAACATGCATAATAACACAGGCCATGATCCTTGCTACACGACCGTAGCAGAAAGGAAGCTTGCCTCATCTTCACCAATAGTATGGCTCTTATGGGGATTAGGAATATTGCCCAAACATCCTGGAATTGTATTTTTGGAAGAGACAAGAATGAGCTTTGTCAATTTCTGAATTCTACTCATGAGAGCAGCCTTGGCTTCTTCCTCCTCCTCCAATCTTGACTGCATTTTCACTTGGCCTTCCTCTAACTGTCAAATGAACCATCAATGTACTGTCACAATGTAATAGTAAATAAAAGCAGACTTTAGATAAACTAGCCATTAAAAGAACCTGCTGCTTCAAGCTCAAGATCTCCTCATGGCTCACACCCACTAGCATCCCCCTCCTCAATTGATCAAGTTCATGCTTCAGAACAGAAATTTCTCGCTGATACTTCTTAATCAAAGATTTTTCATCGATAATCTGAAAAAGAGACATAAGGAGATGCATAATTAGAAAATCCAAGATAATGTTACTTTCTTACATTAGCCCAGAAATTGCCTCGGCATATAACAGACCTTATTCCGTGAGGCATATATCTCCACTCTTTTTGCCCGACTTGCAAATTTCAATGTGTTATGGGTTTCCTCCATGTTACTAGATGCTGGAGTGACAGTACATATAAGCTGTCAAAAGCACATCAAAGTCAATAGGGAAAGAGATTTAGCTGCAACACGTGCAAAAAAAAAAATAACCTGGATTAGAAAAACTTGAATTGTTTACTGATAAACTGGCTCAATCAGAGCAATGGGAGCAGATTATTACAAAAAGTCTCCATATGAAAGGAAAGGAAAGATTAGCAGAGGCTCGTTATACAATTTCACAAGGCTTACCAAAGATAGAACTTACCGACACATGTCCATGCCCACTCAATGAAGACTGGAGAAGGCGAGTGAGTTTAGAATCTCGATATGGAACATGAGAAGCTTTCCCTTCACTCAGTTTGCCGATCACCTATACAAAGCAGGCAGATCAGCAAATCAAAAACAAAAGACCGCTGCCTGACACACTTCAAACTCTGAAATATAAAAGAACCATCTTTTGGTACATATATCATGGACTATGATTATCACTCTAAATTCCTTGCACGTGGTTTGGTGAGATCATTACGACTATGTCTATCAGACAAAGCAGATTCATCACCCTAAGGCACAAGGAAACAAATATGGCATTTTATCACCAGAAAAATAGAAGAAACCTACGGTTCCAAGAGTAAGAAGACTTTTATTTATGTAAGATCCTTCCTTTCTCCGCAGTCCAGTTGTTTCAGTCTTGGAGCTTTCAGATCCAGCCAGGTCAATCAAATTCTAGGGGAGAATCCAAAACAAAATTAGAAATATGTACCAGCAGAAACATGATTGATCAGGTAAATAATAAACCTAACGCTATCATACCAACTGAGAGAAGATCACTCCATCATATTCATCACCATCGGCACTACTCTCAATCATCTGCAGGAATACCGGTAGTTATGCAAGGCATCAGAAGAATACAGGAAATGACTGCCAGGAGTTTATTTGCAAAGAAAAGCTTGACTGCTGTAAAAAGTATATTAAAGATAGCATTGGGCTCTCTCATATCTGTTCCACCATAGGCAATGATAATGGGCACAAAGACTACTCCAGCCACGCCAATATGAACATAAAAAATGAAAAAGAATTCCCCCAAAAGAAATAGGTGAATTATTTCATACGAGTATGACAAGGCATCTGCCTCCACTAATATAATTGCAGTTGCATGCAGATTAACAATAGAGTGGATGCCAGTATCTACAAAACCACTTAAAAGGGAATTAATAAAGCTCACACAATGCCCAGAATGCCCTAAACAAATGTACTAAAGAGCTGCAATTAAATAATCAACTAAAACGAAAAAACTCAGGAAACTAAAGGAAATAAAAATAAAAACAGTGGCATCAAGTTACACTGTGAAGGAACGCTGTGAATGACATGAAAAATAGTATGGGTTTTTCTAACTCATTTTTAGATGTTTACCAGAGTAAAAATGGTGTGACTTCGGCTGCTCAGAAGATTGAAGTTATTGGATCCTACATGACGATGCTCTGCCAAACCAACATTAATACAAGTTAGACATTTTACCAGGATACCATTAAGGCAGAGACTAGAATACCTTCCCCAGCAGCAATGAATGACAAAGCATGCCCAGGAGACAATACAACTTCTTCTTTTATTCCCTCGACGTAAGTTCCCTGAGAAGAGGTTTTATTATTGACTGAGCCAAAGTATTGGAAAAATTTTATCGTCGTAGATATTTCTGAAAAGCAGCAAGTAGAACCATTTTTTTGGTAAAGAGATCTCTGAAGGTTAGCTTTGCTATGCTATGTCACAGGTGGGTTGGAGAATAACATTAGTTACAGCCATGCAGCAACAAGAATAAGCGCAAAGAACCATAAAAATCTAGAGATAGCAGCAACTCTTAACAGGGAAAAATAAAAAATGTACAGAATTCCAGGCAAAAGTGATTGCCCATATGACAGAATAAGACAGCTAAGGAAAATAATTTGGAAACAGAATCCAAACAAAACTGAAAACTGATATGTGAATATGAAACGCGATATGAAAATGTCAAGAGGAACAGCAAGCAATACGCGTAGAAGAGTAAACCTGTGCATCTTCCCTAACACGCAGATTTTGACCGGTTGGATCAAGCAAGTCATTAATCACCTGGTGTAAATAAACGTAAATGGCAATGCAGATCAGATAACTTTTACAATAGTCAAACAGGTAATGCCAGAAACATGAATCAGCTAAGACAAATTCCAATGCTACTGACCTCGTTATAGATTTCAAGATATGATACACGGAGCAAAAACTCTCTGCCCGGAGTCTGTGACAACAAATTGTTAATAAATAATAGTGTGGAAGTATACAGCATACAGCTTCATGGAAATAAAAGTACCCTGCAATTGTTGCATGACAACCAAAAGGCTGATAGACAAATAAAACTAGAAAGCGTTACACTTCTCTCCAGAAAGCTGTGTACATGAGTGTAGTTTCTCAACAAATGAGATTTTATGGTAAAATACATAGTTTCAAGACACATACCCTGGAAACAACCTTGAACTACCACTATGAGCTTAATTGGCGAACATGACAGATGTTGGAACAGTTTCCAATATACTCAAGCCATCTTGATCTCAAACCAGACATCTGATTTTAGTAGTCCCACATTACAGAAATCAAACTAGTTCCATCAAACAAAAGAGAACCTATGTGAACATGTAGTGCCTCAAAGATGCGTTAAACTTTAAAGTCACTTACATCTTGGATCATGCTAAAAACATCTTTGATAGCCAGCGGTATGACACCAGGGGAATTTTGATCACCCTGAAGATTTTTAATGACAGACAATTTAACATTAGGTAAAGGCAGCAACTAACTCAAAAAGGTCTGAACAAATATCCTATGAGTAGACACCAAGAATGAGCATAGAGGCCTTCAGTAAGTCTTCTCGCGAGATGATATGCTTACTGGAAAACAAGCATGATGTAAGCATCAGCTGAATGGAATTAGCAAAATAAACTAGACAATGGAGCAGAATAAACTACCAAACTACTATGCAGCCACACAGAATTCTCTAGATAAATGTCATACATAGCCCGGCCATTTTGATCAAACATAAGTATACATAACCCAGAGCACCAACTTCAAAAGACTAGGAATAACCACAAATCCCCTAAGGACTCACTAATCGAACATGTGCACAGGGAGTCTCGAATGTAACAATAGCCTACATTTCCAATTGAATGTCTAAGTAGGTCAATAGCCATTTCTAGTATCCATCCATCTGGAACTCCTGTCTGCAAATTGAGGAACTCTGCTCAGAATAATTTGAATTTACGCGGAAACTTGGCACGAGACATGAAGTGGTCCAAATTATGCCAAAACTCTCTAAGTTCCTTCTCCCTATATTGACATCACTCCGCCATACAACAGCTTGTGTACCAACCGGACGCTATTCAGTCAGAATGAATGCTCATGAGTAGAAGAGTTCCTGTCCCCAGGTTGCAGTGTGAAATGCTGAGAGAGAGAATGTGAGATCTATCAGAGTTAGCATATAAACTTACATGCATAGTGTGTGTCTTCCCACTACTCGTAACACCATATGCAAATACAGTTCCTGCATTCGATCAAGCAGATTCCAATCAACCAATAACCGAGCTTCACACCACTCGACAAGCAAGTCATCATAGCAACTGCAATACTTCTCTTCAAAAACTTCTTCCATTTGACACAACTGAAACTCAAAGTGCAGCTGAAACTTACCATTAACACCTTCCATCGCAGCCTTCACCACTGGTTTTGCGGCCACTTCATATACCTCCTGTGAGGTAGTATGCGACCCAAAAACTTTATCTGCCATAACAAACCATCGGTCAGCCCAAAACACGCCTAATAGCTAAACTCTAGTGAATCACTTGGACCGTGATCTATTTGCGTCTACTCAAATAGAAAAATAGTGGCCAAATTTCAGTTCAGCAGTTTCTCCGTCTTGTATCCAACAACATGAGTTGACATTGCAATAAGCAAAATAGAGGTTGTACCATACCAAATGCATAAGAAGTAGCTGGATTGTACTCATTCCTGACAATCTTATCCCCATCGGCAAACCACGCTATCTCGTCTCCTCTCTGATACTCTCTCTCGCTGCAAAATCCACAGAATTTAATCACACGCAGAGGAAAAGCAACAATGAAACCACATCGGTAAACTTTTGCTAAATCGAAATCCCCTTAGATCTGATCCGACGACGACAGATCTATCGTTACCTCAACGGTCTAAACCGAATGGTCACCGAAATGCTATCTGCCGAGCGCGGCGCATCCAGAGGCTCGCCCATTAGCTCGTCGGAAGGGAACCCCACCGGAGAGCGATTGTCACATGCACGCGAGCCACCGCAGTACACCGAATCGGACCGAGAGCGACTCGGCGTCATCGATCGCGAGCCGAATCCGCTGCCCGGGTTGTAATACGACGTGGCGGAGGAGGAGCAGGAGCGAGGCAGGAGCCGCGGATTGGAGAGCGAGGAGGAGGAGGAAGTCGAGGAGTAAGGACTGGAAGGCTTGCGGTATGAGAACGGGGAGCTGCTCCTTGCCCGAGACGAGGAGGCCATTGAGCCAGTCAACTCGGGCGAGTTGATGAGTCAATGACTCGGCACCAAACGGCGAAGAAGATTGCAAGAGGAGGAAGTGGAGGAAAAGGTGAAGAAGAAGAGAATGTGTCAGTGAGCTCACATGGCTAGATGGACAAAGGCAGAGACCAAGCACATTTCCGTCCTTTTTTCCCCCCCGAAATTCTTCTTTTAACAATTTTTAGCTACCTTGTCCGAGGGAGTGAGCTCTGCGTTTCTTCTTCTTTAAGACAAAGACTCGCAGAGCGATGCTCGGAGCGAGCGAAGAGAGAGAGGGTCCGATTTGCAATTACAGGTGAGAGGGGGGGGAGAGAGAGAGAGAGAGAGAGAGAGCGACCGAGGAATTCCCGAATTTTTGTTGTCCTTTTCTGTAATTTCATTTACGTTTATTCGATTTTGAATTTGAATGATCGGCTTTCCTGGGTTGCAGGTGGTACTGGTAGGGGATTTAAAAGAAAACAAAAAAATCACTGTGGTCAGGTGACGTGGCACTTTCGTGTTTTGAGTTTAAACATGGACAAAACAATTCGCGTCGCGCGCGCCACCCAGACGGGACTTTTTTTAAATGGAAATAAACCGCCGGATGAGCGGGAATTACAGTGGCGCCGCCTGGGGAAGACTTGAGAATAGTTAAAACCTTAACCCCCAAGAGAGAGAGAGAGAGAGAGCATCTATCCCACTCGCGCGCGTGAGCTCGAATATGGCACTCGCGGCGAGAAAGCAGGCACGTGCCTCGAGATAAGGTAATCGAGGGTTGGGGTATTGTGATGAGCGCGTTAAGTGGGATTAAAGAGAAGGAGAAGCGCGTGCGAGTAGCTCGCGTAAATGTTAATGGAACCGCTGTGCCCCTCAGGTGGGTTGTGAAGCGGACGAAAAGATGGTTAGCTGCTCGAGCGCGTGAGGAGCGCGATCTGCGTCGCTGGACGGAGGGGCCGCGATTTGCTAGAACAGTTGGATGAGAAGTTCTTGAATTTGCAATGTAATTAGAGTTTAATCAATTTTTAAACAGCGCGACCAAATGCTTTCCTTAATTTCACCTACATTAACTCAGGAGTTCTTTTTAATATCTATTGCAACGAATGGAATCCAAATCTGATTTTGCATCGATGACAAAGCTGGATCTCGCTCTATCACGAAGTCCGATTCTTTGAGCGCGAGTTCAACCAGAGTCATGAGCTTCTTGCGACTGCTTCAAATGCCGCGGAAGGGAGTGGAGAAGGACCCAACTTCGAGCATGTCGTGTTCAATTGAGATCCCCATTGCTTTGACCCCGATAAATCAAGTCGTGTGGTGGATTTTGAGATAGATTAAGAATCTCGTTACAAATTCTTTTATTGAGAAAGTATTTGAGATGTACTCGACAGACGAATTGAAACATGTATCATACTCTATTAAAAAACCCAAGGTTACTTATATAATTTCCTAAACCTAATTATAAGGTTCATTATAACATTGTGATTTTTTTTTTTTTTTGCAAAATCCATGATATTCAAGCCTGCCTTCTATTTAGGTTTTCACTTTAGACTTTTACGTCGTCTCGTTTTAAACATCCACGCCTTTACGTGTTGCGATTGTAATTTTTTAAATTTGAAGGTGCAATGCATGAGTTTGAGTAAGTTGTTGTGACTATGCATTTGAGGTCAACAAAAAATAAAACGGGTGGATGCAGATACTAGACACGAGCTGCTTAAAAAGACGGAGCAATCGAAACAAATGCTAGTTCCAAAGCGGGTTTTGATGAAGTAAATTCATAAAATCAGGGGATATTGATAAGTCCAAAATTTCGCATGGGAGTTCAACACGAATTCTAAAACCCTCGATTGGTCAATCAAATTGTAATTCTTACTAAAAATTACAATCGAGTTCTAAACAAATCAATCAGTACGAGTACTTCCCATAATATAATTTGGGAATTGCAATTCAAAAATACCACGTGCAACAATTTTTGTGTGATGAGCAGAGGTGAACTTATAAGCCAAATAATTGACTGACGATAAAAACAGGTGGAGTCGTGTAAACATACGAATCAAGCGTATCATGTCGTGTAAAAAATTCATGTTATCCTTTTACGATTCATACTTTATCACGCGTCGCGTAAAAAAAAAAAAGCGCCGACACTAAAATTGGCAATCTTTCATCTCATATACCTCACTGAGTTATGTGATGGATGGCTTTCAAGACGGCCACAGCCCACAAGCCCGAGGTCAGTCAACCTTTCCAACTTCGTCCGGCTTCCCTTCCGAAGAACTAAGACTTCCGGAACGTGCAACCCACGCGCGAGGTGAATCATCGGAGACGTAATAGAGACTAGAGAGAGAGGTGCAATGGACGGTGGGGAGTGGAAGGTACTCTCCCATGTGATGGGTGCTTCTATCTGTCTTGCTTTCCACGTAGGATTCGAGGATGGCGACGTTGGCAAGCGCGAGCCAATTGATAGGGTCATGATTGTCCTTTCGCATCCTCCTTGGTGACGTCATACACGGTTGGCTTGGCTCTAGTTTCCTTTCCGGAACAAAAACGTTATCGTACGCAGCCGAAGTAAGCCTAAGAAAATGAAGCTCGGTCGGTGGGGTTTTCTCTTCTGTGTTAAAATTCAACCCACAATCACAGTGACGGTAAAAAATAATAAGAAACAGAAATCGAAATCGAAATCGAAACGCAAAGATTTATTCCGATTTAATCTTGAAGCAAGGCTACATCCAGTAAATGATTCAATAATAATTAAAAGTATTGCACATTTATAGTTACATCACTCAATTATAAGTGAAAAAATATATATTTTAGCAGCAGTTATTCACGAGCTCAAACCGAAATTACTAGCAAAATATAAACTCAAATTATAAAAGGTCTCGGGGACGCTGCTCTCGGGACTCTCGTCGGGGATGGTTCCCCCCAGACCCCCGTGTTTTTTATCAGTGAGGAGTACAAATTGTATCTCGATATTTTGTGTGGGCTTCATTTTAACAAGGCAAATTTAGAATATTTTAGAAACACAAATGGCATGGTTGGTACAAGTATTTAAGCTCGGAAATTGATTTCCTATACGTTTATTTTGGATCGGACGTGAGGGGAGGGGTGTAGTTGACTATTTATTTGTGACGTAAGGTTTCCCCATGCCCGGGGGTTGCTTGTCATGTAAGGAACTGCTCCATGTCGTGCCCGTAACTCACTCCATTTCCATTTGTTCCCATATCTCCAAACGAAGACAGGGGGGTGGGAATCATATTACGTCAACGCTAGAAAGGGCAAAAATGTCAGAAAGATGTATAATATGGTTCATCTTGGGCATTGCATGGATTCTCAACCGATTGTATTTGCCGGAAGCCGACGCCTAGGTCGACACATAACCTGGAAATTATTCGACATTTACACGCGTTTTCCTCGCCCGTTGGACTAATCAACTAAAATGCTTTCGACGTGAGGCGAGTTCGTGATATTTAAAAAAAAAAAATTAGAAGAAATCATGCTACTAGAGCGTTTCTCCACTTATTCGTCTGTTGCATTCAGTTCGATAGGACAAATCTTCCGGACGGCGCAACTCATTTTTTCGACGGCTTTTTTAGGCAAAATTTGTGTTAATTCTGTATAATTTTTTGAGGGAAATGTCGTGGATGGCACGAAGTTTCTCAAAAAAATAGGAGGAGTCATGTTATTGTAGGGCCTTTTCACTCATTAATCCCGTCGCTTTCGGTTTGATATGGCAAATGTTTCGGACAACATAACTCATCTTTTCGACGGCTTTTCTTGGCTTTTATTTATTTATTTTTTTCCTGCAGGACTAATTTTTCTAGAAGAATGTCATGGAAAGCACGAAATTCTTCGAAAACAAGAAGAAACATGCTAATAGAGGGTTCCTCCACTCCTACGCTCAAATTAAGTTGACTCGCGACAATGAAATTACGTCGCTTCTTAATTATAATTTTTGTGAATAGACGATTTGTGCTGATGATATTCCGTTCCAATAGATAATAACTACGACCTAATACTGTCGTTTATGTCGTTATTTTACGAATAAAGGGCGGCTCTGGGGAGGAATCCTAGCTATATATTTGCCGACAGGCATGTCACGGTGTTGGCTCTCGTTGACTCGTGTTACGATGGGGCCGTGCGGGGATTAGTAATAGCAAAGAGCAAGAGCAAGAGCGACGAGCTTGGTTTTTCTTTAAGAAAATTGTCCAAAAAACCTTAAATCTATTGCACGGGGACCATTTGTGTCCTAAACACTTCAATCGTGCTAATTTAATCATAAACTTGAAAATTTATCCAAAAAGTGCTAAATCGTAAACCATACAATTTTGCCAATTGAGTACTAAATCTTTTCACATCTTTTCAATTGATTTCGTTCGGCCAATTTTGGTATGAAATCGCTAATGTGAACGTCGGTCGTCCTACGTGGCATGACCGACGCCGACGTGGACAATTTCTAACATCATTTAAATTTTGCATTTTTTTAAGCTTTTGTGTTTAGTTCCCTTTCTCTGTGCATTTTTATGGCTGGCAAGGGTCACCGGCGACCTTCACCCGTAGCCGATGAGGTGGCGATGGCCTTGCTCAGAGCCTTCGTGGCCCCACCAGCCAGAAAGAAAGCAGAAAAAAATGAAAAAATAAAAATATATAATTTAAAATCCGCAAAAAAAAATGAGAAAATATGAAAACGTTAAATATTATCTAAAAATATCAACGTTGACAATGGCCGTGCCACGTAAGACGATCGATGCCCACGTTAATGATTTATGGCCCAAAATTGATCGGATGGACTCAATTGTCAAAATTGAAATATTTAGGACTGAACTGGGAAAAAAGGGCGATAAACTTAAGACTTCTTGGACAATTTTCTCATCCTAAACGACCTTACGACAGCTTGTCAACTCGTCCTAAACCCTGCAAACAATTTGTCGATTTAGTCGTCCCGGCAATTTCCCCCCCTCTACTTTTGTCCTTCTCAAGCTTCTGAGGGTTTATGCATCATTTCGATCCAATGATGGAGATTAAGAACCTTGAATTGGAAAAGAAAAGAAAAGAAATTTAGAAGGTGAGAAGTAAGGTGGCACTTAAGTTAACGCAACGGGTCTACCATGGCCACCAACCCGATCGAGTGGGACATCTCCCGTTCAATGGAGGGACAGCAAATGTCAAATAAAAAAAAAAGAAAAAAAAAGTAGATTTACTCGTGTGGCGTCGAATCTTATCTCCTTATTGTTCTGGTTGGGAACGGCTTCTTCCCATGCACACCACGAGTCTTGAAACGAGGAGGAGTGCTAGCAAAGCATAATAGAATGTGCGGAGCCCATCGCGAATTTTACTCCATTCCTTTTTTCTTGTGGTGGGGGTCGACATGCACATGCCAAAAAGGTCCCAACCTTGCTTCTTGGTGGGCGAGAGATTATCATTCAGCCAATTGCTCGAGAAAAAAAAAATCTATTTTTTTTATTTACTTCCATTTCGAGAGTGATGCAAGAGACGTATTCATTTAAACTTCTATACGATGTTTCTGCATAAAATTAGGGATGGACGCTTCTCATAAGATGATATAAAAGCTCGGCACATCGAGAGAACAATGATATATTACGACCCCACACGTTAATTAATTGTTAATGACTATTTATGATTCTTAATTCTTATACGTGTGTGTGTGGATTAAGCGTACGGTGCAGATTCGATCCCCACGATATCAAGATTAAATAGTTTCGTGCTTAATCTGCCTACATGGACTTTAATTAGCTCGCACCTTATTCGATCCCCCGGAAATTAGTGATAGGCATTCAAACGGGTCCATAGTTGTATCTACTATAGACAAAAAAAATTCTAGCGATTTTCATATGGCCGAAGTGCGGAATTGGCGGTATGACTATGACCAGGAGGAGGAGGAGGAGGAGCGAAGCTTTAAAAAAAAAAGAGGCTGCAAGCTTTCGGCTTTTCAGTGCGGGGCAAGTGGGTCACGTGCGACGATCATCTGCAGCCTGCAGGCGCACGTGCAATGTTCCTCCACCTTCGCTTTTTGGTGGGGCGGGGCGGGGCGGGGCGGGGGGGTTCCCACGTCACGTGAACTGGACTCATCGCTGGGGAAGTAGCAACTCTTCACCCCGGTCTGTATCCACGTTTCTTCAGAAAGAAACGGCCCGATTCCATTTGTGTGGCTTCATAACCTCCCGTCAATTCGTTCCATTTGTGTCCTCCCTTCGCAAATTTTAAAAATAAAATAAAAAAATTTAAAGATACACGTTTTTTATATTATAAGGGATTTGGCAGATTAGAGTTTGGTAACTTTTGGGTGCCTAACATAACACATGCTACTTGGGTATTGTACGAGAGCGCCGTGCGGGGCCGTGATCGGTTCGGGTGGATAAGATAGTGCTTCAGTCCTGGATGTCCAGTTAAGTAACGTGCCTCGATGGGCTTGGGTTTGCGGGTCGATGTTACTTAAATGGGCCGGATCTCACTATAGAATGACGGGTCGAGTAGGCCCAATTTTTTTTTTCCTCTAGAGGAGAGATGGCAGGGCCTGTCTCACTAACAAATGGTCCAATCCAACTACCTTACAGTACCGCTGGTGCGACAATCACACTTAAATTTTGAAGATTCGATCTCCTTTAATGCCAAAAACTCAAATTTCTTACTCTCCCTCTCTCTCTCTTTTTTTTTTCCCGGGTAATGAAAATTATGGTTCCCTCCACAGGATGATTCATAATATTTTTCACGAAGCAATGGGACTCTCATCCATAGCAACCAAAAGGAAACATGGGCAAGAACCTTTGCCGTTGATCAAATCTCTCTTTTCCGTATTATCGTCTGTTGTCCCGAATAATTTATCAATTCATCAAACGAAATAGCTATACTTAAGGTTCCTTGGAACCGTTAGTTGAGTAGGATGATTTGATATTTACCATTACATTTGTTTGACGAGAATTGATATCGTCCATTGTTAGATCAACCGTAAAATGATTAGATAGAGATGGATAAGGTCGTTAGATAAAAAGAAAATCAATGCTTATAAAGAGAGAACTCGTGCGTAAAAATAGGTAAATTATTTATCTGGGAAACAACGTGACTCTCTTTCTCATCTTTTTAAAACATGGGAAATCCAAAAAAAAAAAAAAAACACAAGGGAAAGATTTTGTGCCATGGTTAACGGTGTCTTTTCACCACCCTAAATGGTTTTGCCAGAATCAAGACCAAACCTTGTTTGTATCCTTGGATAATCCTTTCGTTGATCGTATGCTGTTTGTGTTGTTTTAAGTTTTCTATATGCTGCTGTTTTTCCGTGTTGTTAATGATCTACTGTTTTTCTCTTTCTTCTTCGCTTTTGTGCGCGCGTGTGTTTTGTTTTGTACTGAAAATGATGGGTCCGTTAGCAGGACTTCATCTATTTCTGTGGTGTCGTCTGGCCTTTATCCTCGTAGGAGTCACTGCAAGAGCGAGATTCACCATGTCCTACTCCCTCCACTCTCCTCCATGCTTTTCCTCTACTACTCTGCGATCATCCTCAGTTTATGGTCTCTCTCTCTCTCTCTCTCTCTCCCTCGGTGACATTCCCGCGATTCAGCAATCAAATTGCAGATTGCTTGCGAATTTGACATGATCGTTTTACTCTGTTTCGCGACAGAGCAGTGCATGCCCCCGGCTGAAATGACCACCGTGAAAATTGTTCCTGTTGCTTTCGCTTAATTTCTAGTGTTTGTTCCTTGTTTATTAGGCGTCTGTTGGCCAAAGGTGCTGGTTTCAAGAAATGGGCTGTTCAGCTCTGCAACTAAAACTAAACCAAGAAGAGGAATGACTGTTCGCGGAAGCACCGGAATGGACCCAGAATTTGGCCAAAGGCTGTATCTTGGGATGGATTTTGGTACTTCAGGAGCCAGATTTGCTCTTATAGACAAGCAAGGCAGTATCCATGCTGAAGGAAAAAGGGAGTATCCTGAATACATGGTTTGGCTTCTGCTACCGCGACTTAGTTTTCATTCTGTTCTTTAGGGTTGCCAGGACAGTTAACTGGAATGTGGAGTCATTGCACCGTCACATTGTGTTTATTGGTTCCATATCAATTATGTATTTCGTTATCCTAATTAGCCGATGCTCTTAAAAGACTCTCCATTGTCAGCCGAGCTATATGAACGATTAAGACGATGTACACTCTCCAAATTGTTTCCCCTCTTACTTGGAGAATGATGATCACAACAGGGAGTGAACTATACAGCTGTTTATGGTGACTGAGCAATACGAGTATTGCGAATGCAAAACTTAGCTTGTACAAAATTTGTAATACTTGTGACTGAAAAATGGTGTTGTTTCTGGGATATAACATGCGCAATGAAGGAATACAGTGAAAAGTCGTTCAAACATCATCTGTTGTACTTATCATACGATCAAGCAAGAAAGGCATGAAGGGCCTCTTATTGCCAATTTGTGCAATTTAATGACGAGCGTCTCCTTTTGCATGTCCAGTGATATCAAAGACACATCATCAACATCAACAACACCTTTATCCCAAACTAGTTGGGGATGTCAAAGATAATGTGTCTGAAACGTATTGCAAATTATGCCCTGGTGAACTGCTAGTTTTTCCAAATCTGAAACCTTCCAGTCCCTAGTGTACTGAGAAGTTCGTTTGTTTCGTCTAGAAAGAGCGGAGACACAAGGGATTGGGTTTCCTCGTGGAAAGTTACTCTTTACTCTCTCCTGGAAGACATTCCAGTTCATCTACGCTCACTCATTGCTTCTATGTCGGTTGATGGAACTTCTGCAACCACTATGATAATTGACAGGTCAATATTGTACAACTCAATGAGAGAGAATTTTCTTTTAATGTTCCTTTTAAAGGAACTACTGAGCGAGGCTTCTTACATGTTGCTGCAGCAAGTCTGGAGATACGCTTGGAAGACCTTTCCTTTATAATGAAAGTTGTCCTGATGCTTTACCAATAGTAAAGTCCATTGCTCCTGAAAACCATACAGTCTGCTCTGGTTCCTCCACTCTGTGCAAGCTTGTGTCATGGTGGAACTCCAGTGCTACTGATAAAGGATCTGTGGTGCTAATGCATCAGGCAGATTGGTTATTGTGGCTTTTGCACGGCAAACTGGGAGTTTCCGACTATAATAATGCACTGAAAGTACGACTTATCGGAGTTACATGTTTGTTGGTATTTTTTTTTTTCGAATTATTTTCCTCAGTCAACGATTCTTCATGGTAGATATAATTGGTTTTGCTTATGTTATGCCACAGGTTGGTTATGATCCAGAACTTGAGTCCTATCCTTCTTGGCTGCAGTCTCAGCCATATTCTAATGCTCTGCCTTCTGTTATAGCTCCAGGAAAACCAATTGGTCATTTGAAAGAGGATATTGCTCAAAAACACGGTATGCTTCCCTTATCTTAACTAGACTGAAACTTTTATTTCGTGCAAGTGATCTTCCTACCTGTTGACCTACGAATTATTTTGATTTGAGTGCTGGGAATGTACTGGACATATGGTGCATTTGGGAACCACTTTCCCAAGTGGCTTTGGACACCCAAAGTCCTTTGAGCCAATGATAGTGCCTGCTGATTTTTTTGGCTAAACCGAGCTTCTGCTGAACTGGTAGGCTTGAAGTTCAATATTGAGATTGATGCTCACTGATGCAATTTTCTGGCAGGTTTTCCAAATGACTGCGTAGTGTGCACAGGGACTACCGATAGCATAGCTGCATTTCTTGCTGCAAGGGCAACACAACCTGGAAAAGCTGTGAGATTTATGGGCATAAATCGATAGTTTCTAAGACGTACTGTATGCAGTGTATGCCAAATTTTCTATTTCTAGATGCTCAAAAGATTTTGTTCTGATACTTTGTGTTTAGGTAACTTCATTGGGTTCAACACTGGCTATTAAATTGCTGAGCACCCGGAGGATTGAGGATGCACGTTATGGTGTTTATAGCCATCGCCTTGATGATAAATGGCTCGTTGGAGGCGCTTCAAATACTGGTGGAGCTGTTCTGAGACAAATCTTTACTGACGAGCAATTAGAGAAATTGAGTGAGCGGATAGATCCATCGGAAGCATCCCCTTTAGATTATTACCCTCTTCAAACTGCCGGCGAAAGGTTTCCTGTTGCAGATCCTAATATGATGCCCAGGTATTGATGTTAAGATATCGGAAGCTTTTTGGCTTGGTTTAATTTCTTGATCGTGGATGCTCTTATCATATCTCCTGGATCATTGGCCCACCACAGTTTAAAACCGAGGCAGCAGTTAGAAAATGCTAAACCTGATACCGAAGCTTCCTTCATCCGACAATCATTCTAGAATAGTGATTAAGCACCACGTGTGGGATTTCAGATGACTGTCATGGTTAATGCAGGTTACTTCCACGCCCAGAAAGTGATGTTCAATACTTGCACGGCATTTTAGAATCTATTGCCCGTATTGAGGTACGCGCTTTTCATAGCGTATCCCGCCTTTTTAATTTTGCACCGTTGAGTGGAAATGAGGTTCTGTAGTGCAAGCTTGGACCGGTGATGTCAATTTGCACGTGTGCAGGGAAGGGCGTATAGGTTGCTGAAGGATCTGAGGGCGACTCCGGTGGACGAGGTGTTCACAGCTGGAGGCGGCTCGAAAAACGAGAAATGGATAAAGATACGCGAGAGAGTGCTCGGCGTACCCGTGAGCCGGGCCATCCAGACGGAGGCTGCGTACGGAGCTGCCTTATTGGCTTTGAAGGGCGTGGAGGGAAACATATAGCAAAGAGTCAAAACTAACAATGGCAGGACAGAAGAGGGAACAAAAAAGATACCCTGAAATCACCTGTAAAGCTCCACTTTCACTAGTGAATTCAACTGTCGCGTCAAGTGGAATCCAATACACAAAATAATTCGATCTATGGACATAAAAAGGTCATAATGCCAGATGAAGCATTACCGCAAGGCATTGATGGGGGTGTAAAGAAGTTTCGAGAGTTTGCAAATATCATTAGAGGCTTCAATCACAGTATTGAGTACTAAAAAGGTGGCGACGCGATACCAGGATGTTGGCTTCTTCTCTAGATTTCTGTCTTCTTTGTTGGGGACCGCAGTGTTTTTTTTCGCCTTTGCGTGTGTGAAATGGATGAATGCATCCAGAGGAGAGGCAGAAGATGATGAAAAAGGAAACTTCCCTGACCTCCGAAGTCGAAACTTAACCTATACCCTTTTGCGTGCCACGTGCGATTTTCACGTGATGAAGCGAGGAAGAAGAAAGGCCCACATCTAGGCGAGGCTTAACCACCACAACTTCCGCTAAAAACGACTCTTGCGGTAATTACACAGGCAAAAAAAAAAGAAAAAGGAAGGAGGGTTTGACGGGAGAGCCGCAACAAGCAAAAGGGGTGTTGCGAGAATCGAACTCGCGACCTCTCGCACCCGAAGCGAGAATCATACCACTAGACCAAACACCCGATGATATTGGCAAAGGCAGCAAAATGAAAATATAAATATGTATGCACTTAAATTTTGTTTCTTTAGACTCGCCGTCATATGCCGAGCCGGAGTAGGACCGACGTGGATTCGGGTGCGAAATAAGACGGCCTTGCGAGTTGTTATGTACTAATTTCGCAACGGCTGACGATCAGAGCATGAAATATTGGACCATTCTTGTACTCCTCACATGTTTATTTGTGTATCCAATTCACGTCTCTACCGAGAGGAAAAATAAAATGTGTCAGTGTTGCGACTTATGTCATCATAAATGATTTATATAACATGCCCAATTATTTTTAAGATTTCCTTTGTATATCTACGATCAATTGAATGCTTTTAACCGAAGAATCTATAATGAAGTGGAACCATAATGATCGTTAAATTACCTAATAAAAAAAAATCTTGTTTCGGGAGCAAGAACTAATTTTATTAAGGGAAAAAGCCATAAGAAAATCCTCAAACTATATTTACTGTGATATATTTACTATAATTTTTTTTTCGTGACGCCAAAAACACCAAATATGTACTTGCGTCCCGCATATACCCGGGTTTTTCTTTCTTGTTGGCACAAAAAATCCCAACTTATAGTCATATGACACATTTGCCCTAATTTTTTTTATGACACAAAATCTCAAACTTATACATGTGTGATATATTTGACCCTCTGTAAAATTTGATTCACGAACACCTCTATGTATCTCAAGTGACTACCCATGTGGACGACAGAAAAAGCAAATGGTGCCGACTTGGTGCTCACATAGTAAAAATATGTCATCTCATTGTATTTTTTGTTTTTTTTTTTCCCTTCGTCATTCATTTTTTCTTGGTTTCGCGATGGTGAAGGTGATGACGATGAAGGCGTCGATGAAGACGAAGGAGGAAGGAAAAAATTTAAAAAAAGGATGAACGATTTTGACGAAGGATAAAGCTCCGTTTGTTTTGCGAAAAATTGATAATGTAGAAGTTTTGTAAAAAGTAATTGCTTGTATTGCATAAAATAATTAGTCAATAGAAAAATTTATGTTGTCGACAACAATTTATGACTAAAATATTTCATGAATGATGAAAATATTTTTCTTTCATTCAGTTTTTGTTATCAATACAAACGATCATTTTTAGAAAAAATATTTTTTAAATTATTCATTTATTGTGAAACAAACGAAGCCTAAATGTATTGCGCAAACACAAGTCTGGTGATTTTGGTGTCATAATTTTTTTTTGGGATAAATGTGTCAAGGATAAAAGATTGGATTGCCGGGGTCGCAATTTTTTTTTTTAAGTAAATGCATTACATTCGGCATAATTTGAGGTTTTTGCTAGTTTTTGCCTTTCATTAATTTAGTACCAAAAACGCAATCCGCTCCCCCCAACCAAAAATAAGAGAGGGCAACTTCTCCAAACCTGTTCGAGTGTTGACGCCATGTGCATTTCCCCTAAATTTTAGAGAATCCTGTGGAGCTATTCCGAATAATGATTTGCAAAACGCTCTCTTTTCTTTGAATGTCTAGTACTAAAACCCAGAAATGAGCAACACAGATGGAGCAACTAGCGTCGATCACGTTACTAAAGTATAGGTTATGACGAATGATAAGCCGGAAAGAAGTAATCACACTCACAGTATCAAGATTGGAACCAGATTTGAGTAAATAGCTTCTACTATTAAAAGAAAAGTAACCTCAGTTGTATCACCTCCAAGAGGGTAATCCTATTGTCTATACTATTATGATACAGTAAGACGAACCCCATTTTTCAGTGGAAGCAGCAAAAAAGAGCTTTAAGAAACTGCCTTGCTTAGTGCTCTTGGCCTCTTCGAGGCACAAAGCATAGAACAACCCTAACCCAATGCGAGGAAACACATTAACCACGGATCATACATCTGGTAGATTAGATGGCTGAGAAGCACAAGCAGTCACTTGGTGGCACCTTTCATCCAGACGATCCATCAAGTACTAATACTGAGTACATGCCTTATTGAATGATTTATAAGCTAAGTAGCTTTTAGCTTCTGCGGTTTATAACGGCTCAGATCTTCCGCGTACAGTACACTGTTGGGAGAAGTAAGCCGCCGTAGAGCGAGAAAGAACCGAGCCTGAAATTTTTTTCTCCATTTAAGATGTGCCTCGGACAAAATGCATGAATACGAGCAGGAGTGTAAATCTTACCCATTGAAATCCCGATAGTGCATACCAGCATCCTGCCAAACCCAACCCTTTACTGCTTACGAGCTGGTAACAAAATCGAAAGGTCAGTGAACTTTTCAAATGACCTAGTTCTATAATGACGTATGGGAAAAGAAAAATCAGCTTACCAACAGCAGAAGCGCGCCCAGAGTAAAGCATACGCTCATGGATGTACTGATAAATCTGAGATCTCGCCCAGCCTAGCACGCATACAAGCGATTTTATGACATTATGGTGAAAGTGATAGATACTTGCATATGCATGCAATGCAACTCTATGTTGCTCAGGTACGAGGCTTCAAGCAAAATCAACATGGGTAAGGCAGAGAGACATGCACAGTAACCTGAGCACCTCACAAACACATAATCAAGGTCCCCATAGCTAGACATTGTTCAAATAAGCCCATATGGAGGACGTTGACAGTCCATGAAGTGCAGAAACATGGAGGCGAATGGCCAGTCTATGCCTCTACCCTATCCAACTGGCACCATCCTTAGAAAGCAGAAACTACACTGGTAGTTCCCAACACATATAATAGAACTACAGATCAATCATAAGAAGGCGAGAGAAGATTATGTCTGCCAAAGAGCCTTATCTTTGCCTTTTTAACTGATAGGACGCCATAAGCCAGAGAAGGTCAGAATAACAGAAGAGTTGAAACATAAGAACAACAAGAATCCTACAGTAACCTGTTGTAATCTTCTTCTTTTTTTTATGACCGAGGTGTTCGGACCCGCTTCGCGGGCTCGAATATTCCTCGGGAGGGACTGGCCCAGCAACCCACCAGCTGGGGCCCCTCACTTAAGCCAGCAGAACGCAGCCAGGAGATTCGAACCCTCAACCTTTCATGAGAGGAAGAAAGGCACGGTCTCAACCAACTACGCCATGCGCGGATGGGTACCTGTTGTGATCTTTGATTCACTGTAAAAGGAACAAGAGAGCTAGCAAAAAATACATAATGATAACATTCTCACCAGCAATGTACCCTCGAGGCTGTGTGTGGGTGGCGTGACAGCTAATGCCATGTAGTATGGAATTAACACCTTGTGCATCTGAATATAAACAAGGAATTCAAAGAAAATCAGATACTTGATATCCAGAAGAGATGGGGAATTTACGATTTGTTCATCAACAAATTTTCCTGAAGCAATTTTTGGCAACCTTAAGTAACTTAAAAAGCTATTCTATTTGGATACATAAGCTACACCATAATCAGAAAATACTTTCTAGCCTCCAGATAAATGACATGCATATGATCGTCTACATAAAAGAAAATGGATGGAATAAATGCGGCCATCGAGTCAATTTAAAATTTACTTGCTAGTCCAACTGCTCCGACATCGTTTTGACATTCAACTGTAAGAAAGAATTGTAAAACCGAATTCAGGCTTCCATAGCACAGTTTGGTGAAACTATATGGGCCGTATCCCGCCACAATTTATACAGAATTATAATCATTATTCCCTATTCACAATTTACCATAATCACTTACCATAATGTAAATAATCTGTTATCAAGAATTACGCTCTAAACCTGAAATTATTTAAGGGTGGAGCCAAACAATTTTGATACTAACCAGCAGCTTTTACAGTAATATCCTCGAGTATACCAGGCAGGATGCTTCTCCTGATATTGTTCATTTGTCAACTAATGACTGACAATATATTAAAACAGCTGATTCCGGTGACAACTATGTATTCAGAGTCTTGAAATTGTGCAAGCTAACCTCTTGTATAACATTTTGATCGGGTGTGAAGATGTTAGGAAACTGCCAAGGCACAAACGTTCCAATGCTTCCCAAAATGATTCCGACAATGCAGCCAATGATCAGAAGAGACTTCAGCAATGTTCGAGCCTGTTTTGACACCAAGATATCTTGAGAATAGTTCAATTAACAGAGGCAAAGTATTAGCTCATAGGGGCAGAGTGGGATTGACTAAGATCGAACTTAGAGCATATTTTTGCACTAGGGAGAATAAAATGACACAAAAACCATAGTAAGATAGCCATCAGTTACCTTCTCCAGACTTCGATTGTCTCCATATATTAGCTCAGGCATAAATGATTGTGCGGTTTGAGATAAAGGCTCACCCCATACCGTACACATGCACAATGTTTGAACCATTACCTGAATTGAGTACAATTAGTGAAAGCAAGAAACACTTGGTTTCTCACAAATAATCAGCTAAACTCGAGAAGATAACAATTGTCATTGTCAACAGAATAAACCTGATGAGCAGCCACAGTAATTGTGCCCATAGATGTAGCAAAGTATGTAAGAAGTGCATAAAAGGCCACCTGAAAAAGGTAAGTTCTCTTTTATGCACTGAAGTAGTAATGGGAAGCCCAGAAAAGCCACATACGGTGCAAGACAAAACCTTTGAGATCATTGTTATGAACACGGGAGCAGCAATCGCGAATATTGACAAAAGTTCATCAGCTGACGGTACAGAGATTGCAAACGCATTGTATCCTTTCTTGTTTAGAGCAGCCATCATCATATAACCTGCAACAACCTAGAAAGTATTCTGCTTAGTAAAGATCGCACAGATGAGATTACATCACCCAACTCTTAAAAGGCATAATACGAGTATTCCAACATTTATCATACTTGTGAAGCCATTGTTGCCCATGCGGCACCAGCAATGCCATAACCTAACACGCTGCAGAGGACGATATCACCAATTCCATTTAGGGCACTGGCAGCGGCCAGAGCCTTCAGGGGTCCCCATGAATCTTTCATGCCAAGGCTGAAAAGGAATGGAGAGCTTCAGGAAAAGAAAAGGCTACCCAAGAAAGTATGTCTACAATTTCTAAGAGAGAGGAAAAGGAAATGGAGATGTGAAGGAAAGGGAAAAAGCGCCTAGAATTTCCAGCAGAGAGAAAAAAGAAAAGCTACACTAAGGCTCTTTAGCTTAAGAGGAAAGAGAATTGCATTACTAATTCAATATGCCAAACTAATGAAAGACGGTGCAAAACTATGCATAACTCAGGGTCTATGAGGTTAAGCCTCAGTAGTACGATTGCTCAGTTACTGCATAAATGAGTCCAACCACACAGATGCCTTATGCCTTATTGCTTTTGAATCCAGCACCAACTCAAACTTGAATACAAACTATAAGGTCCACCAAACTACTGCATAAACCTTCTTGAGTAGATTTAACCAAAAGCATAGTCCTATCCAAAATGGTATGAACTAGCAGGTCAGGGAGTTAAATGTGAATTAAAAGAGATGCCAATTAAGAAGAGCTGATCCAATCCATAAATACATGGAGGGACAAAACTATTTGCACCTTGCACTTTGAGCAACCCAACCAACGAGAACTGCTGGCCATGCTAAGCCCCGAATCTACCAATTCAAACAATTACTGTTCAGTTAAAATGAGATCGAAAACATATTCATCAAACTAAAATATCAAGATAGTCAAGTATAGCAAATTAGAAAATCTTAGAGGTAAATAATTATCATGATGTGCCAAGCATGATTGAGAGAAACTTGTGAGGTTGACTTGATCAAGCAGGATAAATCATTTTGGGATTGCGGGTCTCAATTAGCAATCTTCGTCTGACAGACAGTGATAGAATAGTACTCGTCTTGCCAAATAATGTATACTTGTCTAAGATCTCAAGGTTCCGTTAACATATACTGCCAAACATCCAGTGATCCATGACTTTAAAATGATCACGAACAAGAAGGCTGACATTTATAGTAAGACTGCCTCTCAAGCCTCACTTTGATGTTACGATTTTGGGGTATACTAGAAGAACAAAGCGCATTGGAATCTATCAACTTGAAACAATGGCCATTCGATACCAGAGTCAGGAAAAGGGGTGCAAAAAATGTAGGTGAACCTGAACATAAGTATTTGCTGCAGGGACAAGATGCATATTTTTTGGCCCAGCAAAAGCTGCAAACATGGGAAAAAATTCAATGAGTCAACTAGTTGTCTCTTCTCTGCCTACTTTAATCTTCTTATTGGCAACACGTCGTATGAAATTATATGATAAACAAAAGAAGCGACAGATAAAAAGTTAAAATATCACAGAAATTGCGGAACAAAGCAGTCTCAAGTACCAGTTAATGCCCAAGGACCAAAGAATATCGTGAAGAGGAGCA
Organism: Rhodomyrtus psidioides; assembly: GCA_021437785.1. Lineage (NCBI taxonomy): Eukaryota > Viridiplantae > Streptophyta > Magnoliopsida > Myrtales > Myrtaceae > Rhodomyrtus > Rhodomyrtus psidioides. The sequence continues at coordinate 3,087,629 of JAILYB010000022.1, read as the reverse complement.
TCAAGAAGCCACAAGTCAATCCAGCAAAAAGCAAGATTGATATTTGATGCTGCACCCCATCTTTATCCTGAATGACATAATATTGGCCATGAGTATTTTGCATAATGAAAGCTTTCATGTCTCCTTGAAAGACATCCAACCCGATAATCTGCATGTGCTTGCCAAACGATTCAAAACTGGGAAATATGCTTTCATTCCACCACAAAGCTTGTCCAAAATTTCAAAAGCCAGACAGGGTTACTTCAAACTCACTTCCAGATACATAGAAAACAATGTTTTGATATCTGAAACCGAAAAGTCCCAAGGATGCGGCCGGAAACGAACCGATGCTCCAGCAAATGCAATTTGCATGGCTACACCTAAGCAATTATAACGCTATGACAAGTTCAACTCGTTCAAGGAAAGTATTACCTGTCTCGCCAGAGAACTAGCAACCATATTCGAGGTAGCAATCGAGAGGAACATAAACACGTAGCTGGTATAATCGCAAAGAACTGTTCCAGGACCTGCAGTTGAAAGCACCAGCATCATGTTCATGTATGTAAGTACCTGTCCGCAGTTATGAAAAACCAGAAAGAATCCTCTGTGTTCAGAGCAAAAAGGACAGAGCTCAGGAGGTCGCCGAAGTTCTTCTCTCCAGCAAATAACTCATTCTGGAAAAAAAAAAAAAAACAAAAGGTTTATCGAGCTACCTAGCGCAGCGAGCTCGATCGAGCTTCCCTGACCGATGACGACAGTGTCGATTAGACTCATCAACGGCCCACAAATCCATAAACCAGTCGCTGGGCCCGCGAACACCATGATCTCCTTCATTTGACCCCACAAACTCTGGTCCGAGAACCCACTCCGCTTCGCCTCCGCCTCCGCCTCCGCCTCGTCACCAAACGACGGCGACAGGGGAACAGCGTCATCACTGCCGGCGGACGTCTCAGCTGCGCCCTCGGCGATCTCATGGCTAGGGCCAACGCAAGGAGCAGCGAGCCGATCCCGAGCGTGCTTCGCCTCCAAGAAGCGGGAGCTGGACGAGGCACGAGCCGTCCGGAAGCAGAGAGGAGGGGGACTGAGGAAGGAGAAGGAGCGATGGGAGAAGCGTCTGGGGATGGGGCTGTGGAGGTGGGGAACGCGAGGAGAGTGAATCTGCATTGTTGATTTAGATTTAGGTCACCGAGAACGGAGGCGAAGAAGGAAGACGATGTTTGGCGGGGCTCCTCCAGTGGCCTGTCATATAAAAAGACCAAAAGTGCAGAGCAGGAAATCAGGGAAGGGGGCACTTGGTTCGATTCTAACCGTTATTCCTCAAATCCTTTTGGCGTTTGCTTCGACTGTTTCATTCGACTTGATTTGATTGGATTGGGCTTGGCCCCCCCCCCCCCCCCCCCCCCCCCCCCCCCCTCTTTTTTCTTCCCGACCAATTTGGAGAGACGTGTTCCTCCCATCCCATCCCATGTCTTCGGATGTTAACGCTCGAAAGACATTTTGGATACGTTTACGTCATCGGGCATATTCCAACTTGTCGACCGTTCTTTGGGACGCCAGAGCCCCTTTCAGAAGTTGCGACTACAAAGCTTCGCACGAAGTTTTCCTTCCCAGACCCCGCACGAAATCTACTTTGTATCCAAAAATCTGGGAAGATGTTATAATAGGAATAAATCTACGGTTCCTACCCTACCTAGGAAGGAAGGGAGGCGTTGCGCCTTTTGGAATTTTTAAGGTCCGATCGAAATGCAATAACCCCCCCCCATAAACTCTGCAAGCTTCTGGCCATTGAAAAGAGAGACCGATCTTTTACCTCAATAAAAAAACAGAGACCGCTCCTTCTTTCGAGCCACTTTTGGCGAAGAGATCAAATTTACGAGTTCCCTTGCGGAAAACGGTAAAGACTGATTACTTCCCAAGCGCCAATTTCCCAAAATCGTACACGCATCGACGAGCTGAGAACCCGTCAAATACTGTTGAAGTTTCAGCGGGCCCACATCTTTCGGCTTTTGAGGATGCCGGACAAAGTCGGTAGGGCCACTGCCACTCCATTCATTGCCCCTTTCTTCTACGCCGCCGTATCACAACTAGATTTGTCAAACCGATAGATGGGATCGAGTCGGATCGAAAATAATCCGGCCTAATTAACTCGCTTTGACTCATTTTTTCTTTTGTGCAACACACATCTAGGCGCCCATATCTAATTGATTCATATTGCTAGAGTACTTTTTGTATTTAACACAATTTGAGAAAACTCCTACCAAAACTGTGGTAAGAGTGTGGAGCGAGCGAGGGTCGGATCCAGTGAGAGCGAGATAGTGATAGAGAGTCATAGAAAGTTGGGTCTAAGTAAGTTGTGATTTCATTAACACCCATATTATTTTGTCTCTTACCCATTTTAAATCGATTTATGACCCATTTATCGAATATAACTAAGCCATATAACATAATTCAGGCCATATGGTTAAGAAATAGATCAATGGTCAATTTTGACTGGTCTAGCCACAAGTCCGAAAATATTAAACGGCAATGGACTAGGCCTTTTAACATTTTGTCCAACGTGGCATGTACAGATTCACAGCTATCCTCATCCGTGTACGTAAGTCTCTCCTCCGGAAATTTCATTAGCTCAATTCAATGACTTCTTCCTGCTTCACGATCGCTTATCTGTTGACGGGACGAAGTAGACATGGATGTGAAGCTACGTAGCTTCCATGTCGCTCGGCTTTGTATTTTCCTGAATCATTGTCGTGAAATACGCCATCTGAAGACAGCAGGAGCCGGAGAGCGAGGAAAAACCAAGCCTGACATTATCACATGAATAAGCTGAACGCAAATAAATACATGTTCCACACAAAAAATCCAGTCTTCAAGCGACTGATGCAAGAAAGAGAAGCCAAGGAGCAAGAATTTAGCCATACCCTTTGAAATCCTACAAGTGCACACCAGCAACCTCGCAATCCATATCCTTTGCTGCTCAAGAGCTACAACAAAAAGTAGCAAGAAGTGTTAGGGCAATCAGATAATTTTTTTTTTTTGAAGACATCATAAAATTTCATAGTAGGAAAGTAAGCCCCAGACGCTTACCGAAAGCAACAAAGCACGCAAGGAAAAGCATCCAATCATTGACAAACTTATGTATTTAAGATCTTGTCCAGCCTGCATCGAACAAACAGGCGGGATTCTGTTAGGAACTCCTTTTATGAGGAAGTTAACTCCTTTGAGGATAGATAGAGCAATTCTCTATCCTTCAATCCTACTGTTTTTTTCCTCAAACTCTCGGCAATTTGGCGTGCTATGATATTAGCGCATATTGTTTCGGGAGTTTACTACGGTTTTGAAGTAGATGTACAAACAACTAATGCAAAACTGGAGTTGCAAGCGCAAATGCAAATCATCCTAATGCAGTCAGATTACCGTAGACGTACCAGCAACGTGCCCTCAAGGCTATGACTGCAGGGTGTCACTGCTAATGCCACAAAGAACAGCATCAACACCTTGTGCATCTGAGACACAAAGTTGATCTATCAGAAAGAGCAGACTAACAATGAAGCAAACTCCCAATTTTCAGATCTCATGACTAACCTCTTGGATGACATTTTGATCAGGTGTAAAGATAGTGGGAGAGAGCCAAGGAACATATGTCGCAATTGTTCCAATTACCAATCCACATATCGTGCCAATGATTAACAGTGATTTTAGCAGTAGCCTGGCCTGTTTGACATTGCTAGACTTAAGAAAATCTATTTCAAGAGACATAGAACACTATAAACTTATGCAGGACATTCAACAAAAAAAGGTAGCAAGAAATACATGGCAGCTGTTATACTCCTAGACAAGAAAAAAATGTTGCTTCAGTTGGGACAGGGTATCACTAACCTTTGCCAAATTTCGAGTGACCCCAAACATCATCTCAGGCATAAATGATTGGGCTGTTTGAGATAGAGGCCCACCGCATACAACACATATGCTGTACATTTGATTCATGACCTAGAGGGAACGATAAGAGTAGGTAAATTACATCAGTTCCTCTTGTACAGGATCTTAGACACAGAAAACAATTTAGCCAGAGCGCAATATTATCCTCACCTGATGAGCCGCGACAACATGCGTTCCCATAGATGTTGCAAAATAGATAATTAGGGAGTAAAAACCCACCTGAATCGTCAAAAAAATATGAAACGTATTGGAATAGTCTCAGCATGAAGTAAAATTGAATTAACAATTTGATTCTCACAAAATTTTAACAACATAACAAGAGCTGAGTGACTCTAACCCACCTTTGACATTGATGAGACAAAAACTGGAGCAGCCAGCCCAATTATCATCAGAAGTTCACTGGCCAATGGAATAGTAAGGGCAAAAGAATTATAGCCTTTCTCATTTAGAGCTTCAATCATCATATAGGCAGCAACAACCTATGAGATGAGTTGATAAATGGGTGCAAATGAGCTCACTAACAACTTTGAAAACTGTTGTAATATTTATTTTATATTTAGATCCATAATTAGTGGTCTAATTGATGGAATATTATAAATTCCATTATTAGTACGTTAGTTAATGTGATTTCATATTTTGAGAGATTTGATTGTCATATTATTAGGGATCTTATTGTACGTGATTGATTCCTTTATTAATATATATACGGGATAATGCTCTAAGAAAAAGATCATCAATCCATTCCAAAAACTTCTTCTTTTTACGTAGAATTCTTCATGGTATCAGAGCTAGTTTTCTAGTTCCCACCTTAAACCACCTTCTCCGTTGTCGTACCATCACTATCACCACCACCACAATTTTTTTTTTTCACCACATCTCTTTGCCGAAGCTTGCAACTCTCCTTTTTTTTTTGGCCTAACCTCGGCCTAACTAGAGGTCACTTTTTTATGATCTAATCAGATCATAACCTATTTTTTTTCTTCCATCTCGAGTTATCGTCATTTAGCAGTGATGCCAGAAAATTCTGGTGATAAGGTCGATTCTCTTACTTCTGAAACCGGGCGGAAATATGAAAAAATTCTCTTCCTCGCCAGTTCGGTTCAGTTTGATGGCCTTAATTACCTTCTTTGGTCACAATCTATGATGATCAGTATTGCGTCCGGAGAATGTACTGGTTTTCTTACAGGGGAGAAAGCAAGACCTACTACTCCTCAGACGGCCCTCTCTAGATGGTTGGCTGAAGATGCCTCTGTGAAGGCATTTCTTTTGAATCATATGACTGATGGTATTCGTAAACAATATATTTTTATGCAGACAACACGAGATATTTGTGTATCGATTAAGGATACATATTCTGAGACAGGAAATGATGTTCAGATTTATGAATTGATGAAGAAGATCCAGGATCTTCGACAGGGAGGTATGTCCGTTAGCGTTTATTTTTCAGAGCTGCGTACTTTGTGTCAGGAATTGGAGGTTTATGAGGGACTTGCTGCGGATGTCGTCGTTCGACTTCAACAAAAAGAAGATAAGAAACGTGTCTATCAATTTCTTATGGGTTTAAATCCAGAATTTGATATCGTGCGTCAAAATATTTTGCAAAAAGATCCTCTTCCTACCCTTCAGCAGGCCTGTGCCTTGGTACATAAGGAAGATAACCGGCAACGCTTATATTCTATGACTCCTGCTCCTGCTCCTGACCGTTCGGCTCTTATCATGTCTTCCACCTTGAGATCCTCTCAAGTTCATATCCCGCGATCAACAGATAAGCCATCTATTCGCTGTGATTATTGTGGTAAACCTTATCATGTCAGGGAGCAGTGCTGGAAACTTCATGGAAAACCACCAGGAATCGATAAGGGTAAAGGCGTGAATAAGGGTCGTTCACAAGCTCATGAAGCCGAGGTGGTTGGACCAGCTGGTTCTGAATCTGCAAGTCCTAATGATGTTGGGAACTTTGTCACCAAAGAGGAGATGCAGCAACTTATCAAGGATATGATTAATCTGAAGAGTCCTAATTCCTCTCATGTGGCATCTAATGCATCTGCCATATCTTCTTCTACCACTCATTCTTTTTCAGGTATATATTCATATTCATCTCCTTGGATCATAGATTCGGGAGCCTCTGATCACATGACAGGATGCTCAGGTCAGTTTGAATTATATAAACCATGTTCCGGATATGACAAAGTTAGGATAGCCGATAGATCTTTTTCTCCTATATCGGGAAAGGGATCAATTTCTTGCACTCCATCCTTGACATTATCTTCGGTTCTTCATGTTCCTAAATTTCCAAATCAATTACTTTCAATTAGTAGTCTTACTCGAGATCTCAATTGCAAAGTAATCTTTTATCCCACATATTGTGTCTTTCAGGACTTGGTGACGGGGGTGAAGATTGGCAGTGGTAGTGCACGTGATGGACTTTACTGGTTAGATGGATTACCGGCTACACCTATCCAGGCTAGCACTGCAGATTCCAATTCAGCTGCTATTTCTTTTCTGCGACAATGGCATCGACGTTTGGGGCATTCACCACTTCATACTCTTTATTCATGTTTTCCTAGTTTAAAGAATCAAATTAAAGATCATCAGTTTTTCTGTGATACTTGTGCTTATTCTAAGCAGACTAGAACTATTTATCCAGAGTCAAATAATAGAAGTCTTGTTTCATTTGATTTGATTCATTCTGATATTTGGGGTCCTTCTCCTATTAAATCTGTTATTGGGTATGATTGGTTTGTGACCTTTATTGATGATTTTAGTAGAGCAACTTAGGTTTTTTTACTTAGACATAAAAATGATGTTTTTGAGTCATTCAAAACTTTTTTCAAAATAATTCAGACCCAGTTTAATTCTACCATTAAGGCTCTTCGAACAGATAACGGGAGCGAATATTGTGCCTCTTACTTTCAAAATTTTTTACGAGAGAATGGTATTCTTCACCAAACTAGTTGTGTGGATACCCCAGCACAAAATGGTGTGGCAGAGCGAAAGAATAGACATCTTCTAGAAGTTGCGCGTTCACTTTTGTTTCAAATGCATGTCCCGTCATCCTACTGGAGTGAAGCCGTTCTTACAGCTGCCTATTTAATTAATCGTATGCCATCTAGGGTCCTGCAAAATAAAAGCCCAATTTCTATGTTGACTGGGAAACATTCATTTATTCTCCCACAAAAAATCTTTGGGTCTGTTTGTTTTGTTAGGGATCATCAAGTGAAGAGTAAATTGTCCCCTAGGAGTCTAAAGTGCATTTTCTTAGGTTATTCCTCTTCTCAAAAGGGCTATAGGTGCTATCATCCATCCACTCGTAAGTTTTAGGTCTCCAAAGATGTTATCTTTAATGAGTCTGAAGCCTTTTTTGATAATTCACTCTCCGAGATATCTAGTTCGACGTTTATTGAACCATTCCCTGAGCTTTCGGTGCCATTATCAACAGAACAGACAGAAGAGTCTATTGTGAATCAAAGTGTTACCCCATAAGAGGTCTCACCTATTCAAAGGGATTATTCACATGTTTATTCTCGTAAACATGCTACTTTGCTCGGTAATCCTCCTGGTGAGTCTTCACAGGCAATACCAGAATCCAATACAACACCACCGGAGCCTAGTCCTATTGAAGATAACAATATTGAGGATGAAACAATCCCAATTGCTCTCCGTAAAGGTAAACGGTCTTGTCTTGGTAAGCCTAGGTATCCCATCGATGAATATACTTCCTATTCTGTTCTTTCTCCATCATATTCGTCATTCGTTTCTTCTTTAGACTCTATGTCTATTCCTAATACTTGGCAGATTGCTATTCAACAAAAACAATGGAAAGATGCCATGTTAGAGGAAATGGAGGCTTTGAAGAAAAATCATACTTGGAATTTGGTGTCACTTCCTCTTGGGAAGAAAACAGTGGGATGCAAATGGGTTTATATAGTTAAGCAAAAAGCTGATGGAACTGTGGATAGGTACAAGGCTCAGCTAGTGGCCCGGGGATTCACTCAAACTGCAGGTGTTGATTATCAAGAGACATTTGCCCCTGTAGCAAAGATGAATACAGTGAGGATCCTTATATCATGTGCTGCGAGTTATGGATGGGATCTTCAACAATTGGACGTGAAGAATGCATTTCTTCACGGGGAACTCGATGAAGAAGTTTACATGGACATTCCACCGGGTTTTGCAGATAGCACTACTGTTGGAAAGGTTTGTCACCTCAAACGTTCTCTATATGGGCTTAAACAATCACCTCGAGCTTGGTTTGGCAGGTTCACCAAAGCTATGCGAGCTCAGGGATACACCCAGAGTAATGCTGATCACTCCTTATTCATTCGCCGTAGTGGTTCTCTCTCAACTTTCTTAATTGTGTATGTGGATGACATTGTGGTGACTGAAAATGATATTAGTGAAATCATTAGATTGAAGAACGCATTGGGAAAGGAATTTGAGATTAAAGATCTTGGAAAACTGCGATATTTTCTTGGAATTGAAGTAGCTCGCTCCTCACATGGGATCTTCCTATGTCAGCGTAAGTACATACTTGATCTTCTATCTCAGACAGGAATGCTTGGATGTAAACCTATTGATACTCCACTTGATTCAAACGCGAAGATTCAGGCCAAGGTAGGGGAGCCGGTAGATCGCGAAAGATATCAAAAGCTTGTCGGAAAGCTCATCTATCTTTCTCATACACGTCCTGATATTGCATGTGCAGTCAGTCTTGTAAGTCAATTCATGCATGATCTATATACTACTCATATGGATGTCGTGACTCGGATTCTTCGTTACTTGAAAGGCACACCAGGTAAAGGTATATTGTTTCGAAACCATGGTCATTTAAAGGTTGAGGCATTTACTGATGCAGACTGGGCTAGTTGTGTGGATGATAGGCGATCTACTTCAGGTTATTGTTCTTATGTTGGAGGTAACCTAGTTACTTGGCGAAGCAAAAAGCAAGATGTTGTTGCTAGATCAAGCGCAGAGGCTGAATTTCGCTCTATGGCTCAAGGCATGTGTGAATTGCTATGGGTTCAGAAACTTTTGGATGATCTGGGATTCCGAGTTCATAAGCCAATGATGATTTACTCCGATAGTAAATCTGCTATTGGTATTTCACATAATCTTGTCCAGCATGATAGGACTAAGCATGTGGAAATTGACCGACACTTCATCAAAGAAAAGCTTGATTCAGGAGAATTTTGTACTCCATTTGTTCAATCCTCAGAGCAAACCGCAGATATATTCACTAAAGCAGTGAGCAAACGAGTATTTGATTATCATGTGTCCAACTTGGGCATGTGCGACATCCATGCGCCAACTTGAGGGGGGGTGTTGTAATATTTATTTTATATTTAGATCCATAATTAGTGGTCTAATTGATGGAATATTATAAATTCCATTATTAGTACGCTAGTTAATGTGATTTCATATTTTGAGAGATTTGATTGTCATATTATTAGGGATCTTATTGTACGTGATTGATTCCTTTATTAATATATATACGGGATGATGCTCTAAGAAAAAGATCATCAATCCATTCCAAAAACTTCTTCCTTTTACGTAGAATTCTTCAAAAACATCGAGGATGCACAAACAAGAGCACAACATGTTGTGCAGGTTACATACTTGTGATACCATGGTAGCCCATGCTGCACCAGCTACTCCATAGCCCATAAGGCTGCAGAGGAGTATGTCACCAACTCCATTTATGACGGAAGCAATGGCTAGGGCCTTTAGAGGTCCCCATGAGTCTTTCATGCCAAGACTGGGAAATAAGAGATCAATCAGAACCGGAAGACAAGATTCGAATGATCAAGTCTACCACTTAAAATCAGACAAGGCACAAAAATAACTACAAAGTCCGTAATTGACCTCTTAGTCATTTCGGTAGGGACAAAGTACCTAGTAATCAACATTGTGCAAGTTAACGAACATTCTTGTGTGCATAGATTAAGGGTCAGACAGTACCTCGCACTTTGAGCTACTCATCCAACAAGAACCGCTGGCCATGCCAAGCTTCGTGTCTAATAAAAACAAATGGAATCCTGTTTAAACCAAAGGTGGCCTTAGTGTAACTTGTTTGCAAGCAGCTACTGAGCCCAAAATTCAGAAGAGGCCTTCCATGAGATACAGAAGAACCATGTAAAAAAAGAACTCATATGCATTTCTGAGCCATTGGTTCAGATGGGATGATAATGATGCAGACAGCAAAGATAAAGCATTTCTCCCAGAAAAATCAAACTTGTAAAAGAAGAACCTGGACATATGTGCTAGAAGCTGGGACGGTGTGTGCGTTTTTGGGTCCTGTAAAAGCTGGAAAAGACGTCGACAAAGAACAGATTATTCTACATTTCCTTCTTTTTAAAATGCCCACAGGCCTCACTCCCTCCCTACTGCCTAGCACAATATAAATGGAAAAAGAAGAAAGGAAAAGGGTGGTTTTTATTTATCGGAAAAGGTATATAGGGGAACAAAACTAGAAAGCCAGAGAAAAGCAGCAGCAAATCCATTCTAAACAGCTAGCCAGATAACCAAGTATGTCATACCTATAAGTGCCCATGTGCCTAGGAATCTGGTAAACAAAAGCATTGATAAGCCACACGCCAACACAATGAAGAGCAAGATCGATATTTGATGCTGCACTTCATTTTTGTTCTGCATAAGGAATAACCGTCCATGAATCTCATTCAATAACATGTGAAACCATCATACCTTTTCGCTAGTGTTCTTTTGCGGCAAGAACGAAGAATCGAAAAGAGATGGACCTTGTGAACAAAAGAAACAAAAAAAGAAAAAGAAAAGTGGACCTCGACTAGTGTGATGTAACTGAGATAAAACGTTTCTATGAACAATTAGTTGGAGTTTTTTCAAGGGGAACTCCTTGAAAATGTTCACTGAACAAAATCAAAACCAAGTAATATATTAGTGGAGACCCTTACATCCATTCAATGTTGAAAATGACGATACCTCTCAACAGCATGGAGGACTAACCCGTCTGGCCAGTGAAGTGGCAACCATGTTTGTGGTAGCAATTGATAGGAACATGAACACATAACTCATATTATCGCAGAGCACAGTCCCCGGACCTGTCTATCCAAATTTTAAATTAAAAAAGTTGTTGTAGTCAACAAGTTAAGAGACCATGTGATTAGCAAAGGATTGTTAAGGCACCAGCTTAAATCGCTTAATAAACTGGTACAGAACAGACCATAAGTACAAGCACTGAAGGAATCGGGTTCAGTATTCTATTATCCGGTTCAAACGATGCCTCTGTTTCTCTGTTTCCATTTTCAGTATGAATACAAATGGAATCCTGTTAACCATAAAAATCTCCAACGTGTGAACTTTTCCTGTTTGCTATATTGGGACCCTGGTACGAGCTTTTAACTCTTCTGAAAAATTTTCAACCGCTTATCCTTGCTAAATGGTTCCTGTAGCCAAACTAACAATCCAAACCAAGCTGGTGATGGTTGAGAAATCACCTAAAGCAGCAAGCTCAATGGAGCTTCCTTGACCAATGACTGCAGTGTCGATGAGGCTCATCAAAGGCCCGCATATCCACAGACCCGTCGCAGGACCAGAAAACTTCACCATTTCTAAGATTTGATTCCACAAGCTCTGATTCGCCAGTTCCCCTCTCGTTGCCCTCTTGTCAATCCTCTCTTTTTCATCAAAATCGTTCTCTCCTGTCTTTGAATTGTGAGTACCACCCAGTTTTTCGCTAGAACTGGAACTGAGACGAGCCGTGATGAAATTGTTGGTAAAATGAGCAGGAGCCAGAATGGGCAAATCTGAAGTGGCCCGACCATGAAAGGAGTTGGATTTAAGCGAAGAGAGGAGCCGTTTCGTGGGGAGGATCATGCGATGATGAGTGAGGAGAGGTTGAGCTAGGGTTTTAAGCTTCATGTTTGCACAGTGAAAATTGAAGCAGAGAGGAGAGCAAGGAAGACGGAGAAATATTATGCAGTTCCTTCACTTTGGACTTTGGAGTTAGTGCGGACAATACGGGGCTTGGCGGGTTGGTATTACCGGAAAAGGACCAGACCAACCGACTTCTCTCTCTCTCTCTCTCTATGTCGGATTATTGCAGAAGGCAAAGACCATCCATAATTTAGGGGAAATTTTTCAAAAAGGGTATTTCAGGGCATTTCAGTCGAGTCCCTTTTTGATAAATTAAAAGGTACCGCGACTGTGCTAATCGAATTGCTCCTAAAGTTCCACCATGGTAAATAAGATCCGGTGATGATGCAAAATTTGAAATCAGACTGTTGAAGACAAGATATCTGTCAACAATCGGAGCAAAACTAGAACGCTTATTCAACTAAACAACGCCATCAATTCAACAGTCGTGGGTTGCTCTCAAAGACATGATAATTAAATAACTTCCTGTCGGAGCCCCAGAAAAGCAGGAAGGCAACGCGATTAAACGGAGCTAACAATTGATTACTCTATAAGTCAATTAGTGTGCTTGTTAAAATACGATGTTTTAGTGATGCTATCGCTTTATAAGAGACATAATAGTACATATGAACAAATGTTGATGCGATAAGACCGAGCACGTGGTAATCGTCGAATTATCGGTAGAGACTATGCCAAAGCCTCAGGCATGTATCAAGAGAGGGCATGACCTACTGACGTCCCTTGCTTGGGTAGCCTAAGTTGATCCCACGAGGAGTTCATTTCAAAAAAAATTGCCAAGATCAACGTCGATAAGACTTTAAAATTCTGTTTGTTACTATAGGGAAACATTGATTTTTTTTTTTGAAAAGTTAGGGGCAATTCATCATATGTGTGGCGAAATATAACTCGTCACTTGTTGTTGAGTAGAATTATTAAGGGTGAGCATGATTTCAGGGTAGAACCGAGAACCTGTAGGAACCGGTTCCAGGTTTCAAGGTATATAGGGTAGATTCCAAGTTCCAAAAATCAAGGAATTTGTTCCAACGGGTAGGTTCCAAGTTCCATACCTAGAACCTGGAACCTAGACCTTGGATCTTGATTGTGTTTTTTTTTAGTATATATTTTCATACGATTCTACAATGTTCTATGGCGTTCGATGATGAGTGTATAATCTAGAGCCAAATAAATTTTTATGTTCCAATTTCTAAAAAGTGAAGAACTTATTTCAACGAGTTAGTTTCAAGTTCTAAATGTGGAACCTAAAATCGCTCACCTTTACTTCTTCTTAGCTGTTGTAGTATTTACTCTCATTTTGCTTAACTAAAAATGAAAAAAAAAAGAAATTAATAGGTTCTCGGGTACCCTGGAACCAACTCTAGAACCTGTGATAGGATAGGTTCCAGGATATGACGGGTGGGTTCTAGGTCCCAAAAAATGAGGAACCTGTTCTGACGGGTAGGTTTCAGGTTACAGGTGAAACCTGTAAGGAACCTGAAACCGTTCACCCCTAAGAATTATTGTCCACAGAGAGCAAATTAGCCACGTGACAAGCACATGGCCGGAACTAACATATTGGCCAGAGTCAACATTAGGGGCGACATTATAACAAATTCGAAGGTTTCCGAGGGGAAATTGCAAAAGTTTGAAAAGTGTTTTGGGGGGTGAATTGCAACAATTGTTAAAATTTGGGAGGGAAATGTATTTCTCTCGGATATCTCTACTGTCAAAGTTTGTCAACAAGTTTAGATGGACGATTGATTAAATGACTGAACGCCTTGCGTTCCATATTGACGTCTAGTTAAATAATTTAACCTGCTGTTATTTATCTACAATCAAATTGTATATATCTTGAATGGTAAAATTGGGATGATTCTTCAGGCTCCCTTTGTTCCGTGGAAAATAAACGGTTTATAAATATTTTCCTAAAAATGATCTCTAGTATCACTCAGAAAAATTAGTCAGTGATAAATGTTTTCATTATCAATAATAGTTTATGTCTATAATATTTTCGTAAACGATGAAAATATTATTTGTTGTTTATTTTCAGGAAAATATTTTCAAAACCTTCGTTTATCAGGGAACGTGGATGAATCAATTGGTTCTTTCTTCTTTTTTACCAATTTTCTGGGAGCAGGTACCTTCAATCCAAATAGTGACAACTGACAACGGCATGAAGAACATGTAAAACTGATGGCAATGCCAAAAGGCAGTGGCCAAACAACATCGAGGAAACCAACGAGGACGTCTCGTTTGCACAACATTCTACCTAGTTCTTTCTCAGCAACAAGAGAGTTTGAGATACTTCTGATGACAAGTTACTATACACGAGCAAACCTCTCTCTCTCTCACACACAAACTAGTGCTTAGTCTCGTTTCGTTTTGATCTCATCAGATCAAGGAACACTGCCACTCTTCTCTTTGGCAATGGAAAACATCCAAGAATACCCACTTCTCCTTTCTCGTTTGGGTCATCTCGTTCTTTGCTGTGAGTTTCATCTTATCAAAGCCCAAGTCTTCCTGTAAGCTCCCACCATCGCCTTTTTCGACTCCCTATCATCGGACACCTTCATCTTCTTAGGCCGGTTCCTCATCAAGCACTCCATAATCTGTCGAGACGCTACGGCGCCCGTCGCTCTATCTCTCCTTCGGCTCCGTTCCTTGTGTGGTAGCTGTTGACACCTGATTTTTGACATAATCTTTTTCAATTTTATTTTTTCTTTGAAAAATCACAAAAAATTCATAAAAAGTAAAAAAAAATACAAAATCAACTTTGGTGGCTTTAGCCAAGCCCAAGGAACCATTTTTGATAAAAAAATAATTTTTCATATTTTTTACATTTTTGGTATTTTTTAGAAAATAGAAAAATACTCAAAAAATCAAGAAAAATAGCATTTGAGGTCACAAAATATAAAAAAATAGCCAATATTTTTATTTTTAATCTCTTGCATTTTTGACCTCACAAAAAAATCCAAAATCAGATTCAATTATAGGTGTTCCTTTGTAACCCGTACTATTGAATATGAGAAAAAAAAATATCAATTGAGTCTTTTAATTTGCAATTTTAGCATTTTCTAGGATCTTGAAATTTAATCTAATTGTCCCCTATTTCAATTTGACCTAATTGCTCGGAAAAATTGCTCAATTGCAAACATAATTTCATTTTAGTCCTTGAATTTGGGCATAATTGAAATTACTTTAAATTCAAGGGCTATCATTACAAATTGAACATGCTGCCCAATGATTTTTACCATTCTGAATCGATTGGGATGGGTAATTTGGCCCAATTTGGTCATTTGAACATTCAATTGCATAATCCCTAATTTTGCAATTAAATAGAAATTTGGGGTTTTTATAGAAATTGGGGTAAAATTTTGGGCAAAACCACATTTTTAGATAAGATCCATGCCCTAAACTCAATTTTGAAATTTAATTGCAAAAATTCCCAACAGATTTGGATTAATTTTGAAAATCCCAAATTAGAATCGGTTCGGACCGGTCAGACCGCCGGTCCGACCGGTCGAACCGGTCCAGAACAGTGTCATCGTCTTCATCAAGCCTGCGCACAAATGAACAGTGCAAGGTTGAATTTCTACGAGGAAATTGACCAAGCAATCGGTGGCAATTAAAGAAGAACTAGTGGAGGTTTCATTCGTCACAACATTCCCCGTCGATTGACACCAAGATCACGACCAATGGCCGCCGGAACGGAAAGTAATCAACCGGTCAAGGCCGCGGCACCCGTGAAAGTCAACGACGACAGAATTTGGACGAAATTCGCCCAAATTCATGCCAAATGCAGTCGCCAAAGACCCCGAACGGAATTGCCATTTGATGCCCGTTAGAAGCTGGTCGCCGGTGACCATTTCGCACGTGTTCTCACGTGCGAAGGTCGCCTGTTTCAACTACCCAATTCGGCGCCCAAAACTGAAAATGATATATAAGGCAGAGGGCCTTCGCGAAGAGGGGAGAAGGTGGATTCAGTTGAGGAAAAAGGAGCTGAAGGGTGTGAGAGAGAGAGAACGCGAGGCAGAGCTCGTTCTCCGGCCCCGGTCGTCGAGAACTTGAGCTCGAATTGCAGAGCGTCGGTTGGGCCTTCCCAGGCCAAACCAAAGCTACACGAGGCCGTTAGGAGGTCGTCCAAAGTCCCCGGAGTCGATCGCCGTCGGCAGCGCACGTGGAACCCACGAAAACAGGTGAGGCAGAGCTTCGACTCTTATACTGAGCTTCAATGGTGATTCTTGCATTTCTTGCTCATTCTTTCAATTACTATGTGCTTTTCACTCCTTGACATCACTGACCATATTCGCATCTTGGTTTTGCATCGATTTTGCCTGAGCACCTTGAATCGAGTCTTCAAACTTAGCTTCCATAGCCGACCATTGTTCATACTTGCCTAGCCCAATCTAGGCTGTGCGGGCTCAATCGGAGCCCGAGGTAAGCCTTCTGCACCTCCTGCCATGTCAATCTATGGATGAATTGATCTGATTTCGCGTGACCTATGTGATTGAGCTTCCATGGCCGTACTCTGCAATTCGCACGATGTTCTCGATTCTGTGAATAGGATGCTTCGATTCTCAGATATGTTAAACTAGAGATGATCGCGAGTTGATTGCCGTTGGTCTCACGTGATTTCATCAAGATCTCACCGTACGATCATCGCCGGAGATCTTCAGCCGTCCATTCCGCCGGAGTCGAGAGGTTGAAGACGAAGCTGACGTGGCGTGGTCAATAGGTCAAAGTTCCATGTGTCACAATGCGATTAGTCCACGTGGTTGTCGAGTCAGCTCGACCGTTAGTCCGTTAGGGCGAGTCAGCATAGATCGGACGGTCTAGATTAATCGAGTCCAACAAATGGTGACCGTCCGATTAATAATTGGGATTATTCGGAAATAGTTTTTAAACGGAAAATCAAATTGAATCAAAACGGTGTCGCATAGGCTAATGGGTGGACGACGTCGTTTAGGCTAGGAGGATCGAACGGCTCAGATCAAGTCTCAGTTTCTAATCGTGGCCGTAGGTTTTAGTAAGTGGATCAAACGGCTCAGGTCGAGTCTTCACTTAATCTGGACCGTAGGCTCTAGTAATCAGATCCAACGGGCGTAGATTAGCTACGTGGTTCGGTGGCAGATTAATTCCGAATAATCCGAAAATAAAAACGCATGATACGGTGTCGTTTTGGCCGAGGGTTTCGCGGGTCCGGGTCTGGGCCGGGTCCCGACCCAAGTGGGTCGAGTCGACCCGGTCCGAATAATATTTTTTTAATAAAAAATTGAAAAATGATTTTAAAAAATAAAAAAAAATCAGAAAAATCTTAGAAAATAAAAAAAAATGCTAGAAAATTCCAGAAAATACCAAAAAAAATGTGAAAAAATTGTGGGAAAATCCTAGACATTCCAGAAATCCCCAAAAATCGAGGATTGACCATAGACAACTGGTCAACCCTATTTTTGGGGTTTCTTATCCGTTCTTCCGAGACTTGACGATATTACCCTTTAGGAGTAAGTCGCCTCTGCTGTATATGCGAGATAAGGCCGATAATGCCAAGGTAAGAATTAGGGTCAGGTAGGCGACCAATTCTTAGGCTTGGGTTTTCGAGTTCTGCCTCTTTTCTCAAAATGACGATTTTGCCCTTTAAAGGGAAAATCGTCTTTCTTGTCCCCAATCAAGTCCTGAAAATTTCTTAAAATTAGGGTTTGGGTCAAGTGGGCGACCCACCCTAATATTTGAGATTTTCAGTCATCATCTTTGTCCAAAATGACGATTTTACCCCTCTGAGGGTAAAATCACTTTTAAATTCCAGAAAAATCCTGAAAATTCTCAAAAAAATGGAAAATGGATTGGATTGATAGCCAATTCTATTTCCCCCATCTTTTGACTCCCCAATTCATCTAAAATGACAAATTTTCCCTTTCAATGCGAATTGTCCCTGAATAGTTCAAAATTACGATTCTGCCCCCTCATGGGCGAATCATGTCCAAATCACTCTTAATCCTTGATTAACATTTCTCTAGGCTAATAGGGCCTCATTAGGGATGCCATGCTGCTTTCATGTGTTTTATCCTCATGTACTGGATCCTTGATTTGCGCACTTATTTCTATTGATTGTGAGTGATAGGGCAGTAATTCTCATCTGCATGAACTCCTAGATTTAGGATCTGTACCACACTCATCTGCATAAAATCCTAGGATCAGATAAACCATTCAGCTTCGGTACCGAAAGGGCGTCAACTCTGACAGTTGGCGTAACTAAGTCCCCGAACCCACTTCTCTGGTTTTCGCAGAATCGAATAGATAGCTCCAGTTTCCGATCGTACCCTCCACGAAACGATTGGTGGCGACTCCTTAGCATGTACACTTATCACATGTCACTAGACCACACTGAAAGTCGACCACGTATATCCAGCAGTTGCGATTTGGGTAATGGACCTTGGGAGAGGCCCGCGTCCGATCATGCAACATCGGACGGCCCATTAACCCTCGCTAGCCAGACCCGGGCTCGAGAGGGTCGCGACAGTAGCTTCTTCCCCTGAAACAGTAAAAGAGTTCCTCAAAACCCACGAAATCTCCTTCTCCAATCGCCCGTCGACCGTGGATGACGTCCAATGCTTGACTTACGTAGCGGCTGACTTTAGCTTCACGCCGTACGGCTCCTACTGGAGGTCCCTGAAGAAAATATGCATGACCGAACTTCTCGGCAGGAGGACACTAGACCAATTCCTTCCCGTTCGAGAGGAACAAGTCGAGACTTTCTTGAAGGGAATGCTAGGGAAGAGCCAAGCCAATGAGGCAGTTGATGTAGGCCAAGAGATCACAGTGCTTGCGACTTGCGAATAACATAATCTCTAGAATGACGATAAGCAAGAGGTGTTCGGCGACGAGTGATGAGGCCGTTGTAGTGAGGACTTTGGTGGATGAAGTTGGGGTGCTGACTGGGAAGTTCAATTTCCAGCATTACATTCGGTTTTGTAAGAATGTGGACATACAAGGTCTGGGGAAGATCGGAAGAGGCTTCAGGACGTGCATTTGAGGTTAGATGCAATGATGAAAGGCATCTTGAAAGAGCATTGTGACAGTCTGATTTTTCTGTCATTCCGAGACCTTTGACTGTAAGATATCTATCGAAGTATTTCAGTTGTATCTCGCTCGGACCTGATCAATCACGAGTCAACTAACCGAAAGGGAAAGACTAATGCGTGACGAGGTATGTGGACCTAGGAAATTCGATTCGAAAACGGCGTTTTGACCATAAGGATCGTCGAGGGATATTTAGAACCGAGGCCGATCTGACAACGATTAAAGAATATACAATTGGGACGTGGGTGATGCCGCTTAACCAACGTATGATTTGCGAATTTTTCCTAAATCGATTTATGACGATCGCGGCCGTCAGGACTAGTAATAGACTCTTGCGATTACATGACAACCAAGATAGCCGTGGTTTGAATTTTCCTAAGTGTGATGAGAATCACAGAGTCGATACGCGTAAAGTCCGCAAAAGCCGCCCGTTAGTTCGAGATAAATTGAAATTACGACGACGAGAAATCGACCACGATATGGGATCTCGGAAATGGAAAGTGGGAATGAAGGATTGTAATAAAAAGTTTGGAATGGAGGACGACTAATCGAGAAGGAAAATTGGCGGAAAAATGGATTTTTGGACGAAGGGTGTGAAAAGACGATTTTGCCCCCGGAGTGTCGACCTTGCCTTTTAACCGGACAAGGGAATTTTGGTCATTTGATTTTCTTCTTGTGGCAGCCTAATCCATAGGGGCAGAAATGGAAGAAAAAGATTGGATATTATGTAGAAAATGCCAAGTGTCTTAATTTAGATGAATAGCATTAAATTTCCACTACCCATTCTAGAAGCCTAATTAGATGAGAACAAGTCTTCTCCCTCTCCCTCTTCTGCCATTCTCACGACACCAGCAGCACCATCACCATCTTCTTCTTCTTTTCTTCCTCTTCTTGCACGAGCAGAATCGGCAGCCGCACGATCAGTTCTGACCGTCGTGTTCTCCGCCGTCCAGCACTCCGACCGGCGACAACCAGCCTTCGAGCCGACCACCACTGTGAAGCTTAACCTCTTGTCGAACTATTCCAAGTGGAAGCGCAGCGATTGGTCATCTGTGGAGCTCCGACCAATAATTTTCCCGCGAGTCGACGGAAACCGTCGCAACTGGAGGTAGGTGGCTGTTTGTATTTCGTTGGACCTCGAATCGTTTGATTTTTTTGATCAAATTTTGTGGAGACCTAAGGCACACGTGTACTGAGTTAGGGTAAAAATTTGAACCTTTTTCGATGGAGTTTTGATATCGATTTGCTACTGTTTTTGGAAGGCCAGAACTGACCGGTTGAGGACTTGAAGGAATAGTTGTCGTTCGTTGACCAATTGTTGTCGCCTTGAGCTCAAATTTTCGATGAGACTCTTTAACTCATAGGACTTGATGTTAGCAAGTTTATTTGTGAATAAATTGAGGATTTAGGTTGAATTTTGGGCTGATTGGATGAGATGCACACAGAACCGAAAATATCCTGTTTCGGTTCTGTGCTCACCGAGCTGTGGAGGGCTGTCCATGTTGGATTCGAGCCTAAATTTCATCGTTGAGACGTCTTAAAATGTCAATGGATAGGCTATTGAGGTTTATGCTTGGTGGTTTGATGACTGGGCGAAGAAAATTGATGAAATGGATGGATTTTTCTATTAGGTGCAAGCTGCCCTGTTTTGGATCTCTAGAGGCTGATTACTTGAGGTGCTTGGAAGAGAGATTTTGTTAATTCTAGCTTAAGGCAAGGAGTTCCTAAACCTTGGCTAGGAGGATTGGACTCAGTTGGGTGAATCCGTTGAGAATTATGCTAGTTCATGGCGAGCTATGTGTGATTGGCTATTGTACGCTCTCGTGAGATGTCGATGACTTGAATACTTGTGCCATGGATTGATTGCCACTTTTGATTGTTGAAATTAACTGTCTTGCATGCCTTAAATTGTTAACTCAATATATGAGCTTATATTCGATCATGAAGTCTTGACTGGAAATGAACTTTGGCATCTTGAGAAACTTGTGATACCCTAAGGCGTTGAGACGCGGGGTTGATAAGGCCAATGTCCTGATGCGTCGAGACGCGGGACGAGAATTTTATATGTGTCGACACAGGCCTGAGATGACATTGAAAACCTGAGGCGTTTACGCGGGTTTGTCAATTAGATGGTCTGAGGCGTAATTACGCGGACCAAGCCTGAGGCGTTCCAAATGCGAGCAAGAATCTGGTGGAGGTTAGGAAGGAAGAAAACGTGATTTGATCTTGTAAGGAGTACTTGATGTGAATGATGAGATTTAATGCCATGATTGCATACCTAATGCTCGTTGAGGTTCATGTATTATTTATGATTTCTGAATGGATCTTGTGGTTGCTTAAGCATTTCATATTCATATTTGCATTCACCTGAGTGCACTGTCAACCTGACCTAGGGTTAGGACTTTTCTTATTGAGATGTCAATCTCACCCCGTCGTGGGACCATCTTTTTCCAGACCCTAAGACCTGAAGATGCTTCCTATCAGATTGGGTGACCCCTAAGAGATGATACAATATATAGAGGAGTTTCCTGATGGACGAGGCACAATTTTTGTTAGGAAGACTACGGTGGTATGGGTTGACGAACCGGGAGCGCCGAGCAAGCCACATAGGTTTGAGGTGTGGTTCCGTAGAATAGGTGACGACATGTCCGAACAGTTAAAGCCCCAGGATGTGCCAAGAAGAGTTGTACCCTCATGGTATCATCCTACCCGAGAAGAGATAGAGGTGGAGACATCCACGGTAGGTTCGAGGAATGTGCCTGAAGGAGAACCAGCGGGCAAGGCAAGCATCGAAGTGATTGATATTTCTGACTCGGAGGAGGAGGACATGGAGGAGGATTCCATCGAGGTCCGATCAGAGGCTTTCTCAGATTATGATCCTGCTGAAGATATGAGTCGAGTTGAGGACACTAGTACCTCTTAGAGTGTTTGAGGTTGGATGACTTTTTGGAGTGTCTTTTGGTGGTGACGGTTCAGTGGTAGGGCTTGGTAGTTTTTCTTTGTTTGCCCTTTTGTTCCCTCGGCCTTTGCTCATGGTGTGAGCTAGTTCTTGGTCTCATCTGTACAAACTTATCTTTTGGTTGTATAAAAAGGCTGTTATTTTCCCCGCATCTCATTCTTTATTTTGGAAAGGTTGTCTGGACAGGAGATGGGCTTTTATTTTTCTCTTACCCTTCTGCGTGCGAGTCTCATTTTCTTTGGCCATATTAGGAGAGTATCCTGAGACAGGACTTACGGCATTTGTGGATGTGCGCACTCGTAAGGGAAGCGGGGCGTGACAAGCATGAAGAGGCTAAGAACAAGAATTGCGGATCTGGTATGCGTAGCAAGGATCTTGTCGATATACTGCTCGACATCATGGAAGACGAAAAGTCGGAGATGAGGCATCGCGAGAGCGTCAAAGCATTTCATTGTAGTACGGTTTCTCTCCAAGCAATTGTCAAGGAGACTCTTGAGAATTCACCCATCAGGCCCTCTCGGCTCTCTTCACAAGAGAATCAACTCAACACTGCAAAATCGGAGGCTATGACATCCCCGCGAACACGAGGCTAATTGTCAATGCGTGGTCGATAGGGAGAGACCCCATTTACTGGGGAAATCCAATGAATTTTATGCCTATGAGATTCATAAATGGAAGCGGAAGGAGCTAGATAGATGTGAGGGGACAACATTACGAGCTTTTGCCATTTGGGAGTGGAAGGAGAAGCTGTCCTGGGACTTCTCTGGCTATGCAAGTGATCCAAACTACTCTCACCGGATTAGTCCAGTGCTTTGACTGGAAAGTGGTTAACGGCAAGGACAATTCAGCGGACATGACCGAAGCTGCTGGGATTGCTCTTCTTATGGTTTATCCCTTGGTTCGTGTTCCTATAGCCCGTGATATACCGATTTAACCAACGTGACACGTTTGGTCGGATCATGTTCATCCTGGTGTATCTGATGGCTCCGATGAATTTGGTGCGCATTGCACATGTCAAGGCTAATTGAAGAAGTTTCTAGTAACAGTTTATATCCTTCGCTTAGGAAATGATATCTGTCCTTCACATAAATTATCTGCATTTATCTTTAACCATGCCAATGAAATAATAACTGTCCTTAACATAGAATTTTCTACATTTTCCTTTGTCCTTGTCAACGAAATACAATGACATTCCAATAGATCCGTACTTCGCGAAACTGTCTAGCTGTTCTAGTATGACATATTTCAGCAACGGGAAAGATACACTCCAAGTACGTAAAACAGTAGCTCAGAAAGGTTCCCTCGCTCACAACCATTCCACCATCCACAAGTATCGATAAGCACCCCGATCAGATTCCTCACAACAGCAATTTGAGTTGTTCCACAAAGGGGGAGCGTTAATTTGACCCAACAAGAAGGCTAGGTGTTCCATAAATTGCACAAACTCACCAATTGTACCCCACACATCAAAAGCATTGATCCCCAAACAAAGAATACTAAAGACATCTAAAATACTTCAGCCATTTTGCTTGCAAGAACACGCTCCCTTCTTTCAACATAACCAAATGGGAACCATCCCGCTTTACCTTGACATTCACCCTCTGCCCATCCATTGTTAGTCACCTGTAAAGAGCACTCAGGATATTACCCTTCCGATTTCTATAGTTGAGTCAAAAGATGAAGGAAAAATTAACTTCGGGGAAAAAAACATTAGCAACCAGGCCACATAGGGAGGAGAATACCGTTCCCTGTCCATAGGCACATCAAGCACGCAGCACATTAATGGAAAGAGAAAATCTATGGACATATTCCATTAACTGTACTTGTCAGATGAAACGGGATAAAAATAAGCAGGTGAAAATATGTTAGAATCATTCATAGCCCCTCAATAGATATTAAGATGAATCTTCGTTTTACTACCAAGTCAAAGGATGGTTGAGCTTACCTACACTAATTAAGCTACATAAAAGTGACAGTTGCAAGAACCATGTAGAAAACCCTCTATCACACACCATTTGACTACATCTTTAGCTTTCGAATATGAAAGCTTTGCCTTATTCTTTTCCTCTTGTCACTCAAGCCACATTCATTTGTTAGTCCATTAATCAAAGGAAAAATCTTTTGGCAGGGTGTGAGTGACATGAACCTGTTCCAGAAACCAAATCTACTGAATGAGGTATTCTTTCCAACCAGCCAAACTACTTTATCTACTTGCTGCACTTTAGAATGAATACAGCAATGCCACATCATACAAGTCCTATAGCATACATAAACATGATTTAACCCCTGGCTCCTACTTGACACCCTCAGTAGGGATATGAGCAAACTAAAAAACATGATGAAAAATATCAATCTAATTGTACAAGCATAAAAAGACAATCGCTAAGTCCACCGCAACATAAGTTATCATCTTAATTTTGGGAAGCTTTCGAGTTTAATTGCAATTTTATAAAACAAATGTGTTGTGGAATCAAATGGGTTAAGAGACGTCTAAGGCTAACAGGAACAAACAATCAATTTTTGAATAACCAACGGACTAGTACTCTCTATGTATTTGGTCAAGCAGTAAACCTTTCGGACGACGACGTAATCACCGACTGATAGATTCAGCTCTACATCAGATTCAGCTCGATATGGAAGAGTAACCTACGAGACATTAGAAGTCTATTAGACTTTTGCTCAATAAAAATAGTTTAAGGATATCGAGTGACGCCTTTTCCTGTCATTCACAAACCTCTCCCAGAAAGTAACTCATTCTATCAGCAGAACCATTTTGCATATGTGATGCATAGATGCCATTGGCTTCTTCATATGATGGAGATGCACACATGTTGTCCAAACTCGGGCTAGGAGGTGCTTCAATACGTTGTCTTTCTGACATCATCTGTCAATTAAAGGAAAAGAAACAGAAATCAACCTAACTTAGGTCAATCAGCACTCTAGAGAATAAGGTAAAAAGGTTGGGAAAACTCAAGTATACCTCGCCTTCAAGCTGTTCTAGTATATGAAGAACGCTCTTATGATAAGTACGCTCCACTTCAACCTTCATTCAGAAAAGAGGTAAGATTTCCAGTTTGATTTTAACATCAAAAACTAATAAAAGATCAGATCCTTGTCAGATTCCAAAGGGCCTACCATGGCAATAAGCCGCTGGAGTGTTAACCTCTGTTGTTGAGCTTCAACAGCAGACATAGAAGCGACAGCTTCTTTCCCTAATACTGCCATGTTTATCTTGAGATCTTGCAGCTTTGCTTCTGCTGCTTCCAGTTTTGTTGCATTCTCAGCATTGCCTGGTGTTTCCCTCACTTTTGCTTGGCGCTTGGAAACTTCAATAGCCTGTCTAAGTTCCAGGGAAGGGCTTCAGTTCACATTTTCTAGTGTCATGTTAATGCAAGTCTGCTTTTTATCTTAAGTAAAAGAGAAACTCAGTGCTTGTCTAAGGAAAGATGCTATTAGAAAGCATATAAAGATAAAGCATCTTTTACCAAACATAGAATTGATCTCAAGTTGTTTCAAGAAAGTGCTCATATATATTAGCTACAGAGGATGACAACATGTTCAAGAATACCTGAGATTCGGCTTCCTGTCTCATCCTGTCATATCGTTGAGCAAGATGCCGTGCTTCTTCCAAAGGAGCTCCCATTACCATCGCTCTTAATGGTTCTGCAACCTATAAATGAAGCAGTAAGTGCTATGAAAAAGTAGAAATATCAGGTTATCACCACGCATGTCAGACGTAGATAAGAATTTCAAATTGGATCCGGCCTCAAAATATTTCTATGTGAATTCAGATGATGTTAAGCTAAAGAAGCAGAACAGTATAGAGGCCTATTTTTGGACATTCTTAAAGATGTATATTATTGTAACAAAAAGCAGTTGCTCAGATAAAGTAACTTTCTTGTCTTCATAATTTTACCGGAAGCACGTCAAGACTCACCCAGCCCTTACAAAAAATATTTATTCCATACATGAAACCCCCAGAAAAAATGACAGTTAAATACACAAATCTGAAGGGTCCACCTCATGATCCTCAACCTTCTTATATAACAGATAAGAATTTAGCCAAACCTGTGTCCCTAGAGCTTTCAAGAGATCCCCGCGCTCTTTCTCAATTTGAGCACGAGCCCGTCCATAACTTAAGGCAGCTTTTGTTAGAGTACTACCACTGGTACAAGTACTTTCAGAACCATATTTTCTACTGTCCTCTGACAATTTTGTTCCTGTTAAATAAGATACACATGCAGAGAAAAGACGTGCTAAAAATCAGTAAGAAAGCCAAAAAATTCAAAGATCAAAAGTAAAGCTGCAAACTGACCAATCTCAACTTGCTTTGACCCAGTAACTATGTATCCTTCTGCTCCACGTACAATATCCTTTTGGAAATGCTGAAACATGAATTTGACCATTAGTGAATTGGATATACAGAAAAATTCCACAACAAACAAGCCTTATCTCTAGGGGGTGTGTGTAGCATGGAAAAAATGGCAACTATAAAGAGGGAATACCTTGCCAGCGCGTGTTGATAAGTAAAGCTTCTCAAGTTTCTGATGTTGCTGGAGTTCTGCCCCATCAGTGATCATGTTATCTGACCCTCCATATCCCCCTGCTCCAAACTGCTTGAGGACAGCCTAAAGCAATAGTTGAAATAGTTAAATGCTACCTCTCGTCAAAGGATACACATGTAGCATATGCACTAAAGAAACTAGAGACTTGGAATTCATTCCAATGACATAGCACAATTCAATCAGAAGAAAACAAAGCGCAGTTTCCCTAGAGTGAAAAGAAAATTTATGGATAAATGACATTGGTATGTTCAAAATTTAGATTATGATTCCCAAGGATATCCCCAGGTTTCTAGATTATGCAATTTTTTCTAGTTATAATGAACCTGGATATGGGTTCATCGATCTTGCTTCTATTTTATTTATTTTTGGGTTCATCGATCGCCGACCCCAACTAATTGGGATAAAGGTGATGTTGATGTTGTAATGAACCTGGATATGACAAGACTATTATGACTAAGCACAAGATGGATGATTTTCAGAGATAATTTTGAGCCCTTTCTCCTGGCATGCTTCAATCTCTGGCACTGCCTTTAGATAGTGCTCTCCACTAAGAGCGGGAAGACAAAAATACACCACAAGGTTGGCAATGGCATCGCCAAGCAGCATCCCTATTTCCTATTAGCTGCATATTCATCCTCATCTTCAAAATTCAGCGGCATTTGCCACGAGGAAAAAAGATCACATCTGGCTACTCCAAAGCAACAGTTTTCATCATCTATTGTCTCTAGTATAGCTTGTCTGCTGACTTATTCTATTCAAATACACGTCGAGTCAAGATTGCGCCCGTACTGATTAAAGGGTTGCTGTCAACCTTTCCTGGTCCTCACGTCAAATGTATCAAGAGCTACGCATTTCCTTTAGTTAGATCGACGCTTAATGCGACTGACGGATGCAAACTCAACCAAAATTGTGCGAACACACTGAGAAACGCCAACAGCCCACTACCAATGCAAAGTTTTAACAGGTTTGCATCGCAATGCGTCAATCGGAACAGAGACGGCATAAAGTAGCCAGAATCTGTGGCATTTCACGCATTCCAGCAGCGATAAGCTGAGAGAGAACGCGATGACCCCATCTCCGCATCATCAGTGGCAAAACTCACATCATCGACGTGCTTCGGCGAGAGAGAGAGAGAGAGAGAGAGAGAGAGAGAGAGAGAGAGAGAGGGAACCTGCTGCTGCTTGGCGACTTGTTCTCTGAGTCGAGTGGCTTGCTTTCTAAGTGCCTCCATTCACCTTCGGATGGCTCTTCGATCTCTCTCTCCAGAAGCTATGGTGTAGAGAGAGAGAGATTTGCATTCAAATGAGAAAGTCTGTGGGGGGCACTTTCCTTCACTTTGGAAGGGCCGTTTAAGCTTTGGTCCCTTCGTCCTACGCAGTACGCCCTGCGGTCTCTTTTTCAAATTGGAAGTTCTTGGTGGAGTGGGGTTGTACTCTACGAACGCTCCCAGGCAATTCCCCTGAATCTTCGAATAATCAAGTGACACTTCGTATCCTTGAGTAACGGTGGATTTTCCTTGCTAGGGGGATATAATTCTATGCAATTTTTTTTTATTTAACGAGTAATTTTCTTATTTAACGCTTCGTAATTTGTATTATAGAAAGGAAATTACCAATTTTCATTCATATAATTTTCAAAAAAATTCTCAATCAATGTTTTTGATTATATACCAAGCAGATGAGTTCTTTGCAATGCACACTCTCCGTCTAATGATTAGAAATTCGACATGCGATTGCGATAGATTTTGCCTAACGTGTATAATCGTTAAGATTGATTTTAACAATTCGCGAGTAAAGTCGTTTTTGCCAATCGTGATTGTGGGCCAACACGGCTGGCTAACATTGGAATTGAGTTAGGACACGATGGTAAAATTAATGTGGGAGATTTTAGTAAATTTTTAATTTTTCTTCTCTTTTTCTTCCATGGACTGTTCCGGCACTGGCATAACCGCACAAGTCATGGCTGGTGAGGCCATCCCTTGCTCAGGTGATGCCTGGTGAGTGGGCAAGGCTCGTCGGCCATGGAAGAAAAAGAAAGAAAGAAAAATTCGATAGAATGCTAAAATATTATTAAAAAAAATATCGATTTAGCATCAATCGTCTTACACGACACAGTCAATATCCACGTTAGTAATTGAGACCTAAATTGGATAGCTGGGCTCAATCGACGCCAATCTAAAAAGGGGTAGGATTACGTGGGTCCAACTAAAAAGTTTAGGACTGAATTAGTACCAATGCAATAAGTTTTATGACTTTTTTGGTACTTTTCTCACCAAACAATAGATTCTAAGCTCACTCTCGAGCTTAGCCACCTTGCCTCTCCTTTGCATTTGCCTAAGCCGCTATCGGCCTCGCCCATGACGAACACCAGCACCTCCACTATCTCGGCTTGCCCACGTCAAGAAGGATTTTCGTAGCTCTCATTGCTCGATCTCCCCTCTCCGTAAGTAGTAAGGTTCCATTTGTATTGCTGAAAAATGAACGATTTTGAAAATATTTTCTTAAAACAATCATATGCATCGTTGCAATAATTAATCGATTAAAAATATTTACATTGCCCACGTCAAGAAGGATTTTCGTAGCTCTCATTGCTCGATCTCCCCTCTCTGTAAGTAGTAAGGTTCCATTTGTATCGCTGAAAAATGAATGATTTTGAAAATATTTTCTTAAAACAATCATATGCATCGTTGCAATAATTAATCGATTAAAAATATTTACATTGCCTACAACAATATAAGTATAAGTATTCTTGTGAATGATAGAAATATTTTTATTTATTTAACTATGTAATCGATATAAAAGATCATTTTAAGATAATTTTTTAAAATTATTTATTTTTTGCGGAAAAAAGAATATCCTGTCCAAGGTGTGTGGTCTATGGTTGTGTGAGAGAGAGAGAGGCCACGGCAGCGACGGAGATTAAGGCGTATTGATGGCTATAGTAGCACTTAAAAAGCGATTAGGGGGACACATTTCAGTCAATTAATTAGATAAATCGATTTCCTCATCTTAAGAAAAAAAAAATTGCTTCTAATCTAAATTAATTATTGACTGGCCACGCCCTCTATCTAGGCAGTCTTTTCACTCCATTCCATCCGGGTGTCGTTCAAATGCGCATGTTTGATAGAAAAGCATACAAAGTGTATGGCAAAAGAAGTTATTAGCGGTAAACATAAAAAAAAAAAATCCAATATACCTTGGTATATCCAATAGAATTTCCATCTAAACTCTTAGGCTGCATTTGGTGATCGGGATAAAAAGCAGGATAGGATAAAAGTTATCCTACCTGTGCTTGGCTATCGCCTAGGACTGGATAAAGTAAGATATAGCCTGGATAAAATTATTCCATGAGAAGGTGGGATAAATGTGGATAGGATTTCTATTTTTATAGTATAAAAGCTATTTTTTCTCGAATAACAAACTTCTTAAAAAGTAAAATTAACATAATAATTAAATATGAATTCTATTTGAATTCTAATACTAAAAATAAAAATTAAAAATAAAAATAATTTTCATTTATTCCTATATATATTTATAAATTTTAGTTTCTTTCTACTTTACAATATATATTTTGTGCACATACTTACACACACTTCATATCCACATCATTACAAATTGAAAGATTTTTTATTGGGTGAGTTCAAAGAATGAGTTTTTGTAGTATACTTTGTTATTTAGTAAAAAAAATTATTAAGAAATAATGGAACGGAATAAAAATAACGAAAAAGAAATATAAAAAATAAAAAATAAGTAAATAAAAATGAAGCAGAAGAACCCAAATTTTAAATGAACAAATTTGAAGTTGAAATGATCTTTCGATTCTTGAAGAACATGGGGCAATAAAATTTCTTAAAAAAAACTAAAAATCTCATTCTCCTATATGTCTTTGGTTCATGTTGAATTTTCACTACTTCTTTATAGTTTTTTAATTCACGTCAAAATTCTACAACAACGGCGAGAGAGTTGAATTTTTTTATCCTTCATAGGTTTCTGGTTTATGTTAAAAGTTTATGAAAACTAGAAGAAAGTCAGAACTCATTCTTCTTAGTAACTTCGTGATTCATGTTGAAATTTAACGAAAGTAATCAGAGAGACAAAACTTTTCATAATTATTGTCGCGACCCTCGTCCGGACGGATGGAGGATTTAGGGGTGATTGCTTCATTTCTACGGATCCGTCTATCCATAGATCGGCTTGGACTCTCCCAAGTCCTCACCTCGCGCGACGGTGCAATTTAGGAATCAGTTTCGACCTTGACGTACGTGGTCGGGTGACATGTGAATAGTATACGTGCATTCGGAGTAGCCACCAATCTTTGGGGAAGGTAGATTGGAAACCTCGTCGAGCGGTGGGAGAAGTCGCACGACTCATACGGAACCAGAGATTTGGGAACGAGGACTTAGTTATGCCAATGTCGTTTATTGACGCACTTTCGGTACCTAAGTTGAATGATTCTTCTAACGAGGAATTTCATGCATATGATTTGAGGTGAAAGTCCTGAATTCTAAGAGTTCATGCAAACAAGAGTGACTATCTTAACAATCACAATCAATGAAATAAATGCACAAATCAGGGAATCATAAAGAGCAGATGAAACGCATCAAATCAGCATGGCATCCCTAGTATAGCCCTATTGGCTTAGAGAATGGATATTTGAAGTACGGAAGGAGTTCGGGAATGATTTGAAGGCAATTTGCCCATGAGGGGAAAAATCGTCATTTAGAAAAAATAAATAAGAATTTCGCGATAAGGGGCAAAATTATCATTTTGGAAAGGGATAGGAACCCAAGAGCGTTAGAAAAAGTATTTACCATTCGAAATGGCATATTTCCTATTTCTTGACATTTTTTGGAATGATCTTCCCATGAGGGATAAAATCGTCATTTTGGGAAAACAAAGGCAATTTACTCATGAGGGGTAAAATTGTCATTTTTAAGGGATTAGGAACCCAAAGAGTCAGAAAAAAGATTGGCCAGTTGAGATGACCTATTTCCTATTTTATGACATTTTTTAGATCTTTTCTTGATTTTCAAAGCAATTTACCCATGATGGGTGAAATCGTCATTTTTTGGAGGGATTAGGAACCCAAAGAGTCAGAAAAAAGATTGGCCAGTTGAGATAACCTATTTCCTATTTTATGACATTTTTCAGATCTTTTCTTGATTTTCAAAGCAATTTACTCATAAAGCGGTGAAATCATCATTTTTTAGAGGGATTGGGAACCCAAAGAGTCAGAAAAAGGATTGACCATTTGAAACGACCTATTTCCTATTTTATGACATTTTTCAAAATTTTTCTGAAATTTAGGAGACCATTTACCCTTAAAGGGGTAAAATTGTCATTTTTAGAAAGGACCGGGAAGCAAAATCATCAAAAGTAGGATTGGCCAATCAAAATGGTCCATTTCCTATTTTCTGACATTTTTTTTTGGATTTTTTCTTCAATTTCGAGAGGCGATTTGCTTAAAGGATAGAATCATCATTTTGGAAGGGATCGGGTTTCAAAAGACCCAAAATAGGTCATGGCCAATTAATTGTGGTCATTTCCTATTTTCTGGAATTTTTGGAATTTTTCTGAATTTTTTTTTATGATTTTCCCATTTTTAAATTAATTTTCAAATTTTATAATTTTTTTGAATTTTTATTATTAAAAATATTTTCCGGACAGGGTCAGACCCGGCCCGCGCCTCTCGGGGGCCCGGCCCGATCGTATGGGTCGGAGACCGGCCTAAACGACGCAGTTTTTGATTTTTCAAAAGGTTGTCCATTTTTTAATCGATTTTCTAATTATCTGAATTTCTGAAAATAAAGTCCCATCGGACGGTCCCCAATTCGCCACGTGGCGTCTCCTGGTAACATTTTAATAAATTCTAAGAAAGGCTCGATCGGACGGCCCACCGAGTGCCACTTGGCGCATTATAGACCCTCCGATCTTTTTTTTTTTTAATTTTCGAAAATGACTTTCTTTTATTCTGAAAAGTGTTTTCATTAATTTTGAAAATTTGAGATCGCGACACGTGGCTCACTACACACCGCCGGATCTAGGGTTTTTTATGGTTTTTTTTTAAGAAGCTCCTCGGCGGCTGACGTGGAGCGCCACGTGGCGCCACGTTAGCCTTGACCAGTCAACTTTCGTTGACTGGTTAAGGGCTCGCCAAGACGTTGGCCCTTCGCCGGAAACACGTTTCTGACTTCCAAACGACCCGGAAACGGCGCGATTTCGACACCAAAACGAACCCCCGACATCCCCCATTAACAAACAAGCATTTTTCACACCAGATCTTGCCGGAAATACCCCAAACCGAGCGTGAACAGTGCCGACTCTGGCGACCCCGTTCGGAATTTTTTTTATCGTCGAAGCTTCACTATAATCATTCGAGTAGCATTCAAGGAGGGTTTAGAGACTTACCTGAGCTCTTTTTAGAGCTCGGCGACCTCCATTCACGCCGGCACGAGTCCTCGGCTCAGGTATGCCCCGGGGAGCTCCGGCCATCATTTCCGACGGGTTCCGATGCAAAATAAAAGGCATACATAGGCTTAGAGATTGTTCTAGTGGGATTTGAAAGCTAGACTCGCACAAATAACACTCAGGAAGGACACGGTCGAGACCCAAAAAAAATTAGCATTCATTCTGGCATTTCGTCGAACAGCTGGCGTGCGCGAGAAAATCGACATTCAAGCGAGGACCGAAGGCCACACGAGCAAAGCCGAAGCCAAAGCCGAAGCCAACCAACACTCAGGCATCACTAGAGGGACTTAAAAAAATGTCAGTATGCGTTCGGTTTGGCTCGATTTCATCGGAAATGAAACTGAGCCAAACTTACAATAGATCGAATGGTACCGAAAACAGGGAAAAACAGGGGAGTACGCGGCCGGGGAGTTACTGACCTTTTTTGGCGAGGCCGGCGACGACCGGGGCTTCGAGGATGATGAGCTCGTTGGCCTATGACCTCGCGACGTTCAGCCAAGCTTCCTCACCGCCGGAAATCTCCTCCACCACTCTCTCCTTCTCTCTGTCTTTTTGGATCCGAAAAAGAATCGACCCCCTGACCGA
This sequence comes from Rhodomyrtus psidioides, assembly GCA_021437785.1. Taxonomy (NCBI): domain Eukaryota; kingdom Viridiplantae; phylum Streptophyta; class Magnoliopsida; order Myrtales; family Myrtaceae; genus Rhodomyrtus; species Rhodomyrtus psidioides. Next base: position 3,054,174 of record JAILYB010000022.1, on the reverse strand, counting down.
ACGAAAATTCCCGGTTATAAACTCAAGCCGTCCGGGATCGAGGACGATCACGCATTCCCTCGAGCCTGAAAAGGGGACCGTGCTCTGGGTTCCTGTCGCGCGACGCCCTGCCGATTTCTGCCGCTCCCCTGCTCCTCTGCTCTTTTTTTGTTCTGTACGTGAGGGAACAGAGTCTGTTCCTTTGTTGCTGACCCGGTTCAGTCGGGTAGGGTCCGACCCGACCCGACTGGTCCGGCCCCTCCTTTTCGCCAAATTGAGCCTCAAATTGACCATTTTTTTTATTAAATTTATGCCAAAATCGGACCCATCATCATGTTTTACATCTAAAATGGGTATTTTTACGAAGAATTGAATTGGAATTTAGCGAAAACCCCAAATTATGCCTAGGGTCCAAAAATGGTTTTTGCTTAATCGAAGGCCCAAACGACCAAATCAGTCCAAATTGAGGCCACCCATGGATGCAGGATGATGAAAACTGTAAGGTAGATGTGTTTAATTTTTATGGGTGTCCCTAAGAATGATTTATTTTAAGATTGGCGAAACCGATGATTAAATTGCAAAGAAATTTGTGCAATTAACTTTTTGTCAAAATTGATCAAATTGAAGGCCGAATTGACCCAATCACACTTCAAGGATCTAGATTAAAATATCATGGCTTATTAGGAGTGGAAATTGAAAATTAAAGGACTCCAAAGGCAATTTTTATGTTCGATTCAGGTTTATATTTGTGAAGGAATATAGTTACCCAAGTTGAATTTTTGACATTTATAAAGACCAACTTGAAGAGGGAATTAAAATAAAATTATTGACTATTTTTGTGCATTTTCATAACCACGAATGGTATTTTTTTTTCTGATTTTTGGGGTATTATTATATTTAAATAAATTCAAAAAAATATTAAACAATTATGAAAAATATTTTTTTATTCAAAATTGGTTTTCAAGGCTAGGCCAAGGCTTCCAAAGTTTATTTTGTAATTTTATGACTTTTTTTGCTATTTTTAATTATTTTTAGAAATAAAATCGAAGTAAAAGATGATTAAAAATCAGGTGTCAACAATTGCAAAATGCGAATGATAATATTTTCTCTCTTACTAGAATTGGCAGTGAATTATGAGAAATTCTTATAGTCTATGTTTGTGCATTTTCATATTCATTTACGTCTATAAATGTAAATATCAAACAATGAACATAATAGGATATGAATATATCCTACTTTATTATAGTGATTCACCAAAGAATATGGCAAAATCCCTATATTTTATATCATATACTATCCAATCCTATCATAGCTAAAAATTATGACGACCAAACACAGCCTTAAAAGTTAAAGCTACTGACTATCCATCTCGTGGGAAATAGATGGTTCATTTAGGCTATGTAGATAATCAGGATAAAAAATTTAGATATGATATATTTTATCCTATCTTATGTTTGGTTCTTTCCTAAGACAAGATATAATAAAGTTTTTACTAATGAATGATATAAGGGAATAAAAAAGAAATTAAAGAAGAGAGTGAATGTCAATAATAAATCAATAAAAAAAATTGAAGTAGAAAAATTCAAATTTTAAATGAATAAATTCAATTTTTGAAATTTTCTCATTCTCGAAGAATGAGGGACAATGAGATTTTTAGGGGAAAAAAAACCTACACCCTTTGTCCCATCCTCCTCCCTATCTTTAGTTTGTGTTGAAATATCACAACTCCTTCATAGTTTATTGGTTCATAGCAAAGTTTCACGAAACGAGAAGAGAGTTGAAACTCCTTCTTCGTTACAACCCTCCCATTCACATCAAAAGTCCACGAAAACAACAAGAAAATCAAACCTCCTTCTCTTCTGTAGCTTAGTGGTTCACATTGATGCTTCACGAGTATGGCAATAGTCAAAGCACTATATTTTTTGAGACTACGGAAGTTAATAACAATATTTTCTCTTGCTTAGACTCCTTTTGTTTCGCGAAAAATAATTTTCAGGAAGACATTTTCTGGATTTTTCGGCATTTAGTTCACGAAAAATAAACTAGTTTAGGAAAACATTTTTCATCCATGAAAAAAAGTCATTCAAAAGTGAGGAAAATGTTTTCCTCTTTTTGAGAAGCGGAAAATATTTTCCCCTCATATTCGCTCTCTCAATTTCTTTACATTCATTTCCTTTTATATTATTTTTTTATTGTTTATTTCTTTTTCTTTTTTTTTTCTTTTCTCCTTCTTTCTCCTTTCTTTGCGCGCGGCTCCTTCCTCCGTCAACCACATACCTCAACGACGGTCGATAGCTCGATGATTGGCCATGACGCGAGCCGACGAGCTCGAAATCACTAGGATCAGCCGAGCCTCGAGCTCGCCTATGGCTAGCCAAAATCGAATGAAAAATACAAATAAAAACAAAAAAAAGGAAAGAGAAAAAGATAAATAATTGAAAAAAAGAAAAAAAAATAATTGAAAGGAGTGCATGGAGAAAAATCGAGTGTGATTTTGCATACCAAAAGACGGAAAATATTTTTTGGATTTTTTTATATTTTAGCCAAACATTGAAAAATATAGTCATTTTCATGGAAATTGACTTCCTGGAAAATATTTTTTTACAAATGAATCATTTTTCGTGAAATAAACAGAGCCTTACTAAATTTAGCATCCATTGCCGATTTACCTTGACAATATTGCATGTGCTCGTTTGCATTTCTTATCATAGTTGAACCTGTGGCTCGGAAATACTATATGAACTCATTTGTTATTTAAGACTCAAGATTGTACAATAATTTTGAATTGATTGATGGAGGCTATCTCCATTTATGCATTTGTGGTTTCTTTAATAGTGAATCACGAGAGATTCTTACCATCTTCGTTTGTGCATTTTCAGGTTTGTTTACAGTAAATGTCGTTTATACCAAACAATGGACATATAAAATGTGAAAGTATTCGATTTTATTACTGTGATTCACCAAACAGTGCATATGATATGGTAAAGTCTATGGATTTCGTACTATATCATATCATATCCTAATTAAAAATCCAGACGACCAAACGCAACTAAGATATTTCCCTATTGAGAAAGTGGGAATATTGAGTGAAAGCGAAGAAAGTTGATTTCCAATTTGCAACATTAATGACGTATGTCATCATATGTGCCGATCAAGCAAATGAAATAATGCAAGAGACCAAGTGCCATGTGATTCCACTTTTAATTGTCAACTGAAATCCAGTCTTCTTCACGCAGAAGATACGTGAACGATTTGCATTCATTTGATTTGGTCGGGGCAAGCAATCGAACCCACCTTGCACTTCACGTCGTGGATGAGAGGACCATGGACCAAATCATGTTGATCAACTTGTGCTGTTGTGCACGTCTAATTTTTCCGGGAGGTGGCCACCGATATTGGGGATGACCGTGTAAGCATGACATTCCAAACGTGTCCACATACATAAATTTATATCATGAACATTGTCCAAAAAAATGTTAATCGAGTCGTAAGCCTTTTCATGTTTTGCCGATTCAATCCGTCCAACCAATTTTAGTTGAAAATTACTTACATGAATCGCTGACGCTGACGTGGATAACTTTTAATAATATTTTAATTATTATTATTTTTTCATGTTCTTTGTTTTCAAAATTAGATTTAAAAAAAACTAAAAAAATAAAAGCTAAAATTTTATTTAAAAAATAGAAATTGAAAAAAAGAAGAAGAATGGCAGCACTAGTGGGGACTGCCGCCGTCCCCGCCGTTGTCGCCGGAGGGGCTGACAGAAGTCGCCAGCCGTTGCTAGGCCAAGGCAAGGCCTCGCCGGCCCCAGGCAAACGATGATAAATGGATTGTATCAATAAATGATGGTCATTAGAAATGATGATTTACTATAATTGTTTAATTAAAAATTCAAGTGGAACCTGGGTAGACCCTCGAATCTGCGAATGGTTGGTTCTAGGGTATGTAGGACAGGTTTCAGGTTTCAAAAATTGAAAAATCGATTCTGACGGGTAGGTTTCAGATTTTTGGTAGAACCTGATGCTATACTGGTATAAGGCTAAATGGAGAAGGAAGAAAATGAGATTGTCCATTGAGTTTGCGCGTTTGATTTCGGTGAGAAGACATGATGTATGTTCGCCTTCTTTTTCACTTAAGAGCGACTGAGAGAGATAGGGAACAACACGTCAATGGGCCAACACGGGAGCAATAGGAACCTTAGCCGACAAGATATGAACAACATCAACGAGAAATATAATTAACATTTGGATTTGATGAGTTCAGGGCCCCACATGAAAAGCAAAAACGAGCTTTTCCCATCTCTCGTTATTAACCACTCACCATAATTATGCATGTCTTATAATGATTCATCTTTCCTCATTAGCCCATTTCGATCTCAATCTAAATTCGAGATTGATGGAGCCAAATTTTTTATTTATCCCTAGGGTTGAAACAGTGGCAAATTAGTGAAAAGAGTTGACATAAGTACGATATTCAAAAATATTCCCTAATCAAACGACTAAAAAGGTCAATAGGCATGCGGTCCTGCTGGTAAATGGATCACAGATATAGGGTTGGGGTTCGACTTCTGCACCCTGTAAAGAGGCAGAGTAAAAATCAAAGAGAAGAGAATTAGAGATGAAACCGATTAAAAGAAAGACCCAAAAAAAAATAATAAATTCCCTCGTCCTTGGAACATATTGACTTTACACATTTTGGTTGATCTTTTCGAATTGGCGCTCACCAAACTTAGTGCTCGGCACAGAAAGTAAGCTCAAACGCGCTTATGATGTAATGGTTCGTTTGGTGATTTTCCACTTTTTGGATGATAAGCTTTTGAAGCGTTTCGGAATGAGCGACCCTATTGGATCATGAACTACGAATTTTCTTTTATTTTTTGAGATATCAGTGGATAATTGACAATTTAAATAGTGTTCTTTACTTGTAATTGTGAGGGAGATCACTATTTTTTTTTTTGGTCCAAAGGGAGATACACTATTGTCGTGAAAAATCTGTATCTTCAGGAAGTAATAATGGCTAAATGATATTCACCACGGGAGCTACCAATCTTAAAACAATTACCATTGATAAATGTTGTTAAATGTGATTAATGATACTCATCTCTTCGGGCCTTAATTGTAAAGACCATCTTCAATCAAACTTTTCATCGGTGGGTTACAAATAAGAACATCATCTACATGTAAACTTAATTAAAAAAATAATTGTTTCGCTGAATATGTTTGGTGACCACCCATCGAAAGAGTAATTTGTAGAAAATTCCTTTAGTCATGGAGAAGACACATTCGTTCGCATGTGCTCGTGGAGTCAGTTGACGATATCATAAGAATTTTCACACGACCAGCTGGTAGGGAATTGAGGACAATTCGCTTAATTTATTTAGAATCTGCCGGATCAATCGGTACGCCTCGTTTGTGACACTGTCCATTCAAATCTTCACTGCATTTTGTTGAGAATCCTATTTAATGAAGGAAGACACGTTTACCTCTGTACCGATTCAACGGTAGAAGAGGTCGCAGGACCGCTGTTGTTACGACATATCTCATATGATACTTCATTATCAACAAATATCGAGACGACATAAGTTTGAATTTAGAAGAAGTGGCAAAAACACGAAAGGTAGCAGCGACAACGTTCCATGATCATGATGTAAGTCAACAGTGAAAGTCAACGCTTAGGCAGTGCACAACGGACGGTGTACACAATTCTTGTCGGATCGCAATGTTTGAAGTATCTTTCACTTAGAAAGTTAGTATCCTTTTCGGGGGATAAAATGAAAAGACCTCGCACCACTTCTTGTCCCCAGTGCGGGAATCCCAGTCAACGCCCCCTTTCACATTTTCTTTCCTAGAAAAAAAAAAGTCTGAAAAGAACATATAACATTTTCTTTTCTTTTTTTCTTTTTGTTCTTCAGATTGTATATTACTAATGTTATATGTAGCACATTTGACGTTAGTAAGATTTTAACATTAGTAATATATTATGTGATTCACAAATTTACCAAAAAAAAAAACAATGGAATAGCAAAAAGACAAGTACTCGATAATAAAAGTATGTTATATTATTTTATATATGAAAAAAGAGAGATATCTCACATAATTTAAGCTTAAAGTTTGGATTTTGAACTACGTAAATGTTGTCATGTCTAGCACTCACCCTTTTGGCTTTTGTCTAGATGGACAAATCTTATCTTCGGGAATCACGACATGTGATTCATACACCTTCTCTGAAGTGTCCATGTTCATTTCGAATTCGAATCCCCTACCATAAAAGTAGGGGATCATTAAGTTTTTGGCCGTTGGATCTTCCCCCTATTATAATGGTTGACTGATCCAAGCGCCAATTGGGCTATGATTTCTTATGTTTATGGTAGGAAATCCTAGCCCTGTTCATGCAAGTATTATAATCTCCCGCCATGTTCCTTTTTTTTCGGTTTTTTTTGGGGGGGGGGGGGGGGGGGTTGGTTTCTCGGAGTACGATCAGTCAACCATTTTAGCGCAAGGATCAAAGGGGCAGCACCAGTTGAGCAGGTGAACAGCCCGTTATCGTGTCCCCACGCGCTAAAACGCACACTTCGCCATGCTTCCATCACCGATCTCCTTCCATTGCGCCAGATATATAAAGCCACATGTTCGCTGTGTTTTTTCTTGATTGTATTGCTTTGAGCTCAATCTCGGACGGCGGGTGCGGCAATGGCCTGTCCTTGGATGTTTGGCATTCTTGTCTCCCATCTGCTTGTGCAATGTTGTGGCAATACCGGGGTTCTTGCCTCCAGCAATGTGAGCGAATCCTAACGAGTCCGGTTGTTGTTGTGGGTGCATTTTGTGCTGACTCAAGTGTTCGACGGAATTTCTCTGTGGTTTTTGACACGTGGATTCTCCTCTAGGCTTACATTGTGTACATGGGAGCTCGCCAACATGATGAACCAGAGCTGGTTCCAGAGTCCCATCATGAGATTCTATCAGGCATTTTGGGAAGGTCTTGATTTCGTTAATGTTTCGTTGATAGGATTGTATTTCAGTTGTTTTGTCTCCTGCATTCCCATCTGTTACAATTTATATGTCAGATTCGGAAGAAAGAAATGCTCGTGTTGTCGTAAAAATGCATCACTTCTCTTTTTTCTGTATGTTTGTTATCAAACTCGCCAAGATACAACATAGATAGGTGTTGTTTTTAATTAATCATGTGAGAATCTAGTTATTGGGTGACTTAAAGTTCTTGGAATTATTTGTCTAGTCAGATGTACAAAGCTCAATTAAATTTCAACACGTTTTTATGCTTCTTTGAAGATTTCGACACGTTTTTATGCTTTTTTTGTAATAATGTTGAGCCTATTCCTTCGGTGTGTTATATAGTTTATACAGTGAAGACATATTTTGCAGTGGCATCTTAAGAGTGCATATGTTTAATATCTGATAGTGAAGAGGCTGCCAAGGAGTCAATTTTGTACAGCTACAAGCATGGATTTTCGGGGTTTGCGGCAATCTTAAATCATTCTCAAGCTAAGTTTATTGCAGGTGTCATAAATGTTGGTGCAATGTGAACTCTGTTTTTTTTTTTCCGCTAGCTTGGACTTGCATTGAACCCTGCCGTTATGGTGTAATTGAGGCTCTCGTGAAATGAATTATTCAATGCAGATCTTCCTGGAGTGGTTCGTGTGATTCCCAACAGAATTTTCAGTGTGCAAACCACTCGAAGCTGGGATTTTCTTCATGTAAACCCTGATATCCGAAGCGGAATCCTTTCAAAGAGTCACTCTGGAGCAGGGTCTATCATCGGCATGATGGACACAGGTTTGTGCTGAGATATGATTTTAGTCGTCAAGAGTTTGTGATAATGTCAACTTTGAGTCTGATTCTTGATTTGTCTTCCCTGTCTCTTTTTCTTTGTTAATTTTCTTTTGTTCATATTTTGTCGGCTTTCAGGGATTTGGCCAGAATCTGAAAGCTTTAGAGATGACGGTATGGCAGACGCTCCGACTCGCTGGAAGGGGATATGTCAAGAAGGAGAAGGATTTAATGCATCCGACTGCAGTAGGTTGGACTACTTTATGTGCATTCATCACTGTGTAGCTATCTGATAAATTCATTGCATTGTTTCAGTGATCATGAATTCATTAGCCCCAGCTGATAGACATGATGATAGAACGCTTGTGGCAAGGCAATGGTAGATGTAATCGTATATGAATCCCGACGTGTCTGTGACTTCAATGGTCCACATGTTTCATGATACCACAATGGTGTCATGTGAACTGTCGTCAAAGAAATTTCTGGAGGGAAAGAGATCACCAGCATCTACTAACAATCTTGCATGACACTTTGGGCAGGAAGATCATCGGCGCACGTTGGTACATCAAAGGGTACGAAGCTGAATTTGGCAAGCTCAACACGACACAGGGAGTCGAATTCTTGTCTCCCCGAGATGCTGTTGGCCATGGCACACACACATCTTCGACTGCTGCTGGATCTTTGGTGGAAAACGTGAGTTTTGCCGGACTAGCTCGAGGACTGGCTAGAGGAGGTGCTCCAGCAGCTTGGTTGGCCGTCTACAAAATCTGTTGGTCTACTGGTGGATGCAGTTCGGCTGATCTTCTCGCTGCGTTTGACGATGCTATTTCTGATGGTGTAGACGTTCTTTCGGTATCTCTTGGCGCGTCTCCTCCACTCCCTAGTTATGTCGATGATACTTTGGCGATAGGTTCCTTCCATGCTGCAGCCAAAGGAATCACAGTGGTGTGCTCAGGTGGAAACTCGGGTCCTCACCCACAAACCGTCATAAATACTGCTCCATGGATCATAACTGTCGCTGCCAGCACAATTGATAGAGCCTTTCCTACTGCGATCACACTGGGAAACAACCAGACTTTTGTGGTACTTTTCCTGTTCCCATTCCTGTTCTTAGTTTAGGTGCATCAATGTTATCATTATGTAGGCTTTGGCATAATTGGAAAGAAATTGCCACCTAACTAGTTATCCAAAAGGGTAAGATGGTGGGATTCACAGGAGGAATGATAAAGATGAGGATGAATTCGATGTAGAAGTGTTTTAGATAGAATTCATGAATACATGACAAATGTTCTTCTTTAATATGATTCAGAACTAGACATGTTTTGCTTTCTCATACAGGGTCAGGCTTTCTATACAAGGGGGCTCAGGGACAGGTTTTATCCCGTCGTGTATGGAGAAGATATTGCATCTACGAACTCTGACGAAGATAGTGCAAGGTCAAACAACTACCCCGATTCCCGTCACAGTGTCTCTCTCGACAAGCTGGCAACTTTTTTATTATAAAGTCCTCATGTATTATAAACAGACAATGGGAGGTAAAAATTTATTTTTGCAGGAGTTGCGAGAATGAATCACTAAATGCTACTTTAGCAAGAGGAAAAGTGGTTCTCTGCTTCCAATCTCAATCTCAGAGGTCAGCCACTGTTCCCATAAGCACTGTCACTGCAGTTAAGGGCATTGGATTGATCTTTGCCCAGTTTCCGTCAAAAGATGTTACTGTGTCCTCTCGCATCCCTTGTGTCCAGGTGGATTTTACAATCGGAACTTCTTTGCTTACTTACATTGAGGCAACTCGGTAAGTTCTAATAGGACAAGTACTTCATGAAGAATGGAGAATGTCATCTTGTTGAAATGTATGAATGCAATCGCGCTGATGATATATGTTGAACTGCTCCCTCTTTTCCTGCACCCTTCACCACCTCACACAGCGATGCCTCCCCTTGGTGATATTTTCGTCTTTGAAAAACATATTTGGGACAATTGAATTCAGATGCAATACAAGCGTTAAAAAACAAACAATTTTTACGTGTATCTATAGGAAAGTGAGTCTCTAGCATTCCAATGTATTTGTCGGTTTATGATGCTTCAATACATATTTGAGTAGACCTATGACAGCTTCAGAAGAACCAAGCTGCCGACCGTCACTTAACTCACCTTTGTTATCATTCGGCGTGTGGCATGTGAGATTAAATTCAAGGTCTTGCCTCAGAGTTTTTCTCTAACAGAAACCCACTCGTCAAGATTTCATTTTCAAGAACTGTCATCGGGAAGCAGATATCCCCTGAAGTAGCCGTCTTCTCCTCAAGAGGGCCTAGTTCTCTATCTCCCTCTGTGCTGAAGGTGTATATCTATCACACCCATTTTTTTATCGTGCTCTCTTTGCTACTAAGTGCATAACATCTGAAGAAATACGCAGCCTGATATTGCTGCTCCTGGGGTTGACATCCTCGCTTCATGGTCTCCTGCATCATCTGAACTGGATCCCCCACTCAACTTTAAAATGGAATCAGGAACATCCATGTCTTGTCCACATATATCTGGCATCGTTGCGCTTCTTAAAGCAATCCATCCATCATGGACTCCTGCTATGATCAAGTCTTCATTAGTCACAACAGGTTCATATCTTATGTTTCCTTTCGGTTGCTTCAAATGAGAAAGCTAAAAAGAAAAGCATCTGTGAGAGAGAGAGAGAGAGAGAGAGAGAGGGAGAGGTCCCAAAGAGCATTTTGGATACATCACACATGCATCTGTCTTTTTGAATGCACTGTTAAATCCGATTACCAAAGAATGGTCCATGATTCTTTTAATTAGGACACATGCCTATTTGCATCCAAGGCCAAATTCAAGTTTTTGAGAAGGGAAGAGAGATATTACGCAGAATGCACTACGTTGCATGCTAATGTTGCTAATTTTCGCCACTCAGTGTCTCTCTTTTTGTTGTAATGCAGCTTCCACAAAGGATCAATACAGTCAAAACATTGTTGCGGAGGGAGCACCGCACAAGCAGGCCGATGCATTTGATTACGGAGGCGGTCATGTCGATGCTAACCGGGCGGTGAATCCTGGTCTCGTCTACGAGACAGAAATGTCAGAATATGTTTGTTTGCTCTGTTTCATGGGCTACAACAGCAGTGCCATTAGCACAATGACAGGGAAACCCACCCAGTGCAAAGAATCAAGCAATTGCCTCATAAACCTAAACCTGCCTTCCATTGTCATTCCCAATCTGAAGCAAGGGCTGACCGTATCAAGAGTAGTTACGAATGTCGGTCCCAAAAATTCCATCTACACCGCTCGCGTCGAAGCACCGGTTGGCACCTATGTTAGAGTTAAGCCATCAGTTTTGTCGTTCAATTCCTCTATGACCAAGCTGAAGTTCAGAGTCATTTTCAATTCGCTGCTGAGGGTTCAGGGAAGATACTCGTTCGGAAATCTGTTTTGGGAGGATGGATTGCACCAAGTGCGGATGCCGTTGGTCGTCCGGACCATCATTGACGATTTCTATGCACAAACTTGATGCACGTGCCATCTCATGTATATGTAGGCAATAATCACATCCTTAGCCCAGGGTATTTGTCAATTCGAACGATGATCATTCATTCGTCCAACAATAGGGGTGAGAAAGTCTCCTCTATCTTAAGGCTATGACTATGAGCACCGGTTTCCGGTTTTCTGGTTTTTTTGGGTAAGGACTGGTTTCTGGTTTTCTGGTTGACCTCTGCAATACCCAATGAACAGTTTCCGACAGAACGGTTCATCCGTACAACGTTTGCTTTTCCTTAGCAGCAAATAAAGCACGTCCATCTTTGTTTCATGCAATTGCGAGCACAGATCAAGTCCAGTATTCCATTACCATCCTCATTCAAGTCAAGAAGTGATCATGACAAAAGGTAAATATTACATATGAACATTTAACTTCTTCTTTTTTTTTTTAATCTGGCTAATGTGAGGCTTTGTTAAATACAATGTCATGTCACTTGATTTTTCTGATGTGGCTCCTTTGCTCATTAAAACTTAAGCGTATCTGCCGAAATGATTCGCTTATTCAAGAAAAATATGCCATCTCCATTGAAGTATTGGGCGATGAGGAGGAATAGACAATGACTAATTAGATGACTAGTTGTTCGGTATGCTTTACAGGATACTTTTTCAAAAGGTTATATCGAATGTCAAGATGGACAATTAACGTCTACTTACCGCTGTTACTGTAGATTTTTTCGTAATAAAGCATAAATCTATTTTCAAAATTATTTGTTGCATACCCAACTATGGGGAAATATTTCAAATAAGGTCTCAAACTGTCCTATTTTTCTTAAATAATGACATAAAGTAGACTTTGTTTTAAATAAGAACCTCAAGTGCCCTCATTATGTCAACGAATGGCCTAACCAACGACAGTTTCGTCATTTTTTTTCCCCTTCCGCCTCGCCTAGGTGAGCCAAGGGTTGCCCTCGTTGGCCTCGTCCGCACCATATTTGGGCGAGAGTTGCCCTCGCCTCACCGGCCACCGACGAGAAGGAAGGGCCAAAAAAAAGGGGAAAAAGGAAAATAAAAATAATAAAAAATAAAGCAATTTAAGAAAATGCCATTGATCGGGCCCTTTGTTGAAATAATGAGGGTATTTTATGCCTTTAATCGAAATAAGATCAACTTAATTTCCTTATTTGAGAAAATGAGGACACTTGTCATTATTTGTAATTGGAAAAAGCTTACATGACAGAATAACAGTACTGTCAGTTATATCCGACCATATATCATCACCCCATCACCGCGTGTTTTGCATAAAATACTCATTAATTAAAAAATTATAGGGTCAGAAATAAAGACACTACTGTCTGTCATGCTAGCGGGAGCCTTCGTAATTTTCCCTAGCTCTGGCAAAACTGCCCACTTGTCCAAAACATAAATATCTCTCTCACACACAACATCGAGCCCTGGGCTCGCGGCCATGGCGGCATTAGATTTGAGCTGGGCTGCTGTGGTCTCGCCAGATCTGAAATTGCGGCCTTGAAGCTCACGGCCATGGCGGCAAAACACGTCGCCTTATGAAAAGCACTCCATCTTATGATCCATTGGGCTCCTGCTCAAATGCTCATTCAAGTTGCGGACTTCAGTATGAAAAACGAAAAATTATTTGGCTGAAGGGTAAGTCACTTGGTTCTCCCTTATCCTTTCGAAGTATAAAAAAAAATTATATGCAATCTCATCTCTTTCATATAGATAAAAGATGTCCTATTTCTACCACACAAAAAAAAAAAAACTTTTTTTTGGCGGTGAAAGAAGCCAACTTAGATTTCTTCTTCTTCTTCTTCTTTAAACAAAAAAAAAAAATTAATTTTGATAATTTCTAACACTAACTGGGCGGCGAATCCCGATTTGGTCTTCGACGCAGAAATATCAGGACATGTTTGTTTTGCCCTGTTTCGTGGGCCAGCCAGAACAGCAGTGCCATTAGCTCAATCACGAGGATACTCGCCAATGCAAAGAATCAACCAATTGCCTCACAAACAAACCTGCCTTTCCATTATCATTCCCTATCTGCACCGCTCACGGCGAAGCAGCGATCGGCACCGATATGCTATAGCCAACTGTCAATAACCAACCTGAAGTTCGGAGTTATTTTCAACTCCCTGCTGATGGATCCCGTCGGTCGTCCCGGACCATCATAAAAGAGATATAAAGCTTTGCGTTATGTTATGAGCCCACGACAGTGGATGACATTACTCCCGTGATCTCCTAGAAGCTAAGGGAACCACATCCATCTTGGTTTTATCATTATGCATGTACTAGCATGGATCATTGGCTCAGATCCAGGATTTCATTATTACCATTCTCCCGAGAGTCAAATGCGATTATAAAAAACGAAGAACTACATAATAAGTACATGAATTTTGTCCGTTATACATATGATTACTTCAAAAAAAAAAAATCAATCAAGTACTTTAACTTTTCAAATTTGGCTCAATACGAGACTTTCCTTAAAAAAAAATTATCACGCTATCCGATATCGCTGCCCGTTTACCTACTAAAGCTTAAGCTTGGTAGCCGACATGATTCGTTTATTCAAGAAAAATTATGCCATCGCTATTTAGGTGCTGGGCAACAAGGAAGAACATAGAGTAGTGACTTAGACGACTAATATGTCACTACTAACATGACATCATCTCAAGGGATCACGTTAAATGACCACGTGGACAATTAACGGCTATATATCTGAATCAGTGTCCAAATTGCCAAATTCGATTTCCAAAAAACCAATAATTAAAAAACACCAGTGATTGCATTAATTCTACGTTTTTTGACATAGAAATTGACACGCTATTCTCATTCCTGGCACTATTTCTGGTTGAAACGTATGCCGCTGTTGTCATCTCACTGTAAATGCTGCAAATATTTTAGCGTCGCCAGCACATAAACTCGTATGCAATTCTCTTTTCCGTTGTAGAACCATGGAACGCTTTGATTTGCAAATGAAACATCCTTCTACTCCTAGAAGCAGAGACTGCATCCTATCTAGAATCACCAACTAAAGTCTACTGTTGTACAATACTTTCAACTGCAAGTATAACAAAGAAACAAGACGTGCACATATTGATCAACTTTTTGCTGAGAACTACAATACAAATTTGAAAGCAATTCATTGTATAAATCCCAAGAAAATCATGAGCATAGTTCCAGCCAACCAGTTGCCTTTTGGACATGTTGACCCTCTAAAATTGGATCTTTCCAAATCCTTGGCATCCAAATTTGTGTGAAGAATCACAAATTAAGTCTTGTTGGGTTATATATCCCCTACATCAAAATGCGAAGAACAGCCAGACCAACAGCAGATATGGAGACAAGAGTACCAATGCAGTATTTAATCACGTCATATTTCGCTGCTTCCAATTGGGCTCTCAAGGCATGGATTTCCTGCAAACGAGTCTTGCTATTAATAACCAGATTTCAAAGAGACGTAAGCTCCTGAAATGAAGATTGTGACCTTACCCGATCAAGTTTGTTTGTGAGATTGGTGGTTTCAGCATTTTGGTTGGCTAGTTCATCACGTATCCGCCTGTTGTAAGATTCCGCTCAATAGTGTGGGAAAAAGAACAGAACGATTCTATGACCAATGAAAAACTCGTAGTAAAAAGCTTCATTGATAAGGCTGTAGTAGAAAGCTTTTTATTGCTTACCCTCTTTCAAGATTTAAATCCAATCTTTGCCCAGCAGTAACTTTGTCTATCTCATACCTGATTAAAAGATCACATACAAGAATTAGAATCAACAAACCAAATTCAACCTTCTCAATCCACAATTTTCAAAAGACATACTTCAATTCACTACGCGTCTTATCTATATCACCGCGAAGTTTTTCAGTCTCACGTTGCAACATAGATAAATGATGTTCCTGCATTGTTTAAAAAAGTTAGTCATGGCAGATATCATCAATTTCATAATAAGACGATTTGCTTTTGACAGACATAAGAATATTCATGTTCAAGAAAAGGACAACAGTCAACAAGTTATATTCGACCAAAAGCGCCTTGAATTGTAATGGCAAATAGATAGTATTAACATGTAGGAAATGAGAAGCACAATAGTTTCCAGTGAGATATCAATGCCAATGCATCTCCAATAAGGTAACACTCATGCAGGCCATCAAAGAATCAATAGATGCCACCATTTGATAGGCACTTAAACAACCAAAAGGCAAAAGTTATAGCCACCTGCCCTAGACAAGCAAACCACACTGACATCTGCATTCTGAACAACAAACACTCGCCCAAGCACATAGAAGAAAGAAACATGTGACGAAGAGCTTGTTCTTATGTAGCCTTCGACCGTGTGTAATTGGAATGTATAACTTTCTAAATTGTCATTTTTTTCACTTAAGAAGTCCAGTAAAAACGAAAGTACATTGTAAGCTTGCTTTCCACATAATCAATGGTAACTTTGGTAACTCTCAAGTTTATTCTCATTCAAGAGTGAAATGCACGAGCCAAAAGCCAAAGGCAAAGTTTCAGCTTTGGGTTTGTATTAGTTTACTTTTTAACTGGCTTTCAAAATCACGTAATTAGTTGCACTAAAATCAATAAGCCAGAACAAGGTTATAGGGTAAAAACTCCTCCCACTAGCTGA
The DNA here is from genome assembly GCA_021437785.1 of Rhodomyrtus psidioides. Classification (NCBI taxonomy): domain Eukaryota; kingdom Viridiplantae; phylum Streptophyta; class Magnoliopsida; order Myrtales; family Myrtaceae; genus Rhodomyrtus; species Rhodomyrtus psidioides. Next base: position 3,038,290 of record JAILYB010000022.1, on the reverse strand, counting down.
TCATTGGAGTACAAACATGTGTGCTCTGACACATGGGAATCCCTCTGAATCACATGACAAGCCAACAGAAGAAAAAAAAAGTTCCTTTTGCTCAAGAGTAGATGAAGGAATTCGGACATCCCCGAATGCTTCTTTTATTCCACTTCCATGCACCGACTCTTACCAAAGTAAGGAATACACTATGAACACCACCGACGCAGATGCATTCGTTCATGCTAAGGAATTTGAAATGTTGAGAATTTGACAAAATTTAAGACCATATTCACAGAGAACTGAACTAAAGCCAGAGTTTCTTAAGCGCAAACACGGACATGATTTTGGAACAGACAAGGTCTTCTAAATTCGCTTATGTCTACAACTACGGAAAGATCGGGCAATGATTGGAGTTCTCTCCCATTCATTCCAAGATGGGGGAGCACAATTGCTAGAGCATGGGAGAATGAAGAGTAATGATTTGAGCAAGAGCAGCCGGATAATACCGACTTACATGAGTTTTCAATCTGTCTACTGCATGACACATTAGGAAAATGTGCCGCTAATTGCTAAATAGGCATAGCAAAAGGATGCATACCTGTGAACTCTGTACTTCAGACTTGAACTTTGAAAGGTTAGATTCTTGAAGAATTTCAGTCTGCAAATCATAGACAGAAGAATAGAGTCGGAACTTAACATTGCAGTCATCTTGACTCTCGCTTCTCCAGGACACTGAGGAATATCATCAAGCGGTTGGCATGCAGAAAAACCAGACAAAAGTAGTAAAGACAGGATTTTTACTTTTTGCATTTCTACTTTGGACACGAAAGAATGAGCCACGTTCTCCAAACTATCATTCAAAACTTCAATAATCGCAGAAGTAATTGCTTCAGCTTGCTTTGAAGGAACGCCCTGTGCTTCTAAGCTCCTCACCTGTTTATTAGACAGAAAACAGTACCCAAACAACAAACAATTAATGTCCAAGGACAAAATGCTTTGGTCTACCTAGAGCAACCATTTTCTCCCACAACACGAGATCTAAAAGACTTAACGAACGCGATGACTCAGGAGCGAAACATAGATTACCAGAGCCAACGTGTCCACGAGACACGCGCGAGTCCCATTCGACTTCACGAGCTGAGAAAACTGTCTGTGATCAAACCTATGAATCTGCGCAGACGACGGCGAGCTCGAGGTCGAATACGCGCTCAAAGCGCGGAAGCTCCTCAGGCAATTCTCCGACTTGATCCCCAGTTGAAGCACGCGTCTTAACGCAGCCATAAAAGAAGGAGCTTCGAACAAGAATCTTGGAAAAGCTCGAAGAAGACGGGAGGGAAGAACAAATTAGAAAAAAACCACGATCGGAATCGGAAAGGCCCTCTGGGCGACAAAACTAGAGCGACAGATCGCGCCCCATTCCGCGACGAAAACGAGGTCGGCAAGAAAGGGAGGTTCGCGTCGGATGATGGGATGGGTGATTATTCCCTTTCTTTGGGCGATGGAGGATGATGAGATTGGAAGACCTAAATCGAAAAAACCGAGTTGAACACACGACGATTTTGCCAATTTGCGTTCCCCTGCCCTATTTCTGCTTTAATTTTAAATTTTTTTTTATCTTTTTTCCAGCGATTGGTTGGGCGGTTTACTTGTTCCCAAAGGCTGATTTTTTCACGAGAGCAAATTCCAGGATGGTGCTGACTGCTGACCCGGTTTTTAGTTTTTAGTTTTTAGTTTTTTTTTTCATTGTAATTTTCAAATTCGGGTTTGTGTCACCTTTCCTTTTTCTTAATTGTCATTTTCATCTTTGGGTTTCTATTTCTTTTTATTTTTTTTATTGTGCTTTCACTTTAAAGAGTAAAACATGGCAAAATTATGAAGAGTTAATACCACATAAAACTATATATATCCATTTGGCATTTTTGTGGTCAAAAAATTATTTTCTGTTAAATTTGTCATAAACGTATTGATTTTGATGGTCTGAAAACTAATTTAAAATAAATTTATCACATGTGTACTAATTTAAAATTTTTCATGATATTAATCTAATTATAAATCGTTTTACAAACTCTGGGTTTAAGAGTTTTTGATGGTCTAAAAATTAATTTTGATTAAATTTATCACAAGTACACTAATTTAAAAAATTTCGCAATATTAACCTAATTATGTCATATTAAAAACTCTGGATTTATTAGTTTCATTTTCTTTCAAATATTCATAATGAATCAGTCACAAAAGAGGACGCGCTTGAACAAAAACCATTTAATAATAAAACAAAACAAAACAGTGTCGAGTTGAATTTTATATACATCGAGAATGTTTGTTTTCCCCCAATATCATTATGAAGAAAGAACCAAATACACAGAAATTTTCAAATTCGAGATTAGTTATTGGAACTTTCTATGTATGCATTGCCTGCTAGCAATTTCCATTCGTGGGTCAGGTCAGAGGAGAAAAAAAAGTTGGCCCACAAATCATTGCATGGTCAGTTTTTGACGAAGGAGATCACCGGGTGCATCACGTCTTGGATTTTATTGCACATGCCCCATCTCAAGGTTTATAAGAAAAACGCCCAACTCTTATCTCTCTACTGCGACTCCTTATCAATACTAATACTCAAAGAAACATTCAACCTGCCAAATCACCCGCCGCCGATAACCAAATCCAGAAACATTTCTACTATAAAAAGTCCAAACTATTAGGCCTACAAACAATAGCAACAATCACGACGGGCCACCACGACAAATCTTCAGCAACCCGGCACCTCTCCGGCTCTCCCTGCAGATTATTTAACTGCCATACATATTTCCAAGTTCATAAAAGATTCCAGATGAAGATTCAATACATAACCGTTAATGCCGACATGAACGAGGTAGCAAAAATCTCCTGTCCATAATAGAAGGGCACGATACTACACAAAAAGTAAAAGCTCCAGATTCTCATAAAACAATGGCCGCCACATAAAACTGCTGAACCAACGTCTCAAATCTATCTAGGGCCAAACACCGACACAGCTTGCCACCTGACATCAGTACCTTCTAGGGACACGGTCCATGAACCTCCCTGAAGGGCACTCATATGCCATATGCCCCCGTCCTCCACAGTTGCGGCAGATTGTAAAAGCTCCCACGCACTCACTGCTCATATGACCCACCTGCTGGCAGTTTCTACACACGACATCCCTAAAACCACCACCGCCGCTGCGCCCACCACCGAAAACACCACCACCTCGCTCTCCCATAACATTGCCTTTAGGACACTGCCTAGCCACATGCCCAGATATGTTGCACATGTTGCAGACCGGCTCATTAGGGCAGTCACGTGCCAGGTGGCCAGTTTTCCTACAGTTGTTGCATGCCTTCTCATTCGTACAGTCAGCTGCGATGTGCCCTTGCTTGTAGCAGTTGTTGCACAGCCTCAAGTCACCAGGAGGAGCGGTGCATTCTCTGGCAATATGTCCGGCCTTACCACATGTATGGCAGATGCTTTCATTCGGACAGTTGCTGGCCGTGTGGCCAGGTTCACGGCAGTTCCAACATAATGATTTGGTGGTGCATTCTGAAGCAATGTGCCTGGCAAGCCATTGGGAATTATTTAAACAAAATGGAAGCACATCAGTAGCGCTACAAACCCCATCCATCCACTTAAAAAGGGATGCTGCCTAGTTACATAAGAACAGTGCATCATCACTCTATAGGAAGCTTGGCAACCCACATTTGCTGACGTGATGATGGTACCAAAAACCAATACATCTGAATTCCACATGGCATCACTTTAGTTTCTATAACAGTTCACCATAGTCCCAAGTCATTACACTTCTTCAGGCTAGAGAGGAAGAACAAGAAAAGAACTCTGCTGTTTGTAGCGTATTAAATGATTTTTTTTGTTCATTCTGTACACAGGTATTAAAGATTAATTGCTTTTGCTCAAGTCATCAGACCTAGTAGGGCTTATCACTCCTTGGATTAGCACAGACTAGTGAACTGATTACTCACTAGACAAAAAAGACTGGATTAGGAGGATCAAAGATAATTGGAGTTCCAAATCTGGGGAAAAAGTCACCTGACAAACTGAATCCTTAAGAAGAATCAGTCTAGTAACATATCATTCCACTATATGCAGATCCACATTGAGTTAACGATTTCAAAAACCATTCCAGGCCCTATGGAATGGGCCAGAAAGTGAAGCAAGATCGACATGTTGAATTTTCTACTGAATATTCTACAGAAAAAACCCCAGCAAATGTTTTATTCAGAAAAAACTCCCTTGCCAATACAATACACTTACTCTGGTAGCATATCCTTATCAAGTTTCAACACACTTACTCTGGTAGCATATCCTTATCAAGTTTCAACACACTTACTCTGGTAGCATATCCTCATCAAGTTTCAACAAAAAAGACGCATCCTATACGCACCTGCGCCTGATACAAATCACAATGACTACTCAAGAAAAAAGTTACTCACCCTGGAAGACCGCAATTGTGACAAATTGCCACATTGGGACAGTCTCTAGCAAAATGCCCAGGACGTTTGCAATTCTTGCACAGATCTCGGCTGAAAAAAGTCAAAAAACACTGATCAAGCAAAATGAAGGACAGAACAGTATTAATCTTGTAATGAATTCACCTGATTCTTGGGGCCACAGAAGACAATAGAATTTTGAAAAAGCATACTGATACAAATCCAACACAGCAATTGGATAGTCAAAAGTACGGCATGTCTCCCTTTCGCATGTCTATCAGCAGATCCCAACCCATATCAGAGTTCCTTCCTTAAACTCTAATTGAGGACACAGCCAAAGAAAAAGAAAAACAGCAAATCCCGCACACTTTATCCAGCAAAATTTTATATATGTCAGTAACTTCACACAGCTAGGACATCATAAATCCCAATATATAACCTTTTCAGGGCATTTCCCTCAACACCTCCCCCCCACCCCAGGAAAAAAGAATGAGGAGGAGAAACAGTAAAACCCACCTCTCTCTCTCCGTCCAAATAAAATGTTAAAAAAAACACACACACACACACAAGCAAAGGAGAAGGGGTTGGATGCTGACGCAGAGATAATCATCTCATTATCTGTCAACAAACAAATAGAAATTACCAAACAAGCAAACCTAATTAGGAGCAATATATATACATCTTCCTTTTTCTTTGGCTGAAGACTACTAAGGTTTATTAAGTACGTTAATCACTTCACAATTCCATGGATTTAAGGCACAAGGTAATGATTTGCTCCTTGTTCCACAGAGGAATAAGATCGAATCCAAAAACAGCAGAGTAGCCAATATCGAAACACCTGAAAGCACGACGAGAGTCTCTCCTGTAAGGCGCATCACGATATGAAAAGCGCTCAGAACGCATTTTCCGATCAATCGGGCTCCTGGACCTGCTCCTGCTAGGGCTCCTGCTCATTGAAGTCATTCTCAAAACTCCCCTTACCAATATTCACCACCACAAGTCCGCACTTGCTTCCACCAAGACCCCACAGCTCCAACCTGCTCCCTGTCCACATCACAATATCACACCACATATCATAACTGTCAGTCCAACCACACATCCATCCTTCCCCTTCAGAAACGGAACACACCACATTCCTAACATCAAAATCTCGACAAGAAATCCTTCTAATACAATCACATCGCCACACACTTAGAAGCAAAAGGTAGCAATTCTTTTCCTCAGCTCAGCCACATCCTTCATTATCCCACACCCATATCCATTGTAATGAAAGTGCCTGAGGAGTACATAGACATATGCATCTTGAACTTGTACTTCAGCTCACAAATGCTTCCCTTCACGCAATGGAGTTATTCAAATGTTTCAGAGAGCAAGAGGGAAAAATTAAAAGCCAACACGGGTTTGACATCGCTACAGGGATTTAGCTCGTGATGCCGCAAGTAATTAGCTCACACATAGACATGTGCACCTTGAACTCTTACTCAAGCTCACATATATCTTCCATCACGCGAAGGAGTTATTCAAATGTTTAGAGAGTCGACCGAAAATATATATATATATATTAGAGAGCAAGAGGGAAAAATTAAAAGCCATCATCATTTGACATCGCTACAGGGACTTAGCTCGTGATGCCGCAAGTAATTAGTGAGATAGCATCAGACTAAATTCAGAACTGTTGGACCATACTTCAAGGGGAAAAAAGAGGAAGCCATGACCACTATATAGGGATTTAAACAATAATGAGGTCCCCAATATGTTTTCCTCAAGTTACAATCGGATTTAGATGAGGGACTGAAGCTCCAACCTTCATTATACACCTTTTCCCTATTGACTCAAAACTTTGAAGATTTTATGCTTATCAAGAAATCGATTCAAAGTCACTTACTTCTCTCAATCATAAGAGAAAGAGGTAATCATATCTTCCTCGTTGGATCACGTTTTGATAGTTCAGATTATATATGCTTGATTAGTAATAATACTAAGTGAAATGATTATATCTCTAGATGTATAACTATAAACACTTGAGAAGTTATTACTTCATTGCACCCATTGGTAAAAATCTCCTAGCTTCATCCATACTCCCAAACATGTCCATCATCGCGGTCCCTTCATCTGGTTTGACTTGTCAGAAACCCTTCCGCTGATCCAGATCAAAGCCTTACAGATATTACCTCACTGCACCCTTTTTGTCTCTCCTCTTCTTTATTTTATATATCAGAGGTAGCCCAAGACGATTTTGGAGCACAAGGACAAACACAGCACGACCAGGAAAACAAAAAATGAGGGGAATCGATCCTGCGACACACACGAGACAATCTGTACAAACAAAGGGACCGTCCAAAAGAAGCATCCAAAGAGAAAATCGCGAAATTCTCGACAAGAACAGGCAAACATGTGCCATCACCACGAGTCGATTCAACCGATTAATGCCTACCGAATCCAACGGACACCGAACCTTTCAACCCAAAAGAGCTCGAATCCACCGCATAATCTCACGGTAAGAGTCCCCAGACACCGTATCCGCTAACTGAAGCGAGACGCGATATGCAACCACGACGAGACCATCAACGAAAACCCTAAAACCATAACGAAGCACCCATGGAAAGAAAAGGGAAAATAGCGTCACTCGTACCTCGGTCTGGTTCGAATTCAATCAGCCAGCTGAAATGGCCGCAAGGAGGTTGATGGGCGTGTTATGCGTGAAGCGATTGGCTACAGCGAGGACGAGATCCGGTCAGAACGTCCGAGAAAAGCCATGGAAGGGGTATCTGTAAGAGCGACAGATGCAACTGTTTGAGGGTTTAAGCCCAAGCCCAACAGGTCATTTGGGCCTTCGTTGGTAACGTCGGTCCATTCACCGTACAACGTGGACCGTCCCGATAAAGAATCAAGCTCGCAATGGGGACCGAAACATTTTTTTTTTAAACGTCTCATTTTCTTAATCACCACATCATTGCTTGAAAAAATAGGAAAAGTCAAAAAAAAAATTCTCAAAGTTCTTTTAACCACCCAAATGATTGGTTAATTGAGTAGTAAGTGTTAGTGGTCTGCCCTAGGAACCGATCAAGGTTGATACTCTAAAATTGGTTGTGGATCAGGTTGTATCGGGAAACCGACCTTCACTATACTTAGGTAGTTATAATGTCTTGCTAGAGACCGCTTATGACTTGTGGGTCAAAAGATTTTTGAGCACACTGCTAATGTCTAGTGAACTTATAGGGTCGCACACAATCATGAACCGAGCTCTTATTTTCTCTGGCCCTCAATCTGCTTAAGAAGTAGATTTGGTCTATTCCCCTTATACCGAACATATGAGTTATAAGATAACAATTAAACGCATGATTGAATTGATCGGGAAAGGTTCCCGATTCCATTCGAAAAAAGTTCCCGATTCAATCTAGTGAAAAATTCCCGATTCAAGTCGGTAAGAGTTACCGAATCAATTCGGGAAATTGTTCACTGGTCGGTAAAAGTTACCGAATCGAGAAAGTTGTTCTCTGATCGGTAAAGTTACCGAACGTATATTGGGGATATATAAATAGCTCGAAGAAAGGTAAAAACAAAAAGGCACTTTTGAGTTATTCTTTCGTGAGAGAGTCTCAGAGAAAGAAAAGACGGCCATCAGAGAAACTCCAAGATCAGATAGCTAGCACTTGGATCGTTGGGGATTGCTGTTCGTGTGTGTAGATACCGGTAGAGGCGCAACACTTGGGGCACTAATCCAGATACAACCGATTGTCATTTTGTAGCCGATCGAAAAAAGTACGTCTCGAATCTATTATGATTTCGATATTCACATGGATCCTGTATTTGGGTTTCGTTCCGCTGCGTTTTTGAATCCAGAAAACCCATCAGTGGTATCAGAGCAGCTTGTGTAATATTGAGATTGAATGGATCAATGTGATTGATCTAGAGGCGTTCTGTTACGTAAACGGAATTACGAATTCTGTTTAGGGTTCTGAGAAAGAACAAAGCATGAACGACCTTAGGGATGATTTAGTTGAAATCACCCATCCTAGCAGTGTCGGTTCAAAGGGATGGACAGTTTCCTAAGAAACAGAATTGAGAATTCTGTCTAGGTTTCGGGGGCGCTGCCCCCGAGCCTCCGCGAGGGGCGCTGCCCCTTCGAACCCCGCTCGCTGAACGGTCAGCGAGACCACCGCAAGGGGCTCTGCCCCTTGACCTCGCGAGGGGCGCTGCCCCTCGAACCCTTGACCCCTGCATGGATTGTTCGTTCCCAGTATAATTGTTATACCCTTGTAATGATATGTGTTGTTTTGTTTATATCTATAACATGCATACATTCATCACTGTATAAACATTGTAAAAGTCCCTGACAATATTAAGTAATAACTTGATGCCTTTCCAATCATACACCTATAATTACTTGAATCGTCAAAAGATGGGTCTGCTAAAGCAGGGTGTCTTTAACTATTTGAGTAAGGTAGGATGGATAATGGTTATCCATATGTCAAGATTGGTTTACTTAACAAGGCTATCAAAACGGTTTTGGACCTTGAGGCATGGAGTTTGGGGAAAAGACATGAGATGTCAACCTCAACAACCAAGAGTTGTATTCGATACAATTGGCAAAGAGTTGTCTACCTAATTAACTAAGTCTTGAGCGGTAAGCCAAAGTTTACTCGAGTCTTGATGAAATATGGATCTTGGTCCACTATACTTATAGGGACACTTTTTGTAAAAGTATAGTGGGAATATTTTATTAATGAACATTTCACTTTGCATATTTGTTGTAGATAATGACAAACACCTCTGCATCAAGCTTTTCACTGCGATCTGTCCTTGAGAAAGATAAACTGAATGGTTCAAACTTTTTGGACTGGTATAGAAGTTTGAGAATTGTTCTCAAGCAGGAGAAAAAGGATTATGTCTTGGAGAATCTACTCCCTCGGAAGGCACATGCTTCCAATGCTCCACATGCTGAAAGAAATGCTTACCAGAAGCTAGGGGTGTCCATGCTGAACAAGATACCCGACCCGAAACAAGACCCGACCCGAATTTTACACATATTCTTGTTCGGGTCTCAACGTGTTTCGGGTACCACTTGCTATTATTATTTTCGTGTTCGGGTATTGTTTACTATCCTTGTTTCCGTGTTCGGGCTCGGGCCTGAGCCCAAAATAGGGAAACAAGCCCAAACACCTCAGACATCAAGAATCAACGACTGATACACCTAAACCCTAAGCTCGATGTCGTTCTCCCTCTTGCGCTTGACGATCTCGCCTCCCTCTATAGTCTACTCCGACGTCTACTGCGGCCACCGCCTCTCCGACGCCCTCCGTCTCCATCACCGAGTACTCTCCAATATCTTGAGAGCCTCTTGGTCCTCTCCATTCTCGAGCTTCTGCTGCAAAAGCTTCCTCATTGCGTGGACTGACTCGGGGTCTGATTCAAGGAGCTCTGTCAACGGCGAGTGCTGGGATTCTTGGCCTTCCTGGGCTTGTCCTTGGGTCTCTTCAAGACTCGGAGATTACTCCTTTTCAGCAATTGCCGGAGGAGGATCAGCTCTCGCCGCAGATTTCTCGCTGCTAAAGACGAAGGAAACCGCGGCTCCGGTGAGGGCGGCAGCTCCGGCGCAGTTTTGGAGCTTTTTGAGAATTAGGTTCTTTGGGGGATTGCCGGAGTGAGCAACGGAACAAGCCTTGATTGTGTTTCTCTTCCTGAGGCTTGGGAGTAGGGAAGTGAACGATTGAAGGAAGAGGTCGACTGAGGAGCCCGACGGAAGGAGGTTTACTTTTGACTTCTATGTTGGTTTTTCGCTTATGCTGCAAAGTCTTACCCGGGTTGGTGGTCGCTATCCTTTTTATAACCATCTAATGAGTGTGCTCAAGGCATAATGTTGGTCGCCGCTGGCCCTTTTAGGAGTTGTTTTGCTAGACCATTATTTTAGTTGGATAATACCCTCCCTGGTTGTACCCCATTCGAACACGGTTATGCCAAAGTACCTAGATCATGTGTAAAAATTTAGGCTCTCTTGGCTGAATTGGTTTATCAACCACTTGTTGATCTGACTCATTTAATTTTGGTCAGGAAACTCTATTTGTTGATGGGCTACAAACATGTTCGACGAAATGCTTCAGTGAGCCTAAACGTATACAGAGATCAAAGCAGAACATTTGATTCTTGGAGAGGGGAAATTTCTGGTGTTTGATAGCTTTCCATGGAATGAGAGGACCAAGTATTGTCTTACTTCTGAGGTAAATTTACGCTTACTCTAATTGGGTTTTTACAAATGTCCGTCTGGTTTGTGACAAGTTCTTTCTTGGATTGCCTATGAATCTGCAAATTAGACTATATCTCTAGAAGAAAGCTCAGTTCAAGAACTTCTACAAACATGCCAGTTGTTTAAATATCTCCATTCGTCTGTTATAACTTAAATATGGAATGCTTGGCAGGTTTTAACTTGTGCTCATTGGCTGGTTCTAGGGTGCTGATAAATGCTACAATAGTCTAGGATGGAAAAATAAATTGGTCTCCTTAAGATGTTGTTTCACAGTTTTTGTGACTTTTTGCTGATTTTAGTGTTTTGCGTTTTTATGATATTTGACCTAGTGCTCTCTATGTCAATAGTCTAGATAATGCCATTGAGACATATAGTCAGCTTCTGGCCATTCTTTAAGTGCAGACTAAATCTGCAGGAGTTGGAAATAAGTACAGCAAGGTACTGTTTTGATTTGCCTACACATGGTATATTTGATGAGACCTTTCCAAGGAGGAGATTGGTAACCTGGTGGTTTATATCTTCTGAATGTGCCGAGATGGGAATAACCCTTCTTGCTCAATTTAGTTCTTGTAATCTCTTTCGGTACAGAGTTAATCTCTTCCCTATAACCGATTAGAATTGTATAAAGAGACAACAATATATCTAATTAATAATTTTTACTTTTCATGTTTTGCAACTGACAGAATAGAGGGCAACACAAGAGTTTGGAATTGGATACTTGGAATGATCTAGCTAACGTGAACACCAGCAGTTTGTCACAATGGTGTGATACTGAGGTCTGTCTTTCGAAGTTGGAAGCTATCAGCCCCTTTTATGCTTCTAGATGGCACTCTACCGGTACGTTAAGTCTGTCTCTCTCTCTCTCTCTCTCTCTCTCTCTCTCTTAGTGCATCTCTTCTTTGTGCATTAATTTGGAATTTTTTTTCTTTGTATATGTTTTTTTTCCTTCTTTTGCTTTTTGGAAATCTATTTATAACCATACTAACTGAGCTTTTGCATGTATAGCTAATTCTTCTAAAGAGTGGAAACATCTTTCACTCAATCCTCATGGATGTTGTGTTGTAATTCTTTATAGCATTTTCACCGAGTTATGGCTATTATGGTGCACTAAGTGTTATTGATTTGCTTCTGGTAGGTTTACTATACCAAGCTACACCAAGACGCCCTGAAGTTGTTTAGGGAAGCACTAATTGACTGTGTTTTGCGGGACATTGACGGCTTTTTTGTTGGTTGGTGTTGTAATTTTGGGATTCAGCAGTTTGAAATTTTTAATGTCAAGATTGCAGATGAGATGCTTATCAAGAATAATGATTTTAATTAATGTCTTGTCAACTAGTGCAAGCATGAGACTTGTTGAGCATGAAGCTACCATTAGAATGTAGTGATCATTAAAAAACGTTATCTTTAATTCGAACTTTTTTCTATGCTTCGATCGTGCTGTTTGTGAAGCTGGAGATAAGGGGCGGAAGAGGAGTTGTTTGTCATGAGATTGGGCCAAAAGTTGTAAAACCAGAAGAGTTTTAGGTTGAATATTGAATGGGATCCGAGGGCTCAATTGCAAGATTTGGTCTATTAGGTAGAATTGCAAGAAAAAAAAAGGGCTAAAAACAATATGAAACATGAAACCCGACCCGAAGACCCGAACAAGAGACCCGACTTGATATGTTCGGGTCATGTCCAGGTCTGTTCGGGTCTTGGTCGGGTAATCACCCAAATGCTGTGTTTCGGGTCGGGTCGGGTATCAATGATACCCAACCCAACCCGGCCCGTTGACACCCTACTAGAAGCATAAAGATGATGCATTGGATGCATCTTGTCTAATGCTAGCTACCATGAACTCAGACCTTCAAAAGCAGGTTGAGAACGTAGATGCTTATGATATGATCATGAACCTGAAAAATTTATTTCAGGAGTAGGCATGCACTGAAAGGTACCAAACGGTAAAAGCCTTAATTGAGTGCAAGCTAGCAAGTGAGAGCTCAGTTAGCCCACATGTCATAAAGATGATAGGTTATATTGAAAACCTGGAGCAACTGGGCTCTCCCATTAGTTAAGAATTGGCTACTGACATTATTCTTCAGTCACTGTCTCATGATTATGACACGTTTGTTATGAACTACAACATGCATAATCTGAATAAGACTTTAACTGAGTTGCATGTGATGCTCAAAACTGCTGAGCAGAACACAAGAAGGATCCTACCCCTGATGTTCTCATGGTTCAGAAGGGGAAAGGGTTTAAGAAGCCAAGTATGGTCAAGGGTAAGGGTAAGGGCACTAAGCCTAAACCCAAATCCAAGACTAAAACAGGTCCGACTGCTGATGTTGTCTGCTTTCATTGTGGAAACAAGAGACACTGGAAGAGAAATTGCAAGAAATATTTGGAGGATCTGAAGAAGAAGGGAAGTGAGACTTCCACTTTAGGTATTTATATTATAGAAGTAAATGTTACTTCTAGTTCTACTTCATGGGTATTAGATACCGGTTGTGGTACTCACATTTGTATGAATGTGCAGGGACTGAAACGAAGTAGAACACTGGAAAAAGGTGAAGTGGAACTACACGTTGAAAATGGAGCAAGAGTTGCTGCATTAACCGTTGTTGACACCTGATTTTTAATCATCTTTTGCGTCGATTTTATTTCTGAAATTAATTAAAAATAACAAAAAAAGTCATAAAATTACAAAATCAAGTTTGGAAGCCTTGGCCTAGCCTTAGGAATCAATTTTGAACAAAAAAATATTTTTCAAAATTTTTAATATTTTTCGAATTTATTTAATTATAAAAATATCCAAAAAATCAGAAAAATACCATTCATGGTCAGAAAAATGTACAAAAATAGTCAATAATTTTATTTTAATTCCCTTTTCAAGTTGGTCCTATTAAATCTTGAAAATTCGACTCGGGTAACTATGTTGCTTCACAAACATAAACACGAATCGAGCCTAAAAATTACCTTTTGAGTCCCCTAATTTTTAATTTTCACTTTTCATAAGCCATGACATTATAATCTAGAGCCTTGAAGTGCTATTGGGTCAATTAGGCCTTCAATTTGATCAATTTTGATGAAAAGGACCTAATTGCACAAATTTCTTTGCGATTTAGTCCCCGGTTTCGCGAATCTTAAAATTAAATTCTCTCTAGGGACACCCATGAAAATCAAACACCCCTACCCTATAGTTTTTGTCATGCCGAATCCATTGGTGGCTGTTGACACCTAAATTTTGATCAACCATTTTTCCTTTATTTAAAAAAATTCATAGAAAATCTATAAAAAGTTGAAAAATTGAAAAATCAATTTTGGTGACCTTGGCCAAGCTAAATGAACCATTTTGACCAAAAAAATAATTTTCATAATTTTCATTTTTTTTAATATTTTCGAAAAATAAAAAAAAGAAAAGAAAAGAAGAAAATCAAGAAAAATAATATTTGAGGTCATAAAATATATAGTCAGTATTTTTTATTTTCTTTACTTTAGGACCTCATAAAACAGTAAAATTCAAGTTCGATTTCGGGTGTTCTCTGATCACCATAAAATTGAATTTGACAAAAATATTAGTAATGATTAAAAGGAAAATGAGTGAAAACATCATCATTTAAAAGGAAAAGGGGACTAATCATTTTGTATTCACTTTTGATTATTTTATTATTATTTTTACTTTTTAGTATTTTATTTTATTATTATTTTATTATTTTATTTTTAGTATTTAGTCACCTCCCCCCATCATTCGTGCTCTCCTTCCTCTCCTCCTCCTCCTCCTTCTTCTTCTTCTTCTTCTTCTTCTTCCTCTCCCACGCTCATTTTTTTCCCCATATTCTCTCTTCCATTTTTTTTTTGTCATCACACTACCACCCTCCACATTTCTTGCGTTTCCGGCCGATTGGACCGTTGGATCGAGCTGTTTTTTTGTGTACAAGGTCTTCTTGATCCCTTCTTCATATCCACCGTTCGGATCTTTAAACCAATCTCTCAAAGTGGTCGTACAGCAACCAAATCAGAAGCTGTTCCAAGCGTGGGAACTGTATATCCGCCGACATTTCTTGAGTTTCCGGCCGATTGAACCGTTGGATCGAGCTGATTTTTTGTGTACAGGGTCTTCTTAACCCCTTCTTCATATCCACCGTTCGGATCTTTAAAAAGATCTCTCCAAGTGGTCGCACAGCAGTCAAATCAGAAGTTGTTCCTGCCGCGGGAACTGTTCATCCGCCGGTATTTCTTCAGTTTTCGATCAATTCGACCATCGGATCGAGGTAAAATTTTTTGTATAATCTCATCTCAATTCTTTCTTCATCTTCACCGTTCGGATTTATGAAAATAGTTCAACGTCCTCCTCATCCGAGTTCGGATTATTGTTTATTTTGTATTTTTTCGTGTTTACTATGTATTTATCTTATATCATAGCATTTCATGCATCATATAATTAATTTTCATTGTATTGCATCTAATAAAAGTGTGCATTTTCTACATTTTACTTATTAGACCCAGAATCGGAAGGCCGAGCCTCCTGTTGGTGTCTAAATATTTACTGTATATTTACTTTATGTTATTTCGTCTATCAGACCCAGAATCGGAAGGCCAAGCCTCCTATTGGTGTCCAAGGCATTTTATTCATTTATTTTCTGCAAATTATATTGTGCTACCCCAGAATCGGAAGGCCGAGCCTCCTGCTGGTGGTTTATACCCCCACACATTGTTGCACGAGCACCGACGGACTCCGACGTCGTAAAATTCACCGGATCCCATCTCCTTTGCTTATGTTTATGTTGTATAATGACTTAATATCTTCTTTATTTTTTTACATTGTGTTGCGTCCTATAAAAACAAAAACAAAAAAAATGCTAGATTGGATGGCTGCAGATGAGCCACGTGTCGTGATTCGGTGATTTTCAGAATAAAAAATATTTTTAACATTAAAAGAAATGAATTTCGAATTTTACAAAAAATTAAAAATGATTCGATTGTCACCGAGACGCCACGTGGCGAGTTAGGGACCGTCAGTTGGGATTTATTTTCAGAAAATTTAAAAAAAAATCAAATAAAAAAAAATTTCAAAAAAATGAATTATTAAGGAAAAATTCAAAAAAATTGAGAAAAATTGCAGAAAATTCAATCAACTTAGGTACCGAAAGGGCGTCAATTCTGACAGTTGACGTAACTAAGTCCCCGAACCCATTTCTCTGGTTATCGTAGAATTGAATAGAAACTCCCGACTATTCAATAGGGTGGTCCAATCATACCCTCCAAAAAATGATTGGTGGCGACTCCATGGCATGCACACTTAACACATGTCACTAGACCACACTGAAGGTCGACTACGTATACCTCCGTTGCGATTTGGGTAACGGGCCTTGGGAGAGGCCCGCGTCCGACCAGACAGGACGGCCCATTAGCCCTCGAGAGCCCACGGCGAACCTCGAGAGGGTCGCGACAGTGGCCTCCATTTGGACTGATTTGGTCGTTTGGGCCTCGATTAGGCGAAAATCAATTTCGGATCCTAGGCATAATTTGGGGTTTTTATAAAATTCCAACTCAATCGTTCACGAAAATACTCATTTAGATGGAAAACGTGCCAAGGAATCCGATTTTAGCATCAATTTCAGGAAAAACGATTAATTTAGGGCTCAATTGGGAGAAATTTGATGACCGGATCGGTCGGGTCGGACCCGACCCGACCCGACCCGACCGAACTGGGTCTGCAACTTTGGCGTTTTTCCCTCACGTACAGGGTACAGGGACAAATCGGCAGAGAGGGAGGTGGCGTCGCGCAACAGGAACCCAGAGCACGGCCACCTTTTCCAGACGACGTTCAGGGCGTGATCGTCCTCTCGGATCGCCACGGCTCGGGGTATAAGGTCGGAGAGAGAGAGGGAGTCGAAGTGGGGGGGGGGGGGGGGGGGGGGGGTTTCACGATTTCAAAAGATTTTTGGGAGAGGGGGAGAGATCCGAAGGAAATAGAGAGATTCGAGGGCGAGAGAGGGTAGTCCGGCACCCGTCGAAGCCTCTCCGGCCTTCAGAGAACTCGAGCCACCACCGTCGAAGCCTCGGACCGCCGACGACTCTCGGCCAAGGTACCCCATTTTCTTACTCTGTTTTTTTTACACACTGTGGGTTTAGGTCCGAATTTGTTCCCGACAAAACCGAGCCAAAATGACCGTATACCGACGTTAGTTTAGGGCTCTATAGTGACGTGTGGTGTTGGTTCGCCTCGGTTTAGCCTGAGTTCCTTCATTTCCTGTTCGAACGCCGATTTTTCCGACGCACACCAACTGTTTGACAAAATGTCCGTCGGTAGTTTTAAAGCACAATGGCCACGGCCGAGTCTCGTTTGAGCATTTTTTGCCGCATTATTGTCCTTAACATGTTCTGGAACCGAGTATAAGCCCTGTGTGACTCTTATTTTGCATCGAAACTCGCCGGAAAACCATGGACGGAGCTCCACCTTGCTCGAGCCGAGCCGTGAGCTCACACCGGCGAAGTCGGCGATCGCCGAGGCCTAGGCGACCTCAGGTAAGCTCCTAAACCACCATTGGGTGCTCCTTGAACGACTGAAACAGAGCTTGGTCGCCAAAAAAATTTTCTGCAAATACTCACCGGCGCCGGTTCGGCGGGGGGTTTGTTCGGCCGTTTTTTGTCTTGTTCGTTGCCATGTTTTTTATGTATGTGGATGTGGGATGTTGGGGGTTCGAGATGGTGTCGAAATCGCGGCGTTTCCGCGTCGTTTGGACGTCGGAAACGCATTTCCGGCGAGGCGCCGGCGAGTATCGCCGGCGCCGGTCTTCTTCCCCGGCGAGGGAGTTGACCGGTTAACGTTGGTTGACCGGTCAACGACGACGTGGCGTGCCACGTAGGCGCCACGTCAGCCGCCGGGGAGTTCCCTAAAAAAAATAATAATAATAAAATGAAAATAAAAAAACCCTAGATCGGACGGTGGGCGAGGTGCCACGTGTCGCGATCTAAGAATTTTCAAAATTAATAATGATTTTTGAATAATAAATGGCTTTTCAGAAAATTAAAAAAAAAAACCTAGATCTGACGGTTTGTATTGCGCCACGTGTCACGATCTAGGAATTTATCAAAATTAAAAAGGATTTTCAGAAAATAAAAAAGATTAGATCTGACAGATACAATTTCGCCAAGTGGCGATCTGTGGGTCGTCCGATCTAGCTCAAGATCGGACGCACCAGGAGAGGCCACGTGGCGAATTGTGGACCGTCCGATGGGGTATTTTCGGATAAATTAAAAAAATGATAAAATAATAATAAAAAATTCCAAAAAATCAAAACGGTGTCATTTTAGGCCGGTTCTCGACCCGTAGGGTCGGGTCGGGCCGGGCGCCCGAGAGGCTCGGGCCGGGTTTGACCCGGTCCGGAAAATGTTTTTTTTAATATAAAAAAAATTCGAAAATTCAATAAAAAAAATAGAAAATCATTAAAAAATAAATAGAAAATCATTAAAAAATTAAAAAAATATTGGAAAAATTCTGGAAAATTCCAAAAAATAGGAAATGGCCACAATCAACTGGCCATGACCTATTTTGGTCTTTCGAACCCCAATATTTTCAAAATGACGATTTTGCCCTTTTGGCAAATCGTCTCCCAAAAATTCCAAGAAAATTCCAAAAATTTCAGAAAATAGGAAATGACCACAATCAACTGGCCATGATCTATTCCAGGTCTTTCCAGCCCAATATTTTCAAAATGACGATTTTGCCCGTTTGGCAAATCGTCTCGCAAAAATTCCAAGAAAATTCCAAAAATTCCCAAAAAATAGGAAATGGCCACAATCAACTGGCCATGACCTATTTTGGGTCTTCTATACCCTAATCTTTCCAAAATGACGATTTTGCCCTCTCGGCAAATCGTCTCCCCAAAAATTAAAGAATTCCCGAAAAATCCCAAAAAATAGGAAATGGCCACAATCAACTGGCCATGGCCTATTTTGGGTCTTTCTTCTTTCCAAAAATAACGATTTTGCCCTTTAAGCAAATCGTCTTCCAAAAATTGAAGAAATTCATAAAATTTCAGAAAAATCCCAGAAAATAGGAAATGGTCATAGTCAATTGGCCACGACCTATTTTTGGTCTTCTAAAACCCGACCCTTTTCAAAAATGACGATTTTGCCCTTTAGGCAAATCGTCTCCAAAAAAATCAAGGAAATCCTGAAAATTCCAAAAAATTCAGAAAATGGGAAATGACCACAACCAACTGGTCAAGACCTATCTTTGGTCTTTCGAATCTCGATCTTTTCAAAAATGACGATTTTGCCCTTTAGGAAAATCGTTTCTCGAGAAATCCCAAAAAATCCAAGAAAAATCTCCAAAATAGGAAATGGCCAAGATCAACTGGCCATGACCTATTTTGTTTATTTCAACTCCCAAACCTCCCTAAAATTGACGATTTCGCCCTTCGAGCAAATCGTCCCCAAATCTTCTCAGTCTACCCTTGGTCCTAAATCACATATTCCCTAAGCCCTTAAGGCTATACTAGGAGGCCATTGATTTGACTTGATGTGCATTGACGTGGTTCATTTATGCACTTGATTGCGCTTTCCTTATATTGATTGTGATTTGATAGGACTAGTCTTCCAATCTGCATGAAACCCCTTGAATCAGACTTACCTCACCCAAAAATTGCGCATGTATGAAATCTTAGTTAGGAAAATCACTCGCGTTAGGTACCGAAAGGGCGTTGGTAATGACACCAACGTAACCAAGTCCCCGAACCCTAAATCTCTGGTTCCGCAGAACTGATCGATCTCTCCCAATCGATTAGTGAGGTTTCCAGTCCACCTTCCAAGAAGGACCGGTAGCGACTCCAAATGCATGCACACATAGCACATGCCACCACGACCACACCAAGGTCGAATGCGATTGACTCTTATCGTCGAAACCCGCATAAAAATTAACTCCCGTTGCGATTTGGTATGGGCCTGGGAGGGTCCGCGTCGAGAAAGCCCGCGATCCACTTTGTCAGAGTGGGGGCCCGATTCGACAATCCATTAGCCCGTAAAAGAATTTCGGGTCGCGACAGACTGGCGACTCCACTGGGGAAAAAGAAAGTGCCACTTAGGCCGTAATTAAAACGCTGAGTGATTTTCTGACTTGTCCTCTGCAGGCGCTCTTGAAAGTGAGGTAAGTCCGCTTATGATAGGTGTTAAATATTTTTGCAGATTAGAGTGATAAGGGGAGTAGTCTGTGATTAACGTTGTTTTATGCAGGTTGGGCGTAGGAATGTATGATTGTGTGGATGTTTTATATTGAAGTGATGATTGTTAAATAAGATGTATGCTTATCGCTTTAGCACGACACCGAAGACACACACAACCGCGCCTAAAACCCCGGGCACCCCCTTTAGGAAAACAATATAAGGAATTGAAAATGGAATCTCCATGAGGAAAAGCATGGGGTAATCCACTTTCCAATTCCGCTCACTTCGAACTATGGATCGGGCCCAATGCAACGATAGTTGTGCAATGGAATCAGCCCTTTCTAGAACTCGAGGAGGGAACCTTGGCCTTAGGTACCAAACCCAATCTTTTGATTTTTAGAGTCAAGCCTCACTTGTCTCATGCGCATGTGTGTGGATGGTTGGTATACCTAAAGCCAGAATTCATTAAGTACCGCTTGTGGTAAGGTCCTTCCATTTCTATTTAATCTGTCTACAATCTTTAATTTCGCGCAACATGCTGCATTCATCAAATCCAATGGTTGAGTCCAATTCCATTTTATAGTATGGATAGGGTAGAGATGGTCTCCCCAAGTCGGTCCAAGATCCCAGAGATATTCGAGTACGAGCGACGTGCCATCCGTCATCGAGCTACCGAGACATTCAACGGATTCCACTCCTTCCGATTTATCCAAGGGAGGGCACTTACTGGACGCAACCTTATCCGAGGAACGGACTGTTTCTACATCAAGTGAGTTGAAGAGTCAACTACTTGTTTTGACAGTCTAGCTGCGGTATCGGGAAAAGTGAGTTTGAGCTATATAAGGATGACACATGTCCTGCCTTATGCTTAACTCGGATATTAAGTGACAAAGGGATTTAATTTGTGTGATTGGTTCTAGTGCAAGTGGGAGACTATTAGTGGTCTGCCCTAGGAACCGATCAAGGTTGATACTCTAAAATTGGTTGTGAATCAGGTTGTGTCGGGAAACCGACCTTCACTATACTTAGGTAGTTATAATGTCTTGCTAGAGACCGCTTATGACTTGTGAGCCAAAAGAGTTTTGAGCACACTGCTAATGTCTAGTGAACCTACAGGGTCACACACAATCATGAACTGAGCTCTTATTTTCTCTAGCCCTCAATCTGGTTAAGAAGTAGATTTGATCTATTCTCCTTATACCGAACATACGAGTTATAAGATAACGATTAAACGCATGATTGAATTGATCGGGAAAGGTTCCTGATTCCATTCGGAAAAAATTCCCGATTCAATCTAGTGAAAAGTTCCCGATTCAAGTCGGTATGAGTTATCGAATCAATTTGGGAAATTGTTCACTGATCGGTAAAAGTTACCGAATCAAGAAAGTTGTTCTCTGATCGGTAAAGTTATCGAACGTATATTGGGGATATATAGATAGCTCGAAGAAGGGTGAAAACAAAAAGACACTTTTGAGTTGTTCTTTCGTGAGAGAGTCTCAAAGAAAGAAAAGACGGCCATCAGAGAAACTCCAAGATCATATAGCTAGCATTTGGATCGTTGGGGATTGTTGTTCGTGTGTGTGGATACCGGTAGAGGTGCAACACTTGGGGCATTAATCCAGACACAACCGATTGTCAATTTGTTGCCGATCGAAAAAGGTACGTCTCGAATCTATTATGATTTCGATATTCACATGGATCCTGTATTTGGGTTTCGTTCCGCTGCGTTTTTGAAACCAGGAAACCCATCAGTAAGAGGTCACCATCTTCCACGAGATCACGAGTTTAATATCCTTTTCATGAATGGATATTTGCAATGTGCATGGCTCGTGCAAGCTGCGTCATAATTCGTATGGAGAGATTTCATAACTAATGACATCTCAGTGGGGCCGTGATCACATGTTCGCAAATCTCGAAACCTTGGGTTGTCATGCCGGTGTTATGACGTACTTTGTGGTGAAATCCAAGCATTTCATGATAGGTGTAGGACCGTCCGAAGCGATTTTTATTTCAAATTGTTAATTTTCTCCTTTCTTTTCAATATTTATCTTTCACTAAACGAACCGGATTTTCGAAAAACTTATCCACGTGGCTATTTTAATTACTTTGGAAAGAATCCCAAATCTTATGGTTTTATATTAAAATACTTGATATGTCTCAGAAAATAATATTTTTTTTTTCGAAACGAATCGTTAAATAAATTTTTGTGGGCTTTAATATTATTTTCATAATCGGTACAAGCGATCATATTGATCTTGTAAAATTTGCTTTCTTGTGAGGCTAACTAGTAAGACAACTCTTCTTCCGTTAAGATTACTCTCGGCGAGTAAGATGTCATGATTTTAGCATGCGATATGTAAGTTAAGATTATACAATGCTTAATCGCTCAAGTTGACCCGATAAAGACCCGCTATTGAAAATTAGATATCCTTTAGTTTGATTAATTAATAAGAGAATAAAGAATTTGAAAAACAATATCTCAACTACCAAATTCTCGAAGTTGTCAAAACAAAGGCAGTGTCACACGTCCCAATGAAAGCTGAGTTTCCCGATCATGACAGCCGCCGCCGACCTCCTCGTCCCACCTAACCTAACCGTAGTTAACGGATACAGTTAAAACGGTTGGGAAAAGGCGTCAACGTGCAGCTGCAGCTTGCAAGTTGGCCTCCCTGTCTGTCGCATTCTTGCAACCGAGGCAACGGCAGATTCTATCTTCATCTTCACAGAGACCTCAACCACCTAAAGGTTCATTGCGACGCGACTAGCCACAGAGTCACTTGCAATTGCAAAATTGCAAGACAGATTGAGCATTTTCGTTTTTTATTTTTTTTTTGCGCGTGTGCAGGAA
The DNA here is from genome assembly GCA_021437785.1 of Rhodomyrtus psidioides. NCBI lineage: Eukaryota > Viridiplantae > Streptophyta > Magnoliopsida > Myrtales > Myrtaceae > Rhodomyrtus > Rhodomyrtus psidioides. Next base: position 3,015,619 of record JAILYB010000022.1, on the reverse strand, counting down.
GATAAGACTTGCAGAGATTGTAATAAGTGCGCGTAGCGAGTTTCACAGGTGCTACTTCGAACAACAATAAGTTAATTACTCCGACCGTAACTAACGACTAACGACGTCGAAACCCGACATTACTCGTTTAGTTTAATTCAAAATTCACGTGATTTTACGCTTTCTCGCTTATTTTGGACGAGAAGAATGCCCGCTCACTGCGAAATGACGAAAACAACCCGTCACGAAAGCGATATCAGTACAGGAATCAACTGATCATCTTCACCATGGTCGCTCAGAAAACGCCTAATCCTGTTCACTTTCACCGGTTAAAGTGAAAGCAAGCTGATGACAACACTGAGAAAGGAGGGAGGGTGGGGGTCTCTTTACGCTATCTTGGGACTAGAGATAAGAATATTCTCTCTTTCTTTTTTTTCCCCTCTTTTAATCGACTCATCTTCTCAGCGTACGACGGTGGATTTGTCCGCAGCCTGGGATGTAAATATTTTTCATCTTCCTGAGGGAAGAAAAGAAAGTGGGCTTGCTTCGCTGCTATATCTGCTTTTATTCGCAACAGTGTAGTGTGTTCTTATTGCTTGTGATGCTGCAGCAGGGCGTGAAGACTCTGTTTCTCGAGGATTGTTACTCGAAGTGGACTAGTCGCGTACGACGGCATGTTTCCCGAGCATAATTGAACACGATTTTGAATGCATAAGTTAGAATGTGGTGAAAACTTAAATACGACTCCATTGCTCGATTTCACGTGAATGCAGCTGCGATTTACTTGTCAAGATTCCTAATGAGCAAAAACAGAGGAGCAACCGTCGCTGTATTAAGGCTTCAGTCATTTCGTGCACGCTCGATATTTTCAGTCATTTTGTGCACGCTCGATATTTCGTGCCGTCGATACGATTCTCCCTTGGTTACCATGTAACCCGATCACTTATATTCAATCCCGGAAAAAGAAAGAAAGATTAATGGGGTGACGCAGAGAGAAGCGAACTTGGAAAGCAATTCCAAAGGAATACTCGAATTTGATTAATGATAACGTAAAATTACAAAAAGTGGACGTCCTTTTTATAGATAGGACTCCTAGAGGAAATAGAATTATTCAAAGGTAATATAAAACAAATCTAATCTAATCTATTCAAACGGAATTGAAATCAAATATCGCGATTATCTATAACGCTAAAATTCTTAAAATAGAAAAATATCTAAAACTCTATCTAAAATCGTAATATTGCGTTTTTTTCGAAAATTGTATGCCATTTGTCATGCATCACTAAATTAACAGCTCGTGTAATATTTGCAAGTAGATTCTCGCTGTTAATACGGGTGAAGCAGTGTGCTACACTACGCGCCAAAATCCTAATCCATTCCCCTGTTTCATAAAAAGATGAAGCGTGATCTCGGTGTCTGCATACATACATATGCATGTGAGGTTACTGACAAAATTCCACAGTCCACAGAAGCCGCAATCGCACGCACTCGCCACCCCACTCCACCAATCCTGTCTTCCAATCTCCCGTGATCTCTCTCTCTCTCTCTCTCTCGCGTTCCTCGCCCATAAAAGCATCACCTTGGAGACCATCCAAACATCGTCCCTAAGAAACCAGCCACTCACGAGGAGATAGTGTTGAGCTTAACCACTGAAACACGCGCCGAAAATCCATCCAGTGTCTAAGGAAATGAAGCGGCACTTCCCCTTCACCGTCACTCTCCTCCTACTCACCACCCAACTCCCGCTCCGCCGATCCGCCAGCCACGACTACGTCGACGCGCTGTCCAAGTCCATCCTCTTCTTCGAGGGCCAGAGGTCGGGTTGGCTGCCGCAGGACCAGCGGATGGCGTGGCGCGCCAGCTCGGGCCTCGGTGACGGGTGGACGCACCACGCGGACCTGACCGGCGGGTACTACGACGCGGGCGACAACGTCAAGTTCAACTTCCCAATGGCCTTCACAACGACCCTGCTGTCGTGGAGCGTGATCGAGTTCGGCGAGATGATGCCCCCGGCCGAGCTGCGCAACGCTCTGGTGGCGGTCCGCTGGGGCACCGACTATCTCCTCAAGTCCATCTCTCAGCTGCCTAACCGGATTTTTGTGCAGGTAACAATGAAATCTATACATTTTCACTTACTTCTCTATGCCGTTTGTGGTGATTAAAAAGAGCGTACCTTTACTGTGTGCTCTGATGCAATCTATCCACGCTGGGTCTCCTCCTCCTATGACAATGCAGAGATGTTCATTCTTAACCTAAGGCGACGAGACTAGTTTATTTTTTAAGTGAAACGAACCAAACCTTGGTGTCCGCCCAATTTTGCATTGTTCATGCAAAAAAAGAAACTACATTTACATAGATAAGGGAGAACATTTGTAGAGTTTAAGGTAACGGAAGCTCAGTGCAAGCCTTAGTTTTTCGTGAGATCTAACTTAGTGAGTTTAATAACAGTAAGTCAACTATTCACCATTGCTTTTTGCGCCAACGACAAGATTCATCGTTCCATTTTGCTCTCTTTTTAGCGACCCGATTCAGCTATTCGGTTAGTGAGAAAGACAAGAATATATGGTTAGCTCCCTTTCCGCTCATGACGAGCGCAGCTCGTGAGTTTGTCTTGTTTTGACGTGCGAGTCCATCTCTTTTTTCCTCTTTCTTCTCAAAGCTCTCTGAAAATCTGGCAGCCTAGGGAGAAAATACCGACACTTACTGTTTTGCGTTCGATAAAAAAATAATGATGAAGTTTGTTTTGGCAGAAAGAAAATGCCAACATAATTTTCGGCGCGAGAAATCATAATCTACTTCACTTGCATAAGACGCCGAGCTGCACTGCACATCATCAACAGGGGCAATCGACGATCGAGTAAATTTAACTCTAGAAAAGTTGAAACATGCTTGGAACCCCCTTGAAAATTTTGGTCCTCAATCTTACGTTCCATTCTCAGAGCAAAAGCATTAATGATATTTCTAGGATGGGCATCGCAAATTCGATGACAATGGCCGGTGAATTCAAGCGACGGCTTTGATAAATGGGCGGTTTTGTCGCGCAGGTGGGTGATCCAAATACCGACCACAACTGCTGGGAAAGGCCAGAGGACATGGACACCGCGAGAACAGCTTACGTGGTCGATGCCCCTAATCCAGCTTCGGACGTCGCCGGGGAGACCGCGGCGGCTCTGGCGGCGTCTTCCATGGCGTTCCGGTCATCAGACCCGGGATATTCCGAGACCCTCTTGAGAAACGCCATCAAGGCATTCGAGTACGCCGACAATCACAGGGGAGCTTACAGTGACAATGTCGATATCAAAGACGGTGTCTGCCCATTTTACTGCGACTTCGATGGGTACCAGGTAAATGCTAATGTGTGCTTTGGTTAGTCCTGTGCTCGGGGTTGTCAATTAAGTCGCTCATAATCACGAGACTAAGCGATCCTATTTAACTAATTTGGCTTCTGGACTTTCTCTTGCTGCAACAGGACGAGTTGTTGTGGGGTGCGGCGTGGCTCAGGAGGGCGACTCAGGACAGTTCTTACCTCGATTATATCCAAGAAAACGGTCAGACACTCGGCGCCGAAGAGAATATCAATGAGTTCGGGTGGGACAACAAGCACGCCGGTCTCAACGTGCTGGTCTCCAAGGTACATAAGAACCCAGAAACTCCAACTTTCTGAACATCTGATCACATTCCATATCCAATGCTTAAATAGGGACCTTACTTAGTGGAATTAGGCCTGGTTTGTTGTTGTAAACATCGAAAGAAATTGGTATATTTTTCAGGAATTCCTGGAAGGCAGCATGTTCTCGCTCCAATCCTACAAGGCATCGGCGGACAGCTTCATGTGCACGCTCATCCCCGAATCATCGACCTCTTACCACATAGACCTCACTCCCGGCGGCCTCATCTACAAGCCCGGAGGCAGCAACCTCCAGCACTCGACCTCCATCTCCTTCCTCCTCCTCGTCTACGCCAACTACCTCGAGCGGACCTCGCAGTCCGCCAGCTGCGGAGGCGTGACTGTGGGTCCAGCCACGCTGCGGCAGCAGGCTAAGCGACAGGTCGACTATATCCTGGGCGACAATCCAAAGGGCATGTCTTACATGGTGGGCTACGGCGAGCAGTACCCGCAAAGGATCCACCACCGCGGGTCCTCGCTTCCGTCCATCCAAGACCGGCCCGAGCCCATTGGCTGCAAGGAAGGATCGGTCTATTTCAATTCGCCGGGGCCTAACCCGAACGTTCTCGTCGGGGCCCTAGTGGGCGGACCCGGCGAGGATGACGCGTTCGAGGACGACAGAGCCGATTTCAGGAAGTCCGAGCCGACCACCTACATCAATGCGCCATTTGTCGGCGTCCTTGCATATTTTGCTGCCAACCCAAATCTCAGCTGATGAAGACTCGTGGGAAGAACACAACTCCTAGGATCGGAGCTCCTTTGTTTTGCGGGAAACATTTCAGTTCAGGGCATGGGAATTACACAGGTCTCTCGTCTTGGGCATACCAAAGAAGGAAGAGGCTATTTCCTTGCTGCCCTCTTTTAGAATTGTTTTTTGTTTTGTTTTTTTTCCAGGACTGGGAGAGTGATTCCTTTTTCATAATTGAATTTTATGAGCCTTGCTTGTCATTGAGGCACAAAGCTTCAAAACAAGCTTAGGGGAAACGGGCATGCCATGTTTCAGAAACATGTCGTGTCTCAGTCTCACGCCACGTCACTCTTGTTATTATTTGCATTTGATATAAGTCAAGGTGTTCTTCGTTCGGGAGTGAACAACCAAGCAGATCGATGGGCTCGATTTATGTTATGAAGTAGTTTTTCTCTGAGAGTCCGTGGCGTTAGGCAGACCAGACTTTTCGTCTGATTCTTTCATAGCTTAATATATCTAAATACAAAATGATATCTTAATTTTCAACAGGTGGAAACCTAACTAGCGACACAAATTCATAAAATAAAAAATAAAAAATTTCATCATGTTGTATATTAAATGTACGTTTTTACACATGCATGATGAATTATTATGTTTCTATAAAAATATGAGTGATCAACTTATTTTTTTCCTATTATGGATTCAAGATTAGTCTTTTTTTTTTTTTGCTAGTTGGATATATTAATTTTGGGTGGCTGGATATATGACTTAAATATGTACACACACATATATATGATAAATTTAAATTTTTTTCTAATTTACTTAATATGTTTAAAATTGATCATGTACGTGTCGAAATGACATGTCGGGATGCTGGACTCGTATGTGGCCGGTGTATCTGGAGCGTTGACCACATGTCAATCGCATGTCGAAGAATGTCGGACACGATGCGGAAACTCCGAAGAGTATCGGTGCTTCCCCAGTAAAAATCGCATGAAAGATTTTCAAGTAATCGTGGGGACTCAGGCGTAGGCTTTCTAGGTTGAAAATATATAGAAAACCCACAACATCTCAAGATCCGTTGTAGTCTAGTTGGTTAGGATACTCGGCTCTCACCCGAGAGACCCGGGTTCAAGTCCCGGCAACGGAATTCTTTTTGCTTTTTTTTTTTAAAATAATTTTCCGTTTATGAATTCATATAACATGCTCCTTCACATGCTAACTTGAAATAGTATGTTAAGCTTCGAGCTTACCGATCCTCAATTCGGCTGAAAGTGTAAAGAAGCAACAGGTTTCTTTCTTGGTGGAGACAAGAGAGTTCCTCATGAGTGAACTTCGAAGATAATGCAACATCTCTCAAGAGTCAAGACCCTCCCTTCAACCACTTCTGTTTCCATCATTTTCTCTCTCCTTTTCTTCCTTGCCGGACCCCGGGCGATCGCGAAACTTCCATGCATGCGGCGAGAAAATGTCGCCTCCGACCACGTGACGAATTCCGATTTGGCAAGCCGTGCTCCGTCGACAAGTGGATCCCCGAAATCGCCTCAAGATCTTCCGGGGCTGAACTATGGCCATCCGCCAGAAGAAACAACAAAAGAGAGAGCTGGAAGAAAACTGAAGCCTCACGTTCACTTTTCCAGAAAGAATCTCTCTCAATCAAACAACTTACCCTGAGTCAAGATGGCCTCATTTTGGCGAACATATTATGGCAACTTGTCCATTTCTCCTAACAGCACGTAGAGAAAACAAACAAATACATCATAGCAATTTTGAGGTCTTCAGTTATTAAAAAAAATAATAATAATAAGCGGTTATGATTGCACTTGTCATCTGAGCCACTTGATGCGAGCCCCTGCCAAGTAAGCAAAGGTTATCATCCACGTGGCGGGGCTCGATTGGGTGGTGCACCGCAGCCTCAAGTGAGACATCTTTAGGAAGTACACTTAGGGGGCAATTATAAAAGAGATCGGTTGAGCATGCGTCCATGTGTGGTTAAGAGAGGCCAAAGAGAGAAGGAGAGGAGAGCGCTTTGAGGAAGTGATAAGATAACACAACAGTTTTCTCGCTTGTCGGGCTGTGTTCCGAGTTCGGCCTGTACGAGCGGAAAATAATGGCCTCAGCTTCTCTCCTCAAGTCATCTCCTGTGCTCGACAAGTCGGAGTTCGTGAAGGGCGGGCAGGCTCTCCGCGTCCCGTCTCTCGCCGCCGTCCGCTGCCTCCCCACCACCGCCCCTTCCGCTCTCACCGTCAAAGCCAGCGCCTACGCCGATGAGCTCGTCAAGACTGCGGTACGTGGTTCGCTTGTCTCCGGATACTACTCACAAGTACATGAGCGAGTCGGGAAACTAACGAGAAAGTTGATACAAATTTGGTGGTAAAGCCTAGAGAGTACATGAATATCGTCACCTTAGACATTCAGACTTTAGCGAAGTGATTGCACAGCTCGTTTAGGAATAGGTGAGAAAAAAATCCGATGTCGTAAGGATTATTCCAACCAAGTCCAATGCAACTTTCTGTTATGTCCCACTCCGACACTCTGATGAATCTACCAAAACATTGATTAAGAAAGCCGGAAACGAGAAAAGGTAGTATCCGCGAAGTCCGCGAAGTCGGCGATATCGTGAAAATAGATATAATCGCAGCTGAGATAACAAAAGGCTGTAAGCTAACGGTCATTTTCTTGATTGGGGTGTCGTTGTATCAGAAAACAGTTGCATCGCCGGGGAGAGGAATCTTGGCCATGGACGAGTCGAACGCGACCTGCGGGAAGCGTTTGGCATCGATCGGGCTAGAGAACACCGAGGCCAACCGCCAAGCCTATAGGACGCTCCTGATCTCTGCTCCGGGACTCGGCCAGTACATCTCCGGTGCCATCCTCTTCGAGGAGACTCTCTACCAATCCACCACCGGCGGCCGCAAGATGGTCGACGTCCTCGTCGAGCAGAACATCGTCCCTGGTATCAAAGTCGACAAGGTAAGTCCCTGTTTACACCGGTTTCAGCTAACAAAGTGTGGCGATGACTGATATGTTTCCAAAGTCTTCTGTTGCATCAAATTATTAGCTAGACTTTAGGCTTTAATAGAGTCAACATGTCGAATCAAAAAAGTATGTGACGCTGACAATATAGCAGCTAGTTCATATTGAATGAAGGCTCATTTGGACATGTAGATTCTGGTGTCTCGGTTATTCTCAGAAAGAACGTGAGATGTTTTTGCCTTTTGGGGACATCAGGGTTTGGTGCCATTGGCTGGGTCGAACAACGAGTCGTGGTGCCAAGGGCTCGATGGATTGGCCTCCCGCTCGGCCGCTTACTATCAGCAGGGCGCTCGCTTCGCTAAATGGTATGCCTTGCATTCGACTGATGTATCTTGTCGCGCGCGGTAGTTCCATTTTGTCTTCGGTTAATTGGAAACTCCATAAATAAACTCCCGAGACGAAAATCTGCAGGAGAACTGTGGTGAGCATCCCCAATGGCCCATCTGCCCTGGCCGTGAAGGAAGCCGCCTGGGGTCTTGCCCGCTACGCTGCCATTTGCCAAGTAAGTCGCAGATTATCCGGGCTCGGTTTATTTAATAATTTTTTGTGCCTTTCACCTAAGTCAATGCCGACCATTTAGTTGATGCAGTCCCACGATAAGACAGACTTGATCAGCTATCTGGTCGGTTCACAGTCTGAGTTTTGACCCATGTCAAAGCCAGCCAGCCAGCCAACTGATGCAAATCATGAGATAGAGTCAATGTGTACATTTGTTGTTCAGCTGCCCGTCTTCAGGTGCATGGGATAAGATTTGGTTGGATGATGGTCAATTTCCTGACAACACTTGTGTTATTTATTGACGATGATGCACAGGACAATGGATTGACCCCAATAGTGGAGCCAGAGATCTTGTTGGATGGAGAGCACGGGATCGACAGGACGTTCGAGGTGGCCCTGAAGGTGTGGTCTGAGGTGTTCTACTACCTGGCCGAGAACAATGTGCTGTTCGAGGGCATCCTCCTGAAACCCAGCATGGTCACACCCGGCGCCGAGTGCAAAGAGAAGGCCACTCCCCAGCAAGTCGCCGAGTACACTCTCAAGCTCCTCCACCGCAGGATCCCGCCTGCCGTTCCTGGAATCATGGCAAGTCTCTCCTAGTTTCCTAGTTAAAGGCGTTTGCTTATTGACTGTCTTCATGTTCTATGACAAGCGCTTCAGACAAATCAGTCCAAGGAATCTATCTTTGATCACATGTGACAATTTTCTTCTGAATCGAGCAGTTCTTGTCTGGCGGGCAATCCGAGGTCGAAGCGACCCTGAACCTGAACGCGATGAACCAGTCCCCGAACCCATGGCATGTGTCCTTCTCTTACGCTAGGGCCCTCCAAAACACCTGCTTGAAGACATGGGGAGGCAGGCCTGAGAACGTAAAGGCCGCTCAGGATGTGCTCCTGCTCCGTGCCAAGGCCAACTCCCTGGCCCAGCTCGGCAAGTACACCGGTGAAGGCGAGTCCGAGGAGGCCAAGAAGGGAATGTTCGTGAAGGGATACGTGTACTGAGGCGGTGCATCAGAACTCCACGAGCACAGAAAATGATCACGGATTTACTTATGATGGCGATGGTGGCGGATGGAGCATTGAAAGCAATGAAGAAGTAGAACTGCTAATTCCCCTCTCTCTCTCTCTCTCTCTCTCTCTCTCTCTCTCTCTCAATTCTCGATGTGTTATATATGAATATACATGCTTGGTGACTATTTTGTTTGTTGATGGTCTGCCACTCTTTAGTTACTTAATAAAACTTCTTGATGACGAGATCGGTCGGGTTTTGTACTTTTATGAGTATGTCCGGTAGCCTTTTCTTCTTCAGGGAGTTTATGTCCGCTCATTTGCAATTTGGTGAAAAATCATATCTTCATCTTAGGAAGAAACTCGAATTGCACGGACGCATGAAGTAAGCTAATTATTGGTCAATCAAAGCATAATGTGCTACTAGTCACTAGTCAGAACCTTAAGTAAACCTGAAAGCCCGGCTTGATTGACCCTGATAATTTAGAGACTAATCGGTTCCGGATATGGACCAGTGATTACACATAACTCAGCAGAAATTTGCACTTAAAGTACTAGTCGCCAGGACTCGGCAAGAAAAGAGGAAAGTTCAATCTTACATCCACATGCATCTATAATCTGAAAGAACCTGGAGTTTCCAATGTTATCTTGCACCGCTGTACCGGTATATATATCGACATGACTGTTCAATCGCTTCACATGGAATTTCTCTCTATTTTTACCCCGAACAAATGTTCATACAAACTCAATACGTGTAGCGGATACTGTTCCACGAGTATAAATTCTAATGCTACTTAAAGAAAAGTAGTCGCTCAAATCAATTGCAGATGGCTCAAGCCAACAATGGGAGTGAGATTCACCTGATCTAACCACAAGGTAAAGGGATGCAGAAACTTTTACTCAGTACAGCTTAACTTTTGTACTTGTGGTGAACAGGAGTTTGACCTAATAATTGAAACAATAAAGCCCAATGACTGAACTCCATTACAGCTGCGCTTTGTACAGAAATTAAGGAAGAAATATAAAATGTAGAAACTTCAGTGTCCTAAGTAAACACATGGAAGCATATGGAACTTGAAGTAAGTGGTAAAAGAAAAAAGATGAATCCTTCACTCAGTAACAGGCAGCATGAGAGTGGCTTGCCCAATACATTCTGCAGCTGTAAAGTAAAATGAAGATGGATTAACAACTTAACTTCTTTCCCAGTCTATGGCTGTAATGAGTCCCCAGTTTCACTATTACAGATGATAAGCCACTCAAAATAAGAGTGGTAACTTAGACTCCGTTTGTTTCGCGGAAACGATGAAAATGTTTTTCATTCATTCATTTTTGCAAAAAGTACAACAGAAAATTTTTAGGAAAATATTTTTCAAATCATTCATTTCCGGCAAAATAAACAAAATCCTTTTATTGGAATTCCAGCCTCCAACCTTTTTTTTTATTGACAACCAATGATTCCTACAAGAGAACGGTGGTTTCACAGGGTAGCTTTGTATCACCTTATCATAGGTCCAGAAATATTCCTCCTAAGACACCCGAGGGAAACTTTTGGTCCTGACCACATATTTGATGGAAGGTCCTGGAGGACCAATCTACAAGGAGGAAAACTACACCTCAAAATTTAGAGGATTGATATGGTTTCACATCAAAGTTTGCACGACTTCCGGCTCTGACAGACTTGCTTCAACATCTCCGCATTAAGAATGGAGAGGAAACAAAACCTTACAATCTAATTTCTCCATTTACTTCACAAACTAGCCTGACTCAAAAATTCACCATCCAGTTAGATAATTCACTTCATTGCCTGGCCATCAACCAATCGTCCATGCAAAAACCGACGTCGAACGCGATGCTGATCCTTAAGTTTATACAGGGTGAAGGAATCACAAAAAGTACTAAAAGTTGCCTGCAATGTAATATTCAACATCCCACTAATTCCATCTAGTGCAACTCTCATATTGCCCCTTGAAAGGCCCCACACCAACTGAAACAAATAGGACAGACAAACCACAAGTTCAAAGAAAAATTTCTCGCCAAAAGAGTACTTTAAAGCGGATCCCAGCAAAACTATCAGTCAACTCACTGTGTTTGCCAGTCACTCTTGGATGTCATAAGTTATTCTATTGTCACGGAGTCCATCAACAATGAAGCTGACAAAAGCCACCATGCACTACGAGTCAATTCTGTTAACTAGTCGTAGCACATCAGAACATTCAGTGAAACACATCAGACTCGTCAGAAATCCGTTCTCTCACCAAAATACAAGCATCCTTATTCCTTCAGAAAGTTAAGTGAATCTCCCAGCTAAAAGGCAGAGATGGTTAACAGGACAAGCAGGCAATCGAAGTGCAGATGCTGCCCGACAAGCAACAAAAGTTTTTCATGCGATTTCTGCTTCCTTTCATACTTCAGCCAAAGCAAGGAAGAGTCAGCCTAGTGACAAGAGTAAATGAAGGCACCAAAGATTTCCCTGGAAGTCATTTCATTACTTTCTTTATCTAATTCAATATGGACAAGATAACGATTCCGATCATACTTCAGATTGCTGAACACTTTGCTCGCTTAGTCAACTTCTAGCACAAGCAGAGTAACTAGCTTTATTGCAACAGCATGAATGAATTTGCAAAGCCAAAATTCAGATATGAATTATTGACAGGAGCAGCTCACCATTGAAAGGAAATGCTTCTAAATTGAACCATCGCTTGACCTAATTATAGAAAATACAGTTTTTGTCGTTCAGTTCTGACTAATTTTCATGCTACCAGGCATATCCTAGGGCTATCTCACTTAAGTGCCCAGAATCTCTGTTATAAAATTGAATGTTATATACAGCGGATGCTAGATTATCTCTTAGATAGTTATCTTACGTAGAATTTAAATTGGACTTATCTAAAAACTAATGGCATCTCTTAGGGGGGGAAAAAAGATCCTAGAACGGTGAGACCAACATAAGGGAGAACGCGATTGGTATAGAAATTTCTCCATACATTGGACACAACTGTCGGATTCGCAAAGCATTAAATCTAGAAATTTACAAAAGGGAAAGGCGGAGGGAGAATATTGTTGAACATACATTCGCTCACTTTTCAGGCTCTCTATCGAAAGATCCAACAGGAACAACGCCAGCAGATTCGTGATTAGAGCCATTCGTTACATCCGTATCCTGTTCCATCAGTTGAGAAAGACAGCCTTAAGTGAAGAAATCAGATTTCACAACATGGAGAACAGAGATTATCTCACAAAAATCAACTCTGAAAGAAGGAACTCGGAGGCCAGCAACGATTGCGATAGACTGCATACCTCGTTCATCAAAGTCTGCCCTCGAGTCCTTTGAGGCCGAGAATTGAGATCAATCAATTCGTCTTCCATCTTGCCATTGCCACTAGAACTAGCATCTTGAACAGGTACTGGAGACGCCTTATGATTCTGCTGGATCTCTTTCATTGCAATCTTAGGAGGCTGATCCTTTTCCCTCTTCAGCTCATTCTGATTATGTGTTTGCAACCCAAACTCTAACCGACCAGGTTTATCCCCTGGAAACTATAAAAGCAGACAAAGATTAAGAAATCTCAATGGCTTTGGCGAATAAATTCGCAATACCCTTTCTCTCTAATGAAAAAGATACAAACCTCGACTCTCTGCCTCAATAAGAGATATCTCCCGTGGGTTCTCTTACCGCCAACATGCACAACCATATCGCATTGCAGGCAGAGGGAGGTACCATCTATCTCACAGTAAAAGAAAGCTGCAGAAAGTGTGTCCAAAACAGACAGCAAATCGAAAACCTTAGCTCAGGAACTCATAATGAAACGCCATCCTGTAACCATGAGAGGAAAACGAACAGAAGAACAATAAAACATTACACATTCATACCAGGGGCATTCTCACATATATCGCAACGCGGGACCTCGCTGGGATCGGCGAGCCCCACGCGCACATGCCGACTCGCCAGCTTGTTACACATATGAACCTGCAACGCCAATTGCCCAGCAATTTACACTTCTGTGAACATCACGGCCATACCCAAGTTTTAAACACAACAAAATCGTCCATCGCACACGAGCTTCGGCACAACAATAAGCATAATTCGACTAATCAGACAGTCGCAACTCCTGGACGTGATTCCGAGAGACCTAAAAAAAATCAATCTTTAAGCCCACTCATGGTAGCAGAAGATCGTCACGCGTCGGATGTACAAAAGAATCTCCATCGGAAATAACCCCGAATAGAGCGCAACAAATTACACGAACGCGACGAAATGAAACGAGACCTTCTCGTCACAAGCAAGGCACAGAGCAGCCTCGTCGGCGGCGCAGAAAAAGATGGCAGCAGCATTCTCGCACACGTCGCAGATCGTCCGCATCTTTTCTTTCTAGCCGTCTCCTCAATCTCCGGTAAAACAATCCGATTCTCTACGGGCTATAGCTAATCTGCTCCATCATCAGCATCTCCTTCTCCGCCTCTTTTTCATTTGTCAGCCCTCTCCGATTCGACAGACACAGCTCACAGAGAAGGGGGGGGCAGAGAATAGGTAAAAATGGCAGTGTCGCAGAGGTTTTCTGATTGAGAAGGTCGATGAAGAATGTCGCCCGGTGTGGACCCTTTAGCTCCCTCGAGCCTTTGCCGTGTCCAAAGTCACGAAATCCAAAATGTAACGAGTTCGCGAGTCTGCAAGGTTATTATCCAAAAACATCACAAGTGCCTAATAAGCCATAAAAGCAAACGAGAAGTTGAGGTCCTGTCCTGTTTGGAGTCTTTGGACAGTTGAAGTGTTTTTTTGGGGGGTACGACCACACGTTCACGGCCACTAGGTTCCACAAAGGTTGGTAAAGGTCCCGCCCCAGTGCAATGTCAGCCACCAGTTTCCATCTCTACCTTTGTCCACACCCCCCCCCCCCCCCCCCCCCCGTCTTCTTTTCTTCTTCTTGCTCCTCCTTTCACGATCTTGAAGGACAGAGCATTTAATGATGTCTGATCTATCCACACGAAGCAACTTTATATCTATCGTACTCGAAAGGTCATTTGGGAGTCGAGTCTGGAATAGATCTGTCAAACAGGCGAATTGTATCGAGTTTGGATTGAATGGAAAATGAGCCAATTCCAGCAACTGTGTTTAACCACAAATATAGTGACTCATTTCGATCTTGCTCATATTCTTAAAATGTTTTTATAAACATAATATAGGAAAACTAGTACCATTCGAAATAAATCGAGTAAGGGAAAAAGAGAAAAAGGAGATAGTTATGGAGATGTATTGTGTCTAAGTAAGTTGCAAATCAATTTAGGAAAAATAATCAACAAAATCATAGACACATTATAATTGTGTCAATTCAATCTTAAATAATATTTTATATTTGCGTCAATTCAATTCTTTCGATCAACTTCAGCCTGTTAGTGCTGACATGGACGCTGAATGGCGCTGACGTTGATGTCGATGATGACATGAATAATTTTTAATAATATTTTAATGATTTTGAATTATTTTATTTTGCTTTTTTTCTTCTTTTTTTCTTTTTCCATTTGTTTTATGTACCTTCTTCTTCTTCTAGCCAGTCCCCAATCTAGCGATCGACAAGAGCCAGAGACTCCACCTCTTCACCTTCGCTCGCCAGAAACTCCACCTCCCGCCGAGGGTGCTCGGCTGGCCCTACGTCGGTGAGACGTTCCAGCTTTACTCCCAGAATCCCAACGTCTTCTTCGCAAAAAAACAGAGCAAGTTCGCAGAAAAATATCAAAAACCTAACAATTGCTCCGAATGCTTGAGATACTCGAAAGTTATTGAGATTGGATGTTCGTGTTTTCTTGAATTTTTTTGGGGTATATTCTGTATTTGGGCAAGCATGCTTCGATAACCAAGACTCACTTACTGAGGTGTCCCTACGTGATGATATCGGTTTATAACTAGATTGGCACAATTACGATAATTTTAAGAATTTTTTATTAATTTGTCCAATCAATTTAGGATCCATGTACGATCCATTTAACATCCATATTATGTTTGGTGTTATTTATAACTTATTAATTGACTCATTTGACAACTAAACCCCTTATGCATGGGTTAAAAAAATAAGTTTATGACCTATTTTGATAAGTCTAGTCTCATCTCGTCTGTCGCGGCTCCATTAAAGACGTGTTACGATGGTTACACGGCTCATCTCGTCTGTTGCGGTTGGTACATCCAACTGGACGCTTTTGCCAACTTCCACCTCGTGCTGGAGGTCGGCCGGTCGATCTCGATGGCGCATGGGCGTGTGATCGGACTAATTCAAACGTAAACTGACACGAGTCGCGCTTCGATTCAGCTTAAAAACTCGCTATGTTTAATTGTGCGAAGCGCTTTCTATTCCAAGTGGGCCTTTTCGGGCCAACCCAGAACCGGACCACAACGGGCCAAGGCTCACTCGAGTTTAGATTAATGGGCCGGGCCGGAAGATGGAGAAAGTACCCCATCTGGAAGATTATCAATATAATCTTTTTGAGCTTTCCAGAGGTTCCTTACTTCCCTTTTACCCCTTCGGGTTTACCCCGTCAATCGTGCTCGGCAAGCTCAGCTTTTTGCTGGCGCTCGGAACTTTAGCCATGATTAAAGCAAGTGCTTCGACTAAAGTTGCATTGCACGTGATCTAACAATACCTCACGTACGGTCGTTTTGCCAAACTTCTTTTCTTTTCTTTTTTCCCCTCCGCCAATCTGAATCCAACCAATGCTTAATGAGTCATGAGCCCGAGTGCGGATTTGCTGCGGCAATTGGCATGGCGAGCTTGCAACAGTCGTGCCATGACCAAGCTTTCGCTGGCCTGTAAAACTTGTTTTTTTTTTTTTTTCCTTTTTTGGTCTAAGTAAAACTTGTTAAACGGGTGCAAAACCGACAAAGTTTTAGCCACATAGGAGAGACAAACTATTAAAAATTAGATTTGGACCAAGAATATAGTTTTAGCCACGCCATAGTCATGTCCGAGAGAGAAAATATTTAAAAAAAAAAAACCCCACATAGGCATTTTCCGTTAACCAAGTTTGTCGGAGAAGGATTCGATTGCACTAATGTCACAAGTTTTAGGACTTGATTGCACTTTTTGCTAGTTGTAAGACTCAACTGCACATTCTTGTTTAGGAATTTCGATGACCATATCATTTTTTTTTGTTTTTTTCAATAAGGTAGCGTTTGGTATTTGGTGATTTATGATATATTCAGTCACTGCCTTGTTTGTACTTGGTCAAAACGAGGCATCTAGGAATTTTTCTTGTCTTCCTCTCTTCATTTTTCCGTCTCTCTAGAGATCTGAAAATATTACCCGAAATATGACCCCCAAAAAAAAATATATATATATTACCCGACAAAATTCTAAATTCCAATGTCGACATCTACCTTAAATAGGAGGTTGAGAAATTTAAGTAACTAGATATTCTTACGGAATTCCTTTTACATTGGCTTTCTTATTTCGAGGGCAATCCCTAAATTTAATTAGGAGATAAACAGACATTTCAAGGGCATGACATTGATATGTCGTAATATGGGGTTTCAATTGCTAAATGTGTCTTTTCCTTTTATCATCCAGTCCTCCGAGATCGACCTTTGCGACTCTTTTCTTTGCCATGACTCGGACTCTCTATCACTTGAATGTATTTCGTTAGGGTTGTACCATTAATCGTTTAGATGGACCAGATTGACTGAAAAATTTTATGATCATCTTTATAATCACATCTCCTTTCTCTCAAATACTCTCACGATACCTGTTAATGATCAAACGAGGAAAATCGCATTTTTCTCCCCTCTTTTTTTTTCGGCAGTCAATCTTAAGAAAATCGAGATATTCGTTGCTAAACATGCTTAATAAAATATCGGGATTAGTAGTCCATTACCGCTTTGGCGCTCGCAAGGAGGACAAATTGGGGCGTCGTGTAATAATTACACCGCGTGCGACGTGGAAATCGAAATTGCGCTATCTTTGACTTTCGATGTTGCCTTGCCACCGTCTTGAAATTCGTGCGGTCCATGTTAATGTCAGCACTTGCAATTGCAAGCAATTGACCTCCCATCATTGCACGATGTGGCGAGTCCTCGAGTTGGCTGACGATTATTAACACGAGCTTAATAATTTCTAATACGGAACCCCGCAAATCGATCAAATTCAACATTAGACACGCATGCAAGAAGTTAAGGATTTGGTTTCGAAAATCAGACTTGTCTTTATTGATCAATTAAGAGGAAACTGAGGACGCCGCATCCCCAAGTCAGGAAAAAGTAAGGAAAAGAAAAATTGTAAAAAACTTATTAAACATTATTAAAAGTTGTCACATTAGCGCCGGGAACGCCACGTCAGCACAGGCCGGCTAAAGTTAACCGAAATGATTGAATTAATATAAATGTAAAAGTTTTAGGACTGAATTGACATAATTGTAATAATATTTTCCCTGTTGGACACACTTTATCTGACGAGTGACGAATTACGCAAAAAGAGTAGATAAGGAGGTCAAATGTGGCACATTGTGTTTAGAATCGAGAATAATCGGTATATAGAGATCGAGCGCAACACATTAATAGCACGAAGACAAGCACGTAAAACAACTCTTCCGACAAATATCATCGGAAACTGGAGAGCACGTTATCCACCTCCTTCGAAGAAATGGAATCATAATCCCTAGAGAATCAACCTTTTGTTGGAGGAGACTCAGCTGAAGTCTTACTTTGCCCACCAGACCAACTACGGCCGGCGCTTAGTCTTGCCGCTCACACAGCACAAGTACCCAATATCATTGGCCAGCGTGATTCCACACTTTCAGTTCTAAATTTATTATATTAATTCAGTCATAAATCTTTCAATATGATCAATTTAGTCCTAGATATTTTCGTGTTTTATCAATTTGATCCAAATTGATCGAAAATTGCTGACGTGGACGGTCCCATTGGCGTGCATCCAGTAGGAATTGAACCTACGAATTCGCCAATTATGAGTTGGGCGATTGTCCTACAAGACACGACTGGAGCTGACGTGGAGAATTTTTATAATATCTTTATTTATTTTTAATCTTTTTAAATGTTTTTCTGCTCTTTTTTCTTCCACCGTGGACGACGAGGGGCATCGGAGCTTGTCGGCCACTAGTGAGGGTCGCGAAGCTCTCGCAAAGTGGTGGACAAGGTGCAAACGGCCACAGCCGATGCCAGCCTCGCCATGGCCTAGTCGACCGTGGGTGAAGGCAACCTCACCCGCGACTGTCGAGGCCATGGCCGCCTTGGCCCGCGATTGCTTAGCGATGGTTTGTTAATACATTGAAAATTGCAATATTTCCACTAAGCATCGCCACCTTCGCCCGCAGCCGCATGTAGCTCACCCTCATCTAAGCAAAGCAAAATGAGGGCTTCACGGCTCTCACCCAGCGAGCAATGAGGGAAAAAAATGAAAATAAAAACTAGCAAAATTAAAAGCTTCAAAAAAATATAAAAAATGTCCACACAGTGTCACGTAGGATAGCCGGTATCTATGTCAATAATTTCCTATCTAAATTAGTCAGATAGACTCAATTAGTAAAACGTAAAAATATTTAGAACTGAATTGATACTAATGCATTATATTTAAAACTTTTTTGGTACTTTTTGCCTTTGCTCTCCGTACTAGCGATGAACTAAAAAGACGGTTCCCTCTCTCTTTTTTCACATGTTCTCGTGACGTCTGCTCCGCCGAGTCCACATTTCACAAATGCCGATGAGATCGACTAGGTAATACAACTCGGTATTATGATATATTTTGGTAGATTTTTTTTATGACCAATACATTCTCAGCCGTTTGACAAATATATATATCACATGCCGGTGACATCGACTAGCCAACACAAGCCGGTGTGAGGCTCCCCGTCGCCTGGGGCCGATCACCGATCGAAGAAGAAGGAAAAATACAATAAAAATGATTAAAAAATGAGTTTTTATAAATAAATAAAAAAAAATACTAAGGGAGTGCACAAAGGAAAATCAAATGAAATTTTTCATACCAAATATTGAAAGATATTTTTCAGTTCATTTTTAAGTTTCAGCCAAATACCGGAATATATTGATATTTTTATGGAAAACGAATTTACAAAAAATATTTAAAAAAAATGCCACGTTTTCCATGAACAAATGGAGCTTAAATGTGGTGTGAGGGCCGGCATCGATAATCAAGTTATCCGAATGCAAAAATACAACTGTGTTTTCGGGTTAGTAATCCAAATACGACGTTTCTAGTCAATGAAATTTTGTTTTGGTGGCCAGACTCTCTCTCTTTTTCCGCATCAATGAAATTTAATCTGTTTATGTTTAGATTTAAACATGGAAGAAAGCAGGTTAAGTGCAGTTGGTGATCTAAGCTCAACTATCAATCGTGTTGAGTGTCCGCGAGCTACAATCTGCATAGGCATGAATTTCTACCATTTTTAATTGCTTGATGTGTTGGTGTCGGATACATTACCTTTTTTTTTTTTGGTCGAAACCGGATACATTACTTTGGATTTTGGGAATTTTATTGAATTTTACGATCCTCGCTCTCTCGTGTTCCATTTCCGAGTAGGTATGTACAATCCCAACGGCAGCCTAGTCC
Organism: Rhodomyrtus psidioides; assembly: GCA_021437785.1. NCBI lineage: Eukaryota > Viridiplantae > Streptophyta > Magnoliopsida > Myrtales > Myrtaceae > Rhodomyrtus > Rhodomyrtus psidioides. The sequence continues at coordinate 2,996,176 of JAILYB010000022.1, read as the reverse complement.
TCCGCTGCTTCTAGGTCGTTCTCCACCTCAAGCTCGCCGCTGCCGTCGCCCGAGAAACGAATTCGCACCTCAATCTATCTCGCCGAGCTGATTTTTCTCCTGAAACGACGGAGAATGCCTCGATGAATTCATTAGCATTAATATTCACCACGGGGGAACGGTGGCGGTACCAGCAATCGAACTCTCTTTGGATTAGCAGCCATTGTGGTCGCTAGGTTTGACTTAAGATTGTTGTGTACTTCACAAGTAACTTCAAAGACTATTGAATGACTTTACCTAATTTGTCCAAATTAGTTAGAAGCTCACAGATGAGACCAAATTCAATACTCTTTTAAAATGCGCGTTCTGATTTGACCGATCAACTAAATGATATAATTGTCTTTATTTTGAGTTGAACGGCCGAAAGGTACATTTCCTTTTGATGTTGAGAATACCATCGATCAACATTGACCTCACGCTAGCTTAACGAGATGCAAATGCCAATAGAGTCGGTACATTTATATCTTAACCACTAAACAAGGCTTATAATGGGCGCAAGCGAAAAAAAGCTAGGAACGTTATTTTAATGAGCAAATTTTCGAAACAAAAAAATATATATATAGATATATTATTTATATTTTTGCCAATTAGTTAAGGCAATTGTTTTTTTTTTATCTTAGTATAGTCGAAACTCGATCCAAATGCTCATTAAATAGAAAATTACTTTGAGATGTACCGGTCATGGAATTCTTCCACATACTTGAAGACTTCGCAATTGGAAAATAAGCGCGCATGGCAATACTTCTGCTCTAAAAATTAATTTCTGACTAAAATTTAATTTTTTTTATTTATACTTTTGCTTTTGAGTAGAAGTTGATTTTTTTACTTCTTCAATCAAGTAACTTCAAAACTACTTTTAAAGAGAAAAAGTGCTATATAAATAAAAAATAATATTACTTCAAAAGTATTTTTGAAACAAAAATTATACTTCAAAAAGTCCTCAGCTATTGTTCATTATTTTTGCCTTCTTTCCGAGAGAACCGTACAGTTTTTTTGTTTTCTTTAATGTTTTTCTTCGTGGGGCCCGGACCCTTGCAGTTTTACCATGTGGATATAATATTTAAACAAAATAAAAAAGGATTTGTGGAATTCCTGACGAGGCAAAAAAAAAAGAAAATCAATCGGCCCGCGTAACTGAAAGAATGGGCCATCCCAACGGGCAAAAAGGGACCAAAGGCTGTACCTGATTCGGATCCAACGGCGGTGATATTTTTATCGCCTCCTCCCATCACTTAACTATCAGAAAAATCCACGTGGCGCGAGGCCGAAGCAATCCCACCCCAGTTCCCGGCACGCGCTCGTTCGTTGCTCTCCCTCCCTCCCTCCCTCCCTCTCCCTGTCTAACCCTCTCCTTCTACGACGCAAAAAGCGCCTGAAGCCGAGGACAATGTAGTCATTTCAGCTTGCGCGTCACACCGTCTGGGACTGGACCAGTGAAGAGAAAGTTCAACGACGTTGACGCCACACCAGATTCGGAGCTCCCGTCCGTCGGTGGTTCGCCCCTCTTTCTCTCCTCCGTGAGCTCCAGAGAGAATCTCTGGCTTTCTCTTCTTCTTCTTTTTTCGCCTCCTATTTTCTTTTTCTTTTTTCTTCCACTGTTCTTAAATTTCGGTGGTGGTTTTCAAGCTCAGAGATCGTGGCTCGCGAGTTCTCGCTGATCTCTCACTGTTGCGTCGAGAAGTTTTGCTGGTTCCTTCTCCTCCTCTTCCTCAACTTCTTCTTCTTCTTCTTCTTCTGCTGCTGCCGCCTTTTTTTTGGGGACTGTTACATTTGATGCAGCTTCTTTCAGTCCGCATGCTCTTTTTCTGAGTGACTCTCCCACACTTTATTCGACGCGTAAAGCTGGTGCTTGTTGTTTTACGTGCTCATTCTTTTCTTTGAAGCAACGTTTCGGTTTCAATGCTGTCGGAAAAGTTTTTAGCTCACGGGAGTTTACTTCCAGGGAATGTCGAGCTGGATTTTTGCGGTTTTCGGTGGGATAATGTGAAAATTGCGCTTAATCGTGGATTTATTTTGGAGATAATGCGATTTCGTCGATCTTATTGCTTACCGTTGCGGTTGATTCGATTATTAATGGCGAACGGTGAAAATGCCAGAGAGGCTCTGGCGATCTATTAGAGTCCATTCAGTATTTAATTTGTTCCGCGTTTTGGTTTTCGTGTAGCTCAGCTCGAGATTCGAAGCGAGAGTCCGAAGGAGAATGGGTCGGAGAAGCAGCGATTGAAAGCGGTTAGAGGTCCGAGCGCGTGACGCGTAGCTAGTAAGAATCGTCGAAACGACGGAGGGATGCGGAGTTGGCCGAGGATCTTCATCGGATGTCGGTAGCGGCGTTCGGACGACAGGCGTTTCTGGAGGTATGTGTTCTGGGAAGGAGTTTTCTCAATAAGAATGAACTGGGCCTGATGGGGATTCTTCATTCGTCAATACGTGTGCATGCGTGCGTGCGTGCGTGCGTGCGAGAGAGAGCGGGATGATATGACCAGGACCATGTCTTGACGGAGTTCAGAACTCGCTGTGCGATTGAGAACATGTGGATTGTGGAGTACTTACTTCATGTGCAAGCATGATGAGGTTGCCACGAAGGAAAGTTACCTGTTCCAACGTATCGTCGTTGCAGGACTTGAAAAGGAAAAGAACAAAATTGATAGTTGATGTTCTCTGCAGATGACAATGAAAGAAAGCAACAGGATTAAAAGTTAAGCAAGAGGGGCTAACCTTAACTAACCATGATCTTGTTTATTCTTTCTTTTTCTGAGCTTTCTGTGGGTGGTTGGAGGGCTACATAATTTGGCATCTCGTTGCTGCTAAAACTGTAATTATCTTTTTCCCTTCGTTGTTATCCTTTTCTGTGTTAGTTGGGTAAACGCCATGATGAGCTTCTTCCACATATGCCCGGGCCTCGTTTTTTTTCCTTCTTATATTTAAACTATTGGTTAGTGCAACCACTTTGCTGTTAACATCTAAACTGTCCAAACCTTCAGGAAAGCAAAACTGACTCGTGCTTGTAGTATGTTTTACTCTTGGAGGCCCTTGATATTATAGACATTCTGTTCTCATTGATGGTAGGATTGAAAGGAAGGAGCATAGGGAATAGGAGCGTGAGAAATGGGAGCGATTAGTGGGGAGGAGCTACTGAAGTGGGAAAAGATGCAAGGACTGGGTGCTCGCGAGGAGAAGATTCTTGTTTTGGTGAGGTTGAGGCCTTTGAGTGACAAGGAGGCCGCGGCCAATGAAGTAGCAGACTGGGAATGCATCAATGACACCACGATCTTGTACAGGAACACCCTTAGGGAAGGGTCTACCTTTCCTTCTGCCTACACATTTGGTGAGGAAATGTTGAACAAAATCTGCCTTTTTTCCATATAAACGGGTTCATTTTGTTACTTTTTTCTGTATGTGTCATATTTCAACTTCTGATCATGTTCCTGTTCATCACTGCTAACAACTAGTCTACTTAAGTTCTGGAATCTTACTTAAATTCTGAATCCAATCCCATTGTTCTTTTAGTTTAACTTGTATTGAAGGTGATGTCTAGACAAGCATTTACTTGTTCCTTACAGCAGTGGGCCTTCAGATTTGGAGTTGATTCGAGCAATGCTATAAACTTAGCTATTTTGACTTTGCTCTCTACGTTTTAAGACATATTTATGCCTTGATGAGGCTAGATTTATGAGACCAGTTTAAATGAAGCATTCTCTCTCCTGCATATGCTTTTGTGTGATAGACAGGGTATATCATGGTGACTGTTCTACGAAGGAGGTGTATGAAGAAGGATCAAGGGGAATTGCTCTCTCAGTTGTCAGTGGCATTAACTGTACGTATGGAAATCCCCCCATTTTTTTTCTCTGCCCTTTCTCAATAAGTGTGATGTATGATTCCAGTTTCTTCATCGTTAGAGAAAACTAGTTAGTCTAATGCTCTCTCTCTCTCTGTGCAGCCAGTATATTTGCTTATGGGCAAACAAGTAGTGGAAAGACGTACACCATGAATGGAATAACAGAGCTCACTGTAGCTGATATATTTGATTATATACACAAAGTAAGGAAAATGATCCATTGAAGTTACATTTCTGCAGCTCAACAGTTTGTTCTGTCACTGTTACTTTTCTTCTGTAAACCTCAATGACATGGAGCTACTTGTTATGAGGACAGCATGAAGAAAGAGCATTTGTTTTGAAGTTCTCTGCCATTGAAATCTATAATGAAGTCGTCAGAGACCTTCTCAGCCCAGATAGCACTTCTCTGCGGCTGCTGGATGATCCGGAGGTACATCTCATTTTCGTCTCCTGTATTATCTGTCCAATGCGTGAGAGATGATAATATGACTTTCGGTTTGATTAGAGAGGGACTGTTGTGGAAAAAGTAACAGAGGAAACTCTGCGGGACTGGAACCATTTTAACGAGCTTGTATCCATTTGCGAAGGTAAATCATCTAACAGCGGTCTGCCATTACAGTATCAATCTCTTGTGTTAAGTTCGGCATTTTATTTTCACAGCTCAGAGACAAATTGGGGAAACACCATTGAATGAGAGAAGCTCCAGATCTCATCAAATTCTCAAATTGGTCTGTCCTCTTTTCTCATCCTTTGTCTGTGCAATTATTTACATGCAACACATCTGTTCCCTTAAGTAAGTTATCCCTTTGGATGCTGATTCCTACAGACAGTTGAAAGTTCTGCTCGTGAGTTCTTAGGCAAGGACAATTCCACGACCCTTTCGGCCAGTGTGGTATTGTCTGTTAATCTAGTTTTCTGCTGTTGCTTGTATGTTAAATTCTTCGTTCTTGGCCTGTTCAGTAAGTTGGTCTTGCGTGAAATTGTAGAACTTCGTGGATTTGGCTGGTAGTGAGCGTGCGTCTCAAGCATTATCAGCTGGAGCTAGATTGAAAGAAGGTTGCCACATAAATCGCAGTTTACTGACTCTGGGAACTGTCATTCGCAAGTTAAGGTCAGCAAAAGTAGTTTTTTCAGGGAAAAGTGCTTTCCTAAACTTGGTTGCCCATTTTTTGAAGTCACTTCTTGCTAGTGATTGAATAATTTTATAGTTGTCACAGGATAATCATATGCATGGATAATTTGTGTATTCATTGTGGTCATTGGTTGTTTCAAAGTTCAAAGACCATTCATCAAGGGTAGAAAAAACAGACTAATTTTTGAATATCTGAATAATAGCGCTGCTCTTTTTCCGGTTAAAAAAGATATAACAGTTACCGCTCCTGAAGATTACTATATGAAGAATATGGTCTCAAGCGATGTTTCTGTGAGGGTAATTTGACTCATATCTTGCGGAAATTTCTAATCTTCAAAACTGAGCTCAGATTAATCAAGGATTGTCCACAATTTCATTAACATATTGTGCATCGACAATTAAAATAATAGTGTTTCACCACATGATAGTTAAAAAAAAAAATAGTTTGTTCTACATATGTGGGAGTTGAGAGATTCTAAAACATGTCCTCTACTGTTTTCTGGGCCTGCTTACTGGCAACTCTCCCTGTTTGCATCCTTTTACCCATTCTTTTGCTCCTTGTTATTCCCAATCTGCTGATAAAATGAGCTCTACTTAGAGCTCAGGATTAGAAATGTGATTAGCACGGTGAGTTTTGATGTAGTTCACGATTGATGCCACTGATTAATGCAGTAAAGGGAGACATGGACATATCAATTACAGAGATTCAAAGCTGACACGCATACTGCAACCTGCCTTGGGTGGAAATGCTAGGACTGCCATTATCTGCACTTTGAGCCCTGCTCGTAGTCATGTCGAGCAGACCAGAAACACTCTACTGTTTGCCTGTTGTGCAAAGGAAGTGACTACCAAAGCACAAGTTAATGTGGTCATGTCTGATAAGGCCCTGGTCAAACATCTGCAGAAAGAGTTGGCTAGATTGGAGAATGAATTGAGAGCTCCTGGTCCTGTTTCATCAAATTGCGACTATGTAGCTCTATTGAAGAAGAAAGATCTTCAAATTGACAAGGTAATTTACTTTGTGAACTTTTTGAATTGCAAATCCCTAATTAAAGAAGATTTTGTTTTCAACTAACATCGTAACTCTCGACCAAGTTAATTAGCAGGTAAGCTTTATTCAATTCCCATTTTAGAGTGCCAAAATGTATTTAGCCGCGACAATTTGGAATGGCTCAGCCTGGGCAATATCGGTGCCTTGATCATGACCTCTATAACTAACTTATCCTAGAGCGTATAGTTTACTAGGAACTGTTTAATGTCCTAATGAGAAATTGATTACATGGAAGCGTTTCTGTGGCCAAATCCATTTTGATTTGGTAGATGGGTTTATTATTTTTATGCTGGAAAATATTTTATTGAGGATGAGTATTACTGACAATGCAAACCCTCTAAATGTAGCTTCATCCAGAAAACTTAGCCTTTAGGACAGGTGGTGCATCCTATTTATTACTTGTGGTTATGGAGATGTTGATTGTAGCTGTTAATCTTTTACAGATGGAGAAGGAGATTAGGGACTTGAAAAAGCAAAGGGATGTAGCACAATCTCGTACTGAAGAGTTGCTGAAGTTGGTTGAAAATAATCAATATCCTAAAAAACTGGTACATGTCGACTTTTTTGTCTTGGAATTTTAAGTTGAGTTATTTACTGTTTCTAACTCTTGCTTTCTTCATCCACAAAGATGGGAAATGGACATCAATCTAATGTGAAAACAGAGGATACATGGGAAGATGATTGTTCATTGTCAGAAGGCATAACCTATTCTCACTCTCTGGATTCGAGTGCTAGAAAAATGAACGGAACCATCTATCACAACAAGATGAATGGAAATAACTCTGAACAACGAAGCAATTCGTTATGGGAGAACACTGAAGAACATTCTGAAGCAGAATACACATATTCACCGCCATCAGTTGGTCAGGGATATGATGATTACTGCAAAGATGTTCAGTGTGTTGACATGGAAGTATTGAGCAGGGAGAATGATGTTGAAGCCCTTTCCAGTCCTCTTGGTGAAAGCGCAGTATCAGCTTTGAGACGAGCAGAACACCATGATGAAACTGGTCAGACTTCATTATCAGCCACATTCAGTGAAAATGGAGAACGGAGTCACATCCAAAATCTCTCCAGATATGGGGCCCTTGAAGAGAGACTCCATGATGTGCAGAGGACAATTGAATCTTTTGTCACTCCACACAGTGATGCATCCCCACGTGCCCCAGCAGCTGATATCTCGAGTTCTACAAATCTCAAGCTAAGTAGGAGTTTGAGCTGTAGAGCAAATCTTGTAACTGGTTCCTCCTCTCCCAGCTTTGAGGAGGCAGACATCAATGCAACCCCACCTAATGAGTTTGAGAGGATCTTTCCTGGAAGGCCTGAAGCTCTTCAAAGAAAGTTTCTTCCGTTAAATTACGACAATGGCATTGCAAGTCTGTCAAGAAATAATTCTCATTCTTCTTTGGAAAGTGGTTCTGTTTCTCAGAGCGTCAGTGCAGCTGCAGAAGAAGATATCACTAGTTTCGTTTCTGGGCTGAAGGAAATGGCCAGTGCCTATGAGAAGCAACTAGCAGATGAGCAGGTAAAACTAGTCATTTGCATTTATTGTGCATATATAGGTTACAATTTCGTTGTGTTTTTTTACCTCCTAATATATCCATGCATTTGACTTGTTCTGCCTCTTTTAAAAGTTGTCATGGCTTTGTTGGAATCTAGATGTAGTTTCCTTACTTTCTTTCTCCCCTGATTTTGTTTAAAGTTCTGCTTAAGTATTATGTATGTCATTGAGGACATCTGTAACATGCGTTAGTTCATTTTGTAAAAAATTGCATTAGTTCATAAACATCTGCTGACAAGAGTTAGAAATATATTCAGGGGGCGGGGTCGAGATCTAACGATTATGAAAGTACTGTGAAAGAAGTAGCTTCAGAGGCGTTGACAAATCCATTAGATTGGCCACTGGAATTTGAGGGAAAGCAAAGATCAATACTGGGGCTCTGGCAAATTTGCAACGTTCCATTGGTTCACAGAACATACTTCTTTCTGCTCTTTAGAGGCGATCCAGCAGATTCCATCTACATGGAAGTGGAGCTCCGAAGACTGACTTTTCTTAAGGAAACATTTTCTAGCAGAGGCCAGGCAGTGGCAGATGGACGAGTTCTTACACCTGCTTCAAGGTCCCTCTCTCTCTCTCTCTCTCATGCTGTGCCTTTTGAGTTATACTTTAGAGGGTCCAGTTTCCTTGGAGCAATTCAGTTGTAAGGCTTTCAGATGTTGCATTTTCCAGTATCTTTTTTCTTTGGCCAAGAAAAAAGAATTCATTGCTTAAGCCCTCACCCTCTGTGCATATCATGCCTTAGCCATTAGGGGCAGTAATTCTAATGGCATTTATTCGATGGGTCAGTTTGAAGGCTCTTCATCGGGAGAGGGAGAAGCTGAGCAAGCTGATGCGCTGGAGACTCTCGGAAGCAGATAGGGAGAGACTCTTCCAGAAGTGGGGTATCGGTCTGAAGTCAAAGAGGAGGCGGCTTCAACTGGCCAATCGGTTGTGGAGCAACACGGAAGACATGGATCGTGTTATGGAGAGCGCTTCTGTGGTCGCGAAGCTTGTCCGGTTCGAAGATCAAGGAAAGACTCTTAGAGGGATGCTGGGTCTTAGCTTTAGTTCTCCCAGCATGGGAAGGAGATCCCACGGTTGGAGGCAGAGGAGTGCCATTTCTTATTTAGGTTAAAGTTGTCACACGAGAGTCGTGCCTCATCTGGTATCTTAACATTCTTTTCTTCAACCTCCCTCTCCCTCTCTCTCCACGCAGCCTCCAGACCCATTTTGATTGTGTAAAAACATTTGAAGTTTACAAGCTATTATTGTAATGATTTCGCTCATCGTATCAAGTTTTTCGTTTTCTATCTTCATTCTTGCCAGAGTCTAGTACCTCTTCAAAGAGCTTTTTCTCCTCGGCATTGGACGAAGAGATAAACCCTAAAGTAACTTTAGTCATGCATACCCGCATTCACTACCTATTGGAATATTAATAGAACCTGATTTTGCAGTTTCGCACCAATGACAAGGTTTGATTACTTGAAACGAAGGAGGGGTTAATCCAAGAATGACCCCACGCAAATAGATGGAGGATGCCAGCAGGCCTAGGAGTTGATGATCTCTCAGCTGTGAAATAACATGAAGGAACGTGAAATAAGTTGGTTCGGATCATTAGTATGATAGTGGCCTAAATCATATTAATGCATTGCTCATGACCCTATAAAAGGAAAAGGAAAAAAGAAAAAAGAGGTCCGGATGCCACCCGCCTGGCCTTCTTCCCTTATCATGTGAATCTCACGCCAAAATTCCGTTCGAGCATCGAAGATCACTCCCAAAGTCCGCAGGAAGAGACTTCCTCTAATTGGAAGGAACACGGAAAGAGACGTTAAAAGGACATTCTTAAGCAGATCTGGAGTTTGCTTGGACCCATGAGTTGGAGCTGCATTCGGATCCACAAGACAGCTGAATTGAGTATTTTAACTGTATCCTCTTGGTCTTTTCGGTCTTTTTCGTGCTACCTATACAATTTTCTCGAATTTTCTTCAAGATACTAAGGGAAACGGTGCCGAGAGACGCTGAATATAGAGTGCTTGGGCTTCCTACATTAGGGTGGCGATTGTTCTCATGGCTATCCTAATTTCAATCTTTGTTCAAGCAAATGGGGAAAAAAAAAAACTTTTCTGATGACTGTCCAAAAGATTCTATGGAGTTCTCATGGAAGGGTTTAGAAAATAAAGTACTAACAACATCGATCCTCTCTTCGCCCCCTCCTGATGGGATATTGCTGCCATAAAATCAATCACGGCGGGCATTTAAGATCTCAAATCCCAAATAGTTTGAGTCTCCGACTCACCCATCCTTTGACAGTCTAATAGTTGCAAACAAGCTAATGCAATTATGTACGACCGCAAGCCTGAAAAAATAGCAGTAGATGAAGTTTCACCATTGCTAAAAAAGGTTTAGCAAGACACCTATTATGCAGTGATTTGCATTTCCACAGTAATAGATTGAATATCCTTGAAACCATCTCTGTCATCCGTCACTTTTTACATGATTCAACTGCTAGTATTATCAGAATCTAGACACTGATAAAACCTACACGACAATAGACTATAACAGAATTTATCTTTTCTCTAAAACTTCTTTGCTCTGGTTCGCATGTGGGACTAAATATGCATATTTCCCAGCATTCTTATTTACAAGAACCTGTGTAAGATTGCACTTGCATGAACTACATATGACTTGAATAGGATAAGCACATGGGAAAGTGTGTTACACGGTTTCCACCATAGACACAAGCATTTAGATTTTACACCCTTCACCTTCAGTCATAAGAAGAGAGAAAAACAGATTTGATAAGCTAGGGTATATAAATCCAGTTCCATTTCACCAAAGAGACAACATGCAGATCTTATAACCAATTACTTCGCATTTACCTGAATTCAGGCATTCATATCTTCCAGTCAATATCGCCCATTAATCTGTTTGTTTAGCATTCCCGCAAAACCTCACAGGACATGTTATAGAGCAGAGAAGGAGAGGAAGGCACCCTATAAACTTGCTGCCGGAATCTCCATAACCAGTCACAATGGTCCTCCTCATATGGGCCATTCACACAGGATACAAGCTTGCAACTGATCCTAGAAATAAAGGGCATGTACCATACTTCAACCATCTCAATTGGAGAGGCCACCGTTTTCTTCGGCCCGGTTTATTTCATTATCGAACTTGACCTACTTGTGGAGCTAACCCTGGATTTGTCAGGCAAGTTACAATGCAGAAATTGTAGAGTCATCCATGACGATCACAGCAGCGATGCCAAATATCTCCTTCCTACAATTTGATTGCGTTACAACCAACTCTCACCAGCAGAAGCACTAACGTCGATCGATGTGCTACAGGAGTGAGCCCCAAGTTTTGTCAGCAGCATAATCTACCATTTTAGTGCTGAAATTTTTAGGATGGCCATGATTTCTCCATCCCCCGTAACGAGGCCAGTGGTCACTGATGGATTAGCTCTACACAACTTGTCATTTTAACATATAAACATTTTGCTGTACTGCAACCTCACATGTCAATTTCTTGCAGACAATTTTTCTCATACCTTGGCATGTCAGGTTCCTCGATTTCTTAACAGCTCAGACCCAAATTAGAACCACGTATTTTACCAGTATCCTATAATTGTTACAATATATTTGCTGCGTGAAGAACTAATCTTAGTTGCTTTTCCTCGCTCACGTACATACTTCAACTGCTTATGCGGACTAAAAGTTGCGCCAAAGAAGGACTCATAATCCAATTTTTCCAGTTATCAACAGTCTCATCACTCGCCCGCGAGGACTGCCCATAATAAAAGCACTGTGAATCGAAATGCTAAATTGCTAATAACTCTCATTCTTATACAAAAGTTCCTAAGTATCACCATGCAATTGCACACCTTCAAATAAGAAGAACAATCGACCTCAAAGAAAATCAAACTTCTCTAATCTCAAAATCGAAATATAAGGTTAATCCCAACTGAAAATCCGCCAACAATTTACACAAACAGCTTCCATCCATTGCCAATCAGTAAATCAGAAGTACAACTACAAGTGCACGAACGGAACTAAAAAAAGAGCAAGAGAGTGAAATTCATTTCAGATGAGCTTGAAAGGAAGCGGCCAAGGAGTGGACCTGGGGACCTCAACCTTGTCCTTGATGCGCTCGATCTTCTTCTCCTTCTTCGGCCTCGCGTTCCCGTACGATCCCTTGAACCTCTTCCCTTTCTTCGTCCTCTTGTCGCCCCTCCCGCACAGGACCGGGAACGGCGGAGGAGCTCCGATCGACGATGGAGAAGGAAGCGTTGACGACGACAACGAAGAGATTGGAGAAGCCAGAGACGGTCGATTCGCCATCGTCGTAGCTCGTCTCGCGACGGCGCCGAACAACTGCATCATCGCCATTCTTCACGCTCGCGCGGACCCAATGCTTCACACTCTCGGCACCTTTCGAAGTTGCGGTATTGTTCAGTAGTGAGGAGGTGGGATCGAAGGCGCAGATCAGTGATTGGGCCTTGACAAGTGAGTTCAATGGGCTCGATCTCGAACCAGTAGTCCAGTGGGCCCCTTGCGGGAATTTGATATTTTCATTTCTCGTACTTCACTTTTTCCAATTTTCGTTATATAATTTTTCTACTCGACATTTTCACGAAATGAAATTAAAGGATTATTTTTTAAAAAAATTTACGTCCATCGCCCGTTTAGGAAATAGTTTAAACAGCTACCACGAAACTAGATACGAAATTGAACTCTTTCATATGTCAATCATCCAATCAGTGATGACCGACCAGTTGGCTTTTAACGACCATCGCGGAAGAGGGAGAGAGAGAGAGGACAATTACTCGTTTGGTTTGTTTCAGGCAACTACAACTGATTCCATACACTCGTTTAGGTAGAGTATATGTCTGTCCAAATATCAAGACCGACTGATTGGAAAAAGGACACTTTTGGTGCTAAAAGTTATACACAGAAATCACTTTGGCGTCAAAAGTTTTATTTGATTTGCTTAAGTGCTAAGTTAAAAAAAAACGTTTTAATGCCAAGTCCAATTTGGTTCGATGGAATTCTGACGGGGTCTAAGTTTATTAATAAGTGAAACTGATGTGGCTCCGGTGAGATCCAGTCAGCAATAAAAAAAAAGATAAAAAATACAAATACAAATACAAACTTAATTAGCTTTTTTTAGTTTTAAAAAATTAAAAAGCTGAAAACTAGAAAAAAATTAAAATACAAATCTATTTAAAATAAATTGAAAAATTAGCTTAAAATTACAAAAAAAAGCTAAATAAAAGAAGGCTACTTGCAGAATTAGGCAGCGAGGGATGTGCAAGTCCTTCCCACCACCCCACAGTCACCCCTACCCAAGGCTCGACAACCCCCGCTGGCCATGCCCCACCACCACGGACCGTTGTTGGCTGGTAAACCAGAAAGTTTTTATTATTATTATAAATTTTAAGCTTATTTTTAATTTTGTTTTAAGTAAAACCTATATTTTAAAAGAATTAATTTTTAGATAATTCTTTAAATTTGATTTTGATTTTGATTTTTTAAATTTATTTTAAAGTGTACAAGTCCACGTGGCAGCCCACGTGGACTAACTATTATTTTTAAATGTCATTTGTTCTTAAAAAAATAGTTATTAATGACATGTGATAATTTTGACCGAAAATTATCACTGAAGGCACCAAAGTGATCTTTTTGTCTCCGATTTGATAGTAAAATGATTCAACTGAAACTTTTGACACTTACACAACTTTTAACACTAAAAATGTGAATTTTTCCCAATTGACCTAACATTCCTGCCAATGAGCAAGAAAACCGGCACATCGGATTAAAGGAACAAAGATCAGCTCTGGAACCAAACCGAAAACCCACTATTCAAGACAATTGCATTGCAAGCCATGTAACATGTATGCAATACGGATGAGATGCACATGAAATCTCAAGAATATTAGTTACAAAATCAAGGTTTACAATGTATAAAATACACAAATTAAAGGAGGGTGGGGGAAGGGGGAAGAAGAGTTTCACAAGCCTTTCTCGCAAAGAGACGCTCTTTTCTCATCTCGGAAACACTACAAGGAAATCAGATTCTTGCGCCAGCTGTCCAACTAATGCTAAACTGAGACTACATAACCTTTCTGCATAGAGCATAAGGAACAAGTTGATCTGTGCCATAATGCATTGCTTGGTCTTGTTCACTCTGCTCTGGACTGGCCTGCCCTAGAAGACAAGATGATGCCAACAATAAGGCCGTAGAGAGCCAGTGCTTCAGCGAAAATGAGGATTAGGATCATCCCAACAAATAGCTTTGGCTGCTGCGCATTAGCTCTGCATAACAAGTAGATTGCGGTCATGGGTTTTTTTAAATAAGAAGGGAGTCTTTATTATTACAAATGTATTTTTCATATTTTTTCTTTCAAAACATATAAACTAAATTTATGGGGTTCATCGACTGCCGACCCCAACTAGTTTGGAATAAAGGTGTTGTTGATGTTGATATTGAAAACATACAAACCGAAGTGTAAGATGTAAAGAAAGATGAGCCAATTGGCAACAGACTACATCCCATGCTCCAACAATACATTCAGTATAATTAAGAAGTCTACTGGAAACCAAAATTATGTTCCCCATTACATCACTGGTCATGTGTCATAGACTTCTTGTGCTGTAGGTAATGCACACAATTGCATAAATCCCGCTATTTAATCACATTTCCACGTGCAGTTAAAATGTATTGAAATGCCATTTCCGTGCGCTGCTCCAGGCGACTAACATTGTACTAGTTAACATATCAGACTGCAAAGCAACTCAACAAAGAAGCCAGTCTCGGTCATCCGCTTTTTATGTTCTTGCCTCTATAAATATTTTTGACAAATCCATGCGAACCATTGTCACTAAAGTTCCAGTCCAGTCCAACTAGTGAGTATGCTGAGGAATTAGAATAATGTTTCCACAATCGTGTGGACACACAATTTGAGTCTCTCCTGACTTAAAACAAACAAAAGGATACTCATTTGACTTCATTTGATACTGTGCCTCACAAAGAGGTTCCACCATTATAGGCAGTAGGCACTTTCTTTCACTCAAATGCAAGAAGAACTTGAGAAATGCATAGAACATGCCAGATCATCGAACAAAATAGTCAGAAATTGATGCCAAAGGATAAGGAAGCCATACACAAAACATGCTCAATGAGGGATAATATTGTTTATGTGCCAATTAAATAATCACACCGTAGAATAAATAACCTCCATCTGGAATAATACCTTTTTAAAAAGGTCAAAAAGAAAAGAGGCGATATAATGTCCGCTATTTTTTGGTGTACAACTATACGTTTTATGCAGTGATTTCTTTGAAACAATCATATAGATATATTGCAAAAGTTCTCAATGTGGAAAAATGTAAGAGAAACAGGTTTTGCATACCTGACACCTGCATCACCGACAATTCCAATTGCCATCCCAGCTGATAGCCCAGCAAGACCACAAGCCAGACCAGAGGAAAGATGTGCATACCCATCAAAGAGGTAATAAGATTTGGCCTTGGGATTAATCCCAGTACTAATGATGACGGCGATAATCAGCCCGTATATACCCAACACTCCTGCCATAACCACTGGCACTATGGACTTCATAACCAGCTCGGGCCTCATCACACCCATAGAAGCTACGCCCACCCCGCTCTTGGCTGTCCCATATGCAGCTCCCATGCCTGCTCAGCAATATCGAAGACAGACCCGAATCATAAACACACACGAACAACCAAAGAATGGCAATCATAATCATCTCTAGTGTACATATAAAGGCAAGTTCGATTACTCGGCAAGTACTATTCTTCGTGCCAAAGAACCCTAGCAAGCTACGGCTTCCAAGCCTGGGTGCACAACTTGGCGCCAGACCCAAAGGCAATTTTCAGACACCCGAGCACAAGGTACTACTAAATTGGATCATTGTGTCTGATTTTCTAAATGCAACCGAAAAGAAATAAGTTCGTATCAAATAGTCAATCAGAAACATAGAGCTCGATAATAATCATTATCTACCATTCTGGTAATACAAAATGCTAAGCACTCGACCGAGTAGGCCGAACAATCTCGGACATATAACACGACAATTTGATTCTTTCCAGAGGCGCCATTCGTCAGCTTTCTCGATGGTTGGGAAGCACAGGACACAACATAAACAGGCAGACATGAAACAAGCGATCACCGATCTTGCAACGGCGCTATGATTCGGATCTCAGTGAAAACGGTGAATTGGAGATCAAAATCGAAGCATAATCAGAAGGGAAGAAACAGAATTTAGGGGGGAGGGGGGGATAAGAATCTTACAGGAGAAAACGAGCGCCGCCGCTGCGCCGAGGAAGCCGAAGAAGGGCGCAGTTTCGTCGCCGCTGAATGTAGATGACATCCTCGGTTCTTCCTTCTCCGACGTCGTTCGCTGGATCTGGTGATAAAAGGTCCTTCTCGTTCTTCTTCGTCGCTTGAGGGATTGGTGAAAATTCTCTCTCTCTCTCTCTCTCTCTCTCTGGGGAGTTTCACTTTTCGTTCTCTCTCTCAGCCGCAGAAGAAGCTCGTGGAAGAGAAATTGCCCAGCAACTTCGGATTGGCAGGATCTCGCTCAATCAGTATCCGATCATGAGCGATCGTTGAGATTGTTTTCTTTATTCTCTTTTTGCTTTTTTTATTTTTTTTCAAATTTTGGGCAAAAGCCCAAAGGGCTTGGCGATTCGATTGGGTATTCTTTTGTCGGATTTAAAAATAAAAATAAAAATAAAAAATAAATCGTTGGGTTCGATTTCGATAGAGAACATTTTCGGTTACGAGACGTAGGGCGGTCGAGTCCACATCAGCAACTTTCTACCGATCGATCGATAACACATAAAATCAAATGAAAATTTCTTTATCAAACGATAGAAAAAACATTTTACAATTCATTTTCATATCTCAACCAAACATCGAAAAATACGATTATTTTTAAAAAAAAATAACTATACATAAAATATTTTCCAAGAACGTCACATTTATTGCCAAACAAATGGAACCTTACTTATTGCGACCCAAAAAAAAAAATGGAACCTTACATTTGATTAATTTTTAGGATAAAAGTTCAAAAACTTGCCACGAAAGTATGTTTGAGTCTTAAAATTGATAAAATATACAATCGAGTCCTAAAACTTATGAAACTAGATAATCAGGTCATTCTATTAAGTTAATCTAACTTGACAAAAAAAAAATGCCAGACTTGACTTTTTATTATTATTTTCATTTAATGGGCTTCCACTTATTGGGTTCCTTGCTTTTGGTTTTGGGTCCAACAGGAAGCCTAAAGATTAGAAGTCCAGGAACTTGCCACGTGTCTATTCTCCATATGAGGAATCAACTGAAAATCTGATGTGAAAAGCGAAAATAATAAATTTATCTTAGACCCAAAAAGAAAAGAAAATAATAAATTGATACTAAAAAGGAAGAAGAAAGAACACTAGGAGCCAAATCATATTCCGCTCACTGAGGCACAGGACTCGAGCTAGCATCTTCACCCTTCAGCTGATATCGCAAACCAGAGGCGCGAGAGATTGCGCGTGCTCACGAGAATGGCGATCACACTCAACAGTGGATTCAAGATGCCAGTGATTGGTCTCGGTGTGTGGCGCATGGAGAAGAAGGAGATAAGGGACCTCATCGTCAACTCCATCAAGATCGGCTATCGCCACTTCGATTGCGCCGGTACGCGCACCGACTCTTCTTTAGCTGTCTTCAAATCCTCGTTTTCCTGGGATTTTGGTTGATCCCTCTTCTGGTCGATGTAGTGTTACCGTCTCTGTTTGTTTTGTTCAGTATCTGGTGCTGGTAAGTGTTGGGAAGTGTGAACTAGGAGTTTCTCGGGCCTTCTTTTGGTGAACGCGATTGACGCTCGACAATTATCAACGGTTTGAGAGGAACGGTTTTGGCGCATTTCCTCTTGTTTTTACTGTTCGGAGAGTCCGCTGAGAAGATTCTAAGCAGTAAGAGAATTAGTGTAATTGAATTTGAGAATGTTAGAACAAGAAATTACAGGCTCTTTGTCCTAAATGCTTTCATCAGATTAGCCGTGAGGATGATAAATTTCTGCCATGTTTATGCTAGTCTCGCGTGCCTTGACATTCATTGCGTGTCCGAGGACAATTTTCTTATTAACTATATTGAACTTAGGAACGATTATTGTTCACACGCTATTAGTTCAAAGTAAGTCACCCGTATTCTATTAACACTTAATACATTTTTGAAGTGATGCATTGCAAGCTATATCTCTTGAGATTGTTATTTTATAGTATTAAACCAGTTCATGTTGGTGCAGCTGATTACCAGAATGAAGCGGAAGTTGGTGACGCACTTGCTGAAGCGTTGCAGACTGGGCTTGTCAAGAGGGAGGAACTTTTCATCACCACTAAGGTCGGTTCAGCGATCCTCCCACAATTTTGAAACTATGCCACCCAAATTATTTACTGTTTTGTCCAATATCCTCCCTCATGCAGCTTTGGAATTCAGATCACGGTCATGTCATAGAGGCCTGTAAGGACAGTCTCAAGAAGTTACGGCTTGATTATTTGGATCTCTACCTTGTTCACTTCCCAATAGCAATTAGCCACACTGGTGATTCCCACACTCATATTAGCGTCTGATTCTACTCATAAACTGTGATCCAATTCCAAACTTTACAAGCTACTCAATGAGCTACTGAGCATTACGTCTTGCTATTATTTTTTTGGTCGAAAGCATTACATCTTGACTAAAAGGTGTTTATACGCTCAAAGTCAAAAGGTGGTAAATTTTTAATGACAATAAAACCGAGTATGCCCACAAGGTGATATCAACTGTGTGTGTCCTGGACTGTCTTTTGTTATTGACATGTTAGTTTCTGTTATGCTCATGTTGCACTGCTCTTGTTAAGAATGGTGGTAGATGTGATTTTGATTGCCAAAAATCATTTCATCCCATATGCTGCACTCATCATTGCTTCACAAAGCTTTGGCTCTTATCTGTACTCTGCTCATATCAGTACCTCTTCCATTTATTAGAGTCTGAGACTCTGCCAGAGGCATTTTGTTTTTTATGCTAAATACCTTGGTTGTAATGTGAATGCATGCAGGAGTTGGCACAACTGCTAGTACTCTGGACGATGAGGGGGTGCTGGACATTGACACGACCATAACTTTGGAAACAACATGGCGTGCCATGGAAGATCTTGTCTCAATGGGTTTAGTTCGGAGCATTGGGATCAGGTTTGAGAACTTTTTGGATAGTTTAACACTTTCTAAGGCACCTCTCATGAAATATTTAGCATTTTTACTTGGAAGGGGAAGCTTCAATGTGACAGTAAAGGAGATTGTAATTCAAGGACTTCCCCTATTCATTGGGGAATTTTCTTTATATCTAGTAATTGAGAGGTGACCTCCAGCATTAGTTAAACGAAGGATCTGACAAAGATAGTGTTCCTTCATGGTTTGAAGTCCATGGCAAGAGTTTACTGCCGAGAGCATTTTTGGTGATGCTGCCTCTTTGGATTTTGTCATTTTGGACCAGATGTTGGGAGCATAACGTTTCCATGGCGACTGATATATCTTTTATGGAAGGAGTGTCTTTGGTGAATGGATATCACTTACTATTTTTTCTCTGGGAAGATGTGACGATAATAAGACTTCAAATAATGCTATATTCTATGCTGGCGGAGCAGGATCAGTCTAACTGGCCCATAAATCTAGGTTTTCCATTATGTTCATCCTCCTTGGCAATTGAGATTCTTATTTTAAGCAGTACTATCTATTAGAAGTAATAAGTACCGAAAGAGGCTGGGAATGTGTTACAATTCTTTTCTCTAATTAGAAATTTTGAATGCCTTGCCCATTTTACGGACCTTCTGATTGCTCTGACTGTTGTATGGAAACTGTGTGCAGCAACTATGACATCTTCCTAACCAGAGATTGCCTGGCCTACTCCAAAGTGAAGCCTGCTGTTAATCAGATTGAAACGCATCCATATTTCCAACGCGATTCCCTTGTTAAGTTCTGTCAGAAGCATGGTATCTGTGTGACTGCACACACTCCCCTCGGGGGCTCAGTTGCAAATACAGAATGGTTTGGTTCCGAATCATGCTTGGAGAATCCAGTTCTCAGGGTAATGCTCGTCTATATCATTCAGGCTGATCCTTTCTTTCTTCCTTTTTGATTCTGCTGCTTTGCTGTAATATGTCAATCCCCCTCAATTCTCTATTGATTCAAGGGTCTGGCTGAAAAGTACAAGAAGACAGTGGCACAAGTAATTCTGAGGTGGGGTATCCAACGCAATACCGCCGTCATACCAAAGAGCTCAAAGGTTGAGAGGTTGGAAGAGAACTTTCAGGTCTTTGATTTCAAGCTGGCGGAGGAGGACATGGCTCTGATCAAGAGTATCGACCGAGCACATCGGACGAATCAACCTGCGAAGTTTTGGGGCATAAACCTTTATGCTTGAGTATGTCCAGAGGCATGGTCCTAAGCAACTGCTTCATATGGAGAATAATAGTGCGGGAGGTGCAATGCATACATTAAGCTTGATGAAACACTTGTGCGCTGAGTCTCTTGTCGAATCGCACCTGGCAATGTTCAAGCATGTTGTATCTCTTACCTCGACAAAATGTTTGGATTCGATGTTTCGACGCTAAGTATCGCGACAACTCTTCCATGATTATTTTCGTGGACTTCTCTTGCTACATTTCTGGGGCAAACGAAGTAAAGACACTCTGCTTCTGTTTAGCTACAATCTGCATTTTTTCTGTTTGGTCGAAGCTATAATCTGCATTGACCATATAGAAATGCAAAGAAATTCAAGGTGAGATTAATTGGACTCATATTGCCTGTTGCATTGTACAGTTTTTTTTTTCTTTTCTTTTGGGGTGGTCAGAAAATATGATGCAATAGTATAGTTCAGGGAGGTTATTGACTGCAGTGAAAGTAAATCTGCATAAAATCCGAAAGCTTAATCTGATCGACAAGCAGGTCTTGATTTACAATATCCAGAAGTGTGAGTAGTGAGTTCCAACCAGGACCAGAGCAGATGTAAATCTTGGGAGCAACACAATGTGCATGGAGAGGGGTGTCTATCTGGTGCTGTCATGGTGACACGGCTAGCCCCGAGTTGGCGGCGGTAGTGCGATAGGCGAATGCCGGCGATTGACCGACCAGAGCGGTGGAATTGGCCGTTGAAATAGAAGGAACGATATATTTCTTTCGGAGAATGGCGTTAGTTTCTGGGTTCTGGCTTAACTGTTGAAAAGGAATTCGTGCTTGAGGGGTTTTCTTTTTCAATTCTATCTCAGCTTTATTAAACATTTTCGACTCCTTTCTAAGCTTTAAAAAGCCTACGATGGCAAAGTTGAACCTCATCCTTTCCAAAGATAAACTTCTATCTTTTTTTTGGGGGGGTCGAAATAAACTTCTATTTATATATATATAAACTTCTATCTTAAGAACGCCATTTTTTGCTCATAGAAAATTAGTTATTTATTCATGAAGCACCCTGAATTCATGAAATAAATTAGGGGAAAGAGGAGGGGGAGAGTCCAAACGACGCCGTAGGAATGTAGGATCTCAGATGTACGGGCATTCCCCAACTTCTGCCCCATCGCGCTCTCTCTCTCTCTTCCCATCTCTTTTCTCTCTCTCTCTCTCTCTCTCTCTCTATAGCCCCGACTTCCATGTTTTCGCATTCTCCTGGAGCGAATACATCTGCAACGAAGCGTGGTTTCGATCTGCGACGCTGTTATCACCGGAGCTAAATTCCACCGTAAGACATTAATCTCGTTTGATCTCAGTCGGTTCCTCTTTGTTAGCTTCAGGCTTTGACGTCCTCAGTGTTTTATGTCGTCGACCGTGATCTCTGCTCTCTGTTTGGACTTTCGGCTTGCTCATGTTTCTATTCGCCTGTTGAGTTTCTGCTCTTAGCTACGCGAAACTTCGATCTTTATCAGGAACTATCGCGGATTTAGTAGGGTTCAGTCATGTGTATAGCGAATCTCTCTCTCTCTCTCTGCTATATATGTATATACACTTGCACTCTGAGAGGAACTCGATGATGTCGTATAGATTGTTCTGAAGCTTCGCAGTAATGTTATGGACGGTGTTTTCGGAATGGCTGTGTTCATGGTGGAATTGCGTGGTTGTAGATGACTTTGTTTAGGAATGTGGTAGGCTCTGTTGCTCAGCTTGGAGCTGGAGCTTTTTTCTTGGGGCAAATTTGGAGAGGGAGCATTCAGAACCGTTGACTGGATGATTTTCATGATTGATACTTGAATCAAGTGTTTGCATGAAATTTGCTGAGTACGGAGACACGAGCATATGCCTTGTCCCAGAGGACACTTGCGCGGTGATAGTGTCTGCAAGGATTGCTATATACACCGGAAGATCTTGGATTGGCTGTTTTTCAATGATTGTGAATCATCTGCTTCTGAACTTGAATACTGCAAGTTTTAAAATTTCTGGGATGTTAATGAGGGAAATGTAGGATAGTGGAGTACGCCTTAAAATTTACAGAGTTTCCAGGGGTTGATCTCTGCACTGAGCAACTCATTGGTTGTCAGTGATGCGAATGCAGGGTTGCATTTCACGGACTTAGTCGATGGTACTGTTTGCCTCGTGACGACGAACAGCATTTTAAAGTGTGAATATTGATACTAGCAAAATATCTTGTGCTTGGCCCATTAGAATATATTAGAATATGCGGTCTGAGATATGCATACTATGATAATAGATTAGCTTCTAGTAATTAATGGGCCTTTAACATCACAGGCACAAGGCTTTGCATTTGGAGGGTCGAATCATTCCTTATTGGGAAAGTTCAACTGTATGGTTCAAATGCCTAGGCTTGTCGCTATCTCCAAGTTCAACTGTACAGTTTAAATGCCTTATCTAATATCTTCAATAAGGAAAAATGTGCTTTCTTTTTTGTTGGCATGAAATTACCTATGGAAGAGTTTTGCTACCAACACGGTGAACAAGGAATAAGGAAATTCGTTTGACTTTGTCTCAACGGTTACAGGCGTATAGCAGACGTGGAAGGCACTTGCTTGTTCTTGGTGTTGGGAAGTTACTATATGGTATGACTAGTGTTAGTGTGAATATGCGGCTTGCTGCTAATCATGTCACGGCACGTAATATAATGTTTTGCACAAATTATGAGTACGCAGTCCGTAATGAATTGCATCTCTTCCTTCACGGAATGTTCCTTTAATTGCTCTTCTTCTGGTTTTATCCTTGACGCATCCGCTTGGCATCTGGAATTGTCTTCAAATTCATTGTTAAGACTCTCTTTTTTTAATTCTTGCTTTCATTGCCCATGCAAACAAAGTCTACTTGTCAATGGAATGCTTCTCTCTTTTTCCTTTGTCTTCTGGGAGATTTTCTGGTTTGGTTGTCTGGAAAACCACTGATTGGATATAGGCATTAGATGCAGCTTCTTTCTTGCCAATTGGTACTCTACCATCCTTATGTAAGAAAACATAGTAGCTCTTACCTATCTGCAATCTTTGCTTTTTAGCAGCTGAATTCTTGACACCGTCTGTATTATCTTTTAGCGAATGATGTCATTTATGTTATCCTCCCATCTTTTGTCTTGGAGTAAGTTCAGAATTATGCCTGCCTGGTGGTGGTGGCTTTCCTGCTGGAGGCAGAAACTTTTTTCTGTTTGAAGCAATTAAAAAAGGATCTCCCTTTTTACCAGCTTAATAGGTTTGATTGTTATATAGCTTTTACCAAGATTGGAATGTTATTTTCATGCTCTATTGAAAAAGAATTTTCCATGAGCAACATTTTTTCTCCATTTTTCCTTTTCCTTTTTATACCTTTCATCCTCGGGAGTCTGTATTTCATTAGCTAGAGAGCTATAATTTGAAGTTAAGGCTTTGGTTTCTGTTTTCTGCGAACAGGGATTTCTGGAACGTCCTTAATGAAGAAAGAAGTTAGCCCTACAGCATTCTGATATTTACCTTGACAAGTGCTTATGCCTTAGTTGCGAGTAATCTGGAGCTAATATGGACGACGGTGGGCAACATGGAAATTCTAGACATAAGGTGGATTATCCTTACAAGTTGACGAACACTTTGGTAATTACATGCGGTGATCTCTTATTAGCTTACGGAAAAGTTGCTTTTTCATGAATTTCGATCTGTATAATAATCCTTGCTTAAAGAATGTCTATGCAACTTGCAGTGGAATACGGCCCCCCAGCATCCAATGAAGGAAAAGAATGCTTTAGCTATGAATCAGAAGATAATGAACATCCTTAGAGAGAAGGAGCAGGCTATTCAAGAATGCCAAGATGCGGAAGCTCAAACGAAGGCAGCAATTGATGCACGAAATGAGGCCCTCAGGCAGCGTGATGAGGCACTGATTGAGCGTGATAAGGCCCTAATGGAGAGGGACAATGCCAGAGCAGCACTTCAATACTGGGAAAATGCCATCAACTTTACAATGGTTGGGGGAAATCAACACGGGTTGAAGCGCGTCCACCAGCAACCATACTCTCAAGCCGACATAGCTGAAGCTCTTAACGCGGATGTACGTATAACAGATGCTTTTCCCATATCATCCATTACCGCTGATGCCGTCAAACCACGCCAAGGAAAGCGCTCAAAAGAGGGTAAGGGAATTGCATCAAAGGGCTCAAGTACACAAAGGAAGGGGAAACGAGTAGGCGAGGACTTGAACGTGCAGGTACTATCACATGGAAGGAAGGTGAGGTCCAAGTGGGACAGTGCCGATGTGTGTTTGAACCTAGTTGTTTTTAACGGTTCCACCATGCCAGTTCCGGTTTGCTCATGTACGGGCATTCCTCGGCATTGCTATAAATGGGGAAATGGCGGATGGCAGTCATCTTGCTGCACTACCACCCTTTCGATGTATCCGCTACCGCAGATTCCACACAAGCGTCATGCCCGGGTGAGTGGTCGAAAGATGAGTGGGAGTGTTTTTACGAAACTGCTCAGTCGGTTGGCAGCTGAAGGACATGATCTGTCAATACCCTTAGATCTAAAGGACTACTGGGCCAAGCATGGAACGAATCGTTACATCACCATCAAGTAAAGCCCCAGGGATCTTTTGGACCAGATGTGTTTATATTTGAGCCTTCTCTTTGTTTGAAAATTGAAACTCGTGTTATTGTCGGCAAATGTTTCTCTGTTTCCGACCCAACTCGAAATGCCTCTTTAACACAAGTTGGACTTTGGGGAGCGGCCGGGTGCTGCGCATTTAGGATTCCAGGTGGTCGTGCAGTCGTATGGATGATGGTGCAAGGAGTGATTCGTTCTACTCCTCTGCCCAGCAATTGGGTGGGTAAGCACGGGCATTGTCTCCCTCCGAGATAGAGTTGATTGTAGAATCAATAAAGCAGGATTGGTGAAGATTCTAGCCTGAATTTGGAATAGAGGAGCATTTTTCAATTAGACTGTAAAATCTCCTGTTATGGCAGATAGCAAAAGGACTTCTCGTTTCTCTATCTAACTCTGGGCCTTAGGAAAGTCTTGCTTGTATTAAATCAATATCTACTCGGACAAACCATGGAGCCTCAGCCCAGGTTTGGAGTTGCTTCGAGGTCTTCCCTCCTTCTTCCTTCTTCTCATTTATCATCTTGACCCTTGTGGGTGGCATTTCTGCCCTTGCTTCTATTTCCATGGCAACGTCTTGGCTTTAGGCATTATGCCCAGCCGTCTGAAACGTTCTCGGAATTCGATTTTTGCTGTTTGGTCTCTCTTCCTTGGAATATGATCTCTATTTGTTTTGGTCTCTCTCCCGTGAGCACAGGAGAATTCGGTCCGTGACACATGAACAATGAAATAAGCATAACGGATTTGAATGTGCGTTCATTCCGGCCACTCGCTATCGTTTTGAGATATCGTGCTAAGATGTGTCAGCTACTTGGCTTTCAATATCATTCTAAAATCAGTAATTTCACGTCTGCCTTACGGTTTGACCTCCTTCTCGAGTTTCACTTGGCATGATCTGCGAATTGTTACCCGAGGAGTTAACTGAAGCGCATGACAAAGGCATAGTACTACGTGTCTTCTACATAGAACGCATAGCAAAAATTATTGTACTCTCCCCACTTATGAAAAAGTTCATTCTATTAGAGTGAAAACATAGTTTGGCATTGGAATACTTCCTCTCGAGCGTCCATATTTAAATCAAAATGGAAATTTCGTTAGAATCTTTCACTGATGTCACCTAGAATTACTCACGGATTTGCAGTAAGTGTTGTGTACTTTGGTAAAAATTCTAATCTGCTAGAAGACGCGAATGCTCTGATGCGTCGTGATCCATAAGATATAAAAGACCGAGTCCATGCATGGAATCGTGCCGTGTTATATTAATTTATCTACTTGTTGAGGAGGAAACAAAAGCTCTGCGAATTTGTTAATTGATATTCTTACGTGATCCCTCGATTTAATCTTCGAAAAGATGATGCTGGTCAACGTGTGGTTAAACCAACCTGGCATGTTCGCGATCAGACGACACTATCATGGCTCAGCTCGGAGACCGGTCCAAATGGATAGCCATCATCCTACGATCTCCCTCTCAACATCGTCCCACAAATGATTGATTTTCGGATCGTTTGATGTGTATTATTTTAGACGGACAACTCTAAAAATAAATAATTGTTCTTTGTCCCCTCCACGTGAACCGGCCAGAATTGACGTGATCAATTTTTTAATAATATTTTTATGATTTTTTTATTTTTATTTTATTTGTCCTTTTCTCGCCCAGCCATGGCTCAGGCTGATCACCAGGCTTGGTAGCCGATTGGAGGTAGAAGGAAGAAAAACTAAAAATTAAAAATTAAAAATTTGAAAAATATTATTTAAAAAACTAGTCATGTCAATGTCGGCCAGCCAAATAGGACTGAATTAGCATAAATGCACAAATTTTAGGATCAAATTGGCACAATTACAATAGGTTTATGAATTTTTCTGATAATTTTCCCCATAAAAATTGATTCTTGTAATAGCTCTCTCTCTCTCTCTCTCTCTCTATTTTACTTTTTAATCCCTCCGCATTCTATTCATGAGAACTCCGCAAGATGCAACATTGAAGGAAAGATACAATGTTGACCTTCGGATTCGTGATTTCCTATACTCCAGGATTGGAGCATTTACAGTTGACTTTTTTCAATACCGAGAGCGTTGCATACTATTTCAATGACTTTACTAAGTGGCAAGTCAAATTCTTTTTGGATCGAGAATTTCATTTCGCCTTTTTTCTTTTCCCCTTTGTAACCGATACTCTCGGACCGTATTCTTATTTTTTTTTCCTTGTTTCTACTTATTTATCGCGCGTATCTCATGTGTTGGCTAGTAAATCGCTCCGACCTCTAATCTAATCCCGAGGGGGAGAAATTTATTATTGAGTTTTCTCAATTTCATGTTGTTTATGTGGCATTCTCCGTCCAAAAAATTCATTGTTAAAAATTTAACCTGCAAGTGTTTTTTTTTTCTTTTTTTTTCTGACAGGGCCTTTGGAGGGTTTTTTTCCATTTTAATAGTAAAAAAATAATTATTTACTAAATTAGTTCAACAGTAGAAATATTTACTGATTTAGGTCTCGCGCGCTAAAGGAATCAGCGCGCGAGACCGCGCGCCGAAGAAAGCGACGCGCAAGTCTGCAAGCCTTGTGTGGCCATCTTTGGCCGCACAAGGCACTCATTTATTTATTTTTTTTGCTTTTCAATTTTTTTTTGCAATTTGTTTTTACATAATTTAATTATTTTATATTTTTAGGATCAAGGCACTTAGAATGGCACGCAGCACTTGTGGCGCACAAGGCACTTACTTAATTTTTTGTTTTTAATTATTTTTTATTTTGCATTTTTTACATAATGTGGTCATTTTATATTTTTAAGACTAATTTTTTTTCTTGCTTGCAAGGCTAATACGTATTCGCAGAATAAATCGGGGTTTTTTTTCCATTTTAAGTGCCTTGTGTGGCAATTCAACTGCCATACGAAATAACCGTTGCGCAGCATTTTGGTCTTGAAAAATATAAAATAACCAATTATGCGAAATAAATATTGTCGAAAATATATTCGTGCGACCGTTTTTCAAATTGGGTTGTCGAATTCGGGAAATTTTAAAATATAAAATAATTAAAAAAACTAAAAACATATGAAATAAAAAAACGTAATTTTTTTCCGAGTTGTCGAATACGTATTAGCCTTGCAAGAAAGAAAAAAAAAATTGATCCTGAAAATATAAAATAATTAAATTATGTAAAAACAAATTACAAAAAAAAAAATAATTGAAAAGCAAAAAAAAAAAATAAATGAGTGCCTTGTGCGGCCAAAGATGGCCGCACAAGGCTTTCCCACTTGTGCGCTGCCCAGAGCAGCGCGCAAGGGTTGGGCGCTGCTCAGGGCAGCGCGCAAGTTCTTGGGCGCCGCTTTCATAGGTGTGCGGTCTCGTGCGCTGGTTTCCCTAGCGTGCGAGACCTAAATTAGTAAATATTTTTACTGTTGAATTAATTTAGTAAATAATTATTTTTTTAATATTAAAATGGGAAAAAACCCGCCTTTGGAACCAAAATTTAAAGCGACTGTACGAGCAACGTGAATCGCAAACATAGTTGGGCTCCTTCACGTTGTGCACCAATGTTTCTCGTTTTGGTGGGGCTGCATAGGTAAAAACGACGACGTGTCCCGGCCCTCGTTATAAAAGACAAAAGGGCATTTCCCTGTCGTCCGCATTAATGGGGCAACCTTTTATTACGTGGGCCCCCTTTTCTTTTGTGCCCCTTTTTATTTAATTACATGTGTTCCGATGCGAGTGGCTAAGCCTATCGTCTTTTTAGAACAAAAAAAAAATGGAAAACAAAAGTGCCCACGTGCTCACAGTACAATCTCGGCAGCATCCGTCGCCACGTGTCCCGCTCCAGTCAGGTCAACACGAGGCCTCCATCGACGGTTGGCCCATGGCCACGTGTACGACGGCCCGCGCCACTGGGCCGTCCGGTCCAAGGAACGGGAACGGCGGTGAGTTTAGAGTTTAGAGAGGTCCACACCGATTCTTTCTTTATTCTTTTTTTATTTTCAATTTTCTTTATTTTTTGGGGTGGGGGGTTTTCTTTTTCTCCCTCTTTTTTTCTTTTTACGATTTTTTTTCCACCGGTAATTAAGTTGGTCAACATTTTTCCCGCGACGTTTGACCGGGGGGTGAAATGTGAATTAATCGGTAGCATATTTTCTTTTCTTTTTTTTTTTGGTCGATGCATATTGCATATTTTCTTTTATTAAAAAGGTCGTATATCGGATGTATTCTGTTGTAATTCATGCTATAAAGTAATATGTATAATCTTCAAATGCTAGCATGACTCCACTCTCGAACAATAAATATGATTATGGCATCCTAACAAACGAATTGTCGATCTTGACATGTGTTTTTTGTATGCATTCGAGCAAATTCGAGACGTTCAGATTATTTGTTGATTTCTTAAATATTCATATCCAACTACCGAGATTATGCTATTTTCTAGCATGGTTTTCTAAAGTTTTATGCTCAGATATGCCCGTTCTTTATTGATGTAGTAGAACAACTGGCGCAAGATTTCCTTGAAAAACGCGATCGCCAGAAATCAATGCGATCCCACTGCTGATTTGCGCTTAGGGTCGGCAAGCTCGGAATGCACTCAAATTTGGTCGGCTGCCTGGAAATGGGCCGCCGATCAATACACACCGCTTTGCTATGACTTAACGTCGTATTTTCGCGTTTCGGATTCGTTTAGATAGGTTTTCGAACAGTTTTTCGATTTTAGATAACTTTGTGATATATCTAGTCGCAATATTTGATTTGATTTCTGTTTTGGTTTGATTCTCACTATCTCGTTTTATGTTGTCTTTAATTTCCTAAGGAGTTCTATCTATATAAAGAACGTCTACCTATGTAATCTCTACGATTCATTCTAGCAAACTTCAATCTATCTTTAGGAAAACCTTCGTCCCATGTCGAGGCACCACCCTTCGGCTTGTAAGCCACTAGCTTGACTTGGCGGTCCTCTTCAATATCCATGGCGTCGAAAAATTTTTCGACTTCCCAAAGCCAATCAAGGAAGTCTACAATGTTGAAATTGCCGTTGAAGATAGAGAGATCAACTTTTCAGTTGATATTGCTTGGGATCTTGTTGGTATCCCCTGTTTCGGCGGCCTCTACAAACAGGCACGTTCAGGAAATCTTCTTCTTCTTCTTAATCCTCAACATAGGCTTGTCGCCTTTGTTGGGGATTTCCCCCATGTTCCACAGCTACTCCCGGAACTCGAACAACCTGAACACGTTCGGCCAGAAGATTACCATGTATGGGGTTTGTGGACAACTGTTGGATGACGACAAGTAATTCTTGAAACCTTCGTTCGTTTTGCTCCACCAACTAGTTGAACTTAGCCAGTGTAATAGGCTCGTTTTCATGGCCTCAGCTGTAACACCCTCGGTCCGACGAGAGCGAGGAGTGAATGCCAGGGCCAGAAGACCCAGACAAGGAGCGGCTCTTAGCAAGCTTTTACAACGGTGAGAGCAGACAAGACTGGACCGAACCACGCACCAAAATGGGGGAGAATGCGATGGTCCAAGGATGGGTCCAAAAAGTCCCACATCGGATATGAGAGGAACCTTAAGATGCCTTATAAGGCTTGGGCACCCCTACACTGTGTAACGCGTTTTCTGGGGGCAATTTAGGCGGCCCTCGGAGAAGCAAAGCCGTGCAAGCCTCGGCCTAAAGCAGACAATATTAGACAGTGGTAGCACCCAGGTCGTTACAAATGGTATCAGAGCAAGACCCCCTCCAGTAAGTGTGTGGTTCAAGGACGAACCACGCGAAAGCTGGTGGGCCTGTAACACCCCCGGTCTGATGAAGGCGGGGAGTGAACGCCGGGGCCAAAGGGCCCGGACAAGGAGCGGCTCTTGGCAAGCTTTTAGGATGGCGAGGGGGGACAAGACTGGACTGAACCACGTACCAAAATGGGGGAGAATGTGATGGCCCAAGGAAGGGTGCAAAAAGTCCCACATTGTAACACCCCCGGTCCGTCGAAGGCGGGGAGTGGACGCCGGGGCCAGAGGGCCCGGACAAGGGGCGACTCCTGGCAGGCTTGTAGAATGGCAAGGGGGGACAAGACTGAACCGAACCACGCACCGAAATGGGGGAGAATGTGATGGCCCAATGAAGGGTCCAAAAAGTCCCACATCAGATATGAGAGGGACCTTAGGATGCCTTATAAGGTTTGGGCACTTCTACGCTGTGTAACGCGTTTTCTGAAGGCAGTTTAGGCGACCCTCGAAGAAGCAAAGCCGTGCGGGCCTCGGCCTAAAGCGAATAATATTACACAGTGATAGCACCCAAGTCGTTACATCAGCTACGAGGAGATTGATGTTGGCGTTATTAGCCATCTTCGCAGGAGAAACCTTGTTGGCTTTCCAAAAGATAGACTGAAGTTTGATAGAATGAATCGTAGAGATTACACAGGTGGACGTGCTTTATATAGATATGACTCCTTAGAGAATTAAAGATAACATAAAACGAGATAATGAGAATCAAACCAAAATAGAAATCAAATCAAATATTGCGATTAGATATATTGCAAAGTTGCCTAAAATCGAAAAACTGCCCGAAAACCTATCTAAACGAATCCGAAACGCGAAAATACAACGTCAGTCACGGCAAAGCGGTGAGTATTGATGAGCGGCTCTTTTCCAAGCAGCTGACCGAATTTGAGCGTATACGTCAGTCACGGCAAAGCGGTGAGTATTGATCAGCGGCCCGTTTCCAAGCAGCTGATCGAATTTGAGCTGACCCTAATCACAAATCAGTGGTGGGAACACCCTGATTTCTAGCAATCGTGTTTTTCAAGGAAATCATGCGCCAGCTGTTCTATATCATAGGAAAACTTATTAACTTATTACGTTTTTACCAATTTAGTCATAAACTGTTTAATTTTTCAAAGTTCTTAAATTTTTTCACGTTTTGTCGATTGAGTCAGTTCAATCAAATTTGGCCTGAAATCGTTGACGTAGATGCTAGCCGTCATACGTGGCACGGCTGATACTAATGTATACAATAATTAATATATTTTGGTTTTTTTGAATTTGCTACTAATTTGTTTATTTTCTTGTCTTTTTTTTTCCTTAATGTGGCCAGCAAGAATCGTGCGGCCCCGGCCTGTGGCAAGCGGAGGCCGCGATGTCCTTGTCATTCTTAAGGGAGGCCCTCGCTTAGTTCTGGATGAGTTTATCATAGTTGTGTTGCCAACGGCTGATGAGCGCCTGGTGACCCTCATCGACCATAATAAGAAAAAAAAAACAAAGAAAAAAATCGATCAAATATTATCGCCAGCATCGATGCTACCATATAGGACGATCAGCGTTCACTTCAGCATTTTCCTACCAAAATTGATTGAATGGACACAATTGACAAAGGTGAAAAGGTTTGGAACTCAATTAACAAAATTGAAAAGATTATTACTGAATTCATAAAAGATTAACATATTTAATCATGGAGAATTTGATCAGAGCGAGGGTCATTTTCCAGCGAGCGGATCCCCTGCCTAGTCGCAATCTAGGCAGGGGTGTATATGTCAAATTTGGGCCGTCCGATCAATCATGGACGGTCCGGATTTGATAGAATAAAATAATTTTTTTTTATTCAGCTGCAATTTTATCAAATCTGGGCCGTCCGTGATTGATCGGACGGCCCGAATTGGACCTTGATGTTAGTTATATTGTATATATTAGGAGTAGGACTTTTTGTGTATTTACTTTCTTGCCCTCCTTTGTATGTATATTTATATTGGTCTTGTGCCTAATTGTAATGATGAATTTCATTGTTCAATTCTCAAATCTAACATGGTATCAGAGCTAAGGTTTCTCACTCTTCCCCATAAACGACGTTCATGCTTTGGTTGTTTCGTTCAATTTGCGTGCTCGAGATCTTCTGCGCCGCCTCTATCTCCGTCGTGGCCACGATTTCCCCGCAGATTTTGATTCCACCACCACCAATTCGGTGGACAGCGTTTGGAATTCTCGCGATTGTTTAGTGTTTGATTGCCATCTGTCTTGGGGAATTCGGTTAATTGACAGCGTTTAGTGTTTGGAATTCGGTTTGACAGTGTTTGATTGCCATCTGTCTTGGGATCCGGATCCCCTTCCCGGATTTCGGCTGGGCAGGGTGATCCCCACTCCACACACTTTGGGGCCCACCCCAATGAAGGGTGGGGATCACCCTGCCTAGGAAAAACATAGGCAGGGGATCCACGCCCTCTGTCTTGGGGAAGCGTTGATTTTCTGAAGCAAACTTCAACAGGTTAATTAGTCAGTGGGTGTTCATCAGAATTGCGATTTCACGTTCATCCGAATTGTGATTTCACGAAGGCCATAATTCGTCAGTGGATGTTCGTCAGCGATTGCGATTTCCAGTCCTACCTTGGAGTGCACCTTTGTTCTCACGATTGAACTCGGGTTTTGCTTCCTTCACTCTGCTTTCATTTTTGATTTGTTGATCTCAGAATTATGGCTGATAATGATCGGATTGATCGCATTGATGTTAAGTTGGATGGCTCTAATTATGTTCTTTGGAAGCCTTCAGTGATGCATGCACTTGTTTATCGTGATTTGTATGAACATGTGGATGGTACTCGTTCTTATCCTACATCCTTGTCTAATACTGCAGATCCTAAACCTAAGGCTGATCAGATTTCACGTCGCCAATATGAAATTAGGAATTGGCATGTTGCTGATAGAAAAGCATGGGCAATATTATTTGGTTATATAAGTCCTGATCTTCGCCCCCAATTTACTCAGATTATTGGTGCAAAACAGTTATGGGATCAAATTGCTTAGATGTTTACACAAACAGGTTCTGTTCGTGTTTGTCAGCTTATGTAGGAACTTCGTTGTGCCACTCAAGGTACAAGAACAGTTCGTGAATTTTTTAATTATATGACGTCTCTTTGGTTCCAGCTTGACGTGTTGGCTCGTCCACCATGTCCTACGTGTGCTGGTTGTGTTGCTTGTGTTGCATCTAGACTTGAAGATCAGAACAAGAATCGTCTGTATGAATTTTTTATGCAACTCTCACCAGAATTTGAGGGAGTTCGAAGTCAGATTCTATATCGTTATCCCGCACCATCTCTTTCTGATGCAGTCAAGGAACTTCAGGCTGAGGAAACTAGACGAGGAATTCTTGGCACTCCTCTATCTTTAGATTCCTCTGCCGTAATGGCCACTCCACAGTCTGATTTCCGGCCAAACTCCTCTCAACGTGTTTTTCAGCCCGGCTATTCACAGCGTGGTTCTCAGCGTGGTTTTGTGCGTGGTTCCCAGCGTGCTTCTTCTCAGCGAGGTTCACGTTTTTATTGTAACTTTTGTAAGCAAAATGGGCATACTGAAGATCGATGTTTTCAGAAAATCTGTGATCGTTCAGTTGCACCTGTTTCTTCTCCATCCACAGATCGTGTCCCTCCATCCTCAACCTCAGATAATCGTCTTGCTAATATTAAGGCTCAGCTTTCTCGTTTAGCTCAACTTCATCTTGGTTCTTCTGGCGTATCATTCACTGTTGCTACAACAGCTGCTGCACAATCTTCAGGTGATAGTTCTTCCTGGATTCTTGACTCTGGGGCTGCTCATCACATGACTGCCTCTACTCATCATCTCACTCAACAGACTGCACTCAAAAATCCAGAAGAGTTCTTTACAGCCGATCGATCCTTTCTTACTGCTACTATGCAAGGCCAACTTACTATACCTGGCAGTTTTAATGTGCCTAATGTGTTGCATATACCAAACTTAGCCCTGAATCTTTTATCTGTTGGGCAACTTGCTGATATGGGTTATGTGGTGACATTTACTGTTGATTCTTGTGTTGTACAGGATCGTACGAGTGGCCGGACGATTGGCAAGGGTAGTAGACATGGAGGATTATATTTGATGCAGCATCTCCAACTTCCTTCACCTCAACCTGTTCTTGCCATCTTCGATCTTGACTGTTGGCACCAGCGCCTAGGTCATATATCTGCTTCCCGTTTGTCTTTTCTGCGTCAGCAAGGTGCACTTGGACATGTTTCATCTACTATTATGCGTCCTTGCACTAGTTGCTCTTTAGCTAAACAATATGCACCTCATTTTCCTATTAGTTCTTCTGTTTCCACTTCTTGTTTTGACTTAGTACATTCAGATGTTTGGGGTCCTGTTCCACAAATTTCTAAAAGTGGATTCAAGTATTATGTATCGTTCATTGATGATTATTCTCGTTATACATGGATTTATTTTATGTGCTCTCGTGATGAATTTCTCTCTATCTATAAGAACTTTACAGCCATGATATCTACTCAATTCTCTAAAACTATTAAAGTTTTTCGTTCTGATTCTGGTGGGGAGTATCTTTCTGCAGCTTTTCGTTCTTTCTTAACTTCTCAGGGAACCTTACCTCAGCTGTCATGTCACAGTGTTCTTGCTCAAAATGGTCTTGCTGAACGAAAACATCGTCATATTTTGGATACTATTCGTGCTCTCCTGTTATCCAATTCTGTTTCTATTGAATTTTGGGCTGAAGCACTATCTACTGCAGTTTATCTCATCAATCGCCTTCCTTCTATTGTTCTCTCCAAAGCCACCCCTCACCAACGTCTTTTCTCAAAACTACCCACTTATCATCAACTTCGTATTTCTGGCTGTACGTGTTATGCGCTTCTTCCACCCCATGAGCGTACCAAACTCTCTGCAAAGTCAGTTCGATGTGCTTTCTTAGGTTACAGTACAGAACACAA
The DNA here is from genome assembly GCA_021437785.1 of Rhodomyrtus psidioides. Classification (NCBI taxonomy): domain Eukaryota; kingdom Viridiplantae; phylum Streptophyta; class Magnoliopsida; order Myrtales; family Myrtaceae; genus Rhodomyrtus; species Rhodomyrtus psidioides. The sequence goes on along the minus strand of JAILYB010000022.1, from coordinate 2,960,796 downwards.
AGGCTATAGGTGCTATGATCCTTCTTCACGACGTATTCGTATCTCTCGTAATGTTCAGTTCTTTGAGCACCTACCTTTCTTTTTCGCTGCCTCTACTTCTTCACAGTCTTCTCCATCTGTATTTATGGATTTTCCTCCTGAATCATCTCATATTCCTCCTCTTATATCTTCTCCATCAGATCCAGTGTCACCACCTTCTCCTAGTATGCCTCCTTCTTCGTCTACTTCGCCTGCTACTTCGACGCCTCTTGACGATTCTCGTCCACCATCTCCTCGGCGGAATCCTCCACGAGATCGTGGTCCTCCAGCTAGGTACGTGGCGGCCACAAGTTATTCTGATGAGTTTGGTTCTTTTATGGCTGCTGTCCACACTTTGTAGGAACCATCAAATTATCATATGGCCGTACAACATGCGGAATGGCGTAATGCTATGTCTGAGGAATTATCTGCTCTGGAGCGTACTGGTACGTGGGATCTTGTGCTTCTTCCACCAGGAAAATCCTTAATATCTTGTCGTAGGATATATAAAATTAAGACTCACTCTGATGGAAGCATTGAGCGCTATAAAGCACGTCTTGTTGCATGTGGCTTTGACTAGGAATATGGGATAGATTATGAGGAGACCTTTGCTCCTGTTGCCAAAATGGCTTCTGTTCGCACTCTTCTTGCAGTAGCCTCTATTTGTAATTGGCCTCTTTTTCAGCTTGATGTGAAGAATGTTTTTTTTCATGGGGTTCTTCAGGAGGAACTCTATATGCAGCCACCTCCAGGTCTGCCTCATTCGCCCGGCCATGTCTGTCGTCTTCGTTGGGCTCTTTATGGTCTCAAACAAGCCCCTCGAGCTTGGTTTGAACGGTGTGCAGATGTCGTTCGGTCAGCTGGCTTTGTTCAAAGTGAGAATGATCATGCTATGTTTACTCATAACTCTCCCGCTGGTTGTACTATTTTGCTACTAAATGTAGATGATATGATCATTACTGAGGATGACTCTGTTCATATTGCTTATACTAAGCAACATCTTCACCGTCAGTTTGCTATGAAAGATCTAGGTTTCTTACGTTATTTTCTCTGTATTGAGGTTGCTCGCAGTCGACGTGGTATTCTTCTCTCCCAGCAGAAATAAATTGCTGATATTTTAGCTCGTGCTGAGTTATCTGATACTCGTACTGCAGCTACTCCCGTTGAACTTCATTTACAACTTCGCCCGAATGATGGTGAGCCTCTGTCTGATGTCACTCGTTATCGGGCTCTTGTTGGCAGTCTTGTTTATCTTACGACCACTCATCCTGATATAGCATATGCTGTTCATCTTGTTAGTCACTTTGTTGCGGCTCCTCGTACAGTTCATTATGCTGCTGTACTCCGCATTCTGCGATATCTTCGTGGTACTTTGACACGCTCAGTTTTTCTTCAATCGACTTCCTCACTTGCTCTTCGTGCTTACTCTGATGCTGATTGGGCTTCGGATGTTACTGACCGCAAGTCTGTTGAGATTATTTGGCTGACACTACTGTTGAGATTATTTGGCTTCGTCGTCTTCTTGCTGATCTTGGTATTGCATCATCTGCTCCCATTCCTCTTCATTGTGACAACAAGAGTGCTATTCACATTGCTACAAATCCAGTGTTTCATGAGCGTACTAAGCACATTGACATTGATTGTCACATTACGCGCCATCAACTCCAAGCACATATCATTTATCTTCCCTTTGTTGCTTCTGCAGCCCAGCTTGCTGACTTATTTACTAAATCTCTTACCTCACAACGCTTTGCTGCTCTTCTTTCCAAACTCTCGTTGGTTGACCCACCTTGAGTTTGAGGGGGGATGTTAGATATATTGTATATATTAGGAGTAGGTCTTTTTTGTGTATTTACTTTCTTGCCCTCTTTTGTATGTATATTTATATTGGTCTTGTACCTAATTGTAATGATGAATTTCATTGTTCAATTCTCAAATCTAACACTTGACACCCCTGCCTAGATTGCGGCTAGGCAGGGGATCCAAATCCCATTTTCCAACCATGTTCTAACATGAGTACACACCAACTACGTCAACCTCCAACCAAAGATGCTTATGCACAGGGCACATGACCTAAGTTTTTGACAATCCGAACGGAAATAACTCCACCACGGCACCCCGACGTGTTCGACGTCCGAATATCAAAGAGATTTCACGATTCACAAATGCGAACTCGACGCATCCAAGAAAACTACCACACGGCACAATCACATACCACAAATCGAGGATTGTCCAAAAAAAATCATGAAGATTTTAATGTTGCTAAACCTTTTCACTCTTTGCTCATCGAGTCCGTTCGATTAATTTTAGCAAAAAATCGGTGACGTAGACGTCGGTGGCGCCACGTAAGACGGCCGTCGTCCACATTAGCTATTTCCTGCCAAAATTGACCAGATAGACTCCACTGAAAACTAGATAAAATATTCATGACTCAGTCGACCAAATTGAAATCAGCAAAATCGAACTGACCCAAGCGCGATAGGGTCGAGACTTTTTGGACGGTTTTCCCAAAAACCGGGTAGTGTACGAAACTCAACCGAAGCCCATTTTTCCGTAATCGATGCATCTCGTTGGATTCCTGCATTGCGACTTAAGTTAATTCTGATCCGCTCGCTTAGTCCATCCATACGTGGATGAACGCATACTTTGCAGTTTGCATGGGTCGGGACAAGCGATGAAGCCTTGCGTAAAGCGGGTCGCTTAAGCGACTTCGAGAATGTCGAAAACCAGCGCCATGTCCCTGTGTTTAATTAGCGGAAGCTTGGGACCTAAGTTCGTTTAATTATTCGCTGTCCTCAAAAGTCGTTGTCCAGTGCGCATTCTAAGAATCTATGCCCTACCTAAAAGCCGGGGTCAAATCAAAGCCCAAACGAAAAAAAAAAGAGAGAGAGAGAGAAAGTTAATCTCAATTAAAGAAGAAAGGCTTGGATTAGGGTTTGGTTATGTTCTTAATTAAGTGCGCTTTCGTTTTTGTCGCGTGCGAAGGCTTTTGGACAAGAAAAAGGGGAGCGGTTAGTGGAACACTTTTTTTTTTTCTCCCACGGCTCTTTAGGGTTTTGATTAGATGACCAAATCTGACTTTTTTTTTTCCACCTGGAGAGAAGCGACGTTTGGCCAATGTTGTTCTTCTTTGGATTGACATCGTAATTAGGTTTTGACATCTGGTTTAGAAGATTAATTAACCCCGTAAAAGAAAACTTTTAATGCGCCGTATTTGCATTGTCATTTTTCAGTTAAACTAATTTCGCACCTTTAACTTGCTTATTATTCGATAAAACGGGAATTCCCCATGAGACGCTTCGACATGGCTTTTATTTTTATTTTTATTTTTATTAACGTAAGGAGCTTCGACATAGTTTATGTCTATATAGTTATAATATTGCTATGTGTAGTTGGTCGGCGACATTATCTCGTGGTGGTTGTGTGTGATTTGCCTATAGACTATAAAATTTATGTAATTGAAATATTTTGCATGAATTGTATTGCTTGTCTACAAAATTTGTATGCTTTTTACATACTCACGGTCTCCCTCACCTATTTGCTCAAACTTTTATTTTGGGCATTCTAACGTAAGATCAGAGACAAGTTCTCCCAGTTTATTTCGCATTTGCGGCCCCCCTTGTCGAGATATGCTTGTCGTTTCTAATCTGACTTGCACGTGAGGATCGTGTTGAAGTATCACGTATCTCTTGACTGCGTCTCGCTTGCATACTATTCATATGCATATGATTTTCGGACAGAACATTCCAACAGAGGTTGGCTGAAAATAAAAGCAGCCGTCGTGGGCAAATTTAGCTTCGTTGGATTTCAAAACATCGATAGTTTAGTTTGGCATGCAAGCGGGAAATCCGAAGGCGAAGTGGTCGCTACGGTGCTGCATGAAAACGCCTCAATTTCTGAATTTCTTTACCAGAAGTCAATCTGGCAAATAAATTCGTTTGGTAAAATCACTTTCGAAGTAGAAAAGCGTTTGGTAAAAAAATCTACTTATGGTAAGATTTTCTACTTCTGGTTGGATTTTTGGCCAACTTTGTCAGCTCCATAATCACTTCTTCGACCACACGGGCCATCGCCGCCGCCTGCTGCCATCGTCAAATATTTTGTTGATAATATTTCAAACATAGAAATTTTCAACCGTTATCAAAACGATGTTTTCTGATCAGAAGTCAATCTGAAGCAAAAGTAGAAAAATTAATTTCTGCTTTTGATGAGAAGTAGATAAATCAACTTATGATCAGGAGTTGATTTCCCTGCGAGAAGTGTTGTCATGCAGCACCTACGATATCCGCAAATTAGGAAAAACTTCCACGTACAAAGAGTGCTGCTAACACGACATGTATCGAATGAATTAGTGAAATAATCAAATCTCGACACGTGTTATTATCCGATTATTTTTTTAAAGATGATAATATTGTTTTTTTTTTTTTTTTTTTTGCGATTCTTCATCCTCGATAGTCGATACCGACCCCACCCCTACGAGCGAAACAATGTTATCGTCTGTGCGTTTTTCCAAACCTTGGAGTTTTCACTTTATTTGTTTGCACACATCGATCTAATCCAAAATCACACTAAAGTTCCATGGGCAAAAAAAAAAAAAAAAAAGTCTTGCCTAAGCTCAATTTAAAAATATGATCGTAGGTCCATCGACGGTCCAATAATTTTTTCTTTCGCATCGAGTTTTCCTCCGCCTAAAAAAGCTTCGCGGACTTCACACTTCTCACGTCCATGTATTCCACTAGACGATGCCATTAATAATCAGACATTGTGACAAAGATTTAGCAAACACATTCTGCTTATTATGTCCTTAGCTCAGGCAATGTTGTGCATTACACTAAAGCAGCAAGTAAAACGAGGTCGCTTCGGCCTGATGAGATACAACAGCAGCGAACATAGCCGGGCCGTTGAAAGTGGGGCCCACGAAGAAAAGCTCAACTGCTTAAAAGATTCCCCTTCTCTATACAACTAAAACAGAGGTAAATATTGACTTGTTATCATTATTATTATTATTACTTTTTGCCAAAAAGGACAAATATTAGAAGGAAATATTTTGAGAAAATGACGCGACTTTAATGTCCAATTTGGTTTATCGGCTTTTATTTTGTTCAATATGATCCTCTAACTTTAGCCCAACGTGTAATATCGTCCCTGATTTTGTAAACTGTCCAATATGATTCGTGGATTTTTAGCACATGTTCAGTTTAGTCATGCGGCCCTGTTGGTAAGGGCATTGGGAGGGCGTGGATGATAGTATCACAGGTGCGAAGTTCGGCTCCCTCTCTCTACTGAAAGTTAGAGATAAGATGGATTAAAAAAAAAACACACAATGGAAAAAAAGAATGACCGGTCCACAGACCGGAAGTTCCAAGTACACTATTAAAATGAAAATAATTAACAGATCTAATCTCTCGTAAAACACATGAAATCATGTTCCTCAATAATTAACAGATCGCCTAACCTCTCCTCAGAAGGTTAAGCACCTAACCTTACAATCCGGGCTGTCTATCTTTGGACGGACGGCCTAGATCTCCTATTTTTAAGGGGTAATTTTTTAAATTTTGTATATAAATTTTTGTTAGTAATAACCTGGGCCGTCCATTCATAACACAAACGGCACGGATTGCAAGGTTAGGGCCTAATTTTCTAAGGAAAGATTAGGCTATCTCTTTCCGATTATCAGCTTCAAGTGAACCAAACACATGAAATTTTGAAAAACCGTGTGTCGTGAAAACCGTTTTCGTAGGAACGAACTTACCTTTAGTTTTAGTGCGTAAAAACTGAATATTCCTTAAATTCGAGCATCGGACTAATTTCATGAACGCACGTAAACTTCTTGTCCACAAAGACGAAAACGACCAAGGAAATGCTTTGATTTCTTAATAAATCCACGAAGCAAATGGCAAAATTGCCATCTGAAGGAAACTGCTGTGAACGTTTGTTCCTATGACGGGGTTATGATTAGCCAATGAAAACGACGTCGCCTGTTGGATTCGACCGAACCAGATGCAACCAAGCAAAGGGGCTTTTATGTAATTGCAGTAGGACCTGGATTTTATCGCATATTATAAATGTAATTGCATAGATAGTCAGGTTGTAAAGGACCTTTTATGTAATTGCAGTAGGACCTGGATTTTTTTTGGACCAAAAAAAAAAAAAGTTCGAGAAAACACAAATTCAATTGTTATAAAAATGGATAACTATACAAGTGATTCATGAACTTTGACCCAGTTTGTAATGTGATATTTGAGCTTTTAATTTGTTTATTGTGGTTCATGAATTTCGGCCCAATATACAACGTCTTTCCTGGAATTCCGTGAACTTTTTGTACATGTGTTAACCTAGCCCTTGGACTATGTGAATACTAGATTGAACATTTACCAAAAGTTTAATGAACATGTTGAACAAATCAAAGGTCCAAGGGCAATACAGTACATTGGATTAAAAATTTTAGGACCACGTTGAACAAATTATAAATTTAGGGGCCACATTATAAGTCAAGTCAATGTTCAAGAATCATTTGTATCATTTTTCATAGAACAAATACTAATTTTTTCCTTGTGCTTTTATGCTATTGCTTGTTCATACATCATAGCTATGGATCAGCAAGACAGTAGTGTTTTTATTACTTGGCACATCGTTACGTGCAATATTGGCATACCTAATCTTAGCCCTGACTCACCCTCCGTGGACGAACCTTGCTGATAAAAGATGACTAATATTCAAGTCATTTCAGAGAATAAATTTAGTAATATACGTTTAAATTGTATTACATATGTATAAATACGGGAAAAAATCTCAAATAAATACATGAAATGTTTTCACTTTCTTAAATAAGGTCTTGGAATGGACATTGTTTCAAAAAGTGCATGGAGTGGATTCATGTTCTCAATAAGGGCTTGAAGTAGACTTTATTTCAAATAAATGTATGAAGTGGCTATGTCAGTCTCAAAGAAGGGCCTGAACTTCAAGCTGATATAAGGTTATCGTTTTTTACTTTTTTTCCTTTTTGAATTTTTTTTCTTCTATTTTCTTTTTTATGTTTTTTTCTTTTCTTTTCATCGGTGACCGAAGATGCCCAGAGAGAGCTGGGGCGAGGTGAATCTCACCTTGGGCCTTGCCTAGATCTGGCAAGGGCTAGACAATCCTTGTCGGCTGCAACAAAAGAAGGAGAAGGGATAATTTATAATTAAAATTGTCCTCCAACGAAAATGCTTTTGATCGGCCCAAATATTTAGTCGGTTAGTGTCAGGCTCTTATTTGAAATTGTCATGGCCACTTTATGTCCATACTCGAGACTAATATAATTACTTCAATCCTTTATTTGATACTAATATGGTCATTTTATGCTTTTATTTGAAATAAAGTTCACTTCATACTCTTATTTAAAAAAATAAAGATACTTCATACCCTTGAATTTTCCCTAACTACGATGTTTGGCGCATACAACCACTTCAGGCTCTGGTTGGACATACTAGATCGGTTGATCTATTATAGATGTAATCTAGTATTCACACGTGCTTTGGTTTTTTTTTTTTCTCACTTCTTTTTTTTTAATGTACATGTGTGTGCGATGTTCACGGGGATCGAACTTTGAACCCGACCATCTCCGGCTCCAAACTCTCAATCCCTTTACTAGTAATGCCACATGTTTGTCGGTGCGTGGTCTTTATTGACATGGATAAATTTTGTTTTATTTCCGATTTAAATACATTGACGAGGAATCGAGAATCCATAAGAGATAGATGTTATTATCCACATAAATTTTCCATACCAACTTTCGGAAAAAAAGAAAAAAGAAAAAAGAATCGAGGCGGGATATGTCGTTCAGCTATTTTAGCAAAACATGGAAGCACGTAAATTTTTTGGCATATGAGCATGGATTTTTCTTTATTGTTTTCTCTAATAGCTGATTAATTAATTAATTCAAATCAAATCAAAACAATAAATAGGGGTTGGATAGAGAGAGAGAGAGAGAGAGAGAGAGAGAGAGAGAGAGAGAGAGCGTCCTTCTCCTACCATGTTGACTCCGATGTGCTCTCCATGTTATATCGACGTCACTGATGTACACGAGTCAAAAAAGCGCGTGAGAAAGAGAGGGAAAAGAAAAGAAAAAAAGAAAAAGGAAAGGAAAATCGACTCCCTCCCTTTTTTCCTTTTTTTTTTTTTCGAATTCTTCAATTTATTCCCTTTTTTTTTTCAGTTTTTAGACAAGGAAACGTGCTTTTTCGGGTAAATAATCTCGGCCCGAAATTAGTTGCCTTAATAAGCTGCGGAGACGCAGGAGGAAAGTGACCGCATTTGGAAATTGAAGTCGGAATGAAATTGAAATTCGCTCCAAATGCAAATTCACCTCAGAGACTCTCTCTCTCTCTCTCTCTCTCTCTCTCACTAAATTCACGCGGAGGCCTTAAGTCATGATATCCGTGTAGTAGTACCTCTACTAGTTATGAACTCCTCATCGTCTCCATTCCATATGTAGAGAGAGAAAGCGCACCCCGCGGACGGAGATAGAGAGAGAAAGCTTCCTCCTTTTAGCGAGAGAGAGAGAGCGAGAGAGAGCGCGCCTGCTTCTTTGTCATTTCCGCCTCCGAAGTTACCCCACAATCTGGTACAGAAGAAGATCGTCTCGGGGAGAGATTCTCGATTTGCTGATGTGGGCTTAGATTAACCTGCGCGCGTTTCCGGGCATTTTGCTTGTAATGACCGGGTCGAGCTGCGAGGTAAAGTGGAATGCTCCTCCGGGTGATGCTTTTCTTGTTTCAGCACTCGGACCGGCGATGTTTTAGCTTCAGTTTGTTTTGCTCTTTCGTTGTTCATTTTGTTTGACTTGTTCGGCAGATGATTGAAGTCTGATTTTGTCTGCTTCTTTCTTTTTCGTTTTTGGGGGCGGTTTTGATTGATAGGTGAAGTGAATTGAAGTTGGAAATCTGTCGCTTAGAGCTGTTTCGTGGGAAGTGATTAGAGGTTTCGGTGAGGGCATTGTAGAGAGAGAAAGTGAGTTGGTATTGTTGAGGGGAAATATGGGTGATGCTGAAGATTCTCGTAACGATACATCGCGAGGGCTTCAATCTTCGTTCGGGACTTTGCAATCTTCAATCTCCAAGCAAGCATTCTCCATGAACCAACTTGATATACCGCACTTTAGCGCTCCGGACATGCGTACTCCTATGCGGCAATTCGCACATAGTTTTTGTGGTGACAGTAACAAGAGAGTCGGTATACCGCCTTCGCATCCGAACCAGATCCCTCCGATTTCACCATATTCCCAGATCCCAATGCCACGGCCTTTGAACCAGCAGATGGGTTCTCCGAATTTCAGCCATGGACCGACTCACTGCAGGTCTTTGTCGCAGCCATCAATTTTTAATTTCGACACGCTGCCCCCGTTGAGTCCATCTCCTTTTCGTGACTCCCCGTCGACTTCGATCTCAGACCATGTTTCGGGGGATGTGTCAATGGAGGATCGAGATGCAAGTTCGCATCCTTTATTGCCACCCTCTCCGTTTGCTAGGGGAAATCCTTCGCGGATTGGTGAGAGTCTGCCGCCACGTAAGGCACATAGACGGTCTAATAGCGACATTCCGTTTTTGTCATCACTCATGCAATCATCCCCACCTCTTATACCATCGAAAGGATTGGGTACGTTGGAGCGCTCGGTATCTGGGAGGGAGAGTATGAGCTCAGCTAAGCCAGCTCAGCTGGTTAAAAAGGAATCTAGCTGGGACAGAGGTGTTTACAGTAATGCAGAAGGCATGGGTGAGCGAAAGTCTGAAGGGGAAGTTGTGGATGACTTGTTTTCTGCTTATATGAATCTGGATGGGATCGATGCGCTGAACTCTTCTGGGACTGATGAGAAAAATGGTACTGAAACTCGCGAGGATTTGGACAGTAGAGCAAGTGGGACAAAGACGAATGGAGGCGACAGCAGTGATAACGAAGCAGAGAGCAGCGTGAATGAATGTGGGAATAGCATGCAGAAACTTGGAATGAATTCTTCAAGTGACAAGAGGGAGGGAATCAAAAGGACTGCTGGAGGAGATATTGCTCCAGCTTCCAGGCACTTCAGGAGTGTTTCCATGGATAGTTTTATGGAGAAGCTGAATTTCGCTGACGAGTCAACAAAATTGCCTCCTTCTCCTGGAGTTAGGGCTGGACAGCTCTCCCCGCGAAATTCAATTGATGGAAATTCTAATGCTTTCAGCTTGGAGTTTGGGAATGGGGAATTTAGTGGGGCAGAAATGAAGAAGATTATGGCAAATGATAAACTTGCTGAGATCGCCCTAACCGATCCAAAGCGTGTTAAAAGGTGTGGCATACCTTTACTTTAATCGAGGCACAATTAAAATTTATTATTGTCCAAGAAAGTTTGGTTTTTTTTTTTCCCAATTTGCTGACTAAAATTATTTACTTTTTCAGGATACTAGCGAATCGGCAATCAGCTGCACGTTCAAAAGAACGAAAGATGAGGTATATTCAGGAGTTGGAGCACAAGGTTCAGACTCTACAAACAGAAGCTACAACATTGTCTGCGCAGCTTACACTCCTCCAGGTAATAAGTTCACATTCTCCAGTATAGTTTACTCTTCCAGTGGTCTTGTCTACTTAAACTGATGTTGTGCTACCTGGTATTCATCCAGCGAGACTCTGTTGGGCTCACCAACCAAAATAATGAGTTGAAATTTCGTCTTCAAGCCATGGAACAACAAGCTCAACTACGTGATGGTATGATCTGGCACTTTGAGTTTTGACATTGTGTTTGGTATCTGCAATCAGTTTGGTGTATATCTACTGATGCAATATATGTCGGAAGACGGTAATGGTATCAAAAGATTTACACTCATTTTAAACCCCTGGGACCAAACTTAAAATGTTCCCGAACATGCTTATTTTCTGGAAAGTAGAGGATGCAGTTGCTCGCTTTCTTTTCTTCAACATGCTCAAAGTTTTAGTATGTTGTAACTCTTTTTTTCTTACTGCAGTTTGTTGAATATAGTGAAGTTGAATTTTTTTAGGGGTTGACTGCATTCAGTTTGTATCTTCTTTAACTGAAATTTGATGCATTAAAGAGGAAGTCCACATGAAGAGGAACAATTGATGCAGTAGATTGGGATGGTTGGATGGCTATTGGTTTGTTCAACGACCTCTTTGATTGTCCTGGCAAAAGTATGAAGCAGTAGAGTAGCCCATCGTAACAGTACTACACGCTAATTTGGTAGCTCTTTGGAGTTCTATTTGCCCATACAGGACATAATGAAAGGAAATTGTGAATCAGAACGATAAATTATTTTTTCTTATTTTGAATATGTATATCAAAGGTATTTTTCTTCTGTACTATCAGTAGGTGGATAATTATTACGAGTCTATCTTCCTTTCCAGTAAGCTCCACCTGACTTCCTGGTGTAGACATGCATGTACATGTCTATGTTTAATGTATAGCAGGTCGTGCCCTTTGTATAATGAATATCAAGGATCGGACCTTCTATGTGTAGGTGGATTATTACTACCGACTCTATCTACCTCTCCAATAAACTTCTTTTTTGACTTCCTGGTGTAGACATGCATGGACATTTCTAAGTTTAATGTATTTTTCTCTTGGGTAGAAATCTACTACGGAAGTCTCCTTGCATTTATTGTGTTTGTTATAGCGGTTGTCATACTGCATCGAAAGAGAGCTCTAACTTTGTTTTGACGGCATGTGACAGCCCTGAATGAAGCATTAACTGCTGAGGTGCAACGATTGAAGCTTGCAACAGCGGAGCTGAGCTCAGAATCTCATCCTTCAAAGTGCATGGTTTCACAGCTTACTGTGAACTCCCAAATGTTCCAGCTCCATCAGATGCAACAGCAACACTCGCAGCCGCAGCCTCAATCGCAGCAGCAAAATGGTAACACAACCACAAAATCGGAGTCGAATCAATAGGATGCAGGTGGTCCCAACAGCTCCGGCGCCTCAACAAATCTCAACTTGTCAACGGTTCTTTGACACCCCCGCAGTAGTTCTTCTAAAGCATCCATTCATTCATTAGTTCTTGCATATGCAACCCAAGTCTTTTGCGTGGTAATGTTATACATCTATATGTTGCTCCATTTGCATTTGCATCTGCAGTTCTGATCTAAGGTATGAAGTCATATATACTTATACCGGCTGTAATATCTAAGTTATGTCCACACCATTCGTTGTTTTTTGTTTTCCCCGCCTCTTTCTTGGTTTTGTTCCATGGAGATATGCCTGTGTCAGAATATACGCCCTGGGTAGACATGATTTGATTTGTTGCTTTGGAAGAGTTAAAAGCTCGACTCTTTCGCCTGCATAAATATATGTTCTTGTAATCCGACATGTTGGCACCATTTTCACGGCATCATCATCGTCTTTTGCCTTGTGGTGAATTGGTTTTTTAACCAAGTCCAAGATGCCATGCACATCCTTCCCTTTTTTTTTTCAGCTTGAGCTTCGCTGGGTGCTCTCGTTTTCTGGTTCTGGTCAATAAAATAATTGACGGATGTGAAGTGAAGCGAACCCAAAGTCAATTCCGTGCTGAAATTATGGACAGTTATGGCGATCACTACGTGTGTTGGGTGGTGGGCCGACGGTGTCAGACCGTGGGGTCGACCAAAACGGCCCCGTCACGATGGGAACATCGCCGTTCCATTATCATCAATCATTCAGAAAGTTGCCCATGATGTTCCTGGAAGGGGTCGTTTACGTGGGCATCGGAATCATTCGTTCGAATTTGTTCTCTGCATAAATTGTCTTTAGGCACGATTCATTAAAAGACCAAATGCAATTGCGAGAAATGACAAAAGTAAAACTCCGAGTCCGAGACTTGGCTGAATTTAAATTAGAGCAAATGCAATGTTGTTAGAACGAGGAAGGAAAGACTTCTGATGGGGGTCCGACAGTTTCTGACCACTTGTGTTGTAAAACTAGGGTGATTAAATTGATGGTCGCAAAGTCTTTAATCGTGGAGGCGAGTATAACTTAGAAAAAGGTTGCATTCTTATTAAATAAGAGAGACAGTTGGGGTGGTGGACCTGGTGGCTGGTGGTGGAGTTGTTCAGGTTCAGTGGCAGTGGACGCCCGTAGCAGGTGGCGCTGGAAAACATCGAGAAAACGATTGGGAATTTTTTTTATAAAAAAAATCCTAAATCTATCATAATTATGTTCACTTAGTCCTAAATTTTTTCACATTTTGTCAATTTAGTCCATCCTATCAATTTTGGCCGGAAATCGTTGACATGTACACCGATCATCCCACATAGGACAATCGATGCTCACTTCGAACAAATTTTAATGATTTTTTATCCATTTTTTAATCATTTTTTATTTTTGTATTTTCTTTTAATGTTCTTTACCTTGTTTTGGGCTGAGATGCTCTCGGCCCTAAGCCACGGAAAAAAATAGAAAAAAGCAAAGGAAAAAAGAAAAATATAAGAAAATTCAAAAAATTATTACTACGTTATTAAAATTTATTCATGTCAGTGTCGGCCATGCCACGTAGGATGACCGGTGTCTACGTCAGCGATTTCTGATCAAATTGATCGGATGGACTAAATTGATAAAACCTGAAAATGTTTAGGATTGAATTAACAAAAAAAAAGTTAAAGATTGAATCGACACAATTACAACATATTTATGAATTTTTTGATAATCTTTTAGAAAACGGTTGGCTAAAAATCATGAACTTTTCGTATTTTTTGTTTAACGAGTTTTGTGACCAACTTTTAATATTGTTTACGTTCTTAAATCAACCTAGCTAACTGAAATGCCAAATTCAATTAATGAAGAAAGATGGAGTGATTTAGACCGTGGATGCCTGTTTTCTTCACTGAAATTATTGAAAGACACAGCACGTGGTTTGTTTGTAAGTATTAAAGTATTTTCTATCACGAATAGTTGCATTTTTGCATGATTAAAAATTAAAAAAAAATTCAAATGAGAGCCTCAAGTGCCTTTATTTTCTTAAATAAGGGCCCAAAGTGGACCTTATTTTAAATAAGGGTATGAAGTACCTTTATTATTTCATAAAAGGGCTTGATCGAAGGGTTTTTTCATCTTTAATTTTTTTTTCAATTTTTTTTCCGTTTTCCTTTTCTTTTTCTGTTCTTTTTACATTTTCGTTTTACTTTTTTTTTTCCACTTTTTTCCCGTGGCCAACGCCATCAATCCGATTCATTGCCCACTCTCGCACCGTCCGACGTCTTCCTCCGCCTCCTTATCTTCTCCCTGCACCTCTGTCGCTATCTCTTCTATCTCTTCGGCCGAACCCTCTCGCTCATCTCCTCTTCCTCCGCTCAAGCCGAAGCCGATCGCCGCAGGGTGCTCCGCCAGGCGTCTCCGATCACCATGTCCTGCCACAGCACGGACTGGCTTCGATTCGAACTGAGCGAACTCAACGACGAGTCCGATTTCGAGAAGCTCCTCACTTTTGGCGGCCGTATTTCCATCTGCAGCTTCGGTTCTCTGCTCCCCGGTACGTACGGCGTCCGTCCTACTCGTTTCGTTTTCCTCCGCCTGATGCGTGTTATTGAGAATCAATGAATATGACAAATGGCAAAAAGTTGAATCCTAACTCTAATGTCGTAAATCTACTACCAACCACATTTTATCAGCTAATAAAGTACGAAGTAACTCTCCTGCAGATAATGAAAATAATCTAATGTTCAAGCACTTATCGATGCCAAAATTAATAAAGCCAAGTCAGCAGGAATAGGATGATTTCTTTTCAGAAGGTCATGTGTGCATTGAACTTAAAGTGAGAGCTCTTTTGATATCTTCAAGTATAGGTCGTGCCAGCATTATCGATGATAAGTTCTGGACTAACAAAGACCAGCGATAACTTTATAGTCAACCTCAACGATGATCTCGTGAAAGCCTAATTTATGTTGCAAAGTTGAGTCCCGACCACAATAATGCCCAAAGTTCAGCTTGTGCTGACGAACATATCTCTGCAAATGATAATATCTCAAGCGATCGGGAAAGCGAGTGATCCACTTGATGTCGAGTTATTTGATTTCTTCCATGTATGACCAAATTCTTGTACTGGATTTGGAGGGAACACAATTTTGTCTTGAAAAAAGTTACTTGTTTTCCATCGCCAAAGAAGTCGAAGCGCCCCGCGAAAAATGTGCCCCCGATCATGAAGAATCCGATCTCCCTTGGCCGGCGAGATTTGACATCTCAAGCAATAAGGATTATCTCTCAAGTTGTGACGTCTTCAATTCGTTAGTTAACCGTCGCTTGTGAGCTGCTGGTCAGAGGAAAGTTCTATTACTTTGAGATTCCTTTCACTTCCAAACGGTGGACCGCGTCACCATCGGATTCTCGATTGTTTCCCACATTGATTACCCCCCCCCATATGCTGACTTAACAGAGAAAGGCGCATTTTCGTTACGTTCTCAAGAAAAAAGAGTATCTTCCCCATCATAGAATAAAGGAGGTTTGATAGCCCGAATGCGAAAAACAATGTCAAGTATCCTCGTAAATACTTAATGAACATATAAATTTGGAAAAGAATATATAATAAATTATAATTTTTTAGATTATTTACTTAGCAATTGTCTTTGAAATACTTTTTAATAGAACCTATGTCATTAGAAGCGCCATGAAATGTGTGATGGGCCGATGCACTTCTATGCGAGTATTTTCCCTCGGCGAGTCAAATCCAACTGTCCTGTAGTCAACGATCCACGTTTAACCCATAGACTCGACCGCATCTGATTACCATTCCCCAAATCTAGGGCTAACAGCGAGGGCACCGTTCTCTCCAACACACACAGTCGCTTCTTCTCGATTTCGACCGAGCACCATCCTCGTCCGGTGAGCGTCGTCATCGCAGAAATGGCTCCGCCTCCTGGGCCTTATTCCGGCACCAGCACCCTCGCTCTCGTAAGTCTCTCTCTGTGTCTCTGAACCGCGCGACGACGGCTCGTGATTCGAAGTTTCTAAATCTCGATGAGTTTTCTATTCGTTTAGCTCGATAGGAGGCATGATTGATGAAGCGTTAGTTTGAATCTGGTCTTTTGGGTGGATTTGGATGGCGACAGGTCGCGCGGGTTTCGGCGTTCACTTTCGGAGTCGTGTACGGAAACATGAAGCTCAAGTATCTGAAGGTACTGCCATCCTGTCTGATTTTTGAAGGCCGCGTTTTATGTAACGAAGCGCCTTTACAATTGCGAATCTGTGGTGGTTTTGATGAAGTTTCCCTAAGTTTTTTAGGACATTGGTTCTTGTTTTGTGTCATTGCAACTTTGCGTGTAGGAGGGCGTGTGAATGAGCGCGTAGCAATGGCCCGAAAGAAATTAAATTAGGTGATTTTGGCTGTTGGAATGACGTGATTGTGTTCAATTGTGCAAGATTTTCCGACTTGCTTGTGCTGTTTGCCTCCTAGCTTCGACTCTGAATTGCTACTTGGTACTTACGAAGGCTGTTATCGAGTTAATCTGCTCGAGCATATCTGTTTGTTGAATCTGTGAAGATTTTTGTAGCATACGGAAGCTGATTACAGGTGACGAGAAACTGGTTCCCGTTGTTGAATATATGATTATTTCAGATGCTTGCAGCTTCTGCCTATTTCTTTCAGTATAGGATGAAACGAGGAAAATAGGATTCTCTTGTTGCAAATGCAACTTTTCATGATGAATCCATGTTTGCCTTTCGGAAGGATAGAAGGATTTTAGGTTTTAGGTTACAACTTGAAATGTTTACGGCAAAGTTACGTGGGGATATTGATTTGATTTTCTCTGGTGTGAGGAGGTCCATGTGATTATTGTGATGCGCACATTACTTAAAACTTAATTATCACTTGATCTGTTTCTCAAAAAGTCAGCACGAGAGTTGCATTGGAAGTGTGATGATGCTTCCTGCCGCCTTAGATACTTATCTGCACCCATTATTGACATGTTGTGCATTTCGTCCATGCTCGTGGGAGGCATTATTTATCCACTCAAGTGCTTGCAAGTTATAAGGGAGTCTCTGTGCAAGCGTATTCACATGTTGTGCGGTCCCTGGTCTTATTAAATGCTTGAGGCATAGCCTCCACTTTTCAAGTTTTTCTTCTCATGCATATCAACATATGACTGTTGGCCCAGAATGTTACTGATGATTAGAATGGCTTGTCGGATTTAGCCTCTCGCATGGCTGATAGCAGATCTGATTCAGTTAGACATGGGGCTGTATATATGCTCAAGTTTCTTCACTACTTGCCTCGCATTGTCTAATACTGCCCCCATATGCCAGCACCTAGAGAGAGAGAGAGAGAGAGACCATGAGGAAGAAGCTGAAAAAGAGTACGTAAGGGTAGTATGAAAATGTATATAGAACCCCAGGACTACCGCTATCTCAGCTATGTTTTTCCAGGCTGAGAGCTGACACTGGATGGTAAATATTTAATATGTTTGGAAAGTGTTGGATGCATATGCTTGCTTGTAAAAAGGTACCATCCAATGGTATGACCATATTTTGACCCTTTACAACGTTGTTTTTGTGTTTCTAACATTTAGATGAGATATCGTTTCAAGTTCACTAAGTAATCAGCAAGCTCTATCTTACCTTTACTGGATGAATTGAGAAATTGTGCTAACTCTTAGACAGCTTCAAAGCTCATTGCATATCCTTCTGTCTTACCAGGCAAAGGCGAAGTCTCATAAAAAGGCTGAAGCGAAGGCTCATCATTGAAGAGTTTGGGTGTTGTTTTATGTTGTGGATTAGGAAGAGCCACAATAATGGATTGGTAGAATTTCACCAGCTTCATATGGCATAGAAAGCTTGGGGCTGTTTCCAAATGCTTGTAGATCTTTGTTTTTCGTTTTATTGTTGAGAATCACTGGATCTGGGCATTGCCATTTGATGGCACTGGGCAACATCAGAATTTTTTCACCGGTTGTCTCATACTTTCTCCTGAGAAAATAATTCTCCTTGCTCATTAATCGCATCTTTGACTGTTGTCCTTTCACCTCAGTTTTGGCCTCTGTTTTAGCCATTCCTTGCGCGTCTCTTAGGAAAATATATGGTGAGTATTGATCCGAACTACGTACTGCAGTACGCCCATGTGCCTAGCCGATGTTCTCTCGGTTCCTGGAAGGTATGGATTATGGGAGGAAACCTACACCAATCGGCGAGCATCCTGTTAATTTCTCTAAGAAAGACGGGTTTCTTCTGGACAATTTCGGTCATCTGAAGCTCGAATGATGGCGATTTCAATCAAATTCAGCGGGAGCAGGGAATGCATGGCTCTTGTTTCTTTCTTCTTCTCCTCTTTCGACTTATGGAGTTCTAGATTCAGATTGCGAAGAATCTAGAACTCAGTGTGGTGCGTTAGGCCCATTAGACCGCACGTGGACCGAAGTCATTCTTGGCCAAGAATCGGCCCAGTCGTAGCTGATAAGCCCAAAAGTACCGAGCGGTTGCAACTGAGAATCGCTGAAAGAGACGCCTCGTTTTTGCGTACCATCCGCACGAAATCGTACCATCCGCACGAAATCGTAGTACGTACTTCACTTTTTTATCTTCTTTTTTCAAAGAGAGTTAAGTGCGCTTAGTTATTTAATCAGCCAATGATTGAAACAGGGTGCGGCTTAGGTCACGCTTTGCCAGAGGATTCCAGCTTCCACCCGACGCGCAGATAAAGCTCCTCTCGCGCATTAAAAAACTAATTCAGCTAATGGCATTGGGGGTCCCCTTCTTAGCTAAAAATCTCTCTCTTACGCAATTATTGTTTAATGGGTGTGAAGTTTGCGCAGGACTAATCAATTTCTCTCGCTAAAAGTCTCGATCGAAAGTTAGATTTGCGTGACGTACGGCCAACGAATTTCTCCTGATTGTTCGCGAACGTCTCAAGAGTTTTGCCTCGACAGTGTTGGTAGACTCTGTATGAGGAAGGCGATGGCATCACTGATTTTCTTCTAAATCTCCATTTTCCCGTTTTGTCCTTAATGATTTTGTTATGGATTGCCGTCTTGAGACGCATGTCGACTGCCCAGGTAAACGATAATTTGTCGTTTTTAATGTGTGTGCAGCCCGTGACTTGAGGGGGAAAAAAAAGAGGAAATTCGTTTTTTAGTACAGTCGAAACGTGATTCTTAGGTATTGATTAACGAGACCTGTTCGCGAAGGTCACTCTCGACAAGCATCCTAATTGGGCGTTCATTCTATGGATCTTTGACTTCGACGATACATGCAAGATCCGAGCGCTTGAGCAAATTAAGGGCCTCATCTGGCAAATTAATTAGGTGGGCCCCGCATATATTCCCCCTCAATCTTGCCCAATTAGCTTAATGCAATCAGGATTACCGTTTCATAAAGATGTTGGGTTGGGGGGACAAGAGATCGTGGCGTTAGAGAACACTTAATCCCAGACCCAACAAAGAAAAGCTCACGAAAATTCTGTCCATTTCAGCTTCAGCTTTTTGGCGTGCATGAATCCATGATTACCCGAGCACAAGACAATCAATGCTTTCATGCAGAATCTCAATTATGACCATTGTTTTCTTGTGGAGAAATACATCATAGGCAAAGTAAATTTGGGTGTTCTTTAGTTTGGCCGAAGAAGAGCGAGAGATTCCAAGGTTAACCGTTTAAGGAAAAAAAAAAATTTGTCCAAAAAGTCATAGATCGATTGGACTTAGACCAATTCAGTCCTACACCTTTCAATTTTCGCTAGTTGAATTGGCTTAAAGTGCAAAAGGTTTAAGACTTTTTGGACAAATTTTCTCACCGTTGAGCAGATTTCTGGTTGTTGCCTTATGATGTATTTACGACTTAGGGTGCGTTTGTTTCAAGGAAAATGGTTTTCAGGAATTCGTTTTCTGAAAAGTGGTTTCCTGAAAACCATTTTCTCGGAAAACGATTTGTTTTCATTTGTTTGGTAATATGTTACCGAAAATAATTTTCGGTGTTTGGTTCTCATTTGAAAAACGATTTCAATCTCATCAAAGGACTGTCCTTGATACTAAGAAGAGGCAGATGGTCAAGAGAGCTGACGTAAATTGACACTGCCAAGCCTCGGCCCCGGCCCTGGCCCCGGTCCCGGTCCCGATCCCAGCCTCGGGCCTCGGTTCTTAGTCCCGGTCCCAGCCCCGGGCCTCTGTTCTCGGCCCCTGCCCCCGGTTTCCGGCCCGGTCCCGATCCCGATTCTGATTCCTGTGCCCGATCCCCGGCCTTGGTTCCCGTGCCCGGCCCCGGTTCCTAGCCACGGCCCCCTGTCCCGGTCCTCGGTTCCCAGCCCCGGCCTCGGCTCCTGGTTCTCGGCACCGGCCCGGGCCCCAATCATGGGTCCTCGGCACCGGCCCGGGCCCCGGCCCCAACCCTGGGTCCTCGGCCCCGGCCCCGGCCCCAGCCCTAGCCCCTGCCCCTGTCCTCGGTTCTCGGCCTCGGTCCCGGCTCCGGTCCTCGGTTCCCGGCCCCTACCCCGGTCCCCTGCCCGGTCCCGATCTCGGCCCCGGTTCCCAGCCACGGCCCCTTGTCCCGGCCTCGGCCAGGCCCCGGCCCCGGCCCTCGGTTCCCGATCCCGATCTCGATCTCGGTCCCGATCCTCGGCCCCGGGATCAGTTCTCAGGATCGGCCTCAATCCCGTTTTCAAATAAAGTGAGAGACTCAAATTTGAGAAAGTGTTTTCACCTTTTTATTTTGGGTAATTCACTTTCCTATTTTAATGAATAAAATTTTTGTTGACTGAAAAGTACTTTCCGTTGACCAAATTATTTTCCACGAACCAAACAGACGAAAGTCCTGAAAATACTTTCCCCAAAACAAACGCACCCTTAGGTGCATTGCGATACAAGGTATATGTGCGTTGAAAATGCATGAGCCTAATTTCGGCAAGTGAAAGTAATTAAGGATGGTGATCCACTCGTTTCTTGTCTCGCGTTACTAATTTGTTTTTTTAGGACAAAACAAACTTGGGGTGTGAATTTGATCTGGTCAACTAGATAGTGTAGGATTCAATCTTATCAAAACCATATAAATTCGTCACGAGGACGTTAAAAATAGAAGAGAACCGTCCGAGGTTGTGGATCGTGGTCTTAATGTTTGGTAGGAGATGGACAGAATCGAATCGTATCTTTGCTTGCTGAGGCTCACCTGACATGATCCGCAACTTCCCGGCATTTCCCAAATCTAGTCAGCCTTGATAAATGACTACATTTTATCCGTTACCTACATATAAAGAAAGAATTGATTTTGATGAACGAAATTTTTAATACTTACCCTTCATAGAAAACTCGATTCTAGCGTATGGTAACGCTTCAGAAAAAATGTTTCTGTTTCTAAAGTGTTCTGGGAACACTTTGAGAACATAAACGCGTATGGTAAAAAAGTGTTTCCAAAGTGTTTCGGGAACACTTTTGAAAAACAAGAACACTTTTGGAGCAGAAACAAGAAATAAGAAAAACTTATTTCTGTGTTTCCGGAATACATTTTAGAAACACATTTGGAACATTTTTTAAAAATAATTGGGACCAATTTGTTTTTAACTCGCTCTTTTCTCTTTTGTTCTTGCATGATGTTGACACTTAATATTTTATTATTTTATATTAAAAAATTAATAAAATACGAAAAAATCATAAAATTACAAAATTAACCTTGAAAGATTTGGCCTAGCCTTATGAACCAATTTTGAACAAAAAATATTTTTCATAAATTTTGACTTTTTATTTATTTATTTTAATTATAAAAATAACCGAAAATCAGGAAAAAAAAGTATTCGTGGTCGGAAAAATGTGAAAAAATAGTTTATATTTTTATTTTAATTCTCTTCTCATTTTGGCTTCTTAAAGTTTTAAAAATTCAGTATGGGACTACATGACTATTGAACATAATCCTAAGTTGACTAAAAAGTTTTATTTTAAATCATTTTAGCCATTTTTTTTTTTACTTTTATAGTCATGTTATGAGATTTTGATACCATACATCTCATTTCAGTCCTCATGTTTGGAAAAATTGCACAATTGGACTAAAATGACAAATATTTTTTTATTTTAGTTCTCAGTTTCACTCAAAGTGCAATTAATATTTTTCTAAAGGTCCCCCTTTAAAGGTAATCATATTTTTAATTACTTGAAAACATTTATGTATGACTCATAATTGTAATTTTTCCTATCTATAGAAAACATATTTGATGTTCTTGTCGTCCAATTCCAATTAGTTTTTTATTTCAATTTTTTTTATAGCCGATCTCGTCCAAGTTGTAATTTGATAAATCATGCACAAAATTACTTATACATATATTAGTCTAATTTGATGTATGTCTCATAATTGTAATTTTTTCTATCAATGGAAAACATATTTGATATTCTCATTATTTAATTTCAAATTCCACTTGTCTTTTAAATTTTTTTTATAGCTGATCTTGTCCATATTGTAATTATAAACCTTGCATAAAATTTGATTTACTAAATTGAATGAGATTTAATTTAATTTTAATATATATAGTCGCCTTAATTAAATGAAAAAAATTGGAACATTTTTTTTTGCGGTTACCATACGCGTTTCTGTTCTTTTTTTTTTTTGTTATGAGAGCAGATTTTTTTTGCAGTTACCAAACGCGTTTCAGTTTCCAAAAATCGTAGCAGGGAATAGAAACACAAAAAATTATTTCTGTTTCAAAAGTTGTTCCGGAAACAGAAACGTTGCCATACGCACCTTAAAAATAGAAGAGAACCGTCCGAGGTTGTGGATCGTGGTCTTGATGTTTGGAAGGAGACAGACAGAATCGAATCGTATCTTTACTTGCTGAGACTCACCTGACATGATCCGCAACTTCCCGGCATTTCCCAAATCTGGCCAGCCTTGATAAATGATTACATTTTATCCGTTACCTACATATAAAGAAAGAATTGATTTTGATGAATGAAATTTTTAATACTTACCCTTCATAGAAAACTCGATTCTAGCAATGTCTAATGCTTATTATGGGAAACACAAACGCGAAGATTGCAAGATTGTAACTGGGAAAATTAAAAAAATAATAATAATAATAAAAAAGAGACTCTCGACATCTTCAGTTCTAATCCCGATTTTCAGAAATCAGTCTCAGATTCAATTCAACCCATTTTAATTGTAACTCTCGACAAGAAAAGAAAATTTTTTTAAAAAAAAAAAGAGAAAAGAAATTGTACCCACCGAAGAAAGAATGCAAATGAAATGCCACGTCGGCAAAACTTTCTAGCTTTTTCATATATGTCGAGCACTTGCTTTCGGGGGTCCTGGCCCCACAGGCTATTGGTTTGCGGTCAAAGGAAAACCGCAAGTGTGGTTCGGACACATCGATCGTTTGTTCCACGGTAATGTCTGCATGTTGTCAAATTCCACGCACATTCATTGATCCCACCAAAGCTAGCGACGCCACTAACCCCGTTATCATCACGCTTGCCCTTTTCAGCCGGTCAGTCTGCCCGGCCCCCACCCGATTGCGAGTCCATTTTGTTTCGACTCGCGCGATAATTCCGTCCATCTTAATCAATCGCTCCCCCGTTCATGAATTCGCTAAGATAATTTTTAAATCTATGAATTCCGTCAATCGATGCCCGAGTTTTTTAAACGGCCGGGCCGATGACGATTTGCTTACAGTTTTGGCGTGGGGCCCAAAATCAACTAAGAAGCCTCTGGTTTTTCCGTAATTATCTCCAAGTCCAGTGGCACTTGCCCAACCTATTCGCCTTATAAGATCACCCAACTAATTTTCTCTCCTCAAGGACTCTCTCTCTCCCTCTTCCGTCCCCCCCACCAGCTCGTTTTGCTTTCTTCTTCCCACCTCTCTCTCTCTCTCTCTGGTTCTCACTCCACTGACCCTCGCTCACTTTCCTTCGCTTTCCCTGGGGAAAAGAAAAAAAGAAGAAGAGGAGGAGACGAAAGGAAAAAGGAAAGTATGTCGTCGTCGGACTTCGGGAGCTCCAACAAGATCCGCCGCATTGTGACGATCCGGCAGATGCTGCGGCGCTGGCGCAGGAAGGCCGCCCAGGCGTCGACGGCGCCGCCCCCCGACGTCCCGGAGGGGCACGTGGCGGTGCTCGTGGGGGGCGGTTGCAGGAGGTACGTGGTGCCCGCGACGCACCTGAACCACCCCGTCTTCAGGTGCCTCCTCTCGCGAGCCGAGGAGGAGTACGGGTTCGCGAACCACGGCCCGCTCGCCATCCCCTGCGACGAGGCGGCTTTCGAGGAGATCCTCCGGGACGTGTCCCGGCCCGAGGAGCTCCTGAGGTGTTGTCACGCGGGATTCCGGAGCGGGCCCCACGGCATCTTGAACGAGTCGAGGCCGCTGCTCAACGGCGTCGCGGATTGAGGTTGGAGTTTCCCGAGATGCGCATGGGGCCTGAATATTTTTTTCTTTTTTTTTTTTAAACTTTTTTTAGTAGGATGGGCTTGTTGAGTAATTTTTTTTCGTCATCAGAAGCTCTAGTAGGATTAGTTGGTGGTCGACATCTGTCGTAAGTTCAGCGCTTGACTAATTGTAGGAAATCTCGTAAGATATCGAATCAGTTGAAGAATGAAAAATATTATGTTTTAACCATAAAGTTTGTCGTGTTCATAATATTCGAATATTGTTCCTGTAATATCTAATTAATTGGATTTTGAATTGGGATGGTTGTGGTGGTATATCCCCATGCTTTTATTGCAACCTTTTCTTTCCAGACATCTTTTTATTACTTGGTCGCAATCCCACCTCCTCCCCTTTGAGAGCTATTATGTGTAGATGCCCCTCTCGTACGGGTCTTTATGTTATAAACTCTTATTATTAGTAATGCAAGTTCCTTTCCGATAAAAAAAAAAGAAAAAGAAAAAATTCAACCTTGTGGAGCGCCGAATGCAACTGTGCTTATTAGGCAATCTCAGAGTCCCCAAAAGAAAATTTTCAAATCATAGAAATTTGAAAAGTTATTGTGATTCCACAAAAAAATAATAGGGGGGGGGGGGGGAATACGTCGTGCATGAAAATATAATCTGTTTCATTTTGGGTAATTTCGTATGATACAAATTCATGATTGATTTGATTTCAAGGAGAATAGGGTCGAGATAAGGTCCTTTATCCTCAGGGATGAGTGTGGAAAAAGAAGAAGAAGATGATCAAGTGAAAAATTAGGCATGAAGCCATGGTTAAGTTATTGGGGATGGGGACGAGGCAGAGCAAAAAAGTCTTAAAAAGTTTGAGTTAGAGGTAAGAAAGTTATTAGCATGTGTGAAATGCCTCGAGATCAAATTGCCGGATAAATGCCTGGTTTGATCCATAAGTATTCTAATAGTTTGTATTAGTCGTGGTCGAATCCCTTCAATCATCGATGTTCCTCCGTGATTAGTTGGGGCTGTACGAGTTAATTATGTGTTGTTCAAACATGCCAAATTGAAAAAAGCTCCTCCATCTCTGTGTAACTAATGATTTAGAGAAACTTGGTCAGGACAATTTCTGTTTACTTTCAGGTTGAGCATGATTATGGATGTTTAATCATTTCATAAGTGGGCAACAAAGGTTTGTTGCTTGGATTTTCTACTAAGTGAATGGGGCATTTTGAGGAATGATATGTTTCATTACTGCTAAAGGGTCTCCCTTTTTCGTGATGTCTCTCCTGCCTAAGACTCCACAAAGCATTAGAGATAAGGATGAAAAAGAAAGAGAAAAGAATTGATTTGACGGTAGAGTGTGATTAGAATTAAGGGTCGAGCATTGCTTGTAGAAATCTTATTCTCTATGATTAATTGAGAAAATTCTAAATAAGGGCGCTCATTTTTCTCAAATAAGAGCTTGAAGTATATCTTATTTCATATAAGGGTCTGAAGTGACCTCTTTATTTCAAAGAAGGGTATGATAAAGAGCAATTTGATTCTTTATTTTGATTTATTTATTATTATTTTTCTTTTTTCTTTTTCCCTTGACTTTGCTGGTCGACTAGGCCATCAGTGAGGGCTGGGTGGTCTCGCTTGGGGCCGTTGAAACGATGCCGGCCGTTGAAACGATGCCGCCCTGGACGAGAGGGATGGCCTCGCCTTGCCCAGCGACTCTTGCCCAATTTTGGCGAGATTATTTTCTTACTTTGTGATAAGCCTTTTTACAGTGAAAATCCCAAGTGGGATAATTTATAGAGTGGAGAGAAACATATGTATCAAAGTCTTACCGGGTAAAGAGAAGGTGCAATTGAAAGAACGAATGATATCTAGGGTGGTTCTTTCGTGCAATCATGAAAAAAGGGTTGCTATCATGCCAAACCGTGATCACTTTTAATCATGAAAGTTGTGTTCATTTTTTTTTTTGTCCCCGACTGAAGTCTCATTGTCAGTCACTCGACCTTGAGTGCGTGATTCGCTCTTTCAATTCTTTCTTTCATTTCATTTAAATTTGACCCTACGAGTCAATCTCTAAATAATTCATTGGAGGCAACATTCAACAGCCATACTAAAAAAATGTGTTCGTTCCCCAATTGCAATCTAAAAAGTACGAAAATACCGTAAAATCGTCATTGATACAACCATTGAGGTTTAGTGCCTTAAGAATCACGGGGTTTTAGTGAGAAATTCTTAATTAATGGTTTGCTTTGGAAGTAGACTAAAACTATTGCGCCCGAACTAGATTAGATATATCGATACAAAAAAGAACTTGATTAGATACCGCCAAATCACATAAGAAAAAAAAATCGCATATATATATATATATATATATATAGAGAGAGAGAGAGAGAGAGAGAGAGAGAGAGAGAGAGAGAGAGAACAATTGCTCTTGGATTAGTGATGGGTCAATCAAATTGAAAATTCTCAATAGTTTGTGATTATTCTGACAGAAACATGGTGATTGATCTATTGAGTATTGACCACTATCAAGTGTCCACTTCGGTTTTTATAACTTTGCGTGAGGAAAGGGAAAACAAGACAAAAGGGTGGTGGAAGGATCAGCCAAGAGATAAAACCCTCTTTTTAAGAATGCGACTTGAGGATGTTGATTTGTGCTACTAGGCTTTTGGACAAATCGATGAAAAAATTATCAAGATAAGGTTTATGTTCACCATTCTTCCATCTCAAAGTGCGACCGCAGAGGTTGCATTCGGTCCCGACGAAAATTCTCGCTCGCCACCTTTCATTTTCCGCGAAACATTTGAAAGACTTTTGTTCCGCAGTCTTCCCTATTACTCGAGAACAACGCAACTCATTCAACAACACGTAATGAAGGGGGGCACATTGAAACTTTAGTATTCCATGGATGTGGTCATGGCCGAAGAAAATTGAGGAAAAAATGCACGATTGAAAGCGATATTCGATTTTAGACTTTTAAGAAACGGAAGTCATGGCATGTAACGAAGTAGTTTTATCTTTTTCTTTTGGCTGTAAATAATTATTTTTCCAATTTCAAAATGGCCAAAGCAAAGTTGGAAAAATATAATTTTTTTAGATCGTTTTGTGTGGGTTGCAGATTTGTTCGTTCCTTTTCATGTTTCTTCATCCTTGCAGCAACCTCAACAGCAGCAAGATATCAAAGACCTCGTCATAATTGCCGAGGTTCAGTGGACCTCGTGGTCGACATTGGGCCGGGCCGAGCTGCTGCTTGGCATCACAAATTATCTCTTATGAAATCAGAAGTAGGAATCAATAATTGAGTGAAATTCAATCAAGAAGAGATGCCTCGATTAGGCCTCGAAAATGAGCACTAATTAAGATTGTTTTAGATAAAGGAAGGAGATGGATTTAGGTTTCAATGGCAAGTAGGCAACCAATGAGTCAATGACAAAAACCTTTTTCGAGTCTATACCGTGGGGGAGAACCGATCGCGGTGCCGACATTCTTTTTTCCCCCCCTTTGGAGATCGGCATGAAACTCATCGCTTCTTAATACCTAATCGATCCGATTTAACGGGACGAGTTTTGTGCGATAATAACCCGAGACATGGGCTCCCTCGCAACACGGTCGCGTGTGGACACCGATTGCGCGAACCATCTCCCCGCCAATATTCTAATGCCAGGTGGGACCAGAGGGGCCCACGGATCACGTGCACCTCATGCGGCGAGGACACTGATGCGAGGAATCGACAGAGTAGATATCAGACCACAATCGTAGACATACCAAAACAATTGGGCCGCGTCCACTTCGTACACTTGCATGCTTTGGTGTCGTGCCATGATCAATTAATGCTAAGAGATGGGGAGAAGACACTTTTCCCTTCTCTTCTTTTCTTTTCTTTTCTTTTTATCCCCTTGAAATTTTCCCTTCTTTTGATGTGTATAATTTATACGCAAGTGGTTAGGGAGTGACCGTCGCCGTCGGGTCACGAGGGTCTGGATAAGGAGCTGCTCATGACAGGCCTTTAAGATGGAGAAAATGATAGAAATGAATTGAATTGTGCATCGAATATGTAGAGAACAATTCTAAAATATATATATGAAAACTGAAATTAACTTACGGAAGCACGTTCTGACGAAAGGATACGTTTTGGTGGGTCAAAATAGACAATACCTCGAGCAAAACGAAGCCAAAGAAAAGAATGGCGAGGTTTGCGGCTTTGCATGACATTAGGTACAAGATTCGTATCATGTTAGAGCAATGTGTACTTGTATCTCCCTTTCACCTTTTGCTATGCCTTTTGGCTGCGTCCTTTCGTTGGCTTCATCCTTCATTCATAGCCTAAAAAAAAAAAACAATTTGAAGAGGAAAAACAGAAGCAAAGTTCGAAGAGAATATTCCTCCGCGAAAGCGACGATTCCTTCCGAGTTAGTGGACTATCAAGTTAATTTTTTAACAGCATCGAATATTTAGGTACACGATGCCCTCGTAACTGGCCTAATCGAACTATTTTACGCTTAGCCATTTTGTTGTTTTATGAAAGATCATCAAGTAAGAATCAAAGAGATTCGTATTGAGTATCTTGGTAAAAATTCGGCGTTTCAAATGATACACATTGATTTCACGTGGTATAT
Organism: Rhodomyrtus psidioides; assembly: GCA_021437785.1. Taxonomy (NCBI): domain Eukaryota; kingdom Viridiplantae; phylum Streptophyta; class Magnoliopsida; order Myrtales; family Myrtaceae; genus Rhodomyrtus; species Rhodomyrtus psidioides. The sequence goes on along the minus strand of JAILYB010000022.1, from coordinate 2,931,897 downwards.
ATTAATATGGTAAGTCGATTTTAGGGTATCTTTATTCCATATATGTGTATAGGCCACTTGGATAATATCTAGTAGGAGAGTGAAGAGAATGCATTCATGATCATCCCATGGTAGTTTGCTCGGACTTCAGTCTTGAATTCAAAGTTGAAATTTCGGAGAAGAGAATACTTATTAGAAAAGAAAAAAGCATGTGCATGTTGGTTAATGAGAGAGAGAGAGCGCGCGCGCGACAAGATCCTAAGAAGGGAAATGTAGTGCAATGCGCAACAGAGATATATCGAGAAAATTGTTCAAAAAATTATAAACTTGTTACATTTTTACTAATTCAGAACAGATCTACCGTCTTATATGGCACGGCCGGCGCATTTTCTATTTAATTTTTTCTTTTCTTTTCCTTATCTTTTCTTTCTTTCTTTTTTCTTTTCCTGCTCAAAGCGCCAGTGTCAAATTTGGATTTGGAAAAAGATGAAAAGATTTAGGACTCAATTGGCAAAACCAAAAATTGTTAGGATTGAATTGGCAAAAATGCAATAGGTTTAGGACTTTTTAGACAACTTTCCACGTATCTTCCCTACATCCTCTTCTTTTGATCGATGGGTTGACTTGTTTTGTAACCAGTAGGGGTGTCAACGGGCCGGGTCGGGCCGGGTCTTGGCCCCGCTTGAGCCGGCCTGACCCGGGCTAGGCCGAATTCTTTTTTATTTCCTTTTTTTATTTTTATTTTTTTGGAAGCAAAATTAATTAACAAACCCATCAAATGAAAGAATATAAAAATAAATGACATTTAAAAAAATGGGTGTTAAAAAAGGTCGGGCAACGGACCGGCCCGGTCTGAGTACCAAACTTGGCCCAAAAAGGCCCAAAAATTCAAGCAAATTTTCGGGCCGGGCCGGGCCGGGCTGGCCCGCCGGCGCGGGCATTTTTGACACCCTTGGTAACCCGAATGAATCAGCTTATAAGATAACTTAAAATAGAAACAAAGCACCAACCAAAACACCATGTTTAGTTTGTTATAACCAAGTGCATACAAAGTTAGATGCATCACGTAGGATCGTGGGCCTTACGTTGTCTCCAACATGCAAATGCGGTGATGCACTTGTCGGTGGACGGCGATGGTCTGCCGGCCAGAGATGTTAAAAAAAAAGGAAAGAAAATAAAAAATACTAACATATTATTAGTAATTATCCACATTAGCGCTCGCGTGTGACATAGGTTGTGCCATAATTCAAATGATATCGAAGCGAGGTCCTGAATACTAACATTTCATGCCACTTTTTTTTTTTTGGGGGTCTCTGCTATTATAGATTTCTATACTTTAGTCTCAGGCCAAATTTCTAACCTTGTGCATGAGGGAAGGTATTAAAACCTTCAAGTATTAAACTCCAACTTCACTTACTAATTTAAACATTTAGATGCGAGCAATGGCGGAGCGAGAGAGAATAATTAAATGGGGAGCTGCTACTTGACACTTTGGCAGTATTATCATTATTTCTGACACTACGAAGCACTACATGCGATGATGATGTGAATCTACAGTAAGAAATAACTCATAGTACTGTCATGGAATATTTCTCTAATTATAATATGCGCATGAAGAGATATTTATTGTGTGGAGGGAGATTCTTTGGAATCAAAGATGAGAGATATTCTTCCTTCCCGGGGCGAGTTGGAGAAAGCAGTTGAAGTTGAAGAGGTGTAATCGTGAGAGAGGAGTTTGTGGCTATTAGGTAAAGGACACCTTGGACATTAATGACAAGAAGCATAAAAGCAGGACCAGTTCTCTCTCTGTCCCGCATTTTTCTGCTACGTCTCTTTTCACCGTAGAAAACACAGGTTGAAGAGCCGCTGGCATCTCAGAATTACAGAGACATGTGCAATGAACTCGTGATCACCTTGGCGTTGGTAATTACATTGCTGACCAAAAGTCATTCAGAGAGAGGGAGAGAGAGCCATGGAGCTCATGACAGAGCTCGAGTTTCTTTCTCTCTCCTCTTCATTGTGCTTTGTACGCGTAAAGTGCACAGGCTTTTACTGTTCCTGTTTCGTCGAACGTAAATGGGGAAACTTCAACTTTTACTGTTGTTAAGGCCCTTGTTTTGATCTGACACTGACAAGCGTGATACCTAGGAGGAGCTTAAGAAGAAGAAAGAGTGCAATGTCTTATGTCCTCCTGGTTGTGATCGATGACGGATCCCTGTCCACTCTCCTGGACGACACTGTTGCGTCGGTGATTTATAGTCTCCACAAAGCCGCAGCTAAAGTCAAAGAACAACGCTTATCTCGCCGAACTGATTTATCAAGTGATGCGTCGGGATTTTGAGAGCTGACTTTTTGAATAAGTTGGATGGGGGCAGCGAGTGGGAGAGCGGTTTTTGCCTTCAAGGAGACGGCTCACCGCTGCTCGTGACGAGCCCTCTTTGATGGATGACAGCCCCGGGGGAGAGAAAGCGTGTGTCGACGAAGTTGTGTTTGTTAGATGAAATATGGACGCTTGACGTACATTCAGCGCTACGATAAGGAAAAGTGAAAACAAGAGCGTTCACAGAAACTTTCCATCTTCGAAATCTTATGACATGGACTAATGGGTACAACTCGAGTTCATTTGAACCACCAATTTCAGTAGGTACATGTTATGTTCGACCGGATCCATCAAACTTAGTATGTATGTATGCTGATGCATCATACACGCGCACACACGCGTGGGCGTCCATTGCCTGAGGCCGGCCGAGGGAAACAAGGGGAAAAAAGATTAAAAAAAAAAGGGAAAAAATTTCAGAAAATCTAGGATTGTATTGACATAATTGAAAGATTTGAAGACTAAATTGGTTGCCTTGCCGTGTAGTAAACTTAAGACTTTCTTGGACAATTTTTCCTGAGTTTCGAGTTCATGATATTATCTCGAAATCAAGTCAAAACGATCCGATATGAAGCCAAAATCGTAGCGACCCAAGTGAAAATGACTTTTCATTGGAGAATAACCATGGCGATTACATGAATCATTAACGTCAACATCTCTCATAAGGGGCTACATAATCCACCTTCATGAGGAAAACCACGAACTTCCTTCTTTACATGATTAACCCAAGGAATTCCTCCCGGGAAAATACATTCGGGTTACAGTCGTCAGAAATAAGAACCCATTAAGGCTCAAATATAACCCAAAAAAATAAAAGGAAAAAAAAAAGAAATCAGAAAGATCAAGATTCACAACGAATTAAGACCGAAGAGAGAGAGAGACGTAGAAAAAAAGAAGAAGAAGCAAATAACGTATCAATGTACGTGTCGCTGCTTCTTCTTGGCCCGTCTCTCCCTCCCCGTCATCTGATCATCGACGTGAGAGATCGGAAGACCACTTCTTCGCAGGGGATCGTGAGTCCCATGTCGTGGTCGAACCCGAACTCCTCCTCCGCTCGCCGGAGGAGGCATCGGAACTCGGGGCAAGTCAAGAGGGAGATGGGCACGACATGCCGGGCTCGGTTCTCGCCGACGTAGACCGCAAAGTGTCCCTTGGGCACGTCCAGCGGGAGGCCGTCCTCGTCGAAGCCGCCGATCGGCCTCCTGCCGAGGCTCGAGCACCGCCTCAGGATCTGCTTGAGGACCGCGGGCTGGTGCAGCAGCTTGTGGGATTTCTTGTGAGCCATTAGTGACGAGGATAGAGAGCCGTCGAGGAGCGGGGAAAGAACGAGGGGAAGAATGGTGCTGGGAGCGAGGAGTGAAGAGGAGGTGATCGGGGGCGGGGGGGTATTTAAGAAAGGACTTTGAGGCGTGACGAGCTGATGCTACGTAATGAAACGGATGATGAACTAATCCTGATCTCTTCTCAATTATCATGTGGAAATCGCATTAAATCGGCGAAGACTCGATCGGTTTGTGATATCACGGCGGCATGTTACGTGATAGACGAACCAAGGACATAAGCACGGGTTTGACGGGGTTTGTGTTTTAGTGTGGAAGGACATGGTGGGGGCATTTTGTCCATTTGGGTCTTTCTTCTTCTATGTTGGCCCCTCCTAAGGGCACCCCTCAACTCCCTCTCCTTCTCCTGTCACTTTCATTCTTAGGATGCGCATGACAACATTTTTGGAGTAGAATTTCTGATCGAGAAATCCGTCTAATAACGTAACTTCATATTGCTCCGGAAGTAGTTTTGATACCACAAGAAATTTACTTCTCTAAATCAATTTACAACTTCTGCTCAGAAGCAAAGGTGGAACAATTAACTTCTAGCCAGAAGTTGATATATGGAGCAGAAGTGTTGCAATGCGAGAAAGGGCATCGACTTTTGTTAGGGGAGACAATTTTGGTCCAAACTTTCAAATGCCGCCAACTTTTAACTTGGGAGATCAGTTTGGCCCAAATTTTCAAGCGTCTCATACAAAACTGATATTGCTACAGCCTAAGCAAAAATCCGTCTGATTATATAACTTCAGTTTTCTATTTTTGGAACAATATTTTTTTTTTGCTTTTTTTCTTCAATAGAAGATTATCTGTAGAGACTGATTTCAGAAGCAGCTCGAGGATTGCCAAACGTACGTATAGTATTCTTCCACTAAGATGTAAAATGGGTTATTATTATTATTTTTAAAATTAATAAAATGAATTAGGGGTGAAAGCACAGCCCCAAACTTATGACATGGCTATTCCAAACAAATAATGCAATCCTGAAACTCTCCGTCTGAAATCAAGGGGCGATTCCTTCCTGCAGATGCGTGCTTTGATAATTATGACATGACTATGTCACTCGTGACTCCTCGAAACGATAACGACCCACATGATCTCATATCATTCTTGTTCATCCAAAGATGTCCGACGGATATTTTGAGGAGGAAATTCAATGTTTCTTCTTATTTCTAGTCTGAAAGTCAAAAATATTCAAAACCGTAAATTTGGCCGTGAGAGGATCTTACCATGCAGTAGACTCGCAGGTCTGTCAAATTTCTTGCCTTTGCCTTGGTTAAGATCTGCATGTGACTGTACATTGCGAATTGCATTTTGAAGCAGAGAAAAAAAAGGAGACTTCTCTCTTTATTTATTGTCAAGTTGGCGACTGGAGATGGACTTACGATCATCATCGTCGAGCTGCGCGAACTCTTAGGTTCGCACATCTGAGGGCTCGGTGCAAAATTCGCCATGACCAGACTCTGGAATGAGTTGGTCTTCCTCGAGCCGAGTTTGCCATATTAGGAAGAACAATATCACTTGCGATAACGATGTGTTGTATGTAGTCTTAACTCACTGATTACGCGCTACACAGAAACAACAAACGATTCACAGCTCACAGATTCTGGACTCTATAACGTAGTTTCCCTAAATATCTGATCATCCTGCAGTGCTACAGTGTCTTGCAATAAGAATTTGGACAGCATGGAAAGAAAAGGGAAACAATATCTTCATTGTTTTTAGGTACGTGGTCCTGCATGGTTGCAGGAATGCCCCGCCGACAGTCGAAGAAGAAGAAGAAGAAGAAGAAGAAGAAGAAGAAGAAGAAGAAGAAGAAGAAGAAGAAGAAGAATAAACGGGACCAAAGTGAATAAAATACTTTAAAATTTTGAATATGAACCACTGATATCTTTCAACTAGTGTCAGGAAGATTTATGTGTACCATATTCTAAGGCGAGAAAGCGAGGTACAGTATGTGTGAAATGGCTTTGAATGATGCCGTCGAATTCCAGCCATTTTATGTCTTGTAATTTTGTCTCTCCAGAGGCTCAAGAGATGCCCAGTACAGCACATTACGAGTCCCCACATGCCTCAAGGCCCAGACAACATTCAACAGAGGAAGTTGGTGAAATGACCAGCATCTCTAAACACACTGATTTTTCCTCTCTGTGTCTGAACTTGCCAGCTAAAAATAGCTCAAAAAGAAGAAAAAGAAGAGGAAGAGAGAGGAAAAATCTAGAATTTATCACATAAAAGCTCAGATTCAAATAGATTACTGCAATTCATGGAAAAGGGTTGTCATGCACAATGAGAGAGAGAGAGAGAGAGAGAGAGAGAATATGAAGGCTTTCATGTTCTGTGAATGAGATTGATTTGAGACAAGAAAACCAAGTACCTAGGCCCACCATTCTCACTCCAATGATATGCGGTGATCCGCAGGACCATAGCCAAGGACAAGCGCAACTCTTTTCTTCCTTTTGGAGTTGATTCTGACTGAGGCTGCGTTTGGCACATGAAGGCCATGTTACTCTTGCCCCCAGAACCACCATATCCGGACAACAAACTAATGTCCTCTGAGAGGACGAGATCATCCCATCTACTTGAAAACAACTTATGAGTTACCCTCTCAACTTTGCACGCGTGGTAAATGCATGAGTTCGAGGGGTTTGCTTCACTTGGGAAGGAGTCATGGTGCTAAAACTGGGAAACTTGAAATTAACGACTTTTGGAAATGCAAGGGGGTAAGGTGACAATTACCTTGCTGCGGGCAGGATGAGAGGACTATCGATCCGGGTCTCACGAGCTAAACCGAGAGGATTGTGGGAACTAAGGATAAAAACAACCGAACCCAAGATGAGTGACAAATTGGGATTATGATGAAATGGCCATGACAGTACATGGACAACGTTACTAAAACCGACCCCATTATTATTTGCTGTCTTTTTTTTTTTTTCAATCAAAATGACTACCAGAAGTACCTTCAAGAGGGTCCTCAGCTTTATTGAAATGGACTAGACCCTTATCTCAAGGACACTATTGTAAGGTCAAGTACTCGACCGAACATCCTACAAAAAGATTACGAATGAATGCGGGTCCACATGAGCTTCTCAAAGCCAGACGGGGGTAATGTGTTCTGCACATGGTACCTCTGGGTAGCTCCGTTTTAGTGAGGACGGAGCTTAATCAGCAACTCACCCGCACCAGTCAGCACCTGTTTGAACATTTCAAAGTAGGAAGTAATCTCTTGAAATGAAGGAACATTGAGGCCAAAGCTGGAGAATCATTGTATGCAGAGAGTGAGAAATGTCACACAAAATGAGAACATACAAACAACAATCAAAATTCCACCTGTAATCTGGGGAGTAAACTGAAGTATCATTTCATGATAAATGCGAGAGGCAAGCAGACGTCTACATCATAGTTCCATCCATGCTTTCTAATTTCATGAGAATTCATTGTGTCACAAAATACCTCACCTGCTTGGAGAAGTGGTGAGATTGACATCCTACCATCAAATACACTAGAAATTAAAGACTGTCGGTGACCTGTCCAAAGGCTAGAGTGGCTTGATTTGAACCCATTTTCATTTCTCAATTTAGCCTTTCCAACTTAAAGTTACTGCAAAACGGTGCCTAAGAAAGCATGGAGTGAATTGTCGTCAATATCTCAGTGATTTCATAAGATAGAATTTTCGAACGTCCTTTCCCTCTTGATATTCACAGAAAACAATAAAAACCAGCTCGCCATTTAGGATGCTATGCTAAGTTGCCGTTTTTGATTGCGGATAAGGAATTATGGTAGTAAGGAAGCACCTCGTTGCATGAATGAAATCGGCATTAATCCATGGCTGTTTTAGGTTCTAATTGTGTCAAAATCAGTTTAATTTGTCTTTCCTGCTCTCCATATGGTTAGAAAAGAATTGAAGTAAAAAAGTACCCTATTCTAAACGAACGGAAAAGAACAGAGAGAATGGGGGTTTCGATAACTATAAGCCGCATTAAATTTGTGAAATATGGCAACTGCAAAAGAAGTGCCTTCTTTTATTTTAAAAGTTAGAGGAGATCCATCCACAAGCTATCTGCTGGACATTTTTCAACCTGTAAGTAAATTTCACTGTTAAAAAATAATGACTCAAATCGAGGCAACAATATACACTCCATTCTCAAAGCTTGAACTGCAAGAGAAAATTGCTCTATGTCAAATGCAAAGACCCCGAACCAGAAGATACCTAGACTTAAAAGATTTGGGGTGTTATAACTACAGAGAAACTGTAGCATTACCCACTGGTGTTGCCCCCACAGGTATGTTAGGATTCCAAAAGCAAACATCCATTCAGAGCAGAGTTGTTGAGCCCGAAATATTCAAGTTGGAGCAGCAAGAGGTCCACATAAACCAAAAGGTTTACTCAATAAATTTTAGGTGTCATGTAACAAAATGATATTCATGATTGTATTCTGCTTGATTATCTCCCATAACAAAATCACTGAGTATTAATGCCTAAAAAGTGATGCAAAGACCAACATAAAATTTCCTTTTCAACTTTATTTTATGGAGAAAAAGGAATCACAAGTGTGCGATGAGAACATGGCAATTCTATGGTCCACTGGCAGAGTAGCAGTGTGGAGCAATGGTTAATTATGAACTACTGCCAAAAAGTAACTATGCTTAGTTCTATTACAGCTTTCAAGGAAAAAAGTATTTGCTATTTGAAAAATAGATATTATCTTCTCATCTATCCTAGATTCAGGGTAATAATCACACATGTAAATTCTTGTGGTTGACATTTTATAGTGAGACCACTGCAATTATGGTCTACTACAATACAAAGTGTTAAATAATTTTGGACGTGACATGCTCAGTATAAATCAGACATCAAAACTCTATTATTCTATCACCAAATTGCATTGTTCTCCAACTTCAATGTTATTCCAAGTAAATGAAGGATGATAACTCTTTGGGAGGATAAATTATCAACATTAGTATTGTTGTTACCGTGGTTGTAATATGAGGAGGCAGATGGCTTAGCATCTGATAACCGCCCCTGGCACTTTGTCAAGGTTGTCGCAGGCTCATTGACAGTCATTTTGCCATCGGGAAAGACTTGCTCAACTTGACATCTCAATTTGACAGACTGAGCCTGCAACATCGATAATGGCTTTGAGTGGTCTATGGCTCAGAATAATTATGGTGTAGTACAAAGCCAGACATAAGAGTGGGTTGGAGGTTGTTCTCCTGCTCAAAGTCCATTTTGGCTTTCAAACCACTACCCATAAAGCTGGCAACGAAACTCATGATTTTTCAACAGAAGCATAGAAAATTGAAGAGCTACAAGAAAATGCCAAGACAAGGTAAAGAGCTCAATCCAGGAGAAGACTAGCAATTATCAAATCATAACAATGGACAGAACGGATGGGCGATACATGATGCATCTCTTCCGGGGTCCCATGGGAATAGTTTTACACAACAAGAGGCATAAACCATACGTGTTTCTTGAGTGTAGTTCTTACCACAAGAGATGAGTCATAAACACCTTTTTTCCTCTTCATTGGCAATATTTGCTATGCAAACCACCTATATGGGACAACTAGCTCCAACATCAGTAAGCAAATCCTTTTCACGCATCTTCAAACAAATTGAGATTAGAATCGCAATTCTCCAACTATTCCATTTGACTGCCTTTAGTCTTATGATTCATAGCAACCTTATCAAAGACCTTTGACTTGTAAGAATATTGTCTAATTCCAAAGTCATGCGCCCGGTTCCTTATCAGCTTTCTCTTTGATATGCAGTCCATCTCTGTATATTTCTATGCCTCCAATTTCATACTCTTCCGCAAGAAAGCCATTTGGACTGCGCTTAATTAAGCATGGTCATATTCCAAGCAGAAATATAAACCACCTCGTCATAGTTTATCCAAATTGAACCCAATTTAATTTGTGATCTCAATCCAACTACATCCAGTATCTTTCTTCAACCCTTTTACTTTCATTGATTCCCTCAACGATCCAATCTGATCCCACATGCCAAATCTAGCATATAAGTTTGATAGCAATATGTAAATTCCAACATTTTGAGGATCCCACTCAAGAGCTCTTTGAGCAGCCAATTTTCCCAGTTCAATGTTCCCATTGTCCAAGCAAGCGTTGAGAAGAGACCCCCACATCGAATCAGTACCGCCAAACCCCTTCTGAAGCATCTCGTCAAGAACCTTCCATGCTCTATCCAATTCACCCGCCCTAGAAAGCAGATCCACCAGACAACTGTAGTGCTCTTGGGTAGGCTTCACGTTGTACTCATTTCTAATAGATTCGAAAAATTCAATCCCAAGTGCCACTTGACCAGTTCGAGCGCAAGCTGCGATAACAGTCACAAAGGCTACCTCATCTGGCTTGATCCCTTTTATCAGCATTTCTTTATACAATTCAATCACCTTGCCATAACAACCATTTGTTCCGTAAGCATCCAACATGGAAGTCCAAAGAACAAGGTCATTCTTTCCCTCTCCTCCATTTCCAGCCAAAGCAAATACTTGACAAGCCTTTTCTACTAAGCCACATTTACCATACATTTCTATCAGTGAACTCTGCAAAAACAAATCGTTCTCAGATTCGTAAACTGTGCGAACAAGGCGGCCATGAACCTGCCTACCCAACTCAACTGCAGACAGTCCAGTGGATGCCCTTAACATCACTGACAATGTGAAATGATCCTGATTTAAATTCAAGAGAGGCATCTTTGTAGCCACTTTGAGCCCCTCTGACCACATCTTGGCATCAATATAACCGGACAATAGAGCATTGGCACAAACGGTGCTCTTTACTGGAATTTCATCAAACAGCTGTGCCGCATCATCAACCAATGATGATCTTGCATACAAATCAATCAGAGCACCATTAACAAAAACACTGGACGACCAGCCTAACCTCACGACGAGGGCATGCATCTGTTTACCGAAAATCACATCCTCATCGTCGGAGGAAGCCGTCAAAGTGCTGCATAGAGCATATGAATCTAAAAGAACACCATTGAAATGCATGAAAGATAGGGTCTTCAGTGCATATGGAGCAAACCCATTTCGAGCAAACTGAGATATCAGAATATTGAAGGGCACTGGGTCTCTGTTGGGGATCAAGAACTTGCACAACTTAGTCAATATTTGAAGGTTGGTTCTTGGAACGCATGCACTGTATGAGAAGATGACTTTGGCTTGGATGCTCGGGGACAAGAAAAGTAAACCCGTTGTGAGCAGGTGGGCATGCCATTTCTTGATCGAGGTCAGGGTCTTGGCCTGTGGGGAATGATGCAAGAAGCGACCGATCGCGTCAACACTCCATGAACTTTGGTTGGACATAGGCAATGCTATTGGCAGGGTCTTACGGTTTATTCAAGTGAATTTATTTATGCAAGGCCGTTTGGCCTATGACGAAAGAAAAACTTTTATATGCTCTCTTTTGGAAGTACCGGGCTACACGTCACACAATGTACAATATGATCAGTCAGAAGAAACTGTACATTATGGTCAATCGGAAGAAAACTTGTTCATTATAGTCAAGCCAGTGAAAGTAAAACTGTAAAATACTCTCAGTCTTAGCTTTTGACCTTGATAGGATCTCCTAGTTCTCAAGAGGACGAAACAGATCCTCCTTTAGCTGTCAAAATTAAGTAAGACCAGATAGCCAACAGAGACGTAAGCCACCAGAGGCAAAGTTGAAAGATTTTTCATCAGGAATTGTTTCAGGATCTTCGTTTTTCTATCACCACGATAAGCAAGAAGTGATGCTGATGAAAGTCTCCTCTTCGCAAGGAATTGTTAGCCCCCCCGTCGGGTAATCAAAGCCGTATTCTTCTTCAGATCTGCTTAGCAAACCCTGGAATGGAGGATGGCTTAAATAGGATATTGGGACCACGAAACGCTTCTGAGTTTCTCCAACATAGACCGTGAAGAAACCTTTTGGCACTTTCAGAGGAGCTGAAGCGGCTTTTCTCGCCGCCATAAGGGTTTGACTGAAAACAATCTTTGCTGGTAGAGAACAGGGCAATCTGATACCCATGGTTTTGCGCAAGGACTAGGAAAATGCAAAAGATTTCTGCTTGGGTGACTTAAAAGGTTGTGAAGGCAAAAAGTTTTCTGCTTCTTGATGAAATTTTCTTCTGGTGAAGGGCCAAATATAGAAGGGTTTGAAAATTAAATTCTCACGAAATTTAATAGATGGTTAAGTGCTGGGGTCTAGGGAGGGCATCATATTGAGCAAATCACATGGTTATGTTTTTCTGACGGATGGAAATATATGTGGTGTCCAGTGGATGAGGTACATTGTGTCCTGTCTCTTCACAAGCCAATGGGAAACCAGCTAAAGATTTGTCGGTGCAGGTTGAGTAACCGGTCTTTGATGAAAATGTGAGGCCAACCGATACATGGGTCCGAAACATCTCTTAGATTTCTGACCTTGTTTTTGCACACTATTACGGAGAACACAGACATGCATAATGTAGGGCGAAGTCTGTCTGCTTAATTTGGTGCCCACTATCTCCTGAACCGCATACAAAGATTAGATAGAGATGTTGATAGGAACTATTCCTATCTTATTCCCATTGGGTGTTACTTCAGCTCATGGTAACTGTGGCTTTAGGGGAAAAGTACACTACAAGTGGCATAACTTTCGTACGCCGTTCACTTAAGTGCCATAACTTTCAAAACGTTCACTTGAGTGCCAAATCGGAGCAAAAACGTTCACTTAAGTGCCAATTCCAGCCAAAAGCGTTCACCTGAGTGTTATTTTCGCTAGAAAACATGACGTGGAATTATTATTATTATTTGTTGAATTTCTGAGTGCCATGTGGAAATTTCACGTCATTTTTTAATAGGTTTTGATTTTTTTTATTCAAATTAAAAAAAAACAAAAGTCCAAAAAAGAAAGAAAAATCAATGAAAAAAAAAAGAGAAATGCTGGTTTCTCGGTGGTGGCCGGCAAGGGTCGCCGCCGGCCACCACCGACTGGCCCAGGGGCCAGGGTCGGCTCGCCCTGGGCCGGCGAGGCCGCGACGGCCCTCGGCCACAGCCGTCGCGGCCTGAGCTGTAGCAATCGAGGGCTCGAAGCCCTCGTTGGAACTGCGCGAGGGCTTCGAGCCCTCAAGCGCCGCCGTCGCGACCTCAATCGAGGTCTCGGTCGACAACCCTCCGAAACTGCGTGACGGCCGTCGCGGCCTCGATTGAGTTCGCGACGGCGGCGCTTGAGGGCTCGAAGCCCTCGCGCAGTTCCGACGAGGGCTTCGAGCCCTCGATTGCTACAGCTCAGGCCGCGACGGCCGTGGTCGAGGGCCGTCGCGGCCTTGCCGGCTCAGGGTGAGCCGACCCTGGCCTTGGGCCGGCCGGTGGTGGCTGGCAAGACCCTCGTCGGCCACCACCGAGAAATTACAAATTTGTTTTTTTTTGCATTTTTCAATAATTAAATAAACCAGAAAAATAAAATCTGCAAAAAAAAAAAAGATTTTCCGGCGCCATGTCAGCTTCCGGCGAGCCACGTAGGATCACTTAATATTAAAATAACGCCACGTCATATTTCTGGCATGCCAAATCAGCAAGTGAACACTTTTTCAAAAAATTAGCACTCAAGTGAACACTTTTTTAAAAAACTAGCACTCAAGTGAACCTTTTGAAAGTTATGTCACTTAAGTGAATGCCGTACGAAAGTTATGACACTTGTAGTGTACTTATCCCGTGGTTTAGCAAGTGGGTTCTCCTGCATAGATGACCGACTGAAAGATACGGGAACCGCTGTGAAATTTTCATGCTATGCTAAAGAATCTAAGGACGACCCTGCTCCAGAAAAGCAGCGATACTTCCTGGATGACAATTTTTTCGCTAGTCTCTATTTTGAGCAGAGAAATGCTACTTTCATTGCATACCCTTGAAGGCCGTCCGTGAGGCCTGCAATGTAAGTTAAGGGCAAATTGTCAAGGAGGCTTCCATTTTAGTGGCATGACATACTGAATGAATGTCAATGAATCTGCTCCATAAGACCAGAAAAAATTATTCAGCATTCCAGTGAATCAACAAGTTTACAAGGGTTGGAGTAAAATCCAGCTAGCTTGATGGAAATTTTACTATCGTATTAGGATTTTCTGTCAAGATTTCATTCGTAAATATGAATTTTAATCTAAAATATGGCAATCTCGTCTATCGGAAGATAAGATTATAGACAATAGCATCGTCCATAGTCCAAAAGTGAAGTCCAGAAGTTTTAGCTGTCGCCATGTTTGATTTGCATATGTGTGGGCTGCATCTGCTGAATATTGATTGCAGACTGACATGTTTCCCAATAACTTTTGACTTAAGTTGCTTAGCAAATGGGAACTTAATGAGTTCTAAATTCTGCATATCAGATGACTCAAAGAGCAAATTTTCTATTGATCTGTTTTGAATGGTACATTCGGTATAAGGTTGCTACAGAAATACGTGAAAGGGACTGTACATGGGATTGGCTCATATTACACAAAATTGTCTTTGGCTTGTTTGTCTTCTCTTACGACTGACTCAATCGCGAAGTGAGGGCAATGAATGTGCCTTCTGTGCAAGGAATTGTGAGACCGCCCATAGGATGATCGAAGCCAAATTCTTCCTCGGCCTTACTGAGCAAGTCCTGAAACAAAGGCTGATTCAAGAATGATATGGGCACCACCAATCTCACTCCAATGATATGCGGTGATCCGCAGGACCATAGCCAAGGACAAGCGCAATTCTTTTCTTCCTTTTGGAGTTGATTCTGACTGAGGCTGCGTTTGACACATGAAGGCCATGTTACTCTTGCCCCCAGAAACTCCATATTCGGACAACAAACTAATGTCCCCTGAGAGGATGAGATCATTTCATCTACTTGAAAACAACTTATGAGTTACCATCTCAACTTCGAACGCGTCGTAAATGCATGAGTTCGAGGGGTTTGCTTCACTTGGGAAGGAGTCATGGTGCTAAAATTGGGAAATTTGAAATTAAGAACTTTTAAATGCAAGGGGTTAAGGTGATAATTACCTCGCTGTGAGTAGGAGAGGACTTTCGATCCGGGTCTCAAGAGCCAAACCTAGAGGTTCGTGGGAACTAATGATTAAAAAAACCAAACCCAAGATGAGTGACAAATTGGAATTATGATGAAATGACCATGACAGCACATGGACAAGCTACTAAAACCAAAGTGGATGACCCCTTCACCATATACCATCTTTTTTTTTTTAAGCGCATGAAAAATGACCAACAGAAGTACCTTCAGGAGGGTCCTCAGCTTTATTGAAATGGACTAGACCCTTATCTCAAGGACACTATTGTAAGGTCAAGGACTTGACAGAACATCCTACAATAAGATTAAGAATGAATGCTGATCCACACGAGATTCTCAAAGCCAGATGGGGGTAGTGTGTTCTGCACATGGTACCTCTGGGTAGCTCCGTTTAAGCGAGGACAGAGCTTGAATCAGCAACTCACCCGCACCAGTCAGTACCTGTTTGAACATTTCAAAGTAGGAAGTAATCTCTTGAAATGAAGAAACATTGAGGGCAAAGCTGGAGAATCATTGTATGCAAAGAGTGAGAAATGTCACACAAAATGAGAACGTACAAACAACAATCGAAATCCCACCGGTAAACCGAGGAGTAAACTGAAGTATTATTTCACGAAAAAAGCGAGATGCAAGCAAACAACTACATCATGGTTCCATCCATGCTTTCTAATTTTCATAAGACTTCATTGTGCGCACATAATACCTCACCTGCTTGGAGAAGTGGTTATTCTAAGTGATTGACATCCTACCTTCAAATACACTAGAAACTAAAGACTGTCGGCGACCTGTCCGAAGGCGAGAGTGGCTTGATTTGAACCCATTTTCATTTCTCAATTTAGCCTTTCCAATTTAAAGTTCCTGCAAAAAGGCGGCTAAAAAAGCATGGAGTGAATTTTCGTCAACATCTCAGTGGTTTCATAAGCTAGAGTTTTGGAACGTCCTTTCTCTCTTGATATTTATAAAAAAACAATAAAAACCAGCTTGCGATTTAGGATCCTATGCTAAGTTGCAATTTTTGATGGCAGATAAGGAATTATGGTAGTATGGAAACACAATTGTTGCATGAATGAAGTCGGCAGTAGTCCGTGGCTGTTTTAAGTTCTAATTGTGTCAAAATCAGTATAATTTGCCTTTCCTGCTCTCCATATGGTTAGAAAAGAATTGAAGTAAAAAAGTACCCTATTCTAAATGCACGGAAGAGAAACAGAGAGAATGGGGGGTCCGATAAGCTGCATTAAATTTGTGTAATATGGAAAATGCAAAAAAGCAGTGCTTTGTTTTATTTTAAAAGTTAGAGGAGAGCCATCCACAAGCTAACTTTTTCCAAACTAAAAGTAAATTTCACTGTTAAACAATTATTAGAAAGTCCAACCGAAAAGCTTAAACTATTAGGTGGAGGGAGACCACATGAATATAAAGAGCATACAAGACCTATTCACAAGCGATGCGGGACAACAACACAACTTCAACACCCCCTCTCACGTGTAAGCAATCCGCACGTGGAAAATAACTAATGGAGGGTGTGCCCATATACTCGGAAGGAAATAACACTGGCTCTGATACCATGTTACAAAGTCCAATCTAAAAGCTTAAGTTATTAGGTGGAGAGAGACCACATGAATATAAAGAGCATACAAGATCCATTCACAAGCGATGTGGGACAACAACACAACTTCAACAACAATAATAAATCAAATCGAGGCAACAATATGCACTCCATTCTCAAAGCTTGAACTGCAAGCTAAAATTGCTTTATTTCAAATGTAAAGACCCCAAACCAGAAGATACCTAGACTTAACAGACTTGGGGTGTGCGAACCCGTCTGGCCCGCGAACATCCCACCAAGGTCTTGCCATTCACTTACAGCTGCCCAGGACTCATCGGATTTCAATCATCACTATCCATTACAACTATGGAAGCGAGAAACAACTCCACTTCATAAAAACAACAAGAAGATGACTTGGGACAGGAACATGACACACTTCCCATATGAATCAATATATATCAGGGGTTACAGTAGTCTAATATCAAGGGTTCAATTTCTAATCCACAAAAACAATTACAATCCTTAGGTCACAAATATCTTATAGCCATTCAACTAACTACCTCCTCGAATGCCAATCCTTGGCCAACTGATGCTTCATCGCCTGGAATCTGAAAAATGTTAATCCCTAATGGGGTGAGATATAAATCTCAGTAAGCGAACCCTAACCTAGACTTGACCATCAGTCCTCACAGACCACCAAAACGATACCAGATGCAAGCATTCATCAATGCAATGGCACAAGGTATGAATGAATCAGGCATATCAACAAGCCAAACATGGATAAGGAACAACACCAATCATACTCAACCTCAGAAGTTCAAACTTGAAGCACATGACATATAAACAATTACAAACAACTTTCACAGTTATCACAATCATTCATCGCCTGGGCTCTCAGCCGCGATGTACTTCTCTGGGCACTCTGGCCAATTGATATCACCGGGGCTACAAGCCAATCGATATCATCAGGGCACATAGCCAATTGGTACCACCGGGGCTACAAGCCAATCGGTACCTCTAGGGCTCACAGCCAATTGCTATTATAGGGGCTCATAGCCACTCGATACCACAGGGCTACAAGCCAATCGGTATCATTATTACTGGGGCTCACAGCCAAAGCGATCTCCGGGGCTCCAAGCCAATTGATCGCTAGGGCACTATAGCCTAATATATCACAGGGCATCATAGCCAATTTATTCACTCATCGCTAGGGCTCTATCCGCGATGTAATTCACAAGGGCATTTAAGCCAAATGATATCTCAGGGCATACAAGCCAGTTTTTATCTCAGGGCATACAAGCCAGTTGTTATCTCAGTTATCAATCATCATATAATCATCACACGATTGCATCAAGCAATTTAAGCCACAGGCTTCACCAATCAGTCAGTTCATCCAACCAATCTATCCAGTAGTGTCCTAGTGTTCAAGTAAAAGTTTAGAGAGCACTTACCTCTTTAATCAAGCTAGCACATTCCATCCGAATGAGCTGCCTAGCTCAGCAAGCTCTCGGCTAACAAGGATCACGCACGGTCATAGAGAATTTCACCAATTCCACATCAAAACTCATTCGATTCTCAATTTCACAAACAACACCTTATTCTCAAACCATCACAGTGTTAATTCAATGCTCCTAAGCATGTCAATTGTCATTCTATCAAGGCAAGTCATCCAAAGTCTCAATTCACCAAAACTGCCCAATTTGAGCCCCCACAACCAGGTTCAGTCTCACGAAATCTGTAAATTTTTATTGACTTTTTGAGAAAATAAATTCTAGGGTCTTAAACTTCAAGATCTTATGGACATGTGGCCAAAAACGGAGCTCAATTTGGATACCGGACGACTTAGAATGACTCAATTCAAAATCGGTGCACGTTATGGGTAGATTGGACGGCATCTCTATTTTTCACCTCAAACAGCCCTGAAATCACCTCTAATTTCCAATCCACTTCACATACTCCTCAATAACATCTCATATAATGTATTATGGTGTCTCAATAATCATTTCAATGCCAAAATAGCCTTTATTCAACCCCCAATAGATTCTGTTATAGCTGAGCATCAACAGGGCAGAATCGGTATTGGTCTAACCCGCATAAATCAACCCATAACTCAATCCTAGGTTCCAATTTCTCATAAAATAAACTTGCTAACATCTTATTTTACATGTCTAGCAATCTCACCGAGTGTTTTGAAGCGAAACAATCCCACAAAGCCTTCGAACCACTCGATTTTCCCCACGGTCTTCAAGCGTGCAGAATCTGTCCATGAAAGATCAAGGGGTTTCATCCATTGAAACCCATTTCAACTCCCACAAATCCTTAATCTCAACTTGCTAAACTCTTATACTATGAGTTTAGAGGGACTCATCGAAAATTTGGAGCCATTTGAAGTCTTGAAACCCCCAAAAACGGATTCTCTCCAAAACCAGATCAGATTCATTTCAGGATGTTCGTATTTCTATGATCATGATAAGCAAGAAGTGATGCTGATGAAAGTCTCTCCTTCGCAAGGAATTGTTAGCCCCCTAGCGGATGATCATATCCGTATCAACAGGAAAATGATTCCTCAGAATAAACTGTGTTTGATTGATGATAGTTTGAAGATTACAAGAAAGGACGTCCATATATATAAATAAGACTAGGATTGCAGAAGATAACACTAAAACAAATCTAATCTAATCTAATCAAACGGAATTGAAATCAAATATCACGATTATCTATATCGCTAAAATTCTTAAAATAGAAAAATACCTAAAACTCTATCTAAAATCGTAATATTACGTTTTTCTCGGAAATTGTATGCCAGTTGTCCTGCATCATTCTCTTCCTCTTCAAAAAAAAAAAAAAAACTCGTCATCGAGTTATAATGTCCATCGTGTCTGAATCCGCTTTCTCCTGTACTTCCAGTTCCTCCATCTATTTCACTTCCTCTTCCGACCTCTTTTCTCGTCACGATAAAGAAGCCCGCACAAGTGATGACAGTACAGGGATTCGTGGAAATCGGGACCAAATATCACTTCGTCAGAGCTGCAACTCTGTGACTGCATTACCTTCATTGTACTTTTGTACTACGAACTGCGGAACAAGTTGATGGTAGCAGTGCCCGTGGCAAGACCACCTTTTGTTTTGAATTGCTTGTTGCTATATATGAACTGCAAGGCCTTCCCACCTTCGATAGGGCAGTCTCTGTTTCTAACGGCAAAAGAAGTTCGAAAAATCTGCATGCTAGTCTGGAACAACTCATTATTGGTGTTGTGGAAATTTTCCTTATATTTTGATTCTGACAAAACTATCAAAAGGATTTGTATAATGTTTTATGATGCAGAAAGAATAAGTAAGCAGCAGGTTGTGTGGATCTAATTCTGTCATGAAGGGTCAGAAGGAGTGCTTCTGGATCAAGGGTCAGATGGAGTGCTTCTGGACCAAGGGACAGATGGAGTGCTTCTGGACCACAGGTCAGATGGAAGTGCCTCTGACGAGGTCAGATGGAAGTGCTTCTGACAGGGTCAGATGGAAGTGCTTCTGATGAGGTCAGATGAAGTACATCTGAGGACCTTCAGATGGAGCTGCTTCTGAGGGTCAGGTTCAACATGATCTTCTATTTGAACATTTTGTGCAACGATCTACATGCACTGATAGATAGACCTTATCAAATCTCAAAATTACCATTCCACTATAACTGATCTAATTCAAGAAGTTCTTCATGAAGACGAAACTTGAAATTAGTCAGCTTCTGCATCTGCAAAACATGAAGACCCACGAATGGTAAGTTTCCGATCAAGGCAAGGTTCCTTATGGAAATTTGTGATATTCGACTGATATGATGTCCCTTCAAATCAATCAAGGGATCTTCTACAATTGAATGTCACCTTCCAAGAATATCTTTTTCGGGACCAATACGGATTTACCACACTTATGAAATCTGGAGATTTAGTTGTATGTGCGACTGTCGCGACCCGTCCGAAAATCAAAACGGACGCGGCTAATGTATTACCGATCGCGGGCTTTGGATCGGCGCGGGCCCTCCTAGGCCCATACCAAATCGCGGCGGGAGTGTCTTTTGAGGGATTCGACGATAAGAGTCGATCGCTTTCGACCTTAGTGTGGTCGTGGTGGCATGTGCAATTTGTGCATGCATTTGGAGTCGCCACCGGTCTTTCTTGGAGGGTAGACCGGAAACCTTACTGACCGATTGGGAGAGATCGATCAGTCCTGCGGAACCAGAGATTTTTGGGTTCGGGGACTTGGTTACGTCGGTGTCATTACCAACGCCCTTTCGGTACCTAACGCGAGTGATTTTCCTAATTAAGATTTCATGTAGGC
This sequence comes from Rhodomyrtus psidioides, assembly GCA_021437785.1. Classification (NCBI taxonomy): domain Eukaryota; kingdom Viridiplantae; phylum Streptophyta; class Magnoliopsida; order Myrtales; family Myrtaceae; genus Rhodomyrtus; species Rhodomyrtus psidioides. The sequence continues at coordinate 2,911,317 of JAILYB010000022.1, read as the reverse complement.
GCAATTTTGGGTGAGATAGGTATGGTTCGTGTTTCATGCATATTGGAATGCTAGTCCTATCAATCACAATCAATTTAACGAGAGCGCAGTCAATTGCATAAATAAATCATGTCAATGCACATCAATTTAAGTCAAAGGCCTCCTAATATAGCCATAGGGGCTTAGGGAATGTATGATTTCAGACCAAGGGTAAAATGGGAAGATTTGGGGACGATTAGCCCGAAGGGCAAAATCGTCATTTTTGGAAGGTTTGGATACCGAATTACCCAAAATATTCCATGGCCAGTTGATCGTGGCCATTTCCCACTTTTGAGAATTTTTTTGGAATTTCTTGATTTTTCTTCAATTTTTGGAAGACGACTCGCCCAAAGGGCGAAATCGTCATTTTCAAGAAGGTTCGGGGTTCAAAACACCCGGAATGAGTCTTGGCCAGTTGTTTGTGGCCATTTCCTATTTTTTGGGGATTTTCCTGGATTTTTAGAATTTTTTGGAAGACGGTTTGCCGGAAGGGCAAAACCGTCATTTTTGAAAAGACCGGGGGTCGAAAGACCCGGAACAGGTCATGGCCAGTTGAATGTGGCCATTTCCTATTTTCTGGAATTTTTTAGAATTTTTCTGAATTTTCCGAATTTTTTGAATTTTTTATGATTTTCTATTTTTTATTGATTTATTGATTATTTTATTATTATTTATTATTTTCTGAATTTTTTTAATATTAAAAAATATTTTCCGGGCCGGGTCAGACCCGGCCCGCGCCTCTCGGGCGCCCGGCCCGACCCTAGGGGTCGACACCGGCCTAAAACGACACCGTTTTATTTTTTTAAACATTTTTCCCTATTTTTTAACAATTTTTTTGATTTTTTATCTATTTTATTTAATTATCCGAAAATTCCCCGGATCCGACGGTTCTCATCGCGCCACGTGGCCTCATCCTGTGCGTCCGATCTTCCACAAGATCGGACGTCCCTCAGTGAGCCACGTGGCCAAATCGTAGCCATCGGATCAAAAATCAATTATTTTCTTTTTTTAGAAAAACCTTCGGATCGAACGGTTCACGTTGTGCCATGTGGCTACTCCAGGTGCGTCCGATCTTGGACAAGATCGGACGATCCACAGAAAGCCACTTGGCACATTCTCGGCCGTCGGATTGATTTGAATTAATTATCCGAAAATCATTTATTTTATTTTGCAAAATTCCAAGATCGCGACACGTGTCGCGATCGTGGCCGTCCGTTTGTTTTATTTGAAAATAACCGGACCGGACCCCACCCGGCTGACGTGGCGCCTACGTGGCACGCCACGTCGGCCGTTGACCGTTGACCGGCCGGAGGGTCGCCGGAGAAGACGATGAACAGTAAAAAATCCGGCGGGAATAGTAAAAATTCCGGCGAAGTCGCCGGAAAATTGCGAAACGGGCCCGAAAATTGGTATTTTTCGCCCGTTCTTCCGGCATTCGACTCATTAGACACTCAGCATCAACATACAACAAAAAGAAGGCCGTGAACACGCCGAAAAATAAGTAAACCGGGCCTCCCCGAACCCGGCTCCGGCGAGGTATTTTCCGAATTTTTTTTCTTATCAAAACTCGATTCTAAACCATCAAACAACACCCAAGGAGGGTCTAGAGGCTTACCTGAGCTCATTTCGAGCTTGAAGACCGCCGGAAGTTCCCCGTTGAGCTCCCGGTCCGAACCGTTGCCGGCGAAGCTCCGAGCCGTGTTTTCGCCGCGGTTTAATGCAAAACAAAGGTCAACACAAGCTTAGAGTTGGATCTAGATGATTTTTAATGCGAGCCTCGCACATAAAGGGGTCGGGAAAGGTCCGGCCGAGAGCCCCGGAGTAAAATGCTCACTGAAGCATTTCGCCGAACACATGGCGTGCACTGAGAAAAATGAAGCTCGGGAGCAAATACTAACCTATTCGGAGCTCGCCGACGGCCACTAAGCTCCGGTGATGGTCGGGGAGCGTTGCCGAAGACCCTGGGTTGCCGTTTGTCCGTCGGTTTTCTCCCAAAAATTCCCCGTACCCCCCTCTCTCGGCCAAGCCCCTTAAACCGAGAATATCCCCAGTTTCGCGTGGCCGACCGCCTGCCTCGGGCTCCCATTCCTCTGCCAAAGCGACCTGCACCCCTGCCCCGTTGTTCCCCACGCTTGTGCTGTCATTTTTTTTAGAAAAATCGGCCGCCCATGCTCGTTCTTCAGTCCCCTGCCTCACTGCCCACGTTGCTGCACATTCTGTGCATTTGCAGACCCGGGTCGGGCCGGGTCGGGTCGGGTCGGACCCGACTGGCCCGGTTCGGCCAAATCGCCCAAATCGCCAAATTGACCCCTCAAATGACCTCTTATCATGAAATTGATGGCAAAATCGGATTCCTTGACATGTTTTCCATCAAATATGGGTATTTTCGTGAATCAATTTATTGAAATTCTGTGAAAACCCCAAATTGTCCCTAGGATCCGAAATTTAATTTCGCCGAATCGAAGGCCTAAACGATCGAATTAGCCAAACTTGAGAGCCCACCAATGGATTCAGCATGATGAAAACTGTTGGGTAGAGGTGTTTAATTTTAATGGGTGTGCCCGTGTGAAATTTAATTTCACAAATTGTAAAACCGGGGACTAAATTGAAAGATTTTTATGCAATTAAGCCCTTTTGGCTAAAATTGATCAAATTGGAGGGCAAATTGACCCAATTGCATTTCAATACTTTGGAGTCCAATGTCATAGCTTATAAAAACCAAGAATTGAAAATTAAAAGACTCGAAAAGGATTTTTTAGGCCCGGTTCGGGATTAGGTTTGTGAAGGAACCCCATGAACCAAGCCAAATTTTCCTGATAAAAAGTGAAAATATTAAATAGGAAATTAAAATAAAATTTCTGAATATTTGTTGTAATTTTCTGACCACGAATGGTATTTTTCCTGATTTTTTGGGTGTTTTTATAATTAAATAAATTCCAAAAAATATTAAAAAATTCAAAAAATATTTTTTGTTCAAAATTGGTTCCCAAGGCTAGGCTAAGGCTTCCAAAGTTGATTTTGCAATTTTTTGACCTTTTTTGCTATTTTTAATTAATTTTAGAAATAAAAACTAAAATAAAAGATGGTCAAAAATCAGGTGTCAACAGCTGTCCCTCTTTGAGAGTGAGCTCGTCAGAGATTGCTTTCAAAGACAAAATGACACCTGGATCTTGACCTACTTGACTGGGGGAAAGAAATGCTATGACATCGGACCTTCAAGTCTTTTGATGAATGCTCAAATTAATCACCGATTTACTCTGACAATTAGAACACGGGTCGGAGCGAGGGAGGCTTACCTGACGTTTACCTGCCTGTTGAATGCTGCGCACGCGGAGTCTGAGGAGGTTTTTTTTTTTTTTTTTTTTACCCTTCGTGGCGTCTAGTTCGCCATGCTGGGTTTTTATTACTCCCTTCATGGCTCCTGATTTGCCACTTTGGGGTCTTGAAATTCTTTTCCACGGCTACCGGTTGCAATCCATTCCGAAAGGTGAGAGCTTCGAGGCGTGGCTATCCGACGCGTGCTTCGTGGAAAGGCGGTCACCGTATCTCTAGGCAGCAAGTCGCGAGCGTTATGGGCTCTGATCTTGAACCGTGCTTTGAGACACCTCTGTCGTGAATCCCTGTGTAGTGGGACTTTGGGTGGAATAAATGTCTTTCCCACGGCTACCGGCTGCAATCCATTCCGAAGGGTGAGAGCTTCGAGGCGTGGCTATCCGGCGCGTGCTTCGTGGAAAAGGCGGTCACCGTATCTCTAGGCGGCAAGTCGCGAGCGTTATGGGCTCCGATCTCGAACTGTGCTTTGAGACACCTCTGTCGTAGATCCCTGTCTGGTGGGATTTGGGGTGGAAGAAATCTTCTGTAGCTGAAAATTGGCGATCCGGTCCAGAAGATGACAGATCCGCGGCTACCAACCTGTGAACACTTACAGAGAGATTTATTTAGGTCATCGTGCTTTCGAAACGGCAAGCGAGCCTTTTGAGCTCCAGTCTTGGGTCGACTTCTAGGCACCTATTTGCTTTAGAGGATCCCATGACGCTGACTAGCGGGGCCAGCGGGGATTTTTCAAGTTTTGAAGAGGGTTCCCAATACGGAGGTTTTCCACGTCCGACGGGATTGTTTGTTTTTGAAAAGGGGTCCCAAGTCGGAGGTTTTCCACGTCCGATGGGATTGCTCGGTTCTTCAAATGGTTCCCAAGTCGGAGGTTTTCTACGTCCGGTGGGATTTCCTGATTTTTGAAAGGGGTTCCCGAATTGGAGGTTTTCCACGTCCAATGGGATTGTTTGTTTCTCAAAAGGAGTTCCCAACACGGAGGTTTTCTACGTCCGATGGGATTGCTCGGTTCTTCGAATGGTTCCCAAGTCGGAGGTTTTCTACGTCCGGTGGGATTTCCTGATTTTTGAAATGGGTTCCCGAATTGGAGGTTTTCCACGTCCAATGGGATTGCCTATTTTTGAAAAGGATTCCCAAGGCGGGGGTTTTCCACGTCCGACAGGATTGTTTGATTTTCTTGAAAAGGTCCCCAAGTCGGAGGTTTTCTACGTCCGATGGGAATGTTTGGTTCTTCAAAAGGAGTTCCCAACACGGAGGTTTTCTACGTCCGATGGGATTGCTCGGTTCTTCGAATGGTTCCCAAGTCGGAGGTTTTCTACGTCCGGTGGGATTTCCTGATTTTTGAAATGGGTTCCCGAATTGGAGGTTTTCCACGTCCAATGGGATTGCCTATTTTTTGAAAAAGATTCCCAAGACGGAGGTTTTCCACGTCCGACGGGATGGTTTGGTTTTCATTAAAAGGGGTCCCAAGTCGGAGGTTTTCCACGTCCGCTGGGATTTCCCGGTTCTCAAAAGGAGTCCCACGTCGGAGGTTTTCTACGTCCGATGGGAATGTCTGGTTCTTCAAAAAGTTCCCAAGTCGGAGGTTTTCTACGTCCGATGGGATTGTTTGTTTCTTCAAATGGTGTTCCCAACACGAAGGTTTTCTACGTCCGATGGGATGGCTCGGTTCTTCAAATGGTTCCCAAGTCGGAGGTTTTCTACGTCCGGTGGGATTTCCTGATTTTTGAAATGGGTTCCCGAATTGGAGGTTTTCCACGTCCAATGGGATTGTTTGTTTTTGAAAAGGAGTCTCGAGTCGGAGGTTTTCTACGTCCGGCGAGACAGTTTGATCTTTTTTTGAAAAAGAGTCCCGAGCCGGAGGTTTTCCACGTCCGACGGGATTGTTTATTTTTGAAAAAGATTCCCAAGACGGAGGTTTTCCACGTCCGTTGGGATTGTTTGATTCTTTTGAGAGATGAGTTCTTCCTTCCCTTTTTTGAAAAAGATACCCATGGCGTGGTTTTTACCATTGAGTTGACCCTTCAGGCGGTTTCTACCTTTGGTTGACCCTTCAGGCGGTTTCTACCTTCATTTGACCCTTAAGGCGGTTTCTACCTTCATTTGACCCTTCAGGCGGTTTCTACCATCATTTGACCCTTAAGGCGGTTTCTACCTTTGATTGACCCTTCAGGCGGTTTCTACCATCATTTGACCCTTCAGGCGGTGTCTACCTTTGGTTGACCCTTCAGGCGGTTTCTACCTTCAGTTGACCCTTCATGCGGTTTCTACCTTCATTTGACCCTTAAGGCGGTTTCTACCTTCATTTGACCCTTCAGGCGGTTTCTACCATCATTTGACCCTTAAGGCGGTTTCTACCTTCATTTGACCCTTCAGGCGGTTTCTACCATCATTTGACCCTTAAGGCGGTTTCTACCTTTGATTGACCCTTCAGGCGGTTTCTACCATCATTTGACCCTTCAGGCGGTGTCTACCATTGGTTGACCCTTCAGGCGGTTTCTACCTTCAGTTGACCCTTCAGGCGGTGTCTACCATTGGTTGACCCTTCAGGCGGTTTCTACCATTGAGTCTGTTGAGGCGACATTCTGGGAGCTGAGTTCTCCAGGTATCCTGCAGAAGTTTGAGCCTGAAATATCTTCTTCACCAGGAAAATGTTAGTAATCTCTGGGAAGACGATGGCTGGCCACTTGCCGAAGCCGTATGACTTTAGTTTAATCATGAAATGTGCATTTTGATGCTGGAGGTCTTCCAAAGCATTCTTGCAACATGCAAATGTGATCACAAATCCCTTGCACGGAAAATCTGGATCAAATAATTTGAAAATTCCAGGAAGAGTTTGTTCAAAACATCAATTGGAATATTTCTCGACGAGGAGGTCTTCTCACCTGTTTTGCGATAGTGGTTTTTTATAAGGGACGCACTCAGTTCCCTACTAACCTGTGCCTAGGTTTTAGGCTCATTCGCAGCGCATACATTTTGATCGGTCGGGATGTCTTCCACGGGACCGTAATGTTGGGCTTGGATATTGGTCTGCAAGGGGGACTCTTTTTTTGAGTCAAGGCCATTGAACGAAAGCTTTCATCATCTGCTCCGGATTTACAAGTCAAGAACCCTGCAAAATGAGAAAGAAATAGTCTTGCTCGTACCTCTTCGAGCTAAGCTATATGTTAACCCAAGTGTCTTAATCAGAGAAGACTGTTTCAGGGTTGTAACTTTGGTGGGATTGGGGACCGAGAAAAGGCTTGTTTTTGGCCCAGAATTTGTGAAGGGATTGACATTGGTGATCATTGCAAATTTGCCACCTGTCTTTTCCATTATGCGTCTTCAATTTTCGAGGTGCACGACCACTTTTGAGGTGTGCACAAATTCCTATGAGAGCGTCTCTGGCTGCATTAAGAGGCTGACAACTCTGTTTGCGTCTTTGCTCCGCGCTTGACACTGTTTGAGGAGTAGTCTTTTGAATCTGACTCCTTTTAGATTTTTCCCTCCCCTTTTCAAACAGGTTTCACTGGGGGATTGATACAAATTGTTCACCCAAGCATCGGCCTTGCTTTTACCAGGCACTTTGCTTTTTCTTGATGCTGGGGGCTTTTTCCTCATCTTTTCCTTTTCCTTTTTCTTTTGAAATCCCGTTTTTTCTCAACTTCGGGAGATCGTGTTAGACATGTGACCAAAGGTCTAACAACTTTAAGCATTATCTTAGGGATTTCTTTGTAAACCCTAAGTCTTGAACTCTTCCGTTTCTGAAGTGATGATGCATCCGTCTTGGGACTTGCAATGACCACCAACGGGTTCTTGAAATGAATTTGCAGGCTCAACTTGGCTGTGCAAAGGATATGGTGTGTGGGGATAGAGAAATGAATGCTTCTCGTCATCCTATGGCACTTGGATTACCATATAAACAACACACAAAGATTAATGTTAGTCCGAGCAAGAAAATCTCTAACTATTTTCTCCTGATGCTGCTGGACTCACTTTCGTTCTTGCCCCGATGTGGGGTGTTTCTTGACAGGGTTGAGAATGGAAACCGCCGTTCAAAGGGGTTGTCAATAGTCACCTGTTGTGTTTGGGGATATGAAACGAATGCCTCCGTCGTCCCGATCCATGTAATTGCTGCGAATGATCCATACTTCCGTAGGTCCAGATTTTGCTACCTGATTCGCTCCACTCTTCTCTCAAGTGTGTGTAGGACGTGTTTAGATTAGGCTTTGCCTCTCGTCTTTTGAGAAAACGTCCTTTTGAAGGTTTTGAACAACCTTTGATTGGAAAAATCTCTTTCATTTTCTCCAAAAATTTTACCCATCAAAGAGGATTTTATGATGCACCATGCATGTTCTAATCATGTTTAGACAACCTCCTGTTTTCAAAACATGATTGTTAATGGAGTTAGAACTCTATGTCTTTTCTAGACATTAGATTCTGAAAACTTTTCTTTTTCTCTTTTTTCTCTTTTTTGTTTAACATCTTCAATGGATTGGGGAGATGGATACTTACCTGTTCCTCGCGGCTGGAGATCCCTGAAAATGCGGAAGAAACATGTTATTGTATGTTCATGAATTTTTCAAAGAATTAGAACGATACATCTCACCCTTGGTCATGTGTTCCCATGGGTAATACATGGGATGTGAAAACCTGTTTCGCCTTGATGGCGATCCCCTGTCAAAGACGGGAATTATGTGTCAGTTTGCGTTCCAAAATTCAAGACAAATTGGAACGATACCGCCTTGTTCTTGCTTTGTGTTTCCGTTTGAACACAAACGCGCGGCTTGCAGAATTTGGCCCTCTATCTTGTGGCCATGATCTCTCCATCTGGTTGGCAATGGAACCTTCTCTAGGATTTGCACTATAGGAGATTCATTCATGCTTTTGGATGCATTCCCACGCCAATCTTCAAAGTTCAATCAAAGATCACTTCTTGGAGTCATGGCTTCCAAAGTTGATAATTCTATTCGCCTCCTTGTCGGCGAATTCCTTTCTTTTGCGGTTTTTTGGCGCCAACAATTTTCTGTCCATCTTGACGGCGAATCCCTGTCAACAATAAACATCAAGTGTCAGTTCGTGTTTCGAAATTCAAGATAAATCGAAACGATACTGCTTTACTCTCGCTTCGCGCCTCCTTTTGAACGCAAATGTAAGGCTTGTTGAAGTCGGCCATCTAGCTCGCGACCATGATCTACCCATCTGTTTGGCCACGAAATCCTTCTCTAGGATTTGCACTGGATGAGATCAATTTCTGCTTTTGGACGTATTCTAACGCCATTTTGCGGGGTTCCATTTCCTGGCAGCTTGCCCCCTACAACGAATATTTCTTTTCGCTTCCACGTTGGGCGAGATCCTTTCTTTTGTGGCTTTTTGGTGTCACCAATTTTCTGCCAAATGAGAACAAACTCATGTTAAGCATGGGATCTTTGGGAGATCAATTTGGAACGATACAAAGTTACCGTTCACCCAGGTTTGTATCCTGGGGTTTACTTCCGATGAGGACGACTCTGTCATTGCGTCCATGGATTTTGCCAGAGAAGAAATGTCCTTCCTTTGTCCGGCACACAAATGATTCACTTGCCCCGGTTAGACGTGGTTCATCATGGCTAGGTGATGCCTGCCCCAGCTAAATTCATTCCTGCGTTTTGCTATAATCTCCATCCTCTTTGGGGATGTCTTCCCTCTTGGGATTCCTGATGACGCTTTACTGACGTATTCCTTTCCTTCGTCGATTATTGACGCTTCTCATTTGATGTGGGTGATGGATGCTGCTTCATCTCGTCTGTATTTGTGGGTGTTGTTCGTGAGACGATCCTCAATCACGTCGACAACTGCTTTGCCCCAGTTGGACGGTGTTCATCTTGGCAGCATGCCTTGGCATTCCCATGCTCCTGGACGATTTTCAATCCGATTTGAAGACATTCATGCACCTGCATATGAAGAGACAGGTGTGGGGATTTATCTGGCTTCATTTGAAATTTCAGGAAGGAGGTACTCCCTTCGAGACTTCGTCCTTCCAACATTTGAAGGAGCAGTGTTTTCCAAGTATTTTGCCCCAGTGAGGCTTGTCTCGGTGTTCGTCATCTCTGGGTTTGATAACCCTGGTTCGATGCACTTTCATGGGGGATCGTGAGAATTTGCCCCCGGCTTGGCTCCTCGAAGCAGGTGGGGGAGCCCGCTCTCGTGAATTTTTGTCGATTCTGGTCATCTATCTCGATTGCCAGATTCTTCGATTATTATTATTTTTTTTGTCCCTAGACAGCCTGACAATCTGGGGATTTGTCATGTGGCGGTTTGGTGATTCTCTCGATCACAGCCGCCATTTGAGATGTTCGATGTTCCCCTATTGAAAAGAAGAAATCTCATGAGTAAAGGGCATGTATAATTGACTGTTGGAGTCGATACAATTTACCCTTGAAATTTATCCTGCGGGAACCGGCATTTCTCCCTTTGGGTTCTCTGTATGCAGGATATGTGCATGATATGCATGATGCATGTTAGGTGTGCCAGCAACGAAACATGAGTTCGTGCTTTTCACTCTATTCAGAGAAAGCATTTTTATCAGATATGTCAATCTGGAAAACTTGAAATTTTCTTTTCAAGCGCTCTTTTCACAGAGATTTCTAAATGATGATAAACTTCTTCAAGTTTTCTCAAAGGTTTTGTTCACAAATTGAGCTATTAGAATGCTCTTAAAAATATTTAGCCAAAGTGCATGTTTGAGATGCCATGAAAAGGGGTACTCCTTGTTTGTCATTTGAAGGCATTGCTTCTTGGGCCTTCTGCTTCTGTTCCCAACCTGAAAGGAAAAAGAAATGAAACATTATTCTCATATCAAGAAAATAATCATTTTGGAACGATACGTCCTTTTACCAGAATCGATTGCTCCGTATTGTTCTCCTTCTCATTTAGAAGGGTTTGATGTGTTTTGTCTTTGATTGATTATTCCACTTCATCATGATTCATGGGTGATAACTGCTTCAGGGACTTCCCCTACGTGTCCCCATGGTGAATTCGGCATATCCTACATTCGGTACCCTTTCTGGGTAGAGAGTGATTTGCCCCCAGCAACTGGATGCGTTGTCTGGGGCTGACTGATTTATTTATGGGTAGTTTGATCATGCCGTGTCGATGTATTCCCACTTAGTCGGAGCCGATCCACTCCGTGTCAGGTGATTTTGGCATCCCGCACCTTTCAAATTCTCTAACGCCTGGTATCTACTCTGTATTCTCTTTTGGGATACCAGATGATATGCTCATATAATCCTTCGAAGATTTCAGCATTTGATGTTCCGACACTTCTTAGTCTCATCAGTGCGTTTTGATTTCTTCATGCACCTTCTGCCTTGTCATCGTTTCATGACATCCCTCGAGCTTCTTGCTATTTGACATCAGCAAGCTCGGGTGTACATGTGGTTGAATACTTTAACATCTTGAAGTGTTACTTCACAGGCCATGGTTTCCTTCATTGTGTCCTGTCGCATTCGCCTTACGCTTTAATAGTCTTTTATTTCATCTTCGGGCATCCAAGACGATGGAGATTCTTCGGTGGTCCCATTCACTTTTATCATCACCTGATTTGATCCATCTTGTTTTTACCAACCCAATGGGGGTGACATCTGATGAAGGCACATTCCTCTTCCTCTTGTAGGGAATGCAAGTTTCTATTTGTTGGTCTTCAACCATCTTATCCATCGTTCCACCATCATCTTGCATGTAGTCAGATGAGGGCATTTTCGGCAAATGTCTGCCATGTAAAACATGTCCCTCCTGTCTATCCGCAGATGGATTTTTCTTCTCGACCTGTTTTTCACCTGAGAGGAAGAGATAGGAAATATTACGCCAATATCTGATTGAAAATCAATTAGGAACGACACGTCCTTATCCTCGATCCGATTGCCCCGGTCAGGTGGCGTTTGCCCTGGCTAAGTGGGGTTTGCCCTAGTTGACTGCTTTGACCTCCTTCATTATTTTTGCAGTTCTTTTTTAATTTGGGGATATATGCCATTTGTAGTTTCTCGTCCCCTTTTCGTCTCGATGGGCCTTTGCTCCGGTATGCTTTTTTGTGAGAAGTCGACTCATTTGTCTGCCTTCAAATGTCCATCCCGGTGGCTCGAGTTATCGACCAGCTTCAATCTTCTTGAAGCACCACTCCGTTTCTCTTGGGCGTTCCATGCTTTGGGCGGCACACTTGAGATGCCATGAAGCCAGTTAGCCCAAATATGGAAAAGAGAGTCCATACATGACGAATTTTTCTTAGAAACACATTTTGAAAGATTTGATTAGAAGGTGGGGAACGGGGGCTAATCCTCTTATCATCGGATATCTTCGCTACCCCGAAAGGTTTTGAAAACCAGGAGACATGTGGGAAATCAGGTCTCAGGAATTTTTCTCTTTTTTTGTTGTTTTTCTTGTTGTTTTTTTTTTTTTTCGTTTTTTTTGTTTTTTTTTTGTTTTTTTTGTTTTTTTTTTGTCGTCATTGACCGATTTGTGGTGCTCCCCCATGTCCCCATTTTTTGATTTTTGATTTTTGATTTTTGATTTTTTTTTTAAGGAGACTGCACTCGAGACTATATATGGACTAAAATGCAAATAGACTAAAAAGTGATGATGGAAAGGAGGAAGTGACTCCCTCATCCATGTAGTTTGCCATCATCAATTGTCCGATCAGCCGGGTCAGCGCGGTCATTGATGGGGTTGTCTTCGTACACCCTGTCCGCTTGTTGGTTTTGCCGCATGTTCTCCCATGACTCTTCCCTCATAGCCTCTATCGCATATCCTTCAGAGGCTAAGCTCAACTTTGCGAAGGAAGTTGTAAAAGCGGGGTCTTCAACCCTACCGATGATGCCCATACTACCCATCTCGGTTAAGCATGGCTCTTTCCGCCCCATCGAGGTGGTATGCTTCTCCGGATTTTGAGAAGATGTAGTCGGTACCTCACGTGATTCGGGTACGTTGGTGATAAGCCTTAGGTCGCTTTCCGGTCCAACCTCGGATACGTCACTGATTTTGCGATCCGACAAAAGGTCAGGCCGGACGTTGAGTCCTGTCCTATCGAACACTAGTATATCACAGTCGATGAGAGCCTGCACATCATATTGTAGAGTTCGGCAATTGTCGACATTATGTCCCTTCTCCCCCATATGGTATGCACAGGTCTGATTCAGGTCGAACCCCTGGAATCTTGGCGGTTTCACCCTTGGTGGCCTCTTGGCTACCAACCTTTCCTCCAAAAGCCGATGGAGCAGTTCTGACATAGGAAGTGGGAGCGGTGTGAATAATGGGGGACTTCTCTTGCTTGACTGGCCAGATTTCTCTATCTTAGGTGCTGGTTGTCTCTGGTGAGGAATGAAATCAGGCGGCTGATGTCTTGCCACGTGTACGGAATTTTGACTCGTGAACGTCATTCTTCGATAGTCGGTCGTCGTTTCCCTGACCGGTTCTTTACTCCTTTGAGAAAGCTCTTCGCGGCTTTCTTTGTTTCTGATCATGCTATCGCGCTTAGCCCATTCCATCCTTTCACCGGCATGCACAAGTTGTGAAAATGATTGGTAATGAGCCGTACCCAATCGATTAAAGGAATCATAGGGAAGAGCTTTCAGACAGTGCTCTATTAACTCATCTTCGTCCAGCGGAGGTTGGACTTGGGCTGCTTTTACTCTCCACCTTTGTGTGAATGATCTAAAGCTTTCATTTCTCCTTTGCTTCATGTGCATCAGATCCATTCTGGTAGGGGTGGCATTCCTGTTGAAATCGTATTGCTGGAGAAACTGATTAGCCAAATCACTCCATTCTCGGATGCCCTCGACATCAAGCCTCGTGAACCATTCTAACGCGGGACCGACCAGGCTATGCCGAAAATTTTGGACAAGAAGCAAATCGTCACGATCGAAATCGATCATCGCCTCCAAATAGTATTGGATATGAGTTCTTGGGCAACCGATACCACCATATCTCCTAGCAAGTCCCGGCCATTGGGGAATCTCAAGCGTCTTCCCTTTGGGGCATGTAGAAGAGACATTGTATGGACGGGTTTCAGCGGGGATCGGGTTCGCACGACCTCCAACATCCTGCTGGTGACTATAATTTTTCTCCCGAATCAGGTGTGTGACGAACAGATCCTCTCCAGTCATCTCATTTTCCTCCATAGCACCATACTTTTCTTTATGCTGTTCTTCCAGGTTACTCATCATGGGTGTGCCTTCGGAGAAGTCTTCTACTTCCAGGGCTCGATCAACATCTGGCACGCCGGTTGAACCTGGTCGGGTGGTCAGATCAGGATTGAAGGTCGTCGGGGACGCCTCTTGTGTAGTGAGGAGGAATGTCCTCATCATTGCCAATATCTGAGTCATCTGACTCTCCAGTGCGGCCAAGCGCTTCTCCAGGCCAATCTGATCCATTTTAACCTGTGACTGAAGCTTCACACAAGTTCTTGGCTTTTGATTCCGGAAAACACCTGTTTCGAATGACAGGACTATGTTAGGAAGGGGAGTAAAGCATAAATCCTTTCAATTTTATGCTTTCTTGTGATTAACGAGGATAAAAACTTTTACACAAGCCTTAGCCTCGTGTGAAAAATTCTTATCGATGTTTTTCAAGAGAAAACATAAAACTAAAAGGAGTGTAATCCGTGGTCATTACTTTTGGCGAATTCCCAGAAAATCTGTGGAATGTCCAAGAAGATAAAAATGCAATTCCAATGTGTCCTAAATTCGGTGGGAGATAGGACATCCAAATTGGGATGATTTCCCGAAGGTAATTTGGATATCATGTCTCCTCTTGAATTCAGGAAACATGAACTACTTTAGTTAATTACCAAGGATTACCAATGATGCATGCTATAAACCGATTCAATTCCATGTCCGGCGTACCATGAAATGAATGTTAGATTCTCGTACTTGGGTTAGACATGCCAAGTGTGAGTTCTAACGAAAATTTCATCTGGGTAAGACATGCAATTGAACCGAACAATTCGAATGGTTGAGAGAAATTCCAGTGCCGCATTCCAATGTCAAGACACTTAGACAAGACTTAGGGATCGAGGTGTAAAAGATAGATGGGAGACCCAAAGACAGGTTCTCCTTACAGACTCGATGATCTTGATAAAAGGAAAGGGACGATTGGAACGTGGCCCTTATGAACCTAAAGAGATGCCCCAAGTTGGGTCTTCCGAGGACGGCACTTGGTGTCTTCGGTTCGGCTATTTCGGGTTTTCATTTTCATCAGATGCCCTTCTGATAATGTCCGGTAGGTGTCTCGAATTTGCTGTTATCACTTGTCCTTCAACTTCCGGTATGGTTACCGGACCATTCCTCGGACAGCTCGAAAAGGGTAGACTCCGTTGAATGTCCAGGCGGTCTGACGGCGGATGACGCGTCGCTCATACTTAAATACGTCCGGGATGTGGGACCGACTTGGAGAGATCATCTCTTTTATCTATACTCTAACATGGTATTTAGACTCAACCATCGGACTTGATGAATGCAGCATGATGTGCAAAATAGAAAAGGGCTGCAAGTGAATTTAAATAGAAACGGCAGGACCTTACCATGAGAGGTACCCAATGATTTTTGGTTTTAGGTATACCAACCATCCATATACATGCGCATGAGACGAGTGAGGCTTGACTCTAGAAATCAAAATGGCTTAGGTGTGAAACCTAAAGGCTTCCCCCTATCCGAGTCGATAAGTTCGTCCATGAGCGCAATCCACAACAAATGGATAAAAGTCTCGACTTGGATAGTGAGTGGGATCGAATATGGTCGACCCCAGCGCAATCCACGCTAGGGCGTTGCATATCGATCCCTAATCTATGGCTACTTGAAAAGGTGATTTCGCGGCCTGGGTTTGGGCGCTTTGTGCAAAGTGTCGTGATCCTCAAATATGCAGTGAACCATGCGCAACAATTTATATATCAATCAGCGCTTCAAATCATCCATATAACATACATTCCTACGCCCATCCTGCATAAGACAGTGTTAATCACAGACTACACCCCTTATCACTCCAATCTGCAAAAAACATATAACACCTATCGTGAGCGGACTTACCTCACCTTCAAGAGCGCCTGCAGGGTTAGAAAAATCACTCAACGTTTTAATTACGGCCTAAGTCCACTTGAGGTCCAGAACCAAGCGTTCTAGAACAATTTCCCCAGCGGAGTCGCCAGCTGTCGCGACCAGTCCGAAAATCAAAACGGACGCGGCTAATGGATTACCGATCGCGGGCTTTGGATCGGCGCGGGCCCTCCCAGGCCCATACCAAATCGCGGCGGGAGTGTCTTTTGAGGGATTCGAAGATAAGAGTCGATCGCTTTCGACCTTAGTGTGGTCGTGGTGGCATGTGCAATTTGTGCATGCATTTGGAGTCGCCACCGGTCTTTCTTGGAGGGTAGACCGGAAACCTTACTGACCGATTGGGAGAGATCGATCAGTCCTGCGGAACCAGAGATTTTTGGGTTCGGGGACTTGGTTACGTCGGTGTCATTACCAACGCCCTTTCGGTACCTAACGCGAGTGATTTTCCTAATTAAGATTTCATGTAGGCGCAATTTTGGGTGAGATAGGTATGGTTCGGGTTTCATGCATATTGGAATGCTAGTCCTATCAATCACAATCAATTTAACGAGAGCGCAGTCAATTGCATAAATAAATCATGTCAATGCACATCAATTTAAGTCAAAGGCCTCCTAATATAGCCATAGGGGCTTAGGGAATGTATGATTTCAGACCAAGGGTAAAATGGGAAGATTTGGGGACGATTAGCCCGAAGGGCAAAATCGTCATTTTTGGAAGGTTTGGATACCGAATTACCCAAAATATTCCATGGCCAGTTGATCGTGGCCATTTCCCACTTTTGAGAATTTTTTTGGAATTTCTTGATTTTTATTCAATTTTTGGAAGACGACTCGCCCAAAGGGCGAAATCGTCATTTTCAAGAAGGTTCGGGGTTCAAAACACCCGGAATGAGTCTTGGCCAGTTGTTTGTGGCCATTTCCTATTTTTTGGGGATTTTCCTGGATTTTTAGAATTTTTTGGAAGACGGTTTGCCGGAAGGGCAAAACCGTCATTTTTGAAAAGACCGGGGGTCGAAAGACCCGGAACAGGTCATGGCCAGTTGAATGTGGCCATTTCCTATTTTCTGGAATTTTTTAGAATTTTTCTGAATTTTCCGAATTTTTTGAATTTTTTATGATTTTCTATTTTTTATTGATTTTTTGATTATTTTATTATTATTTATTATTTTCTGAATTTTTTTAATATTAAAAAATATTTTCCGGGCCGGGTCAGACCCGGCCCGCGCCTCTCGGGCGCCCGGCCCGACCCTAGGGGTCGACACCGGCCTAAAACGACACCGTTTTATTTTTTTTAAACATTTTTCCCTATTTTTTAACAATTTTTTTGATTTTTTATCTATTTTATTTAATTATCCGAAAATTCCCCGGATCCGACGGTTCTCATCGCGCCACGTGGCCTCATCCTGTGCGTCCGATCTTCCACAAGATCGGACGTCCCTCAGTGAGCCACGTGGCCAAATCGTAGCCATCGGATCAAAAATCAATTATTTTCTTTTTTTAGAAAAACCTTCGGATCGAACGGTTCACGTTGTGCCATGTGGCTACTCCAGGTGCGTCCGATCTTGGACAAGATCGGACGATCCACAGAAAGCCACTTGGCACATTCTCGGCCGTCGGATTGATTTGAATTAATTATCCGAAAATCATTTATTTTATTTTGCAAAATTCCAAGATCGCGACACGTGTCGCGATCGTGGCCGTCCGTTTGTTTTATTTGAAAATAACCGGACCGGACCTCACCCGGCTGACGTGGCGCCTACGTGGCACGCCACGTCGGCCGTTGACCGTTGACCGGCCGGAGGGTCGCCGGAGAAGACGATGAACAGTAAAAAATCCGGCGGGAATAGTAAAAATTCCGGCGAAGTCGCCGGAAAATTGCGAAACGGGCCCGAAACTTGGTATTTTTCGCCCGTTCTTGCGGCATTCGACTCATTAGACACTCAGCATCAACATACAACAAAAAGAAGGCCGTGAACATGCCGAAAAATAAGTAAACCGGGCCTCCCCGAACCCGGCTCCGGCGAGGTATTTTCCGAATTTTTTTTCTTATCAAAACTCGATTCTAAACCATCAAACAACACCCAAGGAGGGTCTAGAGGCTTACCTGAGCTCATTTCGAGCTTGAAAGACCGCCGGAAGTTCCCCGTTGAGCTCCCGGTTCGAACCGTTGCCGGCGAAGCTCCGAGCCGTGTTTTCGCCGCGGTTTAATGCAAAACAAAGGTCAACACAAGCTTAGAGTTGGATCTAGATGATTTTTAATGCGAGCCTCGCACATAAAGGGGTCGGGAAAGGTCCGGCCGAGAGCCCCGGAGTAAAATGCTCACTGAAGCATTTCGCCGAACACATGGCGTGCACTGAGAAAAATGAAGCTCGGGAGCAAATACCAACCTATTCGGAGCTCGCCGACGGCCACTAAGCTCCGGTGATGGTCGGGGAGCGTTGCCGAAGACCCTGGGTTGCCGTTTGTCCGTCGGTTTTCTCCCAAAAATTCCCCGTACCCCCCTCTCTCGGCCAAGCCCCTTAAACCGAGAATATCCCCAGTTTCGCGTGGCCGACCGCCCGCCTCGGGCTCCCATTCCTCTGCCAAAGCGACCTGCACCCCTGCCCCGTTGTTCCCCACGCTTGTGCTGTCATTTTTTTTAGAAAAATCGGCCGCCCATGCTCGTTCTTCAGTCCCCTGCCTCACTGCCCACGTTGCTGCACATTCTGTGCATTTGCAGACCCGGGTCGGGCCGGGTCGGGTCGGGTCGGACCCGACTGGCCCGGTTCGGCCAAATCGCCCAAATCGCCAAATTGACCCCTCAAATGACCTCTTATCATGAAATTGATGGCAAAATCGGATTCCTTGACATGTTTTCCATCAAATATGGGTATTTTCGTGAATCAATTTATTGAAATTCTGTGAAAACCCCAAATTGTCCCTAGGATCCGAAATTTAATTTCGCCGAATCGAAGGCCTAAACGATCGAATTAGCCAAACTTGAGAGCCCACCAATGGATTCAGCATGATGAAAACTGTTGGGTAGAGGTGTTTAATTTTAATGGGTGTGCCCGTGTGAAATTTAATTTCACAAATTGTAAAACCGGGGACTAAATTGAAAGATTTTTATGCAATTAAGCCCTTTTGGCTAAAATTGATCAAATTGGATGGCAAATTGACCCAATTGCATTTCAATACTTTGGAGTCCAATGTCATAGCTTATAAAAACCAAGAATTGAAAATTAAAAGACTCGAAAAGGATTTTTTAGGCCCGGTTCGGGATTAGGTTTGTGAAGGAACCCCATGAACCAAGCCAAATTTTCCTGATAAAAAGTGAAAATATTAAATAGGAAATTAAAATAAAATTTCTGAATATTTGTTGTAATTTTCTGACCACGAATGGTATTTTTCCTGATTTTTTGGGTGTTTTTATAATTAAATAAATTCCAAAAAATATTAAAAAATTCAAAAAATATTTTTTGTTCAAAATTGGTTCCCAAGGCTAGGCTAAGGCTTCCAAAGTTGATTTTGCAATTTTTTGACCTTTTTTGCTATTTTTAATTAATTTTAGAAATAAAAACTAAAATAAAAGATGGTCAAAAATCAGGTGTCAACAGCTGCCCCTCTTTGAGAGTGAGCTCGTCAGAGATTGCTTTCAAAGACAAAATGACACCTGGATCTTGACCTACTTGACTGGGGGAAAGAAATGCTATGACATCGGACCTTCAAGTCTTTTGATGAATGCTCAAATTAATCACCGATTTACTCTGACAATTAGAACACGGGTCGGAGCGAGGGAGGCTTACCTGACGTTTACCTGCCTGTTGAATGCTGCGCACGCGGAGTCTGAGGAGGTTTTTTTTTTTTTTTTTTTTTTTTTTTTTTTACCCTTCGTGGCGTCTAGTTCGCCATGCTGGGTTTTTATTACTCCCTTCATGGCTCCTGATTTGCCACTTTGGGGTCTTGAAATTCTTTTCCACGGCTACCGGTTGCAATCCATTCCGAAAGGTGAGAGCTTCGAGGCGTGGCTATCCGACGCGTGCTTCGTGGAAAGGCGGTCACCGTATCTCTAGGCAGCAAGTCGCGAGCGTTATGGGCTCTGATCTTGAACCGTGCTTTGAGACACCTCTGTCGTGAATCCCTGTGTAGTGGGACTTTGGGTGGAATAAATGTCTTTCCCACGGCTACCGGCTGCAATCCATTCCGAAGGGTGAGAGCTTCGAGGCGTGGCTATCCGGCGCGTGCTTCGTGGAAAAGGCGGTCACCGTATCTCTAGGCGGCAAGTCGCGAGCGTTATGGGCTCCGATCTCGAACTGTGCTTTGAGACACCTCTGTCGTAGATCCCTGTCTGGTGGGATTTGGGGTGGAAGAAATCTTCTGTAGCTGAAAATTGGCGATCCGGTCCAGAAGATGACAGATCCGCGGCTACCAACCTGTGAACACTTACAGAGAGATTTATTTAGGTCATCGTGCTTTCGAAACGGCAAGCGAGCCTTTTGAGCTCCAGTCTTGGGTCGACTTCTAGGCACCTATTTGCTTTAGAGGATCCCATGACGCTGACTAGCGGGGCCAGCGGGGATTTTTCAAGTTTTGAAGAGGGTTCCCAATACGGAGGTTTTCCACGTCCGACGGGATTGTTTGTTTTTGAAAAGGGGTCCCAAGTCGGAGGTTTTCCACGTCCGATGGGATTGCTCGGTTCTTCAAATGGTTCCCAAGTCGGAGGTTTTCTACGTCCGGTGGGATTTCCTGATTTTTGAAAGGGGTTCCCGAATTGGAGGTTTTCCACGTCCAATGGGATTGTTTGTTTCTCAAAAGGAGTTCCCAACACGGAGGTTTTCTACGTCCGATGGGATTGCTCGGTTCTTCGAATGGTTCCCAAGTCGGAGGTTTTCTACGTCCGGTGGGATTTCCTGATTTTTGAAATGGGTTCCCGAATTGGAGGTTTTCCACGTCCAATGGGATTGCCTATTTTTGAAAAGGATTCCCAAGGCGGGGGTTTTCCACGTCCGACAGGATTGTTTGATTTTCTTGAAAAGGTCCCCAAGTCGGAGGTTTTCTACGTCCGATGGGAATGTTTGGTTCTTCAAAAGGAGTTCCCAACACGGAGGTTTTCTACGTCCGATGGGATTGCTCGGTTCTTCGAATGGTTCCCAAGTCGGAGGTTTTCTACGTCCGGTGGGATTTCCTGATTTTTGAAATGGGTTCCCGAATTGGAGGTTTTCCACGTCCAATGGGATTGCCTATTTTTTGAAAAAGATTCCCAAGACGGAGGTTTTCCACGTCCGACGGGATGGTTTGGTTTTCATTAAAAGGGGTCCCAAGTCGGAGGTTTTCCACGTCCGCTGGGATTTCCCGGTTCTCAAAAGGAGTCCCACGTCGGAGGTTTTCTACGTCCGATGGGAATGTCTGGTTCTTCAAAAAGTTCCCAAGTCGGAGGTTTTCTACGTCCGATGGGATTGTTTGTTTCTTCAAATGGTGTTCCCAACACGAAGGTTTTCTACGTCCGATGGGATGGCTCGGTTCTTCAAATGGTTCCCAAGTCGGAGGTTTTCTACGTCCGGTGGGATTTCCTGATTTTTGAAATGGGTTCCCGAATTGGAGGTTTTCCACGTCCAATGGGATTGTTTGTTTTTGAAAAGGAGTCTCGAGTCGGAGGTTTTCTACGTCCGGCGAGACAGTTTGATCTTTTTTTGAAAAAGAGTCCCGAGCCGGAGGTTTTCCACGTCCGACGGGATTGTTTATTTTTGAAAAAGATTCCCAAGACGGAGGTTTTCCACGTCCGTTGGGATTGTTTGATTCTTTTGAGAGATGAGTTCTTCCTTCCCTTTTTTGAAAAAGATACCCATGGCGTGGTTTTTACCATTGAGTTGACCCTTCAGGCTGTTTCTACCTTTGGTTGACCCTTCAGGCGGTTTCTACCTTCATTTGACCCTTAAGGCGGTTTCTACCTTCATTTGACCCTTCAGGCGGTTTCTACCATCATTTGACCCTTAAGGCGGTTTCTACCTTTGATTGACCCTTCAGGCGGTTTCTACCATCATTTGACCCTTCAGGCGGTGTCTACCTTTGGTTGACCCTTCAGGCGGTTTCTACCTTCAGTTGACCCTTCATGCGGTTTCTACCTTCATTTGACCCTTAAGGCGGTTTCTACCTTCATTTGACCCTTCAGGCGGTTTCTACCATCATTTGACCCTTAAGGCGGTTTCTACCTTCATTTGACCCTTCAGGCGGTTTCTACCATCATTTGACCCTTAAGGCGGTTTCTACCTTTGATTGACCCTTCAGGCGGTTTCTACCATCATTTGACCCTTCAGGCGGTGTCTACCATTGGTTGACCCTTCAGGCGGTTTCTACCTTCAGTTGACCCTTCAGGCGGTGTCTACCATTGGTTGACCCTTCAGGCGGTTTCTACCATTGAGTCTGTTGAGGCGACATTCTGGGAGCTGGGTTCTCCAGGTATCCTGCAGAAGTTTGAGCCTGAAATATCTTCTTCACCAGGAAAATGTTAGTAATCTCTGGGAAGACGATGGCTGGCCACTTGCCGAAGCCGTATGACTTTAGTTTAATCATGAAATGTGCATTTTGATGCTGGAGGTCTTCCAAAGCATTCTTGCAACATGCAAATGTGATCACAAATCCCTTGCACGGAAAATCTGGATCAAATAATTTGAAAATTCCAGGAAGAGTTTGTTCAAAACATCAATTGGAATATTTCTCGACGAGGAGGTCTTCTCACCTGTTTTGCGATAGTGGTTTTTTATAAGGGACGCACTCAGTTCCCTACTAACCTGTGCCTAGGTTTTAGGCTCATTCGCAGCGCATACATTTTGATCGGTCGGGATGTCTTCCACGGGACCGTAATGTTGGGCTTGGATATTGGTCTGCAAGGGGGACTCTTTTTTTGAGTCAAGGCCATTGAACGAAAGCTTTCATCATCTGCTCCGGATTTACAAGTCAAGAACCCTGCAAAATGAGAAAGAAATAGTCTTGCTCGTACCTCTTCGAGCTAAGCTATATGTTAACCCAAGTGTCTTAATCAGAGAAGACTGTTTCAGGGTTGTAACTTTGGTGGGATTGGGGACCGAGAAAAGGCTTGTTTTTGGCCCAGAATTTGTGAAGGGATTGACATTGGTGATCATTGCAAATTTGCCACCTGTCTTTTCCATTATGCGTCTTCAATTTTCGAGGTGCACGACCACTTTTGAGGTGTGCACAAATTCCTATGAGAGCGTCTCTGGCTGCATTAAGAGGCTGACAACTCTGTTTGCGTCTTTGCTCCGCGCTTGACACTGTTTGAGGAGTAGTCTTTTGAATCTGACTCCTTTTAGATTTTTCCCTCCCCTTTTCAAACAGGTTTCACTGGGGGATTGATACAAATTGTTCACCCAAGCATCGGCCTTGCTTTTACCAGGCACTTTGCTTTTTCTTGATGCTGGGGGCTTTTTCCTCATCTTTTCCTTTTCCTTTTTCTTTTGAAATCCCGTTTTTTCTCAACTTCGGGAGATCGTGTTAGACATGTGACCAAAGGTCTAACAACTTTAAGCATTATCTTAGGGATTTCTTTGTAAACCCTAAGTCTTGAACTCTTCCGTTTCTGAAGTGATGATGCATCCGTCTTGGGACTTGCAATGACCACCAACGGGTTCTTGAAATGAATTTGCAGGCTCAACTTGGCTGTGCAAAGGATATGGTGTGTGGGGATAGAGAAATGAATGCTTCTCGTCATCCTATGGCACTTGGATTACCATATAAACAACACACAAAGATTAATGTTAGTCCGAGCAAGAAAATCTCTAACTATTTTCTCCTGATGCTGCTGGACTCACTTTCGTTCTTGCCCCGATGTGGGGTGTTTCTTGACAGGGTTGAGAATGGAAACCGCCGTTCAAAGGGGTTGTCAATAGTCACCTGTTGTGTTTGGGGATATGAAACGAATGCCTCCGTCGTCCCGATCCATGTAATTGCTGCGAATGATCCATACTTCCGTAGGTCCAGATTTTGCTACCTGATTCGCTCCACTCTTCTCTCAAGTGTGTGTAGGACGTGTTTAGATTAGGCTTTGCCTCTCGTCTTTTGAGAAAACGTCCTTTTGAAGGTTTTGAACAACCTTTGATTGGAAAAATCTCTTTCATTTTCTCCAAAAATTTTACCCATCAAAGAGGATTTTATGATGCACCATGCATGTTCTAATCATGTTTAGACAACCTCCTGTTTTCAAAACATGATTGTTAATGGAGTTAGAACTCTATGTCTTTTCTAGACATTAGATTCTGAAAACTTTTCTTTTTCTCTTTTTTCTCTTTTTTGTTTAACATCTTCAATGGATTGGGGAGATGGATACTTACCTGTTCCTCGCGGCTGGAGATCCCTGAAAATGCGGAAGAAACATGTTATTGTATGTTCATGAATTTTTCAAAGAATTAGAACGATACATCTCACCCTTGGTCATGTGTTCCCATGGGTAATACATGGGATGTGAAAACCTGTTTCGCCTTGATGGCGATCCCCTGTCAAAGACGGGAATTATGTGTCAGTTTGCGTTCCAAAATTCAAGACAAATTGGAACGATACCGCCTTGTTCTTGCTTTGTGTTTCCGTTTGAACACAAACGCGCGGCTTGCAGAATTTGGCCCTCTATCTTGTGGCCATGATCTCTCCATCTGGTTGGCAATGGAACCTTCTCTAGGATTTGCACTATAGGAGATTCATTCATGCTTTTGGATGCATTCCCACGCCAATCTTCAAAGTTCAATCAAAGATCACTTCTTGGAGTCATGGCTTCCAAAGTTGATAATTCTATTCGCCTCCTTGTCGGCGAATTCCTTTCTTTTGCGGTTTTTTGGCGCCAACAATTTTCTGTCCATCTTGACGGCGAATCCCTGTCAACAATAAACATCAAGTGTCAGTTCGTGTTTCGAAATTCAAGATAAATCGAAACGATACTGCTTTACTCTCGCTTCGCGCCTCCTTTTGAACGCAAATGTAAGGCTTGTTGAAGTCGGCCATCTAGCTCGCGACCATGATCTACCCATCTGTTTGGCCACGAAATCCTTCTCTAGGATTTGCACTGGATGAGATCAATTTCTGCTTTTGGACGTATTCTAACGCCATTTTGCGGGGTTCCATTTCCTGGCAGCTTGCCCCCTACAACGAATATTTCTTTTCGCTTCCACGTTGGGCGAGATCCTTTCTTTTGTGGCTTTTTGGTGTCACCAATTTTCTGCCAAATGAGAACAAACTCATGTTAAGCATGGGATCTTTGGGAGATCAATTTGGAACGATACAAAGTTACCGTTCACCCAGGTTTGTATCCTGGGGTTTACTTCCGATGAGGACGACTCTGTCATTGCGTCCATGGATTTTGCCAGAGAAGAAATGTCCTTCCTTTGTCCGGCACACAAATGATTCACTTGCCCCGGTTAGACGTGGTTCATCATGGCTAGGTGATGCCTGCCCCAGCTAAATTCATTCCTGCGTTTTGCTATAATCTCCATCCTCTTTGGGGATGTCTTCCCTCTTGGGATTCCTGATGACGCTTTACTGACGTATTCCTTTCCTTCGTCGATTATTGACGCTTCTCATTTGATGTGGGTGATGGATGCTGCTTCATCTCGTCTGTATTTGTGGGTGTTGTTCGTGAGACGATCCTCAATCACGTCGACAACTGCTTTGCCCCAGTTGGACGGTGTTCATCTTGGCAGCATGCCTTGGCATTCCCATGCTCCTGGACGATTTTCAATCCGATTTGAAGACATTCATGCACCTGCATATGAAGAGACAGGTGTGGGGATTTATCTGGCTTCATTTGAAATTTCAGGAAGGAGGTACTCCCTTCGAGACTTCGTCCTTCCAACATTTGAAGGAGCAGTGTTTTCCAAGTATTTTGCCCCAGTGAGGCTTGTCTCGGTGTTCGTCATCTCTGGGTTTGATAACCCTGGTTCGATGCACTTTCATGGGGGATCGTGAGAATTTGCCCCCGGCTTGGCTCCTCGAAGCAGGTGGGGGAGCCCGCTCTCGTGAATTTTTGTCGATTCTGGTCATCTATCTCGATTGCCAGATTCTTCGATTATTATTATTTTTTTTGTCCCTAGACAGCCTGACAATCTGGGGATTTGTCATGTGGCGGTTTGGTGATTCTCTCGATCACAGCCGCCATTTGAGATGTTCGATGTTCCCCTATTGAAAAGAAGAAATCTCATGAGTAAAGGGCATGTATAATTGACTGTTGGAGTCGATACAATTTACCCTTGAAATTTATCCTGCGGGAACCGGCATTTCTCCCTTTGGGTTCTCTGTATGCAGGATATGTGCATGATATGCATGATGCATGTTAGGTGTGCCAGCAACGAAACATGAGTTCGTGCTTTTCACTCTATTCAGAGAAAGCATTTTTATCAGATATGTCAATCTGGAAAACTTGAAATTTTCTTTTCAAGCGCTCTTTTCACAGAGATTTCTAAATGATGATAAACTTCTTCAAGTTTTCTCAAAGGTTTTGTTCACAAATTGAGCTATTAGAATGCTCTTAAAAATATTTAGCCAAAGTGCATGTTTGAGATGCCATGAAAAGGGGTACTCCTTGTTTGTCATTTGAAGGCATTGCTTCTTGGGCCTTCTGCTTCTGTTCCCAACCTGAAAGGAAAAAGAAATGAAACATTATTCTCATATCAAGAAAATAATCATTTTGGAACGATACGTCCTTTTACCAGAATCGATTGCTCCGTATTGTTCTCCTTCTCATTTAGAAGGGTTTGATGTGTTTTGTCTTTGATTGATTATTCCACTTCATCATGATTCATGGGTGATAACTGCTTCAGGGACTTCCCCTACGTGTCCCCATGGTGAATTCGGCATATCCTACATTCGGTACCCTTTCTGGGTAGAGAGTGATTTGCCCCCAGCAACTGGATGCGTTGTCTGGGGCTGACTGATTTATTTATGGGTAGTTTGATCATGCCGTGTCGATGTATTCCCACTTAGTCGGAGCCGATCCACTCCGTGTCAGGTGATTTTGGCATCCCGCACCTTTCAAATTCTCTAACGCCTGGTATCTACTCTGTATTCTCTTTTGGGATACCAGATGATATGCTCATATAATCCTTCGAAGATTTCAGCATTTGATGTTCCGACACTTCTTAGTCTCATCAGTGCGTTTTGATTTCTTCATGCACCTTCTGCCTTGTCATCGTTTCATGACATCCCTCGAGCTTCTTGCTATTTGACATCAGCAAGCTCGGGTGTACATGTGGTTGAATACTTTAACATCTTGAAGTGTTACTTCACAGGCCATGGTTTCCTTCATTGTGTCCTGTCGCATTCGCCTTACGCTTTAATAGTCTTTTATTTCATCTTCGGGCATCCAAGACGATGGAGATTCTTCGGTGGTCCCATTCACTTTTATCATCACCTGATTTGATCCATCTTGTTTTTACCAACCCAATGGGGGTGACATCTGATGAAGGCACCTTCCTCTTCCTCTTGTAGGGAATGCAAGTTTCTATTTGTTGGTCTTCAACCATCTTATCCATCGTTCCACCATCATCTTGCATGTAGTCAGATGAGGGCATTTTCGGCAAATGTCTGCCATGTAAAACATGTCCCTCCTGTCTATCCGCAGATGGATTTTTCTTCTCGACCTGTTTTTCACCTGAGAGGAAGAGATAGGAAATATTACGCCAATATCTGATTGAAAATCAATTAGGAACGACACGTCCTTATCCTCGATCCGATTGCCCCGGTCAGGTGGCGTTTGCCCTGGCTAAGTGGGGTTTGCCCTAGTTGACTGCTTTGACCTCCTTCATTATTTTTGCAGTTCTTTTTTAATTTGGGGATATATGCCATTTGTAGTTTCTCGTCCCCTTTTCGTCTCGATGGGCCTTTGCTCCGGTATGCTTTTTTGTGAGAAGTCGACTCATTTGTCTGCCTTCAAATGTCCATCCCGGTGGCTCGAGTTATCGACCAGCTTCAATCTTCTTGAAGCACCACTCCGTTTCTCTTGGGCGTTCCATGCTTTGGGCGGCACACTTGAGATGCCATGAAGCCAGTTAGCCCAAATATGGAAAAGAGAGTCCATACATGACGAATTTTTCTTAGAAACACATTTTGAAAGATTTGATTAGAAGGTGGGGAACGGGGGCTAATCCTCTTATCATCGGATATCTTCGCTACCCCGAAAGGTTTTGAAAACCAGGAGACATGTGGGAAATCAGGTCTCAGGAATTTTTCTCTTTTTTTGTTGTTTTTCTTGTTGTTTTTTTTTTTTTTTCGTTTTTTTTTGTTTTTTTTTTGTTTTTTTTGTTTTTTTTTTGTCGTCATTGACCGATTTGTGGTGCTCCCCCATGTCCCCATTTTTTGATTTTTGATTTTTGATTTTTGATTTTTTTTTAAGGAGACTGCACTCGAGACTATATATGGACTAAAATGCAAATAGACTAAAAAGTGATGATGGAAAGGAGGAAGTGACTCCCTCATCCATGTAGTTTGCCATCATCAATTGTCCGATCAGCCGGGTCAGCGCGGTCATTGATGGGGTTGTCTTCGTACACCCTGTCCGCTTGTTGGTTTTGCCGCATGTTCTCCCATGACTCTTCCCTCATAGCCTCTATCGCATATCCTTCAGAGGCTAAGCTCAACTTTGCGAAGGAAGTTGTAAAAGCGGGGTCTTCAACCCTACCGATGATGCCCATACTACCCATCTCGGTTAAGCATGGCTCTTTCCGCCCCATCGAGGTGGTATGCTTCTCCGGATTTTGAGAAGATGTAGTCGGTACCTCACGTGATTCGGGTACGTTGGTGATAAGCCTTAGGTCGCTTTCCGGTCCAACCTCGGATACGTCACTGATTTTGCGATCCGACAAAAGGTCAGGCCGGACGTTGAGTCCTGTCCTATCGAACACTAGTATATCACAGTCGATGAGAGCCTGCACATCATATTGTAGAGTTCGGCAATTGTCGACATTATGTCCCTTCTCCCCCATATGGTATGCACAGGTCTGATTCAGGTCGAACCCCTGGAATCTTGGCGGTTTCACCCTTGGTGGCCTCTTGGCTACCAACCTTTCCTCCAAAAGCCGATGGAGCAGTTCTGACATAGGAAGTGGGAGCGGTGTGAATAATGTGGGACTTCTCTTGCTTGACTGGCCAGATTTCTCTATCTTAGGTGCTGGTTGTCTCTGGTGAGGAATGAAATCAGGCGGCTGATGTCTTGCCACGTGTACGGAATTTTGACTCGTGAACGTCATTCTTCGATAGTCGGTCGTCGTTTCCCTGACCGGTTCTTTACTCCTTTGAGAAAGCTCTTCGCGGCTTTCTTTGTTTCTGATCATGCTATCGCGCTTAGCCCATTCCATCCTTTCACCGGCATGCACAAGTTGTGAAAATGATTGGTAATGAGCCGTACCCAATCGATTAAAGGAATCATAGGGAAGAGCTTTCAGACAGTGCTCTATTAACTCATCTTCGTCCAGCGGAGGTTGGACTTGGGCTGCTTTTACTCTCCACCTTTGTGTGAATGATCTAAAGCTTTCATTTCTCCTTTGCTTCATGTGCATCAGATCCATTCTGGTAGGGGTGGCATTCCTGTTGAAATCGTATTGCTGGAGAAACTGATTAGCCAAATCACTCCATTCTCGGATGCCCTCGACATCAAGCCTCGTGAACCATTCTAACGCGGGACCGACCAGGCTATGCCGAAAATTTTGGACAAGAAGCAAATCGTCACGATCGAAATCGATCATCGCCTCCAAATAGTATTGGATATGAGTTCTTGGGCAACCGATACCACCATATCTCCTAGCAAGTCCCGGCCATTGGGGAATCTCAAGCGTCTTCCCTTTGGGGCATGTAGAAGAGACATTGTATGGACGGGTTTCAGCGGGGATCGGGTTCGCACGACCTCCAACATCCTGCTGGTGACTATAATTTTTCTCCCGAATCAGGTGTGTGACGAACAGATCCTCTCCAGTCATCTCATTTTCCTCCATAGCACCATACTTTTCTTTATGCTGTTCTTCCAGGTTACTCATCATGGGTGTGCCTTCGGAGAAGTCTTCTACTTCCAGGGCTCGATCAACATCTGGCACGCCGGTTGAACCTGGTCGGGTGGTCAGATCAGGATTGAAGGTCGTCGGGGACGCCTCTTGTGTAGTGAGGAGGAATGTCCTCATCATTGCCAATATCTGAGTCATCTGACTCTCCAGTGCGGCCAAGCGCTTCTCCAGGCCAATCTGATCCATTTTAACCTGTGACTGAAGCTTCACACAAGTTCTTGGCTTTTGATTCCGGAAAACACCTGTTTCGAATGACAGGACTATGTTAGGAAGGGGAGTAAAGCATAAATCCTTTCAATTTTATGCTTTCTTGTGATTAACGAGGATAAAAACTTTTACACAAGCCTTAGCCTCGTGTGAAAAATTCTTATCGATGTTTTTCAAGAGAAAACATAAAACTAAAAGGAGTGTAATCCGTGGTCATTACTTTTGGCGAATTCCCAGAAAATCTGTGGAATGTCCAAGAAGATAAAAATGCAATTCCAATGTGTCCTAAATTCGGTGGGAGATAGGACATCCAAATTGGGATGATTTCCCGAAGGTAATTTGGATATCATGTCTCCTCTTGAATTCAGGAAACATGAACTACTTTAGTTAATTACCAAGGATTACCAATGATGCATGCTATAAACCGATTCAATTCCATGTCCGGCGTACCATGAAATGAATGTTAGATTCTCGTACTTGGGTTAGACATGCCAAGTGTGAGTTCTAACGAAAATTTCATCTGGGTAAGACATGCAATTGAACCGAACAATTCGAATGGTTGAGAGAAATTCCAGTGCCGCATTCCAATGTCAAGACACTTAGACAAGACTTAGGGATCGAGGTGTAAAAGATAGATGGGAGACCCACAGACGGGTTCTCCTTACAGACTCGATGATCTTGATAAAAGGAAAGGGACGATTGGAACGTGGCCCTTATGAACCTAAAGAGATGCCCCAAGTTGGGTCTTCCGAGGACGGCACTTGGTGTCTTCGGTTCGGCTATTTCGGGTTTTCATTTTCATCAGATGCCCTTCTGATAATGTCCGGTAGGTGTCTCGAATTTGCTGTTATCACTTGTCCTTCAACTTCCGGTATGGTTACCGGACCATTCCTCGGACAGCTCGAAAAGGGTAGACTCCGTTGAATGTCCAGGCGGTCTGACGGCGGATGACGCGTCGCTCATACTTAAATACGTCCGGGATGTGGGACCGACTTGGAGAGATCATCTCTTTTATCTATACTCTAACATGGTATTTAGACTCAACCATCGGACTTGATGAATGCAGCATGATGTGCAAAATAGAAAAGGGCTGCAAGTGAATTTAAATAGAAACGGCAGGACCTTACCATGAGAGGTACCCAATGATTTTTGGTTTTAGGTATACCAACCATCCATATACATGCGCATGAGACGAGTGAGGCTTGACTCTAGAAATCAAAATGGCTTAGGTGTGAAACCTAAAGGCTTCCCCCTATCCGAGTCGATAAGTTCGTCCATGAGCGCAATCCACAACAAATGGATAAAAGTCTCGACTTGGATAGTGAGTGGGATCGAATATGGTCGACCCCAGCGCAATCCACGCTAGGGCGTTGCATATCGATCCCTAATCTATGGCTACTTGAAAAGGTGATTTCGCGGCCTGGGTTTGGGCGCTTTGTGCAAAGTGTCGTGATCCTCAAATATGCAGTGAACCATGCGCAACAATTTATATATCAATCAGCGCTTCAAATCATCCATATAACATACATTCCTACGCCCATCCTGCATAAGACAGTGTTAATCACAGACTACACCCCTTATCACTCCAATCTGCAAAAAACATATAACACCTATCGTGAGCGGACTTACCTCACCTTCAAGAGCGCCTGCATGGTTAGAAAAATCACTCAACGTTTTAATTACGGCTTAAGTCCACTTGAGGTCCAGAACCAAGCGTTCTAGAACAATTTCCCCAGCGGAGTCGCCAGCTGTCGCGACCAGTCCGAAAATCAAAACGGACGCGGCTAATGGATTACCGATCGCGGGCTTTGGATCGGCGCGGGCCCTCCCAGGCCCATACCAAATCGCGGCGGGAGTGTCTTTTGAGGGATTCGAAGATAAGAGTCGATCGCTTTCGACCTTAGTGTGGTCGTGGTGGCATGTGCAATTTGTGCATGCATTTGGAGTCGCCACCGGTCTTTCTTGGAGGGTAGACCGGAAACCTTACTGACCGATTGGGAGAGATCGATCAGTCCTGCGGAACCAGAGATTTTTGGGTTCGGGGACTTGGTTACGTCGGTGTCATTACCAACGCCCTTTCGGTACCTAACGCGAGTGATTTTCCTAATTAAGATTTCATGTAGGCGCAATTTTGGGTGAGATAGGTATGGTTCGGGTTTCATGCATATTGGAATGCTAGTCCTATCAATCACAATCAATTTAACGAGAGCGCAGTCAATTGCATAAATAAATCATGTCAATGCACATCAATTTAAGTCAAAGGCCTCCTAATATAGCCATAGGGGCTTAGGGAATGTATGATTTCAGACCAAGGGTAAAATGGGAAGATTTGGGGACGATTAGCCCGAAGGGCAAAATCGTCATTTTTGGAAGGTTTGGATACCGAATTACCCAAAATATTCCATGGCCAGTTGATCGTGGCCATTTCCCACTTTTGAGAATTTTTTTGGAATTTCTTGATTTTTATTCAATTTTTGGAAGACGACTCGCCCAAAGGGCGAAATCGTCATTTTCAAGAAGGTTCGGGGTTCAAAACACCCGGAATGAGTCTTGGCCAGTTGTTTGTGGCCATTTCCTATTTTTTGGGGATTTTCCTGGATTTTTAGAATTTTTTGGAAGACGGTTTGCCGGAAGGGCAAAACCGTCATTTTTGAAAAGACCGGGGGTCGAAAGACCCGGAACAGGTCATGGCCAGTTGAATGTGGCCATTTCCTATTTTCTGGAATTTTTTAGAATTTTTCTGAATTTTCCGAATTTTTTGAATTTTTTATGATTTTCTATTTTTTATTGATTTTTTGATTATTTTATTATTATTTATTATTTTCTGAATTTTTTTAATATTAAAAAATATTTTCCGGGCCGGGTCAGACCCGGCCCGCGCCTCTCGGGCGCCCGGCCCGACCCTAGGGGTCGACACCGGCCTAAAACGACACCGTTTTATTTTTTTAAACATTTTTCCCTATTTTTTAACAATTTTTTTGATTTTTTATCTATTTTATTTAATTATCCGAAAATTCCCCGGATCCGACGGTTCTCATCGCGCCACGTGGCCTCATCCTGTGCGTCCGATCTTCCACAAGATCGGACGTCCCTCAGTGAGCCACGTGGCCAAATCGTAGCCATCGGATCAAAAATCAATTATTTTCTTTTTTTAGAAAAACCTTCGGATCGAACGGTTCACGTTGTGCCATGTGGCTACTCCAGGTGCGTCCGATCTTGGACAAGATCGGACGATCCACAGAAAGCCACTTGGCACATTCTCGGCCGTCGGATTGATTTGAATTAATTATCCGAAAATCATTTATTTTATTTTGCAAAATTCCAAGATCGCGACACGTGTCGCGATCGTGGCCGTCCGTTTGTTTTATTTGAAAATAACCGGACCGGACCTCACCCGGCTGACGTGGCGCCTACGTGGCACGCCACGTCGGCCGTTGACCGTTGACCGGCCGGAGGGTCGCCGGAGAAGACGATGAACAGTAAAAAATCCGGCGGGAATAGTAAAAATTCCGGCGAAGTCGCCGGAAAATTGCGAAACGGGCCCGAAACTTGGTATTTTTCGCCCGTTCTTGCGGCATTCGACTCATTAGACACTCAGCATCAACATACAACAAAAAGAAGGCCGTGAACATGCCGAAAAATAAGTAAACCGGGCCTCCCCGAACCCGGCTCCGGCGAGGTATTTTCCGAATTTTTTTTCTTATCAAAACTCGATTCTAAACCATCAAACAACACCCAAGGAGGGTCTAGAGGCTTACCTGAGCTCATTTCGAGCTTGAAAGACCGCCGGAAGTTCCCCGTTGAGCTCCCGGTTCGAACCGTTGCCGGCGAAGCTCCGAGCCGTGTTTTCGCCGCGGTTTAATGCAAAACAAAGGTCAACACAAGCTTAGAGTTGGATCTAGATGATTTTTAATGCGAGCCTCGCACATAAAGGGGTCGGGAAAGGTCCGGCTGAGAGCCCCGGAGTAAAATGCTCACTGAAGCATTTCGCCGAACACATGGTGTGCACTGAGAAAAATGAAGCTCGGGAGCAAATACCAACCTATTCGGAGCTCGCCGACGGCCACTAAGCTCCGGTGATGGTCGGGGAGCGTTGCCGAAGACCCTGGGTTGCCGTTTGTCCGTCGGTTTTCTCCCAAAAATTCCCCGTACCCCCCTCTCTCGGCCAAGCCCCTTAAACCGAGAATATCCCCAGTTTCGCGTGGTCGACCGCCCGCCTCGGGCTCCCATTCCTCTGCCAAAGCGACCTGCACCCCTGCCCCGTTGTTCCCTACGCTTGTGCTGTCATTTTTTTTAGAAAAATCGGCCGCCCATGCTCGTTCTTCAGTCCCCTGCCTCACTGCCCACGTTGCTGCACATTCTGTGCATTTGCAGACCCGGGTCGGGCCGGGTCGGGTCGGGTCGGACCCGACCGGCCCGGTTCGGCCAAATCGCCCAAATCGCCAAATTGACCCCCCAAATGACCTCTTTTCATGAAATTGATGGCAAAATCGGATTCCTTGACATGTTTTCCATCAAATATGGGTATTTTCGTGAATCAATTTATTGAAATTCTGTGAAAACCCCAAATTGTCCCTAGGATCCGAAATTTAATTTCGCCGAATCGAAGGCCTAAACGATCGAATTAGCCAAACTTGAGCCCACCAATGGATTCAGCATGATGAAAACTGTTGGGTAGAGGTGTTTAATTTTAATGGGTGTGCCCGTGTGAAATTTAATTTTACAAATTGTAAAACCGGGGACTAAATTGAAAGATTTTTATGCAATTAAGCCCTTTTGGCTAAAATTGATCAAATTGGAGGGCAAATTGACCCAATTGCATTTCAATACTTTGGAGTCCAATGTCATAGCTTATAAAAACCAAGAATTGAAAATTAAAAGACTCGAAAAGGATTTTTTAGGCCCGGTTCGGGATTAGGTTTGTGAAGGAACCCCATGAACCAAGCCAAATTTTCCTGATAAAAAGTGAAAATATTAAATAGGAAATTAAAATAAAATTTCTGAATATTTGTTGTAATTTTCTGACCACGAATGGTATTTTTCCTGATTTTTTGGGTGTTTTTATAATTAAATAAATTCCAAAAAATATTAAAAAATTCAAAAAATATTTTTTGTTCAAAATTGGTTCCCAAGGCTAGGCTAAGGCTTCCAAAGTTGATTTTGCAATTTTTTGACCTTTTTTGCTATTTTTAATTAATTTTAGAAATAAAAACTAAAATAAAAGATGGTCAAAAATCAGGTGTCAACAGCGACTAAATCAGAAGGGTTCAATATCTTCTTCAACGGTTTCCATATCTTCTAAGATACAGTCTCGTTCAATCACGATTGGTGACGTCCAATCAAGGATTGAAGAGCGATCCCTTGGCCGGGTATCCAACGGCTAGTTTGGAGGCAAGGGAGTATAAAAGAAGAACCATGGTGATCTGAGAAGGGTAGCGAACAACAATCCAAAAAGTGCAAGCGTGATTCGAAGTTTACTAAAAAATATTCCGAGTGCTCAAAATCTCATTCATTGTGAGAATTTGTAAGAGAGAAAAATCGAGTGGTTGAGTGATTGTAATTTTCTTGATTCTTCAGAGTGAAATCCAGCCGATCGGCTGTCATCGTGGGAGAGTGGACGTAGGCTTGACAAGCAGAACCACTATAAACTCAGCGTGCTATCTTCTCTTCCTTACTTCATTGCTGCGTTTAATTTTTGTACTATCACCCGTTGCTCCTATTTACTGATCGCGTATTGAAATTATCATTAATTCCGCAAGAAATTTCAATTTAGACATCGATTCACCTATTCACCCCCCTCTAGATGATATTGATAGATCCAACAATTGGAGGGGACGTATTCCGGCTTTCCTTGTGTAGTACCAGAACTTAATGAAATAGTTATCACGGGACTTCCTGTGAGTAAAGAGAAAGTCTTCCCATCAGCAATTCTCGGTATATGATGCTCCAAGTCCTTATGAGTAACAATGGGAACACAAGCCCTGAAGCTCTCAAGTTCTGTTCTACCTTCTCCTCCAGGGTCTTCAACTCGCTCACCTCCTTCTTGTTCGCCTGGTTTCTCGACGGAAGCCTCGGCTTCGAGAGCGATTTCCTGATCTTTCTGCTCCGTTTCTTCTCTCACCTTCGGTTCCTACTCTAATTTCTCGAAAAGTTGGTCCTTTTTCTCGACGAGAGCCGTCCCTTCAGGTTTTTGAGCAGATCGTGAAACATGAATAGACTCATCCAAGGGACGAAGGGTAATTTTTGTCCTTCCCCAAACGAACGAATAAACGTTCTCACGCGCTTGGTGAGTAACATCAACGTCATATTGCCATGGCCGTCCCAACAAGACGTGGCATGCATCCATCTCAATAACATCATAGATTGTCGTATCCTTGTACGTTTTTCCAATTGAAATAGGCAAACGACAAATCTGAGTTACCTTTAATTCCGATCCCTTAGGAATCCAACCAATCGTATATGGTGAGGTATGAGCTTCAGTCTTTAGTTGGAGATGATCGACAAGTGTCTGCGATACAATATTCTCGCAACTTCCGCTATCAATAATGACGTTGCAGACCTTTCTGCTTATAGTGCAATGGGTGCGGAAAAGGTTATTTCGCTGCAAATCTCCCTGTCGTGGGGCTAATAGCAATCGTCTCACCACGCACTTAACATGCTCGTCCTGGAATTCCTCATGTTGGTGGCCTCCACGAACAAATTCATGTTCATCTTGGAAATCTTCGTCTTCTTCTTTAGAATCCTCAACATAGGCTTGTTGCCTTTGTCGGTAACGTCGGTGATTTGCCCCACGATCCATAGCTACTTCGGGATCACGAGCGATAGGAATTCGCTCGGCTGGAAGAACGCCAGATGTGTGGCTTGGGTTTGCAGACAACCGTTGGGTAGCGGCAAGCAAGTCTTGCATCGTCCGTCGGCAGTCTTGCAAAGCTTGTCGAGTTTCCTCGGCAAACTGTGTAAACACCTTTCGTGTAATAGGCTCACCAAGATGGCCCTCAGCTACGGAAGTATATCGATTCGCGTTATGAGACATCATCGTTAGGAGAAACCTTGCTCTGATACCAAATGACGCAGGGAAGCAAAAACTTGGAAAGCAATTCCAAAGGAAATCTGAAATTTGATTGAATGAAGTCTGAATATTACAAAGAGATGGACGTCCTTTATATAGATAGGACTCTAGATTTCATAAAGATAACCTATAGATAACCTAAACGGAATATTAAAAATCATATCTAAACTAACCTAACGGAATTCTAATCAAATATTACGATTAAAGATATACCTCAATTTCCTAAAATAGAAAAAAAAAAATATCCGAAAAGATAACACGCTAGTTGTCCTACATCACAGATCTGCTTAGCAAACCTTGGAAAGGAGGATGGCTTAAATAGGATATTGGGACCACGAAACGCTTCTTAGTTTCTCCAACATAGACCGTGAAGAAACCCTCTGGCACATCCGGTGGAGCTGAAGCGGCTTTTCTCGCCGCCATAAGGTTTTGGCTGAGAAACCTCTTTGTTGGTAGAGAACCGGGCAATCTGATACCCATGATTTTGCACAAGGACTAGGAAAATGCAAAAGATTTTTGCTTGTGTGACCTGAAAGGTGGTGAAGGCAAAAAACTTTCTACTTCTTGATGAAATTCTTGTGAGATTTTGTGGGACCACAACCAACTGCTCTAAAAACTTAAGCTGTTAGAAAAAAGGCGTGATTTAATATTTATATATTCCAATACTCCCCCTCACGCTTAGTCTGGTCTTTTGCCTAGTACTAAGCGTGGACAAATTAATTGGGAAGGTAAATAGGGGCTTGGAAAGATTTGAACTCATGACCTCCTGCTCTGATACCATGTGAGATTTGTGGGACCATTGCCAACTGCTCTAAAAGCTTAAGCTATTAGAAGAATGCGTGGTTTAATATTTAATTATTCTAACACTTCCCCTCACGCTTAGTCTGGTCTTTTGCCTAGTACTAAGCGTGGACAAATTCATTGGGGAGGCAAATAGGGGCCTGGAAAGATTTGAACTCAGGACCTCTTGCTCTGATACCATGAAAGATTTGGTTGGACTACTTGCTGACTGCTCTAAAAGCTTAAGCTATTAGAAGAAGACGTGATTTAATATTTATATATTCCAACACTCCCCCTCACGCTTAGTCTGGTCTTTTGCCTAGTACTAAGATTGAACAAATTAATTGGGAAGGCAAATAGGGGCCTGGAAGGATTTGAACTTAAGACCTCCTGCTCTGATACCATGTGAGATTTGTGGGACCACTGCCAACTGCTCTAAAAACTTAAGCTATTAGAAGAAGACGTGATTTAATATTTATATATTCCAACAATTCTCTTCTGGTGAAGGGCTAATATAGAAGGTTTTGAAAACTAAATGCTCATGAAATTTAATGGATGCTTAAGTGCTGGGGTCTAGGGAGGGCATGATACTGAGCAATTCACATGGTTATGTTTTTCTGACAGATCAGGACACTCGAGGCTGGAAATCTGTGTGGTGTCCAGTGGTTGAGGTACATTGTGTCCTGCCTATTCACAAGCCAATGGGAAACCAGCTAAAGATTTGCAGGTGCAGGTCGAGTAACCGATCTTGATGAAAATGTGAGGCCAACCGATACTTGGGTCCGAAACATCTCTAAGATTTCTGACCTTGTTTTTGCTCACCATTACATAGAACACACAGACATGCATAATGTAGGGCCAAGTTTGTCTGCTTAATTTGGTGCCCACTATCTCGTGAACCACATACAAAGATTAGATAGAGATGTTGATAGGAACTATTCCTATTTTTTTCCAATTGGGTCACCGCATAGATATAAGTTACTTCAGCTCGTGGTAACTGTCTGGTTTTAGCAAGTGGGCTCACCTGGATAGATGGCTGACCGAAAGATACGGGAATCACTGCGAAATTTTCATGCTATGCTAAAGAATCTAAGGATAACCCTGCTCCAGAGAAGCAGCGATACTTCCTGTATGACAATTTTTTCGCCAGTGTCTCTTTTGAGCAGATTAATGCTACTTTCATTGAATCTGGTCCATAAGACCGGAAAAAATTATTCAGCATTCCAGTGAATCAATAAGTTTCCGAGGGTTGGAGTAAAAAATCCAGCTACCTGGATGGAATTTTTACTATCTCATTGGGATTTTCTCTCTAGAATTCATTCCTAAATATGACTTTCAAGCTAAAATACTGCAATTTCATCTATTAGAAGAGATTATAGACAACAGCACCGTCCATAGTCCAAAAGTGAAGTCCATAAGTTTTAGCTGTCGCGATGTTTGATATGCATATGTGTGGGCTGCATCTGCTGAATATTGATTGCAGACTGACATGCTTCCCAATAACTTTTGACTTAAGTTGCTTAGCAAATGGGGATTTAATGAGTTCTAAATTCTGCAGTTCAGATGACGAGCAAATTTTTCATTGATCTCTTTTGAATGGTACATTCTGTATAAGGTTGCTACAGAAATACGTAAAAGGACTGTACATGGGATTAGCATCTCATATTACACAAAATTGTCTTTGGCTTGTTTGTCTCCTCTCACGACTGACTCAACCGCGAAGTGAGGGCAATAAATGTGTCTTCTGTGCAAGGAATTGTGAGACCGCCCATAGGATGATCGAAGCCAAATTCTTCCTCGGCCTTACTGAGCAAGTCCTGAAACAAAGGCTGATTCAAGAACGTTATGGGCACCACGTATCTCTTCTTCTGTCTCTCTCCAACATAGACTGCAAGGCAGCCTTTTGGGACAGAAACCGCTTCTCTGCCGATGAGAAACGATCGCCGGAGGATCTGCTTCGCATGCATAATACTTGACAAGTGAATGGCCATATGTTCCTGGAGAAAATGAAGGAGATGACAAATTCTTTGATGAAAAAAGAAAATGTTTTGCTAGCTGAGAGATCTCGCGGGGTTGGTATGATTGAAAAAAGAAATGCATCTATATATAAGATATGGGAATGCTAAAATGAGTGGCGTGTGAGGCATCTATCCTCTGATTTGATCAAGAGACATATTCACCTGATGGTTCACATGGTCCTGCCTTCCAACTCATCATCAGGAACTTTGACATTGATTGGGACTTCTGTTCTTTGTTGGAGCGCACTCTATGCCCTACCATGTCCTGCATAAGAAACCTGTGCAAGGGACCACCAGAAAGTTTTCAGGATTGATGACTTATTTGTTGACGAAGCCAAACTTTTAATAGGACATAAGCCAGATGTCGCATTCATCAGTTGGTCATATTTGAGATTGAAACGTTTTAGAAAACTGCTTTAACAAACCTAAAACTCAAGGACCGATAACACAGCTGGGTACTTTATTTTGATGACACTTTTTTTTCCTGGCATTTACTCTATTTGTAGCAATGTTAAGGCAATATTCTTCTGTTACTTAGAGGTTGTCCTCTTTTAAATGCAGAAGCAGCTCCACATTGGCCTCACATGAAGCTGGCTGCAGAGTAAGCTGAAGATTAACTGGTGCAGGTTACTTGAAATACCACGTGATTATCGAGAAATCTTTTGTTGTGCCAGAGTTTGTCACAACAGAGTTCTGCCCAACAGTTTTGGAGACAATAATTAAAATTAAGAATGTAATGGGAAGCCAGAAAAAAAAAAAGCTGAAGAAACCAATGATCTATTTCTGGATGGTGAAGAAAGTGCCTAATCTCCTAAAATTATATAACCTTACTGATCTAGGTCTGTACCTCTAGATCATTACCACATTTTAGTTAAACAAACAGAGGAATTTCGTCGGGCAACTTTGCTCAAGAAATGAAAACGGGCCAGATTGATTACCTCTCAGGCTTACAATGAACACGAGTATTCGTCTTTTAAAAGTAAATTGTCTTGCTGTGAAAGTATATTATGCCCTGTCATGGCTATTTTACCCCCATTGCAATGGGATATTGAAAATTCAAAGTGTTACAGAGAAGACTCATAGGCTACGTTTGGCAGTCAGGATATAAGTTAGGATATGATAAAATTTATCCTATCCTGTGTTTGGTTCCTATTCAGGATAAGATATAGCAGGATATAATAGGGATATAGCCTGGATATAATTATCCTAGGGGGAGGTAGGATAAAGGTGGATAGGATTTCTTTTGTTTATAGTATAAAAACTATTTTTCAGAATAATAAACTTATTATATAATAAAATTAAAATAGTAATTATTTTTAAATAAATTTGAATTCTAATGTTAGAAAGAAAAAATCAGAATAAAAAATAATTTTTATTTTTATTTTTATTTTTTATAAATCATATTTATAATTTCTTTCTTCATTATAATATATAGTTTGTACATGTACACACACACTCTTAGTATCTATATCATTAAATATTTTAAGTATAATAGTACAATTTGTTATTTAATGAAAAATTTTATTAAGAAATGATGGAAGGGAGTCAAAATAATAATAAAAAAGATTTATAATTAAAAATAATAATAATGAAGTAGAAGAAACTAGATTTTAAGTAAAAAAAATGATTTCTCTAATTCTTGAAGAGAAGGAGTAATGAATTTCTAAAAAAAATAGCATCTCCGTCTATCTAACTCTAATTCATGTGGAAGTTTCATGATTGCTTTGTAACTTTATAGTTTATTATAAAAATTTACGAAAATAGCGAGATAGTTGAAACTTACTCCCCTTCTTAGTTTTCTGGTTCACATCAAAAGTCTAAAAAAACAGAAGGAGAATCAAACATTTTTCTTCTCCATAACCTTGTGTTTCATATTGAGGTTTAACGAATGTCGCGAAAAAGGTAAAACTTTTCAGCAAAAGTTGAATGTTTATATTTTCTTTCTTTTACTAGATTCAACAGTGAATTACAAGAGATTCTTATATTTTTCGCTTGTGCTTTTTCAAATTCATTTTACATTGATATATCGTATTGAGGTAGGTCATCGTATGCGAAGCGTTAATAGCCATATATGACGTGAATATATATTGCAATTTGGAAAATCACATTCACCTAAAGTAGTTTGCATCTTTCCAAAGGCTTTCTCAGTCTTAGCTTTTTACCTTAAGATTGGATCTCCTGGTTGTTAAGAGGACGAAACCGATCCTCCCATAGTTGTCAAAGTTAAGCAAGATGACTAGCTAGGTAACAATGGCGTTAAGCCACCAGAGGCATAAAATGAAAATTTGTCATCAGGAATTTTTTCAGAATGTTCATTTTCTATGACCATGTCAAGCAAGAACCTTTTCTGCAAAGAACCGTTAGCCCTGCCGTCAGATAATCGAAGCAGTATATTTCTTCGGATCTGCTTAGCAAATCCTGGAATGAAGGCTGGCTTAAATAGGCTATTGGGACCCCGAAATGCTTCGGAGTTTCTCCAATATCGACCATGAAGAAACCTTTTGGCACATTCAGAGGAGCTGAAGCAGCTTTTCTCGCCACCACAATGGTTTGACTAAACAATTCTTTGCTTGTAGAGAACTGGGCAATCTGATACCCATGATTTTGCAGAATCACTAGGAAAATTCAAAAGATTTCTGCAGTTGCGACTTAAAAGGCGGTGAGGACAAAGAATTTTATGCTTCTTGAAGAAAATTCTCTTCTGGTAAAGGGCATATATAGAAGGGTTTGAAAACTAAATGCTCTCAAAATTTAATATATGGCAGCGATTGAGTGCAGGAGGGGTCTTAGGAGGGCTTGATATCGAGGAAATCACATGGTTATGTTTTTCGGACTGATCAAGAAACACAAGAGGCTGAAAATCTATGTGGTGTCTAGTGGTTGAGGTACATAGTGTCCTTTCTCTTCACAAGCCAATGGAAAACCAGCTAAGATTCGAAGGGGCAGATCGAGTAACCGATCTTGATGTAAATGTGAGGCCAACTGATGCATGGGTCCAGAACATCTCTAAGATTTCTGACCAAGTCTTTGCTCACTATTGCAGAGAACAGATATGCATAATGTAGGGCAAAGTGTGTCTGCCTAATATGGTGCCCACTATCTCCTTAATAACATACATAGATTAGGTACAGATGTGATGGGAATTAACTTTTGTAATCCCAATGGTGTCACAGAGCGGATATAAGTTACTTCAGATCAAATGTTGGTTTTTAGCAAGTGGGCTCTCCTCGATAGATGACTAACTGAAAGATTCTGGAACTGCTGTAAATATTTCGTGCCATGCTAAAGACTCCAAGGATAACCCCGCTCCAGGGGAGTGGCAATACTTTCTATATGACATATTTTTTTACCAGTGTCTCTATTGAGCAGATACATGCTACTCCCATTGTGTCCCTTGAAGGCTGTCAATAAGAGGCCTGCAATGTAAGTCAAGGGCAAATTTTCGTGTTGGCTGGCAGTTTGGTTGCATGACCTACTGAATGAATGTCAACGAATCTGCTCCTTAAGACCCGAAAAATCATTCAGCATTCTAGTGAATCGACAAGTTCATGAGCATTGGGAGTAGAATGTAGCTGCCTCGATGGACATTTTACTTCTGCATTATGATCTTCTGTCTAGATTTTATTTTTGTTTATGACTTTTACTTTAAAATAATGTAATCTCTTCTATCAGAAGACAGGATTATAGACATCGGCATCTATAGTTCAAAAGTAAAATCTTTAAATTTAGCTGTTGCAATGTTTTATTTGCATTTATGTGGGCTGCATCTGCTGAAAACTGATTGCACACTGACATGTTACCCAATGACTCCTGACCTAAATGGCATGGCAAATTGGAATGGAGTGACTACTCACTTCTGCAGTTCAGATGACTGAAAGAGCAAATTTTCCACTGATCTCTTTTGAATGGGTACATTTAGTATAAGGTTGCTACAGAAATACATCAAAGAACTGTACATGGGATTAGCATCTCATATTAGACAAAATTGTTTTTGCCTTGTTTATCTCCTCTCATGATTGACTCAACTGCGAAGTGAGGGCAATGAATGTGTCTTCTGCGCAAGGAATTGTGATACCGCCCATAGGATGATCGAAGCCAAATTCTTCCTCGGCTTTGCGGAGCAAGTCCTGAAACAAAGGCTGATTCAAGAATGATACTGGCACCACGTATCTCTTCTTCTGTCTTTCTCCAACATAAACTGCAAGGTAGCCTTTTGGGACCGAGACAGCTTCTCTGCTGATGAGAAGAGATCGCCGGATAATCTGCTTGGCATGCATAATAGTTGACAAGTGAATGGCCATATGTTCCCGCCCCCCCGGGAGAAAATGAAGATGGCAAATTCTTTGATGAAGAAAAAAATAATGTTTTGCTAGCTGAGAGATCTCGAGGGCTTTGGTAATGACTGTGAAAGAAGAAATGCATCTATATATAAGATATGGGAATGTTAGAATGAGTGGTGTGGGAGGCATTTGGTCTCC
The DNA here is from genome assembly GCA_021437785.1 of Rhodomyrtus psidioides. Taxonomy (NCBI): domain Eukaryota; kingdom Viridiplantae; phylum Streptophyta; class Magnoliopsida; order Myrtales; family Myrtaceae; genus Rhodomyrtus; species Rhodomyrtus psidioides. Next base: position 2,867,331 of record JAILYB010000022.1, on the reverse strand, counting down.
GGTTTGAGCAAGAAACATATTCACCTGACAGTTCACATGGTCCTGTCTTCCCACTCATCATCAGAAACTCTGGTATTGGTTGACACTTTCTTTTTTTGTTAGAGGGCACTCCATGTCCTGTCACATCCGGCCTAAGAAACCTATGCAAGGGACCATCAGAAAGACAAGAAGGGTGGATACAAAAGAAAGAAAAGAACTTGCAATTTATGGAGAATCATCTCTGAAACGGAATAAGGAATTGTTAAAAGTTTTCAGAATTAGCTCTACTCAGAGCTCTGATTGCTTGGTCAGTGGCCAGTGCCTCCAAAATCATTGGCTTATTAGTTGACGAAGCCACATTTACTAGGACATAAACTCGAGCTCTCCCACCAAAAAAAAAAAAAACGAGGTCGTGCTCATGAATTGGGCATATCTGAGATTGAAATATTTGTAAACCAATATTAACTAATACTTAGAACTCAAAGACCGGTAAAACAGTTTGGTATTTCATATAATTTATTTCTTACTTTTCATACTCTATTTATCTGTTGAAGTTGTTGTTGTCCCACATCGCTTGTGAATGGGTCTTGTATGCTCTTTATATTCATGTGGTCTCTATCTACCTAATAGCTTAAGCTTTTGGGTTGGACTTTCTAACATGGTATCAGAGCCAATGTTATTCCTTTTCACGTATGTGGGTCCATCCCCAATTAGTTAATTTCCTGTTATTCCTTTTCACGTATGTGGGTCCATCCCCAATTAGTTAATTTCCATGTGCCGCTCGTAATCCGGCTTGCACGTGAGAGGAGGTGTTGAAGTTGTTGTTGTCCCACATCGCTTATGAATGTGTCTTGTATGCTCTTTATATTCATGTTGTCTCTATTTACCTAATAGCTTAAGCTTTTGGGTTGGACTTTCTAACATGGTATCAGAGCCAATGTTCTTCCTTTCCACGTATGTGGGCCCATCCCCAATTAGTTAATTTCCATGTGCCGCTCGTAATCCGGCTTGCACGTGAGAGGGGGTATTGAAGTTGTTGTTGTCCCACATCGCTTGTGAATGGGTCTTGTATGCTCTTTATATTCATGTGGTCTCTCTCCACCTAATAGCTTTTGGGTTGGACTTTCTAACATTATCAATCTTTTGGCATTTATTTGTCACTTAGATGTCGTCCTCTTCTAAATACAGAAGCAGATCCACACTGGCCTAAAATGAAGTTGGCCGGAGGGTAAGTTGAAGACTAAATGGTGCAGGTTACTTGAAGTATCACATGATTGTCGAGAAATCTTCCATTGGACCAGAATTTGGCACGACAGAATTCTGCCTAACTGTGCGGAGACAATAATTGCACTTAGAAGTACGATGGAATAACCAGGAAAAAAAAACATGTTTTTCTGACTGATCAGGTAACACGAAGCTGAAAATCTGTGTGGTGTCCAGTGGTTGAGGTACATAATGGCCTTTCTCTTCACAAGCCAATGGAAAACCAGCTAAAGATTCTATGGTGCAGGTCGAGTAATCGAGCTTGATGTAAATGTGAGGCCAGCTGATACATGGGTTCAGGACATCTCTAAGATTTCTGACCATGTTTTTGCTTAATATTGCAGAGAACAGATATGCATAATGTAGCGCAAAGTTTGTCTGCTTAATTTGGTGCCCACTATCTCCTGAATTACATACAAAGATTAGATACAGATGTAGACAGGAGACAACTTTTGTTATCCCAATTGTGTCACCGGATGGATATAAGTTACTTCTGCTCATGGTAAATGTTATCTTTTAGCAAGTGGGCTCTCCTTGATAGATGACTAACAGAAAGATTCGGGAACCGCTGTAAATATTTCATGCCATGCTAAATAATCTGAGTCCAGATGAGTGGCGATACTTTCTGGATGATTTTTTTTTTTGCAACAATGTCTCTATTAAGCAGATAAATGCTATTCCCATTGCATACCCTTGAAGGCTGAGGCTGTCAATAAGATGCCTGCAATGTAAGTCAAGGGCAAATTGTCATGTAGGCTGATATTTTGGTTGCACGACCTACTGAATGGATGTCAGTGAATCTGCTCCTTAAGACCCAAAAAATTATTCAGCATTCTAGTGAATCGACAAGTTCACTAGTGTTGGGAGTAAACTCTAGCTGCCTCGATGGACATTTCACTACGACATTAGGATTTTCTGTCTAGATTTTGTTTGTGTATATGAATTTCACTTTAAAATAATGTAATCTCTTCTGTCAGAAGATAGGATTACAGACATCAGTACCATCCATAGTCCAAAAGTAAAATCCTTAAGTCTTAGCTGTTGCATTGTTTGATTTGAATTTATCTGGGCTGCATCTGCTGAAAACTGATTGCAGACTACACATGTTACCTAAATAACTCTTGACCTAAATTGCTTGGCAAATTGGAATGGAGTGACTTCTCACTTCTGCAGTTCAGATGACTGAAAGAGAAAATTTTCCATTGATCTCTTTTGAATGGGTACATCAAGTATAAGAATGCTACAGAAATACATCAAAGGACTGTACATGGGATTAGCATCTCATATTAGACAAAATTGTTTTCGCCTTGTTTATCTCCTCTCATGATAAACTCAGCCACGAAGTGAGGGCAATGAATGTATCTTCTGTGCAAGGAATTGTGAGACCGCCCATAGGATGATCGAAGCCAAATTCTTCCTCGGCCTTGCTCAGCAAGTCCTGAAACAAAGGCTGATTCAAGAACGACACCGGCACTATATATCTCTTCTTCTGTCTCTCTCCAACATAGACTGCAAGGTAGCCTTTTGGGACTGAGACCGCTTCTCTGCTGATGAGAAAAGATCGGCGGAGGATCTGCTTCGCATGCATAATACTCGACAAGTGAATGGCCATATGTTCAGGAGATGGCAAATTCTTCTACAGAGAAAGAAAATGTTTTGCTAACTGAGAGATCTTGAGGGCTTTCCATGTCTGAAGAAAGAAATGCATCTATATATAAGTGTTGAACTATGTCCCACATTGCTTGACAACGGGTTCTAAATACTCTTTATACTCATGTGGTCTCTCTCCACCTATTAGCTTAAACTTTTGGGTTGGACTTTCTAACATGGTATCAGAGCCAGTTTTATCCCTTTCGCGAATGTACGTGGTAAAAAAATTCCTCAAAAATTCCACGTGAATGTGCGTAGTCAAAATTTCACGTGCCGCTCCTAATCCGGCTAGCACGTGAGTGGGGGTGTTGAACTATGTCCCACATTGCTTGACAACGGGTTCTAAATACTCTTTATACTCATGTGGTCTCTCTTCACCTATTAGCTTAGGCTTTTGGGTTGGACTTTCTAACAATAAGATATGGGAACGTTAGAATGAGTGGTGTGTGTGGCACTTGTTCTTCGGTTTGAGCAAGAAACATATTCACCTGACGGTTCACATGGTCCTGTCTTCCTACTCGTCATCCAGTACTCTGGTATTGATTGAGACTTGCATTTTTTGTTGGAGTGCACTCTATATGTCCTGCGACGTCCGGCATAAGAAAACTGTGCAAGGGACCCCCAGAAAGACAAGAAGGGTAGATACCAAAAAAAAAAAAATCAAAGGAAAAGAAAAGAAGTTGCAATTTATGGTGAATTATCTCTGAAACTGCGGGAGGTATTGTTAAAAATTTTCAGAACTAAAATCATTGACTTATTTGTTACAGAGGAAGAAACAGTGGCACTTGAGAGGTCACATGGTATGTTTTCCAGCTAATGAACTAATGATGTCCATTTCAGGAATGAAATTGGGAGACACAGTGCCCCACTTCGGAATATTTAATAGAGGTCCTGATAATTTCCTGGGGAGATTGATGGTATGAGAGCCTCTTGTTAAAATTTGGTGGAAGAATGGCATACCCCTTGTACCGACTAACATGTGTGAGACATTAGCCAATATTGCCACTGAGTAGTAGGGTCACCTGAAAATGATCATGGCTTTGCAGTGGTTTAATATCATGGGGCAATCGTTTTATGAAGAATATAAGGTTCGGTTAAGTGGCATATTACACCCTGCATATACAAGTCTTGTATTGACCGTATAACAACTGTTGGATCTTATCTAAACAGTCCATTGGCCACAATTTTTGCATCCTAGTTGCGCAAATTTGCAGTACTTCGCCCCTGAATCAATCAATGGTCTATATGAAAACATGCACTGGATCAGACAAAAAATTAAAACGTTGGGAAAAAACTGGAAAATTACAGCGATTCAGGCCTAAACAAGAAATAAATCGAGAGGTACAGGTTTGCTGTAATCTGCTGATTTCATGGAAAATATTACTAGATCCATCCAGCTGGTTCCTAGCCTATATGATGTTAAGAGTGTTAAAAATGAAAGTAACATTTAAAGTATGCATGTTGCACCCCTGTAAACTTGAAGAGGAGATGGAGATGCGGATCTCAGTTTGCAATCTATTCTGTAGATCTTCAGTTTATGAACTTGATCTACAATAGATCTAACTGACCTTTTGGTCTCCATTCCTTGTCCTACAACAATCCTTCTTAGGCCGTGGTGAGAATTAGATATACAATGATTACCACAACTCTGGACAGTAGCATATAAAAGCACAGTCTTGTAGACTATTTCTCTTCGAACCATCGCCAGTTCACAAAAAACAAGAGTGCTTCTAGCCCAAACTGATCACATGAAAGATCAATCCGTAATGAAGTAGATAACGAGAGACTGAACTTCTTTGCTTTCAGCACAAAGTGATTACCAAGGACGAATCGATCACTAGGACAACCAGCAATTACAGAGATATCGTTTGTACATCTGTCTATCTCCTTAAACTGGTACTTCCTAAAAGAAGAGGGTAAAATATCAACACCAGTTGTAAAATTTGGTTACAAAATCATGTCAAGTATATCGACTAATCTATCTAGGAGTTCCGTAGTCAACTTGGATCATCCATCTATGAGGTTGAGGAAAACTTCTTCATTGCACGGAATTGTGAGGCCTCCCATTGGGTGATTGAAGCCGAACTCCTCCTCAGCTTGACTCAGCAGGTCCTGGAATGAAGGCCGAGATAAGTACGACAAAGGAACGACAAATCTCATCTTTTGGTTTTCTCCTACATAAACTGGGAAATGCCCCTTTGGAACGTCTAAAGGGCGCTGAATTCACTTCTTTGTGACCAGATAGAGACCGCCGCAACTTTTTTCCTGGCAAACGGATACCCATGATCATGTGTCTGAAAACTTCTTCAATAGGAAAGACTTTAAGGAAGATGCTATGCCGCTCCCTGGAAGGAAATACGAAGAAATGTGAATCCTGATATGTTTGCAGAAGCAATGGCTTGGTAATGTATATATAGGGTGAGTGGATGGGATGTGAGTTTATCTGCTAAGCTGAAGGAGTGATGGGAGGTTTCAGTGTATGGGGCCAAATGAGAGACATGACTGCCTGGAGTTCACATGTTAATGTCTGCCAAACCTCTTGAAACGCCAGAGCTCATTATTGGAGCAAACATCGTGCCCCACATCTCCTGAAGACAGGATCCTCACAGGTCCTACTCGAATTCTGAAGAGATTGTGGCTGATGTGAACAAGGATTACTCAAATTTGGAGATAACGTCGTTTTGATTGCTTATGGAACAACTTTTGCTAACATAGCGGTGTCCTAACCATATTAACTTGTTCGCTTCCCACTGCAGACACCACGACTGCACATTTTTTTATGGAAATTTTAACTGTGGCCAAAATCATTACTGGAGTTAAAGATTGGCACTTTCTTATGCGATACTTAGAATGTTTGGGCCAAACCACAAGTCTCATTGTTACAGCCTACACATGCAAGCAATTAAAGCATCTTTGGTTGGAGCTTATTCAGTACAAAATGAGACACAGTGTGACAATTCCTGTAGAAGCATGCTTTGATAATTATGTCATCACAATTTCAGTCGTGACTCCTCTAGACAATGGTCCGAATGATCTCACATTATTCTTGTTCTTTGGATGGTGCCAAACAGATATTTAGAAGGAAAACTCAAATGTTTCTTCTTATTTAGAAGCAATATGTATAAATCCATGTGATAAATTGTTTCCGATTTACAAAGAAAATGATCTTTTGAATGGATTATGAAGATTGATATGGAAAAGAACATCGAATTATGATATCAAGATGAAAACACAGTCGATCCCTACCACATGTCAAGATCAAGCACACCATCCTCGGATTTGCTCGTTGAAAAAGCCAGTCTTGGGAAGCAAGCAATCTCTTTGCATTGAACGCATATTCGCGTTTGAGCTCATTGTCCTCATGAGACGGGCAGATACGATTGCAGGCAGTTTTCATAGGATGTGAAGTCGTGTAGGTTGCACGCGTGTCTCCTCGACACGTTGGCTCTGATAATATATGCAACGCGCCTACCTCTGATTTTTCTGTGCTTTTGTTGAGAAGAATCCACTTGCTAAGTTTTCATCTAGTTCTTAGATCACCATCTTCTAATAGAAACTGGAACAGGTGGTTCCTTTAGGATTTGGCCTGAATCACATATATCGTTTGCTGCTTGTGTTGCTATAATTTTTCTCAGCATTGTTATTTTTTGCTTTCATTAGACAGATGAAGAAAAACTTAGAAGCACACGGCCTGCCTTCAAAGCAAGCAGAGACGATAACAAAAGCTATCACTAGACTTATGAATGATAATTTGGAGAAGGTGGCTGCTTCTTTCGGGTCAAAAGTAAAAATACAGACCTATGTGATCAACACTCTGCATTAATTTATGCCTTCATTTTGTTTTATTGCTATGTATTCAAATTTCCATTTGGGTTTAATTTAGCCAAAGATTATGTGTTTTGTAAAATTATGACCGGATTTAAGGTCTTGTTGAAATGGTTCTCGTGGTAATGAATAGACCACAATGAGTAAAAAAATAATAATAATATTGAGACAGTTATGAATTCCATAGAATTTCCCTTGCTTGCTCGAACAACCCAAAATTCAGTTATTTAATGCATATAATCCTCTACTCTTCACAAGTCGGTCTTGGTCAAAGTTGATGAATACCTATGAGATTTGAATGTGCTGACCGGTGTCCTTTTCTTGAATATTCTCTCGTCAGGGGAATCCATTTTTTATCATCTATGGTGGCATAGCTTAACATGTTCCTATGGAGTAGACAATATCATGCCATGACTAACTTTTTCTAACATTTGATGCAGCAACATGAGGCTCATTTGGTACGTAGGTTTGTTAAAATTTGTGAGACGTCAATTCGTGATGATTTGGAGCATAAGATGGATAATGTTCGTTAAGGAGATGGATTCTCATCTTGCGGAATTTGTTGCTCTTACTGGGAGGACGAAAATGGAAACGAGGGACTTCTATGAATCCGAATATGAAGCAACAAGAAAGGAATTGCGGAAAAGATTAGCCATTTGCACTGTTGGCCCTCTTGTCTGCAGTAGTGTTATTTATGTTGTTGCTGCCACACGAATGTTCAAGGAGGTTCATGGACCGTCACCCTAGAAGGTATGGATGGATGGCCATCCTGTGCAGTATATGGGCATTGGATAGATTTAACATGTAGATTTGGTAGTGTGCGGGGCCATCATTGTGATAAATTAGGCATTGACAATAAACCGTTAATAAGAAGATGAAACTGATAGATGAAATCTCTACTTAAAGGAAAAGAATGAGGTCTTGATTTCAAAATCTCGCATGGTACCACAGCAGGAGTTCCTGATTTCAAATATTTCCAGTTACTTCTCTTTGTCATAGTAACATCTGAACATATTGTAAGAGTGGTTGGTGATTCTGGATAGATGCAGTCTCTACTTTGAAAAAAATCTGTGTGGTGTCTAGTGGTTGAGGTACATAGTGTCCTTTCTCTTCACAAGCCAAAGGAAAACCAGCTAAAGATTCGAAGGTGCAGGTCGAGTAATCGATTTTGATGTAAATGCGAGGCCAACTGATACATGGTTTCGAAACATTGGTAATACTTCCAACCTTGTTTATGCTCACTATTGCAGAGAACAGACATGCATAATGTAAGGCAAAGTTGTCTGCCTAATTTGATGCCCACTATGTCCTGAATTACATATAGAAACTAGATACAGATGGAGGGAGGAAATGATTTTTGTTATTCCAATTGGTTATAAGCTACTTCAGCCTATGGTAAATGTTATTTTTTAGCATGTGGGCTCTCCTTAATACATGACTCACTAAAAGACAAGGGAACCAACGTAAATATTTCGTGCTATGCTAAAGAATCCGAGGATAACCATGCTCTAAGGAGGGACAATACTTTCTGGATGACATTTTTTGCACCAGTGTCTCTGTTGTGCAGATAAATGCTAATTCTCATTGCGTAACCTTGAAGGCTGTCAATAAGAGGCCTGCAATGTAAGTCAAGGGCAAATTGTCATGTTGGCTAATATTTTGGTTGTATCTACTGAATGAATGTCAATTGATCTGCCCTATGAGACGCAAAAAATTATTCAGCATTCTAGTGAATGGACAAGCTCATGAGCGTAGGGAGTAAAATCCAGCTGCCTTGATGGACAAGTTCTGCTGTAAGAAAGGAGTTTCATGTCTAGATTGTATCTTTTTCACTCTTCACATAATACACATACTATCTTCGATTTATTAAAAAGCGATGAAGTAACTCAGATATAAATGATGCCGCAAAATATGGTGGAACATACTTTAAGAAACTGGTGCTGCTCATCCTAAATGATCATTGACAATGTACGGTACATTTCCACATTTTCTTTTCTCCGAACTGAAGGTAGGCAAAAATTTTACACCAAACAAGTCACTTCTATTCACAAAACTGAACCTAACGTGTTCCGAGGTCAGTCTTGTTGGAATGTCTCACATGTGAGGAGTCAGATCGAGGAAAACTGCTTCTTCACAAGGAATCCCGAGACCGCCCATCGGATGATCCAGCCCAAACTCTTCTTCAGCTCGGCTTAGCAAGTCTTGAAATGAAGGCTGGGTTAAATGAGGGATCGGGACTACGTATCTCCGCTTCTGGGTTTCTCCAACATACTCTGCAAAATAGCCCTTGGGCACACCCATGGCCATTGGAACTGCCTGCTTTTCAGCGAATAGAGATCCTCGAAGAATCTGCTTAGCGAGAGGGACAATGGGCAACTGGATTCCCATGACTGTATTTCTTTGTGAACTTTTGGAGAAGAGATGACAAGATTGACCCTTAACTGTATTGCTATCTCTCTGATAGGAGAATTTGAATTGTTCAGTTCTATATTGCTTGTAGAACTCGTCGATAAGTTCTACTTATATAGATGTGGGGGAACAGTCATCTAACATGCATGAATGGCCCAGGTAAGAAACATAAACACTTGAGAGCTCACATGGAATTGTTTTCCAGCTAATGAACTGACGATGTCCATTTCAGGAATGAAACTGAAGAAACAGAGCCCAACTACAGAACATTTAACAGATGCCCTGATAATTTCCTGGAGAGAGTGGTGGTGTGGGAGCCTCTTGTTAAAATTTGGCAGGACGGCGAACCACTTGTACCAACTAACATGTTTGAGACATTAGCCAATGTCGCCACATGAGTAGTAGGGTCACCTGAAAATGATCATTGCTCGGAAGTGGTTTAATATCATGGCGTAGTTGTTTTATGAAGAATATGAGGTTCGGTTAAGTGGCATATTACACCCTGGATAATACAAGTCTTGTATTGACAGTATAACAATTGTTGGATCTAATCTAAATACTGTCCATTGGCCACAATTTGCATCCTAGTTGCGCAATTTCCTGTACTTCGCACCCAATCAATCAATGGGTGTATACGAAAACACGTATTGGATAAAAGCGAAAAATCGAGAGGGTAGGAAAAACATTTGCCTCCAAGTTGGTCGTGTCTGAAAGATTTTGTGGGACCACTTGCCAACTGCTCTAAAAACTTAAGCTAGTAGGTGGAGGGAGACCACATGAATATAAAGAGCATACAACACTCATTCACAAGCGATGTGAGACAACAACAACAACTTCAACACTCCCTCTCACGTGCAAGCAATCTGCAAGTGGAAATTAACTAAAGGGGGGTGGGCCCATATACGCGGAATGAAATATCACTGGCTCTGATACCATGTTAGAAAGTCCAAGCTTTTGGGTTGAACTTTCTAACAGTGTCACAGACTTATAATCTGCTGATTCTATGGAAAATATTACAAAGATTCAGCGAGCTGGTTCATAGCTTATATGAAGTTAAGAGTAGCAAATTTGAAAGTCAAAAGCTAAATCTAGATGTAACAGCCCTGTAACCTTGATAGCCAAAAAAAAGAAAAAGAAAAAGAAAAACCGCCCTGTAACCTTCATGAGGAAACAACATCAAGATGGAGATGCAGATTTCACTCTGCAATCTATTATTTAGCCCTTCAGTTTATTAACTTGATTTATAACAGATCTAATTGAGCTTTTGGTTTCCATTTCTTGTCACACACCAATTCTCTTTTTGGTTGCGGTAAGAAATACAATGATTACCACAACTCAGGACGGGCATATAAAAACAAGTCTTATAGACTTATTTTTCTTCGAACCATCGTCAGTTCACGTAATCCTATGGAGGAAACAAGAGTGCTTGCAGCACAAACTAATAACACTAAAGATCAAATCGGTAATGTGGTAGGTATCCAGAGACTGAATTTCTTTGCTTCCAGCCGAAGGTGATTACCAAAAAGCACCAATCGATCACTAGGAAAACCATATATCCACATGTTCATAAGAATAAATGCTATTGATCGAAGATGCATCTTCAATTTTTACATCTGTCTATCTCTTTAAACTGATACTCCCTAAAAAAAGAGGGGAAACATATACACCGGTTGTAAAATTTGTTTACAAAATTGTGTGAGGTGTATTGACTAATCTATCTAGGAGTTCCCTACTCAGGATTGGTCATCCGTCTATGAGGTTAAGGAAAACTTCTTCATTGCACGGAATCGTGAGGCCTCCCATTGGATGATCGAAGCCGAACTCCTCCTCAGCTTGACTCAGCAGGCCCTGGAACGAATGCCTAGATAAGAATGACAGAGGAACGATGAATCTCTTCTTTTGGTTTTCTCCTACATAAACTGGGAAGTGCCCCTTTGGAACATCTAAGGGCGCTGAATTCACTTCTTTGTGACCAGATCGAGACCGCTGCAACTTTTTTCCTGGCAAACGGATCCCCATGATCATGTGTCAGAAAACTTGTACAAGAGGAAAGACCTTGAGGAAGATGCTATGCCGCTTCCTGGAAGGAATTAGGAAGAAATGTGAATTCTGATATGGTTGCAGAAGCAATGGCTTGGTAATGTATATATAGGGTGTGTGGATGGCAAGAGAGTTTATCTGCTAAGCTGAAGGATTGATAAGAGGTTTCAGCATATAGGGCCAACTGAGAGACATGACTGCCTGGAGTTCACATGTTAATGTCTGCCAAACCTCGTGAAACTCTATAGTTCATTATTGGAGCAAACATCATGCCCCACATCTCCTTATTACATGATCCTCACACAGGTCCTACTGAAATCTGAAGTGATTGTGGTTAATGTGAACTGCCTCTTGGTTAGTTGGAGAGGGCTCTTAACAAACCATTTGTATCAGGAAGAATGACAACCCTCCCATATTGGGGCCGAGGGATTGGGATGCTTATCCGCAATTATTGGCCATTTAAAGAAAGATAGAAATCATGGGCTCGGGCACTGCCCGATGCCTTACATGTTGGGCTTTTCCGGCACGTCTTGCTACAATGTACGGCACCGAGGGCCTGCCTGTTTTTCACCCCTAATTATTAGCAGTCCTCTGCCAAACTGGTATGCTATCTAGGCTTAAAGACATCCCCTTTTTTTCCCTTGCTTACAAGATACATGGCGCTTTAGAACTATTGTGGGCTTCAGATGGATAAAAATCATAAAATCAACCGGTAATCATATTTGTCTTTTATCCATATTGATTTGCTTAAGAATGTATGGATTTATGAATTACCTTTTGGTTATTTTGGTCAGAAAAATCACAAGATATGATGAGTGGGAGTTGCTCATGCTCATTGCAGCAACAAGACACATAATCTGTTAGTATAAAGGGTAGACTTTAGCCTAAATACCAAATCATGAAATTACTACTTACTAGCATACGGAAAAATCAGATTAAATGGTTGCAGCAAGTATGCTGCAGAAATAAGCGAGAAACTTGATTGCGACCGGTAGTTAGAGATGCTGAAATAAGACTTGGCATGTGCTGGGGTCTGCAATGGAGGCATTCAACAATACAAACAATCACTTCCTGTGTCTAGGTCTTTATTTCTTGGTGCATCATTTCATCAATTTGCAAGTTAACAGACATAACCATGAAGTTCATGTGAAATGTTCCCCACCTCTGGTTATTTTGTGCAGATGGATATTTGAACAACTGACAGAAGCATCTAAATAGAAAAGACGATATCGTGAAAAATAGTTTGTCAAACATTAATTATCTAATCTCCTCTATATGATGTAGCATCCTTTAAGAAGATCATAAATTCAAGACATATTGTAATAGCAGAGCTGACATTTTGATTTTTATTTAATGGGAATAGAAAAATAGACTCAATATAGCTATATCAATATTGAAACCAATCTGTATTGAACAATTCACGTAATTTGTTTCCAACTCTGTTGAGCTCAATTTATATTCATGTGATGTAGCATCAATTTCCTCTTTGGATGGCATTTTCAGTTTTTACATCTTTATGGTGGATCTGCTGCATACATTCATGGATCCTTGAGGTGAAATGACGAGGAACATGACCACCATAGCGTGCAAATCAATGATCAAACGAAGATGATTGCGAACGTAATATTCACTTTGAAGACCAAAACTTCACATCTATTTGAGCAAATTTCAATCTACATATTTCTCAGTCAAAAATGATCCCTGTCACTAATGCTAGAGACGCAATCATATCATATCCTTTGAGAAGCGATTCTACACTTAACAATCGGCCTACAAGCCACTAGTGAGATCAACAAAGATTTCTTCTCTGCAAGGGATTGTGAGGCCACCCATAGGATGATTGAATCCAACTCCTCTTCAGCCTGACCTAGCAACTCTTGGAAGGAAGGATGATTGAGGTAAAAAACCAGTACCACGAATCTCTTCTGTTTGTCTCTGAAAGATTTTGTGGGACCACTTGCCAAGTGCTCTAAAAGCTTAAGCTGTTAGAAGAAGGCGTGGTTTAATATTTATATATTCCAACACTCCCCCTCACGCTTAGTCTGGTCTTTTGCCTAGTACTAAGCGTGGACAAATTAATTGGGGAGGCAAATAAGGGCCTCCTGCTCTGATACCATGAAAGATTTTGTGGGAACACTTGCCAACTGCTCTAAAAGCTTAAGCTGTTAGAAGAATGCGTGGTTTAATATTTATATATTCCAACAGTCTCCAACATAAACAGCCAAGTTCCCTTAAGGAAAATCTGCATTTTCTGTCAATGAAAGAATACGGCGAAGTACGTTCTTAGCAGAAGCCATCTTGGGGAAGCGAATGGCCATCAATCTTCGTACTATATTCAATAAAGTTGTGTTCTCTTTTCTTGCAATGGATGAGAACGAGAGTATGAAAAATGGAAGCTTTGAGAGCAAGGTTTGAAATTCTGTGTTGGTGGTAAACTGGGTAGTGTGGGCATGTATATATAGATAAGTCGCTCATTGGATCATTGTTGAGCTGACTGGAATGAATGATGAGTGGAGGTATCAGCATGCAGGGCCAAGCTAGAGGGACAAGGACCATGACAGATCACATGGTGGTGTCTATCTGCCAAGCCATCTGTGAGATGATGAGAGCAAGCACCGGAAGAAAACATAGTGCCCCCACCTCTTCCAGGAGAGGTTTCTGCAGAGGTCCTACTACAATTATGAGGACATCAGGAAATATGAAAGCCTCAGTTGGCTCAAGAAGGTCTCATGAACATATGTTGGAATTCATTGACTTGCTGGAGACATCCATCAAATTTTTCACATGTGGGGTGTATTAGATAATTAAATATACTTCTGGAATTGATTGCGGCTTTAATTTTTTGTTAGAGGGCACTCCATGTCCTACCACATCCGGCATAAGAAACCTGGGCAAGGGACCACCAGAAAGACAAGAAGGGTGGATACAAAGAAGAAGGGTGGAGAAGAAGAAGAAGAAGAAGTTGCAATTTATGGAGAATCATCTTTGAAAAAGAGGGAGGAATTCTTAAAAGTTTTCGGAATTAGCTCTACTCAGAGCTCTGATTGCTTGGTTAGTGGTCAGTGCCTCCAAAATTATTGACTTATTTGTTGAAGAAGCCACATTTACTAGGAAGACCAGAATTTTGGAATGCACGTGGATATGCGGATCCTGGGTTTGAAGTTATTCTAGTGTCTTTTAGGGATGGGATTCCAAAGAAAGAGATGGGGAGAACCATCAATTGGAGCGCCCAGAAAGCTTGGGAAATGCCTTTTCCGAGCTGTCTTTAGAAAAAGGCTCTCATCAGTCAGCTTGACCCCTTTCCTATTCAGCCTTGCCGCCTATGTTGAAAATAGGTCCCGTTCAGTTCAAGGCCAGCAATTGGAACACATTGATTCCGCTCGTTTAGATGCGGATTTCATTTTGCAATCTATTATTCGTAGATCTTACTGACCTTTTGGTCTCGATTCCTTGTCATACAACAATTCTTGTTTAGGCCGTGATGAGAAATACAATAATTACCACAACTCTGGACAGTAGCATAAAAAGCTATGTCTTGCAAACTATTTTTCTTGGAACCATCGTGAGTTCACATAAAACAAGAGGAGGAAACAAGAGTGCTTTTAGCACAAGCTGGTCACACAAAAGATCAATCCTTAATAAGGTAGATAACCAGAGATTGAACTTCTTTGTTTTCAGCACAAAGTGATTGCGAAAAGGATGAATCCATCACTAGGACAACCAGCAATTACAGAGATTTAATTGTACATCTGTCTATCTCATTAAACTGGTATCCCTAAAGAGGGGAAAAGATCAACACCAGTTGTAAAATTTGTTTACAAAACTGTGTCAAGTGTATCGACTAATCTATCTAGGAGTTCTCTAGTCAGGATTGATCATCCATCTATGACGTTGAGGAAAAGTTCTTCATCGCACGGGATCGTGAGGCCTCCCGTTGGATGATTGAAGCCGAACTCCTCTTCAGCTTGACTCAGCAAGTCCTGGAACGAAGGCCGAGATAAGTATGACAGAGGAACAACGAATCTCTTCTGGTTTTCTCCTACATAAACTGGGAAATGCCCCTTTGGGATGTCAAAGGGCGCTGAATTCACTTCTTTGTGACCAGATAGAGACCGCCGCAACTTTTTTCCTGGCAAACGGATCCCCATGATCATGCGTGTGAAATCTTTCAAGCGGAAAGACTATGAGGAAGATGCTATGCCGCTTCCTGGAAGGAAATAGGAAGAAATGTGAATCCTGATATGGTTGCAGAAGCAATGGCTTGGTAATGTATATATAGGGTGAGTGGATGGCAAGTGAGTTTATTTGCTAAGCTGAATGGGTGATGAGAGGTTTCAGCATATAGGGCCAAATGCGAGACATGATTGCCTGGAGTTCACATGTTAATGTCTGCCAAACCTCATGAACGTTTAGAGCTAATTATTGGAGCAAACATCATGCCCCACATCCCCTGAAGATAGAATCCTCACGGATCCTACTCAAATTCTGAAAAGATTGGGGCTGATGTGAACAGACTTGGTTAGTTTGAGAGGGCTCCTAACAAACCATTTGCATCAGGAATAATGACAACCCTCCGACATTGGGGCCTAAGGATTTAAATGCTTATCTACGAATATTGGCCACTAAAAGAAAGATAGAAATCATGCCACGGGCACTGCGCGATGCCTAACATGTCGGGCTTTTCCGGCACGGCTCGCTACAATGTACGGCACCGGGGGCCTCCCGTTTGTCTCCCCTAATTACAAGCAGTCCTCTGCCAAACTGGAATCCTATCTAGGCTTAAAGACATCCACTTTTTTTTTTTTTTCCATTTCTTACAAGATACGTGGTGGTTTAGAAATATCATGGGCTTTGGATATATGATAATCATAAAATTAGCCGGTAATCATATTTGTCTATTATCCATATTGATTTGCTTAAGAACGTATTGGTTTATGAACTACCTTTTTGTTATTTTGGTTAGAAAAATGATAAGATATGAAGAATGGGAGTTGCTCATGCTCAATGCAGCAACATGACACAAACTCTTGTTAGTATAAACGGAAGACTTTAGCATATACCAAGTCACGAAATTATCACTAATTAGCATATGGAAAAATTAGATTAAATGGTTGCTGCAAGTACGTTGCAGAAATAAGTGAGAAACAAGATTGCGACCGGCAGGTAGAGATGCTGAAATAAGACTTGGCATTTTCTGGGGTCTGCAAATGGAGGCATTCAACAATACAAAACAATCACTTCCTGTGTCTAGGTCTTTATTTCTTGGTGCATCATTTCATCAATTTGCAAGTCGACAGACATAACCATGAAGCTCATGTGAAGTGTTCCCCACCTCTAGTTATTTTGTGCAGATGGATATTTGAACAACCGCCGGCAAGCATCTAAATAGAACAGACGATAGTTCGGAAAACATTAATTATCTAAGCTCCTCTATATGATGTAGCATACTTTAAGAAGATAATAAAAAGACCATGTTCAAGATATACAGTAATAGCAGAGCTAACATTTTGATTTTTATTTAATGGGAATAGAAAAATAGGCTTACTGTAGCTATATCAATATTGAAACCAATCTGTTTTGAAAAATTTACATAATTTGTTTCCTACTTTGTTGAGCTCAATTTTATATTCATGTGATGTAGCATCAATTTCCTCTTCATAGCTTTTACGTCTTTATGATGGATCCGCTGCATATATTCATGGATCCTCAAGGTGAATTGACGAGGAACATGACCACCATAGCACGCAAATCAATGATCAAACGAAGATGATTGCGAATATAATATTCACTTTGAAGATCAAAACTTCACATCTATTTGAGCAAATTTCAATCTACACATTTCTCAGGTCAAAATGATCGTTATAAGTGATGTTAGAGAGGCAATCATGTCCTTCGAGAAGCGATTCTACACTAAACAATCAGCCTACAAGCCGCAAGTGAGATCCACAAAGATTTCTTCTCTGCATGGGATTGTGAGGCCACCCATAGGATGATTGAATCCAAACTCCTCTTCAGCCTGACCTAGCAACTGTTGGAAGGAAGAGTGATTCAGGTAAGAAACCGGTACCACGAATCTCTTCTGCTTGTCTCCAACATAAACAGCCAAGTGCCCTTTAGGAACATCTGCATTTTCTGTCGATGAAAGAATACGGCGAAGCACGTTCTTAGCAGAAACCATCTTGGGGAAGCGAATGGCCATCAGTCTTCGAACTGTATTCAAGAAAGTTGTGTTCTATTTTCTTGCAAGGGATGAGAATGAGAGAGTATGAAAAATGGAAGCTTTGAGAGCAAGATTTGAAATTCTGTGGTGGTGGTAAACTGGGTAGTGTGTACATGTATATATAGATAAGTCGATGATTGGATCATTGTCGTGCTTATTACTGGAATGAATGATGAGCGGAGGTATCAGCATGCAGGGCCAAGCTAGAGGGACAAGGACCATGAGAGATCACATGGTGCTGTCTATCTGTCTTGCCATCAGTGAGATAACGAGAGCCAAGCACCGGAAGAAAACATAGTGCCCCACCTCTTCCGAGGGAGGTTTCTACAGAGGTCCTACTAGAATTATGAGGACATCAGGAAATATGAAAGCCTCAGTTGGCTCAAGAAAGTCTCATAAATATATGTTGGAATTCATTGACTTACTGGAGACATCCATCAAATTTCACATGTGGGTTGTATTCGATAATTAAATATACTTTTGGTATTGATTGAGACTTTCATTTTTTGTTAGAGGGCACTCCATGTACTACCACATCCGGCATAAGAAACCTGTGCAAGGGACCACCAGAAAGACAAGAACTTGCAACTTATGGAGAATCATCTATGAAGCAGTGGGAGGAACTCTTTAAAGTTTTCAGAATTAGCTCTACTCAGAGCTCTGATTGCTCGGTTAGTGGTCAATGCCTTCAAAATCGTTGACTTACTTGTTGAAGAAGCCTCATTTACTAGGAAGACCAGAATTTTGGAATACACATGGATCTGCGGATCCAGTGTTTGAAGTTATTCTAGTGCCTTTTAAGGATGTTGATTCTAAACAAAGAGATGGAGAGAACCATCAGTTGGTGCAGCCAGAAAGCTCGGGAAATGCCTTTTCTGAGTTGCCTTTAGAAAAAGGCTCTCATCAGTCAGCTCGGCCCCTTTCCTATTTAGCCTTGCCGCCTATGTTGAGAATAGGTCCTGTTCAGTTCAAGGCCAGCAATTGGAACACATTGATTCCGCTCGTTACCGCATAAACCATAGGTCTGGCTCATGAACTGGGCGTAATTGAGATTGAAACATTTGTAAACCAACTTCAACTAATACTTAAAACTCAAATTGTATCAATGTTTTGTCATTTGTGTGTGACTTAGAGGTTGTTCTCTTCTAAGTACAGAAGTAGATCCACATTCGCCAAAAATGAAGCTGGCCGGAGGGTAAGTTGAAGACTAGACGCTGCAGGTTACTTGAAGTGTCACATGATTGTCGAGAAATCTTCCGTTGGACCAGAATTTGGCAGAACAGAATTCTGCTCAACTGTGCGGAGACAATAATTACATTTGAGAATATGATGGAATTGTTAGAGTAAGTAAATATTAAACCATGCCTTCATCTAACAGTTTAAGCTTTTAAAAGAGTTGTCAGTGGTCTAACAAAAATCTCATATACTATCAAAGCAAGAGGTCCTGCCTTGTGTTCAAATCTTTGTAAGCTCCTATTAAACCATGTATTTATCTAACAGTTTAAATTTTTAGAACAGTTGCCGGTGATCTCACAAAAATAGGCAGGAAAAAAGCATATTTTTCTAATTGATCAAGAAACACAAGAGGTTGAAAATATGTTCCTTTCTCGTCACAAGCCAATGGAAAACCAACTATAGATTTGACGGTGCAGGTCGAGTAATCAATCTTGATGTAAATGTGAGGCCAACTGATACATGGGTCCTGAACATCTCTAAGGGCGCGCATGACAATATTCCTGCTTTAGAAATCAAGTTTTTGTAAGAAGTTAATTTTTCTACATCTATTCAGAAACAGAAGTTGCTTTTTCTACTTGTGCTCGAGAAGTTGATTTCTTATCAGAGAAATTCATTTGGTGACGATTGATAATTTCTATTTCTAAAACATTATTAACATAAGATCTTCTATGAAAAATTATTGCCTACGGCTGAAAAATTTATACTTCATCTTTAAACTTTTTAAATTTCTTTAAAAAATAATTTTATTATTAAAAAAATACTATTTCATTTAAAAAAAATAAAAAGTATTATTTATTTCTTACTCTGATGGCCGGAAAGAAGACTTGGCGACGGCAGCCGATGAAGGTTAACGGTAGACTGCGACGGCGGGCGACACGGTGGCTGACAGTTGGCGACAAGGGGCGGCAGTGGTTGATGACAGCGGTGGTTGGCGGACGGTGGCTGCTAGCGGAGATCATGGGCGGTAATGGTCGGAGGTCGGCTGCGGGAGACTGTCAGAGGGTGGCGGCGGCCGCGAGCAGTAGTGGGCGGCGGCGGGTGATGGTTGAGAGTTGGAGGTGGTCGCGGGCAGTGATAGGCGGCTGCTGGTGGAGGTCGACAATGGGTAGCGGTCGGCAGTGGTTAGGGACGGCGGTGGTGGGCGGTGGGTGATGGTGGTCACGGGCAGCGGTGGATGGTGGTCAGCGATGGGCGGTGGCGGAGGTCGACAGAGGCGAACATGGTCGAAATGAGGGGAAGGGCATAATGAAAAGACGGTAAGAGAATAAGTACTTCTTTATTTTTTTTTTAAATCCAATAAGTACTTGTTGAGTTGAGAAACAATTATTTTTAACTTCTCAAATTGGGGGAACAATAACTTCAAAAGTAAAAATTCACTTAAGAAGTAAAAATTTATTTCAAAAGTAAAATTTTTTACCAAACGGATTTCTGCTTCAGAAGTTACATTACCAAATAGATTTCTGCTCCAAAAGCATTTCTGGAGTAGAAATCCAAGTGTTACCATGCACACCCTAAGATTTCAGGCCTTGTTTTTGCTCACTATTGCAAAGGACAGATATGCATAATGTAGGGCAAAGTTTGTCTGCCAAATTTGACGCCCACTATCTCCAGAATTACATATAGAAAGTAGATACAGATTTAGACAGGAATTAATTTTTTCTATTTCAATTGTGTCACCGAATGAATATAAGTTACTTGAGCTCCTGGTAAATGTTATTTTTTAGCAAGTGGGCTCTACTTAACAGACGACTCACTGAAAGACATGGGAATTGTGACCCAGACCCTGGTAGCGAGCGCAGGAGGAGGGATGGCAGGGGAGGCTATATGCCTCTAGCCTGAACGTGCGTGGGCGAGGCTAAGCTCATGTCTCTTGTCCTACATCGCTCAGGGGAGATTCCTGGGCTAGTTGATCAGGAATGGGATTCTCTACTCTGTGTAACGTATTTTAAAGCTATGAGGGCGAGTGAGCTCAAAGCGGATAATATTACGCAGTAATAGCCCATGATTCTTTACACGACCCGCTCCAGAGAAGTGGCGATACTTTTTGGATGACATTTTTGGCACCACCGTCTTGCTATTCACAATGCGTACCCCGGAGGGCTGTCAATAAAGGGTCTGCAATGTAATTAAGTCAAGGGCAAATTGTCATGCTGGCTGATATTTTGTTTGCGTGACCCACTGAATGAATTGTCCATGGATCTGCTCCACGAGACCCAAAAAATATTTCACATTCTAGTGAACCGAAAAGTACATGAGCATTTGGGAGTAAAATTATTCAACAAACAGAGGAATTTTGTCAGGCAACTTTTCTCAGGAGGAAAAAAAAAAGAAAAAGAAAAGCCAGATTGACAAAAGAAAAAAAAAATTATTTTCTATTTTCCTAAAATGCATAAGTTAGTATGCGGTGGAACATGGACAAAAGATTGATCACTATTTGCTGTCCGTAAACATAAGCATCACAGGAGGACAGAAGCCAACAGATTGTCGGAGTTTAGGATGTGCGAAGAGCTTCAATCGCATCATCTTTTTCAGTAGGAATCCGGACACCGAGTAGGCGCCTTTTTTTCTCCTTCCTCAGGCAAGACAACTTAATCAATATTGTAACAAATGCGGACCCCCATTGTGAACCATTTGCTCTTCTGCTATAAGATAGGAGTTTCTTGTCTAAACTGTATATTTTACGTTCGTCACATAATACACATATTATCTTCTTGATTTATAAACGTGGATGAAGCAACTCAGACCTAAAAGATGCCGTAAAATATGGTGGAACATACTTAAAGAAGCTGATGCTGCTCATCCTAAATGATGATCATGGACAATATACTATACATTTCAACATTTTCTTTTCTCCAAACTTACGGTAGGCAAAAATATTACACCGAACGGGTCACTTTTATTTACAAAACTGAACCTAATGCGTTCCATGATCTGTCTTGATGTGTCTCACGATCTGTTCATGTGAGAAATTGTTGGAAAACAGTGTTAAATAAATAAACAAAACTGTTTTTAATATATGGAGGATACTTACAATTCGAATGGCAATAATAAATGTAAGCAAACAGTCTCAAATATGAAATCACTAAATTGGTAGAAGCACAGAATATGAGCCTTCAGAAGGACTGTTCAAAACCCGTCAGATGCAACTCAGATGCACCCGTTAGAAGCAGTCCTTCTGGACCCGTCAGATGTAGTCCTTCTGGACCCATCAGAAGCAGTCCTTCTGGACCCGTCAGATGCAGTCTTTCTGGACCCGTCAGAAGCAGTTCCTTCTGAGGCTCCTTCTGAGTCTCCTTCTGACCTTCCTTCTGAGTCTCTTTCTAAGCTTTCTTCTGAACCTCCTTCTGAGCAACAAGATCCGAGATCCGAATGGAAATATAACAATATAAATAAATTGAATTAAAAAGAATACCGAGGCCTGTGTGCAACACAGTTTCCTTAAAACAGATTCGTCTCCTCCAGTACGTGCTTTGAGGTTTCATGAACGTCTGTCTCCCAGGATACAACGGTTAAGCAGCGATAGAGGCAAGCACAGCACTCCAAAGCTTTCGGCGAACTTGAACAACACGAGAACACTATAGAAAACAATGCAAATGCAGACAATTCAAAAGAGGGAGAAGATTTTCGTAGTCTGTAGTTCTTATGTCTCTTGTCACTTTGAAACAAAAGGGAAAGCCATCTATATATAGGCTAAGCGGGGCATTGCGAAAATAAAGAATAACGGCTAAATTAATTCTGCCGTTTAGAGCCGTTATGTAATTAATTCTGTAATCACAGAATTATAACACCCGTTACTTAGTTAATACCATTAACACACCGGTAATTAACTTAAGAACGGTTAACGACTTGAGTTAGAAAAAATTAAAACAGAAGGCAAAAATGGGCTTGTCGCGAGGCCCACTTTCCGATCCCACAATCGCGTACGCAGGTCATACGCTCGCGCCCAAGTTTCAACTTGTCAGGCCTCCGTCGGAATCCGGGATTTGCACCCCCCCTGCGCGTGCGCGCGAGGCATAGTACTTGTTACAATAGTTACCACTCAAAAGGAGTGTAATCACATATAAAACACTTCAAGGCCTCTTTCTTTCCTATGTGGGACTAGTGCTTTGTCACTTCCCACTTTCAACTCAATGGGTGTTCTTTGAGAAACAATTCCTCATTCATTCACCCATCAAAATACCTCATATTTTCTAATAATCCCCCACATGAATGAAAATTATTTTGATTTTGACTCTGTGATAGTGTTCAACAAATGAAACCTGCATAGGATAGGTAGGTGTCACCCTTTGAACCTTCCCTTGTGAAAGTGTATTTAATTTACCAGCTATCCAGTAGACACGATGTCCTTGAACTGTCCTGCTTTCTTAGTAAATGACCCATACACTTCACACAGGAATCATCTAAACGTTGTCGCGACCCTCTCGAGCGCTGTCTGGCTAGCGAGGGCTAATGGGCCGCCCGATCGTCGCCTGATCGGACGCGGGCCTCTCCCAAGGTCCATTACCCAAATCGCAACGGTTGGATATACGTGGTCGACCTTCAGTGTGGTCTAGTGACATGTGATATGTGTACATGCCCAGGAGTCGCCACCAATCGTTTCTTGGAGGGTACGATCGGAAACCCCATCGAATAGTTGGGAGCTGTCTATTTGATTCTGCGAAAACCAGAGAAATGGGTTCGGGGACTTAGTTACGCCAACTGCTAGAGTTGACGCCCTTTCGGTACCTAAGCTGAATGGTTTATCTGATCCTAGGATTTCATACATGCGAGTGGGGTACAGATCCTAAATCTAGGAGTTCATGTAGATGTGAATGACTACCATATCACTCACAATTCATGAAAATAAATGCGCAAATCAAGGATCCATAACATGCGGATAAATCACATGAAATCAGCATGGCATCCCTAATGAGGCCCTATTAGCCTAGAGAAGTCTCAATCAAGGCTTAGGAGTGATTTGACATGATTTGCCCATGAGGGGCAGAATCGTAATTTTGAACAATTCAGGGATGATTCGCCTTGAAAGGGCAAATTTGTCATTTTAGATGAATTGAGAAGTCAAAAGACGGGGGAAATAGGATTGGCCATCAATCCAACCCATTTCCTATTTTTCGGGAATTTCCAGGATTTTTTTTTTTGGAATTTAAAAGTGATTTTACCCTTAGAGGGGTAAAATCGTCATTTTGGACAAAGACGAGGGTTGAAAATCTTAAACTTTATGATTGGTCGACCACCTGACCCAAATCCTATTTTTAAGCAATTTCCAAAAATTCTATTGAAACAGGAAAGGCGACTTTCCCTTTGAGGGATAAAATCGTCATTTCAGAGAAAATGATGAGATTTGAAAACCCTCACAGAAGGACTCGCCACCTTACTGGCCCTATCCTAATCTAGGCATTTTCGACCTATCTCAAAATACAAAGCATGGACGAATTACCCCTAAAGGGCATAATCGTCGATTATTGGAAGAACGGATAAGAAACCCCAAAAATAGGGTTGACCAGTTGTTTGTGGTCAATCCTCGATTTTTGGGGGTTTCTGGAGTGTCTAGGATTTTTCCACAATTTTTGGAATTTTCTTTGATTTTCTAGCATTTTTTTAGAATTTTCTAGGATTTTTTTGTTATTTTTTAAAATCATTTTTCGATTTTTTTTATTTAAAAAAGAAATATTTCGGACTGAGTTGACCCGACCCACTCGGGCCGGAACCCGGCCCAGACCCGGACTCGCGAAACCAAACACGCCGAAACGACGCCGTTTCCCATTTTTTTATTTTTTTTATTATTCAGATTTAATCCGACGGTCCTTGGTAGACCACGTGGCTAATCCACGCCCATTGGATCTGATTACTAGGACCTACGGTCTAAATTAAACGATGACTCTCTCGGGACCGTCTGATTGACTTACTAAATCCACGGCCACGATTAAAACATAGGACTTGATCTGAACCGTCCATACCCACTTAACCTAAATGACGCCGCTTTACTACTAACCTAAACGGTGCCGTTTCAACCAGTTTTGCTTTTTTGATTAAAAAACTATTTTCGAATTATCCTAATTTCTAATCGGACGGTCCCAATTTAATAAACTCGATTAACCTAGACCGTCCGATCTAACGTTGACTCGTCCTAACAGACTAACGGTCGAGCTGACTCGACGCTAGCATGGACCAATGGCACCTCGCCACCTAGGACGCTGACTCGTTGACCTTGCCACGTACGCATCGTCTTCAACCTCTCGACTACGACTGAACGAACGGCTGTGGATCCCCGACGACGATCCAACGGTGGATTCTTGATGAAATCGTGCGAGACCAACGGCAATCGACTCGTGATCGTCCCTAATCTAATATATCTAAGAATCGCAGCACATCGTTCGCAAAATCACAAGCATCGAGCAAAGTGCCGAGTACGGCCATGGAAGTTAAATCACGCAGACTACACGAAATCAGATCAATTCATCTATAGATTGACATGGCAGGAGGTACAGAAGACTTACCTCGAGCTCCGATCGAGCTCGCACGGCTTAGATTGGGCTAGGCAAGTATGAACAGTGGTCGGCTATGGAAGCTAAGTTCGAAGACTCGATTCAAGGTGTTCAGGCAAAATCGATGCAAAATCAAGATGCGGGTATGGTCAGTGATGTTCAGGGAAGGAAACGCACACACAAATCGCAAAAAAGAACGTGAAACAGGCAAGTCGCCATTGATGCACAGTGAAGAGCTTGAAGCTACGTCTCACCTATTTTCGCGGTTTCAGGCGGCGCGATCGGTGGCGTTCGCTTCCTGGCACACTAGACGACCTTCTGGCAGTCTTCTTTGGCTTCGGTTTGGCCGGAGACGGCCCAACCAGCGCCCTGCAAGTTCGAGCTCAACCCTCGACAATGGCGATGGAGGGGAGCTCTCTCTCTTTCGTTCTCTTTCTCTTTTCGATTCTGTTTTTTCCCTTGCTAACTGAACTCACCCACCTCCTTAACTGAAAGCCTTCGCAGGCTTATATAGCTTCTCCAATTTTTGGCGCCGATTTGGGGAGTTTCAACCGACTCAAATAGCACGTGTTACCACGTGATTTTAGGTTCGATCGGCGTCGGGGACGACGAGCATCAAATGGCAATTCTGTTCGGGACCCCCGGCGATTGCATTTGGCACGAATTTGGGCGAATTTAATCCAAATTCTGTCGTCGTTGACTTTCGCAGGTGCCGCAGCCTTGACCGGTCGATTACTCCTTCCTCCGGCGACCATTGGTCACGATCTTGGTGTCAATCAACGGGTAAATGCCTAAGGAATCAAACGCCCACCATTGCATCTTCAATTGTAGTCGATTGGACCGTCAATTTTGTCACCAAATTAAGCTCGGCACTGTTCATTTGCGCAGGAAACTGAGGAAGAAGAAGATACTGTAGCGGACCGGTTCGACTAGCGGTCTGACCGGTCTGAACCGGTTTTGACTTACAATTTTCCAAATTAAACCCAAATTAATGGGAAATTTTTGTAATTGGACCTCAGAATCGATTTTAGGGCATGAATTTTATCTAAAAATGTAATTTTGCCCAAAAGTTCATATCAATTTCTATAAAAACCCCAAATTTTCATGTAATTGCAAATTGAGGAATTGTGCAATTGAAGGCTCTAATGATCAAATTGGGCCAAATTACCTATGCCAATCGATTCAAAATGGTGAAACCCATTGGGTAGTATGTTTAATTTGCAATGATAGTCCTTGAATTGAAAGTAATTTCAATTATGCCCAATTTCAAGGACTAAAATGTAATTAAGTATGCAATTGAGCAACTTGTTCGAACAATTGGGCTAAATTGAAGTGGGGGACAATCAGATTGAATGTCAAGGTCCTTAAAAATGCAAAAATTGCAAATAACAAGACTCAATTGATATTTTTTTTTTCTCAAATTCGATCATATGTGTTACAAAGGAACACATACAATTGAATTTGATTTTGGACTTTTTGTGAGGTCAAAAAGACAAGGGATTTAAAATAAAAATATTGGCTATTTTTTCATATTTTTGTGATCTCAAATGTTATTTTTCTTGATTTTTTTTAGTATTTTCCTAATTTATGAAAATATTAAAAAAAATACGAAAAATATGAAAATTTATTTTTTTTTTGTCAAAAATGGTTCCTTAGGCTTGGCCAAGGCCACCAAAGTTGATTTTGCAATTTTTTTTTTGATTTTTTATGGATTTTTTATGATTTTTTTTTTCAAAATAAAGCTGAAAAAAACTTGGTCAAAAAGTCAGGTGTCAACAAACGTTTGTTCAGTTCTCATTAGTATGTTCGTTTTGGCCATGAACATCGTCCTGGTTCTGCGAGAGTTTCTAAATAATTCAGCCCTCAATAATTCTCCTTTGAAGCGGCCCCACTTCTCTCTCACATAGGTGATTACCTAATTTTGAGTAATTGGTTTACTCCACTTAAGAATCATTAAAGCATAATTGCTATCCTTTTCCTGATAAACCCCCACAATAATTGATTTTTCTCCACATATGTGAGGGATATCGAATAACTGTTTCTTTTATAGGAATGGTTGAGGGATAAACCCCCACAGTGATATCATTCAGTTCATATAATTAGGTTGTCCCTTTGAACCTAGATCTTGGGATCTCCAGTCAGCTAGGTTGGGTTTTCCTTTATATCAACTTTTCTGTAATGGGCTTCAATCCCATTCCTATTGTTGACTTTTCAACTAACTTTCTGTTTAACCCTTTGGTTAGCGGATCCGCAATATTATCCTTTGACTTTACGTAGTCAATAGAGATAATTCCAGTTGAGAGTATTTGTCTAATGGTATTGTGTCTACGACGTATATGTCTAGACTTACCATTATACATGTTACTTTGTGCTCTTCCAATCGCAGATTGACAATCGCAATGTATACAGATTTGTGGCACAAGTTTTTGCCATTTTGGAATATCCTCTAGAAAATGGCGTAGCCATTCAGCCTCTTCACCACATTTATCCAAAGCTATAAACTCGGATTCCATTGTGGATCTGGCTATAGCAGTTTGTTTACAGGATTTTCAAGATACAACCGCACCTACCAGTGTGAATACATATCCACTAGTAGATTTTGAGTCTTTTATATCAGATATCGAGTTTGCATCATTGTATCCTTCCAAGACAAATGGATACCTAGTATAGTGCAGGCCATGATTCCGAGTATACCGTAGGTACCTGAGTATTCTCACTATTGCTTTCCAATGGTCAGCACTCGGATTGCTCGTATATCTACTCAATCTACTAACCATATAGGCAATATCTGGTCTAGTACAACTCATTAAGTACATTAGACTTCCAATAATTCTGGAGTATTCTACTTGAGAAATACCCTCTCCTCTATTCTTGGACAGATGAAGACTATTGTCTAATGGTGTTCTAGCAATACCAGAATCATTCTTGCTGAATTTTTCAAGAATCTTGTCCACATAGTGTGACTGGTTTCCTTATGACGTTCTTGTGATCTTAATCCCTAAAATCACATAAGCAAGTCCCATATCTTTCATGTCAAATCTTGAATTCAACATATTCTTGGTAGATTTGATCATTCTGTCATCACTACCAACAATGAGTATGTCATCTACATACAGACATAGAATGACATATCCATTCTCTATCTCTTTAATGTAGACACATTTATTACATTTATTGATTTTAAAACCATTGGTAATCATTGCATTATCAAATTTTTCATGCCACTGCTTTGGCGCTTGTTTTAGACCATACAATGATTTTACCAATTTAAAGACTTTCCTTTCTTGTCCTAGAACTACAAAACCTTCAGGTTGTTCCATATATATTTCTTCATCCAAATCACCATTTAGGAAAGTTGTTTTCACATCCATTTGATGTACTTCTAGATTTCGCAATACTGCAATCGCAAGTATCATCCTAATGAAGTTTATTCTCATCACAGGAGAATAAGTATCAAAGTAATCTAAGCCGTCTCGTTATCTGTATCCTTTGATTACAAGTCTGGCTTTATACTTATCAATGGAGCCATCTGCTTTCATCTTCCTTTTAAAGATCCATTTGAACCCTAAAGGTTTACAACCAGGAGGAAGATCCACTAGCTCCCAAGTATGATTATGTAAAATAGAATCAACTTTACTTTTTATTGCCTCTTTCCATAGAGGTCCATCAGAAGAACTTACAACTTCTGTATAAGTTAGTGGTTTTTTTCTAACAAATAAGTTAGAAAATCATTTCTAAATGATTTTTCCACTCTTGCTCTTTTGCTACGTCTTAGTTCATGATCTGAATCATGACTTTCATCATTCATAGTTTCATTCGTTCGTTTAGACGAACTTGAACCATCATTGGATTTATAAGGAAATACATCTTCAAAGAATGAAGCATTCCTAGACTCCATGATCGTATTCTTGTGTATATCTGGAATCTTAAATTCATGCATAAGAAATCGATATGCATTACTGTTATGTGCATAGCCTATAAAGATACAGTCCACCGTTTTAGGACCTATCTTAGTTTTCTTTGGTGTTGGAACAATTACTTTAGCAAGGCACCCCCACACTCGTAAGCAATTGTAGGATGGTCTCCTACCTTTCCATAGCTCATAAAGTGTTTTATCCTCTTTCTTTCGAGGTACCTTATTTAAAAGATAATTGCTTGACAAAATAGCTTCACCCCACATATTTTGAGGTAAGCTTGAACTTAGTAACATCGTGTTCATCATTTCTTTCAATGTGCGATTTTTACGTTCAGCAACACCATTTGATTGAGGTGAATAGGGCGCAGTTACCTCATGTATAATTTCATGTTGTGCACAGAATTCACCAATTGGTACTTCATACTCACCGCCTCTATCACTTCTCAATCTCTTGATTTTCTTATCAAGTTGATTTTCAACTTCATTCTTATAGAGAATAAATTTCTCTAAAGCTTCATCTTTGCTTTTAAGCAAATACACATAGCAGTATTTAGTGCTATCATCGATAAATGTAATAAAATATTTATTACCATCTCTTGTTTGTACGAATTTCAAATCACAAACATAACTATGAATCAATTCAAGAAGTACGGTACTTCTGTGAATCGATTGAAACGATGATTTTGTTAATTTTGTCTCAACACAAATTCCACATTTGTGTTTTGAATCAATTTGGAATGATGGTATATGTTCCAAGTTGATTAATCTACGCAATGTATCATAATTAACATGTCCGAGTCTACCATGCCATAAATTGGAGGACTCAAGCAAATAAACGGAAGGCTTATTATCTTTATTGATAATTGTCATAACATTGAGCTTAAAAAGCCCATCAGTTACATTTCCCTTCCCCACGTACATTCCAGATTTAGACAAAATAACTTTATCTGACTCGAACACCATGCAAAAGCCATGCTTGTTCAACAGTGATCCGAAGACCAGATTCTTTCGAATTTTTGGCACATACAAGACATTATTCAGAGTCAGCTCTTTCCCAGAAGTCATCTTCAGAAGCACCTTCCCTTGGCCTTCAACCGCAGAAGAGGCAAAGTTTCCCACGAACACTTTCTCCCCATCAATTGGTTCGAAAGTTGTGAACAATTCATTATTGGAACACACGTGCCTAGTAGCACCAGTGTCAATCCACCATTCCTTTGGATTGGACCCAATTAAGTTCACTTCAGAAATCATTGCAGAGAGGTTTATGTCTGACGTATCTTTTGCCATGTCATTCACCATATTTGTCTCATTATTCTTTCTCTTTGGAAGTCTGCAATCCACAGATCTGTGACCCGTCTTGCCACAGTTGAAGCATTTTCCTAGAAACTTATTTTTGGAAACTCCTCCTTTTGGTCCCAACTTCGGCTTGGTGACCTTCTTGTTCTTGTGGCCATGCTTATGCTCCACAACATTTGCCTTAGCTGAAGCAGGATTGAATCCTTTGTTTTCAGAGCTTCTGTTGTCTTCTTCAATTCGAAGTCTAACAATCAGCTCCTCCAGATTCATTTCCTTTCGCTTGTGCTTGAGGTAGTTCTTGAAATCCTTCTACCCAGGAGGTAGCTTCTCAATAATCGCAGCCACTTGGAAGGTTTCACTCAAGTTCATTCCTTCAGCCTGGATCTCATGTAAGATCACTTGAATTTCTTGCACTTGACTGATTACAGCCTTAGAATCCACCATCTTATAATCAAGGAATCGACCAACAACAAATTTCTTTGCTCCGGCATCCTCTGTTTTATATTTCTGGTCTAAGGATTCCCATAACTCCTTTGCCATTTTTATTGCACAATAAACATTGTACAATGAGTCATGTAATCCATTCATGACATAATTCATACATAGGAAGTCAGAATGTTTCCAAGCCTCAACAGCATTGAAGGCTTGCTTATCAGTTTCTCCATCGGATACCTTAGGAGGTTCTTCAGTCAAGAATCTCGCAAGATTCAGTGTTGTTAAGTAAAACAACATCTTCTGCTGCCACCTTTTAAAGTTCGATCCGCTGAACTTTTCAGGTTTCTCACCATGGTGGAAAGAAGGCGCAGCAGAAGTAGAGCTTTTGGTGATGTCATCAGCAGGCACATCAACAACGTCTTTTTCAGTAGCCATTTGAATTGTAAGTGTCGAATCGAATCAAATTTGTTTTAAGATTGTTGGAAAATAGTGTTAAATAAATAAACAAAACTGTTTTTAATAATATGAATGATACTTACAATTCGAATGGCAATAATAAATGTAAGCAAATAGTCTCAAATATGAAATCACTAAATTGGCAGACACAGAATATGAAGCCTTCAGAAGGACTGTTTAAAACCCGTCAGATGCAACTCAGATGCACCCGTCAGAAGCAGTCCTTCTGGACCTGTCAGATGCAGTCCTTCTGGACCCGTCAGAAGTAGTTCCTTCTGAGGCTCATTCTGAGTCTCCTTATGAGGCTCCTTCTGACCTTCTTTCTGAGGCTCCTTCTGACCTTCCTTCTGAGTCTCTTTCTAAGATTCCTTCTGAACCTCCTTCTGAGCAACAAGATCCGAGATCCGAATGGAAATATAACAATATAAATAAATTGAATTAAAAATAATATCGAGGCCTGTGTGCAACACAGTTTTCTTAAAACAGATTCGTCCCCTCTAGTATGTGCTTTGAGGTTTCGTGAACGTCTGTCTCCAGGATACAACGGTTAAGCAGCGATAGAGGCAAGCACAGCACTCCAAAGCTTTCGGCGAACTTGAACAACACGAGAACACTATAGAAACCAATGCAAATGCAGACAATTCAAAAGAGGGAGAAGATTTTCGTAGTCTGTAGTTCTTATGTCTCTTGTCACTTTGAAACAGAAAGGAAAGCCATCTATATATAGGCTAAGCGGGGCATTGCGGAAATAAAGAATAACGGCTAAATTAATTCTGCCGTTTAGAGCCGTTATGTAATTAATTCTGTAACCACAGAATTATAACATCCGTTACTTAGTTAATACCATTAACATATCGATAATTAATTTAAGAATGGTTAACGGCTTGAGTTGGAAAAAATTAAAATAGAAGGCAAAAATGGGCTTGTCGCGAGGCCCACTTTTCGGTCCTGCAATCGCTTACGCAGGTCGTGCGCTCGCGCCCAAGTTTCAACTTGTCGGGCCTCCGTCGGGATCTGGGATTTGCACCCCCCCTGCGCGTGCGCGCGAGTCATAGTACTTGTTACAATAGTTACCACTCAAAAGGAGTGTAACCACATATAAAGCACTTCAAGGCCTTATTCCTTTTCTATGTGGGACTAGTGCTTTGTCACTTCCCACTTCCAACTCAATGGGTGTTCTTTAAGAAATAATTCCTCATTCACTCACCCATTAAAATACCTCATATTTTCCAACAGAAGTCAGATAGAGGAAAACTTCTTCTTTATAAGAAATCCAAAGACCGCCCATCGGACGATCGAACCTAAACTCTTCTTCAGCTCGACTTAGCATGTTTTGAAATGAAGGCTGCGTTAAATGAGAGATTGGAACTCCATGTCTCCGCTTCGATGATCCTCCAACTGATGGGAGTGCGCAGCAGAAGTCCGATACCTTCTTTCGGGGAGATATCCAATAGGGAGCCCATGTCCGAGCCTGTTAACATATCAGTCAAACCCACCTCAACTCAAAAGCTTAAGCTAATGAGTTATGGGCCAACTTGGATATATAAAGTGCTCAACACCACATTAATTCTCCAATGTGGGACTCTTCTAACACAATTCACACGTGCACATCCTAACAATCTCCCCTCACGTGTGAGCTTCAATGTTAGGTTTGCTCCCCCTTAATTTAGGTACCCTTCTGTATCAACTTATCTCAAGTTGAATAGCCTAACTTCATAACCGTGAAGTCTACCTTTGGGCCCGCTCAGTAACCGCATGGAGGACATCAAACATCGGCTCTGATACCATTTGATGGGAGTGCGTAGCAAAAGTCCGATGCCTTCTTTCGGGGAGGTATCCAATAGGGAGCCCATATCCGAGCCTGTTAACATATCCAGTCAAACCCACCTTAATTCAAAAGCTTAAGCTAATGAGTTATGAGCCAACTTTGATATATTAAGTGCTCAACACCACATTAATTCTTCAATGTGGGGCTCTTCTAACACAACTCACACGTGCACATCCTAACACCAACATGGACTGCAAAGTAGACCTTGGGCACACCTATGGCCATTAGAACTGCCTACTTTTCAATGAATATAGATCCTCGAAGAATCTTCTTAGCGAGAGCGACGACGGGCAACTGGATTCCCGTGAATGTATTTCTTTGTGAACTTCTAGAGAAGAGATAACAAGATTGACTCTTAACTGTATTGCTGTCTCTCTGATAGGAGAAAGTGAATTATTCAGTTCTATGTTGCTGTAGAACTCGTCGACAAGTCCTACTCATATAGATGAGCAGTAGGTGGAACTTAATGTGCCATGTTGAATATGTGGAGGAACAGTCATCTAACATGCATGGCCCAAATAAGAAACATAACTTTTCCACTTGAGAGGTCCCATGGTATTGTTTTCCATCTAATGAACTATTGATGCTGTTGGGGTTGTCCCACATCGGTTGTGGAAGGGGTTGGTGGTCGATTTATAAGTGTGAGTGAAAGTTTCAACCTTTGAGCTAGCTTTTGGGTTGAGAGAGGCCCAAGACCACCCAACAATTGGTATCAGAGCCTAGGATACCAACAAGTCTAGATCCAACAGTCACACGGGAGAGATATGGGTTGTCGCTCCCTCCAACCCATGGCCCGATGTGTGAGGGGGAGATTGTTGGGGTTATCCCACATCGGTTGTGGAAGGGGCTGGTGGTCGGTTTATAAGTGTGAGGGAAAGCCTTAACCTTTGAGCTAGTTTTTGGGTTGAGAGAGACCTAAGACCACCGAACAATTGTTGGGAGCGCACAGCGGAAGTCCGATACTTTCATCTGGGGAGATCATCAAGAGGGAGCCCAAGTCCGAGCCTAAGTCCGAGCCCGTCAATATATCCAGTGGGACCCACTTTCACTCAAAAGCTTAAGCCAATGAGTTATGGGCCAACTTAGATATATTAACTGCTCCACACCACATCAATTCTTCTATGTGGGACTTCTCTAACACAACTCACACATGCATCCTAACAATCTCCCTCTCATGTGTGAGCTCTAGTTTTAGGTTTGCTTCCCCTTAATCCAAGTATCCTTCCGCACAAACTTTATCTCAACCTGAATCTTCATCAACGCTCATCGGGTCCGTTGCTACACCACAACGTCCACCGGCCCGGAAACCGCGTTGGCTCCATCTCAACCTGAATTTCCACAATGCCCAGCGGGCCCGCACTGCTACACCACAGCGTCCATTGATCCGAAAATCGCGTCGGCACCAGATTCTTTCTTGAGACGTGATTACCGGATTCCTCTTGAGATATTCGCCGGAACAGATCGGAGGCCCAACAATTCCGGACCCAACAGTCATACGGGAGAAATACGGGTTGTCGCTCCCTCCGACTCATGGCCCGATGTGTGAGGAGGAGATTATTGGGGTTGTCCCACATCGATTGTAGAAGGGGCTGGTGGTCGGTTTATAAGTGTGAGGGAAAGTCTCAACTTTTGAGCTAACTTTTGGGTTGAGAGAGGCTCAAGACCACCCAACAGATGCCCATTTCAAGAATGAAACTGAACAAACAATTCCCCATTTCAGAACATTTAATAGAGGTCCTGATAATTTCCTAGAGAGAGTGGCGGTATGAGAGCCCTTTGTTAAAATTGGGCGGAACGACGGCGTACTACATGTACCAACTAACATGTTTGAGACACTAGCCAACTGTTGGATCTTATCGAAATGCTGTCCATTTGCCAAAATTTGCATCCTAGTTGCACAATTTGCTGTACTTCGCCCACCAATCATTCAATTGGTGCATACGAAAACATGTATTGGATTAGACAAAAAAAATTAAAATGTTGGGGAAAAAAACTGGAAATTACATAGATTCAGTCCTAAAAAAGTGAAAAATCGAGAGGGTAGGAATAACATTTTGCCTCCAAGTTTGTCGTGTACTTGTAATCTGCTGATTCTATGGAAAATATTACAACAGCCGTCCAGCTGGTTCCTAGCCTATATGAAGTTAATAGTGGCAAAAATGAAAGTAACAGCTAAATCTAGATGCAACAGCCCCGTAAACTGCGTGAGGGAACAATTTCGATGGAGATGCGGATTTCATTTTTCAATCTATTCTTCGTAGATCCTACTGACCTTTTGGTCTCGATTTCTTGTCATACAACAATTCTTGTTTAGGGCGTGATGAGAAATACAGTAATTACCACAACTCTGGACAGTAGCATAAAAAGCTATGTCTTGCAAGCTATTTTTCTTGGAACCATTGTGAGTTCACATAAAACAAGAGGATGAAACAAGAGTGCTTTTAGCACAAGCTGGTCACACGAAAGATCAATCCGTGATAAGGTAGATAACCAGAGATTGAACTTCTTTGTTTTCAGCACAAAGTGATTGCGAAAAGGGCGAATCGATCGCTAGGACAACCAGCAATTGCAGAGATTTAGTTGTACATCTGTCTATCTCCTTAAACTGGTACTCCCTAAAGAGGGGAAAAGATCAACACCAGTTGCAAAATTTGTTTACAAATTTGTGTCAAGTGTATCCACTAATCTATCTAGGAGTTCTCTGGTCAGGATTGATCATCCATCTATGAGGTTGAGGAAAAGTTCTTCATCGCACGGAATCGTGAGGCCCCCTGTTGGATGATTGAAGCCGAACTCCTCCTCAGCTTGACTCAGCAGGTCCTGGAACGAAGGCCAAGATAAGTATGACAGAGGAACAACGAATCTCTTCTGGTTTTCTCCTATATAAACTGGGAAATGCCCCTTTGGGATGTCTAAGGGCGCTGAATTCACTTCTTTGTGACCAGATAGAGACCGCCGCAACTTTTTTCCAGGCAAACGGAGCCCCATGATCATGTGTGTGAAATCTTTCAAGTGAAAAGACTATGAGGAAGATGCTATTCCGCTTCCTGGAAGGAAATAGGAAGAAATGTGAATCCTGATATGGTTGCAGAAGCAGTGGCTTGGTAATGCATATATAGGGTGAGTGGATGGAAAGTGAGTTTATTTGCTAAGCTGAATGGGTGATGAGAGGTTTCAGAATATAGGGCAAATGCAAGACATGATTGCCTGGAGTTCACATGTTAATGTTTGCCAAACCTCATGAACGTTTAGACCTAATTATTGGAGCCAACATCATGCCCCACATCCCCTGAAGAAAGAATCCTCACGGATCCTCCTCAAATTCTGAAAAGATTGTGGTTGATGTGAACAGACTTGGTTAGTTTGAGAGGGCTCCTAACAAACCATTTGCATCAGGAATAATGACAACCCTCCGACATTGGGGCCTAGGGATTGGGATGCTTATCCGTGAATGTTGGCCACTAAAAGAATGATAGAAATCATGGCCTCGGGCACTGCTTTAGAAATACCATGGGCTTCAGATGGGCGATAATCATAAAATTAGCCGGTAATCATATTTGTCTATTATCCATATTGATTTGCTTAAGAACGTATTGGTTTATGAACTACCTTTTCATTATTTCGGTCAGAAAAATGACAAGATATGAAGAATGGGAGTTGCTCATGCACATTGCAGCAACATGACACAAACTCTGTTAGTATAAACGGAAGACTTTAGCATATACCAAGTCATGAAATTATCACTAATTAGCATATGGAAAAATTAGATTAAATGGTTGCTGCAAGTATGCTGCGGAAATAGGTGAGAAACAAGATTGCGACCGTCAGTTAGAGATGCTGAAATAAGACTTGGCATGTGCTGGGGTCTGCAAATGGAGGCATTCAACAATACAAACAATCGCTTCCTGTGTCTAGGTCGTTATTTCCTGGTGCATCAGTTCATCAATTTGCAAGTTGACAGACAAAACCATGAAGCTCATGTGAAGTGTTCCCCACCTCTGGTTATTTTGTGCAGATGGATATTTCAACAACTGCCGGCAAGCATCTAAATAGAAAGGACGATAGTTCGGCAAACATTAATTATCTAGGCTCCACTATGTGATGTAGCTTACTTTAAGAAGATAATGAAAAGACCATGTTCGAGATATACTGTAATAGCAGAGCTGAAATTTTGATTTTTACTTAATGGGAATAGAAAAATGGACTAATGTAGCTATATATCAATATTGAAACCAATCTGT
The DNA here is from genome assembly GCA_021437785.1 of Rhodomyrtus psidioides. Classification (NCBI taxonomy): domain Eukaryota; kingdom Viridiplantae; phylum Streptophyta; class Magnoliopsida; order Myrtales; family Myrtaceae; genus Rhodomyrtus; species Rhodomyrtus psidioides. The sequence goes on along the minus strand of JAILYB010000022.1, from coordinate 2,830,052 downwards.
ATAGAAAATTTTACATAATTTGTTTCCTTCTCTTTTGAGCTCAATTTTATATTCATGTGATGTAACATCAGTTTCCTCTTCAGATGGCATTTTTAGTTTTTACGTCTTTATGATGGATCCGCTACATACATTCATGGATCCTCAAGGTGAATTGTCGAGGAACATGACCACCATAGCACGCAAATCAATGATCAAACGAAGATGATTGCGAACATAATATTCACTTTGAAGATCAAAACTTCACATCTATTTGAGCAAATTTCAATCTACACATTTCTCAGGTCAAAATGATCCTTGTCAGTGATGTTAGAAAGTCAATCATCTCCTTCGAGAAGCGATTCTACACTAAACAATCAGCCTACAAGCCGCAAGTGAGATCGACAAAGATTTCTTCTCTGCAAGGGATTGTGAGGCCACCCATAGGATGATCGAATCCAAACTCCTCTTCAGCCTGACCTAGCAACTGTTGGAAGGAAGGGTGATTCAGGTAAGAAACCGGTACCACAAATCTCTTCTGCTTGTCTCCAACATAAACAGCCAAGTGCCCTTTAGGAACATCTGCATTTTCGGTCGATGAAAGAATACGGCGAAGCACGTTCTTAGCAGAAACCATCTTGGGGAAGCGAATGGCCATCAGTCTTCGACCTATATTCAAGAAAGTTGTGTTCTATATTCTTGCAAGGGATGAGAATGAGAGAGTATGAAAAATGGAAGCTTTGAGAGCAAGGTTTGAAATTCCGTGTTGGTGGTAAACTGGGTAGTGTGTGCATGTATATATAGATAAGTCGATGATTGCATCACTGTCGTGCTGACTGGAATGAACGATAAGTGGAGGTATCAGCATGCAGGGCCAAGCTAGAGGGACAAGGACCATGAGAGATCACATGGTGGTGTCTATCTGCCAACCATCGGTGAGATAATGAGAGCAAGCACCGGAAGAGAACATAGTGCCCCCCACCTCTTCCGAGAGAGGTATCTACAGAGGTCCTAGTAGAATTATGAGGACATCAGGAAATATGAGAGCCTCGGTTGGCTCACGAAACTCTCATGAACATACGTTGGAATTCATTGACTTGCTGGAGACATCCATCAAAGTTTCCACATGTGGGGTGTATTCGATAATTAAATATGCTTCTGGTATTGATTGAGACTTTCATTTTTTGTTAGAGGGCACTCCATGTCCTACCACATCCGGCATAAGAAACCTGGGCAAGGGACCACCAGAAAGACAAGAAGTGTGGATACAAAGAAGAGGAAGAAGAAGAAGAAGAAGAAGAAGGGTGGATGCAAGGGACCACATCCGGCATAAGAAACATGTCATAGAGGGCACTCCATGTCCTACCACATCCGGCATAAGAAACCTGTGCAAGGGACCACCCGAAAGACAAGAAGTTGCAATTTATGGAGAATCATCTCTGAAACAGAGGGAGGAATTCTTAAAAGTTTTCGGAATTAGCTCTACTCAGAGCTCTGATTGCTCGGTTAGTGGTCAATGCCTCCAAAATCATTGACTTATTTGTTGAAGAAGCCACATTTACTAGGAAGACCAGAATTTTGGAATACACGTGGGTGTGCGGATCCAGTGTCTGATGTTATTCTAGTGCCTTCTAAGGATGGGATTCTAAAGAAAGAGATGGAGAGAACCATCAGTTGGAGCACCCAGAAAGCTCGGGAAATGCCTTTTCTGAGCTGCCTTTAGAAAAAGGCTCTCATCAGTCAGCTCGGCCCCTTTCCTATTTAGCCTTGCCGCCTATGTTGAGAATAGGTCCTGTTCAGTTCAAGGCCACCAATTGGAACACATTGATTCAGCTCATTCCCGCATAAACCCTAGGTCGCTCTCATGAATTGTGCATAATTGAGATTGAAACATTTATAAACCAACTTTAACTAATACTTAAAACTCAAAGACCGGTAAAACACTTTGGTATTTCATATCATTTCTTTCTTTCTTTCTTTCCATACTCTAATTGTATCAATGTTTTGTCATTTGTGTGTGACTTAGAGGCTGTTCTCTTCTAAGTGCAGAAGTAGATCCACATTCGCCTAAAATGAAGCTGGCTGGAGGGTAAGTTGAAGACTGGACGCTGCAGGTTACTTGAAGTGTCACATGATTGTCGAGAAATCTTCCGTTGGACCAGAATTTGGCTGAACAAAATTCTGCTCAACTGTGCCGAGACAATAATTACACTTGAGAATATGACGGAATTGTTAGAGTAAGTAAATATTAAATCATGCCTTCATCTAACAGCTTAAGCTTTTAAAATAGTTGTCAATGGTCCTACAAAAATCTCATGTGCTATCAAAGCAAGAGGTCCTCCCTTGTGTTCAAATCTTTGTAGGCTCCTATTAAACCATGCATTTACCTAACAATTTAAACTTTTAGAACATTTGCCGGTGATCTCACAAAAATAGGCAGGAAAAAAGCATATTTTTTTTTGATTGATCAAGAAACACAAGAGGTTGAAAATTTGTTCCTTTCTCGTCACAAGCCAATGGAAAACCAACTATAGATTTGACGGTGCAGGTCAAGTAATCAATCTTGATGTAAATGTGAGGCCAACTGATACATGGGTCTTGAACATCTCTAAGGGTGCGCATGACAATATTCCTGCTTTAGAAATCAAGTTTTGGTAAGAAGTTAATTTTTCTACATCTACTCAGAAACATAAGTTACTTTTTCTACTTGTGCTCATGAAGTTGATTTTCTATCAGAGAAATTCGTTTGGTGACGATTGATAATTTCTATGAAAAATTATTAACATAAGATCTTCTATGAAAAATTATTGTCTACGGCTGAAAAATTTCTACTTCATCTTTAAACTTTTTAAATTTCTTTAAAAAATAATTTTATTATTAAAAAAATACTATTTCATTTTTTAAAAAATAAAAAAGTATTATTTATTTCTTACTCCGGTGGCCGAAAAGAAGACTTGGCGACGGCAGCCGGTGAAGGTTAACGGTAGTCTGGGACGGCGGGCGACACGGTGGTTGACGGTTGGCGGCAAGTGGTGGCGGTTGTAGCCGGTGGACGTCGGCGGTGGTTGATGACAGCGGTGGTTGGCGGATGGTGGCGGCCAGCGGAGATCATTGGCGATAATGGTCGGAGGTCGACTGCGGGAGGTTATCAAAGGGGCGGCGGCTGTGAGAAGTAGTGGGCGGCGGCCGGCGGAGTTCTGAGGTGGGCGGCGGGGGGTGATGGTCGAGAGTTGGAGGTGGTCGCGAGCAATGATAGGCGACTACCGGTGGAGGTTGACAATGGGTGGCAGTCGGCAGTGGTTTGGGCGGCGGTGGTGGGCGGTGGGTGGTGGTGGTCACGGGCGGCGGTGGATGGTGGTCAGCCCTGGGCGGTGGCGGAGGTCGACGGAGGCAAACATGGTCGAAATGAGGGGAAGGGCATAATGAAAAGATGGTAAGAGGATAAGTACTTCTTTATTTTTTTAGATCCAATAACATCTGACCAAAAAAATAAAATAAAATGACATCCCATTTGCCTCAAGTACTCTTCAATTGGCACTGTCGCTATCACTGGCCTTAGATCAACAGGGTTAAGTCCGTTCCAAAAAACTGAAACAGAGCATGAGTCTCAGAGAGAAAGTTAAGGCTATTTCTTTCTTTTCCTGTGCTCAAACCTTTGCTAGCATACAAAATTACCACTTCGATATCAGCTCATCAAATCATGTCTAGGGATCCAAGGGAAAAATGAATAGGAAAAGATATAAGTTGATGGGCACACGAGGAAAATTCCTGTGTGTTCTCCATAATTACATACCAATGAATTCGCTGATCTACTGTAGAACAAGACCGCAAAGGGATAATACTTTCACAAGGCACAAACCTCATTTGACCGAATATTTAACAAGGATTATTTTTAGAAGAAAAAATTTTACAATGAAATGAGCGAGTACTTGTTGAATTGAGAAACAATTATTTTTAACTTCTCAAATTGGGGGAACAATAACTTCAAAAGTAAAAATTCACTTAAGAAGTAGAAATTTCTTTCAAAAGTAAAATTTTTTACCAAATGGATTTTTGCTTCAGAAGTTACATTACCAAACAGATTTATGCTCTAGAAGCATTTCTGGAGTTGAAATCCACTTCGAGAAGTGTTACCATGCACACCCTAAGATTTCTGGCCTTGATTTTGCTCACTATTGCAAAGGACAAATATGCATAACGTAGGGCAAAGTTTGTCTGCCTAATTTGATGCCCACTATCCCGAAAATTACATACAGAAAGTAGATACAGATTTAGACAGGAATTAATTTGTGCTATTCCAATTGTGTCACCGAATGAATGTAAGTTACTTGAGCTCCGGGTAAATGTTGTTTTTTAGCAAGTGAGCTCTACTTAACAGACGACTCACTGAAAGACATGGGAATTGTGACCCAGACCCTGATAGTGAGCGGAGGAGGAGGGATTGCAGAGGAGGCTATGCCTCTAGCCTGAACGTGCGTAGGCGAGGCTAAGCTCATGTCTCTTGTCCTACATCGTCGATAGGAGATTCCTGGGCTAGTTGATCAGGCTTGGGATTCTCTACTCTGTGTAAGTATTTTAAAGCTATGAGGGCGAGTGAGCTCAAAGCGGATAATATTACGCAGTAATTGTTGTTATTTGTTTGAAAAACAAATCAAAATAATGCATTTTTTGTATCCCACATAGGATAGAAAGGAGAGAGAAAGTCTATTTATTAATTAGAAAGCTGATAGAACCTTTTAGAAAAAGAAATGGGCAAGTGGGATAGACCCCACCATACCCGCGTGCGGGTGCGCATGTGATTGCGTAATTCTAAATTTTTTTATTATTATTTGGAAATAAAATATTTTATAATTATATTTTATTTATTTTTTAAATTGTGACTGTTCGGACACGAACAGTTGTGTCCGAACAGCAATTGTCACTTACGAACAGTTGTGTCCGAATGACTGTTATCACCCCGAACGGTCATGTCAGAATTGCAATTTTTCGACATGAATTGGTGCGATGTTTCGGACATGAATTGGTGCGATGTTCTGAACACAAACTGGTGCGATGTTTTGAACATGAACAGATGTGTTCGTACATGAACAGTTTAGACACCAAAATGTGTGTTTATTAGTCTATATAATAGACAATTCTGTTCAGTTTTCAGAATCAACTTTCATTCTACGTTTTCCTTCAAAAGAGAGACAGCCATTATTTCATTGTTTCGCAGAGAGTTTTAGGAGAATTACTGGAATTGCTATCCAGTATTCTCGCAGTGACTTTGTTGTATCCTGAAGGGAATTTGCCAGAAACCTATAGCAACTTCGTGGGGGCAAATTGATCCTAAAAGAAAGTGATTACACGCCTCAAAGTCCGATTACATTGTTACTTCTTTTTCATATTTTCCAACAATTTTTAGGATCAAATTTTGTGCAACAATGGAGTCGGAAACCATCAAAGTGATGAATCAGAATATGGTCCAGTTGGATCGGTTCGATGGCAACAACTTCTTGCGTTGGAAGGACAAAGTGATGTTTCTACTTACAGCTTTGATGATATCTTACATTCTGGACCCGTGTCTGACGCCTATTGAAGATCCTGTTCCCATCGCTGAAGGAGAAGAACCAAATGTCGAAGAGATTGAGAGGGTGAATAAGGCAAAGAAGAAACGTGAAGAAGATGAACTACTCTGTCGTGGACACATTCTGAATACGTTGTCCGATCGTCTGTATGACTTGTTCACGGAAATGAAATCTGCTCGGGAAATTTGGGATGCACTGGAGTTCAAATACAAAGCAGAGGAACAAGGTACGAACAAATATCTGATTGTGAAGTATTTTTACTTCAAATTTATCGATACTAAACCCCTTATGGAGCAAGTTCATGAACTACAAGTTCTAGTGAACAAAATCCGTGCTCTAAAAATCGACATTCCAGAAGCATTTCAAGTTGGAGCAATTATTGCCAAATTACCTTCAAGTTGGAAGGATTATGGGAAAAGGCTGATGCACAAGAATGAAGACATTACTTTGGTTCAACTCCAGAAACATCTTCGCATTGAGGAAGAGTCACGCTTGCGTGAAAATTCTGGATTATATGGAACTAAAGTGAATGTCCTGTCGGGTAATGAATTTCAGTCTAAAAATAACCTGAACTTGAAACGCAAGAGGGAGCAGAACTTTAAGAAGGCACAAAAGAAAAAGAAAGGAGGCTGTTTTGTTTGCGGCAAAGAGGGACATTTTGCAAGGGACTGTAGGCACCGCAAGAACAACACTTCTAAGGAGAAGAATACACCAATGCCAATTGAGAAGGCAAATACCAATGCTGTTCAAGAGAACTATGTGGCAATGGTTACTCATAAATTTTCAAACTTGGAAATCTCCGCAAGAGTTGATGGTATTGTGGCCACGATTACTGAAATTAATGCTATTTCTGTTCAATCGGGTTGGTGGTTGGATTCTGGTTCAACAGTCCACGTGTGCAAGGATAAGTCTATGATCAAGAACTTTCAAGAGATTGTTGATATTAACTATCGAGAGGTCCAAATGGCTAACAGCAGTTTTGCAAAAATAGAAGGACAAGGCTCCGTGGAGTTAGACTTCACTTATGGGAAGAAAGTTACCCTTCTGAATGTCTTGAATGTACCCGAGATTAGGAAGAATTTAATTTCTGTTGACTTGCTATGTAAAAGGGGATTTCGGGTATTGTTTGAATCCGACAAGGTTATCCTGTCGAAGAATGGAATATTTGTGGGAAAGGGTTATGCCAATGAAGGCATGTATCAACTGAGTATCAATAATAAGATTGAATCTTCTGTTTATACCGTTGACTCTTCTTGTTTATGGCATAGTAGATTGGCGCATTTAAATTTTCGATATTTAAAAAATATGAAAAAATTAGATTTGAATCATTGATCAATTTTAATGTAGAATTAGAAAAATGTGAAATTTGTGCTAAGTCTAAATTAACTAAGAGGCCTTTTCCGAGTACAAATAGAAATTCGAATTTGTTAGATTTGGTGCATAACGATATATGTGAATTCAATGAAATGTTAACTCGTGGTGGTAAAAGGTATTTTATTACCTTTGTGGATGATTACAGTAGGTATTTGTACGTTTATCTCCTAAGATTGAAAGATAAAGCGTTTACCATGTTTAAGAAATATAAGGCTGAAGTAGAAAATCAATTGAAAAAGAAAATTAAAGTTCTACGTTCAGATAGAGGTGGTGAATATTTCTTAAATGAATTCTCATCATTTTGTGAAGAACATGGTATTATTCATCAAACTTCAGCACCGTACACTCCCCAACAAAATGGTTTGGCTGAAAGAAAAAATAGATCTCTTGGAGAAATGATTAATTGTATGCTTTCTAATTCAAAGTTACCAATTAATTTATGGGGTGAAGCATTACTTACTGCATGTCATATTCATAACAGAATACCATCCAAAAAGACTAATATAAGTCCATATGAATTGTGGAGAGGTAGAAAGCCAAACTTATCATATTTTAAAGTGTGGGGGTGTTTGGCTTATTATAGAGTACCAGACCCTAAGAGAGCAAAGCTTGGTCCTAGAGCAATCAGAAGTGTTTTCCTTGGATATGCTGAAAATAGTAAAGCTTATAGATTTCTTGATTTAGAATCAAATGTCATAGTGGAATCAAGAGATGTTGAATTTTTTGAGAATAAGTATTCTACAGATTTTGAAATTATTGATAATAATAATTCAAGACCTATAGAAATACAAGTAGATTCTCATGAAAAGGAAACAAAGGATTTGAAAATTATGACTGCACCAAGAAGAAGCACTAGAGCGAGAAAATATTAAGATTTAGGTCCTGATTTTATTACTTATGTTTTTCTCGTTGAAGGAGACAGAGATAATAATGTGGTAAATAAATATCCTTTAGTATTAAATTTAGAAGACGATCCTAAATGTTTTAGTGATGCTATGTCTTCTAGAGATGCTTCTTTTTGGAAAGAAGCTATAAATGATGAAATAGACTCAATTATGTCCAATAATACTTTGGTATTAGCAGATTTACCAGAAGGATCTAAATCTATTGGGTGTAAATGGATTTTCAGGAGAAAATATAACTCTGATGGTACTGTCTAAACTTTTAAGGCTAGGTTAGTGGCCAAAGGATATAGACAAAAAGAAGGAATAGATTATTTTGATACTTATGCCCCTGTAGCACGTATAACATCTATTCGAAATCTTTTTGCTCTCGCATCTTTTTACGATCTTTGTGTTCATCAAATGGATGTTAAAACTGCTTTCTTAAATGGAGATTTAAATGAGAAAATTTACATGGAGCAACCAGAAGGTTTTGTTCTTCCTGGAAATGAGAAGAAAGTATGTAAATTGATTAAATCTCTTTATGGGCTTACGCAAGCACCTAAGCAGTGGCATGAGAAATTTGATTCAGTCATATTGTCCAATGGTTTCAAGCATAATAGTGCTGATAAATGTATTTATTCTAAATTCACTAAAGACTAGGCAAAAATATTACACCGAACGGGTCACTTTTATTTACAAAACTGAACCTAATGCGTTCCATGATCTGTCTTGATGTGTCTCACGATCTGTTCATGTGACAAGTCAGATAGAGGAAAACTTCTTCTTCACAAGAAATCCAAAGACCGCCCATCGAACGATCGAACCCAAACTCTTCTTCAGCTCGACTTAGCATGTTTTGAAATGAAGGCTGCGTTAAATGAGAGATTGGAACTCCATGTCTCCGCGTCTGTGATCCTCCAACATGGACTGCAAAGTAGACCTTGGGTACACCCATGGCCATTAGAACTGCCTGCTTTTCAGTGAATAGAGATCCTCGAAGAATCTGCTTTGCGAGAGCAACAACGGGCAACTGAATTCCCGTGACCATATTTCTTTGCGAACTTTTAGAGAAGAGATAACAAGATTGACTCTTAACTGTATTGCTGTCTCTCTGATAGGAGAAAGTGAATTGTTCAATTCTATGTTGCTGTTGAACTCGTCGACAAGTCCTACTTATATAGATGAGCAGTAGGTGGAACTTAATGTGCCATGTCGAATATGTGGACGAACAATCATCTAACATGCATGGCCCAAATAAGAAACATAACCTTTCCCCTTGAGAGGTCCCATGGTATTGTTTTCGATCTAATGAACTAATGATGTCCATTTCAAGAATGAAACTGAACAAACAATTCCCCATTTCAGAACATTTAATAGAGGTCCTGATAATTTCCTAGAGAGAGTGGCGGTATGAGAGTCCTTTGTTAAAATTGGGCGGAACGACGGCGTACTACATGTACCAACTAACATGTTTGAGACACTAGCCAACTGTTGGATCTTATCGAAATGCTGTCCATTTGCCAAAATTTGCATCCTAGTTGCACAATTTGCTGTACTTCGCCCACCAATCATTCAATTGGTGCATACGAAAACATGTATTGGATTAGACAAAAAAAATTAAAATGTTGGGGAAAAAAACTGGAAATTACATAGATTCAGTCCTAAAAAAGTGAAAAATCGAAAGGGTAGGAATAACATTTTGCCTCCAAGTTTGTCGTGTCGCGGACTTGTAATCTGCTGATTCTATGGAAAATATTACAACAGCCGTCCAGCTGGTTCCTAGCCTATATGAAGTTAATAGTGGCAAAAATGAAAGTAACAGCTAAATCTTGATGCAACAGCCCTGTAAACTGTGTGAGGGAACAATTTCAATGGAGATTCGGATTCCATTTTGCAATCTATTCTTCGTAGATCTAATTGACCTTTTGGTCTCGATTCCTTGTCATACAACAATTCTTGTTTAGGGCGTGATGAGAAATACAGTAATTACCACAACTCTGGACGGTGGCATAAAAAGCTAAGTCTTGCAAGCTATTTTTCTTGGAACCATCGTGAGTTCACAAAAAACAAGAGTGCTTTTAGCACAAGCTGATCACACGAAAGATCAATCCGTAATAAGGTAGAAAACCAGAGATTGAACTTCTTTGTTTTCAGCAAAAAGTGATTGCAAAAAGGACGAATCGATCGCTAGGACAACCAGCAATTACAGAGATTTAGTTGTACATCTGTCTATCTCCTTAAACTGGTACTCCCCAAAGAGGGGAAAAGATCAACACCAGTTGTAAAATACAAAATTGTTTCAAGTGTATACACTAATCTATCTAGGAGTTCTCTAGTCAGGATTGATCATCCATCTATGAGGTTGAGGAAAAGTTCTTCATCACACGGAATCATGAGGCCTCCCATTGGATGATTGAAGCCGAACTCCTCCTCAGCTTGACTCAGCAGGTCCTGGAACGAAGGCCGAGATAAGTATGACAGAGGAACAACGAATCTCTTCTGGTTTTCTCCTACATAAACTGGGAAATGCCCCTTTGGGATGTCTAAGGGCGCTGAATTCACTTCTTTGCGACCAGATAGAGACCGCCGCAACTTTTTTCCTGGCAAACGGAGCCCCATGATCATGTGTGTGAAATCTTTCAAGCGGAAAGATTATGAGGAAGATGCTATGCCGCTTCCTGGAAGGAAATAGGAAGAAATGTGAATCCTGATGTGGTTGCAGAAGCAATGGCTTGGTAATGTATATATAGGGTGAGTGGATGACAAGGGAGTTTATTTGCTAAGCTGAATGGGTGATGAGAGGTTTCAGCATATAGGGCCAAATGCGAGACATGATTGCCTGGAGTTCACATGACAATGTCTGCCAAACCTCATGAAAGTTTAGAACTAATTATTGGAGCAAACATCATGCCCCACATCCCCTGAAGATAGAATCCTCACGGATCCTACTCAAATTCTGAAAATATTGTGTGATGTGAACAGACTTGGTTAGTTTGAGAGGGCTCCTAACAAACCATTTGCATCAGGAATAATGACAACCCTCCGACATTGGGGCCTAGGGATTGGGATGCTTATCCGCGAATATTGGCCACTAAAAGAAAGATAGAAATCATGGCCTCGGGCACTGCTTTAGAAATACCGTGGGCTTCAGATGGATGTAATCATAAAATTAGCCGTTAATCATATTTGTCTATTATCCATATTGATTTGCTTAAGAACGTATGGATTTATGAACTAACTTTTCGTTATTTTGGTCAGAAAAATGACAAGATATGACGAATGGGAGTTGCTCATGCTCATTGCAGCAACATGACAAACTCTGTTAGTATAAACAGAAGACTTTAGCATATACCAAGTCATGAAATTATCACTAATTAGCATAGATGGAAAAATCAGATTAAATGGTTGCTGCAAGTATGTTGCGGAAATAAGTGAGAAAAAAGATTGCGACCAGCAGGTAGAGATGCTGACATAAGACTTGGCATATGCTGGGGTCTGCAAATGGAGGCATTCAACAATACAAAACAATCCCTTCCTGTGTCTAGGTCTTTATTTCTTGGTGCATCATTTCATCAATTTGCAAGTTGACAGACATAACCATGAAGCTCATGTGAAGTGTTCCCCACCTCTGGTTATTTTCTGCAGATGGATATTTGAACAACCGCCGGCATGCATCTAAATAGAAAAGACGATAGTTCGGCAAGCATTAATTATCTAAGCTCCTTTATGTGATGTAGCTTACTTTAAGAAGATAATAAAAAGACCATGTTCGAGATATACTGTAATAGCAGAGCTGACATTTTCATTTTTATTTAATGGGAATAGAAAAATAGACTTAATGTAGCTATATCAATATTGAAAACAATCTGTATTGAAAATTTTACATAATTTGTTTCCTACTCTTTTGAGCCTCAATTTTATATTCGTGTGATGTAGCATCAGTTTCCTCTTCAGATGGCGTTTTTAGTTTTTACGTCTTTGTGATGGATCCGCTGCATACATTCATGGATCCTCAAGGTGAATTGTCGAGGAACATGACCACCATAGCACGCAAATCAATGATCAAATGAAGATGATTGCGAGCATAATATTCGCTTTGAAGACCAAAAACTTCACATCTATTTGAGCAAATTTCAATCTACACATTTCTCAGGTCAAAATGATCCTTGTCAGTGATGTTAGACAGGCAATCATGTCCTTCAAGAAGGGATTCTACCCTAAACAATCAGCCTACAAGCCGCAAGTGAGATCGACAAAGATTTCTTCTCTGCAGGGGATTGTGAGGCCACCCATAGGATGATTGAATCCAAACTCCTCTTCAGCCTGACCTAGCAACTCTTGGAAGGAAGGACGATTGAGGTAAGAAACCGGTACCACGAATCTCTTCTGCTTGTCTCCAACATAAACAGCCAAGTACCCTTTAGGAACATCAGCATTTTCTGTTGATGAAAGAATACGGCGAAGCATGTTCTTAGCAGAAACCATCTTGGGGAAGCGAATGGCCATCAGTCTTCAAATTATATTCAAGAAAGTTGTGTTCTATTTTCTTGCAAGGGATGGGAACGAGAGTAAGAAAAATGGAAGCTTTGAGAGCAAGGTCTGAAATTCTGCGTTGGTGGTAAACTTGGTTGTGTGTGCATTTATATATAGATAAGTCGATGATTGGATCACTGTTGTGGCTGACTGGAATGAATGATGAGCGGAGGTATCAGCATTCAGGGCCAAGCTAGAGGGACAAGGACCATGAGAGATCACATGGTGGTGTCAATCTGCCAAACCATCAGTGAGATAATGAGAGCAAGCACCAGCAGAAACATAGTGCCCCCACCTCTTCCGAGAGAGGTTTGTACAGAGGTCCTACTAGAATTATGAGGACAATCAGGAAATATGAAAGCTTCAGGTGGCTCAAGAAAGTCCCATAAATATATGTTGGAATTCATTGACTTGCTGGAGACATCCATCAAATTTTCCACATGTGGGGTGTATTTGATAATTAAATATACTTCTGGTATTGATTGAGACTTTCATTTTTTGTTAGAGGGCACTCCATGTCCTACCACATCCGGCATAAGAAACCGGTGCAAGCGACCACCAGAAAGATAAGAAGGGTTGTTAGAGGGCACTCCATGTCCTACCACATCCGGCACAAGAAACCTGTTCAAGAGACCACCAAAAAGACAAGAAGGGTGTATACAAGGAAGTAGAAGAAGAATTGCTTGGTTTGTGGCCAGTGCCTCCAAAATCATTGACTTATTTATTGAAGAAGCCACATTTACTGGGAAGACCAGAATTTTGGAATACACGTGCATGTGCAGATCCAGTGTTTGAACTTACTCTAGTGTCATTTAGGGATGGGATTCCAAAGAAAGAGGTGGAGAAAAACCATCAGTTGGAGCACCCAAAGAGCTTGGGAAATGCCTTTTCTGAGCTGCCTTTAGAAAAAGGCTCTCATCAGTCAGCTTGGCCCCTTTCAGCCTTGCCTCCTATGTTGAGAATATGTCCTGTTCAGTTCAAGGCCAGAAATTGGAACACATTGATTCCGATCGTTCCCACATAAACCCGAGGTCGCGCTCATGAATCACGCATAACTGAGATTGAAACATTTGTAAACCAATTTTATCTAATACTTAAAACTAGAAGACCGGTAAAGCAGTTTGGTATTTGATATCATTTCTTTCTTTCTTTCCATACTCTAATTGTATCAATGTTTTGTCATTTGTGCGTGACTTAGAGGTTGTCCTCTTCTAAATGCAGAAGTAGATCCACATTCGCCTAAAATGAAGCTGGCTGGAGGATGAGTTAAAGATTAGACGGTGAAGGTTACTAGAAGTATCACATGATTGTCGAGAAATCTTCCGTTGGACCAGAATTTGGCACAACAGAATTCTGCTCAGCTGTGCCGGGACAATAATTACACTTGAGAATATGACGGAATCGTTGAAGTAAATATTAAATCATGCCTTCATCTAACTTTTAAAATAGTTGGCAGTAGTTCCACAAATCTCACATGGTATCAGAGGAAGAGATCCTGTCCTGTGTTCAAATCTTTCCCTTTATCTAACAGGATAAACTTTTACAATAGTCGACAGTGGTCTCATGGGAATAGCCAGGAAAAAAGCATGTTTTTATGACCGATCAAGAAACACAAGAGGCTGAAGATCTGTTCCTTTCTCTTCACAAGCCAATGGAAAACCAGCTACAGATTCGATAGTGCAGGTCGAGTAATCAATCTTGATGTAAATGTGAGGCCAACTGACACATGGATCCGGAACATCTCTAGGATTTCTGACCATGTTTTTGCTCACTATTGCAGAGAGCATATATGCATAATGTAGGGCAAAGTTTGTCTGCCTAATTTGGTGCCCACCTTCTCCGGAATTACATACAGAAAGTAGATACAGATTTAGACAGGAATTAATTTTTGCTATTCCAATTGTGTGGCCGAATGAATATAAGTTACTTGAGCTCCTGGTAAATGTTATTTTTTAGCAAGTGGGCTCTCTTTAATAGACACTCACTGAAAGACATGGGAACTGTGACCCAGACCTTGGCAGAGGGCGCAGGAGGAGGGATGGTAGGGGAGGCTGTGCCACTAGCTTGAATGTGCACGGGCGAGGCTAAACACATGTCTCTTGTCCTACATCGCCGAGGGGGAGTCCTGGGCTAGATGATAAGTCTTGGGATTCTCCACTCTGTGTAACGTGTTTTAAAGCCATGAAGGCTAGTGAGGTCAAAGCAGACAATATTACACAATAGTAGCCCATGGTTCTTTACAGGACCTGCTCCAGAGGAGTGGCGATACTTTCCGGATGACATTTTTTGCACCGTCCCCACAGAGTAGATAAATGCTATTCGCATTGGGTACCCTTGAAGGCAGTCAATAAAGGGCCAGCAATGTAAGTCAAGGGCAAATTGTCATGTTGGCTGATATTTTGTTTGCATGACCCAATGAATGAATGTCAATGGATCTGCTCCATAAGACCCGAAAAATAATTCACATTCTAGTGAATCGAAAATTTTATGAGCATTTGGAGTAAAATTATTCAACATTTTCCCAGAAAAATTATTCAACAAACAGAGAAATTTTGTCAGGCAACTTTTCTCAAGAGGAAAAAAAGAAAAGACAGATTGATGTCATCTCAGCTTGCGCCGAGGGACCGACCTTTTTGCGTACGAAAAAAAAAATTTATTCCCTTAAAATGCATAAGTTAGTATGCGGTGGAACATGGACAAAAGATTGATCACTATTTGCTGTCCGTAAACGTAAGCATCACAGGAGGACAGAAGCCAACAGATTGTCGGAGTTTAGGATGTGCGAAGAGCTTCAATCGCATCATCTTTTTCAGTAGGAATCCGGACACCGAGTAGGCGCCTTTTTTGCTCCTTCCTCAGGCAAGACAACTTAATCAATATTGTAACAAATGCGGACCCCCATTGTGAACCATTTGCTCTTCTGCTATAAGATAGGAGTTTCTTGTCTAAACTGTATATTTTACGTTCATCACATAATACACATATTATCTTCTTGATTTATAAAAGTGGATGAAGCTACTCAGATCTAAAAGATGCCGTAAAATATGGTGGAACATACTTAAAGAAGCTGATGCTGCTCATCCTAAGTGATGATCATGGACAATATACTGTACATTTCAACATTTTCTTTTCTCCAAACTTATGGTAGGCAAAAATATTGCACCGAACGGGTCACTTTTATTTACAAAACTGAACCTAATGTGTTCCATGATCTGTCTTGATGTGTCTCACGATCTGTTCATGTGACAAGTCAGATAGAGGAAAACTTCTTCTTCACAAGGAATCCAAAGACCGCCCATCGGATGATCGAACCCAAACTCTTCTTCAGCTCGACTTAGCATGTTTTGAAATGAAGGCTGCGTTAAATGAGAGATTGGAACTCCATGTCTCCGCTTCTGTGATCCTCCAACATGGACTGAAAAGTAGACCTTGGGCACACCCATGGTCATTAGAATTGCCTTCTTTTCAGTGAATAGAGATCCTCGAAGAATCTGCTTAGCGAGAGCGACAACGGGCAACTGGATTCCCGTGACCGTATTTCTTTGTGAACTTTTAGAGAAGAGATAACAAGATTGACTCTTAACTGTATTGCTGCCTCTCTGATAGGAGAAAGTGAATTGTTCAGTTCTATGTTGCTGTAGAACTCGTCGACAAGTCCCACTTATATAGATGAGCAGTAGGTGGAACTTAATGTGCCATGCCGAATATGTGGACGAACAGTCGTCTAACATGCATGGCCCAAATAAGAAACATGACCTTTCCACTTGAGACTTGAGAGGTCCCATGGTATTGTTTTCCATCTAATGAACTAATGATGTCCATTTCAGGAATGAAACTGAACAAACAATTCCCCATTTCCGGTCGCCAAAAAAAAAAAAAACAATTCCCCATTTCAGAACATTTAATAGAGGTCCTGATAATTTCCTAGAGAGAGTGGCGGTATGAGAGTCCTTTGTTAAAATTGGGCGGAACGACGGCGTACTACTTGTACCAACTAACATGTTTGAGACATTAGCCAACTGTTGGATCTTATCTAAATGCTGTCCATTTGCCAAAATTTGCATCCTAGTTGCGCAATTTGCTGTACTTCGCCCACCAATCATTCAATTGGTGCATACGAAAACATGTACTGGATTAGACAAAAAAATTAAAATGTTGGGGAAAAAAACTGGAAATTACATAGATTCAGTCCTAAAAAAGTGAAAAATCGAGAGGGTAGGAATAACATTTTGCCTCCAAGTTTGTCGTGTCGCGGACTTGTAATCAACTGATTCTATGGAAAATATTACAACAGCCGTCCAGCTGGTTCCTAGCCTATATGAAGTTAATAGTGGCAAAAATGAAAGTAACAGCTAAATCTTGATGCAACAGCCCTGTAAACTGTGTGAGGGAACAATTTCAATGGAGATTCGAATTTCATTTTGCAATCTATTCTTCGTAGATCTAATTGACCTTTTGGTCTCGATTCCTTGTCATACAACAATTCTTGTTTAGGGCGTGATGAGAAATACAGTAATTACCACAACTCTGGACAGTAGCATAAAAAGCTAAGTCTTGCAAGCTATTTTTCTTGGAACCATCGTGAGTTCACAAAAAACAAGAGTGCTTTTAGCACAAGCTGATCACACGAAAGATCAATCCGTAATAAGGTAGAAAACCAGAGATTGAACTTCTTTGTTTTCAGCAAAAAGTGATTGCAAAAAGGACGAATCGATCGCTAGGACAACCAGCAATTACAGAGATTTAGTTGTACATCTGTCTATCTCCTTAAACTGGTACTCCCTAAAGAGGGGAAAAGATCAACACCAGTTGTAAAATGCAAAATTGTGTCAAGTGTATACACTAATCTATCTAGGAGTTCTCTAGTCAGGATTGATCATCCATCTATGAGGTTGAGGAAAAGTTCTTCATCGCACGGAATCGTGAGGCCTCCCGTTGGATGATTGAAGCCGAACTCCTCCTCAGCTTGACTCAGCAGGTCCTGGAACGAAGGCCGAGATAAGTATGACAGAGGAACAACGAATCTCTTCTGGTTTTCTCCTACATAAACTGGGAAATGCCCCTTTGGGATGTCTAAGGGCGCTGAATTCACTTCTTTACGACCAGATAGAGACCGCCGCAACTTTTTTCCTGGAAAACGGAGCCCCATGATCATGTGTGTGAAATCTTTCAAGCGGGAAAGACTATGAGGAAGATGCTATGCCGCTTCCAGGAAGGAAATAGGAAGAAATGTGAATCCTGATATGGTTGCAGAAGCAATGGCTTGGTAATGTATATATAGGGTGAGTGGATGACAAGTGGGTTTATTTGCTAAGCTGAATGGGTGAGGAGAGGTTTCAGAATATAGGGCCAAATGCGAGACATGATTGCCTGGAGTTCACATGTTAATGTCTGCCAATCCTCATGAACGTTTAGCGCTAATTGTTGGAGCAAACATCATGCCCCACATCCCCTGAAGAAAGAATCCTCACGGATCCTACTCAAATTCTGAAAAGATTGTGGCTGATGTGAACAGACTTGGTAGTTTGAGAGGGGGCTCCTAACAAACCATTTGCATCAGGAATAATGACAACCCTCCGACATTGGGGCCTAGGGATTGGGATGCTTATCCACGAATATTGGCCACTAAAAGAATGATAGAAATCATGGCCTCGGGCATTGCTTTAGAAATGTTAGGATCAGCACACAATCTCAATAAAGTAAAAGACGAGAGAAAGAGAAATCGAGACATGAGATTTATTCTGGTTCATCATTAAACTAGGGCTACGTCCAACAGAGGATTCCACTATGTCAGCACCTCACACCTCTCGTTACATCACTCAATTACAAGCGAACAAGAGTATATATATCAGTAGCTATTCATGAGTTCAAGCCCAAACAACTAATGAGGATTTATGGGCTTAAATCATAAAAGCTCTCTGGTGTCCAGGGGGTGCTGCCCCCTTGAAACCCCGGCCGGAGCGGCTCCCCCGGACCCCCGCCCTCTCAGCATGGAGCGGGACCCACGTGCTTTCCTGTCGCAGGGGAATATGAACCACACCCCCAACAAGAAATACCGTGGGCTTCAGATGGATGATAATCATAAAATTAGCCGGTAATCATATTTGTCTATTATCCATATTGAAGCCTTGGGGCCTAATGGGGTCCCTATTGAACTGTGGAGAAGTTTAGGGATTGTGGCAGTAAGTTGGTTGACTAATCTTTTTAACAAGATTTTATATACTAACAAAATGCATGATGGATGGAGGAAGAGTCTGTTTGTGCCTATCTACAAGAACAAGGGGGATATACAAATTGTTCTAATTATAGAGGCATTAAACTTATGATCCATACAATGAAGTTGTGGGAAAGAGTTATTGAGCATCATTTGAGAATAGAGACCAAGGTTACTGCAAATCAATTTGGATTTATGCCGGGAAGATCTACCATGGAGACTATATTCTTGATACGACAGTTGATGGAGAGATATCGAGAAAAGAAGAAAGATATACATGTGGTTTTTATTGATCTCGAGAAGGCGTATGATAGGGTGCCTAGAAATGCTCTGTGGTGGGTTTTGGAGAAGAAAAATGTACCTTCAAAGTATGTAGAGGCAATCGAGGATATGTATAATGGTGCTACTACATGTGTGAAGGCTTGTAATGGCACATCGAGTTATTTTCCAATCACAGTAGGCTTACATCAAGGCTCTGCTTTGAGTCCTTATCTTTTTGCCCTAGTTATGGATGAGCTAATAAAAGATATCCAAGATGAGTTGCCATGGTGTATGCTTTTTCCAGATGATATTGTGCTTATTGATGAGACCATGGCTGGGGTTGATGCTAAATTAGAATTATGGAGAAGTACATTGGAGGCCTAGGGATTTACGTTAAATCAAAATAAGACCGAAAACATGAAGTGTGAGTTTGCCACGGCGAGAGGAGGAGGTCAAGAATCGGTGAATATACTTGGACATGAGGTGTCCAAGAAAGATGCTTTTAGATATCTAGGATCAATATTGCAAAATGGATGAGAGATTGATGAGGATGTAAGCCATAGAATCAGAACATGTTGGATGAAATGGCGCAGTGCATCAGGTTTTTTGTGTGATCGCAAAATCCCTCTTAAGCTAAAAGGAAAATTTTATAGAACAGCAGTAAGACCCGCAATGCTATACGGAGCTGAATGTTGGCCAGCACATACACAACATGAGCATAAGATGGGAGTTTGCAGAGATGTGGATGTTAAGGTGGATGTGTAGGCGTACAAGGATGGATAAGATAAGAAATGAAGATATTCGACAGAAAGTTGGAGTAGAACCAGTGGCAGAAAAGATGAGAGAACATAGACTGAGATGGTTTGGGCATGTTCTTCGAAGACCTCTAGATGCTCCAATAAGAACAGAAGTTTGTTACCGGGAGCATGACATGAAGAAAGGAAGAGGTCGATCGAAACTAACTTGGGGGAAAGTAGTAAAACAAGATTTAAGGATGTGGGAAATAGATTGGTGTATGGTGTGTTCTAGGACGAAGTGGAGGGAAACTATTAGTATTAGAGAGGGGTAGATTTCTTATGTTCCAGACGGACCGTTTTAGTCCTTAGTCCATTTTCCCTATTTTTATTTTTGTTTTTATTCTTTTTTCTTCAATTGATCTTTGCTTTTTATTTTGTCATATTCTATTTTATTCTATTTTTCTTTTTTGGGTTCATCGACCGCCGACCCCAACTAATTTGGGATAAATGTGTTGTTGATGTTGTTGATCCATATTGATTTGCTTAAGAACGTATTGGTTTATGAACTACCTTGTCGTTATTTCGGTCAGAAAAATGACAAGATATGAAGAATGGGAGTTGCTCATGCTCATTGCAGCAACATGACACAAACTCTGTTAGTATAAACGGAAGACTTTAGCATATACCAAGTCATGAAATTATCACTAATTAGCATATGGAAAAATTAGATTAAATAGTTGATGCAAGTATGCTGCGGAAATAGGTGAGAAACAAGATTGCGACCGGCAGTTAGAGATGCTGAAATAAGACTTGGCATGTGCTGGGGTCTGCAAATGGAGGCATTCAACAATACAAACAATCACTTCCTGTGTCTAGGTCTTTATTTCTTGATGAATCATTTCATCAATTTGCAAGTTGACAGACATAACAATGAAGCTACGTGAAGTGTTCCCCACCTCTGGTTATTTTGTTCAGATGGATATTTGAACAACCGACGGCAAGCATCTAAATAGAAAAGACGATATTTCGGCAAACATTAAGGGCCTGCATGGCAATGTTTCCGGTTTTTATTTCTGTTCCTCTGTTTCTGTTCCTAGATGATTTTTCGAGAATCAGAACGCGTTTGGTAACTGCTAAAATTTTTGTTCCGGGAACAGAAACGTATTTGGTAACTGCAAAAAATTTTCGTTCCCAATTTGCATTTAAATTAAATAATTATATAATCATATTTGATGACAAAGAAAAGATAAAATAATTAAATAATAGTGATTAAGAAAAAGAAACGAAAAAATAAAAAAAGAGTTGCAAAAAAGAAAGTTAATCTTTTTTAGATTTAAAAATACCATCTTGAAGAAGAAATTGAAATAAAAATATCAACTATCTTCGCGTATTTTTTTGACCACGAATCATATTTTTCTAATTTTTTTGGGAATTTTATAATTAAATAAATTAAAAAAATTAAAAAAAATATGAAAAATATTTTTAATTCAAAATTGGTTCCTAAGGCTAGGCCAATGCTTTCAAAGTTGATTTTGCAATTTTTACGATTTTTTGTTATTTTTAAATAAATTTTAAAAATAAATATAATTGTAATTATAATTATAAATCAGGTTTTAACAAGAACTGAAATATCGAGAAAAAATTCATAGAAGTATATCGTGGAAAATAGTGATCTGCAAAAGTGTTCCGGAACACAAAAATCAACTTTTTTTTTTGTTCTGAAAAGTGATCCAAAAGTGTTCCGGAACACAAAATCAGAATCATAATTATTTGTATTACCAAACAGTTTCTGTTCTCCTCTATATGATGTAGCATACTTTAAGAAGATAATAAAAAGACCATGTTCAAGATATACTGTAATAGTAAAAGCTGACATTTTGATTTTTATTTATTGGGAATAGAAAAATAGACTCGATATAGCTATATCAATATTGAAACCAATCTGTATCGAAAAATTTACATAATTTGTTTCCTATTCTGTTGGGCTCAGTTTTATATTCATGCGATGTAGCATCAGTTTCCTCTTCAAATGGCATTTTTAGTTTTCACGTCTTTATGATGGATCTGCTACATATATTCATGGATCCTCAAGGTGAATTGTCGAGGAACATGACCACCATAGCACGCAAATCAATGATCAAATGAAGATGATTGCGAACATTATATTTGTTAGATATATTGTATATATTAGGAGTAGGTTGTTTTGTGTATGTTTTGTATATTTACTTTATTGCCCTTCTTTGTATGTATATTTATATTGGCCTTGTGCCTAATTGTAGTGTGTGATTTTCCATTATTCAATTCTCAAATCTAACATGGTATCAGAGCTAGGGTTTTTCACTCTTTCCCCATAGGCGACATTCGTTTTGCGAGTTGGATTTTAGCGTCTTCTGCAACAATCCGTTTTGGTGCTCTGCGAGTTCTCGAGGTATTGCGACGTTCATGCTCGAGATCTTTTACCTTCTCTTTTGGTGCTTCTGCTGAGAAGGATTTTCGTGGATTTTTTCTTTTGGCATCGTCTGGATTTCGGTGATTTCAATTCTGTTCGGCGATTCGTGGAGGTTAAATTCTGTTTGGTGATTCGAGGATTTTCGTGGATCTTTTACTTGAGGATTTTCGTGTTTGGTGATTTGAGGTGCAAATTCTGTTCGGTGATTCACCAAATTGATCCCTCATTACCTGCTTTCTTCTCGAATTCGTCTCCTCGGGCCAATTCCACTTCTTCTCTGCTTTTTTCTCGAATTCGTCTCCTCAATTGCGGAGCTCGTGAATTATCTACGACAGAAGCATCCAAGGGGAATACCCATTATCTGCTCGTGAATTATCTACGACAAAAGCATCCAAGGTGTTCATTACTTGGTTGATTTGGTGGAGTACCCATTATCTCGGTTCTCGATTGCGGAGCTCGTGAATTATCTGCCGATCGTGGAGACTGGTCGGATACGAAGCGGACAACTCTGCTTAAAGCAGAGACGCGTTGAGGTGGTGGCGACAGAAGGTCTTCGGTGGTGCCGTGGCTGATTTCTGTTCTTTGACAAATTCAGTGGGTGTTATTTGATTGTCAGTTTTTGGATTTTGGCAATTTGATTATCAGTAGGTGTTGTCCGGCAATTGGATTTTTGGATTGCCGTTGGCGTCTACTGGAATAGTGGTCTTAGTGTTGGCTTCTTCTCTGCTGGGACAGTGTTTGCATCACGTTTTTACATGGACAGTGTTTGGACCTAATTTCAGTTCGGTGTCTCTTTCTTGCCGTTGCCGTTGCCTCCTCAAGTTATCAAAAATTGGACACTTTCTGCTGTTCGGGACTGCAACAGTGCAGTTTTGGCGATTTTCTTTGCTGATTTTCGGTGCGGATTATATTTGCGGCTCGACATTGAATACCTGTTATTTGGTGTTGCTTACGGCACCGATTAGCTGCTGCAAATTTGTTATTACTAACCGTCTAGGTGCGAGATCCCTTGGCCCATCGATTCTAGCTTGGAGTGTGTCGCGACCCGTCCGAAATCGGACACGGCTAATGGATTACCGATCGCGGCCCCCACTCTGAAATGTGGATCGCCGGCCTTAGATCGGCGCGGGCCCTCCCAGGCCCATACCAAATCGCGGCGGGAGTATATCTTTAAGGATTCGACGATAAGAGTCGATCGCTTTCGACCTTAGTGTGGTCGTGGTGACATGTGCAACTTGTGCATGCATTTGGAGTCGCCACCCGGTCTTTCTTGGAGGGTAGACCGGAAACCTTACTAACCGATTGTGAGAGATCGATCAGTTCTGCGGAACCAGAGATTTTGGGTTCGGGGACTTGGTTACGTCGGTGTCATTACCAACGCCCTTTCGGTACCTAACGCGAGTGATTTTCCTGACTAAGAGTTCATGCAGACACAATTTTGGGTGAGATAGGTTTGATTCAGGGTTTCATGCAGATTGGAAGACTGGTCCTATCAAATCACAGTCAATATAATGAAAGCGCAAGTCACGTGCATAAATAAATCATGTCAATGCACATCAATTTTAATCATTGGCTTCCTAGTATAGCCCTAAGGGCTTAGGGAAGATGTGATTTAGGGCTAGGGGTAAAACGGGAAGATTCGGGGACAATTAGCCTGAAGGGCAAAATTGTCATTTTTGGAAGGTTTGGATACCGAATTACCCAAAATATTCCATGGCCAGTTGATTGTGGCCATTTCCCATTTTTGAGAATTTTTTGGAATTTCTTGATTTTTCTTCAACTTTTGGAAGACGATTCGCCCAAAGGGCGAAATCGTCATTTTAAGAAGGGTCGGGGTTCAAAACACCCGGAATGAGCCTTGGCCAGTTGTTTGTGGCCATTTCCTATTTTTTGGGATTTTCCTGGATTTTTAGAATTTTTTTGGAAGACGGTTTGCCGGAAGGGCAAAACCGCCATTTCTGAAAAGATCGAGGGTCGAAAGACCCGAAACAGGTCGTGGCCAGTTGAATGTGACCATTTCCTATTTTCTGGAATTTTTTAGAATTTTTCTGAATTTTCCGAATTTTTTGAATTTTTTTATGAATTTTCTATTTTTTATTGATTTTTTGATTATTTTATTATTTTTTTATTATTTTCTGAATTTTTTAATATTTAAAAATATTTTCCGGGCCGGGTCAAACCCGGCCCGCGCCTCTCGGGCGCCCGACCCGACCCTAGGGGTCGAAACCGGCCTAAAACGACGCCGTTTTATATTTTTAAACATTTTTCCATTTTTTAACAATTTTTTTTGATTTTTTATCTATTTTATTTAATTATCCGAAAATTCCCCGGATCGGACGGTCCACGTCGTGCCACGTGGCTTCGTCTCGTGCGTCCGATCAAAGACTAGATCGGACGTCCCTCAGTGAGCCACGTGGCCACATCGTAGCCATTGGATCAAAAATCAATTATTTTCCTTTTTTATAAAAACCTTCGGATCAAACGCTCCACGTTGTGCCACGTGGCTACTCCTGGTGCGTCCGATCTTGGACAAGATCGGACGATCCACAGAAAGCCACTTGGCACATTCTCGGCCGTCGGATTGATTTGAATTAATTATCCGAAAATCATTTATTCTATTTTGCAAAATTCCAAGATCGCGACACGTGTCACGATCGTGGCCGTCCGTTTGTTTTATTTGAAAATAACCGGACCGGACCCCACCCGGCTGACGTGGCTGCTTACGTGGCACGCCACGTCGGCCGTTGACCGGCCGGAGGGTCGCCGGAGAAGACGATGAACAGTGAAAATTCCGGCGGGAATAGTAAAAATTCCGGCGAGGTCGCCGGAAAATGCCCAAAATTGACCAAAACTCAGAATTTTTTGGGGATTTTCGCACCACTAAACTCCATAACATTTCAACATTAGCATACAACAAAAAGGAGGGCCACGACCACGTCGGAAATGGCCGAACCGGACCTCCCCGGAACCGGCGCCGGCGAGAGAAAATTTGCAGAAATTTTTTCTATCAAAGCTCGATTCTAAACCATCAAAGAGCATCCAAGAGGGGTCTAGAACCTTACCTGAGCTCATTTCGAGCTTGTCGACCGCCGGAAGTTTCCCGTTGAGCTCTCGGTCCGCGAGGTGGACGGCGAAGCTCCGAACGTGGTTTCCGCGGCGGTTTAATGCAAAATGAATAGCAAGGCGAGCTTAGGAGGAGTTCTAGTGGAGACTCAAGGCAATATTCGTGCTAAATGAAGCTCGGGAAGACACGGCCGAGACAAAACCGAGTCGAGACATCCATCGGCATTTCATCGAACACATGGCGTGCGTAAAGAAAAAGGGAGATCCGGCGAGATACCGACCTGATTCGCGACCGTCGACGGCGACCGAAGCTCCCCTCAGGCTCCAAGAGGTGCCGGCAAGCTTGTCTTGCTCCGGCTTTGCTCGAAAATCCTCCCAAAAAATCTCTCTCTCTCTCTCTCTCGGCCAAGCCCCTTAAACCGAGAATCTCGCCGATTTTATGGCCGACCGGCAATTTTTTTATGCCCACGAGCCTCTGCCGGCGAGCAGGGAGCTCTGTCAATGTCCCCCACGCCCGTTTGCCTTTTGTTTCTCCCCAAAACGCGTCGCCCATGCCGCCCCTGTTTTTTTTTTCTCCCACGGCTTGCTGCACATTCTGTGCAAGCCTTGCAGACCCGGGTCGGGTCGGGTCGGGTCAGACCCGACCGGCCCGGTTCGGCCAAATCGCCAAATTGACCCCCTAAATGACCTCTTTTCATGAAATTGATGGCAAAATCGGATTCCTTGACATGTTTTCCATCAAATATGGGTATTTTCGTGAATCAATTTATTGAAATTCTGTGAAAACCCCAAATTGTCCCTAGGATCCGAAATTCAATTTCGCCAAATCGAAGGCCTAAACGATCGAATTAGCAAAAATTGAGCCCACCAATGGATTCAGCATGATGAAAACTGTTGGGTAGAGGTGTTTAATTTTAATGGGTGTGCCCGTGTGAAATTTAATTTCAAAAATTGTGAAACCGGGGACTAAATTGAAAGATTTTTATGCAATTAAGCCCTTTTGGTTAAAATTGATCAAATTGGAAGGCAAATTGACCCAATTGCATTTCAATACTTTAGAGTCCAATGTCATAGCTTATAAAAACCGAGAATTGAAAATTAAAAGACTCGAAAAGGATTTTTTAGGCCCGGTTCGGGATTAGGTTTGTGAAGGAACACAATGAACCAAGCCGAATTTCCCTAATAAAAAGTGAAAATATTAAAGAGAGAATTAAAATGAAATTTCTGAATATTTTTTGTAATTTTCTCACCACGGATGGTATTTTTCTGATTTTTTGGGTATTTTTATAATTAAATAAATTCCAAAAAATATTAAAAAATTCAAAAAATATTTTTTGTTCAAAATTGGTTCCTAAGGCTAGGCTAAGGCTCCCAAAGTTGATTTTTCAATTTTTTGACCTTTTTTGCTATTTTTAATTAATTTTAGAAATAAAAACTAAAATAAAAGATGGTCAAAAATCAGGTGTCAACAGCTGCCCCTCTTTGAGAGTGAGCTCGTCAGAGGTTGCTTTCAAAGACAAAATGACACCTGGATCTTAGCCGACTCGACTGGGGAAAAGAAATGCCATGACATCGGACCCTTAAGTCTTTTGATGAATGCTCAAATTAATCACCGGTTTACTCTTGCAATTTGAACATGGGCCGGAGTGAGAGAGGCTTACCTGAAGCTCACCTGTCAGATGCTGCCGGTTGCGACGACTTTCAAGAAGATACCTAGGGTTTGTCAGGACACCCTAGGAAAATTAAGCTCTGACCTGTATGGTAGGTCATACCATTAGTTGACCCTTATGACGGTTTCTACCATTGGTTGACCCTTATGGCGGTTTCTACCATTGAATTTAGTTTTGACCCTTATGGCGGTATCTACCTTGAGTTGACCCTTCAGGCGGTATCTACCTTCAGTTGACCCTTCAGGCGGTATCTACCTTCATTTTCAGTTGACCCTTCAGGCGGTATCTACCTTCATTTTCAGTTGACCCTTCAGGCGGTATCTACCTTCAGTTGACCCTTCAGGCGGTATCTACCTTCAGTTGACCCTTCAGGCGGTATCTACCTTCAGTTTAGACTCCAGACTGATAGGAATCTAAGGATGACGCGTCCGTTTTGTAGGGTTTGTCGGAGACTCGATCGTTCTGTAGATCGGTCTTGGAAAAGGTTTGCCTACTAAAAGGCTCCGCCTATGATTGAAATATCCCTTCTTGTCGGGACTAGTCGAAGACTCGATCGTTCTGTAGATCGGTCTTGGAAAAGGTTTGCCTACTAAAAGGCTTTGCCTAAAGATTGACATATCCCTTCTTGTCGGGACTAGTCGAAGACTCGATCGTTCCGTAGATCGGTCTTGGAAAAGGTTTGCCTACTAAAAGGCTTTGCCTAAAGATTGACATATCCCTTCTTGTCGGGACTAGTCGAGGACTCGATCGTTCTGTAGATCGGTCTTGGGAAAGGGTTTGCCTATTAAAAGGCTGCACCTAAGGAATGACATATCCCGTCTTGTAGGGATTTTGGGTGGAATAAATGTCTCTTCCGCGGCTACCGGCTGCAATCCGTTCCGAAGGGTGAGAGCTTCGAGGCACGGCTATCCGGCGCGTACTTCGCGAAAAAGGCGGTCACCGTATCTCTAGGCGGCAAGTCGCGAGCGTTATGGGCTCCGATCTCGAACTGTGCTTTGAGACACCTCTGTCGTATATCCCTGTCTGGTGGGATTTGGGGTGGAACAAATGTCTCTTCCGCGGCTACCGGCTGCAATCCGTTCCGAAGGGTGAGAGCTTCGAGGCATGGCTATCCGGCGCGTACTTCGCGAAAAAGGCGGTCACCGTATCTCTAGGCGGCAAGTCGCGAGCGTTATGGGCTCCGATATCGAACTGTGCTTTGAGACACCTCTGTCGTATATCCCTGTCTGGTGGGATTTAGGGTGGAATAAATGTCTCTTCCGCGGCTACCGGCTGCAATTCGTTCCGAAGGGTGAGAGCTTCGAGGCATGGCTATCCGGCGCGTACTTCGCGAAAAAGGCGGTCACCGTATCTCTAGGCGGCAAGTCGCGAGCGTTATGGGCTCCGATCTCGAACTGTGCTTTGAGACACCTCTGTCGTATATCCCTGTCTGGTGGGATTTAGGGTGGAATAAATGTCTCTTCCGCGGCTACCGGCTGCAATCCGTTCCGAAGGGTGAGAGCTTCGAGGCATGGCTATCCGGCGCGTACTTCGCGAAAAAGGCGGTCACCGTATCTCTAGGCGGCAAGTCGCGAGCGTTATGGGCTCCGATCTCGAACTGTGCTTTGAGACACCTCTGTCGTATATCCCTGTCTGGTGGGATTTAGGGTGGAATAAATGTCTCTTCCGCGGCTACCGGCTGCAATCCGTTCCGAAGGGTGAGAGCTTCGAGGCATGGCTATCCGGCGCGGGCTTCGCGAAAAAGGCGGTCACCGTATCTCTAGGCGGCAAGTCGCGAGCGTTATGGGCTCCGATCTCGAACTGTGCTTTGAGACACCTCTGTCGTATATCCCCGTCTGGTGGGGATTTTGGGTGGAAGAAATCTTCTGAAGCTGAAAATTGGCGATCCGGTCCGGAAGATGACAGATCCGCGGCTACCAACCTGTGAACACTTACAGAGAGATTTATCTATGTCATCGCGCTTTTGGGGGGATCCCATGACGCTGACTAGCGGGGTCAGAGGGGATTTTTGTATTTTTTGAAAGGGTTTTCCATGACAAGGGTTCTCCAAGTCAGAGGGGATTTTTGAATTTTTGAAAAGGGGTCTCAAGATGAGGGTTCTCCACGTCCGTT
Organism: Rhodomyrtus psidioides; assembly: GCA_021437785.1. Taxonomy (NCBI): domain Eukaryota; kingdom Viridiplantae; phylum Streptophyta; class Magnoliopsida; order Myrtales; family Myrtaceae; genus Rhodomyrtus; species Rhodomyrtus psidioides. The sequence goes on along the minus strand of JAILYB010000022.1, from coordinate 2,801,212 downwards.
GAGACTGTTTGATATCTTTGAAAAGGGGTCCTAGGACGAGGGTTCTCCACGTCAAACTAGGACTGTTTGATTTTTTTGTTTTAAAAGGGGTCCTAGGACGAGGGTTCTCCACGTCAAGCTAGGACTGCTTGATTTTTTTGAAAAAGGATCCCGAGACGAGGGTTCTCCACGTCTACTGGGATTGTTTGACTTTTTTGAAAAAGGGGTCCTAGGACGAGGGTTTTCCACGTCATGTTAGGACTGCTTGATTTTTAAAAAAGGGTCCCGAGACGAGGGTTCTCCACGTCTACTGGGATTGTTTGATTTTTTTTGAAAAAGGGGTCCTAGGACGAGGGTTCTCCACGTCATGCTAGGACTGTTTGATATTTTTGAAAAGGGGTCCTAGGACGAGGGTTCTCCACGTCAAGCTAGGACTGTTTGATTTTTTGAAAAAGGAGTCCAGAGACGAGGGTTCTCCACGTCATGCTAGGACTGCTTGATTTTTTTTGTTTTAAAAGGGGTCCTAGGACGAGGGTTCTCCACGTCATGCTAGGACTGCTTGATTTTTGAAAAAGGGTCCCGAGACGAGGGTTCTCCACGTCTACTGGGATTGTTTGATTTTTTTTTTTGAAAAAGGGGTCCTAGGACGAGGGTTCTCCACGTCATGCTAGGACTGTCTGATATTTTTGAAAAGGGGTCCTAGGACGAGGGTTCTCCACGTCATGCTAGGACTGTCTGATATTTTTGAAAAGGGGTCCTAGGACGAGGGTTCTCCACGTCAAGCTAGGACTGTTTGATTTTTTTGAAAAAGGATCCCGAGACGAGGGTTCTCCACGTCTACTGGGATTGTTTGACTTTTTTGAAAGAGGGGTCCTAGGACGAGGGTTCTCCACGTCATGCTAGGACTGCTTGATTTTTGAAAAAGGGTCCTGAGACGAGGGTTCTCCACGTCTACTGGGATTGTTTGATTTTTTTGAAAAAGGATCCCGAGACGAGGGTTCTCCACGTCTACTGGGATTGTTTGATTTTTTTGAAAAAGGGGTCCTAGGACGAGGGTTCTCCACGTCATGCTAGGACTATCATTTTTTGAAAGAATGTTCTATCCTCACCCCTTCTTTTGAAAGATCCCGAAATTTGTCGGGAATTTAGTTTTGAAGCAGTGAAAGATTTTATTTTTGACAAAGCTTCACTTGGGTCTGTTGAGGCGACATTCTGGGAGCTGGGTTCTCCAGGTATCCTGCAGAAGTTCGAGCCTGAAAAATTTTTCTTCACCAAGTGTCGCGACCCGTCCGAAAGCGGACGCGGCTAATGGATTACCGATCGCGGGTCTTGGATCGGCGCGGGCCCTCCCAGGCCCATACCAAATCGCGGCGGGAGTATTTTTCAGAAGGATTCGACGATAAGAGTCGATCGCTTTCGACCTTAGTGTGGTCGTGGTGGCATGTGCAACTTGTGCATGCATTTGGAGTCGCCACCGGTCTTTCTTGGAGGGTAGACCGGAAACCTTACTGATTGATTGGGAGAGATCGATCAGTTCTACGGAACCAGAGTTTTTGGGTTCGGGGACTTGGTTACGCTGGTGTCGTTACCAACGCCCTTTCGGTACCTAACGCGAGTGATTTTCCTAACTAGGATTTCATGCAGGCGCAATTTTGGGTGAGGTAAGTCTGACTTTGCACATTAACCAGTTTAACATGCTCACGTAATCATAATAAATAAATAGATGTCAATCACATAAACATCTATCCTACGTGGTGATCATGGAATTATGATTTAATGGGTCTCGAGCCAATGAGACCACATTTAATCATTTTAATATTTTAATAACGGAGAGCCGCTCTTCGCTTCTTCTTGGTTTCTTGAACTCTTCAAGAATTGGGCCCCAAAGAGCTCGCCGACTTAAAAGGCTCCCCCACGTAATCCTCGTAGCATTTACATCAACAATTGACTATGCTAAAAATAAAGATTACATGAAAAATAAAAGGAGTACGCAGCCTCCATTTAATAATTACAACCCCAAATATATAAATAATTATCATACATTCATATATACATCAATCACATTGATTAGGGATTTTTCCATGATCACCACCCTTTCACATAAGTAATAAATTCACAATTTAAAACTTAGGAAGGCACAATAAAAATTCTACGTTGAATCATATTCAGAATTTTTACGTAAAATAAGATAGCCATAAATTTTCGATTCAAAATTGATTTATTCTCAATTTTTGCTACGTTGATTAATTTATCATATAAAATAATCAATCTCCATTAGCCATGTAAGACGAACAATTCGTTAATACATATTGGCCATAGTATTGCAAAAATTGCAAAAATCAATTAAATGCACGAAAACGCCTAAGGATTGGCTCTGATACCACTGTTGGGATCCACATAACACGTAGCGGAAATAAATAACAACCCATACATGTATCTCCAGAGGTGTATTTCGTGCATTTCAATCGAAAAAAAATCACAAAGACTCAAAGGGAGTAAATAGATTACCTCTCGTAGCGCGCTTGAACGGAGGTGTCGGTTCGATGTTCTTCGATCTCAGCCTCCACAAGTGTTAGGCATCTAGTTCGGACGCATCACCAATTGACGAACGGGGAGACGACTAATAACTCCACAACAATTGTGCTAGCAATATGCGGAATCAATATTCCGAACTTAGTATATTTTGCTCACTCAAGATGATGAGAATATAGAGAGTGTTTGTGTTCTTCTCTCTAAGCTCTCAAAAATTTGCACACTCTACAAAATGTCTCCCCCTCCAACCTCAAAACTCTTGCCATCCTTTTATAGCCAAAAATACCTTCCAATAAATTGTATTTAAAAATAGCACTAACAATTATAAATTCTATCTAAAAATAGCACTCACAAATAAATGACATTTAAAAATAGCACTAACAATAGCACTCACAATTTATAATACAAAAATGCTATTTAAAAATAGCACTAACAATAGCACTCACAATTTATAATACAAAAATGCTATTTAAAAATAGCACTAACAATTATAAATTATATCTAATAATAGCACTCACAATTTATGATAAATAAATGCCATTTAAAAATAGCACTAACAATAGCACTCACAATTTATGATAAATAAATGTCATTTAAAAATAGCACTAACAATAGCACTCACAATTTATAATACAAAAATGCTATTTAAAAATAGCACTAGCAATAGCACTCACAATACAAAAATGCTAAAAAAAAGGCACTAACAAAGGTGTTAAAAATAATAACCATTATTATTATTACAAGAGTTAAAGAGGTTACCAAACAGTACAAATATGCATAACGTATAAATACGTATGACATATAAATACGTAGAGCATATGTATACATCCGTGAAACCGGGGACTAATTGAAAGAAAAATGTGCAATTAAGCCCTTTTGGTAAAAATTGATTAAATTGGAGGGCAAATTGACCTAATTGCACTTTAAGACTTTAGAATCCAATGTCATAGCTTATAAAAAGTGAGAATTGAAAACTAAAAGACTCGAAAATGATTTTTTTTAGGCTCGGTTCGGGTTTATGTTTGTGAAGGAACATAGTGACCCGAGCCGAATTTTTGAGATTTAAAGTGACACACTTGAAGAGGAAATTAAAACAAAATTATCGAATATTTTTGGGTATTTTTCTGACCACGAATGGTATTTTTCTGATTTTTTGGGTATTTTTATAATTAAATAAACTCGAAAAATATTAAAAATACCGAAAAATATTTTTTGTTCAAAATTGATTCCTAAGGTTAAACCAAGGCTTCCAAAGTTGATTTTGTGATTTTATGACCTTTTTTGATATTTTTAATTAATTTTAAAGAATAAAAATCACAATAATAAATGGTAAAAAAATCAGGTGTCAACAGCTGCCCCTCTTTGAGAGGAATCTCGTTAGAGGTTTCTCTCAAAGATAAGGTGGCACCTGATTCCTAACCGACTCAACTGGAAAAATAAGAGAAGAAATGTTATGACATCGGATCCTTAAGCCTATTGATAAAAGCTCAAATCAATCTCCGGTTTGCTCTAACAATTTGAACATGGGCTGGAGTGAGAGAGGCTTACCTGAAGCTCACCTGTCGGATGCTGCCGGTTGCGACGACTTTCAAGAAGATGCCTAGGACTCGTCATTCAGAATATCCTAGGGAGATTAAGCTCTGACCTGTATGGTAGGTCATACCATGATGGGATTCCTAACTGGGAGGAACCTAAGGAAGGCGCATCCCACGCTTTGGGATTTGCCAAGGATTTTGATCCGTATGGTGGATCAGACCTTTGTGTTGATCCTTACTGCGATATTTATCAATGAGTTGACCCTTATGGCGGTTTCTACCAATGAATTGACCCTTATGGCGGTTTCTACCATATGTGACCCTTCAGGCGGTTTCTACAATTAATGTGATCCTTCAGGCGGTTTCTACCTTGGTTTGACCCTTCAGGCGGTTTCTACCTTGAGTTGACCCTTCAGACGGTTTCTACCTTAATTTGACCCTTCAGGCGGTTTCTACCATGAGTTGACCCTTCAGGCGGTTTCTACCATTGATTTGACCCTTCAGGCGGTTTCTACCTTTGAGTTGACCCTTCAGGCGGTTTCTACCTTTGATTGACCCTTCAGGCGGTTTCTACCTTTGTTTTGACCCTTCAGGCGGTATCTACCTTGATTTGACCCTTCAGGCGGTATCTACCTTCATTTGACCCTTCAGGCGGTATCTACCTTTGTTTGACCCTTCAGGCGGTGTCTACCATCAGTTTTGACTTTGAAAAGGGGTCTCATGACGAGGGTTCTCCACGTCCGATGAGACTGCCTAAATGAAAAGGGGTCTCATGACGAGGGTTCTCCACGTCCGATGAGACTGCCTAAATGAAAAGGATTTTTTTTAAGGGTTTCTCTTCCCCAGGAAAATATTGGTAATCTTTGAGAAGACAGCAATTGTCCAATTGACAAAATTTTATGACTTAAGTTTTAGTCATGAGATGTGCATTTTGATGCTGGAGGTTATCCAAAACATTTTTGCAACATGCAAATGTGATCACAAATCCCTTGTATGGAAAATCTGGATCAACAGTTTGAAAATTTCCAAAAAGAGTTTGCTCAAAACATCAATTGGAATATTTCTCGACAAGGAGGCCATCTCACCTGTTTTGAGGTGATGATTTTTAGGGGATGCACTCAATTCCCTACTGACCTGTGCCTAGGTTTTAGGCTCATTCGCAGCGCATACATTTTGATCGGTCGGGAGGTCTTCCACGGGACCGTAATGTTGGGCTTGGATATTGGTTTTCAAGGGGGACCCACTTTGGAGTCGAGGCCATCGAATGAAAATCTTCACCATCTGCTCCGGGTTTACAAGTCAAGAACCCTGCAAAATGAGAAAGAAAGAGTCTTGCTCGTACTTCTTCGAGCTAAGCTATATGTTAACCCAAGTGTCTTAGTCAGAGAAGACTGTTCCAGGGTTGTAACATTGGTAGGATTGGGGACCGAAAAAGGCTTGTTTTTGGCCCAGAAATCACGAAGGATTTGACATTGGTGATCATTGCCAATTTGTCACATGTCTTTTCCATTCTGCATCTTCCATTTTTGAGGTGTGCAACCGCTTTTGAGGTGTGCACAAGTCCTTTAGAGAACGTCTCTTGTGGTATTAAGAGATTGACAATTCTGTCCGTGTTTTTGCACCACGGCTGACATCATTTGGGGAGCAGTCTTCTTGATCTGACTCCTTTATGGGTTTTTCTCTCTTCCCAACTAGGCTTTATTGGGGATCAATCAAACAGTTTTCACGAGCATCGGCCTTGCTTTTACCAGGCACTTTGCTTTTTCTTGATGCTGGGGATTTTTTTCTTTGTTGAAATCCCGCCTTTTCTTTTCCTTTGGAACTACGATGTTCAGAAAATTGTGCTAGATATACAACTTGAATCATAGCACATTTAAACGCCGATATGAGATTTTTCTATAAATCCCATCTCTTGATTTCTTCCGTTCTTGGAGTGATGCAGTTTCCATCTTGAAACATCCCATGATCACCAACAGGGGTTTATGAAATGAATTTGCAGGCTCAACTTGGCTGTGCAAAGGATATGGTGTGTGGGATAGAGAAATGAATGCTTCTCGTCATCCTATGGCACTTGGATTACCATATAAACAACACACAAAGATTGATGTTAGTCCGAGCAAGAAAATTTCTAACCATTTTCTCCTGATACCGCTGGGCTCACCTCCATTTTGCCCCGATGTGGGGTGGTTCTTGACAGGGTTAAGAATGAAAACCGTCGTTCAAAGGGTTTATCAACGGTCACCTGTAGTGTTTGAGGGATATGAAACGAATGCCTCCGTCATCCCAACCCATGTAATCGTTGCGAATAATCCCTACTTCCGTAGGTCCAGATTTTGCTATCTGATCCGCTCCACTTCTCTCCAGTGTGTGTAGGACGTGTTTGGACTAGGCTTTGCCTCTTTTCTTTTGAGAAAACGTCCAAAAGTTTTGAACTTTTGATTGGAAAAAATCTCTTTCATTTTCTCCAAAAATTTTACCCGTCAAGGGGATTTTATGATGCACCATGCATGTTCTTATTCATGTTCAGATAACCTCCTGTTTTAAGACATGAATGCCAATGAAGTTTGAATTCTATGTCTTTTCTAGACATTAGATTCTGAAAGCTTTTCTCTTTCTCTCTGTTTTTTATTTAACATCTTCAATGGATTGGGGAAAGGGATACTTACCTGTCCCCCGCGGCTGGAGATCCTGAAAATGCGGAAGAAACATGTTATTGTAGTTCACGAATTTTTCAAAAAATTAGAACGATACAATTTACCCTTGGTCATGTATTCTAACGGGTAATACATGGGATGTGAAAACCTGTTCGTCTGTAAGGCGATTCCCCTGTCAAGGATAAATAACGAGTATCAATTCATATTCTCAAATTCAAGACAAATTGGAACGATACAACTTTACTCTTGGTTCTCATCCTGTTCTGATATTGCGTATTGATATGAACAACATCTATCAAATCCGCCTATCCATTCTTGGAGTGTTTGCAACATCAATGGTTCATCTGCCCCCAGTTAGGCAACGTCTGTTCTGTTATTCGAACAAATGGCTCCTTGAGTGATTTATCCACGTTTATCACCTGAGAAGGGAAAGAAATGAGACATTACTTCGGTATTCGATTGAAGATCGTTTAGGAACGATACATCGTTTTACCAAATAGGTGGCTTCGCGGCCAAACGTATTTCGTATTGAAGGGGTAGATCCCATTATACTCCGCGGGTGATAGTCATTGTTCGGGGAACTTGCTCCACGGATTAAGCGATTAATCCACGGCCCTCGGCTTGAAGATGCTCAAAGGGTGATGTTGACACTCACGCGCAATTAGTTCTAGACATTAATGAAAGATGTTCCCGTGGGAACCTTACAGTGCGATCAACAACATATTCAATAGGAGTGTTCCACCCCTTTCGTCTAAGCATTTTTCATCGAGTAACCATGCCTTGCATCAGACGTTTGGTCACCTGCCTTGCGTCACCACTGCGATGGCCCCCCGGCTCCAAATTGATCGAGCCAAAGATTGAACTCATCGCCAAGGAAATTGCTCGGATCTTCGAGCCATTGATGTTCAAGTTGGGTATCAACAATTGTTGGGGGCAGATTTCCTTCATCGCCTTCATTGTGAGGAACTGGAGTCTTTGAGCTGGAACCTTCATCATTGCCCTGTTGGGGTCGAGACATACATTCCTGAAGAGTATTGATCCAAGTGTCCAGCTCCTCCTCAAGGAAATCGCCTGTTCTTTCTAGCCTTTGGTGCCCAGATTGGCTGTCGTCGACTGCAGGCGAGGGATTCCTCTCTTTGCTCTCGCCGTGAGCAACTTGACCCCTCGAATTGGAACTTCCTCCAATGACCGGCAGGTTTATATGTGCACTCTCTACCAATGCCAGATCCGCTTCAGGGACAGCATTAATGACCGAATCGCGCTCAAACTGAGGAATCCCTATGTGCTGGAACTGCGGTATATACTCTTGAGGAGTATTGAGATAGCTCGGCGGAGCATTCTGATTTGGGTTAGAGGAGTCGCTGACACGACTGCTGGTCCCGTCATTGCTGAAACACGGTTGGGTGCTCTCGGCTCTCCAATCATCGTGGTTGTAACTCTGCCCGGCACTTGAGCTCCAACTGGCTTTATGATGGTTTAACGCTATCCTTCCATCCCTTAGCAATCTCCTATAGTACTTGAGGTGAGACTCGACGTTAATTCTAGAGAGCCCCGGCACATTCATAATCTCGAGTATGCGTAGTGGGCTGGCCGAATCAACTCCCAGCTCTCGAATTGCATCAACAAATTTGGTGTGAAGTTCATAGGTCCAGTAAAACCTTGTTCTCTTATCACCCAAAATATCGTCAATACTTCGGTAGCTATTCTCTACGGGATCTAGTCGTTTCAAAAGTTGTCCAGGGAGGGACTCACCGACTTTGGATTGGCTGGCTGTGACAGCGAGTTCGTCATTGAGAGAACTCCCCCTGTGATGATTCATATCCCATTTCTCAGAGGATGTTGGTGTTGATCCTATGGTGTTGACTTGCTCATGCAGATCTCCGGCGATATCTGGTTGTGTCGGAAAATACTGTGGAGAATACGGTAACAGCTGAGCGTTATTCGTCAACAGGGACGGTTCATCGAGGAACACCTCGCCGAGGACAACAGGATTACCACAATTAAGGCAGGTGGCCTTGGTCAGAGCTTCCTTATATCTCGCGCTTTCAGCTTGAAGCTTCTCATTCTCCTCCTTCAGGACCAGTAACTCATGGTCTGCGTATTGCTGTTTCACCCGGGTTCGTTTGTTGGCGAACCAAAACTTGACCTTCGAAAGCTCCAATCCTATTTTTCGGCTCAACTCCATTTTCTGTTGTCTGCTTGGAGTGGGGCATTCATTGAAGAAAGCTTCGAGCTCTCGGATTTGGCCTGGAGTGTGGCGTTGTAGTTGCTTCCTTTTCCGACTCCGGTCATCATTGTATACTCCTTCTTCGTAGCTGAAACCTAGAATTTCATCGCTGGAGGAGTCAGTCTCTATGGCCTTCGGGCAGGATTCAGCTCCAGGATCTTCAAAGTCTCCCAGCAGTTCGTGCTCAGAAATGTCCAGGTCGGGCGTTTCTAGCAGATGGGAATAACTTTTAAACATGATGGATCAGGGTATCTCGGGCTGATCTAGTTCACTCAGCTTTCTCAATTCGCTCTTACGTGTTTGCTCACTCTAGAAATTTTCTCAAGTGATTGTGCGTGTCCTGGAACCATCCTTCAGGCTGCATATGAAGACCAGCAAGCAAGCGCTCCTCCCGAGATCCTGCAATTACTCATCGTCTGTATTCCCCTTTCTTTTTCCTCGTGATAGGATCACAAACTCTCTTGCATTGATTCGGTTTCATCGAGTATTGCGCTCGTCCCCTAGTTCAGTCTTCAAAGTGGTGGGTCTACAATCTTTCGGCGCCTTTTATGATTTGCTAGGCCCGAGAACGTGGGGAGCAGCGGTGGACCCGCAATTAATGACTCCGTTTAATTCATTTAGCTCCATGGGAATTAACGCTATGATCTTCTCTCAACCCCTTTTCATCGTTCAAACGAAAGTGGCATTTTCCCTGTGCATGCTATTACTCTTCATTTCAGCATCCCGGGCGCTTGGTGAGGAATGAGTTCGTGGCCACTCAAAATTTTAAAGACCGTCTCTGGTTTCAGACTTAATCTAACAAGGGATCATCACAACTGAGCATGACGATGTTCGTCGATAGCGTTGGTTTAACTATAGTCATTAAAGAAAAATGTTCCCGTAGGAACTTTACAACGATAAAATGAGTGATCTACTCGTGAACATGTTCTTCTTTCTATGGGTGTTCGTAGTGACCGACCCATCGTGCCCCGAGTCAGGTGCTAGATCATGGCTGTCCAAGCATGCCAGCTTCCCACTGATTGAACAAGGCATCGAGCCCCTCATCGAAGAAATCGTCTGTCGTGGGTTGACCAGCGGCAGGCAGAGCACCAGCCGACTGCTGCTCGAATGGAGGAGTTCGCACTCGCTGTACTTGTGACACGCGCTCTTGAGAAATGTTGAAATGGCCCGGGAGGACATTCTGATCAGCTTTCAGTTTGCCGGTGGTCGGGTTGCTAGCTTGATTGATGCTTAGATTTGGCCGGGTATCTCTTGATGCCTGAGCATTACAATGGCGGTCGCCCCTAGCTTTTGAGCTCGAGACGGATTCCTCCCGGTTTAGCTCCGCTCGACGTTGTTTTAATAGCTTTCTGTAGGCAGCAAGGTGATTCCTGACCAGCTCCTTACTAAGCCCCGGTACATTCATGGCCTTAAATATGCGCGTCGGAGTTGCTGAGTCGATCCCCATTTGGTGAACCACGTCTAGGAATCTGGAATGCAATTCAGGGGGCCAAGCGAACCTCCTCTTATCGTGGCCCAAAATTGCATCGATGGCTTGACGACTGATTAACTCATCTCCAACAGGACCCGACCCTATCGAAAATTGTTGTGCATGAGGCTGATATGCTTTGAGCTGGTCGGCGGTAACATCCAGCTCCTTGAAACTGTAACTCCAATCAAAGCGATGCAAATCCCATCCCCCAGGAGGCATTTGTATCATCTTCGTAGGATCATCCTGCTCATGCGTGACTCCGGCAAAATCTGGTTGAGCTGGAGATGCCCCGAGGGAGTAGGGTGGTAAATGAACGTCTTCAATCATCGCGTGAGGCTTATCGGGGAATATCTTACCGAGGGCGATGAGGTTATCGCAATGAGGGCAAACGGTAATATTGAGAGCTTTTTCATACCTCATGTTTTCTGTTCGCAGCTTTTGGTTTTCTTCCTTTAAAATCTCGACCACCTGACGTTTGCGTTGAGCCTTCGATTTGGATCTCCTATTTTGAAACCAAAACTGGATCCTCGACTGATTAATCCCCAACTCCCGGCTCAATTCAATTCTCCACTTCTTTTTCATGTAATGGCTTTTACTGAAAAGGGTTTCCAGCATTTGGGTTTCCTCCTGAGAGTATTGGTGAGGACGTCTTCTTTTCCCGAGTTGAACATCGTGGATGTCGTTGTCGTCGTCGCCGTGATCTTGATTTCCGTTGCCAGAAGTGTTGGGCTCCATGGTTTTGGCGTTAGACTTGATCTTGGAATCTTCGAGATCCCTCTGTAGTTCAATTTCTGAGATTTTTTGAGTCAGTCGCCTCTAGCAGCTGACAATACCCTCTTAAATATGTTGGATTGAGAAATGTTTGATTGGTTCTTGCCCACTCAGAGTTCTCCACTCTCTCATGTATGCTCACTCCCTATAAAGTTTTCTTCGAGTGACTTCGTATGTTCAGGAGACGCTCTTCAAGCATCATTAGGCAAACGTTCCCCCTCAAGACTTTGAATTTCTCGCTTAGCTTTTCAATCGTGATGGGACTGCCAAATCCTGTTAGGGCTCTCTTCGATAGTTGCGCTTCCCTCCCACCTAACTCTAATAATGGTTATCCCGACAAATCTTTTACATCTTTTAATTGATGAGCCGGAAATCGCAGACCGAAACGAATCCAATGGTTCTCGTGAGGGGACCTCCTGCTTTACCCCCTAACTGGGCTCCACCGGCATTATTACTGAGACCCTTCATCATCCCCGAGTTGCTATAAAATGAGGAATTAATGTATGGAAGGTTAACGTTCTCGCATAATCAGCTTCTTCCTTCTAATCTCTCTGTCAAACTCGTCTTATTCTCAAGCCAACCCAACGCAAATGGCCTCCTCTCCCGTACGCACTTTTTCAACTGATGTCTTGGCCCAGTGGGAAAAGCTTTATAACCTACTGGGTCGCGGTTACGCACACATAACCGATCATTCTGCGACCGAGGATGAAATCCGTGTCCTGCTCGAGGACCTTGATACCACTTCTCTCGAAGGTACTACACTGGGGAGGGAATATAGAATTTTCCCGACTCTCTTTGCACACTCCTTAGAGGCCTACCGTGCTGCTAATCGGGAGGTTCTCGTGGCTCGCGTCTTGCGAGCTCGTTATGAGGATCGATCTGATCATTTGGTGCTGACCAACTATCTGGCCGATAGTTACAAAAAGGCCGTCGAGTTTGCTAATGAGCGGGTCGCGACGTTGCTTCGCGAGAGGAGAAATCTGGTGGAGCAATTGGCCCTATCCCTGACCACCGGCGAGCATGACCGCCGCAATGTCCTGTTGAGGCTTCAGAGCGACTGGCAGGAAGAACGGCTCGACAAAATAACCGCGGACATAGCTCGCGGGAATGGACTGGTTCGAGACCTGGAAACAATCGCCGAAGAACATGAGGCCAAGGTCGCCGAAGTTAAGGGAGAATGCAAAAGTCTTCTCCTCAGGCTTGCCGACCATGACATGCGGAGTTGGGAGTATGAGCAGAGCATTAATAACATGGAGGGTCAGTTGGGCTCCTTCGTGTCGTTAATTAGGGCTCACTTCGGCTTTACTTTTCTACCCCGAATTGTATGACCTGCTTTTGAAAACCCTCCACTGAGCAAAATAAATGAGAACTCTTGTGTGTGTGTTTTAACTTCTGTATGGTTCATTTCTTCGAGCATCCGAACATCTTCAACTTGGGTGAGCCGAACCATAATATCAGTAAGCCGAGCAAATATGTCCTGATTTTATAACTCGCTCATGATCAGATGAGATAATAGCCTTAGACTTGTCCAGGAAAAGATTTCTCTCTATTACCTATTTTTTTTTACCTGCAAATAAAAAGACAGAATCAGAAGGAATAATTTGAAAAAGAAATCAAAAACCCCTTTCAATCCTATGCTTGCCCATGATTAATAAGGACAAGAACTTTTACAAGGGTTTTAATCTTGCGCGAAAAGTTTTTATCAATATTCCTCGAAAGAAAGCATACTATTGAAAGGAATGTAATTCACAATAATCGCTTTTGATCAATTTCGAGAGGAACGAATTACTCAAAAGTGCGAGGCATAATAACGTGTTTTAAATTTAATTGAAGATACGGCATCCAAATCAAGGCCGTTTTGTTAAGAACGAGAGTAATTTGGACATCTATCTCGTCATTAAATTCAAAACAACGCCGATATTCTCGATCAATTATCGTGGATTACCAGCGACGTAAAACATGCATGGACCAATTCAAGTGTATAATTCCTTCTAGCGAAATTGGGGTTGGATTACCCTATACGACCAAAAAGGTCGTGCAAGATTTCCAATTTTAATTTCCTCTAAAGGAATTATAAACTTGACTTGGGAGTATTCGGATGATTAGAGAAAATGCCACTATCACATTCCCATGACCTGTCAAAAGAAATACAACCAAGTTCCATCTAAATGTATACACCAATAGATCCCTAATACAATCACTCTAAGGGGTGAGATAGAGAAAGCCTCGATAAAAGTAAACCCTAGCAATGGAAAATGAAACAAAGGAATGTGATCCTAACGTTTAAGGATGCCCCAAGTTCGATCTGTGACTTCCGGATCACTTGCCCCAACTCGTCATCCTCATTGGACGATATCTCAATAATGTCCATAATAGGCTCCTTTGTTGCTCACTCGGTGCTTGTCATGGGATATCATCCTCTTCGTCTTCTATCAAGGACGTTTGGGAAAAACACACACATCTATCCTTGAAATGGCATTTAATCTAATCACCAGAATGCAATGAATGAAATGCCTATATTTATATGAACTGTAATAGATTCGAGGTATAGAGAGTCTTACCAACCAAACTCGTCGACTTATGTGCGGTTTTAGGTGTACCAACCGCCCAAAGACATGCGCATGAGACAAGTTATGGTGAACTTCTAAAAATCAGAGGGTTTGGCACCTAAGGTTAAGGTTCCCACTTCGAGTTCTAGAAAGAGCCGATTCCATTGCACAGCTATCGTTGCATTGGGACTCGATCCATAGTTCGAAGCGAGCGGAATTGAAAAGTGGATTACCCCGCGTTTTTCCTCACGGAGATTCCATTTTCAATTCCTTCTATTGTGTTCCTATAGGCGACGCCCGGGGTTTTAGGCGCGGTTGTGTGTGTCCACGTGTTGTGATCATCACAATGCAATTCATGCATAGCAGTTTATCAATCAGCACTTCAAATCATCCACACAACATACATTCCTACGCCCAACCTGCATAAGACAATGTTAATCACGGACTACACCCCTTATTTCTCCAATCTGCAAAAACATATAACACCTATCGTAAGCGGACTTACCTCACCTTCACGAGCGCCTGCATGGTTAGAAAAATCACTCAGCGTTTTAATTACGGCCTAAGTCCACTTGGGGTCTAGAACCATAGGTTCTAGAACACAGTGTCCCCAGTGGAGTCGCCAGCTGTCGCGACCCGTCCGAAAGCGGACGCGGCTAATGGATTACCGATCGCGGGTCTTGGATCGGCGCGGGCCCTCCCAGGCCCATACCAAATCGCGGCGGGAGTATTTTTCAGAAGGATTCGACGATAAGAGTCGATCGCTTTCGACCTTAGTGTGGTCGTGGTGGCATGTGCAACTTGTGCATGCATTTGGAGTCGCCACCGGTCTTTCTTGGAGGGTAGACCGGAAACCTTACTGATTGATTGGGAGAGATCGATCAGTTCTACGGAACCAGAGTTTTTGGGTTCGGGGACTTGGTTACGCTGGTGTCGTTACCAACGCCCTTTCGGTACCTAACGCGAGTGATTTTCCTAACTAGGATTTCATGCAGGCGCAATTTTGGGTGAGGTAAGTCTGACTTTGCACATTAACCAGTTTAACATGCTCACGTAATCATAATAAATAAATAGATGTCAATCACATAAACATCTATCCTACGTGGTGATCATGGAATTATGATTTAATGGGTCTCGAGCCAATGAGACCACATTTAATCATTTTAATATTTTAATAACGGAGAGCCGCTCTTCGCTTCTTCTTGGTTTCTTGAACTCTTCAAGAATTGGGCCCCAAAGAGCTCGCCGACTTAAAAGGCTCCCCCACGTAATCCTCGTAGCATTTACATCAACAATTGACTATGCTAAAAATAAAGATTACATGAAAAATAAAAGGAGTACGCAGCCTCCATTTAATAATTACAACCCCAAATATATAAATAATTATCATACATTCATATATACATCAATCACATTGATTAGGGATTTTTCCATGATCACCACCCTTTCACATAAGTAATAAATTCACAATTTAAAACTTAGGAAGGCACAATAAAAATTCTACGTTGAATCATATTCAGAATTTTTACGTAAAATAAGATAGCCATAAATTTTCGATTCAAAATTGATTTATTCTCAATTTTTGCTACGTTGATTAATTTATCATATAAAATAATCAATCTCCATTAGCCATGTAAGACGAACAATTCGTTAATACATATTGGCCATAGTATTGCAAAAATTGCAAAAATCAATTAAATGCACGAAAACGCCTAAGGATTGGCTCTGATACCACTGTTGGGATCCACATAACACGTAGCGGAAATAAATAACAACCCATACATGTATCTCCAGAGGTGTATTTCGTGCATTTCAATCGAAAAAAAATCACAAAGACTCAAAGGGAGTAAATAGATTACCTCTCGTAGCGCGCTTGAACGGAGGTGTCGGTTCGATGTTCTTCGATCTCAGCCTCCACAAGTGTTAGGCATCTAGTTCGGACGCATCACCAATTGACGAACGGGGAGACGACTAATAACTCCACAACAATTGTGCTAGCAATATGCGGAATCAATATTCCGAACTTAGTATATTTTGCTCACTCAAGATGATGAGAATATAGAGAGTGTTTGTGTTCTTCTCTCTAAGCTCTCAAAAATTTGCACACTCTACAAAATGTCTCCCCCTCCAACCTCAAAACTCTTGCCATCCTTTTATAGCCAAAAATACCTTCCAATAAATTGTATTTAAAAATAGCACTAACAATTATAAATTCTATCTAAAAATAGCACTCACAAATAAATGACATTTAAAAATAGCACTAACAATAGCACTCACAATTTATAATACAAAAATGCTATTTAAAAATAGCACTAACAATAGCACTCACAATTTATAATACAAAAATGCTATTTAAAAATAGCACTAACAATTATAAATTATATCTAATAATAGCACTCACAATTTATGATAAATAAATGCCATTTAAAAATAGCACTAACAATAGCACTCACAATTTATGATAAATAAATGTCATTTAAAAATAGCACTAACAATAGCACTCACAATTTATAATACAAAAATGCTATTTAAAAATAGCACTAGCAATAGCACTCACAATACAAAAATGCTAAAAAAAAGGCACTAACAAAGGTGTTAAAAATAATAACCATTATTATTATTACAAGAGTTAAAGAGGTTACCAAACAGTACAAATATGCATAACGTATAAATACGTATGACATATAAATACGTAGAGCATATGTATACATCCGTGAAACCGGGGACTAATTGAAAGAAAAATGTGCAATTAAGCCCTTTTGGTAAAAATTGATTAAATTGGAGGGCAAATTGACCTAATTGCACTTTAAGACTTTAGAATCCAATGTCATAGCTTATAAAAAGTGAGAATTGAAAACTAAAAGACTCGAAAATGATTTTTTTTAGGCTCGGTTCGGGTTTATGTTTGTGAAGGAACATAGTGACCCGAGCCGAATTTTTGAGATTTAAAGTGACACACTTGAAGAGGAAATTAAAACAAAATTATCGAATATTTTTGGGTATTTTTCTGACCACGAATGGTATTTTTCTGATTTTTTGGGTATTTTTATAATTAAATAAACTCGAAAAATATTAAAAATACCGAAAAATATTTTTTGTTCAAAATTGATTCCTAAGGTTAAACCAAGGCTTCCAAAGTTGATTTTGTGATTTTATGACCTTTTTTGATATTTTTAATTAATTTTAAAGAATAAAAATCACAATAATAAATGGTAAAAAAATCAGGTGTCAACACCAAGAAAACGTTAGTAATCTTTGGAAGACAACGGTTGTCCAATCGACAAAATTTTATGACTTGAGTTTTAGTCATGAAATGTGCATTTTGATGTTGGAGGTTATCCAAAACATTCTTGCAACATACAGATGTGATCACAAATTCCTTGCGGGGCAAATCTGGATCAATAGTTTGAAAATTCCAAGAAGAGTTTGTTCAAAACATCAATTGGAATATTTCTCAACAATGAGGTCTTCTCACCTGTTTTGAGGTAATGATTTTTATAGGGGATGCACTCAATTCCCTACTGACCTGTGCCTAGGTTTTAGGCTCATTCGCAGCGCATACATTTTGATCGATCGGGAGGTCTTCCACGGGACCGTAATGTTGGGCTTGGTATTGGTTTTCAAGGGGGACCCGCTTTGGAGTCGAGGCCATCGAATGAAAGTCTTCACCATCTGCTCCGGGTTTACAAGTCAAGAACCCTGCAAAATGAGAAAGAAATAGTCTTGCTCGTACCTCTTCGAGCTAAGCTATATGTTAACCCAAGCGTCTTAGTTAGAGAAGACTGTTTCAGGGTTGTAATGTTGGTAGGATTGGGGACCGAAAAAGGCTTATTTTTGGCCCAGAATTTGTGAAGGGATTGACATTGGTGATCATTGCAAATTTGTCACCTGTCCTTTCCATTCTGCATCTTCAATTTTTTTTAGGTGTGCAACCGCTTTTGAGGTGTGCACAAATTCTTGCGAAAGCGCCTCTGGCTGCATTAAGAGACTAACAACTCTATCTGCGTCTCTGCTCCGCGCTTGACATCATTTGGAGGAGCGACCTTTTGATCTGACTCCTTTAGGGGTCTTTCTTTCTTCCCAACTAGGCTTCATTGGGGATCAAGCAAACAGCTTGTACGAGCATCGACCTTGCTTTTACCAGGCACTTTGCTTTTTCTTGATGCTGGGGATTTTTATCTTTTATCATCATTTTTTGAAACCCCGTTTTTCTCATCTTCGAGAGATCATGTTAGACATGTGACCAAAGGTCTAACGAGCTTCAGCATTAACTTAGGGATTTCTTCGCAAACCCTAAGTTTGAACTCTTCCGCTTTTGAATTGGCGCTGCCTCTGTCTTGGAACTTGCAATGACCACCAACGGGTTTATGAAGTGAATTTGCAGGCTCAACTCGGCTGTGCAAAGGATATGGTGTGTGGGATAGAGAAATGAATGCTTCTCGTCATCCTATGGCACTTGGATTACCATATAAACAACACACAAAGATTAATGTTAGTCCGAGCAAGAAAATTTCTAACCATTTTCTCCTGATGCTGCTGGACTCACTTCCATTTTGCCCCAATGTGGGGTGGTTCTTGACAGGGTTAAGAATGAAAACCGCCGTTCAAAGGGTTATCAACGGTCACCTGTAGTGTTTAGGGATATGAAACGAATGCCTCCGTCATCCCAATCCATGTAATTGCTGCGAATGGTCCTTACTTCCGTAGGTCCAGATTCTGCTATCTGATCCGCTCCACTCCTCTCTCAAGTGTGTATAGGACGTGTTTGGATTTAGGTTTTGCCTCTCGTCTTTTGAGAAAACGTCCTTTCGAAATTTTTGAACAACTTTTGATTGGAAAAATCTTTTTTATTTTCTCCAAAAATTTTACCCGTCAAGTGGGTTTTATGATGCACAATGCATGTCCTTATTCATGTTCAGACAACCTCCTGTTTTATAACATGAATGTCAATGAAGTTTGAATTCTATGTCTTTTCTAGACATTGGATTCTGAAAACTTTTCTTTTCTTCTCCGTTTTTAACATCTTCAATGGATTGGGGAGAGGGATACTTACCTGTCCCCCGTGGCTGGAGATCCCTGAAAATGCGGAAGAAACATGTTATTGTACGTTCATGAAATATTCAAAAAATTAGAACGATACATCCTACCCTTGGTCATGTGTTCCAATGGGTAATACTTGGGGTGTGAAAACCTGTTTCGCCTTGATGGTGAACCCCTGTCAAAGACGGGAAATAGGTGTCAGTTTGTGTTCCAAAATTCGAGGCAAATTGGAACAATACAGCCTTGTTCTTGCTTTGTGTTTCCATTTGAACACAAACGCGTGGCTTGTAGAAGTTGGCCATCTATCTTGTGGCCATGATCCCTCCGTCTGGTTGGCGATAAATCCTTCTCAAGGATTTGCCCTAGGGGAGATCCATTTGTGATTTTGGACGCATTCCAGCGCCACTCTTCAGAGTTCCTTTTATTCAAGGAAAAAGGAAATTTCTATCAGAATGCATGTCAAAGCATGTAATGTGGGAGCGATACTTTTTACCCTCCACTCAGTCTTATAATCAAAGACCATTTCTTGGAGTCCTGACTTCTAAGGTCGATAATTCTATTTGCCTCCTTGTCGGCGAGTTCTTTTATTTTGCGACTTTCTGGTGCCAACAATTTTCTGTCCATCTTGACGGCGAATCCTCTCGCTTCGCGCCTCCATTTGAACGCAAATGTAAGGCTTGTTGAAGTCGGCCATCTAGCTCGTGGCCATGATCTACCCGTCTGGTTGGCAACGAATCCTTCTCTAGGATTTGAACCGGATGAGATCAATTTGTGCTTTTGGACGTATTCTAACGCCATTTTGCGGGGTTCCATTTCCTGGCAGCTTGCCCCCTACAACGGATATTTCTTTTCGATTCCACGTCGGGCGAGATCCTTTATTTTGTGGCTTTTTGGTGCCACCAATTTTCTGCCGAATGAAAGCAAACTCATGTTAAGCATGGAATCTTCGGGAGATCAAATTGGAACGATACAAAGTTACCGTTCACCCAGGTTTGTATCCTGGGGTTTAATTCTGATGCGAACGACTCTGTCATTGCGTCCACGGATTTTGCCAGAGAAGAAACGTCCTTCTTTGTCCGGCGCACAAATGATTCACTTGCCCCAGTTGGGTGTGATTTGTCGTAGCTAGGCGACGCTTGCTCCAGCTAACTTCATTTTGTATTTTGCTGCAATCCTCATCCTCTTTGGGGATGTCTTCTCTCTTGGGATTCATGATGACGTCTTACTGACGTATTCCTTTCCTTCGTCGATCATTGACGCTTCTCATTTGGTGTAGACGATGGATGTTGCTTCCTCTCATTTATATTTGTGAGTGTTGTTCGTGAGACGATCCTCGATCACATTGACAACTGCTTTGCCCCAATTGGGCGGTGTTCATCTTGGCAGCGTGCCTTGGCATTCCCACGCTCCTTGACGATTTTCAATCCGATTTGAAGACATTCATGCACCTGCATATGAAGGGTCAGGTGTGGGTATTTATCTGGCTTCATTTGAAATTTCAGGAAGGAGGTACTCCCTTCGAGACTTCGTCCTTCCACCATTTGAAGGAGCAGTGTTTTCCAAGTATTTTGCCCCAGTGAGGCTTGTCTTGGTGTTTGTCATCTCTGGGTTTGATAACCCTGGTTCGATGCACTTTCATGGGGGATCATGAGAATTTGGCCCCGGCTTGGCTCCTCGAAGCAGGTGGGGGAGCCCGCTCTCATGAATTTTTGTCGATTCTGGTCATCTATCTCGATTGCCAGATTCTTCGATTATTTTTTCTCTGTCCCTAGACAGCCTGACAATCTGGGGATTTGTCATGTAGCGGTTTGGTGATTCTCTCGATCACAGTCGCCATTTGAGATGTTCGATGTTCCCCTGTTGAAAAGGAGAAATCTCATGAGTAAAGGGCATGTATAATTGACTATTGGAGTCGATACAATTTACCCTTGAAATTTATCCTGCGGGAACCGGCATTTCTCCCTTTGGGTTCTCTGTGCGTAGGGTATGTGCATGATATGCATGTTATGTATGCTTAGAATGGCATGCCTGAAATGTCACCAAGATGGTTAGTTGACATATAGGGAAAAATCCATGCACGATGCATTTCTTTGGGAGATGTTTTAAGAACAAAGATTAAAACTGAAAATGTGAGATGGGGGCTAGTCCTCATATCATTGGACATCCTTGCTTCCCAAAGCTAGGAGACGTGTGGGAAATCAGGTCTCAGGGATTTTCTTTTCTTTTCATCTCTTCTTTTCTTTGCATCTTTTCTTTTCTCTCATTTGGATCGTCATCGACCGATTTGTGTTCCCACACGTCCCCCATTTTTGATTTTTTGTTTTTTGTTGTTTTTTTTTTGTTTTGTTGTTTTTTTTTTAAACTGCACTTGAAATTACAAATGAAGTAAAATGCAAATAGACTAAAGAGTAATGATGGAAAGGAAGAAGTGACTCCCTTATCCATGTAATCGGCCGTCATCGTTTGTCGGATCAGCTGGGTTGGCATAGTCTTCGATAGGGTTACCCATGTACGTCTTGTCCAGTCCTTGGCAATCTGGTGACGGGTCTTGCTGGTTATTCTGCTTTATCTCATCAAGATCCGAGACGCCATTGTCGATGAGTTTCTACACCTTGATTTTCAGTCGAATACAGTTGTCTGCGTTGTGCCCCTTCTCCTCTGCATGGTAGGCGTACGACATGGCTTCATCATATCCTTCGGACAATGGAGGATTATACCTCGACACCTCATTGGTCACCATCCCTTTTTCCGAGAGCATTGGGAGCAGTTTTGATAGTGGCATGGGAAGTGATGTAAACTGCATTGGTGACTTCTTCTTGGGCTCGCAAACTCTCGATGTTCCGCACAAGGCATTACCCCGGATAGGAGTTGGGGCCGACGAGTCCTCCTGTTTCAATGAGCTTGATATGACTATCTTGTTAGCCTCACTTACCGGACGATGCCTTCTAAGTGGCGTCTCGCCCCCTTTGTTGGCATTCCAGGTGAACTTTCTGTCCTCTCGGGACGCTTCTTCCAGACGCTCTCCGTACTCCTCTAATTCCTCGATCTCTTCAATGTCCTCGACACCCAATGAGTACCCAGCAGGGATCTCCCATGACTCCTTCCTCATAGTCTCTACCGCATATCCTTTAGAGGTTAAGTTAAACTTCTCGAAGGATGCCGTAAAAGCGGGGTCTTCAACCCTACCGATGATGCCCACATTACCCATCTCGGCTAAGCATGGTTCTTTTCGCCCCATCGAGGTGGTACCCTTCTTAGGGTTTCGAGAAGATAAAGCTGGTACCTCATGTAATTCAGGTACGTTGATGATAAGCCTTAGATCACCTTCTGATCCATCCTCGGATATATTGCTGATTTCGTGATCCGGCAAAAGGTCTGGCCGGACGTTGAGTCCTGCCCTATCGAACACCAGCAGGTTGTTGTCGATGAGAGCCTGCACATCATACTGTAGTGCTCGACAATTGTCGACATTATGTCCCTTCTCACCCATATGGTACGCGCATGTTCGATTCATGTCAAACCCTGGGAACCTTGGCGGTTTCGCCCTTGGTATTTTTTGGGCTACCAACCTTTCCTCCAAAAGCCGAGGGAGTAGTTCTGACATAGGAAGTGGTAGTGGTGCAAAGAAAGGAGGACCTCTCTTGCTTGATTGGCCGACTTTCTCTAACTTGGGCGCTGGTTGTCTCCGGTGAGGGACCGAATCAGGTGACTGATGTTTCGACTTGTGTGAAATTTGACTTGCGACCATCGTCCCTCGATAGTTGGTCTTCATCTCCCTGACCGGTTCTTTACTCATTTGAGAAGATTCTCCACGCCTTTGTTTGTCTCTGATTATACTATTGCGCTTAGCCCATTCCCACCTTTCACCCGCGTGTACCAATTGTGAAAATGATTGGTAATGAGCCGTACTCAACCGACTAAAGGAATCATAGGGGAGAGCTTTCAGAAAGTGCTCTATCAACTCCTCTTCGTCCAATGGAGGTTGGACTCTGGCTGCTTTCGCTCTCCACCTTTGTGCGAATGATTTAAAGCTTTCATTTCTCCTTTGCCTCACAAGTACCAGATCCATCCTGGTAGAGGTGGCCTTCCTGTTGAAATCGTATTGCTGGAGAAATTGATTG